>OY728140.1:92817311-94294577 GCA_963277665.1 Viscum album
TAATTTTTTGTTTGTATGTTTGGTGAATAAAATATTTTTTTTATTTAGAGATGAATAATATATTGGATTTATTTATAAAATAAAGAGACATTATTGAAATAATGGTAAACATGGGTGAGGGTAAGGAGACCAAGTGTGATGGTCATATTAGAAATAATATAAATGATATTTTTTATATTCTTGATTTTTTTCATATGTCAGCTAATTAATAATAATAATATTATCATTAATCAACACGGGTTCAACTATTAATATTACATATGGTAAGTTTCTCATTTGAATTTAACCAACCCTAAACCCTCTATAATAAATATCTAATTATATATCTTTCATAATACATAATTAGTGTGGGCAATGGATAGAGTTAGACTCTATCAAGCCCTAAAGATAGATCAATAGATCTATAGTGCTCTACTCTATTAATATAATGAGATCTCATCAAGAGTTCTTCCTCTCTCAAGAATAATTTTTCTGTGATCAACTATGAACAACACAGGTGATCAAGATTAACTGTTCTAGTAATTGGTGATCCTACAATTCCATTCAGAGATTGTGGTGCACATTTGGATCATCACTAGAGGGATTATTCACTTAGATCCTATATATAATCACTGCTTAGACAAGATATTTTCCATTATATCAAAAAAATAATAATTACAAGTTGTGGTAGTTCGATAGCTGCTCAAAAAAATAATTAAAAATTAAATGTGAACAACCCTTATATCTGATTGTTGTATTTTAATCTAGTTAAGTAATCTATGATTTTTTGTGGACATGTAGTTTTGATATTGTGTGTTAATTATTACATGTTATTTAGGAATAAAATCAATGTTTTATATACCATCAATGGATTATATCACTACACTTATAGGCAACATGTTTTATTACTGTGGTCACATAATTAATTTATAATTATTTATTATTCATTGATTGGTTACTTTTTTTATTTTTCTTAAAACTATTTAGTTTCACATTTTACATCATCATTTCTGGTATTTCTTCATTCTTGTTATCATAACATTTATTTAGATAATTATCACTAAGGAAGAAGAAATTTATTCACTCCTTCTGGAGGTGCCAAATGTTCTTTCAGGACTAAACCAGAGTACACAGTGTTTATTTCTAGTATATATATCATGTAATTTTTCATTTACATATCACATGAAAAAATTGAATTAATTTGATCTAATCATATCTAATATCTAACAAAAGAGGATGAACATGTGGATCAAAAAAAATTAAAACATGAAATCTAGAACTAAATTTTATATTAGTACCTAACACATTGTATAGAATTTTTCTTCTCATGGCCGAGAAAATGGGGTGGACTAATGATCCGTGTATTGAACAAACAACACGGGGATTGACCTGCCTTATATATTTTTGGTTACATGCAATTTATTACTAGTATACGTTATTGTAGGGTCCTGTAAATTCAGAAAAGGGAAAGTAAATGTTCCCATATGTCCAACAAGGAAAACGAATGAAAATTGGATTGAAAATTTGAGAAGAAATTATAAGAAATAAAATTTTGTAAAGGAATCCATCATGGCTATGTATTGATTACCAGTAAAGGTTCGCAGAAGGAATAAACCATGAACTATCGGTACGTGGATGGCCTATGGAGAGATGGACCGTGAGGTGTTGGCCCATGAATGAATCTATTAGCAATGAATTTCCACCCACTAACTGAAGCCTCCGTGAACTGTTTTTACCTGTGAGAATATGATAGAGGTACTCCCCGCAAACCATCCCTACAAACGATGTGGTTCGTAGATGAGGAGAAGTCGGCGACATCCTGCACCTCCACAAATCATGGTTGGCCGATTTATCTGTGGGCCATATTTTTTTCGAGGGGCTTCCACAAAAGGTGTTGTGTGAATCGCAGATAATGATTCCCCAACACTTTATAAAAGTACCACAAGGGGAAATGAAAAAGGGTGGTTGAAGAGGGGGATAAAGAGATATAGGATAGGAAAAAATGGATGAAGAACATATAGGGTGTGAGATAAATTTCTCCTGCACCCGAAGAAGATTACGGGACTATATCTGTCAAATAATAAGCAGTTCCTAGAATCCATCCTGCGAATTATATACAGAAATCATTTCACAAAATTCCTCCTATAAAAGCATATTCAGAAGACCTTCCACATCCAACTAGAAAACTAATAAAAAAATAATAAAAATGGTTCGTGGATTCCCATATGTGGAAGATAGTACATATACTACCATATGCAGAAGAAAATACGAGGAATCCCATACGTGGAAGATAGTACACAGACTCCCATATGCGGAACCCTGTACGCGGAAGATCCTTGGCGGTTAGATATTCTATGTACCATCCTACATGGTTGGTTCCTACGTGAAAAGCCTTATGTGGAAAACCATTTGCGCCCACTAGTCTATACCGCGGGGGATGCACCCCTGCACCCCCACTCGGGATCAGTGTCTGGTTATGGTCCCGACCCTCTAGGCTGGTCCCTTCACTACCGTCATTGACCCCCATGAAAAATGGTGAGTCGCACCATGAAATTTTCATGCTGGGATGATGACATTTTTCATTGCGCCCTTATGCCACCCAAAAATACATCCATTAAATACCATGAGAAGAGACATTCCTCATGTACCTCCCGAAAACCCTATTACCTTCCTCCTATGCTAGGTTGACCCGGAACTCTATGGAAAATCATAGCCCGAATGTTTCTTAAATTCCCAGACACATCCATTCCATCCACCAAACTCTATGTGCCTAGTGATTTTGGATCCTCATAAGCCTCCATGGCCATTAGAAGAGTAAGGTGAGTGTCCTGAAGACACCTATGATTAACTATGCACATCATGCCGCGGTGGATCTGCATATGTTACCCATAAAAACGGTCATCAACCAAAGGTAAATTTGTCCTTAGGAGAGTACTTTCTTACCTATGTATGCCTCAATGGCTTCCATGCCCCATATCATTTCTTCTGATCCCAGAATCCCTAAATTCACAGTTCACACTTTCCTTCCCTCTCATGTTTGAGGTATGTATGAACATACCAACCTGATTATCCTCTAACTAATCATCATTTTCTATAATAAGCGGTCCAAAAATTATGAAATTAAACTATGAGTTATCATCCTGACCACATGATGTTAAACTGTATAGTATTAGTCCATGCAATAGGACATTAAGTTGTGATGCCATTGTCCAAGATATATGACTTTAAACTGTAGTATATTGGGAAATTTTGGATCTTCATAAACATCCTCACCCATTAGAAATGGACATTCAGTGTCATAAGGATACCTTTTCTTGACTATGAATATCATGCCCCGGTGGCTCTGTATATGGTTCCCACAAAAATGGTTTTTCAACAAGAGACAAATTCATCCTTAGGAAAGGCCTCTCCTATCTATGTACGCCTCAACAGATTCCATGTCTCATTTCATTTCTCCTGATTCAGGATCCTTTATAATCATGGTTTACACATCCTGTCCCTCTCATGTTCGAGGCACATCGGAACCTCTAAATATGATTTTAATCTAGTTAATCATGCTTTCTATAGCAAGTAGTCCTATTCTCATGACCCTAAACTACAAGACCTCAAATAGTCCTATCCACATGATGTTAAAATATGATGGAATCATCCTAGATATATGACTTTAAACTGTAGTATACCTCATATGACGCGTTCCGGGGAACTCCCATTGAGGTTAGTCCCCAATATTCTAATGCCGATTCGTATGACCTTTAAAGTCATTTCACATTAAAAGGTTCATTACTCTGTGCCCTCACCCACCATCGCCCCGAACTCTTACACCATAGGATCTCCCTATCCCATTAGTAGGAGAGGAAGAATGTGGTTGGTTGGATCTCTAACATCCTATTGTTTCTCACACCGATCATGACTCACATGGTCTTAGAGGTTTGGGAAGATTAAAACATACACACAAATATGAACTATGATAACTCTACTTCCTGATCAAACTAGGATACATAGGATGCATACTCGAAGGCCCGAGATCAAAAGGGTGCCCATCCAAAAGGGTTCACCCAATCATGTCCTCTCAAATGGGTAGCTTCTATGCGTAAGCCCCAATAATTCTAATCTATGAGAACTCTGATTCCTGATCAAACCAAAATATGTAGGACGCCTAATCGAATTACCAAGCTCAAAAATTGTGCCCATCCAAAAGGGTTCACCCAATCATGTCTTTACTAATGGGAAACTTACACACATAAGCCCCACACAATTTGAACTATGAGAATTATGATTCCTAATCAAACTAGGATACGTAGGACACCTAATCGAAGGGCTGAGATCAAAAGGGTGCCCATCCAAAAGGGTTCACCCAATCATGTCTTTGAAAATGGGTAGCTTCCATGTGTAATCCCCACACAATCTAAACTACAAGAACTCTAATTCCTGATCAAACCAGGATATATAGGAGGTCTTCTTAAAGAAATGAGCTCAAAATGATACCCATCCAAAAGGGTTCACCTAATAATGTACCCTCTCAAGGATATGTAAGAAACCCATATTATGGGTCTGATCCCAACATCAAATCACCTTCCATCCTCCCTGGATGAAGATAAACTGTAGAGCACCTTATTGTATGATCAAGTCAGTAGTACCTCTGTGGCATTAAGTATATGTATGCCTATTAAGATCTTTCAAACTAGGGGTATCCCATGGACACACTCTTCAGGAATGAACCATGTATTCACAAATATAATAAAATGACTTAAATCTATAATATATTCCTAGAACATAAAATAATTCTCCCCCCCAAAAGGGTGTAGTGATCCCAACTTCCCATCCTCTCGAAGAATGGAGTCCTTAAGTGTCGTTGGCCGAATCATCATCTGACAAGCACCTACCTTTGGAAATCAGGTCCATGAATCATGGATACCAGGGCCATTGGGTGTTTTTGTCTCCATGAATAAACCTGTTGGAGACCATCTGAGGAAGTTATATTCAAGGAGGACCGATTTCATGAGTGCTTGACCCCATGAAATTGCCTGCTGGAACCATCTGACTGTGGCATCTCCTTCACAGTATAGAAGGAATAAATTACCCAGTCCCCACAGGGTTAATCCAACCCTCTTTTAAAGGATAGGGATGAAGAACATGTCAAAAAAAAAAGAAATGATGAATTTGAAAAGGACTCATCTCTATGAAAAGAGTAGGTGATGATTCTCATAGGACCATTTCCTCATAACCCAAAACATGCCACCTCGGAGGCAGAACCAAAATGGTGAACCCAACATGAATCCTTAACCAAGGTGGTAGTTCTAGCCTAATGATAATAGACCCAAAAGGATATTGCACGTCAGACCATTTTGTTCACCCCTGTAAGCGAAAAATACACCACATAGGAGGCAGAACAAAAATGGTGAACCTGATGTAAATACTTAACCAAGGTGGAAGTTCTACCCCACTTGAGCCCCTTCTCCCCACAACAACAAAAAATAGGGGAAGGGGGCCAAGATGAATCGTAATATATGTATATATTAAAAAAAATAGAATGATACATTGATGAGATTTTGGGGTCTATATGTTATAGATATATGTTGCAAGTTCCCATAGAGAAACCTTCATCCAAATGACATCCTGAAGACCAATGCAGACACACGCATCAGTGATCCCGTAGGTGACTGAGGCCCCAATGAAGAGAAGGACCCCCTCGCCTACCCAACATCTTCAATGCTGGGTATCCAACACGTTGATCAGAGAGTACCATTGAAATGGTAATCTCCCCATGATGGAGGCCGCGAGACAAGACATCCAGTCGGAAAAGGTTTTACCGGTGCCTCCTCCTCTACGGACGACACTCCATCATAAGGTGTCCCTAGTGGCCATCTCAAACCATTTTTGGAGCTTGTCCCTGGAACGTGACAACGAGTACCTCCCTTATCTTAGGGAGATAGATAGAGTCAATGCTGGAAACTTCTTCTCAGCTGCGCATGGGTAATACTCATGGGACCCCACCAGAGAATGTTGCCACTGATACCGGATGACCAGAACTCCTCCCACCAAAGAGGACCTTATGCCTAAGGAACCTGCTAAAGTCTAGGAGTCCTGGGCCCCTCAAGCCGCCTTCCAAGGGCGATGAATATATAACCAGGAACACGCTATCACCCTAGTTCCTAAGAAGCAACTCTATCATACTAATGCGGCAACATTCAACGGGTAGACATATGACTCTGCCGCCTCCACTCAAGCGCACCACAGAAATAGGGTAGTACAATATGAGCACATGAATGTTTTTGTAAGTGCTCACCAGTCTCACCATGCAAACAGAGTGGAAAACTACATGCAGATGCAAATATCTACCAATGTGCAACAAGACCTCCATACAAATAGGGAAAAAACTAGCTATAAGTAGGCACAAATACCTACTGATGCATATCAAGCCTACCAACCAAATAGGGTGGAAAGAAAATACGAGTAGAGTCAAAATTTTTCAGATGTATAAAAATCCTGTGAGACAAATACAATGGAAAACGAGCAGGTGAAAATCCTCAATCGTGAATATAAATCCCACCAGTTAAGTACAGTGGCAATCAGAGAAGACAAATATTGGAAGACTCATTCCTCTATCTCAACATAGGATAACTACTAGTATCTATAGGAAACTCATGGAGGATCAGAGTAGGCACAAACACCTGCTCCCATATTAGAATGGGACTTCATACCCGTTATAGCCAAATACGTATCTTAACACATCCTGGAAATGATGGAATATCAGACGTCGATCCTAGAACATATCATCTAAACATGTCAAGACACTATTTCTTCGGTGAAAAAGGTGAGAAATCAGGCCCATGACCCAGTTTCCTTGAATGGAATAACTCACTCACAAAATGAGTTAGTCACTCCAGAGCAGTCATGAATCCCTGCTTTAGTCCAGGAGGGTCGATGACAATATCCCGTGATACACAGACAACTAGATCGAGAACAACTACCCGTTCCAACTAGGGTACACCAGTCCAACATGGTGGTCACACCAGGGCAGACATATATTCCTGCCAAAATACAAGATGTCCACCGGCGTATCCCAATGACATCATAAGACCCAGTAAGATAGGGACCCATATATGAAGGCCGTTACCAACAACAGATGACCCAGATTACCTGCAAGAGAGTGATCATAAATAAAACATGTCAAATTCAATAAGAAAATGAAGAGCACATACATGATCCTGCTATGCTGGAAGCTGGGGTTCTTGATTCCCTCAAACATATATCAATAAAGTCTCAAGACCCTTTTAGTCCATTACCAAATTATGGAAGTGGCAGTAGCAGTTGCGAAGTCCCTCCATACAATGTCACTAATAGCAGCTCTGAAGGTCCTCCCCAGAGCACCCACGAAAGATCACTCTGTGTGCTAGGAATGATCGATCACAAGAGCTTATCTCCTGATGCGCATTGGGGTATCCCTCCCCTTGACCTAAAGACCAGACAACAAGAAGGTCCTACCCTTACTGTCGTCTGCCCTGATGGTCCTCCCTAGGGTATATGTTGTAGATATGATTCTCCTTGTATTTAGATATTAAGTCATGATGGTAGTCCTCTCCGTGATGACATTCATTGTGAAGGCCCTCCCTACAATGGTAGTTGTTATGAAGGCCCTCCCCATAGTAATGTCAAGAAATGAGAAGGTCCTCCCCTCATTGTAGTACATCCTAAAGGACCTCCTCAGGATGTTCCCTACAAAAATTATCCCTTTATCTAGGTATCAAGCCATTATAGTAGTCCTCTACATCATATAAATCATCAAGAAGGTCCTCCCCTCAGTGAAATCAAGAATCACGCCTCCCCTCGCTGTATCCCACCCTGAAGGTCATCCCCCGGGTAAACGGCGTAAAGTCATTTCTTGCGGTCGGGCATCAAGTTGCAATAGTAGACCTCACCATAGCACCAATTGTGAAGGTCATATCCACAACCAAAATTCATACTGGAAAGAAGGTCTAACCTTTATGAAACAAATACGAGAAATCCATCCTATGCTAAGGCACTCAGAAAGATGGAGTCAGAAACATCGAGCAATCCATCTATAATGGGTGATATTCTTTCTCAATTAGAGGATGGCCTAGCGCCGCACTCATCTTCTAAGACACACCCGCACCATCCTAAAATAAACAAGGCTCCCACCATCTTGGTTTTTTGGAATTAAATTATTAATAATTAGTTGAGATAGGCCTATCAAGTAGAGGAGCCTCTGGAAGAACAACAACATGATATGTTACTTGTGAGAAGACAAATAGCTAAGTATAATATACCACTGATGTATTGACCTATGAGCACTTATTACTTCGACATACCAGGAGAGTTTTCTAGGTAATGTATGCATGAAATCATCCTCAATATATGGATGACTCTTCGCCAGCTAAAATAAAAATTCCTACCCTATAAACGGTACGCAGACCATGTCAACAAGTTAGGGGAGCTTCTCCATCTAATTGACTTGGAAGCCCTCCCATCCACATGACAACCACAATCATAAAGGCGAAAGAAAAACCATGAACTGGATTGCCTCCATGCACTGCATAAGTTGCATTGCCTCATTGGAAATTACCCTAATGGAGTTCACATTCGGGGATGGGGAGAACATGAAGCTCTACACTTCACCCCATGTCTCATCTAGAAAACCTCATGGGGAATGTAATCCTGCAATGTCATCACCCAAAGGTGGAAATCAAATGAAACTATTACTCAGGAAAGATGAGATGCTCAACAAAAACCAGCCCAGAGTAAGTCTCAAATGCATTAGTACTGAAAATATCAATACATCGAAAAGATTCTAAGTCAGACAACCAAGAACATCCAGCAGGCTTCCTGCCTAAGGGAATCCAACCAGAAAGTAATGATCATGTCTTCAAAATACATAGACTCCATGTAGGCCCAATGCTATACTCGGCTCACACCCACATAGGAGTACATGAAATTGAAAAGATGGAGGATACCACCATGATGTGAGAACAACCCCATCCCATAAGGCTAGGGGAATTTTTAAATCAAAGTTCCCCGGTAAGACAATCAAATCTAGGCCGTAGCGCATTAATGGATGAACAGAAACCACCCCATCCCGTAGGGCTGGGGGCATTTTTACCTCAAGTCCCCACACAACAGATGTCTATATTCTCCCATCTAGGAATAAAGATGGATAAAAGATTCACCCATTTCACCCATTATCACGGATCACACCCTCCGAGACAAAGCCGCATTATGAGGTCAAACTAGGTCTCACTTTGGGAAAATCTTCATTAAGAAACCCAAAGAGTATTGTGGAATGGAAGGAGAAAGTCTAATAAAAGATACAGAAATCCTTCCTACCATTCGACACCAGGTACATCGCCCCCAATGCGGTATGTATTAGTGAACATGGTAAACGGAAACCCCAAAGATCTCATAGGAAATGACATAGAGGGAGAGGAAGCAAGGGAAGATGGTTCCCTCCTAGACACATCCCACACTGAGCCTGATGGTGTACATACCCGAAACCAAAGAGTGGTCCTAAATTGGGAAACCCCCTCAATTAATCCATCATTACCTCCTGCATAAAAACCCAACAAGGAGAATAAGAAATCCGTGGTCATCTATGACCCTCCTACTCCTCCCTTGAGAATGTGTCCCTCACTCACGAGGAAAGGTTTGCCAAGAAGGAGGAAGAAATGAAGGAGATCAGGAAAATTAATGATGAGCTGCGTCAAGGGAGCTACCTCTCCGGATGTGTTTCCCCTGTGGAACGTCTGAAGGTGCTCCCAGAAGTGGTTCCCTTTCCACAGGAACTCATCCCAGTGAATGAATACAAGATTGAAGGCCCATTCAATCCGGAACCAAGACTATCAACCTACTTAAACCCATCCCTGAAAGGACATCAAGACTTCCCCCACTTGGAAGGAAACCAGAATATATTCAGGTAAACCCATAAATGATACCTCCGACTGGGTATCAACCCCAAATTCCAGAGCACTGACACGCCCGGTTTTGGCCACTACCACACCAGCCCAAGTTCAAGATCGACAAGATATGCATCAAGGGATCTTGAGCACCAACAAGCAACTAACGACTCAACTAGAATCCATGAAGGGTAGGCATGCTCCGATACTACCAAAGCACAAACCCAAAACCGATTAGGTGATCATTGTTCTGCCACTGCTAAACTTCGAAAACCTTGTATTCCCTGTATTCAATGGCTTGGGAGACCCAAAAAAACATCTAATGCACTACGCCTCTTATTGTGACCCCACGATGGGCACTCTAGAGTAGAAAGAAGTAGTAAAACTCAGGTGCTTCATACGAACCCTATAGGGCTCAACTTTCTTACAATATACTAGCCTACAAGCCAATTAAATCATAGGATGAGAGGATTTCCTAAAATAGTTTTTCTTCTAGTTCAGTTCAACACTACCTAAGACAATGGTCAGTGACCTCATGAACTGAAAGCAGTGAGAGAACAAAAGAATCTCAAATTTCATTTCCAGATAGAAAGGCTTGAATTATTCCCTAAATCGGCCACTTCCCCAAGATGAAATGCTCTCTATGTGTATCAACAATATTTGGGATGAATTGTGAATGCTGTTCATCCCGGTGAAGTACACAAGTGGGTTCCGTGACTTCTCTTCCATTTCCAAAACAATAGAATACTCCTTTCAAAAAACCAATCTCAAGTCCCGAGTGACCCCATTATCCCTAGGAAAAAGAGCAGGAAAAGATGAAGTGGCTTCTATCATGCTTAATCCACCCCCAACATTATCTCCAGTTGAAAGGCCCCCACCGAACCATTCGGGACCCCCTTGGTGCCAACAACAACTCCCACCTTAGCAAGATGAGCAACGAGGTGCTAAAATACATTAGTTTGAAGAATGAAGAAATAAAGTCTACTCGTTCTGAGATGAATAGGTCCATGAATACTTCATAGCTTCCATGAATTGAAACTTGCTCTAGATACCAGAACCAAAGCGAGACGATAATTTGGGTCACGAAGACTATCCAAATTCTTGTCCTTATCACCAGATACTAGGACACAAAATCCAGAAATGCTTAATTTTCAAGGATCTCCTACAAAAGATGGTGGATTGTGGGAATGTAAATTTGGGCCCGCCACCAACACAAGTAGCATATGTTTCCACCTTAGAAACAAGATAAGAAGTGGAATGATAAACCGTCACCAGTAAGGAGAAGAAAAATTTTGAAAATTGGATGACCCAAAAGACAGTAAACCGAGTCCATGGAATCCTCCAGGTGTAGTTGAAATAACCAATTATGCCCCCAAAAGTTCCTGATGTAACACAACCGTTCTCATTAGCCCCGTAGTCCTCTAAAGGCCATAAGGGAAGAAAGAAGAAGCAAGAAGATGGGATGACACCAAAGCCGAAGTCAGTGTTGAAACTTTCAGACTTCATACCAATAGACTTGGTAAAATGGGAACCACCCTGCCAAATGGTACAACAGGAACTAGCCCACTAAATGGTACAACTGGCACCGCCCCGCCAAACGATACCATAAAAAGGAGATAGTCAGACAGAAACATTGACAAATCAAGAACTAATATCTGGCTCCATTAATCTAATTAACTTGATGGACCCATTATCGGATGGAGACTATGGCCACAAACCCAAATTCCCTGCACCCAACCAGAGATCCATAGGAAGAAACCACAGATGCTAGAGGTTTCTAAGAAGGCATGATCATGGTAGGAGTCAAATTCCCAGCCACACCATAAGTCAAACTGTTAACATTGTATAAACTTGTGGAAGGACCCTCTGGCAGAGACAACAAGAACTAGAATGCTCCTCTGACCCCATCAGAAGAAATCCAAGCCCAGTTATCTTGGAATATCAATCAGGGGAAGAACAAATATCCAATCTACCAAGGCATACAAGTGGACTAGTTCATACAAACCCAGAAAGGACTGCAACTCCACCATCTCCTATCATAGAGGCTGAACCACCTACGTCCCAAGCCCAAGACCCTAAAGTTTCTATGAAAGAGAAACCCCAATCCAGGAAGCGCTGACCTTTAGAATAAAAATATGATATTCTAAAGAAGCTGGCTTTAGTACCAACAAAACTGTCAATCCTGGATGCATTAAGCCTATCCTCAAATATTAGGGAGGCACTCATCGAAGCCTTACTAAATCCCTAGGAGTTTGAGGCCTAAGTAGTATCAGTTGAAGTCTATTGGATAGAGACCAATACCTAAGAATGTCACACCTTCATCTTCTTCACAGATAGTGATGAAGATTCCATCATGCATGGGCACATCAAAACCTTATATGTGTTTGGAAAGATAAAAGTAATTGATTTTAAGAGGATTTTCATCTACAATGGCTCTGGATTCAACCTCCTCCTACTATGAATGCTTCGTTGACTGGGCTATGATGAACGTAACTTGACACCCTACACCAAAACTCTGATGGGATATGAAAAAAGTGAGAAGAGGACGCTGGGAAGAATCAAGCTTAAAAATCATCTTGGAGACCTCATGTTGAATTCGGAGTTCCTGGTAGTGTGATAAAGTATAGCCTTCAAAATTCTATTAGGGAGGCCTTGGCTACATCTCCATGCTAAAATTCTTCCATCATACCATTAGTGTGTCAAATACTGCACTAATGGGAAAAACTAGACAGTGCATGCTGATAAATTCCCGTTTGAGTCCTGCGAGTTGCATTATATCAATGAAGGGTTCTATGAATCAGAATAAAAACATACATAGGACAATGAAATTGATTAGATTGCTGCCCTAAATGGATTGAAAATGGATCCCACTGATCCCCTCTAGCAACTTGGGGAAGATTATGCATTACCCATCAACCAAGTTGAATGCATCTGTGCAAGTACGGATGCAAAATCAATCGCCTGCATGGTCTCTATTACAACCACTAAGTCCAATGACACAAAATAGGAGGATGAATCCCATGATGTTAGGAAAATCCCTAACAAAGATGCTCCCGACCCATCCAAGAGACCCCAAACTAACCTTACCTTACTCACTAAGGAAAAATATGATTTCTCTCCCAACACTGGAGAGCTTATCTAGATAATACTCTCTCCATCAGAATAGGAATAAGGTGAAGAAGATGATGAAGAATAAGAAGAAGAAGACCTCAAAGATGACCCTCCTACATTCGATGAAGGTGTCTCCACCACAATTGATGAACTTATGGTGATAAACCTGGGCACCAAAAAATGACCAATTACCCACTCTGATTAGTGTGGATATGCCTGTCAAAGAGCAAGAGGCATATACCTCCTTTCTAAAGAAAAATCGAGATGTGTTTGCTTGGAATTACATAGAAATGATAGGCCTAGATCCTGAGGTTTCCACTCATCATTTAGGCTTACCAGAAGACCACTTGGGCTATAAGATAACATCCAGAAGGACCCACCCTATGCATGATGAAAAAATAGAGGCTAAAGTTGACAAGATGATCAAATCCAACTTCATACGGGAAGTCTAGTATCCGATATAGCTAGAAAACATAGTCCCTATCCAAAATAATAATGGGAAGATTATAATTTTCATCGACTTCAGGGACCTTAATCAACATTACCCAAAAGATGATTTACCAGTCCTGATCACAAAATTGTTGATCGATGCAACCTCCAGATATGAGTCCCTCTACTTGATGGATGACTATTTTTGATAATACCAGATCCAGATGGATTGAGGATATGAAGAAGCTACTTATTTTAGGGCCCCTCAGGGAGTGTTTTATTACAAGGTGACACCCTTTTGTTTAATAAATTTTGGCACCATATATTAGCGTTCCATGCACCATATCTTCAATCCCTTCTTGGGAAAATTCATTGAGTGTCATGTAGATGATCTGGTAGTTAAATCACATCAGCAGTCAAACCACTTGTATGATCTTGAAACTGTCTTCAATAAACTGTGACAACACAGTTTAAAGATGAATCCCTTAAAGTGCTCCTTTGGAGTTACCTCTGGAAATGTCATCAGTTTCGTCGTACGCCATCGCAACATCAAATTCGACCCTGAGAAGACAAAATCCATCCTTGGCATGCCCCCACCTTGCAACCTCTCTGAGTTGAGAGGTCTCCAGGGGCACATCACCTACATTCGGAACTTCATAGCTAACTTGGAAGGTAAATGTTTACCTTTCACCAGGATGATGAAGAAAGGAGTTACGTATGAGTGGGATAAGTATTTACAACAATCATTTGACAATCTCAAATGGTATATCCTATGACCACCAATGCTGATGCCACTAGTTGAGGGGAGACAACAAATTTTGTACATAACCTCCCTGAAATGGTCATTAGGCGCCTTCCTCATGTAGAATAATGATGTTGGTAGTGAGAAAAACCTCTATTATCTCAACCGAATAATGATTAATGCTGAAACTTGGTATTCAAAAATTGAAAAAAAATTGCCTAGCCCTAATCTTCGTAGTTCAGAAACTCAGGAATTACCTACATCACCATGAGGTCCAACTGGTCTCTCACCGCAACCCTCTCAAATATATCCTAATTAGTACCATGTTAAATGTACACCTATCATGATGAGAGGTCATTATACCACAGTTTGAAATACGATACATAACCCATAATTCCATAAAAGGCCAGATGTTAGCAGACTTCCTGGCCGAGAACCCCTCAGAAGAAACAACACCATTGGATGCCGAAATTTTTGGATGAAGAAGAGTTCTCTATCTAGGAGGACCCCCAAACATAGGAAATGTACTTCGATAGTGCTTCCAGAAGCCCAACAGGGAAAAATATGGAGGATCCTAAGATCAACGAAGTGGGGCTGGGAATTATATTCGTATCCACCAAAAAGGACATCCTACCTTACTCTTTCCTTCTTTCGGAAGGGTGTACAAATAATGATTCAAAATATCAGGACCTCATTGTGGGCCTAGAACTAGAACTTCATATGAATGCTAAACACCTAAAGATAAAGGCTGATTCAGAGCTAGTCATCAAATAGTTCAATGGTGACTATTCCATTAAGAAAGAAGTATTATCCCCCTTGATGAAACATGTTCGAGAACTGATGGAAGAATTCACATCAGAACCAACATTGACCTATGTCCCTTGGTCAAAAAATGCCCAATATGATGATTTTGAAAATGAATCCACGGTCTTGGATGATCCAGACTAGGATGAAATGGTTATTATCATTTCCCACCACTGGATGGTATTTCTATTTATCCATAGAAATATGGAGGAAATCGATGAAATTAGCCTTTTTTATGAGCCTTATGGTCACACCACTAGCTGGATGATACCCATTGCAAATTTACTTTGGAAGGGGGAACTCCCACCAGATAGGGATAGAAGGGAAAAAATTCAAAGATGAACAATCAACTTTATCTTGTTAAATGGTGTAAACCAAGAAAATGTTCTGTACAAATGAGGCCTCGACAGAGTTCTTCTCTGGTGCATTGATGGAGAAGATACTATTCCCATCATGAAGGAAGTGCACGCTGATGCTCGTGGAGCATACCAATCAGAAACCAAGCTATATTTCCAAATTCTAAGGCTTGGGTACTACTGGACCACAATGATACATGATTGTGCCATATTCACCAAAAAGTTCCATTCCTACCAAGTTCATTCCAATTTTATACACCAAACCCTGGAGTTACTTCATATATCTAAGTACTCCTGAACATTCACCACCTAGGGGATAGATTTTGCAGGACCATATCCTCCCGCCACAACTAGACAATTCATGTTCATACTCACCGCAACCGACTTCTTTTCTAAATGGGCTGAATCCATACTCCTTAAATAAGTCTGGGTGAAAAACATCATTAACTTTGTAAAGGCCAACATCATTAATATATTTGGTGTCCCTCATACAATACTGATAGACAACGACACCAATTTCTGCTCTGCTGAGTTGGACAAGTTATACTAGGAGAGTGGAATCAAAGCCAATTGTTCATCCCGCTACCATGCAGTGGCCAATGGGTTGATAGAGGATTTCAACAAAACTCTATCCAATATACTACAAAATATGGTTTATAAGGATAATAAATTGTGTCCATATAACCTCCTTCATTCATTGTGGGATTACCGGACCACGACCCGCACTACCACCCAGGAGACCCCATACTCATTAGTATATGGGGCATAAGCAGTTTTTCCTATCAAAATCCAAGTGCCATCACTTCATATGTCTATTTGAGATCAACTTTCCATGGAAGAGAAATCCCATAGATGATTTGATGATTTAGAGAAGCTATATGAAAAGAGGTTTCACACTTTACACCATTTGGAAATCTAACAAAATAAAATCGCACGATCCTTTAACAAAAAGGTTCGCCTTCGATATTTCCTTGGAGGAGAAATTGTGTTAGTCCTTAGAACCCTAATGATACTCAGGAATAATCCCACAAAGCTTGAACCAAAGCCAGAAGGACCATATTTCATACATAGGTTCTATTTCAGTGGATCATTCTCCCTGATATCAATGGATGGATAGCTCATCATGGATCCCACAAATGAAAAGTTTTTGAAGAATTACTTCACATAATAGAAACACCCATCCATGGTCACAACTCTATGAACCAAAAATATGAGTTGTTTTCCTAACCAACATGATGATAAAATTTATGGTATAATCCCCATGGTCCAATTTTTAAGACATTAAACTATGAGTAGTAATAATGTGAAGTCATGTCCCAAACTCTAATACCTTAAACTCTGAGTCATAGTCCTTTCCACATGATTCTAAACTCTAAGGAACTCATCCTTGAAACATGACATTAAATTATGACTCATGTCCTCTCTATAAGATGTTAAACTGCATGACACAAATCATCTGAATCACATGATGATAAAATACATGATCTCTCATAGAACTACATACAACTTGATTCCTACCCTCATATGATACGTAGAGATGCCTCGATCCTTGATCTTGGACCATCCTCCACAAAAAAATGCCTATATCATATCCTCTATTTCTGCACACTAGAATGAGAAACTCTTGTCCCTCATTGTTTCTCACATTGAGTATAACTCATGTGATCTTAAGATCAGTGGTGAAGATTACCTTACACAAACAAATTATTGAGAATTATGGTAGAACTGGCACCCATAGAGAATGAAACAAGAATGTTTCTATCCCCATGTACGATCTAGATTGGTACATGGAATGCTCAGAACTATGTATGACATGATTCCTACCCTTGCATGATACATAGTGATTCCAAAATTTGGAATCCCAACCCAACAATTAAAAAAATTCCCTCTCATGTCCTTACACTTGGGCCGAGCCAGATCAGTACAAGGAATGTTCATAACTACATGAAAATTTATTCTTTCTCTTGCAGGGCATGTAGTGATGCCCATATTTGGAATCCTAGCCCAACCACCATAAAAAAATTCCCCTTTCCCCATTCATAGGCCAGAATTGTAAGGGAATTCCATGAAAGTTCCTAACCGCATGACAATAAACTGTGAAATTCTTCCAGAGTTATGTGTAGCCCAATTCTTAGTTTTACAAGATCCCACACATGCTCCCCACTCATGAGAAGTCAAAAGATCCTTCTTCCCCCTTTACATATGTGTCATACCTATATGGAAGCTCTAGTAGTTCACAGTTAGTCATGGTCTAGGTATTGTTTACGTTCCTAGGCACATATTTTCTATTTGTCAAATCCCAAACCCCGAAAAAAAATTGGATCCCTATAATCATTCAAGGACATATGAGACAGAAGGCTAGTGTCATGTGGACACCTTTGTTTGGCTATGCACATCATGCCCCGGTGGATCTGCATATGTTTCCCACAACAACTTCCATCAATCAAAGGAAAATCCATCCCCAAGAGAGTCCTATCCAATCTCAGTATGCCCAATGGATCCCAAGCCCCATTTCAACCCTCCCGATTCAAGTTTCCCCCGAGACTATGGTTTACACCTTTTATCATCACTCATGACTAAGGAACATCGTAACATTCTGATTGGGATTAACTCAAATCTATTAATGATCTTTATGATAGCATAATTGTCCTCACTGCATGACTCTAAACTACAAAACATCATGTTCTCACCGAGCGACATTAAACTGAGAGGCCAAAATCATCCTTACTGTACGATGTTAAACTGCATAACAATGATTTAAGACTAAAGTGCCTTCTGATGTTGATTTTTCTATTCTTAGGTAATGACTTGAAATACTCATAATCCCTTGTTTCTCACACTGAGCATAGCTCATGTGAGATTAGGGATTTTAGTAAAATATTTACCATGGAATTATGACAAAACATTCCATGAATTTGGTCCTAGCAGCACAACCCTAAAAGGAATGTCATAGTTCCCTTCCCTGTAAGGAACCTTATGTCATGTCCATACAACATTAAATAATGGGGTACCCCAAAGATGGGATAAATTCCTCTCCTAGCATGGGATTCTGATCTACACAAGGGATACCTAATTCCATGAGTAAATTTCAGCCTAAGTTCTCACAATATATCATGATACACTCCTGCCATACCTCAAACTCCATGCTCTAAGAGATCTTGAATCCCCATAACCCTCCAAGGATATTAGAGATGAAAGTCCAGTGTCCTACAGACACCTTTGTTTTGGCTATGCACATCATGCCCCGGTGGATATATATATGTTTCCCAAAAAAATGGCCATAAATCAAAGGAAAATATGTTCCCAGGATATTCCTCTCCTATATAAGTATTCCCAATGGATTCTAAGCCTCATAACATCCCTCCCGATTCGAGTTCCCTCAAAGTCATGGTTTAAATTTTCTCCCTACACACATCCTGGATATATCAGAACATGTAGGTCTAATTCATCTCTGGTATCCTTTGAAGTTTCTAAAGATACACCTTCTATATGCGTTAAGTTGATCCACATACAAAAGAAGAATTTCCCCACTCATTTTCAGGTTTCCCCAAATAAGTTCAGTTAAAATGCCCCCTTTTTGTGTTTAGGTGCCCCACTTTTCAAAGGTCACATAACATATTCAGAAAGTTACCAATATCCATAATCCTTCATAGAAATCGGAGATTGAAGACCAATGTTTTGCGAATACCTTTGCTTGACTATGCACATCATGCTCCGGCGGATTTTCATATACCACCTACAAAACAATAGTCAATACAAGGCAAATTCATTCTCAGGAGAGTCCTTTCCAATTTCCATACGCTTGGATGAAATTCATATCTTATCACATCACCATAGTTGGAAAACCCCTGGATAACAAATTACATAACTTCCTCTTCCCAAATTACCCTGACATAAAAAAAAAATTTCTAACTGAACTGACCATTCACCAGCTCTCCCTTATGTGAGTAAGAACCGTGCAGGAATAGTTGCCCACTCAAATCCGATATAAATGTCTCTAATATTTTCAGATTCCATTACTCAGACCAGCCACCCACTATGGATCCCAACATAAAAATAAATTCAAAGTGTTGAAAACCATAACAAGACATAGAATATGGAAGACTGGTGTCCTGCATACACCTTTGTTTGACTATGCACATCATGTCCTGGTGGCTTTGCACATGTCAACTACAAACCGACCATCAATCAATGGCAAATTTGTCCCTAGGAGAGTCCTTTCCTACCTTTGTACACCTAAAATATCTTATGAGCTTCTTGAATGTCCAAAATTGACAAGTTTAGGGTCAAGAAGAATCCCTAATCTATGTATGAAGGGTATTAGAATATTCCTGGATGATGAATCCCGAATTAGGGCCCCTACCCCGTTAAGTTTGGTCAAAGCTGTTCAACCTAAACATTAGTAATGAGTTTGATTTGTAGAACTATGAAATTCTAGTAAAAAATATGCCATACTTTCTAGAGGGGAAATCTTTAGAAGGAACCTCTGGGTAAAAGTCTAGTATTAGTTCGTTAAAAAACATTGAGCCATCAAAAGATACATAAAGCTTTTTAGGTCGAAAATCCACAAAGGGAGGCCTAAGAAAAAGTCAGGTTATTCCTGTTAAGCTCATGTCAAGTAGGCTTATGAAAAAATTAGGGTAATAATGAAAGGCACATAAAGTTTTTGGGGATTTACATGTAACCCTAGAAATAACCAAACTATGCTCACTGAGTCCCCTGGCCCAGGAAAAAAATATAGAATTATCGGATCATTTAAGTCAGGACCACTTCTACATCGAAATAGCCTCCTCTTCATTCTGATCAGAGCCCATTCCGATGGGGGAATTTGTAGGGTCCCATAAATTCAGAAAAGGGAAAGAAAATACTCCCACATTTCCAGAAATGAAAATGGACAAAAATTGAATTTCAAATTTGAGATGAAATTTGAAGAAATGAAATTTTGAAAAGGAATCTGTCATGGCCTATCGATTACTAGGTAAGGTTCATGGAAGGCATAAACCATGGACCATCGGTATGTAGATAGCCTATGATGCTCTAGCCTGTGAGGTGTTGGCCAGAGAATAAAGCTATTCATAGTGAATTTCCACCCACAAACTGAAGCCTATGAAAAACATTTTTTCGGCGATAATAGGATATAGGTACACCCTGCACACCATCCCCGTGAATGATGTGGTTCGCTGATGAGGAGAATCCAGTGGCACTCCGCAGCTCCACAGATCGCAGTTGGTAGAGTTATCTACAGGCCATATTTTTTTCCATGGGCTTCCACAAAAGTTTCCACATGAATTGCAGATATAGATTACCCAACACTCTATAAAAGAACCATAAGGGGAACTGAAAAATGGTGGTTGAAGAGGGGGATAAATAGTTCTGGGAAGGGAGAAAAAGGGATGAATAACATAAAGGGTATGGGAGAAATTTCTCCCACACCCGAAGAATTTTGTGGGACTCTATACCAAAAATAATAATTAGTTTGTGGAATCCATCCCATGAATCATATACAGAAATAAGTTCGTGGAATTCCTCCCCACAAACCATATTCGAAAGACCTTCTACATCCATCCAAAAAACTCATAAAAAATATAAGAAAAATGGTTCGCAGATTCCCATATGCAGAAGATAGTATGTGGACTCCCATATGTGGAAGACAATATGTGGACTCCCATATGTAGAAGACAACACACATACTCCCATATTCAGAACCCATTATACAGATGGTCCTTGGTAGTCATCTCTTCTATGTACCATCATATGCGGCCAGCTCCTATGCGAACAAACTTATGCGAAAAACCATTCATGCCCAATGTTCCATACCACAGAGGTTGTACCCCCACACCCCCACTCAAGATCAGTGCCAGGATACAGTTCTGGCCCTATGGGCCGGTCCCTTCGCTATTTGCACTATCCCCCATGAAAAATGTAGAATCACACCGTGAACTTTCCATGCCAGGTTGATGACATTTTCCATTGCGCCTTTATGCCTCCCAATCATCTATCCCTTAAATACCATGAGAAGAGACATTATTCATGAACCTCTTGAAAACCCTATCACCTTACTCCTATGTCAGGTTGACCCATAACTCCATGGAAAATCACAACCCGAATGTTTCTTAAATTCACAAACACATCCATTCAATCTATCAAACTCCGTGTCTTTGGTGATTCCAGATCCTCATAAACCTCCATGGCCATCAGAAGAGGAAGGCCAATATCCTAAAGAAACCTTTGCCTGACTATGCACATCATGCCCCAGTGGCTCTGAATATGTTTCCCACAAAAACAACCATCAACCAAAGGAAAATTCATCCTCAAGGGATTCCTTTCCTACCTCTTTACACCTTAATGGATTCCATGCCCCATATCATTTCTCCCTATATGAGAATCCCTAAATTCATGATTTACATTTTCCTTCCCTCTCATTTTCGAGGCTTGTTAGAACATCCCATCCAGATTATCCTACAAATAATCATTGGTTTCTATAATAAACAGTCCAAACTATATGACCTTAAACTATGAGTGATCATCCTAACCACATGACATTAAACTTTATAGTATTAGTCCAGGAAACACAACATTAAACTGTGATGCCATTGTATAAGATATATGAATTTAAACTATAGTATACTGGGTGATTTTGAATCTTCATAAACATCCTCATCCATCATAAATGGACGGTCAATGTATTGAGGATACCTGTGCTTGACTATGCACATCATGCCTCGGTGGCTCTGCATATGGTTCCTAGAAAAATGGCCTATCAACTAGAGAAAAATTCATACTTTGGAGAGGAATCTCTTATATCTATACTCATCAATGATTTCCATGCCTCATATCATTTATCCTGATCTGATATCCTCTATAATCATGGTTTACACATCCTATCCCTCTCATGTTCGAGGCACATCAGAACCTCCAAACATGATTTTCCTCCAGTTAATTAGGATTTCTATAGCAAGTAGTCCTCATCTCATGACCCTAAAATGAAAGACCCCAAATAATCCTATCTATATGATGTTAAACTATGATTCCATCATCCAATATATATAACTTTAATCTATATTATACCACATATGATGCATTACGAAGCACTCCCACTGAGGTAAGTCCCCAATCTTCGGAGGTAGAGTCACATGACCTTTAATGTCGTTTCACATTAAAATGTTCATTGATCCATGCCCTTTCCCACCGTCACCCCAACCTCTTCTTCCATAGGCTCTACCCCTCCTACCATTAGAAGATGAAGCATGTGATTGGTTGGATCTCTCACATTCTCTTGTTTCTCACACCGAGCATGACTCATATGGGCTTAGAAGTTTGTGATGATTACAACATCCATACAAATATGAACTATGAGAACTCTGATTCCTGATAAAACCAGGATACATAGAATTTCTACTTGAAGGCCCAATCTCAAAAGGGTACCCTTCCAAAAGGGTTCACCCAATCATGTCCTCTCAAATGGAAAACTTCTATGCCTAAGCCCCAATAATTCTGAAGTACAAGAACTCTGATTCCTAATCAAACTAGGATACGTAGGACACTTACTCTAAGTCCTGGGCTCAAATGGGTCCCCATACAAAAGGTATCACCCAATCATGTCTTTGAAAATGGATAGCTTCCATACATAATCCCCACACAATCTGAACTACGTGAACTCTGATTCCAGATCAAACCAGGATACATAGGACGCATACTTGAAGCCCTAATCTCAAAAGGGTTCCCATCCAAAAGGGTTCACCCAATAATTTATTAATAAAATGAGAAGCTCCCATGCATAATCCCCACAAAATATGAACTACAAGAACTCTTATTCCTGATCAAACTAGGATAAATACGACACATTCTTAAAGACCCAAGATCAAAAGGGTACTTATCCAAAATGGTTCACCCAATAATGTCCCCTCAAATGGGAAGCTTCCATGCGTAAGCCTAAAAAAATTACAAACTATGTGGGTTCTAATTCCTCTCTGGAGGATATATAGGAAACCCATCTTATGGGTCCAATCCCAACATCAAATCACCTTTTGTCCTCCCTATATGACGATAAACTCTAGAGCTCCTTATTTTATGGCTCAAGTCATAAGTACCTCCGTGGCATTAAGTATATGTGTGCCTATGACGATTTTGCAAACCATGGGTAGCCCATGGACACACTCTTTGGGAATGAACCAAGGAATCACGAACATATGAACATGAAATAAATCTATAAGAGAGTCCCATAATTGGAAATAGTCATCCCCCAAAAGGGTGAGGTGAGCCTGACTTCTCATCCTCTCAACCAATGGAGCCCTTAAGTGTCATTGGCTGAATCATCATCCGACGAGTGCCTACCTTTAGAAAGTAGGTCCATGAATCATGGATACCAATCCTGTTGGGTGTTTCTGGATCCACGAATAAACCTGTTGGATACCATCCAAGGAAGTTATATCCGAGGAGGACCGATTGCATGAGTGATTGACCCCATGAAATAGCCCACTGGGACCATATAACTATATAATATCCTTCACAGTACATAAGGGATAAATTTCCTAGTCCCCACGGGGTTAATCCAAACCTCCTTTAATGGATAATGACACATAATGGGTCAAAACAAAATAAATGATGAATTTGATGAGGACCCATCTCTATGAAAAGAGGCAGGTGATGATTCTCGTTGGAACATTTCTTCATATCCCAAAAAAATGCCACATCTAAGGTGGAACAATTATGTACCTAGAAAATTTACATGGTAGTGTACATGGGTAGACCCATGGCGTGTATACAGACATGGGTAGAAGATAAGTTCACATCATGTAGTCTGTTACCATTATTGTTTTCAAATTTTAATGAAAAGAAGAATTAAATGTATAATTAAACGAATTAATTATTTTTTCTATGTTTCATTCATTCGATAGTACATTCTATGACATATAATTAAAATATATATGTTAAATTAATTTATATGTTATAATATTGATAAAATCATGTTGTTTCCTTTATGTAAATATTTCAATACATTAATTTTAAATTAAATTTATTTTTTTCATAAAATTATTGATGACGGCGAGTTAAGGATGGTTGTTTGGAATTAGTATAGATATATTTAGTTTGAATAATTTTTGAAACATTATCCTAATTTAATGAATAAATGATGTAATTGATGAGAATATTACAAATTTATGCTCATTTATTGATGTGTGGATGATTATGATATTAGATTAGTCCTTCTATGTGATTTGTTTTTTATATTTATCATTATAAAAATAAAATTGATGTCATGAATTTGATACAATCCTAATTATATAATGGCTTAAATGATCATGTTCCTTTAATGTAAATCCCATTTATCTAATCCATTGAGCCCCATCACCTGGGTGTGAGTAAAAATTAATGCAATGATATCTCTTACAAGATAATGCAGATGGTTTGAGTCATGGAGATAAAGAGAAACCAATCAAGGAGATACATAAGTTAAAATATATAATACAATGACATGAACTAAGATATCATTCATTTTTATTTCCCTGAGGGCCTAGAATTATTTTATCACCATCAGACTAAACTAACCTTTATATAACTCATGTTCATGCCACTTATTATTTATTTCTATCATTTTCATGGTCAATTATTCATGACTGTGAATGTTATGTGATCATCTAATAAATAAAATAAAAATCATGAAAGATGAAAAACATAACTAAAATATATGTAAATTTATTATCACACATAGTTAATCGCTTAATCAAAACCAACATAATATTAAGTTAAAATTGTAATCATAGTTAAATGTCCACGAATAACCCATGTTGGGGTGCTTTAAAATATAATGTAAATGTTATCTTCATTATTTGGGTTGACTTAACTTTTTTTACATTAATGGTTGACTTTACAAGAATGACATGGTGTCACTGTGAACAAATTGTTGAGGAACACTTTTAAAAAAATATTTATAGAAAGAATAGTTCACTCAAAAAGATCAAGAAACTAGAAGTTAATGTAGTTGGAAAGTTACACATACCTAAAACCTTTCAAATAACAAGTGAGGCCCAAGTCTGGGTTTGGATAAAGGGAATATGGATCCTTTAAATTAGAATATTTAAGTGACAATATATTATAAAATTGATAGTAAGTTCTATTAGGTGTCAAAAAATACTTGGATATTGATAATATTTTAATTAAATTTAAATTCATTAAACTCTTTTCTGTCCAATTAAAGTACTAATTATCAACAGAAAAATTGAAGAAGTAGAAAATCAAGAGACTTCAACAATATCAATATGATCCATACATGGCAAGGATAACCTTCTCACCAGTGTGAATTTCATGGAATAGTATATTCTACTTCACATTATACTATTCCATGAATAAGAATTATACACTCCGGAAACCCCACTTCCTGAGTTCATTTCCAAAGAGGATAATGAGGATGAAATGTCTCTCCATTTTAAGCATGTGAATGACACTATTAATTTACAATTTTTTAGGTAATCCTCAATGTCCAATGATATTCTGAATAAATATGAGGTTATGGATGTGAAAAGAATAATTTATCAAATTATAGATCCCTATCAATAGAAGGAAATAATATAAAGATATGACATTTCAAATGAACTATTCACATGTAATCATATAGAGATATTTACAAATGTGGAGAATATAGTAAAGATTATTGGATAGATTGAGCACCCAAACATTTTGTGTTTTATGATATTTGAGGATCTTCGCCTAGGTCACATTATATCAATAGTATAAAAGAAAATTTCTAGTTTTATTTTGAATTATAGTGTAATTAATAGCAATAAGACATTCTTGGAACTTCATACACTCTTTCCCCAAGTTGATAAATACTTGGGGCATGAAAAATATTATAAACATATGGTGAATAAGACAAGGAATAAAAATTCAATGGGGTTAAAGAGTAATTACACGAACAAGGTTCTGGATCACCGACATCCTAATAAGAAAAATATCTAAAGGCATAGAATGTTACAAGATGCGGTATATTTTGCATATGTTAAGTAGGGCCACTAGAATAAGAACTTAACCCGTCCAAAATTGTAAGGGGAAGCTTCATGTGTATTCTTTATTGAGTGTAATATTTTCATATCTATAAGACGAGTATTATATAATACCAATGGTTCTAATATTTTTATCCAAATATAGGAACCTAGTAGATTATGGAAGATTTCCAAAGATAATGAGGGTTTATGGTCTTCCGGTGGAGAGATGATGACTTACCTACCCATTAGAGACTACCATCCCACATTTACAACATGAATTATTTGGGTTTTAATGAACATTAAAAATGTTCCTAATGTTACCAAGTATATTATTTCTTATTCTTGTTTATATATAAATGAATTTATTGATATTTTTTTAAAAAAGGTTGATACTTATACAAAGGTAAAATATAAAGTGGTGTGTCCAAATTGAATAATGGTCTTCATGTATTAAATTACAAAATCTAAATACTGGAAATTGATGAAGAAATTAATATACAAGACTCATATGAAACCCATTCATAGATTCAACATCTTGGTCACATAAATGATAATCCTTTCAAAATTATCTATCAAGATGGATACTTATTGCCCTTTGAGATTATGCTGGATGAAATATGTCATGTATGTTCACAATATAAGATGACCAAACCACCATTCTATGGAAAAGGTTAAAGTGAAACAACAATTATAGATTTTTTACATAGTAGCGTGTGAACAAAATTTCAAGTAGAGGATAAAGGTGGATACTCATACATTATAACTATAACAAACAATATGAGTAGGTATGGTTATATCAACATAATGAGGTATAGGTATGAATACATTGATAAGGTAAATGATTTCATGAATTAAGTTGAGAATATTTCTAACATGAAGATAAAGAAACTTTAATTGGGTCAATGTGGGGAATATCTCAACCAAGACATTATCAACATTTTATGTGGGGATTTTATTTTATATTAAATTAATTTACCTTATACACCATAGTGAAATGTTTTTAGTTAAAGGATTAATGATACCTTTTGGAGAATGGTATGGTTGATAATGAGTCATACAAGTCTTTCATTATCCTTTTGGGGATATTCATTATAATTGGTGTATACCTACTAAACCACATACCAACTCAAGTATAAAATGATATTCCATATAAGTTCTGGATTGGAATGAAACCCATTTAGTCACATGTCCATGCATAGGGTTGCGAGGTATTTATTAAAGCTATCTCAAGAAACAAACATGAACCCTAAGGTAATAAGTTTATTAATATAGGGTATCCCAAGGAAAAAAGCAGATACTAACTAAAAAACCATCAATGAAGATGGTAACTATACCATGATAGGCCATCAATCATGGGAGGGTGAACATACTTATAAAGGATAGTTGGGGGAAGGTTTATTGTGATTAAGATATGGCTTGATATATATAAGTGCTGGAACATGAATCAATTCCACAGTTCCTCATTGAAGAAGATTTTACTGAATAGAACATGCTATATAAGATCACTATAGATGTTGGAAAACCAAGGAGATATGGTTTTCTAGTCATGGATGATAGTGCCTCATTTTTGGGTTATAATAATGATCCTCTCTTCTACATTGGGTAGAAGAGAGATCCAAAGAAGAAAGATGGAAAGTGGCCATGAGTTTTGAGATGGATTCCATGTATAATTTTTTTTGGTTCGGATCGATCTTCTAGGTAAGGTAATTTCTATTTGGTGTAAATGGGTTTTCTATAGAAATATGGACATTGAATCTAAATTAAATAATTATAATACAGATCTAATGGCTAAGGGTTTTAGACAACATCAATGGATTTAATATAATGAAACCCTTTTAATAGTTTCTATATTAAATTCCATTAGATTTTTTTACTATAGAATCTTACCATGAATATGAGATTTGGAAAATGGATTTTAAAATAGAATTCCATAACAGGAACCATTAAGAGGATGTATATATGGCACAACCAAAATGGTTGGTTACTCAAGGAATTCCAAAATGGTTTTCATGTTGTATAGATCCATTTATGGATTCAAAAAGTCTCCAGGTCACAGATCATTTGATTTTATGAATCTATAAAATAATTTGGCTTCATTAAGAATGTATGTGAGACATTTTTTTACAAGAGGTTTAGTGGTATTACAATTGTTTTCATAGTATTATATGTTAATGAAATATTTATAATTGGAAATGATATACAAGACTAATTTTTTTAAGTCATGCTTTATCATGTGATTCTCTATAAATACATTGTTAAAGAATCCTATATTATAGGAATCAAGATCACACATGACAGATTCAAAGGATTCTTGGACTAATTAAAGGAATATATATTGACCAGATACTATAGGGGTTTAATGTGGAAAATATATGCAAGGATTGGTACTAGTGCCACATGGCATGCATCAATGATTGAAAATGTGTCCTCAAACACAATAAGAAAGAGAGACAATGATTAAAATCCCATACACTTATGTGACAAGATCCATCATGTTTTCCATGTTATAAATGCGGATCGATGTTTCATATGAATTGAATATGGTAAGAAGATATCATTATGATTTAGCTTAAAAATATTGGAAAGATATTAATGTTATCTATAAGTATATAGGGTGAACTAAGGATATGCTCCTAATTTATGGAGGAGATGAAGTGCTTGCCATCAGGGGTTTTATAGATTCTAGATTTCATAAAAATAATAATGATATGATGTTTCAATATGGATATAAATTTTGTATCATTTTATGAGACATGTTTTTGAATAGTTCTAAGAACCCATTTTCACCGATTCTATAGAAGATTTAAATTATATTGTGTATTTTGATGTAGAAAAGGATGATTTTTGGACTCAAAACATGTTCCATGATATTGATATTGTATGTAGAAGTAAATATTTTATCATATTTTACTTCTATTAAACTACACTATTGGATATCTCCAAAGAGATGAGGTAACACCAATGGAAAACAAACATACATCAGAAGTTTTGCCTCTTGCAAGATTTCTCTCAACAAGGTGAAGTTGTAGTGACCAAAATATCCATAGAGGAAAATGTGTTAGACCCATTAAAAAGGATTTGTATTAGTAGAATAATGAATATCATGTAATTAAAAGTATTATTATATGGATCTAGTGTAAGTGGGTGTATATTTTCATTGGTTTCATAGAACCAACTTTTTTAGTACTTGATTACATGTTTTTCCTGTTAAAAATGTTTTCTTATTATATCATGATTGTTCTTTTGCATAATATTTTATGTGATAATGTATTAAGAATATAAGTTTCACTAAATATTTATCATAATTCCCCATTATAATGAGAACCTTGATGTGTCAGAATATTAATCTTGAACCATTTAATGTGGCTAGATGATATTTTCTATTAGGAAACATATGATATAACTTTTTAGGGAAATAGGACTCATAATACATTGGGATATATTCTCATAGTGTTCACCCTTGGTAATCTCTAATATAGGTGGTTATGATAATAGACCCATTACTGGGATATTAAAAATTCATGTCTCGTTGGATTTTCTTATCTACGAATTTCATTATTGATCCTTATAAAAAATGATTATCATTAATGGATATCATGACTCATATACTTTTATATATTGATGAAATGTCTGATGAAATATTTTTTGGTAAAATTAGGATTCATTGGCTGTGTTAAAAGTGAAATTGAATTCATGGATAATGTGTGAAAGGATTTATATCTTATATCTCTTAAAATAAGATGATATCTCAGTGCCTTTGATGGAAAAGAACTACCAAGATAAATACCTAGCAATGGAATATGTTTAATGAGTTCAATTACTGAAATTCAAAAAATGTTACATAGATCGTTGTAAGGTATTGAAATTTTCAAGTAATTGATTGAGATCATTTTCATGTACTCTTTTACCCCCGTTTTACTGTATCTTGGTTGGGTATTACCTTATGGAGGATTGGGGTGAAAGTGGAGAATTTTGGAAGGGAGAGGGACATTTCATGGTTGGTGCATGGTTTTCCCAAACTATGCACCCAAGATAGAAAACCGTATAAACCTAGATAAAGGGGGTTCACATTATTGGTACACATTCTGTCAAACATTGTTCCCTCCTAGTAGTAACAGTGTGACCCCTAGAAGGAGGCACATAGTAAGGAAAAAATGTGCACACCATATAGTAGACCATGCACATGGAATGTTAAAATCATAGAAATCAGTTTTAAAATTTCCAAACCCCATTTCATTACCCTAATTTGACCCAACTTGATCCTAAATGATTTACCTCATTTTTTGAGGCTTATAGAAGAATTCCAATGGATTTTGATCTCTGTTACTGATGAATCAATGATCCATTTTCAAGAACTACATGTATCCTGGTAATAAATCTCATCTGAATTGTTTTACTCCCTCTCTCCCATTATTCTCTCATCCCATAAAGGGATGTTTTCCTCCCTTGATAATGGATATTTTCTAAGTTTTCATGGATCAAATATGTTTTACATTGGATCTAGGTTTTGGATCTAGATCACATTCTTCATCATGATTTAGGTTGTTCCTATTTAATTGGGGATTTTCGATGGTGAGCGTTCATCAATGATCTTGAGGTAGGTGATCAAAATTCAATTCCAATAGACTTGAATTTTGATTGCATGTATGTGGTGTGTGATTTTAATTGTCAGATTTGGAAATTGAATCACGAATTGAATAAATTAATAAATTAATTAATTAATGTAATTATGGAGTTGATTAATTGATTTTACATGTGATTATAAAATGATTTTAACATGATAAAATTGAATTTGGTAATTGTGATTATGAAATTGGGGAATAATGGTACAATAAATTTATGGATTAATGAGACTGTATAATTGTTTAATTGACGGGATTTTGGGATTGATTGATTAATTGAATTTTGAATTGGTTGATCAATAGGAATAAAATAGATGATTGGTTTCACCTTGAAGGGTTAATTAATTATATGGTTAAATGTTATTAATTGGTTTAATAGTGATTTATTCATATTATTCCATGTGATAGAGATAAATAATTATAATCTTTGTGATTAATTGAAAATTTTCAATTAAATGAGAATGTTTGAAGAGAAGGTTAGTGATGCATGACCTAGACATATATGAAATTGTGATTTATGTGATATTTTGATATTTTTTTATATATGTGATATTGATGTGTGGGATAGGAACTTATGCTCTAAATGACCATATGAGATAGAGGGTGTGGGATAGGGACTGGGGTTTCAAATACCAATATGTGATATTGAGGTGTGGGATAGGTACCGAGGATCCAAATACACATATGAGACAGTGAGTGTGGGACATGAACTGGGGATCCAAATACCCAAGTGATATTTAGGTGTGGGAAAGGAGAAAAGGATCCAAATTCCTAAGGGGTGTCATACATGATGTTCTACACCCATGAGATAGGCATTAGAATATGGATCCAGTTGGTTGTGTTATGAATTAAAATGAAACGATGAATGATAATCATGGTATTTTGATATGTGATATCCCATAGAGATAGATCATACTCCAACCTATGATGAAGCATGTCTTGATAGTATATGGGTCATTATGAACCCAATTATTTATGTGGTTAATTATAGAATGATGAAATGTGTTAACATTTTACTTTATGCATTGTAATTTATTATTTATTCAAATATAAACACTATTATTTAATGTATATTGTTTTAGAGGCCATTGATAGTGGACTACTAAGTAGTACTCAGACCCTACTCAAGCTTCCAGATCGTTACCTGAATAGAATACATGTTTTTAAAATAGGATAAGGGAAATGGACCTATGTTAGATGGTTGAGTCAGGATGAAGTATGGATGAGGGAAACATACATGGTTTCGGGAACTATATGGGAGTGTTTTTGTGTCTTTATTTTGGTTTTTCATTTGACACTTGACATGTACTTGGTGGTACATATCTACTATTTTGGTTTTGATATTGTATTCATATATTATTGGACATGTGATATTGGTTTTTTTGGTTATTGGTTATATCATTTAGTTATTATTTTTCTATTTGTGCTATTGTATTACTTTGATATAGATGGTATAATATCCACATGTTTTATATTAGGCCCTCACTGCTAGTCAGAATCCTTTTATGTACTGGGCGGTGTGCTTGAGGTCACATAACCGACCATCTTGGGACACTTGTGTGTGACATCTAGGTCAGGACATTACAATGTGATATCAGAGGGTTTTCCTTTTCATCTCCTTTGACTTACTATTTGGGAATGGTAGAAATGTGACTAAGAAGAGTAGGGAATTTTACATGATCTCATGCATGGGAGTATATAACCAATGTATGAGGGAAAACCCAAGTACCCAATGTGGGATTTTTTTTATTGTTTTTTTTCTATTATAATTGGATGGTATTTCATATTGAGTGATGAACTTATTATGTGATGTGATTTTTGTTTATGATATTTTCCCAAATTTTAATTGTGGATTGATATGTCTTGATAGTTGAGTATTCATGCATAATTCTAGGAACATAGGAATTATTGGGACATGCCTCAGTTTTAGGCACACATGGGAAAACTATTTTTAGGTAAGTGGTTGAAATTGTAATGTTTTTCTTGATTGTTTAATTGAACTAAAAATGGTGCCTAATATGGAATTGAAGGTGGAAAAATTATACAAAATATTAATAATTGGGATTCTAAAATAAAACTTGAAAATGAGAATGTTCTTACCATTATTAACCATGACCTCATTGTAGGATAGTTAAGGGTAGTGATAGTGTCTTAGTTTTGACTATGTGGATGGAAAGGGGAGATGACTTGTTATGGATTTATGTGAATCCCTATTTTTAAATAGTTTAATGTTGTAAAATGTTTCCTAAGGTGTGTGTTTTATATTGTAGTGATTATCCACCAAGATGATGTTTGTTGATAGGATGACATGAGGATATGGATGGTAATGATACTCCAATAATGGAACCTAAGGCACTGATAGTGCCAGTTGAAGGAGTCTTATAACAGTTCCCTGAGATCTTTTCTCAATTCACGTAGTTTATGGAGAGATACCTATATAGGGTCCTAAAGAGTATTTCTTACTTGACATGGGTGTTTTAGTTGGAGTACTATCTGTATTTCACCGTAGAGGATAAATGTGATGTAGTAGAGTTCTGGATTGAGTCCACCCATACTATATTTGAAAATTTAGAGGCTCATACTAAGAAGAGGGTCAATTTGGATGATTATATGTTAAATGGATCAATGAATATCTTTTGAGATGTTTAGGATCAGACTAGGAAGGAAGAATATATGGTACGAAAGTAATTCCTAGATAATTTCCTAGATAACGTTTATCCAGATACATTGAGATAAGATAGGGTAGCTAAGTTCATGTGGTTGACCCATGGGAGTATGTATTTGATGGACAATTCTGGTCACTTTACTAACTTAAAGTGATTTTCTCCAGTAATAGAACGAGATTAGATAGCTACATCAAGGAATTTAGAGGATATAATTAATTATGAGATTAAGTACCAGGTTAACATATTCCAGTTAAATAACATTGCTGTTGTTGTGAAACAAGATCCCATATATGATTGGAACCTGATTGAGGCTTTGAGTGGAGGTAATTTGGTTTCTACTAGATGATCAAGTGGAAATTATTCCATGAGTAGGGTGCGTAACTATAAAAATTTTGACCAAAGTAGTGGGAAAAATAGTGTTCAAGGGGAAGGATCAGGTTTTCAAGATCTTACCAGAGTGCTTTACCAAAAGTGCTGTAGTCCGTGCCACTTTTGTATCCATTTTCTCCAATCATTACTAAAGTTCCAAAGTTGTGTAAGGATGGGAAATCTACAATGGTTCTATAGTAACATGTGATAGATGGGTACTGATGGGGAGGTGAGACCAAAACATAGTATGGGAAGGGAGTCTTCTTCATAGTATTATTATTGAAGACATACATGTAAGAAGAGTTAAGAGACATGGTACTTTTGGGAATGAGCACCCATATCAATAGATTGGTGTATCTCAGGGGACTTAGACTACCTCATAGAGAAGAGGTTCATGATAGTTTCTTGTCATTCAACCTATATTGGTTGATAGTGAGTTTGGACCATTGATAATTAGAGGTACTATTCTTTTATATTCTACACTATCTAGTTCATTATTTGACATAAAATCCTCTCTTTCTTTAATATGGACACAACTTGTGAATGGGTTGAAACTAGAAGTGGTGTTTATAAGTAGGTTTATGAAAATTGATACACCATTGAGAGTATTATTGAGGTACATCTGTTTATAAAAGGGATGTTATCTTAAGGTTGGTGAGTATAGTTTTCTATGGGATATTTAAATTATGTTTATGTCATTATTTGACCTAATTATGGTAATGGATATTTTATTGGTGTACTAAGATCACATAGATTGTTATATTAGGTGGGTGAATTTTATGTCTTTTAAGGGTGACAAGTTTATTCACCATTGAGAGTGGGATATAAAGGTGGTCTATGTTGGGAAAGTTCATCAGGAATTTTGGGAGATCAATGCCAATGTTCTAGTCTGTTGTTGGATGAAGTTGGTGTGAAATAGTATGCCTTTCCACTAGTAGTTGATAGGTTCCAAGATGTGTTTATTGGGGACTTCTTAGGGATTCCACCTGTGAGTGACATAGAGTTTATGATTGAGCTCATGTTAGGGGATAAGACAGTTTCTATTTCAACTAACATAATAGATCCAAAAGAGCTTCAAGAGATCAAGGAATAACTATAAGTGTCGAAGGATAAAGGATTTATCTATCCAAGCATATCTCCTTGGGGTCCCCCAATCTTGTTTTCTAAGAAGGCTGATGGAACTTTGCACTTATGTGTTAATTATTAGATGTTTAACAAGATAATTATGAAGAACTAGTATCCTATTCTATTTATTGAGGATCTATTTGACTAGTTGGGGGGATATTGTGTTTTCTCCAAGATCAACTTGAGATTGAGGTATCATCAGTTCGGTGTCCGACCTTCTAAATTGCCTTAAACTGATTTCAGAAGCACATATGGCCTATTTGAGTTTTTCATGATATTGTTTGGGTTAATGAATGATATATAAGTTTGTATGGGATTGATGAACCGAATATTACACCCATACATAAATCAATTTGGGTTTGTTTTGTGGATAACATCTTGGTGTAGTCCAACACTCACGATGATCAAGACCAACATCTTAATATCTTCATAAGTATATTAAGAGAGCATCAGGTATATGCCAAGATATCTATGTATCAAATCTAGATTTATCAGGTACATTTCATGGGTCACATCATGTCAAAGGAAGGTGTTTTCATAGACCCAGAGAAGTTACATTCATTTCTTTCTTGTGATAATAATAATAATGTCTTTCGTATATGTAGTTTTTAGGGGATAGATGGATATTATCTGAGGTTAATCTTGGAATTTTCCCACTTGGGAGTTCCACTTCCAGAATTGACCAATACAATAGTGAAGATTGAAGGGTTTGGAACAAGTGAGAACACTTTCTAGGAGTTTAATAAGTGTTAGAAAGCTACACCAATATTGATCATACTATATTTGGGTGTGGAGTATATGGTGTTTTGTGATGCTATTGGGATCGATCTTGGAGTAGTGTTGCTACAAGGAGATTGAGTTAGGGAATATGGTTCTCAGAAGTTGAGGCCACATCAACAGAACTACCCTACACATGAGCTCAAATTAACTATAGTGGTTTGTGCTTTTAATTTTTGGTGGCATTATCTATTGGGTGAAAATTTTACTATGTATATCGATAAAAGGGCTTAAAGTATATATTTTTTCAATGATATTTGAATCTCCAACAGTAGATATGGTTTGAGTATATGGAATTATTTTATTTTGAAATTTTATATATGCTAGCGAAAGGAAATAGTGTTGTATATACTCAAAGAAGGGAAAATCATACTTAGCCAGTTCAGGAGTCTATTTCAAAGTGGATTATGATGACCTTGTTGGTTGAGATACATGTTGTAGATTATGAAGGTTATGAGAATATGACTCTCATATCAGTAGTAGTAGAGTCTAGAATTTTGATATGGATCAGGGAGAGGATGTAATAACCCAACATTTTATAAGATATATTCTTTTTAATTTCATTCATATCTTCTGTTGTACGATACACCAATATTATCTTGCGCTATACACAACACCGTATTAGCTTGTAGTATACGCAACACTATTCTTATATTGTGTTACACACAATTTCAAGTTCGTTTGATAATAGTCATTCTACGCAACATTGAGTATATATATATATATATATACTCAAAGTATAAATGAAAAAAATGGTTGGATTCTATTATAACAAAACAACAAAGGAGTCTTTCACTATACACAACCCTGACTTGGCTTGCATTACACGCAATCGCGACCTTCTTCGATAGCGTGTGTTGTACACAATACCGGGTTTTACTAAACAACAATATGTTATTATAATATTATTATGAACTAGCCGTTATGAATAGTATTAACTATATTTTGAATTTTATAACATTATTATTCATCTTGAACATTTTCTAGAACATGGTATAAGAACAAAATAAAATTTTCGGGTAAAATAAGTATTTTTCAAAAAATGCAGTTTTGCAGCCTTTCGATGGCGCACCCACTTTAAATCTAGTTTTTGACATGTTTATAAGTTTAATTTTACAAAATAAAATTATTTTTTGGAATCAGGATATAAAATTTTACCTTGGATAAATTTTTCATATTATTCTGATAACTTTCATATTTTAATGAATAGTAAAAACACGCTATATTTAAATTAAAAACAACTTTTTTCATCGTAATAAATTATGTGGTTAAATTATAATATTGAATGGTTTTAAAGTATAAATATAATATATTTTTACTATTTAATATAATATATGTCATTATCATTTATTTTACCTTGAATTTGTAGGTTAAATCAATTCAATCTTTTGCAATGTTTTAAAGAAAACCCCATTTTCATTCGACAACGGGATTAATTTTAATTTAATTTCTACAAATTTTGTGTATTGAATTTTGAAAAATGGATTCCATATTTGTAATTATTGGGTCCAAATTATGTTAATAAGATACTTTTTATTTTTGGGAATTATGAATAGTATCTATGGTAAATTTTATTTACCATAGTTAAAGGTAAATCGGGTAATTAAGGGTAAATATAATATTATAAAATTACCCTAACATATGAAAAAATTCTATTGGATGGATAAAAGTAGACCCATATAACCTAAGGGTCAGATTAGATTCATTTTATGGAAATTTGACCATGAAAATAATTTAATTATTATTAAAACCAAAGAAAGTGACAACATGTCACTCTCTTAAATCTTATAAGTATAATAATTTTAATTTAATGATAAACATCCTAAAACTTATAACATTAATAGTCTCCAGAAATATAATAAAATTATCTACATCATGATAATTTATTTAGAATTTTTAGGGATTAAATAATTGTCATTAATGGTGATACATTAATGATGCAGAAATTATTTATTAAGTGAAAAATCAGTAATATAGTTTTTATTGAAATAATAATACCCATTAAAAGGCACACAAACCTGACCAAAACTTATTTTTAATGTATATATATACAATAAGAATCCAATTACTTAATATATAACCGTTTGGAGTCTTATAAAAGTGATTAGGACACTTATAATATTTTATTTTAAATGATGCCAAAGTTGCCACCTTCATAATTTAATAAATATAACAATTTACATATTGTGATTTTAAGATGATAAATTCGAGTGAAAGTATTATTGTGAAAGGGAATAGATTTATATTCATCATAAGAGTTTGTTTTTAATTTTTATGCAACAAATAATTATATTGAATAATTATACAAAAATGTTGTAGTAATTATTTTATTAAGAGATAAACCAAATAAATGGTTTTAAAAATAACAAAATAAATATTATATGAACTATTTAATGTGATACACTAATTTTATAGATACGTATGGAATTTTATGAATCTATTAAAGCTTTTATTTTGAACATATCTTCGGTATATATTTTATTTAAATTCAAATAAATTAATAGTGTCAAAATTGACACTATTGTTATTTTATAAAAATAACATATTATAAAATTGTTTACAAATCACAAAAATATTTAAAAATTATAAATTTAAATTTATATGGTCTATAATGTTATAAATTAACCAATTATGGAAAATTCACAACAAATAAGTAATTATTTGTTATAATTTAAAATTTATAATTTTATTACCACAAATAGACTTAAATAGATTAAATAAGGATAAATCAAAATGATAAGGTTTAAAATAAGATCCAAACATGTATAAATTTTATTGGTTGATGAGATTACAACCCTATCTCATATTATATTTGAATATGAGTCATTTTTGGAGTTTTTTAAGTGGGGTTAGATTTATTATAAATTAATATTTTTAAGAATTCCAAAGGTGCCCCTCTCCTCCCTTATAAAAGGGCACCTCCTCCCTCTCTTCCTCACAACACTTTGAGACTTCAAGCTCGGCCAAACCCTGAAAAATTCTCTTATCCGCTTCCCTAGAAACATCCTAGAGGTCCTGGTCTTCTTAAAAGACCAATGTTAGTGCCCTAAGAGTAGGTTTCAAAGAGGCGCTTCAAAGAGGAGGTAATGTCCGTTACCGATTCTTTCAACTTTATTTCTTCTTCCACTTCTTCTTCTTTAGTTGTTTCATTATGAAGTAATAACATCAGTATCAATCATATAATGATATGTTATTATAAGTATTAAACAACCATATTTTACCATCTATCCATCCAACGGAAAACGAAATCACCGCGCGTGCGTACGTACGGAATACCGTCTCCACGCCGTGGTGTAATCTATTTTCCACCACCACCTTAATTGGATGGTTATAAGGGTGAAAGTAATGAATATATATGATTATTTTAAAGTGATATTTATTCTGTAATATTATACATACACTTTAATACAATTCTACGATCTTGGGAATGATATCATCGCTCGTGCGTACGTACGGATTACCGTCTCCACGACGTGATGATATTCACTCTCCATGTTAACCATTCGTGAATGATTATAAAGTATATATAATGAATAAAAATTAAATATATGACATAATAATGATACTGGATTTATGTATATATATATATATGTATTTCATTTACTTAATTCCATTCAATTCAAAAGGGAAACGAAAACAGCGTTCATGCATACGTACGACCTACCGTCTCCATGAACGGTGTATTTCATTCCTTTTATCGATCTATAATATATATTTATATGATGAATATATATTATATATAAATCATGTTTTACATTCTGGAATTATATAAATCAGGATATAAGTAATAATATCAAGAACGACAAGTTGAAACACATACGATAAATAAAATGATTTTACCCAAAATGATGCTTTAACATGGAATTTACAAAAGAACGGGTAATATGAAGTCATAAGTGAAACATATATGATATCATAACAATGAATATGATTCTTTAATAAATCAATGACATTATTTAAATCATTATACAGGAGGTTCAGATACGTACGAAGCATATCAGACCTAAGGTAAGGGATAATTTTTCAAATCTCATTTTTATCGGAGATTGCTTATTTGTAAGTATTTACTGGGGTTATATTTATCATCTGTGTACAAATTTTATAAAAATGTTTTCATGAATTTTTAAAGTCCTTTTTACCCATTTTTGACTTTTACTACATGGTATGTAAGGAATCTTTCTTTTGTTTACGTTACGAGGTACTTTTTTGACTTTTACGGCAAAAGTACGAGAAGAATGTTTTTTAACTTATACGGAACGAAAGGATTTTTACGGTTTTATAAAGCCTTATTTTCATGAAGCTTCCTCCAAAATATTTCATGACTATTTTAAACAAAATCCTATTCTTTTAAAATTTCATGACATTTTGTGAAAAGAAAATGATTTTGAATAAGAAAGGATATTTTCCTCAAGAATTCATTTCAAGTGTTTTATCAAAACCATTTTCCATCTAAGATGACATTATTTCATATGTTTATGTTTAATGTATAGTGTCTCTATGATTTATATGGTTTCACTTTTCTTATTATGAAATGATATCCATTTCTTTTATATGGATTATGTGATGATGTGATGATGTTTATGAAACCCATTTTATTTATTGGGTTATTATGAATGATGTATGTTTATTTTGTGGCACAAGTAAGAATGATTTCATTATGAGATGGGTGGGAACTATATCTCCCTCCAATGCATTGGGTAAAGATTTTATATCTCATGAGATAGACATGGCTGGAACGGTAAGTTAATCTGGTTCAGTGTTACAAGACTTAAACGAGGAGTGAACTCGATTCAGAATGGGACTTTGTCCACTAAGATGGTCTTGGCAGCAATGCCTTGGATACTATGGAAATCATTACATGTGCTTAAGGGATTCCACAATTAAATGTTTTATTCTCATGCTATTTTATCATGGTTTATGTTCCATTATGATCTATGCCTTATTTACTTCCATGTTTTATGTCGTTGCTCAAGATTTTGATGTTTAAACATTATGTTCATGTTTTTAAGTTAAAATGTATATGGTATGTTTTATTTTATCCATGCCTACCCTTACTGAGCATTTGAGCTCAACCTTTTTATGTTTTCTTTTCCCCAGGATATAAAGAAAGGTTTTAGGTATGAAAAAATGGAAGATCTTTATGGGAGATGTTGAAGATCATTCACCACGATTAGAAGATTACGTTCCAAGTTTCCAAAGACACTAAACTATTACGGTCCTTGTGTGTATGTTTTTGTTATGTATTAAGTATTCCGCTAAAGTAATGTAATGTCCATGTACGTCAAGATTCGGGTCTCTACAGTTGGTATCAGAGGAAAGGTTTAGTCAACCTTTGGAAACTAGGATGCGGGAACTTTATTGAGATCCCTAGAGATATTTCTAAGGTATGTCTAGTGATGTCCCTAAAGATAAGTATACGTATAGGATATAGTCCTAGAACTACGATAACAATCTTAGAATTAAACCTAAGAAGTTAGATGTCAAAGGTACTCCCCCTTGATTATGTTATTTTCCTTGTATGATTTTTGCCTCTCACAGAATTCTTTTTGTGTTTTAGTCAATGGAGGGAACCAGAAGGAATTCGGTTAACATTGAATCCAATGGAAAAATTGGTGACTATGAGCAACAAAATTGCGTAATGCCTAGAGAGAAAGATATTGTGATTATGCAGAATCGGTCCTCGCGATATATGATTAACAAGGTGAAATTTAGTGGTATGCCTAATTCATCAAATAAGAGGAAGATATAATTTTATGCATGATCGCATGTTGAGGAGCATAAAGAAAGGAAGATTGAGATTTCTAAATAAAGGAAGAAAAACCTTGAAGAATACCTCAAATGGAGGGACATATGTTATCTGTGTGGATAAAAGGGTTATAGAGTGACAAACTGTTATGGAGTTCAATGTCTTATTTGTGGAGAACATGGGCATTACCCAAATTAATGCCCTGACCTAAAAAGTTACTTCTAAATCAAGGAAGGACTTATTCCATGACAATCATTGAAGAGGATGGATTAAAGTGTTTATGTATTGGTATTCAAGAATAATGTTGTTGATGTACTTTTATGGTGTATTAGAATATTTTTGTATTAGTCTATCGTGGTTTTCAATAATTTTATGGTACCGGTAACCATGAAAAGTGATTCAAATATTTTTTAAAGCAGATGATATGCACATAATGAAGGGATAAGGAGAAAATGAAATTTTTGACAGAATTCATGAGCTCATGATTGATATAAGGACTAAGTATATAGAATTTTGAGGATTTTGGTATGTGGAAAGAGTTAACTTTTGACAGCACTCATGTTTTCACTAAGATTCAATGGGTATTCATTTTTCAAGAGATTACATGATTATGGTATTCACATAACTGGAATATGACCAACAAGATATATGAGGGATAAATGATGGTATTCACATGCTTGTTATATGACCCTTTTAGTAATCGTTCTCTTTATACAATGAGTTTGGAAAGAAGTATTTTGGATAAGCCTAAAGATTGGAATGGATTATATTGGACATAAGTTAGTATTGTTTAAGGATATAACTTTTTTCGATATTATTGATGGGATGTTATAGTAATGTAGTTTTAGAAAAAGGACAACCTGCAGGACTGACAACAACCCATCGCGTCGGACAAGGCTGTGGGAATCGAACCCACAACCGAAGTGCGACTGACCTTTATCACCTACCACTGGCCTACAGGAAGTCCCTGTTTAGTAAAAAATAGTTTTATTATATTAAGTAGTATGATATATGAAGTATAAGTCCATTTTAGGAACCATATATGATTAATCTCACTATAGATCGACTTATGTATATTTAATAACGTTTGCTAACCTTTTGTTTGAGACAGATGGAATGACCCATCATTCTATCACATGATCTGCTAACACTTCACGAATAACAAATTCAACTTCATTTCTTTAAGAGATGAAGTGGAAATTGTTCAAGGCATGAACAACAGTGAGATTGTACCAAAATAAAGTTAGTATTTATTCTAATTCAAATTCTTCAACTTTAGGGAAATGATCTTGAAAACCAAAAATGTTGTCCTAGTGCCCTTATATCCTATGAATCAGATGGTACCCTAGATCATCACAAATCTATGGCTTTGTGATTGTTGGATTTTTCATAGCCATGTTCTCTACCACTCTCTATCAGAACATGATGGTTATATTTCTCTTCCATATCCATATTTTCACCTATGTTCTCCTATGTGGAAACCCAGTGATTAGTTTATCTGGGTAACCGTTACATTTCATACTTTAGTTTTTAAAGATAAGTTTTGGTATTCCTTTTTACGATGTGGGTTTCAATTAAAGAAAATTTCAAGTAGAAAAACCATTTATAACCCCGACGAATTTCGAGGGAGAAATTCATTTTAAGGGGGTAGAATGTAATAACATGAGATTTTATAAGATATATTATTTTTAATTTCATTAATATGTTCTGTTGTACGATACACCAAGATTATCTTGCGCTATATGCAACACCGTATTATCTTGCAGTATATGCAACACTATTCTTAGATTGTGTTACACACAATTTCAAGTTCGTTTGATAATAGTCATTCTACGCAACATTGAGTATATATATATATATATATATATATAATCAATGTATAAATGAAAAAATGGTTGGATTCTGTTATAATGAAACAACAAAGGAGTCTTGCACTATACACAACCCTAACTTGGCTTGCATTACACGCAATCGCGACCTTCTTCGATAGCGTGTGTTGTACGCAATACCGGGTTTTACTAAACAACGATATGTTATTATAATATTATTATGAACTAGACATTATGAATAGTATTAACTATATTTTGAATTTTATAACATTATTATTCATTTTTCACATTTTCTAGTACATGGTATAAGAACAAAATAAATTTTTCGGGTAAAATAAGTATTTTTCAAAAAATGCAGTTTTGCCGCCTTTCGATGGCGCACCCACTTTAAATCTAGTTTTTGAAATTTTTATAAGTTTAATTTTACAAAATAAAATTATTTTTTGGAATCAGGATATAAAATTTTACCTTGGATAAAATTTTCATATTATTCTGATAACTTTCATATTTTAATGAATAGTAAAAACACGCTATATTTAAATTAAAAACAACTTTTTTCATCGTAATAACTTATATGGTTAAATTATAATATTTAATGGTTTTAAAGTATAAATAGAATATATTTTTACCATTTAATATAATTTATGTAATTAGCATTTATTTTACCTTGAATTTGTAGGTTAAATCAATCCAATCTTTTGCAATGTTTTAAAGAAAACCCCGTTTTCATTCGACAACGGGATTAATTTTAATTTAATTTCTGAAAATTTTGTGTATTGAATTTAGAAAAATGGATTCCATATTTGGAAGCATTGGGTCCAAATTATGTTAATAAGCTACTTTTTATTTTTGGGAATTATGAATAGTAACTACGGTAAATTTTATTTACCGTAGTTAAAGGTTAATCGGGTAATTAAGGGTAAATATAATATTATAAAATTACCATAAAACATTCCAAAATTCTATTGGATGGATAAGAGTAGACCCATATAACCTAAGGGTTTTATTAGATTCATTTTATGGACTTTTGACCATGAAAATAATTTAATTATTATTAAAACCAAAGAAAGTGACAACATGTCACTCTCTTAAATCTTATAAGTATAATAATTTTAATTTAGTGATAAACATCATAAAACTTAGAACATGAATAGTCTAAAGAAATCTAATAAAATTATCTACATCATGATAATTTATTTAGAATTTTTAGGGATTAAATAATTGTCATTAATGGTGATACATTAATGATGTAGAAATTATTTATTAAGTGAAAAATCAGTAATATAGTTTTTATTGAAATAATAATACCCATTAAAAGGCCCACAAACCTGACCAAAACTTATTTTTAGTGTATATATATACCATAAGAATCCAATTAATTAATATATAACCGTTTTTAGTATTATAAAAGTGATTAGGACACTTATATTATTTTATTTTAAATGATGCCAAAGTTGTCACCTTCATAATTTAATAAATATAACAATTTACATATTATGATTTTAAGATGATAAATTCGAGTAAAAGTATTATTGTGAAAGGGAATAGATTTATATTCATCATAGTAGTTTATTTTTAATTTTTATGCAACAAATAATTATATTAAATAATTATACAAAAATGTTATAGTAATTATTTTATTAAGATATAAACCAAATAAATGGTTTTAAAAATAATAAAATAAATATTATATGAACTATTTAATGTGCTCCACTAATTTTATAGATACATATGGAATTTTATGAATCTATTAAAGCTTTTAGTTTGAACATATCTTCTGTATATATTTTATTTAAATTCAAATAAATGAATAGTGTCAAAATTGACACTATTGTTATTTTATAATAATAACATATTGTAAAATTGTTTACAAATCACAAAAATATTTAAAAATTATAAATTTAAATTTATATGGTCTATAATGTTTTAAAGTAACAAATTATTGAAAATTCACAACAAATAAGTAATTATTTGTTATAATTTAAAATTTAGAATTTTATTACCACAAATAAACTTAAATAGATTAAATAAGGATAAATCAAAATGATAAGGTTTAAAATAAGATCCATACATGTATAAATTTTATTGCTTGATGAGATTAAAACCCTATCTCATATTATATTCGAATATGAATCATTTTTGGAGTTTTTAAGTGGGGTTAGATTTATTATAAATTAATATTTTTAAGAATTCCAAAGGTGCCCCTCTCCTCCCTTATAAAAGGGCACCTCCTCCATCTCTTCCTCACACCACTTTGAGCCTTCAAGCTCTGCCAAAACCTGACAAATTCTCTTTTTCACTTCCCTAGAAACATCCTAGAGGTCCTGGTCTTCTTCAAAGACCAATTTTAGTTCCCTAAGAGTAGGTTTCAAAGAGGCGCTTCAAAGAAGAGGTAATGTCCGTTACCGATTCTTTCAACTTTATTTCTTCTTCCACTTCTTCTTCTTTAGTTGTTTCATTATGAAGTAATAACATCAGTATCACTCATATAATTATATGTTATTATAAGTATGAAACATATAACGACCCATACTCTACATACATTGTTAATACATCAAAATTGAAGCACACTTATTACAACATATGACAAAACCACAAAGGACCGTATAGGTATAGTGTCTTTAGAAACTGGGAAACATAAACAACTGGTTCATAAATCTTCTACAGTGTCTCCCATTTATTTCATCATATCTAGGGTCCCTTTTAGCATATTCTATTTAATATCCATCTTCCTGACCTGGGGAAAATAAAACATAAAAGGGTGAGCTCAAATGCTCAGTGAGGGCAAATAAAGGAAATAAAAATCATATCATATCTTTTTGAAAATCATAACCTGCAAAAGAGATCATAATATCTTAACATGGAATAAATCATAGAAGTGAAAATGGGATACCCATAATCATAACATGAAACTTGAAACTTTTTGGCATGCACACATAATCATGGAAAATCATTTCTTGTTAGTCATGACTCATTGCCAAGACTATCTTAGTGGACAAAGTCCCTTTCTGAACCGAGTCACCCTCATTCCAGTCCTGTTTCACTGAACCGGTATAACCTACTGTTCCAGCCATGTTTATCTCATGAGATATAAAATCTTTACCCAATGCATTGGAGGGATATATAGGTCCCACCCATCTTATAATGAATCCTTTCTTATGTGTGCCACATAATCATAAAACATACATCATCGCATAACACATGTAACAAAAATGGGATTCTTGAAACATCATGACATCATAAATCAATTCATATAAGATAAAGGAATTCATAAAAATAATTCCATCACAACATGATCAAATAAATGTGATAATAGGGATAAAAACAGAAACCTTTATTATCTTAGATGGAAAATAATTTTGATAAAACACTTGAACTCCATTCTTGAGGAAAATATCCTTTCTTCTTCAAAAACATTTTTCCTTTCATAACATGTCATACAACTTTAAAATAAAAGAAGTTGATTAAAAATAAACTTGAAAAATTGTAAAGGAAGCTTCTTGGAAATAATGTTTTAAAAATCCATTCATTCCGTATAAGTTAAAAAAACATTCTTTGTACTTTTGTTGGAAAAGTCAAAAAGTACCTCGTACGAAAAACGACAAAAGATTCCTTTCTTATCTTTTACGAAAATTCACCGAAGGGTAAAATTGGATTTAAACAATTGTAGGTGGATGGAAAAAATATTACATATTGAGGAAACATGGATGTGGATGATAAAATACACCCCAGTAAATGCCAAAGTAAAAACAATCTCGGATAAAAATGAGATTGTGATATTTTCCCTTACCTTAGGTCCGACTTGCTTTGTAAGTGTCCGAATCTCCTCTTCTTTGGAACGCCTCTTTGAATCCTCCACTTAGGGAACTAATATTGGTCTTTGAAGAAGACCAGGACCTCTAGGATTATTCTAGGGAAGTGGAGAGGAGAAAATGGCAGGGGTTGGCCGAGCTTGAGTGCTCAAATTTGTGTGAGGAGGAGGGGGAGGAGGTGCCCTTTTATAAGGGAGGAGAGGGGCACCTTAGGAATATCTCAAAATATTATTTTATATTAAAGTCAAAATCGGTTTATAGTGGTTCCAAAGGGTCTTATTTCGAAGATAAAGTGGGGATGGGTCGAAATCCTATCAACCAATAGGATTTAGACAAGTTTAGGGTATTATTTTAACCTTATCAATTATATTTAACTCTAAGTTAAATAATTTAACTTTTACCGTGTCTTTTTGTTTTCTTTCACTATATGGTTAATACACTTACTATAACATGCCAAACGAACCCCAAATTGTTTATTATTAATATATATATCCTTATCTAAGTCATTTTGCCGAACCATAGATTTTTAAGAATAAAATAACAATTAATAATATAATATTTGATTTAAAAACTATTTTGTGTCAATTTTGACACAATTTGATATATGATTTTTGTGAAAGTCATAACAGAATTATATGTTCGAACCAAGTTGATTAAATCAACATTAATATATCATAGTAACCTAGAAAATTAGTGGAATTCATAAAAAGTCTCTAATTACATTTATTTTGGTGTTTATAACATCAATTATGTCAATATTTCATTAATAAGATAATTACTACATCATCATTGTGTCATAAATAAATTAAATTATTTAATGTCTAAAAATTACAAATAAAATACCATTATGTAGGAAATATTTTTATATTTCTAATGAATATTTATAGTCGAATTTATCTTATGTATAACCCCATATTAAAAATGATTTACTTATTAAACTTTGATTTTAACTATTTTAACCCTTCTTTAAATAAATTAATAATAAATGTCCTAATCTAATCCAAGTGGGCCTAAATGGTCATATTTTTATTCCTAAGTTTGTTTTTGGTCGAATTACACTTTTCCACTATAATTAGGACATGTGTTAGGGATAATATTAATATCATATTTACCCTTAGTTACCCTATTTACTATTAACCGCGGTAAAAAAAGTAAAAAGTTACTATTCACCAAAAAATTATTTTTATCTCATTGAACCACATTTTACTTACTGATATCAACCGTGTCTGTCGGATTTTTGAAATTCCATTCACAGAAGCGGTAAAATTAAGTTTTATGCAAAATTCAGTTTTTAACCTACCACTTAGTGGTTTCACTATTCATCAAAAATTGAAAGTTTTCAGAAAAATACCAAAATTTCACCCTAGGCTAATTTCGATATTCTGAGTCCAAAAATGAAGTCCATTTTGAAAAATAAAATTTATAAAATTTCAAAAAGTGGTTATTACTATTCATAACAGCTAGTTTTAATAGCATATTGTTGTTTAGTGAAACTCGGTATTGCGTACGACGCAAGCTATCGAGGAAGGTCACGATTGCGTGTAAAGAAAGTCAAGCAAGTGTTGTGTAGAAAAAGATTCCTTTGATGATTCATATAACATAAAAGTCTCGGGTGTTACAAAACAACCATATTTTACCATCTATCCATCCAACAGAAAACGAAATCACCGCGCGTGCGTACGTACGGAATACCGTCTCCACGCCGTGGTGTAATCTATTTTCCACCACCACCTTACTTGGATGGGTATAAGGGTGAAAGTGATGAATATATATGATTATTTTAAAGTGATATTGATTATATAATATTATACATACACTTTAATACAATTCTACGATCTTGGGAAGGATATCATCACTCGTGCGTACGTACGGACTACCGTCTCCACGACGCGATGAGATTCACTCTCCATGTTAACCATTCATGAATGATTATAAAGTATATATAATGAATAATAATTAAATATATGACATAATAATGATACTGGATTTATGTATATATATATATGTATTTCATTTACTTAATTCCATTCAATTCAAAAGGGAAATGAAAACAGCGTTCATGCGTACGTACGACCTACCGTCTCCATGAACGGTGTATTTCATTCATTTTATCGATCTATAATATATATGTATATGATGAATATATATTATATATAAATCATGTTTTAAATTCTGGAATTATGTAAATCAGGATATAAGTAATAATATCAAGAACGACAAGTCGAAACACATACGATAAATAAAATGATTTTACCCAAAACGCTTCTTTAACATGGAATTTACAAAAGAACGGGTAATATGAAGTCATAAGTGAAACATATATGATATCATAACAATGAATATGATTCTGTAATAAATCAATGACATTATTTAAATCATTATACAGGAGGTTCGGATACCTACGAAGCATATCAGACCTAAGGTAAGGGATAATTTTGCAAATCTAATTTTTATCCGAGATTGCTTATTCATAAGTATTTACTGGGGTTATATTTATCATCCATGTCCAAATTTTATAAAAATGTTTTCATGAATTTTTAAAGTCCTTTTTACCCATTTTGACTTTTACTAAATGGTATGTAAGGAATCTTTCTTTTGTTTACGTTACGAGGTACTTTTTTGACTTTTACGGCAAAAGTATGAGAAGAATGTTTTTTAACTTATACGGAATGAAAGTATTTTTATGGTTTTATAAAGACTTATTTTAATGAAGCTTCCTCCAAAATATTTCATGACTATTTTAAACAAAATCCTATTATTTTAAAATTTGATTACATTTTGTGAAAATAAAATGATTTTGAATAAGAAAGGATATTTTCATCAAGAATTCATTTCAAGTGTTTTATCAAAACCATTTTCCATATAAGATGACATTATTTCATATGTTTATGTTTCATGTATAATGTCTCTATGATTTACATGGTTTCAATTTTCTTATTATGAAATGATATCCATTTATTTTATATGCATTATGTGATGATGTGATGATGTTTATGAAACCCATTTTATTTATTGGGTTATTATGAATGATGTATGTTTATTTTATGGCACAAGTAAGAATGATTTCATTATGAGATGGGTGGGAACTATATCTCCCTCCAATGATTTGGGTAAAGATTTTATATCTCATGAGATAGACATGGCTGGAACGGTAAGTTAATCCGGTTCAGTGTTACAGGACTGAAACGAGGAGTGAACTCGATTCAGAATGGGACTTTGTCCACTAAGATGGTCTTGGCAGCAATGCCTTGGCTACTATGGAAATCATTACATGTTCTTAAGGGATGCCACAATTACATGTTTTATTCCCATGCTATTTTATCATGGTTTATGTTTCATTATGATCTATGCCTTATTTACTTCCATGTTTTATGTCGTTGCTCAAGATTTTGATGTTTAAACATTATGTTCATGTTTTTAAGTTAAAATGTATATGGTATGTTTTATTTTATCCATTCTTAACCTTACTGAGCATTTGTGCTCACCCTTTTTATGTTTTCTTTTCCCCAGGATATAAAGAAAGGTTTTAGGTATGAAAAAAGGGAAGATCTTTATGGGAGATGTTGAAGATCATTCACCACGATTAGAAGACTACGTTCCAAGTTTCCAAAGACACTAAACTATTACGGTCCTTGTGTGTCTGTTTTTATTATGTATTAAGTATTCCGCTAAAGTAATGTAATGTCCATGTACGTCAAGATTTGGGTCTCTACAGAGGAAGTATTAGGAACTGGAGTTTTTGGACCTGAGGGAAATCCTTGAAGGTGGGGATTCACCTACTAATTGGACTATATGTGAGGAAGAGATTGTCAATGTCAAGAATTGGGTTGATGTACCTATGAGTATGTAGGAGGATCTAATGCATGAATTTCATTCCTCAAAGTGGGCGGTGCATCTGTATTTGACCAAAATATATCATGACCTAAAATGGTAGTATTGGTGGTTGGGCATGGAAAAGGAGATTGTGGGGTTTGTGAGATGATGCTACACCCATCAATAGGTTATGGCCGAGCATTGGAAACCTAGTGGTTTACTACGACCACTGCCCAGTCTAGAATAGAACTGGGAAAACATTACTGTAGATATTGTGGTATGTCTCCCAAGGATTCCATGAAAAAATGATGCTATTTTGGGAGTTGTGGACCAAATGAAGAATGTAACACATTTCTTGCATATACAAAAGAATTTCTCAATGGACCAGTTAAGTGTTTTGTATGTTTGGGAAATAGTACATCTACACTGAGTGCCACAGAGTATTGATTCATATCACGGATCACGTTTAACTTCAAACTACTAGTAGGTATTTCATAAGGCACTGGGTATAAAGGATCTATTGAGTATGAAATTGCACAAAAAAATAGATGGGTAGTCATAAAATACTATATATGTGCTTGAGGATATTCTATGTGAGTTTTTTCTAGATTTAGGTGGGTCTTGGGAGAAGCACCTATTAATTATAAAGTTCTCTTATACAAATATTTATTAGAAAACTATAATGATGGATTCATTTGAGGCTCTTCATGGTAGTCCATGAAGATCGCCTCTATGTTAGATAGAGGTATCTAAGTCCAAGTTTTCTATACCAAGTCTCGTTCAGAAGACATTGAAGCAGGTTCAGTTGATTTTGAAGCAAGTGGTTATGGAATAGATTATGAAAAAGTCATATAATGATAAACATAGATGACCCCTATAGTTTACAAAGCGTTATCATGTTCTCCTTCAGGTGTTTCCTATGTTGGGTCACTATAGGATTTGGAGGCAGGGAAAGTTGGTGACTATTTTTGTTATACTCTTTGAGGTTTTGGAGAGAATCGGGTTGGTGGCATATTGATTAACTCTAACAAAGAGGTATAGTTTTATGCATGAAATATTTTATGTTTCACAACTTCGGTGGTATCACCCAAACCCATCTCATGTGATTGATGTGGATAATGTTGAGATTGATACTGATATATCCTTTGAGGAGAATCTGATAGGTGTGTTGGATCACAGTGAGAAAGTATTTCAGGGAAAGACTATGCTGATATGTTGAGTATTGCAAAAGCATTTACTTGTTCAAAAGGAAACATGGGAGAGTGAAGTGGATATGTGGTCCCAATGAACAGGTCTTTTTGGCTCTGAATCTTAGAGATTCTTGGAGTACTTCTCAAGGATGAAATGTTATCAAGTGTGGAGATTTTAAGATCCCATCATTTTCTAGTGATCGATAGAGGTCATTTTTAGGTACTGTTTTACCCTTGTTTTATTGTATTCTGGTTGGGTTTTAATTTGGGTTCTTTTTGCTTGAAACCGATGATGTTTGGAAGGAAGAGGGGAAATGAACCATTGGTCTATGGTTTCCCCAAACCGTGTTCCCAGGACAACAAACCGTGTGAACCCAAAAAGAGGGGATTCGCATGGTCGACACACCATTTGTCAAATTGTGCACCCTATTAGTAGTAAATATGAAACCCATAGGATGTGGTTCATAGTTAGGTTCATAATTTGCGAAACTAATGTGCTTTGTATAGGAAACCATGATAACTGAAAATTAAACCCATAAAAATTAGTTTTAAAATTCCTGAACCCTCGATATTTCACCTCAACTGAACTAAACTCAACCCTATTTTTTTATCTCATTTTAGAGGCTTCTAGATAGATTCTAATTCCTTTTTAACTTCGTTCTTGATTAATTAGATATTTTTTTCTATATCTACACCTCTCTAAGTTCGAGATCTTATCCTGATTTATTTTTTTATCTCTCTCTCATATTTATCTTATCCTTTAAATGGATGTTTTCCTCCATTGGTGATTGGTCTAGACATAGGTTTTTAAGTATCTAATTCATATGATATTAAATATTGGTTTTGGATCTAGATATCATTCTTCACCATGATCTCATTTATTCCACTTCAATTGGGGAATTCCATTGGAAAGTATTCATCAACAATCTTGAGGTAGATTCTATAAATTCAATTCCCATAGTCTTGAATTCCGATTGTGTGTATATGCTGTGAGATTTCAATTAGAACATTTGTAAATATAGTCATTAATTGAATACATTAATTGATTAATTAATTTATAGAATTATGGAATTGATTAATTTATTTTACATGTGATTATGAAATGAGTTGAACATGGGAAAATTGAATTTGGTAATTGTGATAAAGAAATTAGTGAATAGTTTGACATTAAATTGATTGATTAATGGGATTTTATAATAGGTAAATTTATGGGGTTGTGTAATTGATTGATTAATTGAAAGATGAATTGGTTAATTAATGGGAATAAAAGGGATGTTTTTTTAACCTTGAATGGTTAATGATTTATTTTTTAAATGTTTTTAATTGGTACAACAATTATTTATTCCTATTATTCCATGTAATAGAGATAAATAATTATTATTGTTGTGATAAATTGAAAAAGTGAACTTAAATGACAATGTTTGATGATAAGGTTAACTATAAACAACCTAGATGTATATGAATTTTTCATTTACGTGATATTGAGGTATGGGCTAAGGACTGAGGGTCCAAATACACATATGAGACATTGATTGTGGGATAGAGATTGGGGATCCAAATACTGATATGTTCTATTGAGGCATTAGATTGGTACCAAGGCTCTAAATACCAATATGGTATATTGAGTGTGGTATAAGGAATGAGACTTCAAATACCCAAGTGATATTGAGATATGGGATAGGGATAGATGCTCCAAATACCCATGGGGTGTTAAAAATGATGTTCTATGCCCATAAGATTGGAATTAGAATATGGATCCATTTGTCCAAGTGAAAGATTGAAATAAAATGATCAATGATAATCATGGTATTGTCATATGTGATATCCCTTGGGGATGGTTTAGGCTCTAACATAGGCTGAAGTAGGTATTGATAGTACGTGTGTTGTCGTGAACTAAAGGATTTATGTGGATAATTAATGAATGATAAAATGTGATAAATATTTACATTATGAATTTTACATTATTATTTATAAAACTACATACATTGTTATTGATTTTATATTATTTTAGACACTGTTGGTGGTTCCCTACTGAGTTTTACTCACATCCTACTTAGTGTCCCGTATCGGTATCTGAATAGATTTCTTGTTTGAAGGACATGAAAAGGGAAAGGGATATATGTTATATTATTAAGTAGGGATGGATCATAGATGAGGGAACTAGAAAAGGTGTTGGGACTTTCTTGGGAGTGTTAGTGGGTAATTCTTTTGTTTTTTCATTTGGTACTTGACACATACTTGGCCTGACATATCTACTATTTTGGTTTGGATATTATATTCATGTTTTTGTCATAACGTGATACTATTTTTTTGGTTATTTCTTTTATCATTAGTTTATTATTGTTCTACTATGATATTTTATTACTCTGATAAAGTGGTTATAGTATCCCCGTGTTTTATATTAGACCATCACCGCTAGTCAACAACCTCTAGCATAAGGGGAGTTGTGCTTGAGATCGTGTAACTGAGCAGCATAGGGCACTGCTCTGTGGCACCTGGTTTAGGAAATTACAATAATATAGGTTGATAGCACCTAAATGATAAATTATTTATTAGATATATTACAATAAAGGTATTATATAACATGGTAAATCCTTAATAAAGTTTTTAGATTATTATGACAATAACTTCTATCTCTATGGATTCTTTTTCTTGTTCTTCGATTCTAAACTTGGAATTTAGGTAGTTATGCCTATTACCACTGAGAATATAACCTAGAGGGTCACAAAATAATTGTATCTACAATCTTAGTTATGTTATAGTATTAAATTTAAAAATTTGGAAAAATAATATTTATTCACATATTATTGATCGTGATAATTTAACTCCAAGTTATTCGAAAGAATACGTGACTTAAATAATATTAATAAATATTTTTGTCATGGTTAGAGAATATAATATTTATTATTTTTAAAAATTAATAATAAAGTGGCATTTATTTATTAAATAAATATCCATTTTTAAAGGATCAGTAAATGTGGACAAGGACATACTGATAGAGTACAATGTTCAAATTATAAATAATATAACTGAGATTTATTAATATTATGAATGCATTTCACATATCAAGTGATTAAAAATAATTTTACTATTAATGGACATGTGTTCAACTAACAATATTAGAAATTTTAATGGTATTGTGCATGATTATAAAACACTCAACCTATCATAATAAAAATCTCATTATATATATTTCCTAATACACAATAGGAGTGCTCAATTTATAGAGTGATCATTTCTCAAGATAAAGGGAGAGATCAAGATATCTAGAATTCTCTCCTTCTCTAATATCTCTAACTAATATAGATCATCAATAGTTTTCATCTCTTGAGAATAATGATGCTATGATCATACACTAACAAAAAAATTCATCAAGATCAACTATGTTATCACTTGGAGATCCTACAACATCATTCAAATATTTTGGTGAATGTGTAGATCACTTCTTGAGTAATTATATAATTGGATCATGTAGTATAATTATGGTGTAAAAATATCTATTATATTAGATCATAAATGAATGAAGAATTAAAAATTGAGTTATTTCTATATCTTTATATAAATTAGTTATAAATTATATGTGATGATCCTCTACATCCGATTTTGGATTTTTAATATAGTCATGTAATATTTTTATTTAATTGGAAATGGTATTTTTATCCAGTGACGAAATGGTTACATGTGATATAAAACTAAAATAAGAGTTGGACATACCATCAGAGAACACATACACTACACTCAAAGCTTACAGTTCATGATGTAACAAACAAGAGGTCTAATAATTACAATAAAATGTGGATCGATAGGAATTCAATATGTGAAATATATAATAGTAAAATATTTAACTATGGAGAATAAAATATTAATAAATATGTATGTGTCCCTAAATTATGAAATAATTAATATGGGTGAAATAATGAATGACTAAAGTGATGTACTCAAAGAAGATGCTCAATATATAATTAAAAATATAATTCAGAGAAAGAAAAAAAGTTAACATTCTACCAATAAATACATATCTTGAAGAGATATAAAAATATTAGAATGAAGCATGATTAAAGATAAAATATATTTCTACCCAAATGAAGGAGAAACATAATAAGATAAAGAAGCATTAATAAATGGTCAGATATTCAAAGGTAAATGATAAATGAAATATTCTCTTTGAAGAATCCTTAGTATGATAATGTTATCTAATTATAAATATAGAATCAATAAATAAAAGTATTATTGTTTCCAAAAATATAATATAAGTCTCTAATAATCATGTAGTAACGAAATTATAAATTTTTGAATATCGGGATACTATATGAGTGTGTCTATTATACCATGGGATCAATTACAAAAGAAATTCTACTATATCAACATATCAATAGTGAAAAAAATAAATGAGATATACTATTAGTGAGATATGATTCATATAAGATAATCTATAATATATGAAATAAAAATATAACAAGGGGAATTAAAATAATGTCTATAAAAAATCCTCTATTCCAATGAATTACACTGAGATGATTTTCACTAGAAGATACATTATTGTGACGGAAAAATAACTCATTGTACAAGATGAAAATGATGATTCTTAATGAATATTTTTCAAAAAAATATATTATTTAACACTCTTAGATACCTTCCTAAAGTAAATGAAAGAGAATCCAGAAGATAAATAGTAATTTTTCTCCATTAATGAGAAAGGTGGTAATTTTTTCTAGAAAGGCACACCAAGGTCATTATATATGATGTGAATCTAATAACTATTGATGTTAACATACCTAAGAAATAAAATAGTGGTTCAAAAAATCACACTATGATAAATGAGGTTATGGTAGGCATATAAACCCTCTTATGGAATAGGAATAATGAATAATTATGTAAACTTGTTCTATAAAAGGAAGAAACCCACACTACATTTATTATTATCCATAAAAAGTATCCAAATCTAGGGAAGGTGAATAAACCTAGAGATAGAATATAGAATTAAATATGAAAAATTGGTAATAAAAAAAACCATAAGACAATTTAGATGTAAGTGAGAAGAAAAGGGTTGGTCCACCATGACCAACTATACTCCTAAATATTAGGATGTTAGAGGTACTGGTCTCAATATGTAATTAAATATGTCTAACTATTGTTGAATGTAATTTATGAATTAGTGGGAGATAATATCCTTGGGGTATATGCATTATAAGGATATATTTAATTGTATTAAAAAGGGATATATATATATATATATAAGTAGAATAAAGATACATGCTACATGAGGAGACAAACACATTATTGTTCATAATTAGTATGAGGCCTTATGAAAACGAAATACTAGTATCAATACCCTGAACAAACTCAATAAATGGAATTTAGAAACAAATTTCTATTTCAAAGGTATATTATACAATATTCATGTTGTGATAAAGTTTTTCAAATAATATAGAGCCTAGTTTGATTGTGAATTGGATTCAAAGCTATATATAGAATTTCTATTTGTGTTAAGACACATTTTGAGATAAATAAGTGATATAAGGCCATCCAAAAAATTCCATATGAATACTTAAAGAAGTATAAATAAAAATAATTATCATATTTTTCATTGTTATCAATTTTTTATTAAAAAATTTGGTATTAGTTTTCATTATTTAGGATACCATGAAACCATTGGAAGGAAAAGTTATTACCAAAAAGTGGTTCTACATTCTTAACATTATCTCAATATATACTGATAAGAGGTGATGGTATTTAGAGGGAAATCCTAATAATAACGCAAAGTATATTAAGACTTATTTTTGAATTATGTACACCTTTAAAATTGTTGAACATAGATATAAAGTGGAATGACATGTTTATCAGAAATAAGTTATAATAGCTGGTTTAATTTGTGGGTTGTCTCATGATGTTATACTTTATTGATTATTTATTGTTGGTTTTTTTAATTATTATTGATCTCATGGAATGATTTATTTAATGACATAAGATATAATTTTGAATTATAGAACATATGTATGACTTTAAGTGAGTGGCATAGAAATATTTGAGATTGTTAACACAAAATCTTGTATCCTATGTAGATATTGAGTCATTAGGGTTTTGAAATCAATTAGAGAATCAAATGGTAAGTGTTAAATTCTCTCAATGAAATTAAAAAGACCCAAACTTCTCAACATAGATATAATATCTTATTATATGAATATTTATTACATAACATAACTTTCCATGGTAGAGTTATGTAGTTATAGTTGATTTGGAAACCTGGAAACATAAAAAATAGGTTCATGTGTGAACTATATCATCTCCCACTATGTAATTCATAACTTGAACCCTTCATAAAAATATCATACATTATAAGCCTTTTTTATAAAATTGGGAGAGGAAACAAAATAAAAGTTACTTCATATTATCATTAAGGGTGAACAAAGGTGATATAAATATAACAAGATAATAAGACTATGAAAACATGGGAATAACATTTGAAAACCACACAATTATTTTCATAGATCATAAAATTGATTCATGAAATAATTATTATAGTTCATAAGATAATATTCAAAATGGAATCACATAACTCAAGCACTGGAAGAATAACATTGGCACAATATATAATTTTTTGGCATAGATATAAGTTGATAACATTGTAAATATGTATAAATTAAAATAGGTTCACTCATTGTGTTAACGAAATGAAATCAACCCCCTCAAAAAATAATCAACATGAAAACAAGTCCAAACATAACCTTATGGAAATGAAAGTAGATCCAAGGATAACCTTATGGAAATGAAAGCAAGTAAATGCAAAACATTAGGTATAATAAATTAGGATCAAGCATAACATAATTAACTCAAAAGTTATCCATATTTATACAACTAATTTGAGGGATATATAGGTCTCACCCATTACATAATCCATTAATTTTTTTCCATAATATCACAAAACATTATTAATTTCATAACCCATTAAAAAGGGAATGTGTTTCAATTTTTTTTTATTATATCATAACCCATGGAAAATTAAAAGGGTTTCATAAACATCTTGTCTTTATTATCATAAAGTTAAGCATCTTGATGATGAATAATGATGTTACCATTAGATTATATACCCATTAAAACATAAATAACACCAAATATTGTTGTTGTTAATGAATATAATTTACATGAAAACATCATTAAAATATTCTTGAGGTAAATATCCATTCCATTTTGGAATAAATTATTTAAAATAGGAAAATTGTACAAATATTTTGGAAAAAATTTGAATTATAAATAACCATGGAAAAATTTAAATTATTAATTAATTAATTTAATGGTCATGATGGTAGAAAATACCATTCATACCATACACGTTAAAATGATTATTATGTTTACATTTTAAATAAAGATTCAAAGGATAATTATTTAGTAAAAGATAATAAAATTCCAATTTAATCCATTTTTTATGATGTAAAAAATTCATAAAAATGACCTTAAATAATAATCAAATAATATTAGAAAAATTATCTAAATCATTATTAGAAAAAATGTACACTGGAAAAATGATTTCCGACTGATGAGAGATATAAAGTTAGTTTTCTATAAAAATATTCATTGGAAATATTGAATAAATAAATGAAATTACAAAATTTATTTTCATTAAATAACTATATGATGTGAAAATTAATGAGATTCATGATAGGTATATCAAAATATTTAATCATGAGAAATAAAATAATAGTCAATCCCTATAAACAATGAGACTGTAACATAAAAAATGTTACCACATTGGTAAATTTTGAATCATAAGACTTGTAAAATATGTAACCATATATGGATATATAAATCCAATAAAAATTAATTAAAATCATCATAAATGAGATTCTTGGGAGGTATATATGCAACACAAGTGAAACAGGTGGTGAATATGGAATGCGTCACACAAAAATACAAGTGTTACAGAAACCCCCTTACCCCAAGTACCAAATTTCACCGTATACATTCCAAAATCAGGTATAATAAATATTTGTTTATTATAAATATATTAAATAACCATAATCATATATATATTTCCATATATGATTTATTTATTACATTTTTAACCATTTATCAAAACGTTCCTTGTTAAAATTATGTTTCTGGTAATAAGTACATCATTTTTCAAATATGTTTTGGTTTGGAATTTTTGGTTCTTTTTCATTGATCAAGGATAAATCATCTCTATAATGTTATACATGACAAAAATATTATATAAATTTTGAATATAAGTAATTAGTTTAATTAATAAAAATTAGATATAAAAAAATGATTTACGACGTTCATAGAGACGGTAGGACGTACAAACGCATGAACATTGTTTTCATTTTCTATATGGATGGATCCCAAGAAAGGAAAATAAATTATCACATATAAAAATAATTTTTATTTAAAATAAATCATATTTATTCAATAAACACATCCCTATAACCATCTAGGTCAAAATAAAATGAAATAGAAATCTCATCACATCATGGAGGTAGAAGCTCACACGTAAGCGCGATCGATGTTATCATTTTAAATGGATTTGAAGTTAATAAGTTAATTGTGATATAATAATTATAGGATTATAAATATTTAATAAATATCATATATTAAAATTAAACCCATAATTATCTCCACCCATTATAGGTGGTGATGGAAAATTAATTACATTGGTTCACGAGGTGGTAGCCTGTCGTACACATAGTGGACTATTTTATTTCCCATTTTATGGAGTTAGATATGTACATAGTTAATTAAATTAAAAAAATTACACATAAAAATATGAGAGAAACTTATACCATTATATATTTTTTTAAGAATATTTTTTTGGTGCAAGAAGAAATAAAATAAAAACACATAGTTAAAAATGACACCTCTTCTTCAGACAACTGCCTTAGGTTAGAAAAAAAAGCCTTAATAGGAGGGTTTACTAATAAAAATAAGGAATATATGATGTGTGGGGTGATGTGTGTAATATATTAGGGATGGTATTTTCTAATCAAATTGGTTTTGGGAGTTTGAATAGGAGACACGAGGGGCGTCCCTTTTATTATTGGGTGAGAGGACACACTTGAAATTTCTAGAAAGACAATTTTATACCCACATTTTACACATTCAACAAGGAAAAAATAGATCATTAGAGAACCTAATATGATATATGGTCCATATATAGCCTTAAAAATTGTGTTTTATAAGTTTTGAGTTCATTTTAACACGTAACCTTTTAGTTTAATACCCCTGTAAACCAATTTTAACCTTAACCGCAGTAATTAATTTTTAATCATTTTACAATTTATTTTGATGATAAAATAATTTGAAATTATTATACTATATTATTTTTTTATTATTAAAATATGGAATATTTTTTTTTTCAAATTTAATTCAAATATTTTTTAGTATTTAATTTCAAATTATACCCACAAAAGCAACATAATAATTTTTTTCTAATAAAAAGTATTTCATAAGTATAAAAACTTTTTCTATCAAAATAGAAAGTAAATTTGAATATATTAACATAATTTTAATTAATTAGAATATAATATAAATAATTTTAATTTTAAAAAAATATTAATTTAAATTGGGATTGGTAAAGTATTTTAAATAAAAAAGGAAGTTCTTAATAATAATTTGTATTTTTTGATATTCATTAAAACAATTATTTTTTAGAAAATTATAAAAAATTCAATCTAAGATAATTTTGAAATGTTTCTTAAAAAATAATATTTATTTTGTAAAAAAAACGAAATGAAAAAAATAAATTTTATTATTTTTTCCCAAATAATAAAAATCATTTTTTCAGAAAATTATATTTTTGAAGAAGATAAATAATTTACCAAAAATTAAGTACTTTTTCACCCATATGATTTCTTTATATAAAACCATTTTAACAAATTTTAAAAATATTTTTTCCTATTGATACAACCACCTTTAATAGTTGTGTTATAACGATCATGAAATAATAATAATAATAATAATAATAATAATAATGTTATTATTATATTATGGTTTGTTAAAACTCGGCGTTCCATATACAAAAATCTATCAATGAAATTAAGTTTGATAAAAATCATTTTCTAAAATATTATGGTGCTAAATTATACCAAACATAAAATGAAAATATCCTCTAAAATGTTTCACTGTAATTAAAAAAACTGATGATACTTCTTCCTCATCCTATCCTCAAGTACACACTTATATTATTGATGTTAGTTGTTTCACCACAATTCATTTAACAGGTGAGTGTTATTATTTCATAGAACATTCTACCTATAACAAAAAATCTATATATTTAATTCTATATAGGAATAATCATGATCCAGTTGTTTGGCATCTGAGTTCATTACATGTGATGGATCTGGTATGTACTTCCTCTTGAGTGATACATGGAATGTATCATGGAATTGAGAGAGGTTTAGTGGATGCGCAAAGAAATAAAATGAATTCCCTACTCGATTAAGAATAAATAAAGGGACACTGTACCTAGGGATCATATTTCACGTAATTATAAATTTAATAATCTTATTATATGGATAAGTTCATAGGAAAACTATCTCACTAACTTCAAACTCTATAGATCACATTGATACTTTTCTACATATATTATCTATTAACTTGAAGCCATCTTGATGTGAGGTTAAATGGATTTGACTTTACATTATACTTTCTTAACTATCTCAGGTCCCAATAGATTTACTTTTCCAAACATCAACCCATCATGCTGTAGTTCTACCCTTCATTCTATAATGGTGTTTATAATTATCCATCTGAATGTTTGAATGAAAGGTATTATTGTGTAAATAATTAACTTTATGAAGGTGTTGATGCCAAAACCATTTAAATTCCATAGATTACTATCTCAGAATTTCCTCTAGGAATTGATTTATTCTATTATACTAACCATATTTCTAAGGATGATACAAAGTATATAAACACAATTCAGTATTCAAATCCTATAGATATCTTTACCAAAACTTAAAGGTAAACGGTGGATCCATATCAAATACAATAGTGTGTGGTACTCTATGAAACCATGGAACTACATTAATGTATATATATGAAAGATAATCAAAGTAAAAATATTCTATGAGAGATATAAAGTGTGAAGATTTCATAAGTTGTTAGGCTATGAACCATATAACATTATGCTATTTAGATATTTTTAGGAGTACGAAAACAAAATCAATGGTGATTTTTTACCATTATGAATATATTATGGGTAATTTTGGTAAAATCCCATTTTAATTTTTTTCCTTATACATAAATTTAAAACATACCATGATATGAGATAAAAATTCTACAATATCACTATTCATGACATCCAACCAGATATACTCTTTTAGATCTATATACATCATCATAATTCCAAGATGAATAGAAAATGAATAACTATTAACATCCTTTAACAACTCATTCTTCAAATACGGTATAGACTGGACACATACATATTTTCTTAACATTATCATTCCATCATAATTAATGTTAAACTATGGAAAATCTATAACCTTATTTTTTATCTCTAAAATTTTTTATGTGCCTCTTTAATCTTCACATTTATAGATGGTTGAACCCTTATTTGAGAAAGATAATATTTTCTCACTTTATTCAGAATTTATAGATCCAACCTTCTCAATTATATAAATATTTAATATTTTTTAATCCTCATCATAGATAATATCTCATGATATGATTGACTCGATGAAATGACCTCCTTGTTTACTTCCCCCAAGGTGGTATTGTATTTAGTGGGCATAATATTTAATAATATCAAACCATATTCTCTTTAAAAAATTCAATTATTTCTATATGAATACATTATTTAAACTATTATGATCAGTATATATATTACAACTTTATCTATAAAGATAATTCCTCAATATTTTTAATGAAAAAATTACTACAACTAAATCAAAATCATGAGTTGGGTAATTTTTCATAAGAATGTTATATTCTCATGGGGAATATGATAAAACCATGTCATTTTTATGAGAATTAATACTAGTACATATATGTATATATATGAATCACTATAGTTTATAAAAAATTATTCATAGTAGGATAATTTAACCATAAGAGAACTGTGTACGCTTCTCTTGAGTTTTGAAATTTTTTCCTCACACTCTTCTGTTTAGGGGAACTTGACCCCCTTTTGAGTTAACCTAGTGAGTAGATTAGATAATTGTGATAAATTCTCAACAAACCATATATAATACCTAGAAAAAGAAGGAAAAATTCATATCTCAGTCACAATGGTTCTCTCAGGACAATGTTTAACAACATCCATATTTGATGGATCCAATGATATAACATCTCTTGAGATTAAATGAAACAAAAATGAATCATTTTGTTTAAAAAATTCACACATTGAATATTTTTAATTTAACCTCTCCTTACTTGGGATATTGAGAGAAATTATTAAGTGATCTTTATTATATTCCTTGATCATTGAATATATAAGATCATCTTTTATAAATACTATAAAAAACTACTCAAGGTAATATTTAAAATTATATTCATTAAAACCATGAAGTTGTTAGGGGAATTAGTAAGAACAAATTGATTCAAAATGTATTAATAGTGTCTATACCATGTTTGGAATACTTTCTTGGGTATATCCATGTTCTTGAAATTCAATTGTTGATATCAAGAATTATGGTCAATACTGGAAATTTATTGAGTTCTATGCTATTGACTAAACAATTCATCATTACGGGGTAAAGGATACTTACTATTGATTTCAACCTAGTTCATATCCTAATAATAAATACATTTTATTATTTATCCTTTATTCTTCATAAATAAAAGATTAGGTGTACCCATTTGTGACACACATGGTTTAATTAATCCATTTTCAAGATTCTCATATAGTTTATTTTTTTCAATTATTATGACTTAATAAGATCCATTATATTGGGAGTCATTAAAGTAATTATAACACTAGTTATAAGTAATATTGATTACTCAACATGAAGATTCAATTTAAGGATAAGAAACTCTTCTATAAAGATGTCATCAACCTCCCATACAACTATATTATCATCAATTTTGAATTTATCCCCAACCATATGACATAGAAACACCTTTTGATTTGGAATCATGACCCATATAATGGATGTGATTTCCATCACAAGTTCACATTTTTATTCACACTAATTTATGATCATAATATATTTTGGAATATAAAATGTGACATTCCTTCCAAATAAATTTCTGTGGAATTTATATAGTGAAATATTTTCCACGCCTATGAATACATGAAATTCACCCAGAGGGATAATAACAAGATTTTTAGGAAGAAAATTCCCATACACTCCAACCGGAGAGGAATCATAGACTTGAAATGCGATCATCATACTGTTAGGAGTTTTCAAAACTAATTAAAAATACAATCCTTGAGGTTAGGAATTAATATTTAAAATCAATTTTCATGATACAATGGAATCTATATAAGATACATCAATATTATAACCTACCTAACACCACCATAAATTTAGCGTTCTATATTCAATCCATTTGTAAAATCAAAATAGTCAGCATTCCCATCCTTCATCTTTAATTACAATGATTAACCATTCATAGGATTTTTAAATCACGACACCTTATTTATTATCAATAACACCATACATTTAACCAAAAAAATTCATGATCATTATATCTTCAAATCCACCATGATGGTTCATAAATATTTTGTTAATTTCCAAAGCATATCCCATAGGAGTTTCAAAATAGGTGTGCAACATTGCCGATTATTGAGCACTGGTTTATGATTAATTCAATTCCTAATTCACCCTTATGTAGTTATTAACCCTAAGTACTATTGTGCTATAGCATCAATCACTTTAAGATTCTATACGGGTATGTAATTTCTTAGAAACCACTATCTCTATCCTTCACCAAAATTCTAGGATATTTTCATATACATAGACTTATCCATATTGTTCTAAGTAAAGATGTATTGTCCTAGATTAAAAATTTAAACTAAAACTTTCTATGATACCAACTATAGAGACCAAAAAATCTCAAACATAGATATCAAATATTATTAGATAAGTATTCAATATATTTCATAACAATCCATTATAGACTCAATTAGGTCAAGTGCCTTTAAAAATAGGGAAACATAAAAAATAGGTTCATGGAAACTATGGAATCTTCCACTTTGTTCTTCATAACTAGAACCTTCTTAGACCTATCATACGTTTCTTTATAACCCAAGGAAAGGAAAGATAAAAAAGTGTTATCTCAGATGATTAGTAAGGTTAAAAAAGGAGATATAAACATAACATGATCGTAAGGGTATACGAACATGAGAATAACATTTTAAAACCATACCAAACATATAATAGTTATAAACTTGAGTCATGGAATAAATATTCATAGTTTATAAGATATTAATCACAAAGGAATGAAAGAACATGATCCATGAGATTATAAAATTGGTATAAAAAATGTATTTTTACCATAAACATTATCACATAACATTATGAACATGTATAAATAGAATAATTTCCACTCATTATGTTAACGACATGAAATCAGGCCATCACATAAAGACATGGACATGGAACTCGGTCTTCAAATAACCTTATAGACAAAAAATAAGGTCCACACATAACCTTATGAACATGAAATCATATCCACACATAAACCTTTGGACATAAAATCTAGTCAATACATAACATTGTGAACATGAAATTAGGTTCACTCCTGGAAATATTATCTCATGAGTAATCCATAATTATCCAATTACTTAAATGCATATAGAGGTCTTAAACATCAAATATCACATGGATTTTTCTTCCATAATAACATAAAACATTCATCATTTCATAAAACATGAAATGTGAAATGAGTTTCATAAATATTTCATCATAAACTAACCAATGGAATAGAAATGGGTTCTATAAACATATTTTCATAATAATCATAAACATAGATAATACATAGTTATAATTAGGATGGAACAATTGTATCATATCCATAGAAAAACCTAATTAACAAAACATTTTGTATCTTTTGATGTATATAAATTCCATAAAAGGAACATTAAAACATTTCTGTGAAAATATCCTTTTCATTTTGAAATATATTATTTAAAATCTAAAAATTTCCAAATATTAAGGAAAAAATTTTCATTAAAAATTAACTTCAAACCATTTCATGAATCATTTAATTCATTGAGTGGTCATGATGAAGAAAAATATATTTATTTATGTACATGTTAAATTTAAGAGTCCTTTCAATTTTTTTGTAAAAAATAAAAAGAACATTGTTTAGAAAATGATAAGAGGATTAATTTTAAATAATTTCATAAATAATAAAACATGGGTAAAAGTTTCTTTAAAAAATCATTTATAATAGAATAAATATTCACAAAATAATTTTTATAAAACCTGGACATGGAAGAAAAATTATTTTTGACCGAAGAGAGAAATAAAGTCAGTTTTCCATAAAAACTTTTTTTTGGCATCGAAAGCCATGCTACTAAATACATGAACAAAGTCACAGATGGTTTGAGGATAATATATACCCAAATGGCCTCATAATTCTTCCAGTTTTATTAATGGAGTATACTTCAAGATGTTTCTTTGTAGAGATCCCTAACCTTTATGAATGCGAAGATGGTTCACGGTACCTTTGCGAGTCCGACCGAGTCTGACGGAGCCTATCCACTCTACAACTTTTTTTTCTTTATGGAGATCCCCGCACATGGCCTTCCCTCCACCCCTGTATGAACGTATCTCCTCCGTGTCATACTTTTTCTTCATGGATAGCCCCACTAAGTGCCTTACCTCTGCCCCCACATGAACATATTGAATTCACAGAGTCCTTTATTCTTTATGGAGAGACTTGAAAGCACCGCGAAGAACCGTTTACTATAAATAGACACATCACCACCTTCATAATAATTAATAACCTGAACTTTCACCTTTTGACCTCCCATTTCAGGAAGCTACCAAGAATAGCGATATTGAGAGAAATAATGGATCACCAAAGGTACTTGAGCATTTTGAAACATGCTTTCCTATGTTATGTATGGACCTTACTTGTAGGGATTCCCTTCACGAAGGACTTCATCCTTTGCGAATGAGGGATCACCTTCAGGTTTATAAAGGCTCCATGAAGCATTTAGCCTTCACGGAGAACTCTCTAATTAATGAGATATTTTCTAAGGCAAATCCCAGCTCCGCCAAAGTCGTTCCTTCATGAAGCACCCTTCCTTCACAGAGAACCCTTAATTCCCAAATAACCCTTCCTTCACAAAGATCCCATTCTATGCAAAGTTCCTCCAGTCGATCCCCCTGGCTTCCCAAAATCCTTTCCCACACGGACCTCCTGGATTGTGTGAATTGATTTTATGGTCCCCCAAGTAGTGCTTTATGTTGCGTTGGCCTGCCTAATTATTCTTTCCATAGGTATAATACAAGATATTTCTTCTTCACATAGCTACGCTAATATGGACCCAACCATCGCCCAATCCTCCACCTCTTTTTTTATTGGCATTTATGGTGTCATCCCTTCACCAAGGGTTAAAGGATACTAGTTATGTAAGTCTAAGGGGTGAAGAGTTAATACTACCATGTTCCATCATACTCAATACACTACGTTAAAGTATAGTCTCTCCCCATGTAATGTACATGGGGTTGAAGGACCCCAGAACACCCTAAGAGAGGAGGGATGAATTAAGGTGTCAACTTTTTCTTTTAAACTGATGGATATTGTTCCCATGTTTGTAGGAACCTATTAAAACTGTCTGAAGAGAAAGTTTAGAAAATAAAAAATCATATGAAAAACAATGACACAATAATTTTACTTGTTTCACCACCAATGGATACATCCAAGGAGCATACGACGACAGTGTTCCAATCGTTCCAAAAACCACTAATCATCATAAGTTGTGGATTACAAGATTTTAGCATAGTCACTATGTGCCAAGAGGACTTCCTTTACAAGGTTTTAGGGATAGCACTCTGCGTCCCTTGGATCACTTCTGTTGACTCCCCCTTGCTCACTGAGTTGGAAGAATCTTTACTCATTTTATCAACTTAAAGGTCGCTTCAATGGTTTAGCATTAGATCATGAATTCTTAAATGTAAATGGATGCTCCATTAAAGTATTGTAATCATACAAAGATGTAATTTATTTTCTCGTACACAGATATGATATGGAAATTAATTTTGCAAACTGATTTGGTCAATTTTTTGGATTTCTTAGGTGTTCTGCATACTGCTACTATTTCCACATACTGCTACTGTTTCAACGTAATGTTGCTATTTCTACATACTATGCGGATCATCTAGAAACTAAACTAGTACACATATTTCCCTACTCCACGTACTACTCCACTCTTCCATTTACTGTCTTGCTTTGCATACTTCCTTGCTCCACCACGTATTGTGAGAGCTTCCTGCGCGAACCACAATTTCTTTCGTGGACTATTTTCCTTATAAAGATGATCCTCTCCATGTATCTTATTCTCCTCCACAAAACACTTCATACTTCACCAGATTTAATCATGAAATTTTAATCTCCAACTTCTCCTTTAACAAAGGGGATTATTGATCCTTAAATAGGCACATAAATCCATAACGTTCTCTAATCCTATTTTCCAAAATTTTCAATGTGGGACAATATTCACTATAAACTAAAATCTATCTATGTGATGTTATCCTCCACCATGTACCACTTTTATTTCGTGAACTACAATAATCCTGCGTACCGTACACCTTCACTGTGTACCATCTCTACGAACCATTTTCGACAACATTCTATGTACCACATGCCATCACCACGTACCATTGCTGCGAACTATTTTTCACAGCATTCTATATACCGTATGCCTTCACCACGTATTGAACCTACAAAACTTTTTCGATAGCATTCCATGTACTTCATGCCTTCACCTTATACCATCGTTGCAAACCATTTTTGGTTCTGTACACTGCTCTGTGTACCATTCCATATGCGGCTGTGAACCATCACTAAACTCCCAATTTTGAGGCCCAAATGTTTTGAAAACACTAGGAAACTATAATACCTTTAATACTATTTTCATCCTCAAATATATGACCCCATTATTTGAAAACTCCTTTTTTATCCATGTGTAGATTGACAAAAAACACAAACTAAACTCCAATATTATCAATAAACATCCATGGTTCCAACAATCTCCCCCGTTGGGTTTGTTGTAAATCTCTAGATAAATTCACTGATGTGCTAACAATGATCAAAACTTGAAACTTCAAGAAATAACTCTTCCATCACTATAAGTCTATGTGAGCAGTGCTCGATGTAGAAAACAAGAGAGAGAACATGAATTGAGTTCTCATCCTTTTCTTTTCTCTCCCATAGTTGCATTTCTAGATTTTTCTATTCTCCATCTTTCCTATATCTAGAAAGAAACATACCACTTTACATTGAATTTATCCATTCTAACCCATTGGAAATAAACCCGATGAACTAAATCATGGCTTGTAGAGTAAAAAAACATGCTCCAATTGGATCGTATCTCCACTATAAACCTGCATTATTTCCACAAATAGATAAAAAATAGTTAAAACAACTGGGGAGAGAGGAATATTGTAACCTCCTTATGCACTGAGAGGTGGCTGAACACCGAGGTTCAATTGATGTTTCTCAAACACAACCAATGATAGTGGCTTGGTCATAATGTTAGCCACTTTCTCATCAGTTCCCACATGGTTCATTTTGATCATGCCTTGTTCAAAATTTTCCTTGATGAAGTGATATCTGATATCAATATGTTTCGTAAAATAATTCTAAACAAGATTCTTTGAAAGATCAATTTTTATCTTGTTATCACAATAAATCACCATTGGTTGTTTTACCTCATCAACCATGTCAATCTTTTTTTGCTTCATCCAAAGTAACCGAGTGCATGCCTTGGTAGAAGATATATATTTAGCTTTGGTAGTACTAAGTGAAGTACTTTCCTGTTTCTTTCTTAACCATCCCACACATTTGTTCCTAATATAGGATGCTCCACCACTGGTAGAATTTCTATCCACTAAATCTCTATCCCAGTTAGCATAAAAAGATGTTGATAATTTACTATCTATTTTGGTAGCAAAGTATATCCCATAATTATATGTACCTTGAATGTATCTCACGATTCTTTTCACTCTATCCATATATTATTCCTTCAAATTACTCTAAAAGCAGGACAAATGATTTTTTTTAAAGAGAATATATGGCCATGTATCTATTAGGTACAATAGGCTTTAAATGATTCTTCTGTACATGGTGGGATCCATAGAAGTTCTATCCTCATGCTTCCCGAGCTTCGTTCCAACTGAAATCGAAGTCAAAATTGGTTTGGAATCATGCATACTAAATTTCTTCAGCATCTCTCTTTCATACTTTTCCTAAGAAATTAAAGTTTAATCCTTCTTCTGAATCACCTGCAACCCTAAAAAGTATACGAGTTCACCAATCATGGACATTTAAAATTCTGATTTCTTGCGATTGGAAAATTCAACTACTGATCCATGTTTTCTTCCACAAAAAATAATATCATCCACTTATACAATTACCATGAATTGATCATTTTGATAATTCTTCACATATAGGTTATGATGCACTCCTCCTCTTTTTAAATTCAATATTTCTTAGATAAGAGTCTAATCGAGAGTACCTCACTTGTGGTGCCAATTTTAGGATATATAGAGCTTTTTTTAATTTGAAAAGCTTCAGTTCATAATTTCCAAGCAAGAACCCCATAGGTTGTTCAATATAGACTTATTCTTCCAATACTCCAATCAAGAATGCTGTCTTAATGTCCATTTGATACTTATATCCCCTTTGGATATACATGTCTAGAAATAGTCTGATTGACTCCAGTCTCACTACTGGAGAAAATGTCTCTTCAACATAAACACCTTCGATTTGTGAATATACTTTATAGAACTAGCATGCCCTATTTCTGATCACATTTCCATTCTCATAAATTTTTTTCTTGAAAATATACTTTCTACCAATCACACTGTGACCTTCGGGTCTTTTGACAAGATCCCATTTCTGATTTTTTTCACTGTGATCTAACTGTTCATTCATTGCTTTTACCCATGACTCATCCTTTATATCCTCTTCAAATGAGGATGGTTCAACAACTAATAGAAATGAATATTGTGCATTATTCCTCATTATCCTTGTCTGTGTAGGTGCATTACGATCTCTGATAATGTTGGAATGATCAATCTATACTCTTTGATTTATCCTTTGGGGTTCAACCAAATTCTCTCCAGCTATGGCTTCCTCTTCTGATTATTCTTCAGAGTCAATATCATGATGTGAATCCTAAGAGTTTTTCACACCTTCATCTACCTATGTATTAGAATTTGTTCCATGCTCACATTCTTCCTCATCTTCTATCACATCAGCAAAACAATTCCTTGAAGCATTCTTGTTTTTCTCTTTAATGATCTTTACATCAATGCTTTACAAAATTCTTCCCAAGCTCTTATTGAAACACTTGTAGTATTTTCTGTTCTTTTAGTATATAAGAAATATTACTTCATCTGCATTGTATCCATACATCCCTTTATTTCATTCTTTGTTTTGGACAAAATATTTTCTTCCAAAAACATGAAAATATTTCAAAGAGGGCTTACTCAGATTCCACAATTCATATGGTTTTTTTGTCTCACACATATATATCCCTATTCAATTTTGAATATGCACTGTAGATTGTACTTCATCTTTCCATTAATGTCGATGAATACGACTCTCAATCAGAATAGTTCTGGCCATGTTGTTTACCTGTCGATTCATGCGCTCAACAACTCCATTTTTCAGTGGAGTTATCATAGCTGCCACCTCAAGTTGTATCACATGATTCTCTAGGTAATTTTCAAATTCAATGGATATGTATTCACCTCCATTTTCAGACAATAGGACTTTGATCTTCTATCTAGTATCATTCTCAGTGATTTGATGACAGGTTTTCATGCAATCAAGCACTTGTCGCTTCCTATGTATATCAATCACACATTCCATTCTACTGAAATCATCCACAAAAAGAAAATATTACCTTTATCTATGTGTTATAGAAACATTTATCAGGCCACATACATCTATATGGATGAGGTCATGCAGATTTGATTCTCTTTTCTTCTTTGGGTGGTAGAAACTGCAGACCAGTTTCCCTCACATGTAGGCATCACAAGTCTTTTCTCATTCACACTTCAGATTAGGGATATCCATGACTATATTCATCTTAGATATAATTTCCATATCTTCCTGATTGATGTCCCCAATCTACGATGCCATAAGTTTTTTCCTCTTGAACTATTAGGTAGGAAATGTTCTCTTTGCTGTCAACCTGATATAAGTCTATATGTTCTGCAACATTTCATGAGAGAATTCCCAGACTTTACTCATATAGTACAACCATTCTGATTGAATGTCACAATAATACCTGAGTCATAGAGTGGACTCACACTAAGAATATTGTTATGCAGACCATCCACATAAAGGACTTTGGTTTTCTTCAACTCTCTATTAGCTAGCTCAGTACTTCCACTACCTTTTATTTTCAAAGCACCATCCTTACCAAAACTCACTATTCCATTGACCTTTTTCTTGAAATTCGTTAATAAGTATGCATTACCCATAACATGGTATGAACATCTGCAATCAAGAATCCAAGTGCTATTGTTCTTTGCAGCTTTAAGGGCTACTTCTGCAAAATTGGAATTTTCAATTTTCCTCTTTTATTTCCATGAGATATTGGTTTGAGCATAAAACAATGACGGTCTTTCAATTATATCTTCTATGTACATGGGTTATTTATATTCAAATTCTTATTCCAAATGAGGAAACCTATTTGAAATAGAAACACCATCTGGTTGATGAGTATTGACTCTTCTCTAAGCATTAAAAGAATTTCTCCTGTCATACCTCTACCTACAATACACAACTTTATGGCCAAAGTTAGAATAGTGAATGAAATATGAATAGAAATTATTTCTTCTATAAGAAGTAGGATATGAATATGTTCTACTTTGTTGAACTCCTAACTCTTCCACATTCATATAGCTCATTTCCTCTTCTCAGTATGACATGGTATGACCCAGATAGCCACACAACTGACACTTCATGAAAGGAAATGTCTTCTCACTTCTATTTATCCTCATGAATTCTTCCTTGGAAAAATAGTTTGACTCCCTATAATTTTTGGAAACTTGAAGATAATATTTATTTCTCCTTTCATTTTGATTTAAGGTCTTATTTTTCAGCACTTCTGGTCGCTTTTCAACATGATCAAATTTCAATTTGACTTTATTCTGGTTCACTTTATTTATAGAATTTGACATTTCATCATCACAACTAATTCCACCATTTCCCATGCATGCGGGTCTTTGATCACTCAAGATCTTTTCAACTCCATCAGAACCACATTTTTCTCTCTCTAGAAGTTCAACATCCAAGAACCTTACAAATTGTATTTTCTTATTTTCTTCTTTTGAAATTTATTCACTTTTGAGTTTACTTCTTAGAGTAACAACTTCTTCTTTAAGTCCCCCAACAGTCTTGGGATTCTCCTCCAATATCAAGTTAAGGTAATTGATGAACTTTTATTTTTCTTCAATTCTAAGTTTTAGTTCCAAAATATCATCAGCTCTTTCAAGGATTGATGATTGTACTTTCACTATTTCTTCCAGTTGTTCAATTTCTGCTTCCAGCTAATCAATATATTCTGAAGATTCCTCCACCATTTCTTTCCACTTATTTCATCTCTTACATTTATTCTCAATCTTACCAAAAGTGTCCTTAATTTGAAACTTGGGATCTACAGTAGTAGTAAATTGATTATCTCTAGATTTATCTATCAATGGTTCTGACTTTCCAATGGTATCCATCATGGAAGCATGGTTCCTAGATTTTAATTTTGCTTCCTCTTCCTCAAAGAGTTCATTTTCATCATCTTCTTCTTTAGAAAAAAAAACTTTCGTAGAAATTTCATTCCATATTTTAAGTTTCTATTTTTGAAAAACCTTTTTTTGAGGATTTTTAATGTATCCATATTCTCTTTCTTCATCATTAAACTTACTTGGGAAATGAGAGGCAATGTGCCCAACTCTTCCATAACAAAAACAATCCATAGGTAGATTTACTTAAAATTTATCAATTCCCTTCTTGAGTTTCTTAGCAATGAGATAAAGAACTTATTTTTCCTCATCATATTCATCAATAAAATCTCATGAAATTTCTAGTTTGTCTATGTATTTTAATTCCATTTCCTTTCTTACATGAGTCGTTGCATCTTCTGGGTTGACTCTCATCTCATATTCCACCAGGCTGCTCAGCAGATTATAAAGAGAAAGTTTAGAAAGATCCCTTTCTTCAATAGCTGAAACCTTTTCATTATAAATGGGAAGAAGTATTATCAAGATTTTATTTACAATATCAATGTCTTTGATCTATTATTCATGCCCTCAAATTTCTCCTACAACTTCAGTAATTCAATTAAAGAAAGAATCTTTATTTTCATTAGGGTGCATCTTCAGATCATCAAACCTGTTGTGTAAAATTTGGTGCTTCGCCTCCTTCACTTTTCGGTCAACTTCATAAATATTATCTAGCTTCTACCACATAGACTTTTCTGAGGTACAATTAATCACCTTAATATATATTTGATCATAAAGAGTTGTAGTTAGGGTATTATGTTCTTTAGAATCAACATACAACATTTTCCTATCTGTATCTGTCATAGATAGACCGGTTAGATCAGTGACCTATATTCCTTGTGTAGTGGAAAAAAATACATCAATTCCAAGAGATCTTAGATGTGATCTCATCCTATTATTTCATATTTTAAAGTTACTTCCATCAATCAAAGGAACTCCCCTGACATTAACTATATTCTCCATGTTAGAAAAATATGACAGATTTAACACCAGAAACCTTTATGCTTTGATACCACTTGAAGGACCCCAGAACACCCAGAGGGGGAGGGGTGAATTAGGGTGTCAACTATTTCTTTTAAACTGATGGATATTGTTCCCAAGTTGGTAGGATCCTATTAAACCCGTCTGAAGAGGAAGTGCAATAAATAAACAATCACATGAAAAACAATGAAACACCAATTTTACTTGGTTCACCACTAAGGGCTACGTCCAAGGAGCATAAACCGATAGTGTGTCAGTTGTAACAAAAACCACTAATCTTCATAAGTTTTGGATTACATGATTTTAGCACAATCAATCTCTTACAAGTGCATTGCCTTTAAAAGGTTTTATGGATAGAACACTAATTCCCTTGGATCACTTTTGATGACTCCCCCATGCTCACTATGTTGGAAGAATATTCACTCAGTTTATTGACTTGAGGGTTGTTTCAATGGTTTAGCATTAGATCATGAATCCTTAACTATAAATGGATACTATTTTGAAGTCCCATAATCACCCATAGATTTAATTTATTTTCCCGTACATTGATATGTTATGGAAATTAATTTCACAAACTGATTTGGTAAATTTTTAGGCTTTCTTGGGTGTTCGGAATACTAATTCTATTTCTGCGTACTATTGCTATTTATACATACTGCTACTGTTTCTATGTACCTTGCAGATCCTACGCAAACTACCCTGCTCTACATACTGCCCTACTCCGCATACATCTCCACTCCTCCACGTACTGTCTTGCTCTACGTACTGCCTTTCTCCACTACGAACTATGAGAGATTCTTGTGCGAAACACCCTCTCTTCCATGGACTATTTTCCTTATGTGGATGATCCTCTCTATGTACCATATTCTCCTATTCAAACCGCTTAATAATTCACCAGATTTCTTCTTGAGATTTTAATCTCCAACCTAGACTTTAACAAAAGGGATTACTACTCCCTAAATATGTACATAACTCCGAAAATTTTTCTAATCCGATTTACCCAAATTTTCAATGTGGGATAATCTTCACTATAAATTGAACTGCATTTGCATACTGTTAGCCTCCACTATATACCGATCCCGTTTCATGAATCAAAAAAATCCCCACATACCACACTCCTTCACCACATACTGTCTCTACGAACCATTTTCGACAGTATTCATCATACTACATGCCTTTACCCCATATCATCATTGCGAACCATTTTCAATAGCATTCCGCATACTGGAAGACTTCACCATGTACCATCACTGAGAACTATTTTTTACAACATTCCATGTACCACATTCCTTCACTAGTTACCATCGATGCGAATTTTTTTTGGTTCTGTGCACCACTCTACGTACCATTCCGTATGCGGCCGCGAACCATAAAAAACTCTCAATTTTGAGGTCAAAAAATTTGGCAAACACTAGGAAACTACGCCACCTTCAATACTGCTTTCAGCCTCAAATGTATGCCCCCATTATTTGAAAACTCCATTGTCATCCATGTGTAGATTGACAATAGACACAAACCAAACTCCAATATTATCAATAAAAAACCTTGGTTCCTATAGGGTTTCCACATTCCAGGCATTCTTAACACCCACTCATCTATACTGGACTGAGATCCCCTTTGCCTTCTTGGTAAGGAATGAGATTCTCTTTGGGCCTCCCTCCTAGAGTATGTCCCAATCTCTTTATCCCTGGGCTACTAACCAAGCGTAAGCCTCACACCATCCCTCATGGTTGCAGCTCTCTCAAGACAATCATCAGGTCTATTATTACCTCTTGTTTGTCACACCGAGCATGAATCATGTGGGATTATAGAAAAAAGTAACCATGAAATCCTCTTTGGGATGCTAACCATGCATAAGCCGCAGCACGAATTTGGGCCTCTAACCATGTTTAAATCCTGTTCCCCTCTTCAACAAACTATGTGAACTTTGATCCCTATTATATACATAGGGTATGTAGAAAGCCTATCCAAGGTTCAATACCCTCACTCCTCACAATCTATATGTCATTTTTGGTGCCATCCCTTCACTAAGGGTTAAAGGATAACAATTATGTAAGACCAAAGGATGAGGGTTGATTCCTCATTGTTAGAGCTATAGGATGTTAAACTACCAAGCACTATCCTCTTCAGCACACGATGTTAAACTATAGTATAACCCCATGCAAATCGCATGGGGTTACATGTCTTAGGAATTCATTACTCCCACTCATCTCCATTAGAGTGAGATCCCCTTTACTTTTTTGGAAAGGAATGATGTCCTCCTGGTTCCTCCCTCCTAGAGTAATTCCCAATATCTATCTCCCTGGTTTTCTAACCATACATATTACCCACACTATCCCTCATGGCCGAACCTTTAGTAATATGATTTTCAGGTATAATATTACATCTTGTTTCTCACAATAAGCATAGCTCATGTGGGATTAGGTAAAATAGTGACCATGACATCCTCTATGGGCTACTAACCACATGTAAGCCCCAAAACGACTTTGATCCACTAACCATGTGTAATTACCATGCCCCTCGTCACTAAACTATATAGACTTTGATCTCTGTCTTCTATACAATGTATGTAGGAAGCCTCTTCTAGGTTCAAGCACCTCACTCCTCACAATACATATGTTCCAACTAATTCATGTCATCTCACCTGCATTCTGCATGACTTTAAACTGTGAGCCCCTTTCTCTTTACAAACTACATGGGTTTTAATCCCTTTTGGGTACGTAGGATGCCTCTATGAGGTTCAATCTCAACCAATGGTAAACTATGTTATACCCTTCTTAGTATATAACCTTGTGATGTGACATATTATCTTTTTGGGATGCATCCTCTCAATCCATCCATTTGAGGTGTTTTGATCCATCCACCTAGGCACCTAGCCATGTATAATCCCTACAAAATCCATATCTATTCAACCAAGAGTTCCCTCTTACAAAGGGCCGCTAACCACGTGTAATCCTCTGACATGTCTCTAGGTCGATGTCTAATGTGTACATCATGATTCTATGCCTACATCTTGATCTATGTGTACTTTGATCCCTATATTCTACACAGGGTATGTAGGAAGCCTCCCTAAGGTGTAATCCCATCACCCATTTCCAATCCCAGTATTTCCCTTGATCCTTTGTGTTCTGATAAGACAATTCCCTAACCTGGAGGATCCATTTCCTTTGGGTCCCCATCCATGCATCCATTCTCATGAGTTGCCTCCCTAGGTATCTCATCTCTACATCCTGAACTACTTGGAATTTGATTACTAGGAACTGGGATAGGTAGGAATCCTCCCTAAGTTTCAATCCCACAACCTTCATCTTCACGCAAATCTCATTCTATTTATTCCATCCACTTCATGTAACCTCCCCCATCTATCCTGATTTTTATCTGGGATGCCACATCCTGGTGGGATCACACCATCCATTCAGATAGCTTACCATGAATAATCCCTATTCATCCCACTACTCTTTTCAGCATCTGAGATCTAACCATGAATAACCCCCGCACAAACCATATTCACCCAAAAAAGAGTGCCCATCTTGTGATGGGCCACTAGATATGTGTAATCCCCAAACCATTCCCATTCTAACTATGTGGGTTTTGATGCCTTTCTTCTACAAAGGGTATATAGGAACCCTCCTTGAGGTTCAATCCTAGAAAATTGTAAACCTTGGTCTCCCCTTTATTAGGTTCCACCCTCTCTATTCCACTCTTTATGATGTCCATATCAACCTTCATGGTGTGAAACCTTCCCTTTTTAGGAAAATCCATCCCCGGTCCATCCTCATTGGGTGTTTTGATCGATCCATATAATAAACCTTCCAGGTGCTCCCACCTAGGGATATACCAATCTGATCCACTCTCATTAGTGTTATGATCAGTCTGATCCATATCCGCTAGACGTTAAACACACAGAATACCCCATGTTAAACATGGGAAGCTGAGGAAAACCTCAAAGAGATGCCACTAGCATAAGATACCCTATGATTTTCATGGGAATACTTGGGTTTTTGTGCCCTTAAGAAGCCCTCTTATGAGGAAGAATACAAGTATTCCAATATTTCGACATTCAAAAAATACCACAAATTCCTCAGTGTGACTACTCTCTAGACTGAAGGTTTCTACCCTTACTTGAACCATTTGGAATGTCCTAATAGAAGCAGTGTAATTAAATACAATCCATAAAGTTCTGACATCAAGAATGAGTTCACAAACAATGTCTTAATCTATGAGGGAGACCCAGACTATGAGACAAATTTCGAGGATAAATCCACAAATGGAGAGACTGAAATCCCATCATACCATTTTGATCAAGAAGAAAACATCACTGAAGAAGTGATGAATGTCACCCACCTTTGGAAAGTGGGAATGAGGGGAAACTATCCAGTGCATCGTGATGTGACAATGGTGTACGTCTTGAAGGAAAGCATCAAAAATTGAAATAGTGAACCCGAAATGAACTATTTCTCCTCCAACTATGGGGATTAGTATCATTCAAGACATCAAAAGATGAGAATTTAATCATATCTAGATATCTAGTGCTAGTTCATGGAAATATAATAGTGGGACTAGCATAAAAATCACTAGAATTCAGGGAATCTAATCACTGAGAATTATCATCAATGGAATTGTCAGTGTGGATATTTCTCTCCAACTATGGAAGTCTAAACGACATTGGGGAATTGGTCATTACTTTCCTAATATTTGTACTGATGGATGAATCTTTCTTCTTTTTATGAACCAATATATAGTTTAAAGAAACCAATCCCCCCATATCAAAGATGCACGGGTATGAGAAATGATACTATAACATTTCTACACGACTCCACCTCAACGTTATCCACTACCACAACTACTGGGCGCCCACGCCCCATCCCACCATCCAAGGGAATCCAGACGAAGATGATAGATGATTTTTTTCAATGATATGAGTATGAGGGGTTCATTTCCACAAGGTATTTGGCCCGCCATGACTTGGAGTCCCTTCTTCCTCACCATCACCACCGCCCTAAGGTCCGTGAAGGGAGCCGCTGCTCCCCACTATATCGTCTAGATATTTTGGGAGCCTCTCCACAAAATACTCTTACAACTCTTTCCCCTACACTGGAGAGGTATATAATATCAATGTCAATCTAGGTATGACTAATTCATGGGACCCACCAAGGAGGTATCCCACCATGCCTCATCAACGCAACTAATTACCAGTCCTTCAGGTCGAGGAGTATGTGGTCTACACCACTACTCCATCAGCTTTGGTCTGATAGACCCGACATCAGTGTCAGGCATAGGATCATGAAGATGCCCATAAGGGGGAATCATCTTCTATAACTTTAGTGGCCTATTCCACCACTGACACATAATATAAACTCCCTATAATTATAGAGTAGGTTCAAATCTATTCCTGATTAGTATTGAGACCTTAATCACCCCATGGATAGGTTGGGATGACTCTTTTAGTCACCATCATGATCAGTAGCTATGAAAGGCCAACTCGTGACAATGAGGTGTAGTAATAAGGACCTCCTCATACCGTCATTAGCTAGAGTGGAGGTCCTCCTCACTCCCACACTCAGCATGGATCTCCTCCCCATGTCACTAGCATTAGTCCAAGTAGAGGTCCTCCCCATCTTACTGACATCCAGCATGGAGGTCCTCCCCATGCCCATGATTCTAGGTATAGAGGTTTTCCCCATATTTCATGTCACCAACATGGATGTCCTACCCATGTTATCACAATATCCATTTGAGGTCCACCCCACTCTAGAAACCATCCAAGTAGAGTTCCTCCCCATTTCATCGATGGTGTACGTGGAAGTCATCCCCATGTTTAGTTTGATCATTACGAATGCCCTCCTAATGCTACCATAGCCATCCATCATAAATATATTACTCATGCCATAAAAAAAATAACATTTAATCCCTCATAATGTTCTAACTAGTACTAGGGGCGGTCCTCCCCTCTCCAGCACTCCCAACTATAGGTGTCCTCCCCACACATCCATCTGCAGACACAGAGGTATTCCCCATGTTCCGTTCGATATATGCCTATGTGATCCTCAAACCTCATCCCACACAAGAGGATGTACTCCCCACTCAAATACTAACTCTCATGGAGGTCCTCCTTGTGTCTAAGATCTACATTCCTATGAAGATTTGTTCAGGGGTAGGAGGGTGAATCGTTGATTCCAAAGGAAGAATCTTCTGAAGCACCAGATCATAGACAATACCATCCACTTTTCATATTCTAATGTGGATTGTGAATATATGATGGATCCTTCACCTTGAACCTCTATAACAGGGTCTGGTGGAGGAACCCGACATATAATATTTTTCATCTTGGAAAATGAGATGAACTAGATCCCTGATTCCCTCCACAGGTATATGTAGGAGGAGACTTATTTGTCTCCCTTACAAGGTCTTGTCATGCAATATTCATAACCATCACCAGATTCACTCTCTACCTCAACATGAGATCATGGAGAGTTTTTTTGGGTTTTTTATATGATGATACCTAAACTGATCTACCACCAGTGACCACCACCCTCACACAAGAAGTAGTGATCAACCTCCATCCTACAGGGATATGATGATGCAGTCGGTTCTCTCCACCAACCAGTCCACTACCGCAACAGTCTATATCAGTTCTAATACTGGTCCCCCAGTCACCCCTATTCAAGGAGTGGGGAAACCAACCATCAGACCCTGTATCTGAACATTGGAGCTTGGGGGACATTCTCGTGGTGGACTAGTTTCCCAAGATGTTCTGGACGATCGCTACACCAGGCTTTGATATTCCAGAGTTCCTCACTCAGGACGTAGTCATGTGTTTCCTCTGAACTCTCTGGGAAAAAAATTTATTCCTTCATACTCAATGGTTGGTTTACCCAATTATCCAAGAGTATTATGATGACATCATCTAGTAGTGTCATATGGTTTAGTTAGTCATGATTCCTATCACCCAGCGTTGTGCATTAGCTGATTATCACCAGACCATCCAACAAAGATGGTCCTGAAGATTCATCATGCTTTGCCAAATTGTTGTTGAGGAATCTCTATATGTTCAGATTTGTGGCTGGGAGAAGTATGATTCTCTTGACTTTAGCTCAATCCTGGGTTAACCTGACTTTCTAGGTGATATTGAGGATATGCTTCCAGGTGTTGTCTCAGTGGAAATGGATGACCTCAAACCACTCAAGGATAATGAAATCGAGATATATATCATTTAATAGAACCTACCCTAGGGTATGCCACAACTTCTGTTAGACCCCCCTTGGTGTTTTCACTCATCAGCAAAGACAGATGCTCAGCCTTGCAGACCCTTATGAGTCATTGCCTCTCGATCAAGACCCCAACAAGGGAAAATGACACCCTGGGGACATTAATCCTTTTGACCCATCTATATTAATGTAAAAGATGTAAGATGGTCCCAAAAAGGTTGTGTCACTTCAACAACTCATGAAACAAAATAAGACTATTGATGAGCTCCTCACTCAACACCTTGTAGAGTGATGGACAGACTACGGTGATCCCATCCATCCACCACTAGAAAAAACACACGTTCTTCTTGTTGAGTTATCTCTCATTGATCCCAAAAACCCTACAAATCTCGATAGTGTAGAGGCTAGAGCATATGGAAAGAGGCTATGGTATGAGTTGCCAAATCTTCCTGAGCTGCACAAGAATCTTCTTTGAGACCCAGCCCTACATTCTATTTCTTCAGTAGCACCTCAGTTCATTTTTCATGTGGATCCACTAGCCACTATAGCCTCTCCACTAGTCACTGGGCCGTCCTATCACGTGGAAGTGCCTACCAACACACTGGTGGCTAGGATTCCCCATAAGAGGATCTGATGTTCACTCTCATTTCCTTCCTCGAGGCCCTGAAAAGGAGAGAGGAGAAAATACAACCTTATAGAAAACCATATCTAGCATGGGTAGATGATATTCCAGCACCACCACATTTTGGGAACCCCACTGTCTCCCATTTCAACGGAATGGGATACCCACTACAGCATCTTCCCCACTTCATTTCAAGGTGTGGACCCATTCTAGGAACTCCAGCATAGCAGGAAGCTTCCAAGATCTGGTGCTTCTTACAAACACTTAAAGGGAATGCATTCATCTGGTATATCCAGTTACCCATTGGGTATATAGCTGGTTGGGAAGATCTCTGTAGACAATTATAGTATCATTACAGTTTGAACAATCATAAGACCAGTATTTATGACCTCTTAAAATGAAAACAATGGATAGATGAGTGAGTCATAGACTTTTTCACCAGATGGAAAGGCCTCACATATTCCCTTGACATTCCATTGACTGAAGTGTAGATTCTGATGATGTGTGTGAGGAATGTGAAGAATAGATTGGTACTCTCTCGTATCACTCAAAACTTCTTGGGTGGATTCATGGATTTCTCTAACAAGGATCAGCTCCTAGAGGATATCTTGTAGTAGGTCATGTAGGCATGTCCGTTACCTACCAAAAATCCTACAAAAAGAGTAGATAAGGTTGATAATAATTCCTTATCATAGATAGAGGACCCTAGACCACTAGATTTATTACTGGTAGAGCCTTCTCCATATCCTCACCGAGGGACACAACCTCAAAAATTGCCTTTGGCTCAGTATCACCCGCCGACGAATCAGTCTGCACCGACCTATCAACCACCACCACCCAAGAGAGACAATCAGGCTCAAGACCTATGTTAGGTTCAGGCTCCCAGAGTCCCTTTTATTGACAGGAGAAACTGTTCCTACTATTTTGATGAGGCTTAGGTTCTCGACTATTTCTGAAGTGCCTCAGATCAAGGGATCTTGAAGTTTCCAAAGTGGTGGAGGCCCCAAGAGGTTGATCTCACTGATCACCCCAACTACTATCCCTATCACCAATTCCTTGTAAATAATCTCAAGAAACTTTATATGTTCAACGATTCAATCCAGGTTGATGTCAAAAAAAATGTAGTCAGGTTGGGTCTTGCCTCGGTATACATGGCATGTTTTTCTGCAAAGACAGATAGCGACATTGAGGGTGAATGGTAGCAAGCCACCAACTATGGGTATCAAAAGTATGAAAAATGGTTGGCCCAAAGGGTGGTTGCTCATGAACAAGGTATGATTATTGCCCATTTGAATTATACTGAGCCTTTTGAAGTCATTGTTCCTCCTTTAACATTCACTTCTGCATCCACATATTAGCCTTCTGCATTCTAGAAGAGCAGGATTCGACAACATAAGGGAAAGCAAAGACCCCACTGGTGCTAAATCCATCTCGCACTCTCAGAGAATTAATGCACCAAGAGATTAGTATTGACCCATAATTCTCTGAACAATGGGGTATTCTTCATTTTATGATCATGATTACAACTCGATGAATACCCTCAAGTTGGTGGACCCGTACATGGTTCCTAATGATGACTAGCGTTAGAAGAATCCTCCCAATGTTCTCGGTCGATGCCATCGTCGATGAGGCCATGAGTTTTTGATTCATTGTAATTATTAGTCCAAAACTTATAGGTACACTGTGCACACCACTTAGACTAGACATCATGCTTAGCACAGATCTCAACATGAATGGTTCAACCATCCAGACATGTTAGGTTCACAACCACCGCCATTCATGCTACTCGATCTGGTGGAGCCTCCACAACCACATAATGACCATCCCCCTACATCTATGGATAGAAATCAGTCATTAGATAGTCATTAGGTATTTTTTTCATTCTTAAATGAATGAGTAGTGATATATTCCCAACACCAGCCAAAATCCACTGACTCAACTAGAACCATCTGTCATACCCCCTTCCGCAGAGCTACCTCTTTCCAACAGAAATGTGTGCCTAACATGGACGTATGATGTGATTAATAACCTTTCTAGCATTACTTCAAAGATCTCAATCCTTAGGGATCTTCTTTTGTCTGAATTTATGTGTGAATCTATCATAGAGGCATCAGGAAGCCCCCTCTAGTTCAAAACAGAGGTAGAGGACACATATTCCTTCCATGATGAGGAAGTCGACCGAGAAGAATGCCAAGACATCATCTCATTATCAGGGGAAGACAAAGGATTTCCCTTATTGAGGCACATCCATATAATTTACATTACATGCTAGTTTAATGGTGTGTAAGTATGATGTTGTCTTGTTAACATAGGTTTTGGGATCCATCTCATCCTGACCCGGATGCTCCATAGTCTATGACTGTCTAAAGAATATATGGATCCCTCTGAGATGAAGATTCATGGTTATGATTGGATCAATTAGAGGCTATGTGTAAAGATTCTCCTAAATACCTAGTTTTTTGGAATGGTTTCCAATACAAAATTCATGGATTTCTCATAGGACACATCAGAAAATGCTTTGATGGGTAGGCCCTGGCTCTATCTGCATGAAGAAGTTTTCTCATCCTATCATCAATACCTCAAATAATCCCTTAATGGTTGAGTGGGAATTCTCCAGTGTGATGAATCTCCCTTTGAATCTTGTGAATAATTTTATTTAGATGATGATTACTATAAGGGAAATCACAAGTGGGTTCAAACCAATGAGGTGGCACACAATTATCCTTCATTCGACCAATGGGAAGACCTGGACCATTCCTTTATCCTCCTGATCCATTGGTTGGAGGCCATGACCCTAGATTTGGGACACTACTTCATTGTTTGTCAGATGTGGTGAAAGTGTGTTCCCAAGTACAAGGAACAATAGAAGATCACATAGTACTCCTACACGAATCAATCTCAAGTAATTCCAAATCCCCTTACCCATGCAAGGTATCAGGATATATACCCCATGGAAAAAAAATATGCCATACCATCTTGTTCCACCAGGATGGGTTGAACTGACTCAAGCCAACGTGCCACTAATACTTTGATATTATCAAGTGTGACCCATTGGGTTGAAGTATTTATGGAATTGGTTCAAAAAATTTCATTTCCATGGTGTTAGTAGTGTAGGAGTCTCCTGATGAATATTCCACCACTACTTAGGTTGGCACTAACATTCGTTAAAGGTCTTCTAACTCAAAATAACTTCCCCTGTCGATGATCCTCTCACCTCAGATGGTGAAGAAGATTTGGAAGACGCTCCCCCTAAATTTGAGGAATATATCTCCACCATCATGAATGAGTTGGTATATGTGAACCTCAATACTGAGGCAGACCCGAGGTACACACTAATTTGTTCATCTATTCTTGTGGAAGAATAACATCTGTATGTGGATTTCCTAAAGCAACATCAGGATGTATTTTCTTAGAGTTTTGAAGAGATTCTATGACTAGATCATCTGACCATTTTCCACCATCTTGGTCTCCCGGTAGGCCATAATGGGTTAAAACAATCTCCCAGGAAGATGGACCCTTCTCATGGTTCCATAGTCAATGCCGAGGTTGATAAGATCATTAGAGAAAACTTCAACAAGGATGTCCAGTAACCCAGATGGTTGGAAAATATCATTCCCATCAGGAAGAAGAATGGGAAGATCAGAGTTTTCATCGACTTCCTAGATCTCAACCATCACTATCCAAAGGATTAATTTCCTCTTCCTATGATAGAACTATTGATCAATGCCACTTTTAGGTTTCAATCTATCATCTTCATGGATGGGTATTCAAGATATAATCAGATATGAATGACCCTTGAAGATGAAGATTTTACTACCTTAAGATAATTTCAAGGTATGTTTTTTTACCAGGTAATGCCTTTCGGTCTGAATAATTAAGGAGCTACCTATTAGTGTTCTATGCACCTTATATTCAAGACGATCCTTGGGATTCTAGTGGAATGATATGTGGAATACTTAGTAGTAAAATAACAATAGATTTAGGACCATCTCATAGATCTTGAGAAAGTGTTAGGCCAACGGGCCGGGTAATACTTATGCCTATGGGCCTTGTAAGGGTTCCACCTCACCCATTGAAAGTGGATTATCAAAATCAATAAAAAAATGAAGGCCTTAAAGCCATTGGATGGGTTAGGCTTCCTCCACTCTCAACATATGAAGATTAACCCTTTCATGTAGGCCTTCAAAGTTACCTCTGGGAAGTTTCTCAGCTTCATACTCAGATATAGGTATTGAGATCAACCCATAAAAGATTAAGCACATTAGTCTGATGGCTCCTATGAGCGACCTTTGAGAGATCTAAGGATTCCAAGGCCACATAGAATATGTATTCCAATTTATTATGAATCTAGCTAGAAAGAGTAATCCCTTTTCCAGACTCATGAAGAAAGGTTTCATCTATCAGTGGGATACAGAGTGCCTGACTACTTTTGAGGTGATCAAGAAGTATCTACTCCAGCCTCTGATATCAATTCTACTCATCTCTGGAAATTTGTTGATCTTATATGTGACCACCCTAGAATTATCCCTCAGTTCCCTTATCAGCTAGAAGAATAACTACATGACATCGAATAGTTTATACTATCACAACTGCATGTTTCTTGAAATATGGATGAGATATTCTTCCATCGAGAAGAGATTCCTCACAATGGTTTTCATAATGAAAATGTTGTGACATTATCTATAGCATCATGAGATACTACTAGTGTCCCATGTGGATTTGATAAAGTATATTCTGAACCACCCTATTTTGACATCTCATCTACTATGGTGGGAAATGATCATTTATTAGTTCAAAATCAAGTTTGTTCCATAAAAGGTAGTCAAAGGATAGAAATTGGCAGATTTTCTAGCCACCCATCCAGCCCCTATAGAGTAGTCTCTGGATCATAAACATCTAGATGTGTCCATCCTCACTGTAGATTAGTATATTCCATGTTGGTAGATTCACTTTGATGGTGCCTTATATATCCTGACTAGAAAAATGCTTAATGATCCCAGGATTAAAAGGTTAGGTCTGGTTGTTGTTTTCACTATGCCTATATAGGCTGTCATTCCCTATTTTTTCTTATTATTAGTAGGTTTAACCAACAATGAGGTGGAGTATTAGGCTCCCATCATTGGTCTTGAGATTTCCCTCAATATTGATGTTCCCCCATACATGTGAAGGGGGGATCTGAGCTAGTTATCAATCATATTAATGGTGATTACATCATAAGAAAGAAAGAACTCGTGTCCTTGATAGAGAACACCCACTGATTGATGGCCTAATTTCCTTCTCAACTAGAGATCAATAATGTCCCCATGTCATAGAATTGTCTAGAGGATTTCTGGGCTAGTCTAGCTACATCTATTACAAAGACTGATCAGGGTGACCTATATATTCATGTGGCGTATCGAAGGGTTATCGCTCTCGTTACTTCGAATGATGGTGAAAACCATCAGGTAAGTCTCCTCACTATCGATGCCCACACATCAGGACCTATGGAAACCTTACCATAGAAGAGCCGACCTTAGATTAGAAAAATCCTTTTGTTGAGTATCTCTAACATGGTAATGTCCTGATAGTCAGAGCCAAATGTGAGAGAATATGTCAGTGTGTAGTGCATTTCACCCTCCAAAGTAGGTCCTAGACTTTAAAAAAATTTCTACAAACATGGGTTTGATTGAATTATCTTATATGTAATTTAGGGATATGAGATTCCTTGGGTTATGCAGGAAGTTCATTCTGGTTCCTACAGATCTCATCAGTCCAGGTCAAAAATATCCCACCAGATCCGAAGGTTGTGAAACTTATGGACCACCATGGTTCATGAATGTATCGAGTTATTCAAGAGGTTACACACATTTAAGATTCATTCCAATATTGTGCATTGACTGATGGGTCCCCTCCATGCTACCAAGTACTCTTGGACAATTACGGTGTGGGGAATCGACATCATGGGACCATATCCACCAGCAATATCTCACCAATGTTGGGTCATTATGACAGTCAATGATTTATTTTCCAATTGGGAAGAAGTGATTCCACTCAAGGAAGTCAAGTCATGTTCTATCATTTATTTCACAAGATCTAATATCATTAATCTATTTAGAGTCCCTCACTCCATCCTCATTGATAATGACACTAATTTCCGAGCAGTTGAGCTGAGGAAATTATAATCTGAGTACAACATCTAGTATAACCACACTTTACATTACCATGCATTGGAAAATGGGAATATAGAGGAGTTTAACAAGACTCTCTATAGAAATTTTCAAAATATGGTTGGTCAGAACAAGAAGAGCTAGCCGAAAAAGTTCCCCAACACTCTCTGGGCTTACCGGACAAAAACTCGTAATTCCACCCAGGTGACACAATATTCCTGGGTGTATGGAATAAAGGTAGTACTGCCCATTGAGATTCAGTTTATATCACTCTGTATAGATATCTAAGATCAGAAGACATCAAAAAGGGTTACATAAGTCCATCTGGATGAATATAATCCCTCGATGAGAACAGGATCCAGGCCTTGCACAATCTGGAGTGTCACCAAAATAAGATAGCTAGAGCTTTAAACAATAAATTTCATCTCTACTCCTTCCTTAAAGGTAAATTTTTTTTTCTCTGAGGATACCGATGATACCTGGAAGGATTCCACCAACGTTAGAGCCCAAATGGGATGAACCCTACATTATTCACATGGTTTACCCCAATGGTGAATACTCTTTGGTCACTATATATGGTGAGAGGATTACTCCTCCCACCAATGCCAAATTCTTCAACCAATAATTCAAAAGAGGACCTTTTATTGTCTGAGCTGCAAAACATAAAATTTCCTAGCATCACCATCTGGGTTGCAGGACGTAAAACTACCCAGTATCACTATCTAGTATACTAGACATAAAACTGCCCAACATCACCATTCAGGCTATAGGACATAAAACCTCCCAGTATCACCATCTAGGTTGCATGATGTAAAACTACCCAACATCACCATCTGGACTACAGGAGGTAAAACACACCATCATCACCATTCAAGATGCAAGATGTAAAACTTCCCAGCATCACCCTGCAGGCAGTAGGATTTAAAACTTCCCAACATCACTACTCGAGCAGCAGGATGTAAAACTGCCCAACATAATTGTCTCGCATGATGTTAAACTGCATGGCATCTTGAATGAAATTAAATTACAAGAATTTTTTCCCTTTCCTACATGAAATTAAACCATTGTTTTGTCCTTACCACATGATGTGAAACATAATGAAATTCAAGAACTGTGTGTGGGTTGATTCCTATACATATGGGATATGTAGGAATGCTCAAACATTTTTTCTTCGGGTCTAGTCCCAGGTTACACAAATATTTTATCTCTTCACAACTCCTTATAATTAGTTATCTACATGAATTTCACATGGTTTGGTTGGAACCTCTTTGGTCCTTATTCACATTGGTTTTACAATAGCCACAACATGTCCCCCCATTAAGGGAATTCGTTCCTTTGTTCATATTTACCGAATGACATTAAACTACACAAAACTTCAAGAACTATGTGTGGCTTGATTCCTTCCCTCATAAGATACATAAGAATAATCGGATACCTTGTATTCGGGTACGACCCCAAGTTCCTTAACCTTTTCCTCCCCTTTGGAATCACCTTATGGTCTGAGTTCTATAACCTTAAACTATGATATCTCTCATCCCACATGATGGTAAACTATTGTGTCCTATGTGCTAGAAATTAAACTACATAGAATTATAGTTTTTCTTACATGAACTTGAAAGGAAACTTTCCCTTTTCCTGCATGATTCCAAAATTACCCCATCCCATATAACGTTAACCTATTTCTTCACCCATACCAAATGAAATTAAACTGCCCTGAACTTTAAGAACTAAATATGGATTGATTCCAATAATTATGGGATTAGTAGTAATTGCCAAAAAATTTCTCATCTAATATAGCCCCATGTCATTCCATTATTTCATCCCCTTGGCAAGAGTTCCCTCATGAGAGCGTGTGTTGTGGTGTGGATATCATCTATCTTCATTCATGTCGGGTTTATTTTACCACACCACAGACATCCTCTTTGGGACACCATTCCCTACCCATTTCCTTACCGAATGAAGTTAAACTACATAAAACTTCAAGAACTATGTACAACTTGATTGTTTCCCTCACAGGATATGTAGGAATTCCTATACACTTTGTCTTTGGTTCTAACCCTATGTTCACTGGCCCATTTTGTATCCTTCATTAATTCTTCCTATTGAGTCACCTTCCCATAATTGAATCCCTTGACCTATCTTATGCCCCATTCATGTGTCCATATGCACTAAGGTGTAGAACCTAGAGTGTTGGATTTTTCATGGACATTATCATTCCATTTCTATGTTTCACATGCCATTTATTTAGGTCTCTATCAAATTTCACATCTGAAGGGACCCCATAATGGTATGGATGTTTGGCCTCATGGGTTTCTTTCCATTCTAGGCCAACATCCATGAAGATTTTAAAGGTTATTTTGATCTAGATTCAATGTCTTGAATGTGGTTATCGGCTGACCCTGAATTATTTTTTCCCATATCAGGTTACACGATATGGATATCATGTCTTGAATATAGTCATTAATTATCCTCAATCAGTTCACCACCCTCATTGTGTCCCTAGTGTTGGATTCTGTGATTCACATCCTTTTTCACTTCCTCATGTCTAGACAGAACTTCAACACTCCTAGTGTTTCTCATCCGTGAACCTTTGCACATTGAGAGGGAGGATCAATGTCACAAGGTCATCTTTGACTCTGAACCTTTTTTACCCTACCATGTGTTTCCATGTGTCTTAAATATCTTATATTCACATTATTTCCCACACCAATCATGGATCATGTTGGTTTAAGGGTTTTGGTGAGTTTTTTACTTGCATGGAAGAATTGTACCATCTTACATTCGGAACTCTATGACATCAAACTATGATTTTATGTCTCAAAGTCAAAGAATCATGAATTTAAATGTGAATTGTTTTTTCAAAGGGGGAATGTGATGCGGTGTTGAGACCTATTTGATTCACACTAATTTCGGGTTACTTTATGGTGCTACACTACACATCTTCACTTCAAAAGCCTCATCTAGGGTCCAAGATCTATGACCATAAACTAAGATCTCCAATGTCATTATCTTATGAATTTACACTACACATTCTAAATCTAGGTTGTGTGATGATAAACTACACAATACCATAATGTATTCATTTGAGAAGACATTGTCCCTTTGGTGTTGTCCATCTTCCATGCCATCTTCAAGAACTACCTGTGGCTTGATTCTTACCCTTATGGGATACACAGTGATTCTTGGACATTTTGTCCCTAGGTATAGCCGCAGAATCATGAACTTATTCTACCTCAATCTAGGTATGGGTTTCCCCCTTGGAAAGGTGTGGTTTTTTTGATACCTCATTTTTCTTCATTCATGTAGGGCTGCCTCACGGTGCTACACTACACCTCCTAGCCTCTTAAGGTCTTAAATTTACAACCTTAAACTAATATTTTTAGTGTCAAAATTCACATGAAAGTAACCTGTGTAACAACCATGTTTTTTCTTATTTTATAGGATATCACCCCTTTTGGAATTTTCCATTTTCCATGCCTTCATTCAAGAAATATTTATGGATTGATTCACATCCTTATGGGATATATAGAGACATCCAGATGTCTTTCCCTCGGTCCAGCTATAGAATTGTAACTTCCCATTTCAACCCTTTTGGAATGTGTTCCCATTTGAGAATGTGTAATGCAGTCAGGATCTATTTTCTATTCATTCATGTTGGTTTATGTACCACAACACACATTTATACTCTAGGGTGTACATTTCATAGTTGTATTATAATAAACTATGTCACAACTTTCATCCCCATCACATGGCATTAAACTGCATGAACTTCCAAAACCATGTTATCCTTGATTAAAATACTAATGGGATATGTAGTGACACCCGGATGCATTTTATTTAGGTCCAAAAATAGATTCATTTACCCCATTTTATCCATTTAGCCTCCATTTTTTTATGGTGTGTATGCAACACGTGAGCCTCTCCGACCAAATTTGCATCTGGTTTTACCTATTGTGTGTTATATACGTAACCTAAGACTGATAATTGACCATTATTCCAAGGAGTATGACTAGAAACTATTCAACTTGGTCTGTGTAAAATTACATTAAATTGTTGGCTAGGGTCCATGCAGTATGACCTTAAACTATGTGCAACTTCCTGGTCATATGGCTTTAAAATATTCCTTGCATCATCCTCAACATATGAAGTTAAAATACATATGTATCATCCTCATTGAAATGAAGTAAAACTATAATGAATTATTGGTCCTCACCAAGGAGGTCCTGTTTGGAATTAGGATTGATCTTGATTCGGACCGATATGCTCAACTAATGTGCTTCCATCATTGTCGCATAGTTTCAGAAGTGTTGGAATCCATTCGAACATTCCATAACCCCATTTCCATGCTTTGTGTGCCCTTTATTTGGATCATCATCCTCTATCACATCTAAAGGAAACCCCTATCATCCTGGGTTCTCATCCTTTAGGCCCACCTACCATTTTGATCCAACATTTCGGAAGAAATCAGACAACATTTGGAGTTTGGCCCTGTGTTTTTGAATTCGGTTAGTGGTTTGTCCTCATTTGTTTGTTCCCATTTCAGGATAATCATATGAATATTTTGTTTTAAAAATGGTCAATAGTTATCTAATATTTTCATGTTGTCATCACTATATTCCATATTATGGGTACCATGATTCACAATTTTTATTCCCCTTAGTCCAGATTGATTCCAACTCCCCTAGAGTTATCCCGCTCATGTATTAGAACACGTTGGGAAAGTTAAGTTGTCTACTATAATAACCCTATTATCCAGTCAAAAACCCTCTATATCAGCATGAATACTATGGGTGGTCACTAAAAAAATAGTAGACCCTGAGTTTTCAATGATTGGGTGGCACTCTCATACATAGTAGATGATTATGTGGTCGTCCCTTATTTCTCACACCAAGCATGACCCACACAAGCTTAGGGATTGATCATCAGTTGTTTTGCAGGCATCATTGAGATGAAATAATTGAACAAGAATGAGATAAATCATTGTATATATTTTAAGTGATAATTAGGTAGGAAAGGAAATTATGTTTCTGTTTGGAAAAAACTTGGCCCTTACAGATATACTCCTTCAATGGAACACTTCAATTCAACTACTCTCTAGTGTGTAGATTATAGGGTTTACTACCACTACCTAAGTTTCTACTCCTCATCTATGGCCATAGAGTGGATCTCATCAGTCAAGATCTGTGTTCGATCACATTCAACTTAGAGTTCTTCCACTTGATGGTTCACATGTTCTAGCTGCTCTTAGGATTATGCTAGTTGGGGATTTAGTCATTCAATGAGACATGACTTCTTAGTGATGAACTTAAAATGATCTCTAATATACTCATCAAGGAATTGGATCACTTGCTTGAACTATTGGATCTTTCAAATTTTCTTGTACTTATTTTGGCACCAAGAAGCCTCCAAGTGCGAACTACTTGGCCGCGTATTCTCAACGAGGTAATCTCATATCAACATGTGAAAATGTCACGCATCATCCCCTCCAGTGCATAGAACTCTCAACCAAAGGTGGAGAAACCCCATCTGGATTATCCACACATTTTCTAGAACTTTTTTTTGGAAGCATTTGATTAATTTAGATGATCGTCATTGGGTCTTTTGGATATCCTCAGCTACGTTAGAATCAGATTCGTCCTGCTCCATAGGAATGGTCAGTTCATACTCAAGAAATTATTCCAAGAGATCAACAGTAGGATCATCTTCAGGCATCACATCCAATGATTCAGGATCTAGGTCATCTTTCTAGTCCTCATCACTAGATTCTATTTCAATGATTTTGGCCCATCCGATTCTAAGTTCTTCCCCTCCAGTGGCATCACCCATAATCATAATTGATCACTCATAAGGAACCATAGCTTAAAAATCTTGGATAATTTGTTCCATAAGGAATAGAATCCCTCTCAGAAGAGGGCCCCCAGGTCCTCCAATTATCCATACCAAAAATATACCCTCCACACTGAGAACTCTTCAGACAATGGTTGTGTTAGTCATTTTTATTGAGCAAACAATGAGTATGTCCCCATGAGACTGGAAACATATAGTCGTAGAGTGATCGATGCCCATGATCTTGCCTCTATCTTATCATCACCAGAATACCAGTGTGTGTCCCCCCTTATATGATGGTGTGTTCTGATGATTTCAAGGATACTACCCTTTTCTCCCCAGCACTTCTGGACTCTCCAGATATTATTATTTTTAGATGTGGTTCTCGGTTGTTAGTCTTCCACACCCATCACTACAACTTTTTACCTATCAATAGGTTTGATTTGTACAAGATCTTCCTGCATAAGTGGATGTCAGTCAAGGAAATGAAATGACGAGGGAAAGGTAATGGCACATGGGGATGAGTTAGAGATTACTTCAATATATGCAAAAAAACCACCCAGAGAAGTTTCCTCTGAGGACATGATTTCTCATTCTTCTAGAGATCCTACCATAGAAATAATTTCTTTGTCATCCCCCTGGAGTTTCTCCTCATTGAAATCTTCCCCCCAGGATTTTTCCAAGTTGTTAGACAAGGGAAAGTGCTCTTCCAACTGATCTTCTAACAAAATTGGTGGGGAAGTCATGTTCAACAGTACCCACACCTAATTTTTCACAGGTCACGTAATACATTAGGGGTGCACCAGTTCCTCCAATTATATCACAAAAATTCTCCCCATGACTAAGGATGCATTAAAGCCACCTTTTTGGAAGATAATATCCCCCATCACTATCCCATACTTGTTCAAGATCTCCCACAGGTCATTGATGTTAAGAACTTGTCTGTAGATGTCACAATATTTCTAGGCTTCCAAATAGAAGACATCATAGGAAAGATACACCCGGTATAACTGCTTCCCATAAGCCTAAAGAGTTATCTTTCAAATTCCCCTTGAATATTCCCCTCTCTCCCATATCCTCCCGGTTGGGGTGATTGGATCTGGCACTACTGACTCTATTCCTTCACCTCTAGTCGGTGATAGTTTGTGGTCTTCTTCCCTTACTTCTATATCCTCATCACCATAATATATGTCAGTACCTCCCCATGAATTCCTCTAGCTACCACTCAAACCCAACATTAAAGCATGGGGATTACTTATTTGTTAACCTAGATTGTTGTTTTCTTTAGTATCTCACCTGGATAAGTAGCTACCTAGATCTATGCATATTTGTGAATTAACCTAAATACAGTGGTGGGTGGTGGATACTCATTCCACATAATCACATATTCTTGTGTGAACATCATCCAAAACTGACTTATCACACATGGGTGGTCCTCATGAAACACCACTAGATACACTCTTGGGGCCAGCCTCTACATGAATATGAACTATCTTGTGAATTAGTGTGGAGTGTATGGATCACATATCGATTCACAGTCCACCCATTCCACCAACACTCCGCTTTTGAAGGATAGAAGATATGATATCTTTTCGATGGTGTTTGTTCCATCATCAGTGAATGATCCAGTTGGTAGAGGTAATGGATGGAAGATGAATTATTATACTCACCATATATTTCTCAGCATGATTGTTGGACCTCGATTGTGTGGGAATCTCCCCACAATATTCAAGATTACTGGTCAAGAGTGTATCTCTAGTAGAGAGATGGGATTGAGGTATTCATAGACCACCATTTGGGCTATGACCCAGATGTTCAATAAGTGGAATGGACCACACATCCACAAAGGTCTCTTAACTTGACTGATGTGCCGAAGTATGCGATACAACTTTTATAGCACCAGGATACCCAATTTGTTGCATTACCCATAGGAAAACATCACCACAATGATGAATGTGATCAACCATGCTCCCATATCCTCATACCTCTCTAGAGAATAAATCCAAAAATAAGTCCTGATATGAATCTGCCCATCCTAAATATTAGATACTGATCATTCCTGATGTTGAAGCCCCATAGTTTCCACTGGTTATCCTCCAGGATCCACCGGTAAGAGTCTCCCTACCTTGCTAAGATCACCTTGGGCAGGTGAAGGGACTCATTGATAGTTTCACGGGTGCTGCCTATCCTTAGAAAGGATTATATGGTGGGAGATTATGGAAGTAACTGAACCAATACTTGAAGTGGATATCCTTGGTTATCTTCCTTTCATCATTCTTTCACGACACCAGATTCATCAATGCCTTCACACAAAAGGTGGAATCTTTTCAATATCCCCCCAATAATTATCGGTAAGGAATAATTCATCATACATACCCCCCATAATCAGGATTCATGATATATAATAGAGGTCCTAGAGGCTGATTCCAACATCCCCATGATGTTGGTGGAACATGTTGGTATCCGGAAACCACCTGCTTAGCATCTCCGATATAATTTTCATTGTATGGGAGACATGGAATTGGGATTCCCATGCTGATTTGTACATGCCTAATCACCTCAGTGTGGTCTCAAACATGATGCATGATGAGCACACCCAATAATCCAAATCCCACTCATCCATGAATTTTCTTCCCTAGAACACATCTCATCTATTTATCCACCCCATATCCAGGATCTCAAGACCTTCCTTAATGATTGTTTTGTACTAACATGGGGATGCCTATTTCTCCAATGCCTTTCCATTGAAATTATTGAGATGAATGTAGAGGAAGTCTTCTATGAAATGGGTATAGTCCATACCAATACGGTCTTATGCATCCCTATACCACTCATGTTTTCCCAGTGTGCTCCTAAACTAGTAGGCCGACTCATCTTTAATAGCCTCTAGAATAATGACATCATCCCGAAAGCCAAATCCATACAGTGGAAACCCATTACATAGTGGGAAGTCCTTCTAAGCATATAATAGTAGATTCATCAGAGATTTATGAATGGAGTGGCTTTGAACTTTCTCCCCTATCAGGATATGGGTCTCTATCACTTCCCTGTGGGCAGAATCATCAATAACCTCCCGAGAAGCCTCCTAAATAGCCATCAGTTTGGGACATAGGATTTTTTATGAGATTTTTCACGAAGATAAGTTGTGAAGACTATTCATGAAGATCATTCACAAAGTATCATCCAACAGAGCATACTTTTTATTGGTTTTCATCTCCAAGGAGTAGAAGATCGCTATGCCCGGTTCGCTAAATAGTGTTCACGGAGCAAAGGACTATAGAACTTGGTTCATGAAGCCACGTTCACGAGGCATATTACTTCAAGAAAATAGAGTGTCAGAATAATAATTTGAAAATATATAGTATAGAGAATGATTCAATCTTTCTTTATTTATAGGTGAGGGTCACCAGAGATTCACATCGACCTTTTCACGAGCTTCGTGATGACTTAAACTCAGGATTCGCTGTGTGCCACATGCACCAGCCTCACAGGCCAGCATCATGATATGACAAGTGTTTCAGTGATTTAACCTCATAATAAAACCCTATTTTCCCTCATATCCCACTATGAGGGGGGATTTTTGGGCGCTGGAAGTCGTATTACTAAACGAATGAACAAAGTCACAGCCAGTTCGAGGCTAATCCAGACTAAATGACCTCATAATTTAACCAAGTTAAATAAATAAGTTTGTTTCGCGAAACTCCTCTGCAGATATCCCTAGTCTCCATGACCACGAAGAAGGTTGAGGGTGCCTTCATTATTCTGAATGAGTCCAACAGACCCCGACCGCTCTGCGGTGTCCTTTTCCTTCATAGAGATCCCCACACAGTGCCTCGCCTCTGCCCCCGTGTGAATGTATCGACTTTGCGATGTCCTTTTTTTCTTCATGGTGATCCCCACGAACCCTAAAAACCATTGTTTCCTATAAATATCTATCACAAACCCTAATAACCTTTTATACCTCAACCTTTCACCTTTCAGCCTCCCAGTTCATGAATCTCTTGAGCATAGTGATCCCAAGAGAAAAAATGGATTGCCTAAGGTACTTGAACATCACGAACCATGCATTAATACATTTGTCATGGAATATAATTGTACAGATTCCCTTCGCAAAGGCATTTGCCCCTTGTGAAGGAGGGATCCCCTTTGAGTCACTTAAGGATCCATGAAGCATTAAGACTTTTTAGAGCACTCTCCAAATAATGAGCTCTTTGTTAAGGCAAAGCCCTGCTCTGCCGAATTTTTTCCTACACGAAGCACACTTCCTTTGCGAAGCACCCTTCCTTCAAAAAATAACCCTTTGAGAAGCTCCTTTTCTTCACAAAGATACTCTAGTCGAGCCACCTGACATTGAGAACCCCTTTCCTGGAGGGCCCTCTAGGCTTGTGAGATGTTATTTCATGCCCCCCGAGTGGTGATTCATGTTTTGTTTCCCTACCAATGCTTGTTTTCATAGGCATGAAAATAATTTTTTCTTATTCACATAGCTACTCTACTATAGACCCCTATATCGACCAATCCTCCACCACATTGTTTACTAGAATTGCTAGATCCATCACATCACCAAGGGTTAAAAAGTACCAGTTATATAAGACTAATTGCTGAGGAGTGATTTCTAATTATCTGAGCTATAGGATGTTAAACTTCCAACCACCATCGTCCTCATCACATGATGTTAAACTATAGTCTCACCCTGTGCAATGCATATGGGGTTCCATATATTGGCCATTCTTCACACCCACTTGTCTCCATCAAAGTGAGACCCCTTTCACCTTCTTGGAAAGGAATGAGATAATCATTGGGCCTCCATCCTAGAGTAAGTAATAATCTTTATGTCCCTAGGATAATTAATATGTGTAAGCCCCAAAATATCCCTTGTGGCCACACATTTTTTGACATGATTATTGGTTCTATTGTAACCTCTTGTTTTTCACACCACACATGACTCACATGGTCTTAGAGAAAATAGTGACCATGACATCCTCTTTGGGCCTCTAACCCACATAATCCCCAACACAACTTTGGGTTGCTAACCATGCATTATCCCTGTTCCCCTCTTCACTGAACTATGCAGACTTTGATCCCTGTCTTCTACACAGTGTATGTAGAAAGCCTCTATGAGGTTCAAGGCCCTCACTCCTCACAATCCATCTAGAATTTTTGGTTCCATCCCATGACCAAGGGTTAAAGGGTACTAGTTATGTTAGTCCAAGGGATGATGGATGATTTCTCACCATCCGAGATATCTGATGTTAAACTGCCAAGCATTATCATCTTCATCACATGAAATTAAACTATAGTCTTTCCCTGTGCAATACACAAGGGGTTCCACGTCTCAGGAATTATTCATGCCCAACTATTTTCATTAGAGGTATATCCCCTTAGCCTTATTGGAAAGGAGTGAGAACCTCTTTAGGCCTCCCTCCAAGAGTAAGTCCCAATATCTATCTCCCTAGTCCTCTAACCATGCATAAGACCCACACCATCCATTGTGAATGAAACTTTTGTGACATGATCTACAGGTCTACTGTTACCTCTTGTTTATCATGAGGATCATGACTCACATGGGTTTAGAGAAAATAGTGACCATGCCGTCCTTTTTGGGCCACTAACCACATGTAAGACCCAAAATGAATTGGGAATAATAACAATGCATAAACCTTGTTACCCTCTTCACCGAACTATGTGGAATTTGATCCTTGTATTCTACAAAGGGTATGTAGGAAGCCTTTCCAAGGTTCACAACCCTCACTCATCACAATCCATACGTTCCGACTACACATACCAGATCAACTACATCCTACATGATGTTAAACTATGAACCCTTTCATCTTTCTGAACTATATTGGTTTTTATCCCTTTAGGGTATGTAGGAAGCCTCACTAATGTTCAATCTTAACCAATGGTAAAATTTGGTACCCCCTTCTAGAGATATACCCTCTTTATGTGACATCTTCTCTTTTGATACACATCCTTTGAATCTATCCATTGGAGGTGTTTTGATCCATCCACCTAGGAATATAACCATGCATAATCCCTACACAATCCATATCCATCCATCCAAGAGTGCACCTCTTGTGAAGGGATTCTAACAACTCATAAGCCACTTGCATTTCTCCAGGTCACTGCAAATTGTGTATGTTCTAATTATATGACTCCGTCTTGAACTATGTGGAATTTGATCCATATATTCTACATAGGGTATGTATGAATCCTCCATGAGGTAAAATACCATCACCCTTTTTCCATCCTAGACTTTTCCTTGAGCCTTTGTGTCTCGGGAAGTTCATTCCCAAATCCATAGGTTCTATTTCCTTTGGGTCCTCATCCATACATCCATTCTCATGAGCCACCTCCCTAGTTCACTCATCGAACCATCCCAAACTATGTGAAATTTAATTCCTATGCACTGGGATGCATTGTAATCCTTCTGGAGGTTCAATCCCACAACTTTCATCTTCATGCTGGTCCCATCACATTCATTCCATCCACTTCAACCAGCCCCCATCCATCCTAGTTCTTACCCAGGATGACACATCCTCATGAGATCATTCCATCCATTCAAATAGATAACCATGCATAATCCCTATTCATCACACTTTTATTCGCATCACCTGGGAAGCTAATCATGAATAATACCTGCACAAACTATATTAACCGAACCAATAGAACCCCTATTACGATGGGCTGGTAGCCATGTGTAATCCCCAAACCATTCCCTTTCAAACTACATGGGTTTTTATCTTTATCATCTATATCGGGTATGTAGGATGACTCCTTGAAGCTCAATCCCAACTAATGGTAAGCCTTGGTATCCCCTCATTGGGGTACACCCTCTCTGATCCACCCTTTGTGATTTCCAGACCATCCTTCATGGTGTGAAACCTTACCTTTTAGGACCCTCCTCACTGGGAATTCTGATCCATCCATCTGGTAAACCTTCCAGGTGATCCATCCCAGGGATGTACCAATATGATCAACTCCCATAAGTGTTATGATCAGTATAAACCAACTCCACTAGACGTTAAACTCACTACATACCTTGTGTTAAACATGGGAAGCTAAGTAAAACCTTGGAGACATACCTCTAGCATAAGATACCCCATGATCTTCATGGGAATCCTCAGGTTTCTTCACCCTTGAGAAGCCCTCCGATGAGGAAGAATACAACTCTTTTAATGTTTTTGTGTCTAGACATGCCATTGATGCCTCAATGTGCCTACTCTATGGACCATAGGTTTCTTCCCTAACTTAACTCATTTGGAATTTCCTAATAGTAACATCATAATTAATTTTTGTCCACAAAGATATGGAACATGGAACAATTTCACAAACAATGTCTTAATCTATGAGGGAGACTCGAACTATGAGATGAATTACAAGGAGGAATCCATGGAAGGAGGGACCAACTTCCCATTAACCTAATTTGATTGATTAGAAAACATTTCAAAAGAAGTGATGAATGCCACCCACCTTTGGAAAGCTGTAATGTAGGGCAACCAGCCAACGTGTCAGAAGACGATGACGGTACGCGACCCAATGGAAAGCGTTAGAAACAACATTATTTTGGACTATTGATTAAAAAACTGAAATAAAAATAAAAATATTAATTAAAAAACAAAATTAGAATTAATTTTATTTTTATTTGAGATTTAAATCATAACATTTATTCATTAGAATCATAGTCATAAATTATCTTGATAAACAATGAGATTGTAAAATAAAAACCTTTACCTTATTGGCATTTTTAAATCATAAGCCCCATTAAAGAGATAAACCTATAAAAATATTTAAATCCTCATAAAATGCATAATATTCTTCACAAAATAAATTCATGTGTGGTATTTAAACCATAAAATAGAAACATATGTCAACTATAACATATGTCTCAATGGAATAAAATTGAGATAGAAATCCCCTTACCTCAAGTATTGAATTTATTCGTATGAAATAAACAATCATGTATAATAATTATAGTGTTCTAATACATATATTCCATAACCATAACCATATATATCATACCATATATGATTTACATATGCCCTTTAATAACCCATTAATGTAAATTTCAATGTTAAAATCATTATTCGGGTAATAATTTCTTTAGTTTTCATCTATGTTTTGGGTTTGGGATTTGTGGACATTTTAATTTGATAATGATTCTTTAATATACAGAAATTTAAGCAAGATATAAATTTATTTAACATTGATTATGTACATATAAATAGTCATCCTTAATTTTTTTGATATAGAAAATAAATTTCACTTTTCATGGATATAATATCACATACGTACGCATAAAAGATGTTTCCATTCTCTTTATGGATAAAACATTATAAAGTTAAATAATATATTAACATTAAAATAATCTTTATGTCATATAATTAAAATATATTCACTTAATTTACCCTTATTACCATCCACATCAAAATAAAATTAAATAAAATTCATATAGTTTTATGGAGACGGTATTCCACATGTACACGTAAGAAACATTAACTATTTTCAACATATTTGAAGGTAAGAAGGTAGACGTGATATTGTAATTAAAATATTTTAAAATTTTATTTAATATCATATATAAAAATTAATTTCATAATTGTTTCAATCCATTAGAGTTAGAGATGGAAGATGAAATACATCAGTTATGGAGTCAGTAGTCCGTCGGAAACATGATCAACAGTTTCATATCTCATTTAATAGAGGAGGAGATTGATATAGGTTATTAAAATAATATAATAACATTGTAGTATATGGTATATAATAATGGTTTTATATCATCATTTTTAAATATTAATTTATGGAGGTGGATGAAGAAATAAAATAAAAATTCTAGATTAAGAACGATGCCTCTTCTTTGGAAAATCACCTTAGGTTAGAAAAAATAATTCATTGGAGGGTATAATAATAAAAATAATACCACCAGGTCATTAATATTGAATTAATTAACATATTTTTCTATTATTGGAAGAATAAAAAAGTTTCAGGGAATGTGTATAGGATAGAAGAGGGTGATTCATTTTATAAGTCGGTGATAAGAAACACATGGAATTTTTAAAATAGAATGTTATAAAAAAATTTCACACATGAAATGTATCAAAAATGTATCATTATATAACATTGTATGATATAAGGTATAAATATTTTCATAAAATAGTATTTGAATATTTTTTAGTTAATTTTAATGCTTATATTTATAGTTTTCCACCTTAGTAAATAGGTTTTGACCTTAACTACAATAAATAATTTTTACTATTTTAAATATTCATTATGAGAAATAAATGAGTTGATTTTTTTGTAATATTAATTATTCATATTGAAAATATGGAATACATTTTTTTAAAATTAAATTCAAAGAAGTGTATAAATATAATTTAAATTTAACCCCGCAGACATGATGAAAAAATGGGTTACCATGATAATGTTTTCATAAGTATAAAAGGTCTCTGTAAAACAATTGATCCTAAAATTTGTAGTAATGAAATAATATTTATTTAAAATAATTTAAATTAAAATAATTTAATTTTAAATATATCATAAAACATAATTTTCGTTCTTAACTTTTTTTTTCAAAAGTAATTTTTTTAATAAAAATCAGTATTATTCATTATTCACTAAATAATTAACCTTTTCAGAAAATTTATAAAAATTATTTGTATGATAATTTTGACATTTTTATTGGAAAAATTAAGTTAATTTATTAAAATCCATTATAAAATATGGGATCAAATCAATTTTTTTAAAATAATTGAAATAAAAATAATTTAGGAAAATGTATTTTCTAAGCATGAAGTTGGGGTGGAACCTAAGTAGTAAAAAACATAAAACTACATCCAAAAGACAATGGTAATAATCTTATAAAAAACCTTGTGGGATTTATGTAAAAGGTAGTGATGCGATATGGAACTAAAAAAGGCATGATGCAGGCTGAAAGTCATGCAGGAATCACGTTGGCCAGGTGACAGAGGCAATATGATGCATGCATGACGCTACATTAGGCCATCAGGCCATGTTCATGGGCCAATTGGACTTAGTATATGGGATATGTAATAATTCTACCTATACCTTGATATAAATTAGTCACTGATTTCAAAATACAGATTGATTTTAGCCCCAACTTTAAATAAAAATTATTTCCTATGTATATAATGACTTTTCTAAAGATTGAGTATTTATTCATCAATATGATATTTTTTATAAAATATTTATAATTAATTTTCAATATTTTTTAATACTATTCATACTATTATGGGTATATACTATTTTATAATGATCATTTTTAAATAAGAATATTAATTGTATATTTTGGTTCATTGAAACATGGTTTTGTATGTTACGTAATATATTGAAGAAATTAAACTTGGAAAAAAATCATAAATTCTTGGGGTGATATAAAAATAATTTTAGAATATATAGTTGAGTATTTATATTTAATAATCTAAATCATGATTGGTGAACAATCAGGTTGTAATTTGGATCAACAAGTAGTTCAATTGTTGTATTGGAAAATCTATAATTGTGCATATTAAATACTGTAACCATCAAGTGGAATTAATTATAAAGAAAAAATATGGGGTTATTTTTGTATGTCCCTAGAACACCCTAGGAGGAGATGGGTTAATTAGGATGTCTATATTTATTTTAATGTGACAGATCTTATTTCTACATTGGTAGGAAATTGTAAAACATATGAGATGGAATCATGTAGTTATTAAACATTCATATGCAGAGAGACAACACACTAGTTTTACATGGTTCAACACTAATGGATAATACTACGATCATACCCCTATAGTGTGTCATCCATACCTAAATACACTATGATTCAAAAATTATTATATAGTATAGAATATTATACATAGTCCCACTATTCCAAGAACATTAACTTTTCATGAATTTTAGAGAAAGGACACTACCTCCCTCAAAGCACTTTTTTCAACCACCCTAGCTCACTACATTGGATTAAGTCTTACTCGGTTTAATGACTTGAAGGTCATCTCAATAGATTTGATAGTTCATTTTCTGACAATGATTAGCATAATACTCTTCATTCACTATAGTCCTCAATTGATGTACTTAAAAGCACTGTTAAGATAAAATATATGTTCAACAACACCATTTTTTTCTCTTATAACCTTATCAAAACCCCTTTATGTTTCAATGAAATACCAGTGTTCACAAACCCACACACCTTTAGGAAGATCCCACCCATTGTGAAGCTTCCATCCTTTAAAAAGATTCCATACTTTTTGGATAATTAATTGTTCATGAAACTATTAGTCTCCACTAAATAATATTTTCTAAAAAACCTGATCATTAGTTAAGACACAACTAATATTTTAATGATATTTAATCTCATAATAAATTCATAATTTGTGAAGCTCATATCTGTTGATAATTCAATGCAATTCATTCTTTTCTCTAATTCTCTTCATTATTAAATGATGTGTGTCGCTGGATATTTATATAAATTTCCTTTTAATAATAATTATTGCTCACAACATACTTTTTTTTGTGAACCTAAACATTCTTTCTCATGAAAATCCTTGTCTTTGAGATGATTCAATGAAATTTTCCCAATTGAGAAGCTTCTCGTAACTATGTAGCATCATGGTCATCCTATTACTCATTCATAAAAATTAAAAACTTCATGACACTATATTCCATCATGAATATCCACATCATCAAAAAATTCCAATCATCAAGACCTATTGGCTTTACCATATCATGAAGTGACAAACATGGAACTCCACCTTTCATGAAGCTTGCTCCTTGAGATAAATTTTGTGCCCCAACAAATTGGAAAAAAGTTGGAAATGATGCCACCATCAACACTAAATCTATATACACTATAAGATCACAAGTATTCAAAAATTCTCGTTCAAACCTATTATTGATTGAAATAAAACACAAAAAATAATATGTTTCCTGATATAAAAAACCATGGTTCCAACAATCTACCCCTTTTGGTTTTTTTGGAAATCTTTGATAATTTAAATAAAGAATAATCTTAAACCAAAAAACTAATTAATTTTAAATAATTAATTAATATCTCTAATTTTACATGATAAGATTTCAGTCAAGAAAACAAGTGTGGTAATAGAAAATTTCATGCCTTGATGGACCATAGTCCAACCCTACATTATCTAAACCTACAAACCTACATTTCATTTAATTTAATTTATTCTCCTCCTTTGGAAATAAAATCAGATAACTAGTATGGGAACTTTTACTACACAAAATAAAATCCCTCTGAATCATATATCCTATATAGACCTCTATTACATCCACAAACAGATTAAAATAGATAAAAAATGGGGAGAGGGGACAAAATGTATCATCCTAATGCACTATGAGGTGGATGAACAATGAGTTTCAACCGATGTTTCTCAAATATATGATATTTTAATGTATTACTCAGAATTTCATCAACTTGATCATTATTAACAAAATTTTCAATTTTAATAAAACCTTCTTCAAAATATTCTTTGATGAAATGATATTTGATCTCAATATATTTGGTATGAAAATGTTGTAATGGATTTTTTGTAAGATAGATCACACTATTATTGTCACAATGTATCTCCATAATATGTTTTATCTCATCACCGATATCATTCAGTTATTGCTTCATCCATAATAGATGAGTGCATGACTTTCTCATAGAGATATACTCTACTTCATTCATACTAAGATAAGTGCTTTATTGTTTGTTTCTCAACCATACCACACATTTATTTTCAACGACGAATGCTCCACCGCTCATAGAATTTCTATCCACAACATCTCTTGCCCATTAAGAATCAATAAATTCCAATAATTCATTATATCTACCTACTGTAATGTATAATGAAAAATTGAGAGAACCTTTAATATACCTCATGATTCTTTTAATTGTTGTCAAATTCACTTCCTTCACATTAATTTAGAATCGACTATCTAAGTATGTTGCAATAATGATATTTGAATAGGTTACAATCAAGTATAATAATATACTAATTATCCTCCTATATAGGGTGGGATAAAAATATTTCCCATCATAATTATTTTCATGTTTTTTCATAGCAACAATCAGAGTCGAAATTGGTTTGGAGTTATACACGCCGAATTTCATCAACATCTCCCTTTAAATTGTTTCCATTAAAATGAAGTTATAATATTTCTTTTGAACCACATGTATCCCCAAAATGTATGTGAGTGACCCAATCATTTACATTTGAATTTCTTATTTCATGTGAATATAAAATTCCTTCACTGATTCAAGACATCTTCCACAAAAAATAATATCATCCTCATACACAATCACCATAAATTGATTTTGAGAATTATTCACAGAGTGATTATGGTTGAAACCACCTATTTTAATCTAAATATTTATCTAATAATCATCTATCCAAGAATACCATTATCATAGTGCATGATTTATATAATATAGATCATTCTTTAATCTACAACCCTTCATTTATACATTTCCAATCATAAATCCTACTGGTTTTCCAATGTAGACTTCTTATTAAAGGGAAACAATTTAAGAATAATGTTTGACATCCATATGGTAATATTTGTAACCTTTTTGAACAACCATTGTAAGGAATAGCCTGATCGACTCTAGTCTAGCTATTGAAATATTTTTTTAATATAAATTCCTATAATATATACATATATTTTATATACTAAGTGTGCATTATTTCTGATTACATTTACATGATCATTTAATTTGTTTATAAAGATCCACCTTTTCCAATAAAATTATGATTTTAGAGTCTCCTAACAATATCCAATGTATGGTTCTTGTCAATCTGATCCAAATCTTCATTTATGACATATCACCCAATTCATCTATTGCTGATTCTTCCAATGAGGATGGTTCCATAATTGATTGGAAGGCAGAATGTGTTTCATTCCTCACTCTCCTTATCTATGTTGGTGTTTTTCAATCCACACTGATGTTGAATTGATCAATTTATTTGCTTCAATTTATTATGAGATGTTCTAATGATGTTTCATCATCAATGATTTCTTCTTCTAAATCATCTTCTAAATCAGCACCGTTTTTTAACAGTAAATATATTGCAAGCATTACACTATTTCTGCATTTTGAATATGTACCATGTATAATTTCTTCTTCATCTTCAACCATATCAACATATGATCTCATTGAGATATTTATGTTTTAGTTCTCAATGATCATGACATCATTCCAATCCACAATCATTATATGATTATTATTGTAACATTTTTAGGTTGTACTCTTCATTGAATATCTAAGGAATATTCCCTCATATGCAACATCACCATACTTTCCTCAATTTCCTTATTTTTATAGAATGAAAATTTTACTTCCAAAAATAGGAAAAAAACATAGAGGGATTCCTTCCATACTATGTCTCATATGGTGTCCTAGTCTCTACTATAAAATCCATGTTCGATTTTGAGTGTCACTGCTACTTGAACAACTTATTTTTAATAATGACTATAAAAAACTCTCAATCATCACTGTTCTAGATATTTTATTCATCTATTGATTTCTACGTTCAAAAACCCCATTTTTTGAGTGGTTCTCACTACAAAAATAATTATTTTTAATAGTTTTTTGAGGTAATTTTTATATTTAATGGATATTTGTTCTCCTCCATTGTCAGATCGTAGAATATTGATTATGTGCATAGTTTCATTCTCATATATTTGATGATATATCTTCATTGAATCAAGAAGTTTCTATTTATTATACATAAAATTTACAAAATAAATTATACTATAATCATATATAAAAATAATCAAGTACATCTCTCTTTATGTGAAAATGAAATTTATTAGACCACACACATATGTCTGGATGAGATCACATAGATTTTATGCCCTATTGTTCTTTGGTTGATATGAACCCAAAACCTTATTTCCTCACATGAACTACTCATATTAATTCTATTGATCACACATAATATTGGGAATTTTAATAAACATATTATTCTTAGATTTGTATTCCATGATCTGTTGATTGATGTGACCCAACCTCCAGTCCCACAAGTTGTTTTCTTCTTTAATTATTATGTAACATGTGTCCTATTTATTATCAACCTAGTATAAATTTCCATCAGTTATATATCTATTCATGAGAGAATTATATATCATTCCTTTGATAGTGAACCACTTATGATTAAATGTTACTACCAGTCCTAATTTATATATTTGACTTAAATTCAAAAGATTGTGATGAAAACAGTCTACATAGAGAACATTATTTTTCCTTAGACCATTATTTTCTTATTCTTTATTTCCAATTCCTTTTATCATTAAATAACATTAAATTCAAAATATTACTATTAAATCCATCATTTTCTTATCATTCTTAAAAAATATGAATTTACTGTCATATGGGATGAGTATCTTCTATCTAGAATCTAGGTTCTATTGTTCTTTTCCTCTTTAAGGGATATTTTTGCAAGATTGTCTTTTTTGATTTTCTTCTTTTCCTTCCATGAGATAGTTGATTAAGTTGAGTAAAAATATATACTTTCAAATAACTTATAAATACCCATGGGTTCATCATATTTTTATTCATCTTATTGAATAGAATATATATTTTCAAGGTTAATTCTTCTTGGTTGATGCGTATTGAATTTCCTTGTAGTTCTATAGTTATTATTCCCATGCTTCCACTATCTAAAATGAATTTATTTTTGGACATAGTTAGAACAGTGAAAACATTATCCATATAATATATTTATTTTATATGATGAAGGATATGATCCCATTATCCTATGTTAACTTCCTAGAGAATACCCAATAAAAAAGCTCCTTTCCTCCTTATAGTAAGATTTGGTATGACCTAAAAAGCCACTGAATTAAAACTTCATAAGGGAAAAATTCTTCTCACTTCCATTGCACCACATACACCCTTTTTTAGGGTATTTTATGGATGATCATATCTTAATACTTAAGTATTATTTTCTGCTCTATTTTTTATTTTGTTTTAAGATTTATTTGTTAGTACATCATATGTCTTTGTGATATATCCAATTTTCTACTTCCCTTTATTTTGGCTCATCCTCTTTCAATCCATATATCTTTCTTCATCACATCCACTTCAACTTTTTCCCACACATGTGGTTCTATGATCATGAAAGGCCTTATCTACTCCTTCAAAACCACATTTAGTAATTTCTAGCATCTCTATATATGATAATCTTATAAAACATAATTTATATTTTTTTCCATTGATTTGATTTATTTCCAGTTTACCCCTTCAAGTAATAACTTCTTTTTCATGTCCTTCAACTATCTTATCGATTTCCACTAGTCTTTATGTAAGGTCATTGATGACTTTTCCCTACTCTACAATCCTATTTTCAAACTCCACAACCTCTTTTGAACTTTTAAGAGTTGTTATGTGCAGTTGTACCTCTCCTTAAAATTGATAAATTTCATATTTAATCCAATAAACATACTCTGGAGACTCTTTTATCACAACTACAATATTTATATTTTTCTTTATTTGAATGTAAAACTCATCCAGAGCACCCTTAAGTTCCATATTGAGATCAAAAACACCAAAAAACTGATTATATTCACGTTTTTTTGGTTCTACCTTTTGAACTATAACCATCATGAATGCTTTAGGTTTGTATTTATACTGTGGTTCTATATCATCCAAAAATTCATTATCATCTTATTCTTATTTGAAGAAAAAATTATTTCTCTTTAATTTTATTAATGATTTAAAGTATCCCCTATTAGAGAACCTTTTATAAGTCCTATGCAAGATTTATTATTAAATTTCTACATCATCAAATTTCTTTGGCCATCAACCATCAATGTGCTCTAATTTACCGCACTGAATGAAAGGCAATGAAAGTTTTCCATAAAATATCCCTTCTCATCTCTTTAATTTTCTTTTAAAAAGTGAATGAAATTCATCATCCAAATCATCTCAACCTTTAATAACTTTAGTAATTTCTTGATTTTACATGTATTTGATTATCATTTCATTTATTTCTCCAATTGTTTTTTCTTCTTGTTTGAATATCATTTCAAAATCCACCAAACTGCATGGATGATAATCCATTGAAATATTAGACATATCAATATCATCAAGGGCTAAAACATTTGGATTTTAAGAGGTGGAAGCCTTCTTAATAATTTCTTCACAATGAATATATCTTTAATTTCTTCACTAATCCATTGAATTTATCTTATATCTTTAGTAGTTCATTAACAAAAATATATCTTCATTTTCAATTAGATACATTTTCATATTATAGAACATAATGTGTAAAACATGGTGTTTTGACTCATTCAATTTTTTATCACCTCCATATATATTTTATTGTTTCTCCAAAATGAACTTGGATGATGTTAAAATCATTACCTTCAAATAGATTTTATTATGTAGGAATATAGTAAGGGAATTATTTATTTGTAATATGCCTAAATTATTTTCTTATATTTTTCAGTCATAGAATAAATTTTTGCATCACTGACCTGAATCCCTTCAGATGTGGGAAACAGAACTTCTATACCAAGGGATAAAAAATGACATATCATCCTATTCTTCCAAATTTTGATGTTATATCCATATAATATGGGGAATCCCATAGAATTCAATGATTTATCTATGAAAACAATTGTGGAAAAAAATATCACCAAAAACCTATAGGCTCTGATACCACTTTTAGGACCCTAGAACACCCTAAGAGATGAGGGGTGAATCAGGGTGTCAAATTTATTTTAAACCGATAGATCATGTCCCCTTGTTGGTGGCAACTTATAAACCCAGTCATATAGAATCATGTAGTTATTAACCATTCATATATAGGGAGGATATACAATAATTTTACTTTGTTCAACACTATGGTGTAGTCCAAGGAGTAAACACAACCATTGTGTCAGTTATACCTAAATCCATTAATCTTTAATTGTTATTTTGGAGTACATGAGATCATAAATAATCACTCTATTCCAGGAAAACTTTCATTATAAGAATTTTCAGGAAAAATAAACTACGTCCCTCGAATCACTTCTATCAAATAACCCAATCTCACTACCTTTGATGAAGTCCTACTAAGTTAAATAATTTGAAGGTCACATCTATAGATTGTTAATTCAAGTCTTTGTCCCTAATTATCTTGAGAATCTATATTCACCATAGTCTTTAATTAATTCACTTGAAAACACGATTCACTTAAACTAGATATTCAACACTACTATTCATGAGGTTCCCAAACTTTGTGAAACACATTTTTGGTTCCAATGAAATACTACAATTTGTGAACCCACACAATTTTATGAACCCAAACACTTTCAAAAAACTAATGGTCTTCTTAAATTTTTTTTCTAATAAACCATACCACCTATGAAGACATAACTAGTCTTTTTATGATACTGAACCTTGTGATGAGTTACTCATTTAGGATGATCAAATCCTTCATAAATTCAGAGCGATTCAGTGAAGATCCCATCCTTTTTTGTGACCCTCAGAATTCAGGCCTATGAATCTCTTCTTTCTTCATGATGATTTAGTTAAATTTCCCCATTTAAAAATACCCTGGCAGACTTATAGGATCACATACACTCCATTATGAATGATTGAACATTGATACCTTCAGGACATTAGATGCCTTCATTAAGATTCACATCTTCTCAAAACTATAATCTTCATGAAACTCTTCCCTTTACCATATCATTAAGTTAAAAATCTAGAACTCCACATCTCACGAATCTTTTTTCTTCCTTTTAATTTTGAACTCAAAAAAATCAGAAAAAATGGGAAATGATTCCACCTTCATCACTGATGATGTATGCACTATAATATCACATTTCCTGTAAAATTATTTATAAAACCTATTATGGATTGAAAAAAATCAATATATGAAAAACCATGGTTCCATAAATTTTCATACTAGTTATATCAAAAGGTGAAAAAGAGACAAAACCGATTTCTTGACGTGTTCGAGAAGAATATTGTGAAGGTGGTATATGATGTAAAAATATGATTAACTATGGACTTTGGATTTCATTTGGAACATCATTGTATTTCTAATGTAAAATCCTAAATAGATGATAGATCCATGTGTCTTGCATATCAACTAGTGGTTTCTAATGAGATGGAAAAATAATACATGTCAAAAAGGTGAAAAAATATGATAGTAAATCTAGAATGACCAATGGGGGTATACGAATGAATTGAAGAATATTGACATGGGGAACCCTTTCATTCCCATACTAAAAGGGGCTTAATATGTTATAATTTATTTTTCATGTTATTGAAAAAGGGGGGAGTTGAATGCAAAAAAAATCTTATATAGGAGGATTTTTTGTAGTATTTTTATTAAAATATAAAGGGGAGAACATTGAATCCAAAGATGTTATGTGTTGGTTTTTCTGAAAATAGATGAATGAGTTATGTACCATATAACAAAATTGAATATTCAATGTTTGTAGGATGGTCATTGATGATTTAGAGATGAAGTTCACATGGAAGAAAAATTGGCTGGATTAATTGATATAAATTTATTCATCTCTATATAATGGTCATGGACAAGGAAATGTTGTTCAATGGTTGGAAGAATTTTATGGATGAGATAAAAAGGTTGGATACAATTCTATATGAAAATATTTCTTGAATGAAACAATATACCTTTCCATAGTGATATTAACCACACCACATGTGGAGATTCAGTTTTGAAAACAATCAAAGAGAATATATCTTATGTTCTATATATGGTATTTTTAATAAGAGGCATAAAAAAAGGTTTTATTCATTGATATATTTTAGAAAACTTTTGTATGTTTTTCAAGTTAATGTGGTACATGAAGAAGCCATTTAAGGAGTTTCTAGTGAACTATATTTCTAAAGAATATTTCATCATGGTTTCTATGGTAATTCCATAAGGTTGTAATTATTTTCAAATGAATTTATTAATATTTTTAAATATTTTGAGTTTTTAGGTTACATGATTATACACATGATTGGCCACCTAAAAATAGTAAGGTTAATTTTATTAGTTTATGTGTTTTGCAGGAAAGTACAATGTAAAAGTAGCACATTATCATAATATGTTATATAAATAAAAATTATTGAAATCAGACACATAGTGAGCGAGATTTCATCATGAAGGAGTTTTATAAGATAATCATTGATTTTGAATATATGGAGGCAACTATAACATAGAGGTTCAGTTCATCACAAAATATGAAGAGAAATGGGAGGTTTACACCATGGAGTTGTAAACTACTCTGATAAAGTCCTATGGATATTAAATGTTTATATAAGAGATTGTGCAAGGATTTTATAGGGATTTAAAGAAGGATGTTGATTGGAAAACGTAGTTCTATTTTTTTACTGAATACTAGGCCATAATTATTAGAACCATGCATCAACATGGAACGTGTCGGGGAAAGTAATGTTGAAAAGGAGAATGTTAGACCATAGTCTAGAAGTTTCTAGATTACCTAGAATATTTTATTATAAATTAAATGATAAAGTAACAGGTCAAGACTTTTTGGATTAATTAAGATTAATTAGATCATAATTTCTATATCAACCCTTTATAGTACACCAAGACTGATTATAATTTTTTTGAATAAGCTTAATTGATCTCAATAATCAGTTTAAGGTTTAATTACATGATTTTTATAGGACTTTTATTTTTATTTTTAGAAAAGATAAAAATATATGATATATTGAAATATCAAAGAATCATTTAAAATTATAAGCGATATCCTAGGAAATATTAATAAAATCATTTTCATATACTAAATAAAGTGATACATAGAAATGTACCATTATCAAAACATGTTCAATTTCTAATGAAGAGGATTATATATAGAAGTAAAGAAATTATATATTTATCTTATGAAATAAAAAGTCAATAGGATAATTATAATTAGTAATTTTATTCACTTGTTTGAAGAGGAAGCTATTTCTGTGATATTATAGAAGACATTGATTCAACCCTTTATTCATGTTTTTGATTTTATATTGTAAAGAATATGGATAATAAACTAAATTAAATATCATTGGCATATCAATCATGGAGAAATGATGAATGTAGAGTCTCATGATGAACATAGAGAGGCTTATAAATCCCAAAACTATTAAATAATACCTAAAATCCTATTAAATATTCAACAATTCTCTTAAATGAATACACTCTTAGACAACAAGTTGGTATTCATAATATCAAAATTTTTTCCTTTTTGAATCCAATCATTGTCAAAATGTGAGTATTAGGTATTTTTTGGTATGAAAACACAAAATTGATTGTACGATACATTGATGTACCCCACTATAGGTGAACCAAGTAAAAATTGTAATATCATGATATTTCTTTATTTTCTAAATTAATATTAATTCATTCAGACTAATTTGGTAGAAACATGAGATATTTTATATATTCCTATTTACATAGTAAAAATACCATTATAGATAAAAAGAAAAACTAAAATGAATGAGAAAAAAATTAATCTCATAATACCCTAATTGACATCCCTATTATGGTAAATTTTTTCAAATTATTCCCAACATGAGGCATCCACTACATGCCTAAATCATATATGGGATCATATCTATTATCTATAGTTTTAATATAAAAAATCATTCACACAAAAAACCCATCAAATAATAAATCAGAATGCATGTTACTACCTCCCCATATCAGGTTACCATCAAAATCCATAAACCATCTCATGATATAACATGTTCCTAGGTTCTTTGTTACCAAAACCCACTCATTAATGCCTTATTATATATATCATATTCACTAGGATCTTTAATATTAACTATAGAACATACCCCTGAATGTCATATCCCATGATGTACCATCAGTGCTTCTTCCCCATATATGATAAGTCCATCAAAAATACCATTAACCATAATATGGGTTTCCTTAATATTGAGAATTCACAAAAACATTACTACCCACAATGTGTTCATTATTGAATTAAATTGAATCCTAAATGAAAAAATGCAGTGGAAGAAGAAAAATAATTCATGAACACCCATACCCTATAATACAATGGGTTCCAAATTAATCAATAATCACTCTAGAAAAACCTACCAACTCTTGGTTCAAGGTATTAAATAGACATATATTCATATAAAGAGACATTATGTACAAAAAAGAACATAAAACCATGGCCCTATTGAGTATAATCACACCAAAAAATTATAAAATAAAACACTCTATAATATATTACTGAAACATTAAATAACTAACCACGTTATAATAAAATTATAAATTTCAGAGAAGAAAGAAATTAATGTGAATACTTTGTGCCAAATATAGTTAATAAACTCATAATTCTTACCACCATTTTCTAAGAGAAAACTCAAAGAAATTACTCATTGAATGATTAAAAAATGTGACATAAAAAACAAATAATAACAATCCCAACTCACTAAAAACATTAATGTTAGCCTATGAATGTATCCAAAATTTACAACAATAGACTCCATCCAATTTTCTAACCAATCCTATCTCAACCTAAAAAATTAAAAAATGTTAAGATAAATAAAATAATCTTTGATATGACATTATAATGTCCTATCCAAAATTGACTAAACAATACTGGATCGATTGTGACACAAGACCTTAAGAATGAAACACTATATTTTAGATGATATTGACTAATAGATGGGTTATAATTAACAATGTGGGTAGAATATAAAATCAAATATAATTACAAAAAAAAATACCAAAAACGAAACATTTTTCATCGATATTAAATTATTGTGTATCATATGGAATTATCGAATATATCAAACCATTAAATTAGTATAGTCATGGTCTAACAAAATAGAAGTCATGTAGGTCATAAAGTTACACAATAGACACATGTTAACCCAATATATGATCATAAAATAAAAGGATAAACTAAAGGTAAAGACCTTGTAGTCTGGAAATCTTTCCTTCAGATTACATCATTCCTATCTCTATAACTTCATTGAAGATTCCTTAATCATTAACCTAAAATAATTCCATCACCCACCCTATATGATAAATATATGTTCCAAAAATACTATTTTAGCTTCTAGTATAATAATGTAGGCCACCACCAAGGTGTACCAAAAAAATTCATACATGTTCATGTATTCATTAAATTAAATGTTCTATAACATCATATATATACACTGTTATCCATGTTTGGTACTCCTAGATCCCACCTAACATAAGATATATACCAAATTGTTTTCACTGAAAAAATGGGATGATACTCTCGTTTCATGAGAACACCTTATGATAGAATGATATATTACCCCTTCTAATAATCATGATAAAAATATATAACCATCATGTGTCATAATGTTAAATGATATATCTGTACTCTAATATTAATAGTGAAATATTAATATTCTCATAATCATGGAACCAATTACCCTCAGTGGATTATCTTTCACACCTACCTATAATAAGGTCTACTGTCTACCATAAATAAAACACATCATGTGTTGATGATGCAATAATAAAATCTATCCTCAAATAGTTGATATACTACCCTTACTATAAATTATGGGTATAATATGTATCACCACTATCCATACTCAGTTGTATTATTTTCCACCCATACAATTTCATTCCCAAATTACATCTCCACATCCTAAAGGATAGTTCCCATCTATTTTCACATTCTCAAAAAAAATGTTTCATGTAACCTACCATGATAATGGTAGCCCAAATTCACTAGTCAAGATTAATATAAAAACCATTTAGTTCTAAAAATATTTACTTTCACATAACTTCTTAATCCTATATCCTATAAGAATATCTCCACAATAGTGATGTAATTAGCACTATAAATCGACTTAAGAGATAAATATTATCCTCAACATAACCCTCTTAGGTCATGTGATATATATCTCAATGTATAGAAACCCCTCTTGTATTTATATCCATCTAACTAGCCTCACATATTGGACACATATCCATCAATGTATAAATCATCAATACATAGGACTTAATTTCTTTCTAAGAGTCCTACGAAACATTATATTCTTATCTTAGAAAAAAGAAACCAATCCTGATTATCATGTGGTCCACTCACACCTACTTAAAAACACTTATAGTCTATTAAATATATGAAACCCAATATATAGTTGCAACATTAGACACTAAATACCTGAAATAAGGATTTATACCCATAAAGAAGCTTTCTCCACCCATGACCATGCAGGTCTAATCCCATGATGGCCATCAAACACACTCATAAAGCTCTATTTTTGACCAAAATCCATGTTAATTATTTATTAATTACTTATCAATAACTGAAACCATTAATATATATTAATTAATTTAGTCATAAATGGATTTAAACTAACATGGTGATATATCCTCAATAATAACATAATTAATTGGGTCTGATATACTCGTAGGGTTTCCTTGATCCCACTTCTATAAAAATACACAATAACTTAAATAAGATAATAATAATAATTAAATAACCATGTGGATGGAATACCTATCAGAAACTATGTTAGTGACATTGTAACACCCTGAGATTTTATGAAAAAAATTATATATTCTTTTTAATTTCATTAAAGTATTGTGTTGTATGCTACTCCAAAAGGAGCTTTAAAAACACGCATCCCTGACTTGCCTTGCATTACACGCAATCGCGACCTTCCTCGATAGCGTGTGTAGTACGCAATACCGAGTTTCACTAAACGAGATATTATTATAATATTATTATGAACTAGCCGTTATGAATAGTAATACCCACTTTTTGAAATTTTATAAATTTTATCTTTCAAATGGACTTTATTTTTGGATTCAGAATATCGAAATTAGCTTTGGGTGAAATTTTGGTACTTTTCAGATAACTTTCATATTCTGATGAATAGTGAAAATTACTAAATTTTAATTAAAAACAACTTTTTTAATCGGAATAATTAATAGTGATAAATTATTAATTTGAGTGGTTTTAAAGTATATTTAGAATATATTTTTACAATTTAATACAATGTTGGTCATTGGATGTAATTTCACATTTAAACCAGACATAAACAAGTGTCAATCTTTTGATAGTTATTTCTCTTAAAAAAACACTATTTGTTTTGACGACGGTAATAAATTTTTAAATTAGTTAATGTAACTGATATTATTTGAATTTGGTAATATAGACATCATTTTTTAATTCATAATATCAAATATAGATTAGGCTTAATTTTTGGTATTTTTTTGGAAACTTTCATTTTTTTGATGAATAGTAAAACCACTAAGTGGTAGTTAAAAAACTGAATTTTTCATAAAACGTAATTTTACCGCTTTTGTGAGTGGAATTTCGAAAATCCGAGACACACTGTTAATATCAAGGACTAAAATATGGTTCAATGAGATGAAAATAATTTTTGGTGAATAATAACTTTTTACTTTTTTTTACCACGGTTAAAAGTAAATAGGGCAATTAAGGGTAAAAATGATATTATTATTACCCTAACACAAGTCCTAATTCTATTGGATAAGTTTAATTCGACCAAAAACAACCTTAGGAATAAAATATGACAATTTAGTCCCACTTTTATTAGATTAGGACATTTATTATTAATTTATTTAAAGAAGGGTTAAAATAGTTGAAATCAAAGTTTAATAAGTAGATCATTTTTAATATGGGGTTATACATAAGATAAATTCGACTATAAATATTACTTAGAAAGCTAAACAAATTTATTACATAATGGTATTTTATTTGTAATTTTTAGACATTAAATAATTTAATTTATTTATGACACAATGATGATGCAGTAATTATCTAATTAATTAAGTATTGACATAATTGATGTTATAAATACCCAAATAAATGTAATTTGTGACTTTTTATGAATTACACTAATTTTCTAGGTTAATATGACATTTTATTATTGATTTAATTAATTTTTTTCGAACTAATCATTCTGTTATGATTTTCACAAAAATCAATTACTAAATAGTATCAAAATTGACATAAAATAGTTTTAAAAAAACATATTATATTATTAATTGTTATTTTATTCCTAAATATATAAGTTTCGGCCAAATGACTTAGATAAGGTTATATATATTAATAATTAACAACTTGGGGTTCGTTTGGCTTGATATAGTAAGTTTATTAACCTTATAGTGTAAGAAAACAAGAAGACACGGTAAAAGTTAAATTATATAACTTAAAGTTAAATCTAAATGATAAGGTTAAAATTGATACCTAAACTTGTATAAATTCTATTGGATGAGAGTATTTCTACCCATACCCACCTTAGCTTCGAAATATATCAATTTGGAGCTATTAAAAACCGAATTTGACTTTATAATAAAATAATATTTTTAGTTATTACAAAGGTGCCCCTCTCCTCCCTTATAAAAGGGCGCCTCCTCCCTCTCCTCCAAACACCAATTTGATCCTTAAATCTCGGCCAACCCCTGAACAATTAACTTACCCACTTCCCTAGAAACATCCTAGAGGTCCTGGTCTTCTTCAAAGACCAATTGTAGTTCCCTAAGAGGAGGCATCAAAGAGGCGCTTCAAAGAAGAGGTAATGCCCGTTACCGATTATTTAATCTTTATTTATTCTTCCACTTCTTCTTCTTTAGTTGTTTCATTATGAAGTAATAACATCAGTATCACTCATATACTGATATGTTATTATATGTATGAGACAACCCTATTTCACCATCTAGCCATCCTACAGAAAACGAAATCACCACGTATGCGTACGTACGGAATACCGTCTCCACGCCGTGGTGTAATATATTTTACACCACCACCTTAATTGGATGGGTATAATAGTGTAAATAATAACTATATATAATTATTGTAAAGTGATATTTATTCTGAAATATTATACATACACTCCAATATAATTCCACGATCATAGGAACGATATCATCGCTCGTGCGTACGTACAGAATACCGTCTCCACGATGTGATGCGACTCGTTATACATGATCTTCATTGCATAATGATTATATAAATGAATTTAATGAATGAATATGATATATATTACACTAATACCATTATGGAAATGAGGTATCTATAACCTAAAGAGAAGAGTAAGAATTTATTCGACAAAACAGGCATAAGAACAAAAAGTAATAAACACCCGAATAACAAGTAGCAATGAAATATTACTAATAATAAGCTAAGAATATGACCATATAGGATATAATAAAAATAATTATGATTCTGGAATAAGTCAATAACATTATTTAAATCATTATACAGGAGGTTCGGACACATACGAAGCAAATCGGACCTAAGGTAAGGGAAAATATCACAATCTCATTTTTATCCGAGATTGTTTATACTTTGGTATTTATTGGGGTGTATTTTATCATCCACATCCATGTTTCCTAAATATGTAATATTATTTACATCCTCCTACAATTGTTTAAATCCAATTTTACCCTTCGTTGAGTTTTTAGTAAAATATATGAAAGGAATCTTTTGTCGTTTTTCGTACGAGGTACTTTTTGAATTTTCCGACAAAAGTATGAGAAGAATGTTTTTTTTAACTTATACGGCATGAATGGATTTCTAAAACATTATTTCCAAGAATATTACCTTAAAAGTTTTCATGTTTTTTTTAATCAACTTCTTTTAGTTTAAAATTGTATGACATGTTAAGAAAGTAAAATGTTTTTTAAGTAGAAAGGATATTTTCCTCAAGAATGAAGTTCAAGTGTTTTATCAAAATTATTTTCCATCTAAGATAATATAGGGTTTTGTTTATATCCCTATTATTACATTGATTTGATTATGTTGTGATGGAGTTATTTTTATGAATTCCTTTATCTTATATGAATTGTTTTATGATTTCATGTTGTTTAAGAATCCCATTTTTATTACATGGGTTATGCAATGATGTATGATTTATGATTTTGTGGCACACATAAGAATGGTATCATTAGTAGATGGGTGGGACCTATATATCCCTCCAATGCATTGGGTAAAGATTTTATATCTCATGAGATAGACATGGATGGAATGACAGGTTAAACCGGTTCAGTGAAACAGGACTGAAACGAGGAATGAACTCGGTTCAGAAATGGACTTTGTCCACTAAGATAGTATTGAAAACGAGTCTTGACTAATAAGAAATGATTCTCTATGATTATGTGTGTATTCCACAAAGCTTCATGTTTTAAGTTATGATTATTGTGATTACATTTCACTACCATGATTTATCCCATGTTATGAAATTATGATCTCTTTTGTAGGGTAAGATTTCCAAATTTTTATGAATATGATGTGATTAATATTTCTTTTGTTTAACCATACTGAGCATTTGAGCTCACCCTTTTATGTTTTCTTTTCCCCAGGATATAAAGAAAAGTTTTAGGTAAGAAAAAAAGGAAGATCTTTATGGGAGATGTTGAAGATCTTTCACCACGATTAGAAGATTATATTCTGAGTTTCCAAAGACACTAAACTATTATGGTCCTTATGAGTGTGTTTTTGTAATGTACTAAGTATTCCACAAAAGTAATGTAATGTCCATGTACGTCAAGATTAGGGTCTTTACAGTTGGTATCATAGGAAAGGTTTAGTCAACCTTTGGAAACTAGGATGCGAGAACTTTAGTGAGATCCATAGAGATATTTCTAAGGTATGTCTAGGGATGTCCCTAAGGTTAAGTATAAGTATAGGTTATAGTCCTATAATTACGGTAACGATCTTAGAATTAAACCTAAGATGTTAGATATTGAACTTACTCTCCCTTTATTATATTGTTTTCCCTAGCATGATATTTTCCTCTCACACTATTCTTTTTGGGTTTTAGACGATAGCTGGATCCCAAAGGAACCGTGTTGATCAATGAAATGGACAATGCAATGATTGTACTCCTGAACAAACAAATGTTATGGGAGATGGAGTGAAAAATCTTATTGCTATACTTACACAAGCTATGAATCATTCTGGACTTCCAAATGAGCAGAGAAGGGAACAATATTCTATTGAGTACTTCATGAGGCAACGTCCACCTTCTTTCAGTGGGTCTTCTGATCCACTTGTTGCTGAACAATGGATCAGTACCACTGAAAATATATTTTCAGTTCTTCAATGTTCAGAACATGATAAATTCATCTTAGCAGTATATCGTTTGGAAGGTGAAGCTGATCAATGGTGGAATATTATCAAGAATACGAGGCCAAGAGATGAAATTGAGTCCATAGAATGGGACGAGTTCAAGAACTTATTTTTCAATAAGTTCTTCCCTCGTATTCTTCGAACAAAGATGGAGAAGGATTTTCTTTAACTAAAGCAAAAGGATGATGAATCTGTTGGTGTATACGAAGCGAATTTTACAAGGCTTTCAAGGTATGCATCTGGCTTTATCATCCAAACTGAAAGTAAAGTTGATCGATTCTTTAGTGGCTTAAAACCAAATCTTCGAAGGGAATTAGCTATAAGAGACTTCATTAGCTATGAAGAAATTGGGAGTTGTGCTATCAAGGTAGAAATAGAAGTTGGTGTTACTTATCCATCTCATAGTTTTGACAAGAAACAAAATATGGAGTTCAAGGAGAAATCTCAGAATAATGGTGAAAAGAAGATGAATGTTTCATTATGCTCAAAGTGTGGAAAGAAGCATGGTGGAGATTGTCTTAAAGGGACTATAAAATGCTTTAAGTGTGGAAAATAAGGTCATCGAGTAGCTGAGTGTCGAAGTAATGGAAAAAGGGTTTCTAATGATTTGAATAAAGAAAAGACTGCATAGAACGCACCACCAACACTTCAATGCTTCAAGTGAAAGGAAATGGGGCATTATGCTAATAAATGCCCTAATCCAAGGGTTAGTGATGATCGACATGAGAAACCACTTAAGGAAAAGGACAAAGGGAAGTCACATGCGATCACTATTGGTGATGTTGAATATGACAACGATGTGGTGGAATGATTAAGTTTTTATGTAATGGGATTCCAAAATAATTTTTTATAGAGTATCGTGGAATATTGGAATATTTATGTATTGGTCTATTGTGGTTTTCAATAATTTTATGGTACCGGTAACCATGGAAAGTGATTGAGATATTTTTGGAAAAAAAGATGATATGCGCATAATGAAGGGATAAGGAGAAAATGAAATGTTTGACAGTATTCATGAGCTCATGACTGATATAAGGAAATAGTTATATCATGGTTTGAAGTTTTGGTATGTGAAAAGAGTTAACTTTTGACAGCACTCATGTTTTCGCTAAGATTCAATGGGTATTCATTTTTCAAGAGAATACATGATTAAGGCCTTCTAATGTTTGGAATGTGACCAATAAGACATATCTCATGATATACGGGGATCAACGATGGTATTAACATGCTTGTTATATGAACTCTTTGGTAATCGTTTTCACTATAATATGAGATTGGACAGAAGTATTTTGGATAAGCCTAAAGATTGGAAAGGATTATGTTGGACATAAGTTAGTATTGTTTAAAGATAGAACTTTTTTCGATATTATTGATGGGATGTTATAGTAATGTAGTTTTAGAAAAAGGACAACCTTCAGGACAAGCGACAGCCCATCGCGGCAGACAAGGCTGTGGGAATCGAACCCACAACTGAAGTACGACTGGCCTTTATCGCCTACCACTGGCCTACAGGAAGTCCCTGTTTAGTAGAAACTAGTTTTATTATATTAAGCAGTATGATATATGAAGTATAAGTCCATTTTAGGAACCATATATGATTAATCTCACTATAGATCGACTTATGTATATTTAATAACTTTTTCTTGAGACAGATGGAATGACCCGTCATTCTATCACATGATCTGCTAACACTTCACGAATAACAAATTCAACATCATTTCTTTAATAGATGAAGTGGAAATTGTTCAAAGTACGAACAACAATGAGATTGTACCAAAACAAAGTAATTATTTATTTTAATTCAAATTCTTCAACTTTAGGGAAATGATCTTGAAAACCAAAAATGTTGTCCTAGTGCTCTTATATCTGATGAATCAGATGGTACCCTAGATCATTACAAATTTATGGCTTTGTGATTGTTGGATTTTTCATAGCCATGTTCTCTACCACTCTCCATCAGAACTTGATGGTTAGAATTTTCTTCCATATCCATATTTTCACCTATGTTCTCCTACGTGGAAACCCAGAGATGAGTTAATTTGGGTAACCGTTACATTTCATACATTAATTTTTTAAAAGCCAAGTTTTGGTATTCTTTTTATGATGTGGGTTTCTATTAAAGAAACTTTCGAGTGGTAAACCATTTATAACCCCAACGAATTTCAAGGGCGAAATTCATTTTAAGGGGGGTAGAATGTAACACCCCAAGATTTTATGAAAAAAAATATTATTTTTAATTTCATTAATGTCTTGTGTTGTACGCTACACCAAAAGGAGATTTCACAACACACATCCCTGACTTTCCTTGCATTACACGCAATCACGACCTTCCTCGATAGCGTGTGTAGTACGCAATACCGAGTTTCACTAAACGAGATATTATTATAATATTATTATGAACTAGCCATTATTAATAGTAATACCCAATTTTTGAAATTTTATAAATTTTATCTTTCCAATGGACTTCATTTTTGGATTCGGAATATCAAAATTAGCTTTGGGTGAAATTTTGGTACTTTTTGGATAACTTTCATATTCTGATGAATACTGAAAATTACTAAATTTTAATTAAAAAAAACTTTTTTAATAGAAATAATTAATAGGGATAAATTATTAATTTGATTGGTTTTAAAGTATATTTAGAATATATTTTTACAATTTAATTCAATGTTGGTCATTGGATGTAATTTCACATTTAAACCAGACATAAACAAGTGTCAATCTTTTGATAGTTATTTCTCTTAAAAAAAACACACTATTTGTTTTGACGATGGGAATAAATTTTTAAATTAGTTAATGTAACTGATATGCTTTGAATTTGGTAAAATAGACATAATTTTTGAATTCATAATATCAAATATAGCTTAGGCCTAATTTTTGGTATTTTTCTAGAAACTTTCATTTTTTGATGAATAGTGAAACCACTAAGTGGTAGTTAAAAAACTGAATTTTTCATAAAACATAATTTTACCAATTCTGTGAGTCGAATTTCAAAAATCCGAGAGACACTGTTAATATCAAGGACTAAAATGTGGTTCAATGAGATGAAAATAATTTTTGGTTAATAGTAACTTTTTACTTTTTTTTACCACGATTAAAAGTAAATAGGGTAATTAAGGGTAAAAATGATATTATTATTACCCTAACACATGTCCTAATTCTATTGGATAAGTGTAATTCGACCAAAAACAACCTTAGTAATAAAATATGACCATTTAGTCCCACTTTTATTAGATTAGGACATTTATTATTAATTTATTTAAAGAAGGGTTAAAATAGTTGAAATCAAAGTTTAATAAGTAAATAATTTTTAATATGGGGTTATACATAAGATAAATTCGACTATAATTATTCATTAGAAATATAAAAACTTTTCCTACATAATGGTATTTTATTTTTAATTTTTAGACATTAAATAATTTAATTTATTTATGACACAACAATGATGCAGTAATTATCTTATTAATGAAATATTGACATAATTGATGTTATAAATACCCAAATAAATGTAATTTGAGAAATTTTATGAATTAAACTAATTTTATAGGTTAATATGACATTTTATTATTGATTTAATTATTTTTTTTGAACTAATCATTCTGTTATGATTTTCAAAAAAATCAATTACTAAATAGTGTCAAAATTGATATAAAATAGTTTTTAAAAACAATATTATATTATTAATTGTTATTTTATTCCTAAAAATCTAAGGTTCGGCCAAAGGACTTATATAAGGTTATATATATTAATAATAAACAACTTGGGGTTCGTTTGGCTTGATATAGTAAGTTTATTAACCTTATAGTGTAAGAAAACAAGAAGACAAGGTAAAAGTTAAATTATCTAACTTAAAGTTAAATCTAAATGATAAGGTTAAACTTGATACTTAAACTTGTATAAATTATATTGGATGAGATTATTTCTACCCATACCCACCTTAGCTTCGAAATATATCAATTTGGAGCTATTAAAAACCGAATTTGACTTTATAATAAAATAATATTTTTAGTTATTCCAAAGGTGCCCCTCTCCTCCCATATAAAAGGGCACCTCCTCCCTCTCCTCCTCACACTAATTTGAGCCTTCAAGCTCGGACAAACCCTGCCCATTTCACTTCCCCACTTCCCTATAAACATCATAGAGGTCCTGGTATTGTTCAAAGACCAATTTGAGTGCCCTAAGAGGAGGTCTCAAAGAGGCGCTTTAAAGAAGAGGTAATGCCCGTTACCGATTATTTCATCTTTATTTCTTCTTCCACTTATTCTTCTTTAGTTGTTTCATTATTAAGTAATAACATCAGTATCACTCATATACTGATATGTTATTATATGTATTAGACAACCCTATTTCACCATCTATCCATCCTACGGAAAACGAAATAACCACGCGTGCGTACGTACGGAATACCGTCTCCACGCCGTGGTGTAATCTATTTTCCACCACCACCTTACTTGGATGGGTATAATGGTGTAAATAATAACTATATATTATTATTTTAAAGTGATATTTATTCTTAAATAGTATACATACACTCCAATACAATTCCACGATCATGGGAACGATATCATCGCTCGTGCGTACGTACGGAATACCGTCTCCACGATGTGATGCGACTCGTTATACATGATCTTCATTGCATAATGATTATATAAATTAATTGAATGAATGAATATTATATATATTACACTAATAAAATTATGGAAATTAGGTATCTATAACCTAAATAGAATAATAAGAATTTATTCGACAAAACACGCATAAGAACAAAAAGTAATAAACACCCAAATAACAAGTATCAATGAAATATTACTAATAATAAGCTAAGAATATGACCATATATTATATCATAAAAATCAGTATGATTCTGGAATAAGTGAATAACATTATTTAAATCATTATACAGGAGTTTCGGACACATACGAAGTAAATCGGACCTAAGGTAAGGGAAAATATCACAATCTCATTTTTATCCGAGATTGTTTATACTTTGGTATTTACTGGGGTGTATTTTATCATCCACATCCATGTTTCCTCAATATGTAATATTATTTACATCCTCCTACAATTTTTTAAATCCAATTCTACCCTTCGGTGAGTTTTTAGTAAAAGATATGAAAGGAATCTTTTGTCGTTTTTCGTACGAGGTACTTTTTGACTTTTCCGACAAAAGTACGAGAAGAATGTTTTTTTAACTTATACGGAATGAATGTATTTTTAAAAAATTATTTACAAGAATATTCCCTTACAAGTTTTAATGTTTATTCTTAATAAACTTCTTTTAGTTTAAAATTTTATGACATGTTAAGAAAGGAAAATGTTTTTGAAGTAGAAAGGATATTTTCCTCAAGAATGGAGTTCAAGTGTTTTATCAAAATTATTTTCCATCTAAGATAATATAGGGTTATTTTTCTATCCCTATTATTACATTGATTTGATTATTTTGTGATGGAATTATTTTTATAAATTCCTTTATCTTATATGAATTGTTTTATAATGTCATGTTGTTTAAGAATCCCATTTTTATTACATGGGTTATGCAATGATGTATGATTTATGATTTTGTGGCACACATAAGAATGGTATCATTATGAGATGGGTGGGACCTATACCTCCCTCCAATTCATTGGGTAAAGATTTTATATCTCATGAGATAGACATGGCTGGAACGGCAGGTTAAACCGGTTCAGTAAAACAGGACTGAAACGAGGAATGAACTCGGTTCATAAATGGACTTTGTCCACTAAGATAGTCTTGGAAATGAGTCCTGACTAATAAGAAATGATTCTCTATGATTATGTGTGTATTCCACAAAGCTTCATGTTTTAACTTATGATTATTGTGATTACATTTCACTACCATGATTTATCCCATTTTATGAAATTATGATCTCTTTTGCAGGGTAAGATTTCCAAATTTTTATGAATATGATGTGATTGATATTTCTTTTGTTTATCCTTACGGAGCATTTGAGCTCACCCTTTTATGTTTTCTTTTCCCCAGGATATAAAGAAAAGTTTTAGTTAAGAAAAAAAAGGAAGATCTTTATGGGAGATGTTGAAGATCTTTCACCACGATTAGAAGATTATATTCCAAGTTTCCAAAGACACTAAAATATTACGGTCCTTATGAGTGTGTTTTTGTAATGTACTAAGTATTCCGCAAAAGTAATGTAATGACCATGTACGTCAAGATTAGGGTCTTTACAGAAATACCTCAAGGAAAACTATATTAAACCATTTGAGATTATCCTCCAATAGCCTCTTCTATCAATTCTATAACAATTAACCAATATCTACATAGAATTATAATATGTGCATTTATGATCAACACTAAAATTATAGCTAACATTTTAATGAGGACGAAAAAATCAATAAAAAAATAAAAATGGATGGAAGCCTACTTTAATAAGTATGAAAACTACTCTAGATGAAAAATAGTATAGTGGTAAAGATATGAGAAAAAGTAAGATGTGTTTTAACCCTTCCATATTTATATTCCTATCCTAATAATATATCACCGAGTGGGATAACATAACAAAAGGTGGGATCCGCTATTCACCATTTTAAAAAAACTAATTTGATAGAAACATGTAATCTGATGGTTTCCTCTATAGATTAGTTTTAAGGTACTATGATACTTCAACACTATCCATCACACTTAATATAAGGTAGAAAACCATCAATATTTTAGTGGATCTATGCACCCCATAGCTAATATAATTCTATCTATGGAAAAATATTATTCCACTTCATAATTTTTACCCTGAAATATTTATCTAAAAAATAATCTTATAATTTTTTATAGGACTTCAATAAATACCATTCATTATTTAAATTATAAAATTAAAATTTTCATACGTTCTACTCTCATGGGAATGTATATTATATAATTCCTTAGTAAGAGCCACATGTTTGGATCATTTTTAATGACCCAAACTTATTATGTGTAAATATTGAATCTTTATAAATGAATATTAATTATATAACCTAATTATCCATGCCATAATTTTAGATGTATAATGCCTTTGTAAACATTCATATATAAACAAATACTTTATTAGGGTTCTACAATGTCAACCAGATATTTCCTCATAACTAGAACTATTCGTAAACTTATCAAAAATAATAACTATCTTAAAAAACATGGGAAATAAAACACAAGAAAGGTTAATCCCATATACTCAGTATGGGAAAAAAAATTTCATGTTAATATAATATGAGAATAATGGAATGAGAACATGATAATAAAATTTAAAAACCATTCCCTAAATATCATAATCATAATCATGATACATGAAATAAATATTGGTAGTTCACAGGAAATAAATCATAATGGAATGAAATAACTTGAGCCCTGAGATCTTAACACTGAAATATAATATAGATTTTTAGCATACGCATAAGTATATAAACTCTTATATAAATTATATTAACCATGAAATTCATAACATGTTAGGGTTGGGAAAACCACCCATGAACCTACTTCAGTCTTGGGATAAACTCATGTGTACCCTTTTTTGGTCTTGAGACAACCTCCCATGTACCCTCTTTTGGGATTATGATAGCATCCAAAATACTCATTGATCTCATACAACATTAATAATTACTCAATGAATTGGAAAGAGATATGGGTCCCACCAGTCACATAAACCATACATATTTGTTCTAAAAGATCATAAAACCTTCATCATATCATAACCCCTGGAAAAGAAACAAGTTTTAGAAACATCTTCTCATCATAGATATAAAAAAATCAAATAATGAATTAAGATGCTATCAATGGAAAATATCCCTAGTAAAACACTTGTACCATCAATTGATGTCATATTAGATGGAAATTGACATTGAAATATCACATGAAACATTTCTAGAGGAAAATAACCATTCATTGAAAATTGCATTTTAATAATAAGAAATCATAAATTATTTTTGAAATTATTTTCATTTAAAATACACATTGAAACTTTTATAGGAATCATTAAAACATTGAGTTTTCATGACTTTGGGAAATTAACCTCATGCAATAAATGTTAAAATAGATATTCTATTAAAATTTTCAATAAAATCCAAATGGGTCTTGTTTTTAAAATTACATGTAGATTCAATTAAACAAATTTAAAAAATAAAATAAAAAAAGGTAAAAATGTGTTCAAAAAATAATATTGGGTCATTAAAAAGTTCATGAAAACATTTTTTTAAAAAACATGGATATGGATAAAAAGGGTTTTTGACCAAAGTGATAAATAAGACCAGTTCTAATTAAAAATAATCTTTTAGAATATTCAGTATATAATGATTATAAAATGAATAGAAAAAATCACTCTCAAGGAATAACTAATGGAGAATAAATTTACAGATGTTCCCGTGAAATATATCAAAATATTTTATCATCTAAAGGATAATCATAAACATTCCCAATAAATAAAGAGACTGTAACATCAAACCCTTAAATCTTTGTTAAATTATTAATCGTAAGACTTATTAAATAATAAAATCAAATGAAACATTAAATATAATTTTTTTTTGAGATTCGTGAAAAAACATGTAAAATGGGAAAAATATACACCTCACAAAAAGAGATTGGTCCTCAATATAACTTATGTCTTAAAGAAGGTAATTTGATAGAAAACTACATTATCTTACATCCTAACGTCCTTCATACATATTTGAACCTAATGTATAATAAATATAAATATATTATAAATATAATACACTAAAATAATTATATATATTATACCCTATATTATTTACTTATGACCTTTTATTACCATTTTATTAAGTATTGTTTATTAAAATCATGCATTGAATAATAATTTCTTTGTTTTTTCATGTATGTTTTGATTTGTAATTTTTAGTCATCATACATTGATCATTATCCCACAATATCCATTATTTTAATAATAAAATAAATTTAATATATAATTAATATATTTTTATTTATACTTATACCTAAAATTTATCACTAGATAATTAAAAACACCATTTATGGAGATGATAGGTCATATGTACACAAGAACGTTGTATCAATTTTTCTATAGATTGAATCAAAATAAAAGTAAATAATATATGCTCATTACAATGTAATAATGATTTCATATATATCACATATATTCATTAAATTTAACCTTATTACCTTCCATGTAAATAATATGTAAAAATGAATCATATCTCTTCACGAGGAGGTAGTCCATTGTACACATGAGATAAATTATTGTGTTCCCACAGAATGTAATCTAAGAAGTTATATGGGATATTATTATTATATAAAAATAATAATATTATAAATATCATTTATAAATATTTGTATCCATATATGAGTGGGAGTGATGGAGAATGAATTGCATTGGTTTGTGAGGCAATAGTCCATCGTAAACATGACTGGTAGTCTAGATCCCCATTTGATGGAAGATGTTATAGATATATGTTATTAAATAACCATGATTAAGTCTTTTTTATATGTTAGATACTGGTGTTATAATATTGTAACTATTAAAATATGAATTCAAGTGTTAAAATAAAAATTTAATGGAATGATTTTAGTGAAATCAATTACCTTCTCTTAGAAAAATAAAATTTGCATCTCTTATTATGGACCCTAGGGTTGGATTATTTAGCAGACCATATACTATATAAAATGGATAAGGATGATAGGGAGGTATTTTTTTAGGTACTTTTAGATCCAAACTTCTTAGGATTTTTGAATAAGTGAGTGGATGAGGTGGCCTTCCATAATGGGGGAGGAGTGGCATTTTTTTAAATACCTATAAATATTCCATAATGGGGAGTTACTCACAAACCAAATGCCTCCAAAATTGATAAATAATAGAGTTCATGGATAATATTGTTGATATAAACCTTCACTGAACAAAATAATACTCATCATTTAAAGATAATTCTCCTCAACATCGATGTTTACTTACATTTAGAATTTTTGTTTTTACTACGATAACATGCATTAATATTAATGTAATTTATCATTTAAGAGTAGAAATAAAATGATAGTTATTAAATATTTTTTACCCACTTATTATATATATTATATAAAATTTATAAAATAATAATCCATTGTGTGTGGACTATTAATTTCAATATAAAGGCATGAAATGTGAAAAATGACATTTTACCGTTGACCATAGTCACAATGTTTTTAATATTTAGGATTCAATATAATTATTACAAAAAGGAAATTAGGCCATGAATGTATTATGTACTATATTTATAAATATAATCAAAAATCAAGGAATATGAGTGCATTATTATTAATTTTAAATAATGTTTTAATTTATTATTTATTATAAAGTAACATAAATGTGAATTTTGACACTATTAATTTAATTTGACTTTAAGAAACATCATGAAAATGATGGGATTAGAATATATTATTTCCAAAAATTTATATAATGTAATATTTATGTTAAAAATTCATCAATAATAATAAATATTTCAATTTATATTACTCATAATATTTTTGGTATCATTTATTTTACTTTTTAATTAATTTAATAATTACTAAATTTGAATTTTATACAAATTTAAAGTAAATATTTTATTAATAAAAAATAAAAATAAATTAACCTCATGAATTTTATTTCACTATTCTCTAAATAAATATCATTTTTCATGAAAATATTTTGTTTCTCCCTATGTGAAAACATTCTTAAAATTTCAATAGAAGTTGGTGATAATTTTCCTTTTTCATTATCTGAATTAATACATTGGAAACATTCATGGAAAAGTGTCCCAAAAGTAATTAAATATAATTAAAAAGATAATAAAGGTCAATATATGGATACATAATAGGAATTGTTTATGCTTCTTGTCATTTTAACCATTAAATATTTAGTTTATTCCCGATAAATCTGTTTTAACCATGACTATGGTAATTATTTTTTAATTTTTACAATGTTAATTTTTAGAAAATAATATGTTAACCTTATTATATAACATTAATTATTTGTATTCAAAATAATTTAATTATTTTTACAAATTTCATTTAAAAAAGTTTCATAATTTAATATAAAATTAAACATGTTGACGTGATGAAAAAATGGTTTTCCATAGAGAAAACATTCAAAATTTTAGAGACATTTACTATCAAAATCTAATATGAAATTGATTACAATGAAATAAATTGGACCAATTTATATATAATTAAAGTAATTATACTTTTAAACCATTTATAAAAAGTATTTAACATTTTAAATTCTTAAAATGAAAATTAATTTTTTAATACAAATATTCATTTATCACTATTCAACAAAAAAAATAATGATTTTAGAAAATTATCAATAATTTACTGAAGCTAATTTTGACATGTTGATCCCACTATTTATTTTATTATTGTAAATAATTTTTGAAAAAGTTTAAAAATTTAATTTTATAATTTGTTCACAAAATTCAATAATTGTTTTGAGAAAAAATATTCTTGAAACATAGAAAGGCTTTAATAAAAATTTAGTTCTTACTTATAAATATATTTTATTTATCTAAAAACACTATAAAAATTTTTAAAAGGTGTTTATACCAATCCATACCACCAATTTTAAAGGATTTTTTATCACAGCCTCATTTAAATAATAATATTAATAGTATATATTTATCTATTAACACTTGGTGTTGCGTATAACAAAAGTCATTAGTGAAATTACATTTATTTTTTTTTTAAAAAAAAATCAGAGTTACATTGAACCCCCCCAGAAATTATATTACAAATAATAAATTTAAACTTCATATTGATAAAAAGGGTTTGAAATTTGAAAACGTCTTCATTGAAAACCCACATCATAAAAAGGGTGAAAAAACATCATCTTGAATAGAGGGAAAGGAATCTAAGAAGGTCATCACATAACAAGTTTCCCAAATAGGAGATCATTGAGGGGAAGTAAATATATTGATAATTGAAGAGAAAACTAATGACCAAAAAATTATATAGAGTGATCGAGAACCTAGACAAAAAAAAAGTTAAAAACCACAATTTTGTGAGTCTGTAATTTGTGAAAATACCACTCATTCGTTACAAATGAATGTAAATTTATAACATTTTTATTTAAATATAATTTTTCTAATATTGAGAAGTTTTCACTAGAATATATACTTACATGATTTCATTAAATTTTAAAATAATAATCTCATCCTTTGGTGATAATTAGATAAATGTATACATAGTCTATTATCCCATGAAATAAGGATAACTTATTCATGACTGAAGCTCCAATAAATAATATGATCCACAAAAAAATGACTTGTCATTACTTCTTTCTCTAGTTATCATCCAAACCAAAATTCTTATCATAGTTTATCAAATATTCATAAATAATTATATGTTTAAATAATACATAAAACTTTTAAAACTCATCCAATGTTAAAAATAAAAAATTTCATAAATTGATAATCATTATACCCTTCATAAATAAAAAAATTTAAACATAAGGTCATTGAATTTCAAAATTCAACTTAAAATTTATCCCCCAAATTTCATAATGTTTCTCTTAGTTGGAAAATACAAAATAAGTAAACACATTGAACATGTATTATCTTAAAATGGTAATAACCATAATTACCAAAACATCATAATGAAAAAAAATACATGACTCCCCATTCCTTAAACAAAACAAAATATTTTTTAATATATTATATAAATATAAAAATATTGTAAAATAAATCAATGATAACATAACCCACTTTTTCATCAAATCTCTAATCAATCCCAAGTTCATCAATACTTTCTAATATATGTTATCCATATTAATCCTCAATCTATCCAAAATAAATTCCATTATTTCGACATCAACAACATATTAATGGTTATCTATCCATTAATAATGTAATTTTCATAAAATTTTACCTTTGCATTATATCACTTTTTAGGTCATCAATACCATTTTACATATTATTGAAAATCCTTATTGATAAGCTTCTATATAAAATTACATATATATTTCATTATTCATATAACATAATTCATGAAATATCATACATAAACACTTCAATCATCCCACTTCATTCATAAACCATTAACTAGGCTTAATCTTCTTATTACTTAATTCCTCTTCCTTTTCATATGTCTTTTGTAGTCCCCTCATCATCAATGGAAAAACCATTAATCATTCAAACTTTTTGATCTCCTTCTTGGTATTTCTTCTAGGACATTGATTTTCATAATGCCCATAATTTTTATATTAAAACCATTTATCCATTTATTATTTATTTCATCAAATGAAAATATTCTTATACATTGCATTAACTAGACTTTTGATTTTCCCCATAAATTACATACTGTGTTCCCTTCTTCTCCACACATAAAATATCTTCATGTTTCTTTGTGGCATTACCTAGAGGGCTTCTTCCTATATTAATGACATATAGTAAAAGGAATATTATTTCCCCCATGGTCTCCACTGATCGATATCTCAGATAAATCTTTCCTTATCTTATTTGGTGAGTCTGAGAGTCAGTTGAGGTGAAAGTTTTTAATCATATATCATGATAACTGATTAGGAATAATCACAATATTGTTCAATCTATTCATCACCCAATTTGATTTCTCATTAATACATTATTTTTCACATTCTATATTAACCTAGTTCTTTCTGCTTACCATTATTGACTAAAACTAAAAAACATAGTACGAGCTATAATATTCATATTAGGGAAGAACATAATCAAAAAAAGTAATTTCATATTTTTCTAAATGATGGGACATTCTATTCAATCTAGGATACCTTAGTTTAATACTATGCCATTAAAGATCGTTATCTATTCATATATTTCATGACTATTCACTAATAATATATGAATTTACAGTGTATATCCTTAGAAAGTGTCAATATAGATGTATCGTCATGACCATATTCATGCACTAGGTATTGATTAAGTCTATATCAATGAAACCTCTTCAGAGTTTTTACCACTCAGTACATTTTTACAGAACAAAATCATTATTTATTATCTAGACATGGATGTAATTTCTTAGAAACTACTCTCACTATCCTTCAATAATATTCCAAAATATTTAACTATAATTTGAAATGTCCTTAGAATTATCCATGGAGATATCCTTAGTCATATCAATAATTTTTTCCTATCATAGTTTCCATATGATACCAACTACAATCACCCAAAATAATCATACATAAGTATTACATCATAGTAGATAAATATTTGTTACATAACATAATGATTCACATTAAAATCATATTGGTCAAGTTCATTTGGATATATAGATACATAAAAAACAACTTCATAAGGTTTTTACATTATCTTCCACAAAGTTCCTTATAACTATTACCTTTCATAGACATATCACATGTAATACCTATCATTGTATCCTAGGTAGAAGAAACATAATAAATAGTGATCCCATATATATAGTAATATTACACTTGGTCAATATCAATATTACTTGAGAAAATGGTTTGTGAACATGAGAATAACATTTAAAAACCACACCCTTCATATCATTGATCATAAATACGAGACGTGATAGAAATCATGCAAGTTCATTAGAAAATAATCCCAATGAAATATATGAACATGATAAATGAGATCACATATTAGTTTAAGATATATATATATATTATACATGTAACCATAAAAAAGCTTATGTCATGGATGTACGCCAATGTAAAATTCATAAAATATTTTAGAAATTATTTTCATTGAATATAAATTTCAAATATTGCAAAGGAATCTTTAAAACGTTATGTGGTCATGAAGGAGGGAAATTATTTCTGTGTTTTACAAAAAAATTTTCCATTCACATTTTTTGTAAAACCCAAATGGGCCTTATTGTGAAAAAGAAATAAATATTACATTTAATTTTTTTATAAAAATTTAAAATAGGGTAAAAATGAATTTAAAAATTCATTTAGGAACAAAAAATAATTCTTTAAACCATTTATTAGAATTAAATGATATAGAATAAATGGGTTTTCTACTGAAGATATAAATAATGTTTGTTTTCTTTAAAAACATTCTCTTGGAATATTGAGTACATAAAGAGAGGGAAATTATGAGAAAAAACATATTCTAAATTAATAACCAAAGAAGAATAAAATTGATGATTTTATCAAGAAATATCTCATAAAATTCCATCATCTAATGAATAATTATAAATAATCCCAATAAGCAATGATATTGTAAAATAAAACCCTTACCACTTTGGTATCTTTTGAATTATAAGATCCATTAAAGAATAACATCAAATAAAAAATTTAGAGATGATTAATTTAATGAGATTCATGATATGTCATATAAAATTAGTATTATATACAATTTATAAAATAATATTGGTAAATATCATAACATATGTCCCAAAGAAGACAATTTGAGAAAAAGAATCCCTTACCTTATGTCTTGACTTCCTTCATACACATTTGATCCTACTATATGATAAATATAAATACATTACAAATATATTAAATAAATATAATTATCATACCATATATTATTTAATTATAACCTTTTATTATAAATTTATTAACAATTCTTTGTTAAAGTCAAATTTCTTATAATAACTATTTTTTTCATGCATGTTTTGAGTTTGTTATTTTTACCCTTTTATATTGATAATGGTTTTATCATATCCATAATTTTAAACATGATATAAATATCATATATATTAAATATATATTAATTTAGGGAAATCCATTAAATATAGTGATATAAAATGAAATACATCATTTATAGAGATTTTAGGTCGTATGTACAAAAGAACAATATTTTCATATTTCATTGATGGTTGAATTGAATGAATAGTAAATAATATATCAAATTTATATATTCATTATTATTTAATATATATTACATATATTCCTTAAATTTCCTTATTTCCTTCCATGTAATGAATGATTGAAAAACAAATCACTTCCCTTAGGAGGTAGTAGTCCTCCACACACATAAGCGACAATATCATGTTACCACTGAATTGAATGTAAGAAGGTATATGTGATATTATACTTCACTAATTATGATAGTATAATAAATATCAAATATAAAATTATATCCATTAGTATATCTGGTTGTGATTGGTGGTGATGGAAAACTAATTACATCGGTTCATGAAGAGGTTGTCTATTGTACACATGATCGACAGTTTCTATCCTCATTAAATAGAAGAGGATATAGATAAAGATATTAAATAGTGAAGATAAAATATAAATATATGTTAGATAATGTTGTTATTATATTTTCAAGTTTAAGACCTGATTTAATGTTTTTAGATAAGAATTTATTGAAATGAGTTTAGTGATGACAATTTCCTTCACTTAGTAAAAAATCCATTGGATCAATTATTTGGTAGACTAGGGTTAGTCTTTTGAAATAACAGTAACTATTAAACATGTATTAGGATTATGGTAAGATAATTAAGAAGGTTTTATTTATGAAAAAATAGAATAGGATGTGTGAATATCTTAGGGGAGGAGGTGGAGTTTTATAATTTGTGAGGAGTGGGGTTTTTTAAGATACCCAAAACTGTTCAAAACTGCATAGTCACTACCAACCCAATTGCCTCAAAAAATAATAAATAGTGGATTTTATGGATTATATGTTAGGGCCAAAACTCCCCAAAAAGTAAAATCTCACGTTTTTCTAATCATGTGGTTCCTTAATATCTAAGTTTCTTGACTTTTACCATTTTAGCATTCACTACGGCAATGAGCGTTTTTATCTATCATTAATCATTTAAGAATAAAAATGAAATGGGGAATATTAGATACTTTTTACCCACTTTTTATATATATTAAATCTATTTTATAAAATTAAAATCATTTGTGTGCGGTAAATTATTTTTAACCCAAGCACATGAGATGAGTAAAATCCCATTTTACCCTTTACCATGTTAATGATGTTGTTATTATTTATGGGTCAATATAATTATTATAAAAGGAAAATTGGTCTATGAATGGACTATGGATGATATTATTTTATATAAAAAATATCTTTCTAGAGGATATTATTTTAGGAATTATAAATACTTGAATAAAATATTATATATTATAAAATAAAATTAACGTCAATTTTCACCCAATTCATTTAATTCAACTATAAAAATATTCAATAAATAGTTTTAACTAGAATATATATTATTAATACATTTTTATCTTTCCATATTTATATTATAAATTAATATAATAAATTAATTCATTCAATTTATATTATTTTCAGTATTTCTAGTATCATTTTTTTCTATTAATTGAATAATTATTTTGTTCTTGGTGCTTAATAATATAATGTGTCTACATGATTACTAAGAATTAAAAATAAATTAACCTCATGAAATAAATTTCTATATTCTTAAAGCACCATTAGTATTATTTCACATCCAATTATATTTTTATGTTAACACATAATTGAAATTTAATGGCAAGGTGATGAACTTTTTCCTTTTTCTTTACATGAATTATTATATTGGTCACTTTCATGGAAATGTGTCACATAAGCACATTAAAATATATTTTAATCCTATATGGTTATAAATATGGCTAAAATATATGGTTTTTAAAAGTTTTTATTGTAAAGACATGGAAATTTCAAGGAAATTTTTTTCTTAATTTCTTTGGGATTTTACAAGAACGCAGTTTTTGACGGCACCTGATTCTGAGGCCCGGTGTGCCCAAAATCAATTTCCGAAGTTTGGCTTGGGTACGATCAGTGAACGAACAAGCGGGGTTTTCTAACTTTTGAACCGGTGCTCGGAATCGAAATCTGAGGGCACCGATGGAACCACAACGCCAATAATTGCTTAGGAGCACCTTTTCTATAGGTGCGTTTTCTCAGGAAGAGTTGTTAATTTTGTGGTTTTAGTGAGGAATAAATAAAATTATATTACAAATTTTATTTATTTTCCACTAGGTAGTTTTATCCTAAGGGAGTTAGGGGTGGGACCCGCATGTTGTTAAACAACCATGAGTGGATACTTGAAAGGTGGGGCCCACACGAGCCCCAACCTTTCACATTACTATAACTCTCCTTTAACCCCCATTTAATCTCCCCTTCTTTAACTCTTGAACAACTCCCCCTTTTTAATGAAAACTCTTCTCCTTCCACGCCCCCTCATAAGTGCATGCCAACACTTTTTAATTAATGAATTCAACCACTTCAATTAATTAAGTTATTTGAATTTCTAATGGCATGGGTGAATAAAAAATAATGTATTTGCTATTATTTTTGGGGGCTACTATTGTGTTGAAGGGTTTGGGGTGAGAGAACTTGGGGGAAATAGTGTAGGGTGTTCTTCTCACAACGAAGAACGCCAACCTTCCGACGAGGAACACCTCTTCGACGAAGAATGCCTCCGACGGGGAACACGAAGACACCGACGATGTGCCTTCTATTCTTCTTCCTCCACGTCAAGGGAGGAGAAACCACCACGGGGCACGTCTCCATCGATGACAGCTCTTCCTCCGATGACAACGAAATCAGTACTAATCATCCGCAACGACCGATCATCGCGACGCTTTCCTCTTTCCGCGGGGGGTTGTAACCCCCCGCACCCGCTGGCCACGCGGGCGCCGCGCCGCGCCAGCGCCAGCGCCAGGCCGGGCCGGGCCGCGCCAGCCAGGCCGGGTCGCACCCATTTGGGCCGGACTCGGACTTGGGTCGGGTCGACCCGGTTCCGGCTGACCCAGGGGGTCTCGGGCCAGGTCGGACCGGGCCCGAACCCCCTATTTTCAGGCAGTTTCCGTTCAAACGCCCATAACATGGGCTATGGACCTCCGATCGATGCACCGTCAGTTGAGATCTGATCCTTAGCTCGAGATGGTCTTTTAGGTATATTACACTCAAGGATTAGGAGAACTTTGGGTTCGGCTGGGTTGGTTCGCACACGAAACCAACCGGGCCCTCGGAGTGGAAACACTTATAACTTGAGCTCCGGACGTCCGATTGACGTGCCATCAACCTTGTTGGATTCCTCTTGATGAGACGGAACTTTTGGAATACATCGCCTGAGTTTTGGTTGTAGTTGGATAGTGGATGGGTTGGATTGTACCCGAAATCCAACCGGGCCCCTAGAACGGAAAAGTTCATAACTTTCAGACCGGACGTCCGTTTGACGAACCGTCATCAGCGTTGGTGATCACATTGAGAAACAGTACCTATGAGCATACCATATGAGAGTTCGGGGTACAACTGAGATACGGCTGGGTTGGTTCGCACACGAAACCAACTGGGCCCCTCAGACGAAAAGGCTAGTAACTCACAGACCGGGCGTCCTACTGACGCACCGTCTGTTGCGTTGAGACCCCTATGACGAGGCAGAACTTTGAGATAATTCTTCATGGGACTTTGTGATACTTGGAGTATCGACCAGTAGCTCATGGAGTGGACCCTCCCGGTGACGAGATAGCAGAGTGCAGAGACCTAGTAGCTGGCTGAGACTTGACGACTGCTGATCTATCGTCTCGGTGTGTTTCGGATAGCCCAGTGGGAAGCGCTTAGTTGTAGTGGCAGACCCACAGTGGAGGAGCGCTTGGTTGTAGCGGCAGACCCGTGGTACTCAACAGATGGAGTACCTCTAGAAGCTATGAGGGGGAGTGCTTGGTTGTAGCGGCAAACCCACGGCGGAGGAGTGCTTGGTTATAGCGGCAGACCCACAGTACTCAATAGAAGGAGTACCTCTGGAGCCTATGAGGGGGAGCGCTTGGTTGTAGCGGCAGACCCACGGTGGGAAGCACTTGGTTGTAGCAGCAGGCCCACAGTACTCGACAGGTGGAGTACTACAACAGTTCAAGGTTAGTGGGGCGCACTTGGTTGTAGCGGCAGGCCCACTATACTCGATAGAGGAGGAGTTATCCAGAAGCCGTGGTTTCGACTTCATGATTAAATCCTGGTTTGAGCTGAGTCTATAATCTTTGTGTTTCCTAATGATTGAGATGGGTCACTTGATAACTTAGGTATATGTATGGGCATATACCTGGGTAGTGGTTATCTGTTGATTTCATAATCTTTGTGTTTCCTCATGATTGATATGGGTTACTTGATAACTTGGGTATATGTATGAGCATATACCTAAGTAGAGGTTATCTGCTGAGATCTTCCTTGTGGTTATCCTTGTTGGATTTAGTGGGACCTTGAGGGTCTCGGGGTCCCTACTGAGTATCGTTATACTCACCCCTGCATGGGCTATGCCCGCACCTCGTTGTGTTGGTTACAGACGACGGGAAGCGCAGGCAGAGGCCGAGTGTTCGAGGACTAGACGGTACCCAGAGGTGGACCTCACGACGAGACAATATCTGGTGGTGGAATTCACGACAAGGAGACACTGGGAGGAGGTTGACGGGCGAGAGCATTGTGGAGGCTATCTGTACCTACCCTTCAGGTAGGATCCTTGGTGGACGATCCAGGAGCTGCGCTATCTGTACCTACCCTTCAGGTAGGATCCTTGGTGGACGATCCAGGACCTGCTTGTCACCTTTTGGCTGTTTTATCTTTTTCCTTTTATTTTATATCTGGGATTGTATTTCCGGCCCCTTACTTTCTGCACAGCTTGTTTCATTTTTTACTTAGTGTTTTACTTCCTCTTGTACTCTTTGGTGTTTTGTTTACTTTTATAAAAGAAATGCCTTCCGAGTTATCGGGATTTACACCTTTGGTGCTAGTCGCCAGCCCCTGGCCTATAGAAGGCGGGCTTGGGGTAGTCACGACATGGGCCCCAAGTACGGGTCGTGACAAATTGGTATCAGAGGAGTCAGTTCTACCGCATGACTTATAACTCTGATATTTTCTTTTCTGTGAAGCAATAGTGTTAAGGGTACCGAGTGTGGTCTTCAGTTCAGGGAGTCCAGTGTTGGTGTGGCGACTAACGTATCCGTACACCAGGACCCTGACTACTGATTTCCGACTTTGTGCATGAAAACACTGATTGCATGTGTGTTTCCAAAATTTTTAAAGTCAGTTCAAACCAGGTCAGCTCACCAGGTATAAAACATTGACCGTGTTGCATCTGTTCAGGATGTATCCACGCAGACAGTCAGTTGGAGTTCCGAGAGAGTACTTGAAGACGGCTCACTGAGCGACGAGGCTCTAGTTCAGGGCCCTTTTTACTATGTTGGCACCCTCGGGTGGTGTACCAGCAGCACCACCACCTGTTGGGAAGCAGATTCCACCATCTAAACTAGTAAACTGTGCACACTGGTAGAGCGTGTTGTACAAGTTCCAGTAGCAGCGGCCTCCGAGTTTACGAGGCGAGGCAGATTCCTAGACAGCAGAGGACTGGATGGAGGCAATTGCTAGAGTTTTCCGCCTAGCTGAGACACCAGTGGAGTGGATGGTAGACTTGGCTACTAGTGTTTTCCAGTGAATGACCATGAGGATGGTCCGCATAGTGATGAGACTTTGGTACGTGGACCGATGCCTGAGATAGTGCCTTCAGGTAGTGTGTCAGATATACATCACTACCTGTTGGTCAGAAGTTATAACCAGCAGTACTGGTAAGTGATACATGTAGGATTACTGCCTTAGACGTGTACCAACATCTGATACCCTCAAGTTTCGAGGCGAGCCTGACTCACAGGCAGCTGAGGACTGGCTTGAGGAGTTGGCTAAGAGTTTTCTAGAGCTTATACAGCTTCGACAGGACGACTTGTCGGTAGCTGAGAATTCACCGGGGCGTACCAAACCATTCCTGGTACTCGATGAATGTGATTCGATCAGTGCTATAGAGCTCGGACCTCTGAGCGTGGTGTGTTTAAGGACATTCGACCCATCACCTTTTTCCTCTATGCATTCCTACTCATGTTAGGGTGCTAGAGAGAACCTTGAGGTTGGATGTTCTTTGGCTGAACGAATATAGCTAGAGAATGTTAGAATTTGGAACGCAGCGAACTGGTTCCAGTCTCAGAGACTTGGGTGTGCGAATGTTTCAAGAAGAGAAAATGTTAAGGACAGATGAGTCTGCAAAGCAGCAGATGTGGAGGCGGAGCTAGGAGAGCAGCATGAGGTGGTGTACATTTCAACATGTTATAATCAACCGCCTTTGTAGGCCCCTCCAGGCTCAGGGAGCAGGAGGGCAGGGGAAGAGAGTAGCTACATGCGGTCAAGGAGTGTGACCGAAAGGGCTCTAAGGATGATTCGAAGTGTGGACTTTGTCTTCTACTAGCTACCGTAACCACAGACATCGATACAAATCATCCCTTCCTTCCATGAATCTAGTCCCAGACCTAGAGTTTCCGGTTAAGCCGTTGACTTGACCCTCATGTATGGAGATACCTTTGGAAGGAGACTCGATAGTCACACTTACGCTAATGGTGTGATATGACCCTTGAGATGAGAGTCTCTGTTGGGACCTCTTGGTGGCAGCGTCGAGGCCTTACGACGTTAGTTTGAGTATGGATTGGGAAATCACAGTTCATACTCAAATTGACGGTATTAGGAAAACGTCGGGATGGGTTTTCCTTGGTCGGCGAAAAGGAAACCCCAGGCAGCACAGGATAAACTCACGCATGGGAGGGTGTAGCTGATCATTCTTGGGTTGTCCAACCTTACCCTCATGGAAGAAGGAGTTTTGATTTTCAGTTCTAATCTAGAAAAGGAGACGTCTCGAGTTCGAGGATGGCGACCACATTCTTATACGGGTCTCACCTCGACGAGGTTTACGAAGATGTAGCTGAGGTGACAAGATATCTCCGAGGTTCAACAGACCTTTTTAGGTCCCCAACAGGGTAGGCGAGGTGGTTTACTGCTTCACCTTTCCACCTTAGTTGCACCGAGTGCATGAAATCTTCCACGTACCTCGGCTGAGGAGATACATGCATGGTCCTTCACTTATAATCGACCATGGGGAGCTGGACGTTGGCGATGGGGTGACTTTTGTATAGTTCCATTATAGGTTGAGGATCAATAGGAGCAGGTCCTACGAGGATGGTTGATTCCTCTTATGCGTTTTTGTAGGCAGTACGGGAACCTCCAGGTGAGCACATGGGAGCGGAAGGCTCAGATGCGTGCTCATTACCATTTTTTTGTATCCCTAGTTTGTGTTAAAGCTTTACAGGGAAGTAAATCCCTGAGGTGGGAGTAATTTAAAGACCCGGAAATTTCAAGGAAAGTTTTTTCTTAATTTCTTTGGGATTTTACAAGAACGCAGTTTCTGATGGCACCAGATTCTGAGGCCCGGTGTGCCCGAAATCAATTTTCAAAGTTTGGCTCGGGTACGTTCCGTGAACGAACGAGCGGGTTTTTATAACTTTTGAACCGGTGCTGGGAATCGAAATCCGAGGGCACCGATGGAACCGCAGCGCCGGTAATTTCTTAGGAGCACCTTTTCCGTAGGTGCATTTTCTCAGGAAGAGTTGGTAAATTTTTAGTTTTAGTGAGGAATAAATAAAATTATATTACAATTTTTTTGTTATTTTCCACTAGGTAGTTTTATCCTAAGGGAGTTGGGGGTGGGACCCGCATGTTGTTAACCAACCATGAGTGGATACTTGAAAGGTGGGGGCCACACGATCCCCAACCTTTCACATTCCTATAACTCTCCTTTAACCCCCATTTAATCTCCCCTTCTTTAACTCTTGAACAACTCCCCATTTTTTATGAAAACTATTTTCCTTCCACTCCCCCTCTTAAGTGCATGCCAACACTTTTTAATGAACGAGTTCAACCTCTTCAATTAATTAAGTTATATGAATTTCGAATGGCATGGGTGAATAAAAAATAATGGCTTTGCTATTATTTTTGGGGGCTTCCGTTGTGTTGAAGGGTTTGGGGTGAGAGAGCTTGGGGGAAATAGTGTAGGGTGTTCTTCTCACAATGAAGAACGCCAACCTTCCGACGAAGAACGCCTCTTCGACGAAGAACTCCTCCGACGGGGAACGCGAAGACACCGACGACGTGCCTTCTCTTCTTCTTCCTCCGCATCAAGGGAGGAGACACCACCACGGGGAACGTCGCCATCGACGACAACTGTTCCTCCGATGACAACGGAATCGGCACCGATCTTCCGCGACGACCGATCATCACGACGCTTGCCTCTTTCTGTGGCACGATGACATGCAACGTCTTTTCGAGGTAGGGGATTATTTCTGTATTGTTCGTGTTTACTTTCGTCACTGGTTATCATCTTTTTTTTGAGCCGTCTGATATTGCAATAACGAGAGGAGGTCGGACCGCACGAACACAACCGACTCTCCTCCCCCCTTGTTGTTGATTATGTTGCGGCTCGAACGAAGGCGGCACGGTGCAACGGCACCGCGCAGAATCATGTAGAAATAAGGAAAGGATGCACAGCGCCGTCGCGCTGCACCGTTGAAGCCGAATGAAACCACGACCAGAGTTGGGGCCGCGGAGGCAATTCAAAGACTCTGCTGGTTGAACGTTGTGCGCGGATTGATGGACGATGACAAACGGGGCTGCAAAGTCATTTTGAAGCCTCCACAGTGAAGGTCGGGTCCCGGGAGGACTGTTGGCGAAGACGGCGAGCAAAACGGACCACCAGAGCGCGTCCGGTGGTCCGCGGAAGGCGGCAGCGGCGGCACGCCGCTGGAAGGGAACCGCCGCGGCTTAAAGCCGCGCCGGTTACATCGACCGCGGGGGGTTGTAACCCCCCCGCACCTGCTGGCCACGCGGGCGCCTTGCCGCGCCAGCGCCAGCCCCAGGCCGGGCCGCGCCAGCCGGGCCGGGTCGCGCCCATATGGGCCAGACCCGGACCCGGGTCGGGTTGACCCGGTTCGGGCCAACCCAGGGGGTCTCGGGCCGGGTCGGACCGGGCCCGAACCCCCTATTTCGGGCAGTTTCCGTTCAAACGCTCATAACTTGGGCTACGAACATCCGATCGACGCACCGTCAGTTGAGATGCGATTTTTGGATCGATACAGTCGTTTCGGTATATTAAACTCATGGTTTCAGAGAACTTTGGGTTTGGTCGGGTTAGTTCGCACACGAAACCAACCAGGCCCTCGGAGCGGAAATGCTTATAACTTGAGCTTCGGATGTACGATTGACATGCCGTCGATTTTATTAGATTTATCTTGATGAGACGGAACTTTTGGAATACATCTCCTGAGTTTTGGTTGCATTTGGATAGTGGACGGGTTGGATTGTACCCGAAATCCAACAGGGCCCCTAGAACGGAAAAGCTGACAATTTTCAGACCGGACGCCGATTTGACAAACCGTCAGCGGCGTTGGTGATCACGTTGAGAAACAATCCCTATGAGCATACCCTATGAGAGTTCGGGGTACAGATGAGATACACCTGCGTTGGTTCGCACACGAAACCAACCGGGCCCCTTGGACGAAGAGGCTAGTAACTCACAGACCGGTCGTCCGACTGATGCGCCATCTATTGCGTTGAGACCCTATGATGAGGCGGATCTTCGAGATACTTCTTCATGGGAATTTTTGATACTTGTAGTATCTACTAGTAGCTCGTGGAGCAAACCCTCCCGGTGAAGAGCTAGCAGAGTGCAGAGACCTAGTAGCTGGATGAGACGTGACGACTACTAATCTATTGTCTCGGTGTGTTTCAGATAGCTGAGTGGGAAGCGCTTGGTTGTTGCGGCAGACCCACGGTGGAGGAGCTCTTGGTTGTAGAGGCAGACCAACGGTACTCAACAGAAGGAGTACCTCTGGAGGCTATGAGGGGGAGCGCTTGGTTGTAGCGGCAGACCCACGGCGGAGGAGCGCTTGGTTGTAGCGGCAGACCCGTGGTACTCAACAGAAGGAGTACCTCTGGAGCCTATGAGGGGGAGTTCTTGGTTGTAGCGGAAGACCCATGGTGGGAAGCGCTTGGTTGTAGCAGCATACCCACGGTACTTGACTGGTGGAGTACTACAGCAGTCCAAGGTTAGTAGGGCACGCTTGGTTGTAGCTGCAGGCCCACTATACTCGACAGAGGAGGAGTTCTCTAGTAGCCATGGTTTCGACTTCATGATTAAATCCTGGTTTGAGCTGAGTCTATAATCTTTGTGTTTCCGCATGATTGATATGGGTCACTTGATAACTTAGGTATATGTATGGGCATATACCTGGGTAGTGGTTATCTGTTGATTTCATAATCTTTGTGTTTCCTCATGATTGAGATGAGTTACTTGATAACTTGGGTATATGTATGGGAATATACCTAAGTAGAGGTTATCTGCTGAGATCTTCCTTGTGGTTATCCTTGTTGGATTTAGCGAGACCTTGAGGGTCTCGGGGTCCTTAATGAGTATCGTTATACTCACCCCTGCACGGGCTATGCACGCACCTCGTTGTGTTGGTTGCAGAGGACGGGCAGCGCAGGCAGAGGCCGAGTGTTCGAGGACTGGACGGTACCTAGAGGTGGACCTAATGACGAGACATTATCCGGTGGTGGAATTCACGACGAGGTGACACTTGGAGGAGGTTGATGGGAGAGAGTGTTGTGGAGGCTATCTGTACCTACCGTTCAGGTAGGATCTTTGGTGGACGATCCAGGAGCTGTGCTATCTGTACCTACCCTTCAGGTAGGATCCTTGGTGGACGATCCAGGAGCTGCTTGTCACCTTCTGGCTGTTTTATCTTTTTCCTTGTACTTTACAGTTGAGCTTGTATTTCCGGACCCTTACTTTCAGCACAACTTGTTTCAGTTTTACTTAGTGTTTTACTTCCGCTTGTACTCTGTGGTGTTTGGTTTACTTTTATGAAGGCAATGCCTTCCCAGTTATCGGGATTTAGGACTTTGGTGCTAGTCGCCAGCCCCTGGCCTATGGAAGGCGGGCTTGTGGTAGTCACGACACGGGCCCCGAGGATGGGTCGTGACATTTATGTCATTTTAACCCTTACTTGTTTAGTTTAATCCCTGTAAACTTGTTGCAACCTTAAATGTGGTAGTTAATTTTAATTATTTTTACTATTCATTTTAACCAAAAAATGTACTAAAATTATATTATAATATTTTTTTTGTGATTAAATAATAGAATAAATTACTCAAAATAACATTAAAAAAAGTGGAAAAATTTAATTTTCTGTTAAACAAAAAAACATGACAAAACACAGTTTTACAAAATGATCATTTTTATAAGAATAAAATGTTTTATAAAATAATTCAATATGAAATTGATTACAATAATATGAATTGTATTAATAAATTTATAATTGAATTAATTTTAAATTTAAATCATTTTAAAGCAATATCTATCATTTTAAATTCATTAACTAAAAATGTAGTATATAATTTAAATTAGTATTTTCACTATTCACCAAAAATATAATATTTTTCAAAAAATTCAAAACATTTCACCCTAATATAATATTAAGTTTATATTAAATGAAATAATTAATTTTATTCAAATAAATTTTCTAAAAGATTAAAAAAATTATTATTTGTTAACTAAATAAATAAAAAAATTAAAAAAGAATGTATTTTTAAAGAAAATAAATACTTTACTAAAAATTTAGTAATCATTTATAAATATATTTGATTTTTTTAACCTTTATAATAAAATTGAAAATTTTATTTATTCCTATTTATAGCATTAAATTTAAAGTCTGGGTTATAATAGTAAAGTTTAAATAATAATATCACGAGTATATCAAGATTCATTAAAACACAATTCTATGTGTAACACAAGCCATCAATGTCATTACATTTCATTTATAAAAAATTAAACAAATATTTGTGTGATACATAGTCAATGATTAAATATGAGGGAAAAGTGATATATCCCATGAGACTACTTGAGCAAAAATTGGTAGTTATTTGAATTCATTTAAAACTAATGAAGGTGGTATATCTTATTAGTGTAATGAAGACTCTTGCCTAACAAGATAGTAATTTTTAATAAATTATTCATTTGTTTTAAATATCTAATGTTGGTTCCGATGAATCTAAAGATTTATGGTTATAGAACTATTTTTTTGATATGTGTAGGTATTTTGGTTAGTGCATACAATTTCTATCCACGCCCTTTCCCTTCTTTGTTTCATGATAATAAAATATCATCTATGTTTGTGATTGATAAAAAACACCATGCATTGAGTAATAGATCACACATTGTGAAAGATCCTAAAAAACTATATTTATTTCTCCTTTAATTTCTTCATTTATTATTGTATTTATATAGTATGAGTGTTGTTTTAGAGTTTGATAAATACTAACAATAATATATGCAATATTATTAATAGACCGAGTTCATTTTTTTTAAAAACATGATGATGTTTGAACACCATTTATGTATAGTGACATCAATATTATAAAAGAAGAAATATGTTTTTTGTAACTATGTTCAACAAAATATTTTATTCTAAGAAGTTATAGATAGGATTATTTAACTTTATTAGTTTATCTTTTAGAGGAATAATTAAGGAAAACATGGAGAAGATGTGTCTAATCCTAATAAGAATAAAATATAATCGAAAACTATAATGAAAAAAAAGAAATATATTGGAAAGATAAAGAGTACATCCTTCATGAAAAATTAGAAAGAAAAAAAATTATTCCACATGACCTAATCATGATGAAATTCTACATTACATGGATGAAGAAGACATAGTGGATAAATATAATTATGAGAATAAGGACAAAAATTATACCTTATATGAATAAAAAACATTATATGAGTATGTGGTGATTGTTATTTCTTACCATGATCACCTTAGTTATGAAAAAAAACCCACATGTTGAAAATTAAAATTTAATAGAATTATTTGATTACTCATTGGTATATTTTACTGGAACCCTATACAAATATTCATATAAATATTATCACCATTATTCTTGGATCTACTAGAAACTTGTAGAAGGATATCTATAAACTTGAAATATATAAATAGAAAAAGGAGGATGAATTTTCCTAAAATATATAGACATAGTAATATCTCATAAAAAATTTGATGCCAAAAGACCATGATGAAATGAGATATAAAATGAAGAATTAATTTCTCAGACAAATTCAATAAAAAATATGTAGTGTTGAAAGGGATTAATGAAAATTTTCATTTATTAGATGAAAAATTATACTTTATCATATAAATAATCAATTCTCAACCAAAAATAAAATTAATAATAATAAATGAGATTGGAAATTTTTTGTAATAAAGAAATGATGCATATTGAACACGAGAATCATATTGGGGATATCAAATGATATTATATTTATATATTGAATGTAATTAAAAATAATAATAATAGTATAAACCTAAAGTGTTATGAGATTGAACTTAGTTTGACATGTCAAGAAGTGGTTCAATATGAATCTTCATAGGAATCTATGAGAATATATAATTCCAAACATACTAGTGATAAAGGTATCTATACTAAATGACTTATATTTTATTAAAAGATTATAATTGGCACATTTAATGATAAAACTATTATATGATCAAAACAAAGGGTAACACCTCTTTTTGAAAAAAATTATAATAATTAATGTAAATTTCATATAAATTGTAGGATAAAATGAAAAATATAAATATAAATTTGTTGAGAAAGTTCAAATAATCTCAACAATACATCATATGTGGATGGATGAAGTATTAAAATAAATTCTACTAAAAATGCACACATGATAATAGTTTTTTATGGAATTTGTTAATAAAATACAAGGAAAATATGGACATAAAATGTGTTAGGTTATCTATGATAAATAAAATAATATTCTAGAATAAGGAACTCAAAATAAGGACATGAAAAATGATACTCCATAATTTTTCCGGGATGAAATTGACACAACATGGTGTTTATAAAATAGTTCATGTGTGTAAGTAATGATGTGGGAAGACCTATTAAAAAAATTATTCTATGAAATGATTAAAAGGATTAATTTTATGTAAGATATAAATAAAAATAAATAATAATAAAAATTTCATTATATAATGTCACGATTTGATTGTATAGAAATTCTTGAGAATATCATTCATAGGTGTAAGAAAGATAATGATATATTAAAATATTTATTTAGAATATTTATTTATTAAGATGATATGTTGATTAATATGATTTTAATACAAATAATATCATGTTAATTAATAACATAAATAAAGATGTAAATTCCATAGAAAGAGATAGATTAAAGTAATAACATGAATATTCTACATGTGGATACTAGTAATTAAAAAATTTATTATTTAATAATGATGTGTTCTATTTGTATTGATGATAATATAAAATTAATACTAGGGGTGAGAAAATTTTTTATATCCCCAAAAAATCTAATATATATATATATTTTCTTTTTCATTAAATAAATAATTTAATGTCATGCATGTAAATAGAGAGGTGGAATAATGGACATGTTGTGAAAGTGTTATAATGAGAGTAAGTATCCATTAGGGTCAATATTTTAATATTTTAATATTTATTTGATGATACTATAATCCTTGATGAATGTTTTTTTAGCGTACCATTGAGGGGGTTAATGTTTTTGAATGTTTATAGAATTTATCATGTTATGTGATTCAAGAATATTTCTAAAATTACTTGAATATATCCATGATGTTATATATTTATCATATTATCATATCATTTTTTAATTATCAATGTTTACATTGATTGGGGGTGTAATTGATTTAATACATGGTAGGAAAAGTGGTTAATATTTATAGAAATTATTATTTTTAATAATAAATTGTAGGAAGTAGATTAGTAAATAATATTTTTGATACTAGTAATTGATCAAGTATAATTATATTTGATAAATTAATTACTAAATTTTTGGTATCATCATTTTTTTTTGTTTTCCATAAAGTGAAGATAAGTGGATGTTGGAAAAAAATTACTAAAAAACATTTTTAATTAAGGTAGTGACAACAAATCCAATGATGAAGATTATAAAACAAATTTTTTACTGTTTTGTTTTTTAATCTATAAGAATTTATGAAAAATTATTTTAAATATTAAAGATAATTTAATTAAGAGTGAAGTAACCATGAAATGATATGAATATATTTTTACTTATGAATGTGAAATATTGATTTCAGAACACATTGATGATTGGTGTTTTGATGCGTCATCATGTTTCAATTATCAAGGTAAATGGGAGATGTCAATTACGGGGGAAATATAGAATTCCTCCAATCATTACTATACATAGAGATTATGAATGTATTATTTATAGTAAAATATGGTTGAGAAAAATATTCATGGCCTTATAAGTTTTTAGAAGCTAATGTGATTATTGAAGAAGAAGGCTAGTTGTGAGTATCATCTATTGTAAATATCAAGTACAAAGTATGTTGCGTGATATTAAAATATCCCTTGGATAATTATTTAAAGGAAATTAGTATGAAATAAATATATTAGATATGTGATAAATTTATTTTATATAATTAGTGCATTATTATTGAGAATAATTTCTAATATCTGATACAAAATTATTTCTTTAGGATAACTATTTTTGAAAAACCCAATGTTTATTTTTATATCCTATAATGTTAATTTAAATTATACTGACGATTTTTTATTTTTTGTATTGATATTTTCTTAATGTTTGTAAAGGTATATTGGCTCATATCAAATTGGATTAGAGTGTAAGTAACATAACATAATATTATAATATTTAAATTTACATGTTTTAAAGAGGTATGTTTTTTAAAATATAGAAAATTATTTTATAAAAAAGAGTAACATGTTTTTACATATCACGATTCTTGATTTTTGGGAATAAATATTTTATTATTTAAATCGATAAATTATAAAATAATTAAAAATAATAATAAATTCACATTGTTTTGTACTTTTATTTGAGGGGATCATTGGATTTAAAATTTAATGATTGATAATTAAAGTAGGAAAAATAACTCTTCATAACATTCAAAATGAATCACTTTGTTTAATAATTTGGAAAGTGATAATTGTTCTAAGAAAATTTAGAGGAGATGAAGATGATTTGTATTTTTTCTAGAAATTTTCCATTCAAACTGTGAATTTTTTCATATATAATTTATACATACCAAAAATCCCATTCATGAAATGAATCAATGGATCCCTTATAATTAGAATACATAGGCTTCATTCACTTAAAAATTCATTTCACACTATCATATTATGGGGAAAATTATTTTTAGAGAGTAGTTCACATAATTTATTCCATGACATGTCCTTTGACACCATGATCCCATGTTTGTAGAAAATTATAAGCTCTAGTTTTGAAATATTTTTCTTGATATTTCAGATGGTTTAACTACAAATCTTTTTTAAAAACATTGATGAAATTTATGGAATATGTTTTACATATTAGAGTATAAAAAATTATTTTATATATTCAAATAAATAAAACGGTTTGAATATATTAAATGTGTATGGAATTCATAAACATTCTTATGATCGAGAAGAAACTACTATTGGAAACTTCATCTAGACCTTTTGTGCTACTGAAATACTGCTATTTATTTTACATTAGAATACTAATTCATCAATAAAATTATTAGGTATGGATTTCCAGTCCAAATAAATGTAAGGATGATGATTTTTTTGGGGTAATTAATTTTTTATCTTCTCGATTACGTTATCTTGTAAAATAATATTTTAATTCAAATATAAATTTTGCTCAAATTTCAGAACCACAGAAATATGATTTTTGGAGCCCTAATAATTACATAACTATTCACATTGAATTATTAATTACAATTTATTAGTTTATGTGGTTTATTTCTAAACATGGAATCAAGAAAATTGAACAAATAATCAATCCAAGTATTTGATCAATGGAATGGTGTAATATTTTACTCGAAGGAGAAATTCCAAGATCAAGGAATTACCTAGTCTATAATCCAATAAATGAAAGGATAAAAAAATTATCAATACATTCCACTAACACAATATCCAGAAATTAAAAATCATGGATAATTCCCCCTCATTAATTCCAAACAATTATTTTCATTCTAAAAGATACACCATCAAATGAATTTTACAAAAATATAATAAAACCTTATCATAGGTTAAACCTTAAACTCATTGCATACTACATTCATTTAACTAGAAATAATATTGTTAATTTCATTTATAAATTTATAAATTTGATAAAACTCATTTTAATTAATAGTTCCTTTGGGTAGAGATCACAATATTATCTTTATTTTTTATATGATAAAAAACTCAGTCAATGAAAATTGCATTATGAAATATTAACTATTTTGTTTTCCTATATATGTAATAATAAAAAAATGATGTTTCTTATTATATATAAGTAAAAAAAATTCTACATAAATTTAAACTTATATATATGATGTAAATATAATAGTTCCATTAAATTATCGAAAATCACAATATAGTTACCATGGTACTATGGAAGATTAAATAGATTGTCACACACGGTTTTTTTGTCTTTGTATTGATCCGGCCCATTGGAAATCCTGATCATTATCATGGGTATTTGGTGAGGTGAATCCTCAGTGTTGAAGTTTAATATATGTCTAACCACCCTAATTTGGGGATCCACATTGTTTGATAAGTAGTTTTTGAAGAAAGGGTGGTTACTTCATGAATTGGGCCAACCGTGAGCCCATTCCCAGTTTTAAAAACTCAATTTGTTTCTTTTATAACTCTTTTTTTTTTCATCCTATTTCACCCATTCAACTTCCCACTTGTCCTATACTGATATATTTAAATTTATATATCCTTTTGGACCCATTATAAATTCATAATCCGGGTGAATTTGGGTTACTCATTTAGGTATTGGGCCAGCCCATGGGCCCATTTCCTGTTTTAATAAAATAATTAGTTTAATTTATATCTTTTTCATTTTTTAATAGTTTTCAGTGATTCTACCTCCCCCTATAAGTCAATAACCCTATCGAAACCATCATAATCTATTTTACCTCTTTGGAGATCATATGGGTCGCGGATTAGGGTGAAGCTTCTCAGGAAACCTCAAATCGTCCAGAATTGATAAGGTAACTTTTATCAATCATAAATCAATCAATTCGTACTATTATGGACACCAATATTCTTTACCTAGTTCGTCCGGACCTTAGGAGTGTATCCAAGAAATTTCAAGCCATTCCATTCTCTATAGGGTTGCAGATCTAATGGAAGATGAAGAGTTTTCTAGGGTGAAAGGTGAGATTCCTTCTCCTTTCTCCTTCCTCTTCCCCCTCCGTTCATTATTTCATGGATTTATTTTATCCCCTAGTATTGATAGACCTAGGGTTTTGTTATACCATGTTTTTTGATGGGGTTTCTGTTTTTTTAGGTATGTTATTTATAGTTTTATGGTTTATAAACCCGCGGTGGGTGATTTCGGGTGTGCGTTTCAATTACGCCAAAGATTTGAGGTAGGATATCCCTTACACATGCCTTTATCATTCAAGTTTCATCATTTTAATATTCTCCTTAACTGATATAAATGTTTATTATTGTTTTTATGCCTTTGGATAATTTTCTTGGGGTGAAAAGTGGTTGTTTAATCATTGTTTTGTGGAAGGTGGTGTTGTTTTGTCATGAAAGTGCTCAACAAGTCTTTGCTTAAATGTTCCGTTATCTTTTGAAAATATTTTGTGAAGTTTCTAATTTTTTTTATGGTATTTTTAACATTTTACAGTATCTTGAATGAAAATATGGCATTCAATTGGTGTTTTATTCCTTTTCATGTACTTAAAATAAATTGTTTTGTTTAAAAAGGGCATGTCATGTGTTCGGTAAATTGCCTGGTTGGCTTTTATGTGTGATGTGTTATTTGAAAGTTATTTGTTTGGATTTATAAAGGAATTGGAATAATGATAAATGATATTTTTGGGTACTCATATGGATTTACTATTTGGATTTGTTTTTACAAACAAGTGGGTTTTGATTTACAACATATTTTGGCCCGAGTTTCCCAAAAATGGACTATTTCACATCTTTATGAAAATCATTGTGTTTTGAATATGTAACCTTAGTATTATAAGAGATTTATGAATGTGTTTTGATGCTTTAAATGGTGTTTATACAGATCCTTAATAAAATTAAAATGCATACCTTCGTCAAAGGTTAGTTTTGGGAAAATGTTTAAAGGCCCGTTTGGCATTTCCTAGAAATGAAGGAGTGTTTCACTTGTATATAACAAGTTGTGCAATTGGGATTGTTTTATGGTCCATTAAATGATTTTATTAAATGTTTATTGGGATGCCAAATATGATTTGGTTTGGTTTTTATGCGTGTTTATAATTTAAAGAGTGTTTTTGAAAGAGTTTTATGTGCAAAGCCTCAATACACTTCATGATATTGTTTTACCAAAATTTTTAGCGGTTTGTTGATTAGTGTAAGAAATGTGAAGAAAGATTATGGGATGTTTGTGTTTTTATGGTTTTTTAATGGAATGTGGATGTGAAATTTGTATTTTATAATATGTGTAACTTGATTGAGCACTAAAGGGAATCCTGGGTATCTAGGTGGGCGGACGTGTACTAGTATGCTAGTGATTCTGTGGGGGTTGGCCTCTGTTTCACGTAGCAAGTTTGACGATGACAACACTAACTAAACTATGATGATGATGATTATTGGGGACCTCTAGGGTATGGGTATGTTCCCTACTAGTGGCTCGTGCACGAGAACAGATATTTATTATGGTTACTTTCACCGAGATACGAGGTACCTGGGGCTCACAACTAACTAGTGCCTAGGGGTATTCCCGTGACTAGTGCTCATTGGCTATTTTGTACTCACCATCGGGATACGATGTGTTTGGTTGGTAAATTCATTATTATGTGTTATTTATTTAAAAGTTAAAATTCTTTAAAGCATCCCTCTTGAAAACTATTTTCATTTTGATGTTGCACCTCTTTGAAAAAAAAATTGTTACTTGCATTTTTGTTTATTAAACATGCATGTTTTTGTCTAATAATTATTATAGCATGGAACCTCATTTGAAAACCAAACTTTCAAATCTTGAATTTAAAACTATAAATTGATGTTTCTTTTATTTTAAAGGAATGTGCATTGGGAATAGAATATCGGGTTAACCTACGGAGTTTTAATACTCACGCCTATAGTCGTCTTTTTTTTAGCCCTTGTGCAGGTTTCATCTTTAGTTCGATCACCTTGGGAGACATTTTATCATTGTGTTGGAGAGTGACCATAAGTGTCACATGGAGTTAGTTGTTCATCGGGATTGTTCAGTTGAGTTGTTGGTTTTGTTCTAATTTTAGTTTCTTGTACAAATAATATTTAGTTCAATTTTTATATAAATTCATTTTGGGTTGTCCGTTTATTTTTGCTATTTTTTTGATTGTTTATATATTGGTGAAATTGTTCCCTTGTGTACTCTATTGATGACCTTGGTGCTTGTCACCATCTCGGGAGGATCAGGAACGCCTCTCGGGACTTGTCGCGGGCTGGCCTGGGTGACCGGTTCAGGGTCGATTCGGGCTGGTTCGTGACAAAATGGTATCAGAGGAGGTCGGCTCTTAACAGACCTTTCTTTTTAGAGTGCCCCTGTTATTTTGGGGATGTCAAGGTAGATGGATTAGGATTGATGGGACTTGAGGGGTATGTGCAAGAAGAGCGTCTCAAACTCTTTCTTGTTCTAATCCTCAGGTTTCTATGCGAAGTCCAGTTTTATTAGTGTCCTTTGTTCTGGTTGATTTGTTGGTTTTGGGATATGGCAAGGGGAGTCTGACTAAGGGCCTCCGTGAGCTCGCAGGGCTTGACAAGCCATGTGGAGCTGGGTAATGGTCCTAATAAGTCTCTCTGTGTTGGTGTTGTGTTTGGCATATGGCTGCCAACCATATGGTCAAGTCACCCACCGACACTAGTCCCCCTTTTTTGGGTCTCTTGAACCTTTATTGAATTCTAAATATTTGTTTTTAAAATCCTTGTGTGAGAATTGTGGAAATGGGTTTTAAAGGAAGGATTAGATTTTGAAAAGTGAAAAAGGGGGTTTTCAAAAATTAAATATAAGAATGGTTTTGGAAGGTTGTGTTTTTTTAAAAAAATGGAGGGAAGTGGAAATGATTTAAAGGGATTGGATTATCCATAATATAAACATGTGGTTTGTTGAAATAAAATGTTTTGAAATTGTGATTCATTTTAAGGTGATTCTGGATATTTGTTTTAAATGGGGTATTTTGGGATGTTATAAAGTTTTTGAATCGGATTAATTAGTTTTGGAAATTAGTTTTGATCGGTTGGTGTTTTACTAGAAACGTTATTGGTCTCAATGGACCTCGGATTATGAAAATATACATTGCTGATTTTTTTTAAAAATAATGGGAAGGGGTTGTTTGGAGTGGTTTGGTTATTTAAAAAAAATTAAAAATGAAAAGTGGTAGGTATTTAAGAAAATGGTTCTTAATTAATTGTGGTTTTATTTGTGAAATATGAAAAAGTTTTTTTTGACTTGGTGGTTGGTGTTCCTTATGATGGTAATTTTTTTAATGATGTTTTTTTGTTTTAGCCTTTGGTGTTTTCATGGGTGCTCACATGCATGGTTTTATTTATACCTATAAGTATGACCTATATGGTATGGTGGTTGGGTGACTAGGGTGGCGTGGAAATGTGCATGTGGGTGAGACTTGATGAAACACCATTGGTAAATGTGGAAGCCCACCAAGTTAGTTTGTTTTTTTCAAAATTGTTTTGAGCTGAAAATTGTAGCTTTTTTTTAAAAACCAATGGTTATGTGGCTTGATTTTTCTATGTCTTAGAAGAGTTGTTTATTTTGTTAGCTTCCATGTGATCTAGAATTCATACTCTTGTTCTATCTAGAGATGAGATCTTGTCGGTGGCTTGGTTTTGGAGTAATTTTCATTGGGTTTCTAAAGATGTGTTTGATATTGTGATGTGGCCATGGATAGTTCTCCGTTAGAAATCGTTCCTGCTGATCAACCTAAGGATTCCTTTCAAATTTTAAATCCACCTCTTTTGATGATGCCTCAACCTGTTTGTTGGAATAGAGAGCTGTTTGGGATCTATTAAAAGTGATTTTAGATCGTGATAATTATTTTGGACAGAGCAGTTTTGTTTGGTGATGTTAATGTGTTTCGTCGTATTCCTTGTCCATTCTGCCCCTCGTTTGGAGTGAGATAGAATTTTGATATGTATCTATGAGTTCCTATTTAGACGAAGGTTTTTGTTTGGTTATCAAGTGATTTTTTTTGAGTGGTGTGATCCTTATCACCTGATTGCGGTGCAGCAAATGCTTCAAGAATCAGGGATCCAGCCATAGGCCATTGAGTGAAGCTTTTCATGCAGTCAGGAAATTGATAGAGGTGTGGAGTGCTCGATTAGGATCCTTACTCCTCTGTTTTGGTAAGTTATTTTCTATGTCAATTTTTTTGTTTCTCATTTCTGTGAATTTTCCCTTTGTCGCAAAAAGCGTGGTGGACTTAACCCCTCACAAAGTGTCTATGGTTATTCCTTCATGGATATGGGTTTTCAATCAATGTCCCTGTGTGGACTACTTGTAAAAAATAAAGTGCAGCCTTGGTATTACCTATTCATAGGTGGAGATTTTTTGGTAGTTTCTTTGTTTCGTTTGTGGTTTCAGTGGCCAAATTATTGGGTCCCCTTCCCTCCCATCCCCAAGTGGCAGGGGTCCAAAACTGTACTGAATGTGTTGGCCAAGTTCTTGTCCCCTCCATTCGGGAGTGAGTGGTTTATATGTTCATGTTGTAACCCTATTAACTTGGTATAGTGGGTTTTTTTAGGAGGGGTTTTTTGGGCTTCTGTGAGTGAGGCCCAATTTTAGCTCATGTGGAATTCTTATTTGTTCGTTGATAGTTGGTTTCTAATGGTGGCACTACTACAAATCTGAGCTATAGCCATGGACCTATAGCCACGATTTTATAGGTCCGTGGCTATATCTTTTATACTTCCACGGTTAATTATTTCATCCGTGGCTATATCCAGCAGCCCCGTTTTTTTCCCAAACCCATTAGGCTCCTTCTCCTCCCCCTCGCGATTCCTCCTCCTCACTGCGCCCTCCCCCTCCCCGACGCCTCCACACTGACGCCTCCTCCGCACCACGCCCTACTCACCGCACCCTCCTCGCTGGGCCCTCCTCGCCGCACCCTCCTCCTCGCCGCACCCTCCTCCCCGACTCACTCCCCTCCCCCGATGCACTCCCATCCCCGGACGACCGCGCCTCCCCCCTCCCCGGTCGACAGCGCCTCCCCCGACGCCGACGGACTCCCCTCCTCCCCCGACACACTCCCCTCCTCCCGACGACCTCTCCTCCTCGGACGACCGCGCCTCCCCCAACAGACTCCCCTCCTCCGAACGACCCCGACGAACTCCCCTCCTACCCCGACAGACTCCTCTCCTCCCGACAGACTCCCCTCCTTCGGACGACCGCAACTCCCCTGCTCCCGACAGAATCTCCTCCTCCGACAAACTCTCCTCCTCCCGACGGCCTCCTCCAGACGACCTCATTGCTGGTATCTTTATCATTCCATTTTTTATCATTTCCAGTATCTTTATCTTTAACAATAGTTTTTTCAAAATCCATATCAGTAGTAATTAGATCCTTCTCAAAAATATTTTCACTCTTTTAGATATAACTTGTCAAATTCAAACTCTTGATATACCCATAATGAATATAGGGAACCGACCTGAAATTACTAATAAAATGAGGGGGTGAGAATTAGAGGGCGATCCACCCAAAATCAGGATACAAATGAGAATCCTATTTTAGAATTTCCAAGTCCTAGACAATAGAGACACATTTAGGTATCATAAGTTACGTATTAGTCTTTATTGACCTATTATAATTGGGATTGAAGATCTCAAAACAGTTTTTTCTAATTGCCTTTCTAATTTTAAAAATATTGGCTTCACATTATTAGGTTTTTAAAACAGTTTTTTCGATGTCAAAAGTCATTGGGTGTGGGTTAATTCTTCTCTTTTTGACCCCCTTTTGGTCAGATCAGGCAACCAACATGTTAGTTTCTCTTTTTCTGATTTTGGATTCAAGTTGGATTATTCTTTAATTTATTCTAGTAATAGTTATCTAGATCGACAAACTCTTTGGGGTGAAATTGGTTCTCTCAAAAACAATATTAATTATCCTTGGATCATTCTTAGGGACTTTAATTTGATTATCAATCCGGAAGAAAAAATATGTCCTATGTACTGGTCAATTTATTTTAGTGAATTCAATGGTTTTATTATACAATATGATTTGATTGAAGTGAATCATGTTGGGGAAAAGATAACTTGTTATAAAGGGCACCCCAAATGTATGATGGCCAATAAAATCAATAGGGATTTTGTTAATTATTTTTCTTTACATTCTTGGGATTCCATTTCAAGTATATCATTATCTCATCTTTACAATGATCATCAACTTATTTTGAATTTTATCTCAGGAAAGGGTATTATGTCTCCATTACCCTTTAGATTCAATAAAAATTGTGTTATTCATCCAGAATGTGAAAATGATGTTTGGGAAGTTTGGTGTTCAGTAGGTGGTAAGAAGAATGACATTTCATGTATTATTAAACAAAAGATTCAGAAGGTAAATCATTAACATTGGAGTAAGGATATGTTTATTCATCTTGACATGGACATATCCAATCTTGATGCCTCTCGTCTGTCCTTCCAGGAGCAGTGTACCCATGATGATTTCTCTAGTGTTGTTTCATTGGAATCTGAGATGACTCTTAATCTTAACTATTTATCCAATATTTAAGATGTAATAAAAAATATTCATCTAGAGATAATTGAAATAAGGATTGTGTTATAAATTCCAATTTTATTAATAATATTCAAATTGTTCAGAAAATTTTTAGGCCTCTTTATTTACTAAAAATAGGAGATCAAATTCTGGACAATAGACATGACTTTTTAGAGCACATTATTTTTTATAATGAATATCACATTAATGACTCATCTACCATCCCCCACAATAGAGGGTATTATACCCAAATTGGAAATTCATAAAGATAATACAGAACTTTTATCAATTAATTTGGAACTATAAATCAATGATGCAATTTTCAGTTTTAGGCCGGAAAGCTCCCAGGGTCCTGATGGAATTATAAATTTCTTTTTTCAGAATTGTTGGGAGATCATTGGTGAAGATGTTTTCAACCATGCTCTTAATTTTTTCAATTGGGACCTTCAACCTAATGGATTAAATTCTCAATTCCATTCCCAAATTCCAATGACATAAAATGAAAATGAGATACACTTATTCCGGCCTAATTCTCTTATCAACACTTTAAAAAAAGTTATTACAAATATCATTTCAATTAGACATTATACCATCTCTAATAAAATTGATCTTTCTAATAAATTTTGATTCATTGAAGGAATGACCATTGATGATTGTATTGTTATGGATTTAGAGTGATTCAATCTCTTTAAAAACCTTATTCATGGGGGGGGGGGATGTTGCCAATAAATTAGACATTAAAAAAGATTTTCATACCTTGTATTGGGGATTTATATTTAAAATTATTCTCATGTTTGTTATTGAGGACACATTAATTAATTGGATTTTGATTAATTTTACATCTGGTCATATCTCATTTCTTGTAAATGGATCCCCATAGGGATACTTATTTTGTTCTAGAAGAGTTAGGGAAGGTGATCCACTTTTTGTTATTATTTTAGTTATTTCATTAAATTATCATTTTCGATTGTTTTCCCTCATGGATAAAAATGGAAAGATGAAGGCTATTAGTGTTGGTCATAGTTCTTTTACTTCAAACCAACTACATTATGCTGATTATATCATCCTCTTCAATAAATGGGATAAAATAAATATTGAGAATATCATAAAATATCTTCTATAATATGAGAATATTTCTAGGAAACAACTTAGTTGGAATTAGTCCATTGTCTACATTGGTAGAAATATCTCAAAAATTATTAAATCAAAAGTCATCACAGATTTGGTGGGGGGAGGGGTTGTCCAGGCAGGGGGCGGGGCTGTCCAGGCAGGGGGCGGGGCTGTCCAGCAGGGGGGAGGGGCTGTCCAGGCAGGGGGAGGGGCTGTCCAGGCAGGGGGTGGGGCTGTCCAGCAGGGGGGAGGGGCTGTCCCGCAGGGGGGGAGGGGTGTCCAGCAGGGGGGAGGGCTGTCCAGCAGGGGGGAGGGGTGTCCAGTAGGGGGGAGGGGTGTCTAGCAGGGGGCAGGGCTGTCACGCCGCGGTCACGCCGCGGTCACGCCGCGGTCACACCGCGGTCACGCCGCGGTCACGCCGCGGTCACGCCGTGATTTGGCCCTGCTCCTGGACGACACCCTGCGGCGGTTACTCCTCCAGGACGACACCCTACGGCGGTCACGCTGCGGTCACGCCGCGGTCATGTCGCTGTCACGCCGCGGTCATGCCGCGGTCACGCCGCGGTCACGCCATGATTTGGCCCTGCTCCAGGACGACACCCTGCGGAAGTTACTCCTCCAGGACGGCACCATGCGGCGGTCACGCTGCGGTCACGCCGCGGTCATGCCGCGGTCACGCCGCAGTCACGCCGCGGTCACGCCGCAGTCACGCCGTGATTTGGTCCTTCTCCAGGACGACACCCTGCGGCGGTTACTCCTCCTTAGAGAAACAATGAATGGTTAGCTCTATAATTTGTTCGGTAATTATTCTTTTTCCTCGTCCTCTTCACATGTTGTCCGAACCAGATCATCCTCATCCTCTGCACATGTCATCTGAACCGGATCAGCCTGTTGTGATGGAAATTCAATGTCTGCTTTTGCCTGTTTTAGATGAAAATCCTTCCATAATTCCCTCATCTCATGTAGCACTCATTGGAGGAGGATGATCACTGCCAAGTTGAGTTTTAAAGGCTGCACACAATCTGTTTGATGCAATTCCAAAGAGGCTGTTCTATTCTGAGGGCCTATTTCATGCTGGAGTTCCCACATTTCCCCCACAAGCTGGCAAGGGAGGTATGTTTGGGCCTATGCAAATATGGATTGTTTGTTATGGAAAAAGATGCAACTGGAGACCTGGTTTGCTTGAAGAGTTTCCATGAAGGGTATTCACTGTAGAGGAGACTAGCTCTGGTCTGTATTTGGTAGTTGCTTCCATGATGGTTCCCACAACTGTTTGACTGAATTTCACACCAAACCAAGCCCTGCTAGTGACTATTTTTCGATGCACTATAAAAATCCCATGGCCAACCCACCAAAATAAAACCAGCTATTCCAGGGCCATTTACACTCTCACTAAAAAATCCAAACTCAAGCCCTACTACAATTCCAAGCTCCCACTTCAATTTAGACACTATGAAATCCTTCCCAGTTGGGCCATGGGGGCTGTCCAGTGGGGTGAAGGGGGGGGGGGAATGGGGGACTAAGGGGGGCATGGGGGGGTGCAGGGGGGTGTTCAAGGGGGCTGTCCAGTGGGTTGCAAGTGGGTGCAAGAGGGCTATCCAGGAACCTAAGCCCATGCAGGTTATGAATGTCTCTATAGAGAAAATGCAGTGCTGTCCAGATCTGGAAAATTTCATAAAACATCCCACAGATACTTCACAGGCACCAGGTATAAATATTTAACCACCTATAGATAGTGAGAATGGTGCTATAAAATCTGGTAACTCTATTTCAAATCATAATTCCAATGTTTTGTTTAATGCAGTACTACATGAAATGCAAGCAGATTTTATCTGAGGATGAGCATGTGTGACCCTGATTTCACCAAGCAGTTTAGTTGATAAACAGTTTTTCGGGTAATGTTTTCCAATTTCAAATATGTTTTATTTTATTTCCATAAACATTTTATAGTTTATTCTATTTTATTTTCCAGACTGATTATATGTATGTTTTCCTAGATTACTCATATATAGCTACTTCTGAATTTTGTTCAGTGTACAGCAGGGGTCCAGTGTCCAGCATGGGTAAATATCCAAGGGGAGTCCAGTGTCCAGGGGGGAGTCCAGTGTCCAATAGGGGTAAATGTGATTTGGGCATCCCTAGAACTAGTTTCCAGGGGGGAGTCCTGTGTCCAGCAGGGGTACAAGGGGGATGGTAGGGGTGGGGGGGGGGGGGAGTATGGGTCCAGTGTCCATCAGGGGTCCAGTGTCCAGCAGGGGTAAATATGCAGGGGGAGTCCAGTGTCCAGGGGGGAGGGAGGGGGGGTGCTGTCCAGGGAGGGGGGGGGGTGTTGTCCAGGAAGGGGGGGGGGGGGGGTCCAGGTGGTGTCCAGGGGTAGGGGGACTAGCAGGGGACTAGCATGGTGCCTGGCAGGGTGCAGGGGGGGACTAGCAGGGGGAAGGGGGACTAGCAGAGCCTCTTTATCTTACTTTGGCCTTTTCTTTTTTTAATTACTGAATCCAACATTTTTAATTCAGGTTTTATTACTTATTTCTCTCATTTATATCTCTGTTTAATTTTTATACATTTAATTCATTTCTACTTGTTATTGAAATATTTCCATTCATGGGGGTGGGGTGTCCGGTAGGGGGCTGGGGTTGGGAGCTGGTGGGGGGGGGGTGGTGTAGCTGGGGGCTGGGGTTGGGCAGGGGCTGGTGGGGGGCAGGGGGTTGGGGGGCAGGGGGGATGGGGGGGGGGGGGTGGTGGGGGGCAGGGGGGTGGGGGGTGGGGCTGGTGCAGCTGGGGGCTGGGGTTGGGGGCTGGTGCAGGTGGGATGCGGGGGGGGGGGGGGGGACTGGTGCTGGTGGGCTAGGGGCTGGGGGGGGGGGGTGCAGCTGGGGGCTGGGGTTGGGCAGGGGGCTGGGGGAAGGGGGGCTGGGGGGGGGGGGTGCTGGTGCAGGTGGGCTGCGGGGGGGGGGGGGGTGGAGGTGGGCTGGGGGTGGCAGGGGGGCTGGTGGGGGGCAGGGGGCTGGGGGGGCAGGGGGCTGCAGGGGGGAAGGGGGTTAGGGTTGGTGGGGGCAGGGGGATGGTGTAGTTGGGGGCTGGTGGGGGGCAGGGGGCTGGTGGGGGTAGGGGGCTGGGGGGCAAGGGGCTAGGGTTGGGGGCTGGTGGGGGTAGGGGGTTGGGGGGCAAGGGGCTAGGGTTGGGGGCTGGTGGGGGGCATGGGGCTGGGGTTGGGGGCTGGTGGGGGAGGGGCTGTCCAGGTAGGGGGCGGGGCTGTCCAGCAGGGGGGAGGGGCTGTCCAGGCAGGGAGAGGGGCTGTCCAGGCAGGGGGCGGGGCTGTCCAACAGGGGGGAGGGGCTGTCCCGCAGGGGGGGAGGGGTGTCTAGTAGGGGGAGGGCTGTCCAGCAGGGGGGAGGGGTGTCCAGTAGGGGGGAGGGGTGTCCAGCAGGGGGCGGGGCTGTCACGCCGCGGTCACGCTGTGATTTGGCCCTGCTCCAGGACGACACCCTGCGGCGGTTACTCCTCTAGGACGACACCCTGTGGCGGTCATGCCGCGGTCACACGGCGGTCACGCCGCGGTCACGTCGTGATTTGGCCCTGCTCCAGGATGACACCCTACGACAGTTACTCCTCCAGGATGACGTCACGCAGTGGGCACGCCGCAGTCACGCCACGGTCACGCTGTGATTTGGACCTGCTCCAAGACGACACCCTGCGGCTGTTACTCCTCCTTAGAGAAACATTGAATGGTTAGCTCTATAATTTTTCTTATTTCCTCATTCCCAAACTATATATCCTCTCAGAATTTCCTCTCAACCATCATTCCACAAAACGTGCATAGCAGGTGGTACAAAGGCTCAATTCAACTGAAAACAATGGTTTGGAATTGTCTGGCATATTTTATTGTACATGTATCAGATAATATTTGTTCGGTAATCCTTCTTTTTCCTTATCCTCTTCACATGTTGTCCGAACCGGATCATCCTCATCCTCTGCACATGTCGTCTGAACCGGATCAGCCTGTTGTGATGGTTCCCACAACCGTTTGACTGAATTTCACACCAAACCAAGCCCTGCTAGTGACTATTTTTTGATGCATTATAAAAATCCCATGGCCAACCCACCAAAATCAAACCAGCTATTCCAGGGCCATTTCCACTCTCACTAAAAAAATCCAAAATCAAGCCCTACTACAATTCCAAGATCCCACTTCAATTTAGCCACTATGAACTCCTTCCCAGTCCCCCACCATTTTTCAATCCACCTAAGCAACCCATCCACAACTTGACCACCAATCAGGCCTACCCACCTCTCAACTTATAAGCCACCAACCCCACATTTTCCACCAGGAATCCCACTTTAAAACCATTCCAAACCTCACCCAATTCTAACCAATTAAACCATACCCCTTAACCTTTGAAGCCCTCATCTAAATTCCTGTTCCAACTCACTTATTTTAGACCCAATCAGCCCTGCCACTTCAGAAAAACAAGAGCAACCTACCTAAAATCCAGTCCAACTTAGTTTACTTCATGCTTTCCCCCATGAGTCCACAACCTCACCTCAACCAAATTATTAACCACCTGGACACCTGGAAGCCACAAGAGGAGAGATAAGGTTTATAGATTTTTTTGTAATATTTTATTCCATTGGAAGAGAATTTGTTGGATGATTCCACTTGTAATGAGGTACTTAATTTCCTCTCCCTCTTTCTTCCATTAAATATTAGACAGATCCTATGTAAAAAAGTCATTCTCCACCTCCGGGGAAGGAACTCTCAGCTACCGTTCTTCTGTTCTTCTTCCCGCTGATGAATAAAATTCCCCAAGTATATTGGGAAAATTTTATTCATTTTTCTTCATTTACCTCTTCTTACTTACTGCTGATTTCAGCAACTGGATTCGGTCTTTTAGTAATAGCCCATGACATCCATCCGTTGTCTAGGGGGTCCAGTGGGGGGGGGGGGGGGGTCTGTCCTGGGGTGTCCAGGGTCTGGGGGGCTGTCTTGGGGGGTCTATCCATGTGGTGTCTAGGGGGTCCAGTGGGGGGGGGGGGGGTCTGTCCTGGGGTGTCCAGGGTCTGGGGGGGGGGTCTATCCTGGGGGGTCTGGGTTTGGGGGGGGGGGTAGGTTCTGGGGGGTGTCCATGGTCTGGGGGGCTGTCCAGGTTCTAGGGGGGGTCTGTCCTGGGGTGTCCAGGGTCTGGGGGGGGGGGGCAGGACTGGCAGGGGTGTCCAGGGTCTGGGGGGGAGGTCTATCCTGGGGTGGGGTCTGTCCTGGGGTGTGTGCTGTCCAGGGTAGGGGGTAGGGGCAGGGGTGTCCAACAGGGGGAGGGGTGTCCAGCAGGGGGAGGGGCTATCCAGGCAGGGGAGAGGGGTGTCCAGCATGGGGGAGGGGTGTCCAGGGGGGTGGTCCAGGGGTGTCCAGGGGTGGTGGTCCAGGGGGAGGGGTGTCCAACAGTGGTGTCTATTGCTGGTATTCTTTTCTGGACTTCAACAGATTATGCAAGGACTTGGCGAATGGTCCTTCAACAGATTATGCAAGGACTCGGTGAATGGATCTTCCACTTCTTCCTCTTCTCCCCCAAACTGTAACTCTCTCTCTCTCTCTGTACTGCTTGCTCTCAATACAGAAATTTACCATTGTACCTTCTTGTTTTTCTCCTCTCTCAATTTTATTCCTAAAAAAATGTGTGTCCTCTGTTTCTATCAACCTTCAGCACACCTTCTATACATCTTCAACTTGTATTCCTTCCACCTATTTCGCAAATAATATGTGCCAAGAAATGTATGTTCTTTGTTGTTCTCATTGGCTATAGCATGGTTATACCAACAGATGAAAATTCATCCGTGGCTATATGTGTGATTTGGCCAATATTTTCTCGGGCTCCTCCTACGGAACCCTCCCCGACTCACTCCCATCCCCCGACGCACTCCCCTCCCCGGACGACCGCGCCTCCCCCCTCACCAGACGATAGCGCGTCCCCTGACGCCGACGAACTCCCCTCCTCCCCCGATGCACTCCCCTCCTCCCGATGACCTCTCCTCCCCGGACGACCGTGCCTCCCCCCACGGACTCCCCTCCTCCGGTCACCATTAATATATTGGAGGGATAACTTGGATTCTCCCTTCATATCCATTTGGGGGAAATAAATATCATCTGATAACTGATGACCAGAAATGAGAGCCTAATAATTTGCCTCATAATCAGTGAAACCTTATAAAAATAGGAAAAAGTATGATTGGACGTATTGTGTTGGTGTGATAAAGACAACCACCTGGCCTACTCAATTAAGATTGGAATTATTTAGCATTATTTCAGTGATCTTTGAAAATCACCATCAAAATATGTTTTCTAATACTCTTTGACATGATCCACTAAGAGGGTAGCCTCATTTGGGAAATCAACATTCAGGGGTAGTTCTTTAGGGGTGGATGTGTGTCCAGTGGGGCTGTCCAGTTGGGGCATGGGGGCTGTCCAGTGGGGTGTAGGGGGCAGGGGGCAGGGGTGTCCAGCAGGGGGAGGGGTGTCCAGCAGGGGGAGGGGCTGTCCAAGCAGAGGGGAGGGGTGTCCGACAGGGGGGGGGGGGCTATCCAGGGGGTGCAGGGGGTGTACAGTGGGGCTGTCCAGTGGGGCTGTCCAGTTGGGGCATGGGGGCTGTCCAGTGGGGTGCAGGGGGGAATGGGGGACTAAGGGGGGCATGGGGGGTGCGAGGGGTGTTCAAGGGGGCTGTCCAGGGGGTTGCAAGGGGGTGAAAGAGGGCTGTCCAGGAACCTAAACCCATGCAGGTTATGAATGTATCTATAGGGAAAATGCAGTGCTGTCCAGATCTAGAAAATATCATAAAACATCCCACAGATACTTCACAGGCACGAGGTATAACTATTTCATCACCTATAGATAGTGATCACAATGCTATAAAATCTGGTAACTCTATTTCAAATCATAATTCCAATGTTTTGTTTAATGCAGTACTACATGAAATGCAATAAGATTTTATCTGAGGATGAGCATGTGTGACCATGATTTCACCAAGCAGTTTGTTTAGTTGATAAACAGTTTTTCTGGTAATGTTTTCCAATTTCAAATATGTTTTATTTTATTTCCATAAACATTTTATAGCTTATTCTGTTTTATTTTCCAGACTGATTATATGTATGTTTTCCTAGATTACTCATATATAGCTACTTCGGAATTTTGTTTCAAGTGTTTCCCAAGTCATACTAAGAACCTATAGTATGGGGTGGTCCTACTAAGAACCTATAGCAGGGGGCCAGTGTCCAGCAGGGGTCTAGTGTCCAGCAGGGGTAAATATGTAGGGGGAGTCCAGTGTCCAGGGGGGATTCCAGTGTCCAATAGGGGTAAATATGATTTGGGCATCCCAAGAACTAGTTTCCAGGGGGGATTCCTGTGTCCAGCAGGGGTACAAGGGGGATGATAGGGGTGTGGGGGAGTATGGGTCCAGCAGGGGTCCAGTGTCCAGCAGGGGTAAATATGCAGGGGGAGTCTAGTGTCCAGGGGGGAGGGAGGGGGGGTGCTGTCCGGGGGGGGGGGGGGGGTGTCCAGCAGGGGGGAGGGGTGCTAACCATGGTCTATAAATCTGATGTAGTTCAGTCTATTCCTGTCTTATCTCATGCTGCTAAACATGTCAGAATTAGTGAATTGGTACATGTTAAACCTGAATCTAGTAGTGCTGAAGATGTTGTGGTTATCAGATCAGATAAACTTGGTTATCAGATCAGGGGGCAGGGGGACTAGCAGGGGACTGACAGGGGGCCTAGCAGGGGGCCTAGCAGGGGCAGGTGGCCTAGCAGGGGGCAGGGGGACTTGCAGGGGGCATGGGGGCTGGCAGGGGGTAGGGGGGGGGGGGGGGGCTGGCAGGGGGACTAGTAGTGGGGGACCGGCAGGGGGTGGCAGGGGGGGACTGGCAGGGGGCAGGGGGGGGGGGGGGGGCTGGCTGACAGGGGGGCAAGCGGGGGGGGGGGGGGGTGGCAGGGGGGAACTAGTAGGGGGAAGGGGGCAGGGGGGGGGGGGGTTGGCAGGGGGGTGGCAGGGGGGACTAGCATGGGGCAGGGGGAAAAGGCAGGGGGACAAGCAGGGGGTGGCAGGGGGGAGGGGTGTCCAGGAAGGGGGAGGGGCTATCCAGCAGGGGGAGGGGTGTCCAGGTAGAGGGAGGGGCTGTCCAGCAGGGGGGAGGGGCTGTCCAGCACGAGGGGGAGGGCTGTCCAGCAGGGGGAGGGCTATCCAGCAGGGGGAGGGGTGTCCAGCAGGGGGGTGTCCAGGCAGGGGGGAGGGGTGTCCAGCAGGGGGGGTGTCCAGCAGGGGGAGGGGTGGGGCTGGCAGGGGGACAAGCAGGGGGTGGCAGGGGGGGACTAGTAGGGGGGACCGGCAGGGGGTGGTAGGGGGGACTGGCAGGGGGCCGGGGGGGGGGGGGGGGCAGGCAGGCAGGGGGGAAAGCAGGGGGTGGTAGGGGGTGAAAGGCAGGGGGACAAGCAGGGGGGAGGGGTGTCCAGGCAGGGGGAGGGGATGCCCAGTAGGGGGGAGGGGTTTCCAGGCAGGGGGATGGGCTGTCCAGCAGGGGGGAGGGGCTGTCCAGCACGGGGGGGGGGGGGGGGGGTTGTCCAGCAGGGGGGAGGGCTGTCCAGCAGGGGGGTGTCCAGCAGGGGGGGGGGTGTCCAGGCAGGGGGGAGGGGTGTCCAGCAGGGGGGAGGGGTGTCCAGGAAGGGGGAGGGGGGTGGGGGGGGGGCTGGCAGGGGGACAAGCAGGGGGCATGGGGGGGGGGGGGTGGTAGGGGGATAAGCATGGGGTGGAAGGGGGGACTAGCAGGGGCAGGGGGGACTAGCAGGGGGCAAGGGGGACTAGCTGGGGGGGTGGCAGGGGGAAGGGGGGACTGGCAGGGGGTGGCAGGGGGGACTGGCAGGGGTGGCAGGGGGGACTGGCAGGGGGTGGCAGGGGGTGGCAGGGGGGTGGCAGGGGGGTGTCCAGGGGGGTGTCCAGGGGATGTCGAGGGGGTGTCCAGGGGGTGTCGGGGGGGGGGGGGATATTTTTTTATGGATTTGGACACCCTAGAGCCACAATTTAAATCGTGGCTGTTGGTTTATTACCACAGTTATTAACCGTGGCTATAAACATAATGCCATGGTTTTAAACCGTGGAAATTAAGTCTGTCCGGCCTTTAGTATATCCACGGTTGTAACCGTGGCTATAGCTATACAACCATGGTTTAAATCGTGGCTATAGGTCTAGGCCTATAGTCACGCCAAACTTAGCCACGGTTTGAGAAACCGTTGCTATTACCTATAGCCACGGTTTTAGGGCCTATAGCCACGGTTTAGAACTGTGGCTATACCCCGAATTTCCAGTAGTGTGGGGAGACCCACCATGGGTCTCTTGGATTTTCATCCTAAGAACATTTCTAGTGCTAGTTGATTCTTAATGGTGGGGAGTACATTCTAGAATCCCCTAGAATATTTGGTTTTTGTGAGTTCTCTTTGGTTTGGGTGATGGTTGGGTTCATTGAGAGAATGCCCAACAATCGGGTTCTTGGCTTGGTTGTGGAGGTGGTGGCTTCATCTTTCCGTTGATTCTCCAGACGTGGTTGTGAGTTGTGTTTTGTGTGGGAAATAGTATTAAGTTGCATTGCTGGTGATTGATATTTACTTATCATTAGAGGCTGGATTATGTTGTTATGGTATCCTTAGGTGTTGTTTTTTTTCATCCGGAAAGTGTTATGGCTTTTCGGGGGCGGAAAGCATTAATGGTGGGGAGAATTGTCACACACGGTTTTTTTGTCTTTGTATTGATCCGGCCCATTGGAAATCCTGATCATTATCATGGGTATTTGGTGAGATGAATCCTGAGTATTGAAGTTTCATATATTTCTAACCACCCTAATTTGGGGATCCACATTGTTTGATAAGTAGTTTTTGAAGAAAGGGTGGTTACTTCATGAATTGGGCCAACCGTGAGCCCATTCCCAGTTTTAAAAACTGAATTTGTTTCTTTTATAAATATTTTGTTTTTCATCCTTTTTCACCCATTCAACTTCCCACTTTTCCTATACTGATATATTAAAATATACTTATCCTCTTGGACCCATTAGAAATTAATAAGCCGAGTGAATTTGGGTTACTCATTTAGGTATTGGGCCAGCCAATGGGCCCATTTCCTGTTTTAATAAAATAATTAGTTTCATTTATTTCTTTTTCATTTTTTAATATTTTTCGGTGATTCTACCTCCCCCTTGAATCCAATAACCCTATACAAACCCTCAAAATCTATTTTACCTCTTTGGAGATCATATGGGTCTCGGATTAGGGCGAAACTGCTCAGAAAAACCTCAAATCATCCAGAATTGACAAGGTAAATTTTATCAATCATAAATAAATCAATTCGTACTCTTTTGGACACCAATATTATTTCCCTGGTTCTTCCATACCTTAGGACTGTATCCAAGAAGTTTCAAGCCATTACATTTTCTATAGGGTTGCAGATCTAATGGAAGACGAAGAGTTTTCTAGGGTGAAAGGTGAGATTCCTTCTCCTTTCTCTTTCCTCTTCCCCCTCCATTCATTATTTCGTGGATTTATTTTATACCCCAGTATTGATCAACCTATGGTTTTGTTATAAATTTTTTTTATGGGGTTTCTGTTTGTTTAGGTCTGGTATTTATAGTTTTATGGTTTATAAAACCGCGACGGGTGATTTTGGGTGTGCGTTTCAATTACGCCAAAGATTTGAGGTAGGATATCCCTTGAACATGCCTTTATCATTCAAGTTTCATCATTTTAATATTCTCCTTAACTTATATAAATGTTTATTATTGTTTTTAAGCCTTTGGATAATTTTATTGGGGTGAAAAGTGGTTGTTTAATCATTGTTTTGTGGAAGGTGGTGTTGTTTTATCATGAAAGTGCTCAACAAGTCTTTGCTTAAATGTTCTCTTATCTTTTGAAAATATTTTGTGAGGTTTGTAATCTGGTTTATGGTATTTTTAACATGTTACAGTATCTTGAATGAAAATATGGCATTAAATTGGTGTTTTATTCCTTTTCATGTACTTAAAATAAATTGTTTTGTTTAAAAAGGGCATGTCATGTGTTCGGTAAATTGCCCGGTTGGCTTTTATGTGTGATGTGTGATTTGAAAGTTATTTGTTTGGATTTATAAAGGAATTGGAATAATGATAAATGGTATTTTTGGGTACTTATATGGATTTCCTATTTGGATTTGTTTTTACAAACAAGTGGGTTTTTATTTACAACATATTTTGGCCCGAGTTGCCCAAAAATGGACTATTTCACATCTTTATGAAAATCGTTGTGTTTTGAATATGTAACCTGAGTATTATAAGAGATTTATGAATGTTTTTTTCTGCTTTAAATGGTGTTTATACAGATCCCTAATAAAATTAAAATTCATACCTTCGTCAAAGGTTAGTTTTGAGAAAATGTTTAAAGGCCCGTTTGGCATTTCCTAGAAATGAAGGAGTGTTTCACTTGTATATAACAAGTTGTGCAATTGGGATTGTTTTATGGTCCATTAAATGATTTTATTAAATGTTTATTAGGATGAAAAATATGATTTGGTTTGGTTTTGATGTGTGTTTATAATTTAAAGAGTGTTTTTGAAAGAGTTTTATGTTCAAAGCCTCAATACACTTCATGAAATTGTTTTACCAAAATATTTAGCGGTTTGTTGATTAGTGTAAGAAATGTGAAGAAAGATTATGGGCTGTTTGTGTTTTTATGTTTTTGTAATGGAATGTGGATGTGAAATGTGTATTTGATAATATGTGTAACTTTATTGAGCACTAAAGGGAATCCCAGGTATCTAGGTGGGCAGACGTGTACTAGTATGCTAGTGATTCTGTGGGGGTTGTCCTCTGTTTCACGTAACAAGTTTGACAATGACAACACTAACTAAACTACGATGATGATGATTATTGGGGAACACTAGGTTATGGGTATGTTCCCTACTAGTGGCTCATGCACGAGAACGGATATTTATTATGGTTACTTTCACCGAGATACGAGGTACCTGGGGCTCACAACTAACTAGTGCCTAGGGGTATTCCCGTGACTAGTGCTAATTGGCTATTTTGTACTCACCGTCGGCATATGGTGTGTTTGGTTGGTAAATTCAGTATTATGTGTTATTTATTTAAAAGTTAAAATTCTTTAAAGCAGCCCTCTTGAAAACTATTTTCATTTTTATGTTTCACCTCTTTGAAAAAAAAAATTGTTACTTGCATTTTTGTTTATTAAACATGCATGTGTTTGTCTGATAATTATTATAGCATGGAACCTCATTTGAAAACCATACTTTCGAATCATGAATTTAAAACTATAAATTGATGTTTCTTTTATTTTAAAGGAATGTGCATTGGGAATAGAATATCGGGCTAACCTACGGAGTTTTAATACTCACGCCTATAGTCTTCTTCTTTTTTTAGCCCTTGTGCAGGTTTCATCTTTAGTTCGATCACCTTGGGCGACATTTTATCATTGTGTTCGAGAGTGACCAAAAGTTTCACATGGAGTTATTTGTTCATCGAGATTTCTCAGTTGAGTTGTTGGTTTTGTTCTAATTTTAGTTTCTTGTACAAATAATATTTAGTTCAATTTTTATATAAATTCATTTTGGGCTGTCCGTTTATTTCCGCTGTTTGTTTGATTGTTTATATATGGGTGAAATCGTTCCCTTGTGTACTCTATTGATTCCCTTGGTGCTTGTCACCATCCCGGGAGGATCAGGAACGCCTCTCGGGACTTGTCGCGGGCTGGCCTGGGTGACCGGTTCAGGGTCGACTCGGGCTGGTTCTTGACATAGATTGTGTTCATGGATATGTATGAATTTTTTTTATTCATGTTATATTAAAATGGTATTCATTAGTCATTTTTAGATTTTTTTATCTACAAAATATTAATATTTTTTTTGAAAAAATAATTATGCCACAATGTGATTTATTTATGTAAACATGAACACTTGAAATATTGGTGTGTTTTATATATTTTATGGGAATTCAATTAGAGTTAATAGGAAGTGTAAAATGATATTTTGATGAGTAATTTTGAAATAATAAAATGAGAATATAAATATGAAAAAATGTTGTCTTTTGAAAAATTAAATTTGAAGATATTCATGTTTTAAAAAAGAGAAATTTAAATTGAAATATATGAATTCATTTAAAACGATAAATACTAGACGAATTATTAAGATTCCATTGATATGATTAAATAAGTAAGATTATAACTATTTGAAAGAGATAAAAGGATTACCATACCTATTAAATTCAAGTAATTTTCCATATTAAATTTTTTAAATACTGTAAGATAATTCAAATTGTGTTTTAAAAATTTCATGAATAGAATTAGATAAGAATAATTAAAAAAATAGTGATGATGATCAGTTAAAAAAATATATTCTATGTGTTGAGTATAATTAGAGAAAACAAATTATATTATGATGAGTATATTTTTTACATTGAATAAGTATAAGTATAAGAGAAAATAGAGGTATACAACAGTAATGTTAAATTTTTTTTATTGAAGGCCATGTAGAGGATATTAATCATCTAATAAATATTTCAATGTAAGAATAAGATGAGATATAATATTATCATATTTTTATAAAAATAGAGTATATGTGTGACAAACCAAGATACTTTTATAACCAAGAGAGTGCTATTTAATATTGATTAAAAAGTGATGAAGGTGATCTATAATTTTTATTATCATGAATAATTGAGAATATAATGCTGATTATTATTCATGAGGTATTGTTATGTTGTCATTATCATATGATGAAGCTTATGAGTATTTATATTAGTTCTTATATAATTACTTATTGGAGAATTAAATTTATTTATGTAGGTTCTATATTTATGGAGTTCAAGATAACCCACATTCCCTTGGTTTAGTGATAATAACAAAAGATCACCATAGTGTGTTTGGATAAAAACCATCATACGCTAATGATTATATCATAGATAATGGTTGAACTTCACAAAAAATTATTTTACATTATGGTATTTTTTCTTATTTATCACTTCTTATAAGGAGTGCATGTGTGTTTTGGGAGTTTGACAACTATTCCCCCTTATAGGTAAATGGTAATTAGTTAATGTATTTAAATTACTAGAAACAACATGATATAGTAATTCGACCACTCTTAATGTATCTATATAAATATAATTGCAGAACTAGATTCAACATGCTTATTCACAATTTTTTACGTATTTTATAAAAATTGAATATAAGAAATTTAATCATTAAAATATTTATTAAATATAAATATTTATTAAATAATTTTAAAATAAATTATAAAACATTTGTAATTATTTTGAGTTAAATTATTTAGATATTTATATATATTTCATTAAATATTAATTACTAATATATTGATTTCAATATATAGTATTGTAAAATTATATTATAAACTAAATATTTAATTATAACAATCAGTACACCATTATAATGGTCGCATTACTATTAAAATGACTATATTGTTAAATGCTACCGGATATATTATAGTGATCATATATAATTTCAAAACCCTATATATATACCATATATATCCAACATGATTATTTCATATGGTTTTCTCTCAAGATTCACCATATTTATTTTATATAAATCACAATTTATTTCTAATATTTCTCATTCTTTATATTATGATGATCAAAACTATGGTATTTCTGAGAGACCAAGGGCCATGACATTTATAACTTCTAGCCATGTTATTTACCTTTTTTTATTATTATATTGTATTTTTTAAATATTATCAAGTATATTATTCTTTTAATTGTAACATTATATAATTAATTAATGAAATAACAATTTTTTTGTTATGTGTTGGATATTATTTTTTTGACTTATACCATAATAAATGAATTCATATTTAATAATAAAAAATGTATATAATCATGTAATTAATAATAACTATATATATTATATATTTATATTTTCAAATAAATATGTATAAAAATTCATATAATTATTACATCTATAAGATAAGAGAATATATGTATACATAAAATTTACTATTCTAAAAAAAATCAATAAAAATTCATTTATTTCACTATACTACTATATTTTATTGAGGTATTTATAAAGAGTGATTTTTATTACTTATTCTAATATTCTCATGATATGTTTCAATCATCTAATTAATTCATTTAGCTTCATTGGTATATCAAAATCTATTATTGAAAAATTTATTTTTCATTTTAATATCTTATAGATAAATTTTAAATGAATAAAGTGTTTATGATTTATTAGAAATAAAAAAATAATATTTCATATAATAATATTTGTCAAAAAATATAGTACTTAACTATATTGGTCGATTTAAGAATATTTTATCCTTATAGATCCAAAAGTAAGAGTCGAAGTGGAATTCATATATTGATCAATATAAGTTTCTATCTCTTTTCTAATGCATTATTATCTTGAAAAGCATCACAAGAGTTAATTATTTTGGAATTTGTATTTAAAATATTTCTCACTATGATATAATGTATAATTATTTGAATATTATTTCATCTCGAATAACTAAATTTCTAATTCTATAATTCATCTTTTTTCTTAATACTTATGTAGTAACATTTTTCCTCTATAATGACATGATATAAATTCCACCTTGTTTTCTTCTATCTCATGATATTTTTATAATCTTTCAATATTATAATGAATCCTATATATTTTTAAAATTTTACCTCATTCCCAATATATAACAACTTAATTACACTCAAATTATTATTTCTAAATCCATAAATTAGGAGAACATCCATTGAAGTTATTTTGTTCTCATTGATTTGAGTCTTGTCATAGTATTTATAAATTATGAAAATATATTAACCCAAAGTTATAAAAATACTATCATGTTGTTTATCTCATTTTAAGATATTTCTACTAGGTTTTTTAGCCACCACTATACAAAATACATTCCATTTAATTCATGGATAATTTTATGAAAGTATAGCTAATACCTATATTATGTATCTCTAGTATTATAATATAATTTATCTTTTATAAATTTATTAAAAATATATATATATTATTTTAGGAATATTATTTGAAATAGTCCCCTATGTTTTGCACCAATAATATGTCTCCTCAATTTTCCCATTATTATTTTTTAATTTCACTTCTTATTTGGATAGTTCTGTTCATTTAATTCGATTTTTTTCCTACTATCTCAATTGAATCATAACAACTATATTATTTATATACAGACATATTGTACTAGAAAATTAATTCCTAGTATACATATACAATACAATACCAATAACAACATTCAAATACAAATCTTTTCAAATCATAGTAAATATATTGACCAAATTTAATTTTTCATTTTGATTAACTATGAACCCCATTTATTATTATAAACATTTTCATGATTATTTTTTATTTTAATAATATTATTTTTTAAATTTTACTAAGAATTAATCTCTTTGTAATTCCAAATTCCAAAATTATTATTATTTTAATTATATTCCCATAAGGAATCAATGTGTATAGCACATTTTTTAGAAAATATAAAACATAATTTACCATATTTTTTCACTACCTTTTATTTCTCCATAGAATAATGTGTCCAAGGAATGTGGTTTTAGAAGAATAAGCTATTTATTAATTTTTATAGTGTATTAAAAAAAATTAATGGTGCATTTTTATGAGTCTCTCACTGATTGTATTATATTTAAAAAATGAAAATTATTTTTATTAATAGATTTTTTAGCATCTTATAGATTTTCCTCATGTTAGTGAACCTCCCTTTTCATTATGTTCCAAATATTGGAAGTATCACCAAGTTTTGTATTCAAATAAAAATAGTGAAATTGAGATCATATTTCTTCCTCAATAACTCTTTTTTCCATCTCAAAAAAATATTTTATTATTTTATATTTATATAATCTTATTCAATGATGAATTATCATAGTAATATATTTCAAAATTAATAATACAAAACATGATCTCTATTCATTGGACATACCCCTTCCTTATTTCTACTTTTTATCCTACAATCCATCGATTTTTTATACTCTATATGATATATGGAAACGTTTTTTATTATTAAATAAAATAAAAAACTCCTTCATATTATATATATTACTATCCTTTAAATTTTTCATCACAAGATGAAACATAACACTTGTATAGATAATTACACACATTAAATATATTTCCTTCAATTTTCTTATAATTATTACTCTAACAATCATTAACCACCATATTATTCTTCTTTTAGGATATTTTTGGTTGATTTTAATAGACATCATCATTATTAATTATAGGTTAATTATAAGAAAATGTTTAATTTTTCAAAAATAAAAACATTTAATTATATAATTAAACATGGATATAATTTCTTTACGAAATACTTTTAAATATAAATGAAATTAAATCAATGAAATTCATATCACCCTCATCATACATGTATTATTCAATATGAAACTAATTGAAGTTCTATTGTTATTTATGGAAACAAATAGTGTTTTCTAGATCAAATAAATTGATAAGGGTTAGTATAGTATTATTATTTACATCAAGGGTTGGAGAACTGTAAAAGACATAATTCAATCTAATGATATGGGTTTTGGTTTCTTTCTGACATAAATAGTATATCATGAAAAGCATATCATATGATTATTTATAGATATATTATGTATTCACAATATATTTTTTGAAAATATTCTTGTGATTTTTGTTGACTATGTTTTTTTGGATGAAGAAAAAATAAAATGAATATTTTTTTTTGAAAATTTCATTATTCAACAATGGTAAATATTCATTTTTTTTGGGTTATATTATCTTAAATTTATGAACATGTTAGAATTTTGTTTGAAGATTCATGAAAAATCAAATACCATTTCACTATGAAAATTTTCATGATGAATTATGGTTTCAAGACTTTTTAGAGTCATCACAACTCAAAAACAATGATCATTAAATTGAAGTTATTATTTCAAAAATCCAATATCTTTTTGAATAGAGTTTTTAGATTACAATACCAATAGAATAACATTTTTTTAATTTTATGAGGGTGTAAAATATCATATACTAAAAACATTGGTTATGAAAAAAATAACAATGATTTCATTAGAAAACATTGAAATAATATTTTTATTATTTTTATGGATTTATTTCAGGAGGATAATCATCATCTCATAAAAATGGACTGATAGATGGAGAAGTGAAGATATCACATCCAATATTTATGGTATTAAATGAGAAATTTTGTCACTCTTCCAGATCTAGATTTTAATTTCATATCATAATAATGTAATTAATTTCAATATTTAATGATTGTAAAAATGATTTACTCTAAACAATACTAAGATGAATTATTACAAAACACTATTCAAGGAACCTTTAAGATAATTCAACTGGATAATATAGATATGTTTTTTTATATATCGGTTTCCTGATATAGTGAGTTAAATGTCTTTAAAAAATATGTATCTATCCCAAAATAATATGATACCAGATATAAAACAATAATGAGCAGTAATTTTTATTAACTCGTCCCATGAATTATAAATCATTCCATTATACACAAGTATGAGTCTTATTTGGATAAATAAAGTGTATGTATTAGTACAACTTGAGAATAAAAGTAGATATCATTATTCTTGTTGAATTTGTATTATTGACCATGTACCTATTTTAAAATATTATACAACTTATATAATATTTTTTCATTAATAAAAATCATGAAATGAATAAAATAGTATTTCAACCATTTTATATATAGGAATAAATATCAATTAAAGAGGATGAATGGAATTATGCAAAAAAACTTGCGATTGTGTGGTATCCAAGCCATTTTTGATGTCCTTCATCATAATCTACTTTAAAACGAGTCTATAAACTTACCATATTAATTATATCAATGCAAAAAGAGTGTTTATTGTGTGTTTTGGGGATACAATTACCCCCTAGTTGTTTATACTTCACATTTGATTGGTAACAATATATATATATATATATATATATATATTGAATTTCACATCTATATATACATGTGTGACATATTTAAAAGTGTAGTAAAATATAAAACCGAGTGATAAATATTAATTTTATTTTTTAATAATGATATATTTTATCAAAATTTGGACCTAAAAATATGAATAATATTATAATTTAAAAATAAATAGAAAAAATAAAATAACCAGAGTTCAAAAATTTGTATCATCTCAATCTCCTAGGAATATGACACTAAAAAACAACAATGTAAAAATTTAATGAAAATATAAGTAATGCAATACTAAATATGGAAATAAAAAATATTCAACCTATATTGAAATTTATGAAATAGATAAATGATATAATTTTGTGGTATTTAAATAAAGTATAAAACCTATATTGTATTTCAAATATGTCTACTAAGAATAACAAGTTGATAGTTAAAATATTAATTATACTATTGGAATTGTAAAATAATAGTTCTATATTTTATGAAATAACAATATATGAAATTTATAAAATCATAAAATTACAAATCTATTAAATTCATAAAAGATTTTTTTTATGAAAATAAATATGAACTACAATTTTTAGTAAACTATATAGTTTTTTTTCATTAAAATGTAAATTATTATTAAATTTAAAATTTTGAAATAATTTTTTCCATAATATATTTTTATAAAACACAATATATTTGAATTGAAATGTTAAAAGTATTTCATTTTTTCCTTATAATTTTTTTATGAATAAAAAGATTCGGGTTTTCAAAAAAACTAGAATTTTTCAACAAAATTATATTTTAATTATAAGATAAATTTCACATATTTAAAAAATTATTTTCATAAAATGTATTTCATTTTTATAAATATAATATTCAAATTAACCTACAGAGAACTATTGGTATTTTTATAAAATATTTTAATTTTTAGTAAATATTGAAGATTAATAAAATACTGAATTTTTCCTTATAAGTGAATACATGACTAACTACATATGGAATGATTTAAGAAACCATTATATCATACTCAAATGTAAAAATCAATATAGATAGTTATGAGAATCATAAATATTGTAAGTATTGGTAAAATGATCATTTAATAACCAGTATTATATTTTATAACAATCATCTTCCATTATAAGTGACACCTTTTACCACCCATGTTCTACTGACACACTATATTTCATATCATTCCAAATATCTACATAAATAATCTTCCAACCATCCTTAATATTTTTAAGGAGTTATATACTAATAAAAAACTATTCTATGGAGTCATATTGGGTAACCTAAGAGTTTACATCCAATGGAGGAGGTAATACTCCAAACCAAAGTCTCTTAGTTTTTTTCTTTGTATACCTCCTAAATTAGATTCAACATTTTTTCTAAAAATATACGTATGTTTAATATACTAAATTTTTATTGAAATTAATTAATATCAATTTTATAATCTCATTTCATATTTTCTAAAATGAATACATCAACCATGTTTTGTTTGGCTCACCATCTCATTGGATAACGTGTTTCAATTGTCATCATCACCTTGTTGTATTGTTAAATAAAATATATTATATGATACTATTATGATAATATGTATATTATAACATACTTTATGTACTGTAATTTCTGAATTATCCTTAAACTAAATAAAAAGAAACTAGTTCATGGTTGTCGGTAAATCTGCCTAAATGAACTAACCATATAAAAATGACATTTGTACTGCATGTATTATCCTCATGTGAGAACACATATGTATTTTTAGGGAAAAAATTAAAATGACATGAATATCATTTCACTTCAATTATGGAGTTATAGTCTCATTTTATGAGGACTTCGATAGTAATACACAAAATGAAGTGATGTTGGAACCATGAATTGAACACACTTAAGAGTATGAATAAACATGATTTATTTATAAAATTATTTTAAATTTATATAAAGTAATTGATGTAAATAAAATATATTTAAAAAAATATCATATGATTTTTTTTAATAAATTAAATTTTATTTTTTAGAAATTTATATGATTATACAGAACGATTCAAGAACCAATGATATTTGATCTTTCAAACCACCATCAAAATTTTAGATTACAAATTCTCATTAATATCCCACAATGACTACAATATTATTCAGATTTAAATATTCCATATATATATATATATTCCTTATATATTTGTCTAGTTTATTTTACCTTCCTTTATTGGTGATAATACATGTTCTTCATGTTCACATCATAATTCAACCATTAATGAAAATCCATTACAAAGGAAAATAGACGAATTATTATCTCTTTTAATATACCACACCATCAAATGATTTTTAACCATATACAATTTTCATAAAATTGTGATTTATTTTTGGGAAACCATTTGGTTTATTTTCTAGTTCTAATGAAATTATTATTCTATTACCCAGTTTAATGATTCATTACACTATTCATAAAACCCTAATGATAAATTTCATTTTCAACCCTAAATTTACACCCATTTATATCACTTAAAATCACTTGAGAATAATTTTTCAGGATCTAATATTATTTTTAAATTTATCAACATCCATGATTTCCAAATCCCTCATATGAATGTAATATTTATGTTATGCCATAAATTTATGATCTATGATAAGGTTATGTATCTCATTTTAATTTATTGGGATTTTTAAGCGAATGAAATATATTTTATTTTGTTATGTGGAACTAATATTCATGTATAGGTCATTGATATAAAGGGTGATAATTTATATTACTCTATCTGATTAAGGAATGTTTTTGTATCTATATATGTATGTTTGGGAATTTAAATTCAAGTGGGTTTTCTTGAACTTTTGAGATATTGTATAGGGTGGTATTACTAGAATATTAGAATAGAAATATGAGGGTTTTAACCCTCAAATGACCCTTGTTGGTAGTTAGATGAGTATCCCATGATATTTGGAGTTCTTTAAAGTTTCTAGAGGGTTCGAGGATTAGAGTTCAAGATTTTGGAGTTATAGACTTGGTTACATGGTTTGTACACTGTTAGATCCAACAATGGTCCACAACTATGTAGTTATAAATGAATTGAAACATAGTGTGTAAATATCAAAAAAAAGTCTAGGGAAAAATTTCAATTTTCAAAAAATCATAGGCATTTCACTTAGTTGGTGCATGGTTGTTAAAACTGTGTGTCATAACTATGAGAAGAGGTTGTCCATAGGCCTTTGGTGTAGCATAATTGATTCAATATTTTTCTGAACATTATTCCATAACCTAAACCTATTTATAAAAGGATTTATTTACTCCCCCAAACTTCTTCATTATAAATTCAAAAAAGTCTAATGTGAAGTCCAATTCCATGTGTGTAGGACCACTCCTCATACCTTTCTTCTTCTTAGTGGATCTTGTTCAATATTATTCCTTTATTATTGATACCATACCCATTTGAAAGCCCTAAGTTAGTGTGACACTAAAATATCCTATTTTTTTTTCTATTCCTAAAAAATATATTCATTCAATTATGTGGGGTTTTCATTATTTTTAAGGAATTTTTGGTTCCTTGATTTTTTTACATTTTATTTCGAACTGAAGGTTCATAATAGATGGGTGTAGTCCTTTGAGGCTAACATAGGTGGTCTATCAAATTTAACCCGAATTCCTATATTGTTTTTGATTTCCTTAATGGTGTGGTAATGACAACATCACCATGATATGAATCAATTTTAACTAAATGTTTGATTGTGGTTTCCTTAGTTTAAATTCCATTTTCAATTTCACATAGGTCTTAGGTAGTGGTTTCTTCATGTGTGATTTCTATAAGAGATAATAACCATAAATTTCCTTGATTTTCTTAAATACCTAAATAATTATTAGAATAGATTAAGTGGAGACATTATGTTAGTTTTTGTTGAAGTTATTAATCATAAAAAATGCGATTAATTTATAAAAATATAAATTTTCAATGTAAATTAATGATTGTGAAATGGGGTTTCATAAATGTTAATGTTGGTTGAGTGATAATGAAAAAATTTAATGCAGTTTATTATAGAATGGAATGAAAAGTTGTTATTATTTTTATTAAATTCTATTTTTGATAATGTAAATTAATTAGTTTTTGGGTAGTGACTTTTTTAAATCAATTTAATAACATGAATTGGTACCATATTCATTATAATGCATATCAAAACTCATGGTTGAGACTCTGGACTTATGAAATGGTTAGGTTTTATAAAAATATTAAATAATCATTTTGAAATTTTAAATAGAACATATAATGTGAAAGGATGACCAATGGTAGTTTAAACCAAATGTATAATGATAATTTCATAAAATTAATGGTTAATTGATTAAATTTTTAAATTTATGAAAAATTATTAGGAATGTTGGTATGAGATCCTTCGATCTTGTATTGAATGTGCTATAAAGAAATTTTGGGATGATCACATTAATTCCATTATATACTTAAAGATTGGGAATGTTGGGAAGGGAATCATATTAAATATTATTGATGGTAACTTGGTAAATCAGGGTGGAGTTCCTAGACATGTATTAATACTTGATAATTGGGAATGTCTCGATGAGAACTAAGATTCCATGGGAATTATAGGAAAAACATATTGATTCTATGTGATTAATGATGATTGGGGAATGTTGGGATGAGATCATATATTTAATGAGAATTTTTGGATGAGATATCAAACGACACATGATACTTCAGGATACTAAGAAAATATTGGTGGATCTCCTAGATTCGACATAGTTAATTATTATTTTCTTGGTCATTTTACCATCCTATGAGATGCCTTGAAACTATTCAATGATGGTATGGTTTATCTTGTTCATAGACCTAGATATTTAAAATTTTATATATGACTTTGAGTTCCTATATGAACTTGGGGAATTAGTGTATGTTTTTTATTATTATCTAAATTTATTTAAAGATGTTATAATGTTTATTTATTGAAAATAAACATGATTTTTTAGACTAGTTATTTTTGGGACATTATTAGTAGTGGACTACTGAGTTATAATGACACCCTGATATGGACGCCATTAAACTATGGTACCTGATATGATACTGTTTCTTTTCATAGGTTTATATATATGATAATACTGATATTTTTTTTGTGTTACCCAACATGATGGGGAATTTATGTATGATAGGAATAGATAGGACCTGATACTAGTTATAGGAAATGTTATTAGCCTCTCTTTATTTTATTTATTTTGTACTACATGTGTATGATCTACCCTTGGGGTATTCAGTGTGTATGGAATCTTCATCTCTTATTTAATCTGATGTTGTATTTAATGGATAAAACTTACCCGGTTTTTATGTTTAACCCTAGTGTTATACCTATTTAATTTTATTCCAATAGTAATTAACCATTGACATGATGGAATAATATCTCCAAAGTATCTTTATAGGCCTTACTTATTAGTCGATAACCACTGGTGTATGGGGAGGCACTACTATGATTTATGGGCATGCTGGCCAAAGGAACTGATTTAGTAGAATATTGGTTATGTTGTTACAAAGTTGTATTAATATTATTTATTATCTTTTGTATTATTAATTGGTAATAGTTTATAGGGTACTATAATATTCTAGATTTTAGTAATGAGATCATTCTTGGGTTCCTGCAGCCCCATTCATGGGTGAGGGGACTGAGTTGCGAGTGATAAGAATTTTTGTTATTTCTTTGTGCTTTTATAGTTGGTTGATTTACACATTGAGTGGTGTATTTTGGTGTGATGTTATTGATTTGCTGGATATTTATATATTGGAACAGTATTTAATGATGGAGTGTGTTCTCTTAAATAGTTCTATGAACATAGGATTGATATATCATATGTATGCTACTTGTGATCGATTATTTCTTAGGATTCACATGATCTGATGTTTTATATATTTCTTGTGGTTTATCTATACTAGTTATTTATATCAACCTACAGTTATAAATGATAAAAAGGGGTTGGTATTTATAATTTATATACCCATTTTTATGGTTTACATATATGTGTATCATTTCATTTTATATCCCTAAAATCCTCATGAGGCTTCTAGTTAATAGGCATGAATAAATGAAATAAAAAGGGTCTGTTTTGAATATATGAAGTTACTTTAAGAAAAAAAATATGTTTATTTCTCTTGTAGCATGTTAATGGAACTATATATAATGAAACCATGGATAATTAATTCTAATAAATCCTGGTATTCTTTAAATGATGATTAAATAAATGTTTTGAAAAAATTGAAAACTTGGTTGAAAATTGGCATGCTTTTAAATAAATTGAAATATGAAATAAATAGAACTTTGTGGAACTTGGAGATGAGTATCCTTTATGGGTATGGCCCGGTACTTTGTATAGGTAGTATGGTCTTTAGAGAGATAATGGGTCATGATACCCATTGTTATAGAATATATGACCATGATGGGTTTAGATGTACCTAATAGAGGTGTGTTTCTTATTTTTCCATCAATTGGAGTATGAAATTGACACTGTATGTTTTTTTACTTGCATTGTGTTTTGCATGATGTGTTAGACCCAAGGTTTTGTTTCTTTCCTTTTAGTTCCAATAATGATGTTGTGTGTGTCTACTAGTTTGAAGGACCATGGGTATGTGGTTTTCTTTGGTGCGTTGAAAACTTGTGTTTTTGAATGTGAGGAACAAGTCGATGTTTGAATATATGAAATTGATAAATAGAAGGTGTATCAAAGAACATGGAAGGCATGGTAATGCATCACATATTTTTGGTATAATAAAAGTTAGGTGTATGTGTTCTTTTTAAGGATGGTTTTAAGGAAAGGATCATTAAAAGGTTTTTTTAGATATTTCGACATTGTTTTGATATAGTAATTGAGGATGTACATGGGTGGATAAGTCATGGGATGATAAGTCATGGGTGGATGATTTTAATCATAGAATTTTGATCGAGCTGATGGGTATTCATTCATTTAGAAATTACTTATGAGATATTTCAAAATTATTTAATGGAATCAATGAGGTTTACTTAGGTCTAGTGAGTCTATTGAGTGAGGTGGAAAGGTCATATTCCAGAATGGGTTCTTGAACCTAGTTCTAATGTTTCACGAATCATGGTATCATGAGTTAGTTTTGGTAAATAGATGTTAGGGAATGTGATTCCTGATGGTTTTGAATAGGTCAAGGTGGAATGAATGTTTTAGAGGTATACGTTGTTGTATGGGCCTTATAATCTGGTGGCTTGGGAATGGATCCCATTTCATTTCAGTGAGAACAAGTTGGAATACACTAGAATTGTGTGGGTCCTATTAAATTTTGATTTCGTAATATTATGATCCTTCCATTCCATTGATAATAATTCTGGTTCATAGAGCAGCATGAGATTTTTAGTGGTGATAATGGCTCTCTGAATGTTAAATAATGACTATTTGGTATCTAATATATATGTTGTATATTTTTTTTCATTAATGAATCCCTGTATAGGTGAGGTGGAAATGTTTTGGTGAGACTCTTATGATAAGAGAGGCTTATGGAATTTAATTTTTATGATATGTCCCTTCAGTGAAGGGTGGTACTATGGATGGATCACAATGTGGTGGAATATATGATTTAGATTAAACAAGATAAAAGTTTTTGGGTTTTATAGATTAATTGAGCATGGATCAGTGGAGTTCCAAATAATTATTTTATGTTGGATTTTAATGGGTTATACAAGACAAATAGTATATGTGAAGTTTTATGATGGGGAGTGAACTGTCAGCTTTCGGTGTGTGTGGACCTCATTATTGGCTTGATATCAATTAAATACATCGGTGTCACTCTTATAATATGGGGATAAGTATAAGTTACTATTTTTTTACTCTATTTAGATATATACAACCATGATCAATTCGTATGTTTGATTATAGATTGAACATGGGTTGTGATTATTAAGAGTTTCTCAGGTTAGGTGAAAATAATAACACTCCTTTGGTAGGGAGTTAATTATATTTCATGGTAATAGGACTCCTATTTGAGAATGATTGAAATAGTGTGGTTCTAACCATAAAATTGTCATAGTGACCTTTTAAGTCTAATGTCAAGCATCTGATGTGCATATATGGATTCATCAGAGAATTCTAATTAGAATGTTGTATGTGATAGTGGATCAAGACTAAATATTTCCATCAAGAATAGTGTGAAACTATAATGTTTTTAGTGTTCTTGGATCAGATATTCATTATCGTATAGTGAGAGATATTGACAATTTTGGAAGTTAAAGTATCTCACTCTGAGACCTCACTAGGAGAAAATTATGGAACTTGATGATTGTGTTCAGGTGGTCACAGGATGCCTATGGGCATGAACGCTGCATGATTAGGATTTTTAGAGACATAAATGTTGTTATATCTTAGAATTTTAGAGTTTAATCATCTAAATATAGTGAGAATTACATTCACATATGAAGATCGATTTGTTAGGTTGAAAAATAATCTAATATTTCATTTTTGAAATTGAGGATACCTTTTAATAATCAAGTTGGTATTTCCAAGAAATGGTGATATTTCAATCATTTATTCTTAGAATGTGATTACATGTCCATCATATGTTGAACTTCAATAATGAGGATGGGTACTGAGGTGAACTAGAATTCTCATCGGTGCTTGTGTATGTTAGGTTGTAAACTACACTATAGGCATATCTTGTTTTTGCGTGATGAAACCATTAGTCATTTTAGTTAGGTGGTCTTACCTAACTAACATATTAGTGTTTTTATTTTGATGTTCATGTTTTTCTATCTTGAGTATTATGAATTAGAAGTTGTGCCTTGTGAATGGTTTAGCCCTTTAGAAGATGAATAGTGTAATTTAAATTTCAATTAGTTTCTGATGTATGCTAGGGGATGAATGTGGTTAAATTACAAGAATTATTAGGACTAATAAGTGTTAAGTGTATTGTTTATAAGGCCTTTAATTTGTTTTATAATTGGAATACAAAATATTTTTTTGTCATTAGGGATAGTGGATGGGGTGGTTTTTGAATAGGGTATCAAAAAAAAAATTCTGAGGGCTGGAACCAAAAAAAGGATTTTTTTGGGTATGATATGATGTTACATTAGTGGTTAAAAGGTCTTGATAGTGACCCATGGTTTTGGGGATTAGATGTTTGGTTATGGGGTTGTATCTTGGGTGAATAGTTTTTTCATGCTAAGTTCTAACTGTGAACCCCATCTGTATAACCTGAAATGCATTGGTTTATGATTTTTTAAACTATGCATTATTTATATGAATTTTTTGAGATTTATATAAAATTATAAAGTTATTTCACACTATTTGTAAAACCATTCTTCATAAAATTGCAAAGGGGTTTACAATGTGTAGTGTAGGTAGCACTAATTGTGTAGACTTCTTCGAACTATGAAGCCAAACCATACGCCCCATTAAAAAGGTATGGAATTACATTTCTCCACAAGGCTTCCTTCACTCATAAAATAAAAATATCCAATGATAGGTTCATTTCCATGTGTTTAGGGGCTCTCATGCCCCCTTTCATCTTTTAGGTGGATCTCTAAAATGAATGTTTTTTCCTTATTATTAGATCTATTGGAATTACATTGATGATTATAACACACCTATAGACTCTTTTCTTATTTTAAATTTCTATAAAAAACAGTTTCCATCATTTATGTGGGTTATGAACTATTTTTAGGTTGATTAACTAGTTTGATAATATTTTACTCTTTAGATCAATTCAAAAGCTGATACAAGATGTATAGAAAATTACAAGGATAAGGTAGGTGTACCATCTAATTCAACCCAATGTGTTACCTTGTTTCCTTTTCTGTTCATGGAGGAGTCATTCTGGTTGCACCGTTATATGACTCAATTTTAATTAAATGTTTCAGTTAGATTTTTCATATTTGAAACAAATAATTTAATATTTCATATTCCTTAGGTAGGTATGTTTTTAATTTAGCGTGTTTAGTTGGAAGAAAAAAAGTGATGTTTCTTGATTTCAATTAAAGGCCAAAATTATATTTAAAATGGTTCAGGAGAAGGCATGATTTTATTCTGTGGTTTGGAATTGGAAGAAAAAAATTACCATAAAATGTAAAACAAATGAGTTTTAATTGTAAGTTAATAATTTTGAAATGGAATTTCACTTCATTAATTATCATTATGTTATAATAGAAATATTAAATTAGTTTCATATAAAATGGAATGGAACGATTTTTTAAAATTGGTTAAATAACATGGTTGATTAAGATGATTCATTATTTTATATGATGTGAATATGGTAAATAACATGTATATTGTTCATTGGAACTCTATTTTGATAAACACTATGTGATATTATTGTTGGGTTCATGTTTTATAAAATGGGTTTTTTATAAATAGAATCAATCATAAATTTTAAATTGTAAATAGAACACAAAATGTGAAAGAATGATTATAGTTAGTGGTGGCCTTGGACCAAGTAAGAATTAAATTTAGTGAATTTATAATTCATCAAATGATTAATTTAATTACTAATATTTATAAAATTTTGGATGATCTCATTATATTCCATATGATATTATCTACATGTGAGGGTCCTGATGAGAACCAAAGTTCTTGGTCATGCTTAATGATTTGGATTGCTGAGATGAGTGCTCAGATTCCATGTTTTTAATGATTTATTGGGAAGGACAACTAAATGGACTAGACTCATATGATTCCATGATTATTTATCATGATGAGATGATTCCTTGTATTCTATTATAATTCTAGGATGAGCATCTAAATTCAATGTGTTAAATAATGAATGGGGAATTTCATAACGAGGGTGCTGATTCTACTTGAAAATTCATGTTTCTAGGGAAATATATGTTGACCTCCTCAATTTAATGTGGTTAATTATTTTTTTGGCTAACAAGACATGTTCATGGAAACCACTATGCTTGTCATATTTGGTGTGGTTAATCGTTATCACAGATCCTTATATCAAAAAAGGCATAGAAGATTGTGGGTTTCATTATGATCTTCGGGCATTAAGGTTATTTATTTGATTATATATAATCTATTTAATGTTATGAAACTATTTATATTTAGTAATTTTCCATGAATTAGAGATCAGTCTTGTTATTTTATGGAGGACATTGGTGGTGGCCTACTAAGTTATACTCACACCCAGATCAGGATACTATATCACCTGGGTACCTGAGTGTATACTATCATTTGTGATAGGTATATGTATATGGAGGTTCTCGATGTTGTTTATGTGTTTCTTAAAATTCTAGTATTTATATAGAAAATGGGACAAGTAATTATTAGAGAACAATTTGGGGACATTATATCATCCTCATTTTACATTTATTTCATTTCTACTCCTTTTTTATGATCCACCCATGAGGAATCTGATGTGAATGAAATGTGAATTTATTATTACATAAGATTCAATATTTACTAGTCGTAACATGTCATACTACAATGTTTTACATTTTATTTAACATTTTTTTCTTTCCCTATTATTACACTGTGATATTAGAGAATAGTCTCCCAACAATAACCTCAAAGGTACTTTATACTAGTTTTTAGCATCTATCATATGTGGATGTGCACCAAGGGTATTATTTTTCACAAGCCAAGTGAAAAGGATTAGTAAAATACAAGTTTGGGTGTCACAATCTTCATTTATTGAGAACCCGTGTTTTGGGAAATGGAAGTTCCCCATGAAAAGTATGTTTTTTTTTGTTTTTTTTCTATAGGCCTTAACATAATCTTATGATATCATGGTTTATGTTATTTTAATATTTCCACATTTACATTATATAAAAACAATATTTTTATACATAAATGTTACATATTATTAGGTAAATATTTATTAAATCACAATATAATTCATTCCTGAATCACATTGGTTGATTATAATTGGATACTTCAACACATGAATGACTGGTTCATAATTGAACTACATCATCTCCAACTGAGTTCATAAAAACTAGCACCCTTTGAATACATATCATTCTTTCTAAATTTCAACATAATGTAAAGACCCAAACTTCTCATATACAGATATTACATTTTTTTTAAATTAATATTCATTAAATTAGTAAAGCACATGCCTAAGGATCGTAAAGTTTAAGTGTATTTGGAAACATGTACACATATACAACTAGTTTATAAGAAAGGTGCATAATATGCTAATATGTTCTTCATAAAACAACCCTTATTATAAATATCATGTATAATACCACTCATCATAACATAGGGAATGGAAACCTAAGAATGAGTGATCTCAAATGCCCGGTAAGGGTAAATAATTGAGATATAAATATATCATGACCATAAGAGAATGAGATCATGAGAGTAACATTTGGAAACCATACCATACATGTAATTGATCATAAACATGAGTCATAGAATATATATTTGATATTCATAAGATAATAATCCTAATGGAATAAGATAACATGAACCATAAGAGTTTAACGTTAAGACAGTACATTTATTTTTGGCACAAAAAAATCATAGAAAATAAATTCCTTAGTAGTTCAAGGATCATTTTAGGGTCATCAAAGTGGAATGGGTTCATTTGAAAAACAATTATTTTAGTAATCATTCACTACCACGACTATCATAGTGGATAGATTACCTTACTAAATTGGGTTTAATCCCTATTATATTCCTATTTATCTCATTAGATATCAATCTTTACCCAATTAATTGGATGGAGATATAGGTCCCACCCATCACATAATGAGATACGTAAAAATGTGTGCCACAAGATCATAATGCATTAAACATATCAAAACCTACGAAAATAAATGTGTTTCGTAAATATTTCCTCATATAATAACCTAGATAAAAGATACAGGTTTCATAATCATTTTATCATTTCATCAAAGCATAACCCATGGAAAAAGAAGTGGGTTTCAGAAGAATTTTATCATTCTATAACCCATAGAATAAGAAAAGGTTTCATAAAGAATAATTTTTAATAAACATAAAACATACAAATAAATCATAAGAATGGAATCTTAGTACCATAAACCCAACATAGAGTATGTAACATCAATGTCTGTCATCATATATGGAAAATTAATTTTTTAAAAAGTCACATAGAAAATTACTTGAGGAAAATATCCTTTAATTGAAAATAACCTTTCCAAAATTAAACATTCATAAAATATGGGGTAAATAAATTTCATTGAATAAAAATTTAAAAAATATAATTCAATCTTAAAAAAAATAATGTTCATGATTTTATAAAATTCTATTCAAGAAGTGTACATTAAAACAAACATTCCTATAACATTTTTGGTAAAATCCAAGTGGGACTTATTTAGAACATAACATGAAGTTTTATTTTAAACCAACATTTAAAAATTAAAATATGGGTATAAATTTCATTTAATATATCCTTTAATATTGTTTACAAATAAATATTTTTTTAATAAATACAGATATTGAAGAAAATGGGTTTTCGACCGAAGAGTGACTTCTTTCTTAAAAACATTAATATGAACTCAAGATTATAAAAAAAGAGGAATATGAATGAAAACATGTATTAATTCTAAATAACTAGATGATAATAAAATACCTGAGTTTCATGAGAGAATTTTTTTAATATTTCTTAATCAAAATCATAGTCATGAATAATCCAGTTAAACGATAATAATGTACTATAAACCCTTTACAACATTGGTAACATTGAATCAAAATACCAATTAAATAATATCTTTAAATGAAACAAACAATATCTTTAAAATAAATATAATTGTGATATTAAAAGTATAATGGGATTAACATACACATCATGAAAGCTACCTTTTCATAATATAACATATCTCTCAAAGAATAAAAATCGAGACAAATCCATTACCTTAACTCTCAACTTGCTTCATACACATTCAAAACTGCTATATAATAATTATAATTTTGAATAAATATACTAATGAACCATAAAAAAACGCACAAATATATATTTATAATACCGTATATGATTTACATATGACCAATTATTTCTCATTTAATAAAAATTGCTTATTAAAATCACATTTTGGGAAATAACTACACTGTTTTTCATATGTGTTTTGATATGTTGTTTTCTGGTCCCCTTAATTTGATAATGGTTTCATCATTTCAAAAGTGTAAAAAATTATACTAACATAATATATGTTCATTATTTATATTTATTTAAAGTAGTGCATAAATATTAACAATGGAAAATGAAATACAATGTTTTTGGATATGGTAGGCCGTATGTATTAATGAACATTGATTACATTTTCTCAATGAATGAACCAAAAGAAAGGTAAATAATACTATACCTTTCCAGAATCATTAATATTTCTACTATATCACATATATTAATTAAATTTGTCCTTTATTACATTCCATGAAAAATTTATGTGAAAAATGAATCACATTGCTTTGTGAGACGGTATTCCACCATACACATGATTAACATTACCATATACCCAATATAATTGAATGTTAAATGGTACATTGGATAATATATTTATAGAACCCTATTTTTATTTTATATATCATTCATATATAGTATATTAATTATCATACCAAACTGTGAGAGGTGTTTATGGAAAACATGTCACATCGGTTTGTAAGGCATCAGTCTGTCGTACAGATGAGAGACATTGTCATTTACCATTTGAGGGAAGAGAGGATAGATGTAAGTTTTTATAATATAATAATAAAATAATTGTATATGTAACATACTTATGATATTATATTATGGTGTTTTAATAATATTTTAAGGATGTGGGATAGAAATGGATTAAAAATGCTTGTTGAAAAACATTACCAATTATTTGGGTATCCTACTTTAGTTTGCAAAAAAAAACATTACTAGGTCTGATTTATGTTAAAAATATAGATTCTAGAATGATTTACGTTAATTAATTAATGTATTTAGTCAGGTATTTTATAAAACAAATGGGTTTGGATGTGTAAAGAGTAGAAGAGAGTGGCTGGCCTTTTTAAGGAGGGAAAATGTCACACTAGGTATTTATAAAAAGAATAAAGTGTACCAATTATTTTAATATGACAAAAAGATAAAAAAACATCAATAATTAACAAAAAATATTGATTATATGTTCTAAATATACACGTAAAATTGATTTTGGTCAAGTTTTAATCCATTTTAAATATTTATCTATTTAGTTTAACACCCTGGTAAACCCATTTTTACATTAACCCAGTATAAATTTTTTACTGTTTTACTATATAGTATGTTCAAGATTAAAGATGAAAATAATATATAATATAAATTATCTTAATTAAAAATACATAATAAACTTTTCAAAATTCGTCTAACATAAGTGGAATAATTTAATTTGAATATAAACCCACCAATGAGATTGGAAAACATGTCTTCAAAGAGAAAATTTTCATAAGTATAGAAATATTTATTATAAAAAATTAATTTGAAATTGATTCCAATGAAATAAATTGGATAATAAATATATTTTTGAAATATATTTTGTTTTAAATTCATATAAAAATAAATTTTATTCTTTTAAATTTTTCAAATGATAATGCAATTATTAATTACAACTATTATTTTTCCCTATACACCGAAAAATTAATATATTCCATAAATTCTCAAATATATATTCCAAGATAAATTTTCCGTCTAAATTTAAAAAATTGTATTTATATTTTATAAATATATTTTCAAAAATTGGTAAAATTTAGTTTTAATATTTTTTCATAAAATACAATAAAAACATTTTATGTGTTAATAGTATTTTTGAATCACATAAACTCTTTCTTAAAAATTATGTACTTATTTATCAATATGTTTTAGTAATATTATATGATTATAACGAATATTTTAAAGGTAATTATTACTATTGATATAACTATAATTAGCATATAGGTTATACTATCCTTTTTAAAATAATATTATTAACAATATATTGTGTTTTGTTAAAACTCAATGTCACTTATAATGAAAGATAAAATCATTGCTTCCTATAAGACAAGCTTTTAAAGAAATTAAATTTATTTCAAAAAACTAAATCATAAATACTAAAGGGTGGTGCATTCTGATCCCAAAACACACATAAAATAAATTTTACCATTAAATTCTTCACTCTAATATAAACAAATGATAATAATTCTATGTCATCATTTACTTAGGTCACCATGTAGCTTATTAAAACGGGGTTTTTTCAATAATACATTGAATAAGGGAAATGTCTTTTTTAGCTGAACATTCTCTCTATGATCTAAATTCTACTTTGGTTGTTTCTCATAAAAAATATAATTCTCCAAAAGTATGACCTATGAGTTTAGTACATGTGAAGGGTCATATATGTACTTCATCAAAAGACATATAAGGAACACATCATGAACATGTGAGAGATTTTTTTTTATTTCCAACCATTTTTCTACCATTATGAAATGATCAATAATTTTAAATGGAACAATATTTCTAGGGATTATTTTTCCATTTTATCCAAATATCATCACCTTATTCAAGGTATAAATTCTTATAATCACTTTGTCACAAGGGTCAACTTTAAAATAATGATAATTGTTGTAATTATAAGCTATCTACTGATGCAAAGATTCCTTAATTTGTTGCTAAATAGATTTAACATTATCCATCATTTCTTAAACTGTCTCCTGTACCAATATCTTTATTTCACGAAATTCATTCAATCGCATTGGATGTTAACACTTATTTCCATATAGGGATTCATAAGGATCCATATGAGTTCCTGAGTAAAAGATATTATTGTATGAAAACTCGACTAGAGGAAGGCATTGATCCCAAACACCTCTGAAATTGAGAGAATAATATATCAACATATATAATAGGTTTAAAATTTTCTCATAGAATAAATATCTATCTAAGGATGAAATGTAGTGATAATACATTACACCATATCTAGAGCCAATTAAATACTTCTACAGAACATTGAGAAAAACAATAGATCCTAATAAGATAAAATAAAATGTAGAAATACATGTATTCTTACCACATCCTTGATTTATATTATGGAAAGATGATCTAGAGAAAAATATTCTCTATTAATGATGATGTATACACACTTTTTTGGTGATTGACTAAAAACTATATAGAATTATTCCCTTTAGACATTTTGTGGAGTGATGTGAAACAATATAGGGTGATGTTTTTCAATTTCTATTATTTTATGGGTAATCGATAGAACATCCCCATAGATGTTTATATATAAGAATTATCTTTCAAACATACCAAGAAATGAGATACAAACTCTATGATATATCTCTTAATTCAATCCCACAATAAGTACTATTTGAAATCATATACATATTCTTACTTCCATGATGAATAGAGAATAATGATATGTGAGATTCTTATAAAAACTCCTTTAAATCTTGTATGGACGAAACAAATACATATTTTCTTAATCATATCATTACATCATGATCAAGGTTAAAATCATAAGTATTTTAAGCTTCTTTTTCATATATATGTCTTTATTTTCGTCCTCTTTAATCATCACATAGATTAAATGTAGAACATTTAATTGAGAAAGAGATTATTTCCCCCCTTCCTTTTTTATTTCCGAATCCATCCTTATCAAACCTATAAATGTTTTATATTTTGAGATAATATTAATAAATAAGGAATAATTATCCATTTGACTGAATACATCAACTACCATATTCACATTCCTAGTGTAGTAATGTATTCACTAGTCACAATCATCAGTTATCTCTAACTGTCTTCTCTGAAGCATATTCAACTACTTCTTTGTGAGTAAATACATTAATAATTTCATATTAATATAAATATCAAACTTTTCTCTGAAAATTTAATGACTCCAAATTATAAATACAAAAAATTACCATAGCTAACTCTAAATCATGAGTTGATTAATTTTTATCAGGAACCAAAAATTATCAAGAGGTATAAGCTAATACCATGTCATTATGTATAAAAAATCATCCAAATACCTTATTTGATGCATCATTATATATTAGAAACCTATCTCCACAATGAGGTAATGTAATAATAGGTGAACTAACTAATCATCTATTAAGTTCCTTGAATTTTTCCTGAAAATAATTTTTCTAGAGGAACTTAGCTCCCTTCTAACTTAACTTGGTGAGTGGATTAGATAGTTATGATAAATTACCCCAAAACCATAACTAATATCCATATAAACCCAAAAAAATACGAATCTCTGTCATGATTGTATGTCTGTTTGAACATTCAATAACCTCTATCTTTGATGAATATACTGATATATTATCTCTTGAGATTATATGATCAAAAAATTAAACCTTTTATTTCAAAAATTAAACATTTTTATGTTTCTCATATATTTTCCCCTTCCTTAGGGTATTCATTACAACTTACATGTGATCTTCATGATATTCCTACATAAGATTGTTGGTTATAATGACTAACCCAAACTGATCCTGGTAATCTCTAAGGACTCTATTCCTTAAATCAATAAAGATAGATATTGAATTAGTAAGACCAAATTGCATCAATATATATTAATAGTGTCAATTATTTAAAAAAAATATTAACTAGGGTGTATCCTCCTTTTTCTCCCCAAAACGATGATATCCAAAACGAAGCTCAATCTGGGAACATTATTTATCTCAATAAAGTTGATCAAATAGGTCATCATTATGGGGTGGAGGAAACTTGTTATTTATCATGATATTTTTCATACAATAATAATAAATGTTCAATCACATAACTCTATATTCCTTTTTAATAAACAGAACTTTTTCACCATAAGGTAATACAATTTTCCAATTGAACCCTATTTCAGGGTTCTCCTAGTGTTGCTTCATCAACTCCTTCAACTAAACTGGTTCCATTTTATAGGAAGTCTTTGGAATTAGTGTGGCACCAGGTATGAGTTTTATTGAAAATTAAATTTCATGATTCATTGGAAGACTTGTAAAATCCTTAAGAAATGCATCAAAAAATTCCCACACAATAGTCATATCATTGATGTCAAGTTTCTTCCCAACCATCTATGATAAACACCTCTTCTGTAATCAAGTTTTACACTATGGATGTGATCTCCACTGGATGTTCATAATTATCATCACATTGATAGAATATAATAAGTTGGTTTTGAATATGAAATTTAGATTCCCTTCCTTTCAAATTCACGTGGGATTTATTTATGGAAATCAAATTGATTCCAAAGATAACATAAAATTCAACCATATGAAGAATGATGGTATTTTCAAGAATCATATTCCTACAATCATCAACCAGAGAAGAATCATATACTTTATATGTGATCATCATAACATTAGGGGTTTCAATATGATTATTACATCTAATAAATTGGGTGTCATCATGATAGCCTTATAAAACTATTTAGATATGAATGAATGGGTTGATATATATTCAAATTAGACATTATAAGTTCTATAATTGATGTTAAGTGTACGTTTCATGGTATAGTTATTGCACCCATTTTTATAAATAGTGGTCGTATGAGATTTACCCTTCTTCCTTGGCCTAAGTTTTTGTTAATGTTGATTATCATCATTATCCTTTATATTTTTGGAATTGGTTAGAATTCTAACACCTTGAACATAGAAACCCAGAGCCGGTGCATTATTTTGATATATTGGAATTATTACAAGGAATAAAATATTGAAGGAACAATCAGTTTAGTAGTTTTGGAAATATATATTGCTTACATGATACCCATAACACATTTTTAAAATAAAATAAAACATGATACACAATAAAATGATACAAACTACATCCTTGAAATCTTATTGAATGATTTCTTCTTCATAAACTGGGAAATAGAAACATAACAAGGGTGATATCAAATGCTCATTAAGGATAAGTAAAGAATAATAAATAAATAACTGATGAGAATAATTGATATGGAGAGTTATGTGACTGATAACACATGTCTTTCAAAAACTATATGAGGAATAATCAATACGGAAAGGTAAGAAATTGAAACACATACCATTTAATCAATAAAGTGAGAATATAATGAATTCATATATATGTCAAAGAAAAAATCTCATGGATAAATAATAATAACTAAACCCTCAATAAATGAAATTCTTATAAATTAGAATTCATGTTTCCTATGAACATGATACATTTACCATCAAAATAAGAGATATTTAACAATTATGATTTGGCCAACTGATTCATCTCATGAGACAACTGATTCATCATGGGGATTGAATTAACCTTTCCCTAAACTATAAGAATTTTCATAAACTATTGACGAACAATGTATATAATGTTCTAAGAATTATTTATATACCTAATGATCAATCTAAATAATGAACAACACACCTTATCAAATATCCATATTGAATAAAAGATAATGATTTATCAATTATTCCATAGTTAATCATACAAATATCAATGTGAATAACATATGTTAAAATTTTATAAGTTTCAGGGAATAATAATATCCATTTCATGAGTATTTGGATATCCAAGATATAATAAAAATGATCATAAGGAAGTGATTGTTTCAAGGAAAAGATAACAATCACAAATGAATGTGATATTACAATGATAACTTTTACCACTTGGTAATTTTTAAGTACAAACCTCATGGAAGAGATAATTAAATATAAAACCATGAATACCATGTAGATAAAATGATTCATGTTATAATAATTCAAAAGGGTAAATAAATCCACCACACAAAATAATTAAGTTGTGAAAATGGTGTATGCCTCACGAAAAGAAAAGTGAGACAATAATCATTTACTTTGCATTTCTTTTTGCATGAACAACATTTATCTTCCTATAAAATTATTTTAATAGTGGTAATAATTTAAAAAAAATATTATTAAAGTTTATAATTTCATATATTATCTTGTTATAATGTATTATTAACCATTTGATAATAATCTTTCATTATTTTCACTATTTTAGATATTATTCCATAGTTTGAAGATTATATTTTAACTTATTACTTATTGTTATTATTAATTATATCATGGTTTAATCATCTCTAGTATGTAAATACTGATGTAAATATCATATATATTAAGAATATATGCATTTAAAATAACCTATATTGCATCACCACTGTGTTAAGTGATGTGAACTTTTTAATGAATGTTTATGTATATAAAGTGGTTGGGTAAGGTTTGGGAGAGTTTGGAAGGTTTTAGGGAAGGTTTTAGGGATTTTCTAAGTATGAAAGGATTGAAAATGTTAAGTAAAAACTATGAGGAATCTCTAAGAAACTATTCAGAATGATGGAGTGGGATATGGGTTGGTGCATGGTTAAGGCACAAGGTTTTTCTAACCATGTGGCGATCCCAGGTAAACCATGTTTTTTGAGATAGTGTGATTCTATATGGTTTTTTCATGGTTTGTCTTACCTTACAAGACAACTGTGAGAGGAACCCTCTTAAGGTAGTAATAGACACACGATTAGCGCACGATTTTCCTAATTGTGTAGGGATTAATGATTGCGTTTTTAATAACAGTATTAGGCTGGGATTAACCCCAAACACCCCATTGGAGATCCATTTCGACCCTGAATTGGTATTTACTTCTCTCCAAGGTGAGGGAAACTCTATCACACATTTTGAAAGAATTTTTAATTCATTTCATGTTGCGGTAAAGGTGGATATCCCTTGTTAAGTCTGATTTCTTGGTAGTATCAATGTTTTCCTGAGATCTACTTCTCTCTCTCTCTCTCAGTTTCATAGATCATCTTCCATTATGGGTAGATATAGGGGGGGGGGGGGGGTTATTCCAATAATGGTTAGTTTTGGACTTTTTAACGTTATGGGAAGGAATCCATGGCATATTTTTGGAGGTTTTACCGGGATTTTTAGAGCGTTTGTGTCATAGGTAGTTTTTTCTAAAAAACTAGAGGAAAGTGTCTTAAATATCGACTCCTCTTTATAGAACTCAAAGGATTAATTTTTAATTACTTGTTTTTATTGTAAGTGGTTGTGAAATTGATTTTTGAAGTTTTGTGAAACCCATTTAGTGATGTTTTGTGGGTTTTGGGGGAAATTTGATATTGTTGTGTAATATTCTTTATTGTTGGATTTTAAAATTATGATTTTAAAATCAGTTTCCGGGTGTGATTTATGGAAATGGTTTATCGAGATGGTTTATAATAATAGGATGTTGTTTTACAGAAATTTTTTTTGGCATGGATGACGGGTTAAATACATTTTCAATAAATGGTTCATTTTAATGAAATGATTTTGGCATGTTGTTGGAAATTTTGTACAGTTAAAGGGTTGATTTGGATTATCAATTATTGGGTAACATGGTTTTGGAAAATATTGGTTGATATGATTTTGGTAAAATTTGATTGACATAGTTGTATTCTCAAGTGGTTAGGAATGAGTTGGATGGGATGGATAGTGGGCGTGAAGTACCACCATCAAAGGATTGGATTGTGGTGTGATGTACCACTATAAAAATGCGACATGGTATGGATGTGATGTTTCACCATCAATGGTAACACCGAGCTTATGTCGTTGAGTTGAAGGTATGAATGAGATATGAATATGGTCACATGATATGAATTGGGTTTGGCCAATAAGAAATGTTGGTGGCAATATTAAATAGGGATAATGCTTAATGACCTATTTGGTTGATTTCCATGAAAATGTGTTGATTCAGGTAAAATGTTTTGGTAAGGATGTGTTTATCTTGTTCAAAATTGTTGAATTGTTTAAATAGTTTTATATAAAATTGTTATATTATTGTCCTAACATGTTATATCCTAGAAGTGTGAGTTGGGATGTCAGTTGGGAAAATCCTACTGAGTATTATTACTCACCTCTACTTTGGCACTTTTCTACCTTTTCAGATGTTTTATTTCGAGGAATAGGTAAAGATAAGGTATATCATTTCATTAGTTATGCCTCATGATTCTTGGGCTATTGTGGAGTTGGAGCATGGAGCTTCATGTGAAGATATGGAGTTATGTCATTTTGTCTTGAGTTTGTTGTGTTAGTATTCCTCTTGTTACTCTGATTGAGTATTGGTATGGTTTTGTACGGTTTTCATGGGTCTGATGTGAATTTTAAAACATTATTGAAATGAATCATGTAGCTATATTTGGAAATTTATCATTTGGTTGATTTTTTTTATTTCAAAGGTAAAATAATCCCCCAATTGTTCATGAATCCCTAAAAAATTATTGCTAGCCTTTAGTGCCCTGGGGATGTCGCTTAAGTCCATATAGAACTTCTTCCTTGACTCAATCCAATTAGGAGGGGTGAGATGTTGCAAGTGGTATCAGTTGGTCTTGTCCTTTGGAATCAGTTATCAATCTTAGATTTGGAATTAATTTTTTTATTATTCCATGAGTTGGGATGGTAGTAAGGAGTTTGATTTTTGTATTTTGAGACTTATTGAATAAAAGTATATAGCTATCATTTTTATGTTGAAATTCAATTTACTATGGAGTTGGGTATATAAGTGTTTTGGTGAAACTTATAGAAGCATACTCTCATTATCATGGGTTTAGCCACTGAGGAGAGCATATAATGCATTGTATATATGAATTCCCACTAAGATTTTGTATCTCATTTGAAAAATGATTTATGTTGTGGTAAGAATGTGTTTATTTTTGAAAATTATGGATTGTTTTTCAAATGTGCGATTTTGAAAAAGAGAGCAATTGTGATATTTTGGAAAATGGGTTGATTTAAAAAAAGTGATTTTTTTTAAAAATATTTAACGTGGGAAATAGTTTATTTTGGACGACATGGATGTGATAATTGTAATGCGATAGATTTTGGAAATTTAAATCTTCAGCTTCTAGAGAGTGATACATATGGTGTTTCTTGTGTGAATAGAAAATGGAACCCTGTACATGTGATAGAGACCAACCAGAGGAAACTGCTGAAAATGTGGTTTCACATGAGCCACATGTGAACATACAACTAGTTCAGAGCATAGTGTTGGGTTTTAAAGCTTTTTATAGAGGGAAACCAAAAGATGAACTGAGAAATGTGGATCACTCAGTTCAGTTTTTGAAGTAGAATCCACACATCTTTCAGGGTGATTCCGAACAAAAAAAGGTAGATGTGTAGCTAAATAGGATGAATCAAATATTCAATTTCTTAGGAACACTAAGATAGTTGAAATTCAAGTTAGTGATTTATATGTTGTAATATCTTTAACATCAATTATTAGTGTTAGAGGTACTGTCTTGAGCAGACCAAGGTATGACATGGGAGGATTTTAAGGAATTGTTTGATAAAAAATTATATCATCACACGTTCAGAATTCAAAGAACAATATATATCTTCATATTGAAGAAATAAAACAATTATGTGATAGAATATTCATATTAATTCATGAATTTATTCATGTTTTCACCTACGGTTTCTTCTAGTGCATCTCTGAAGGAACACATTTTTGAATTGGGGTTGAGTTAGAAAATTCATTCGAAGATTATAGTTCTCTGTATAGCGGATTATAAGGAGATGGTAAATAGAGCTAAAATGGTAGAAATAGGCATCTTTGGAGATATGGGTTGGGAAAAAATAATGATACCCATAGGGAATGGTGGTAACTCTAATGTATCAATAAAGAAAATGTGGGACACTTATTTCCAAGGTAGGAGTACGGCTCGGAATTAGTCATCTAGATCAGTGAATCTTCATCCAAAACCTAAGAAAAAGATAAGATGTTTCTAATGTGTCTCTCTCATCCATATGAAGTAATAATTTATGACAAAACCTACAGTATTCCATAATTGAAATGAGATGGGTCATCATCATCATCGTCATCAGTATAATAATTATCTAGATCTAGGTATTCTGGAAACTTCTCAATAGTTTCAAGAATCATATTCCTTAATAAAATGAGGGAAATAACATACCCCACATCCATATAATAGAGTTATCCATGGTGATTCTAGAAACACCATGACTCCTTAGTAAGAGAAATCTTCATAGGGTAATAAAGAGAGAATTGTGGAATGTAAGTATGTATTTGGAGATGAGTAGGGTATTATGAATGAAAAATATAGATCACCAATAGTGCGAGGTAAAATTATTTTTAATTATACCTCAAAAAATCATTGTTTGATATGGGTGAGTCTCATTCTTTCACTACTTATTGTGTTATTGATTTTTTGGGTTTAAATATGGAAATTATGCCTTTATTTTTGAAGCATCAAACTCCTCTAGGTCAAAGAGAGTATCGAGCCTTTCTATGTAGAGATTTTTTAATAACCATCAATGTGGTTGAGTTAATAAGGGACTTCTTAGTGCTTGATATGGATATTTATGATATAATCCTAGGTATGGATTAGTTATCGATATTTACGTCCCACACTAACTGTTATGTGTGAATGGTTAGTTTCATGACTGAGGATAGCGTCAAGCATCTCTTTAGAGAAGAAAAGAAGTTAAAGGTTTGTAGAATAGGATTGTTTCCACCATAAGATGGTATGATCTCATATCAGTTTCTAAATTGGTATTTGGATTCAAAGGAAGATATTTGGAGGAAAAAGTTTCCAGTAGTTTTTGGTCATTTTCATGATTTTCTTCCCAAATATTTCTTAGGATTTCCAAATATAAGGGTGTGGAGTTTACAGTTGATATCCTCTTTCGACCAGTCCTATATCACTTCCATATTACAAGATAGAAAAAAATATAATTGAGGCAGATAAAACTCTCTAGTTATGTGTAGATTATTGTAATCTTAAGCAAGTAATGATAATTAATTCGTATCCATTTCCACACATTGATGATATTTTCAATCAATTGAATGGAGCACCTTGGTTCTCTAAAATTGACTTGTGATTAGGATATCATCAGTTTCTAGTGCGTAAGGAGTATATTCTAAAAACATATTTCATGATTATATATGGAAATTAGTGGTATGTGGTTATTCCATTTGGACTTATGAATTCACTAGAAGTATTTATCGCACTGATGAATTAGAAATTTCAGAGATATCTAGATAATTGTTTGGTGGTGTTTGTCCATGATATATTGGTGTATTCAAGGAGAGGGGATGAGCCCAAAAAAATATGGAAACACTTTTAGGAATATTAAGAGATCATCATTTGTATTCGGAATTATCAAATTGTGATTTTTGGATACAATAGGTTTGTTTCCTTAACCAGGTTATTTCTAAGAAAATTGTTTCCATCAATCTGGAGAAGATAGAGGCTATTATCTCATGGAAATCACCAAATAATTTCTTTGAGATATAAAGTTTTCTTGGAATAACTGGGTATTACCAACACTTTGTTCATGACTTCTCATGATTGGATACACCGATGACAAATTTGAAAAAGAATAATGATTAATTTCAATGGAATGAGGAATGTTAGGAGTCTATTGAAGAGCTTAAGAGTCGACATACATCAGTATCGATCTTGGTTTTCCTAGAACCAGAGAAGGTTACATGGTGTATTGTGATGAATCAAGATCTGGGTTGGGATGTGCCTTCATTCAGGAGGATCATGTTGTTGAATAAGGCTCTTGACAGTTGATGATGCATGAGAAGAACTATACAATGCATGATTTGGAGTTAGTGGTGGTGGTTCATTCTTCAAAAATACAGTGTCATTATCTCTTTGGTGAGTAATTCATAGTGTTTACCTATCAAAATATCTAGAATAATATTTTCTCACAAGGAGATTAGAATTTGAGATAAATGAGATGAATGGAGAATCATAAGATGTTTGAATTTGACTTGATGTATTCCCCGGGTAAAGGAAATTCGGTGGCAGATGCATTAAGTAGAAAATCATATGTTTAGGAGGAAAAAAATGATTTGGATTAGTGAAATTGTAAGTCGTTCATAGCTAAAACTTGATTGAAATTTTAAGAATGAGTTGATGTAGCGGTTTTATTTCTGATATCATTAGTTCCTGATTTGGTTGGATTGGTTAAAGTTGTTCAAACTTCTAATTCCAAATGTGTGGAGTTGATGTCAAAAATCAATGGTGGGGAGACCATTGAGGGATGGAAATTAGATTGGAATTATGTGTTGTGGTTTTGGTATCGAATGGCTGTATCATTGGATTATTAGGAAGAACGTTTTAGTGCATATCATCGTTTGAGATGTGCTTTCCACCCAATAATTCAAAAAATGTATAAGGTGTACAAAGAAAAGTTTTGGTGGGTGGGTATGAAAAGGAACATGTCTGAATTTGTATCAAGATGTTTAATATTTTGGTATGTCAAGGTAGGGAATCAATGAGGAGCATTTATATTGTAGTATTTACCTATACCTGTGTGGAAATGGGAGCATATAATAATGGATTGTTTTACAGGTCTCCCTAGAACTATTTAGAAACATGATTCCATGTGGGTGACTGTGGATCATCTCACAAATTCTACCCATTGCATCCCTATTCATGCATCTTATATGGTAGAGGACCCATCCAAAATATATATTTGTGAGTTGGTAAAGAGGCATAGTATACCACATTTGATTGTATCAGATAGATATTTGAGGTTCACGTCTCATTTCTGGAAATCATTTTAAGAATTCATTGGGATTCAGTTGACCATGAGTATAGTGTATCATCCCCATTTGGATGGGAAATATGATAAAACAGTAAAAATCTTAGAAGACACATCGCATGATTTTCTGATGGGTTTTGGTAAATCCTGAGACGAGAACTTACCATTAGTAGAGTTCTCATATAATAACAGTTATCATACCTCGATACATATATATCTATTTGAATAATTGTATGGGCATCTATGTTGTTTACCACTTTTTTGATTGTAAATAGGTGAGACTTAAATTTTTAGGATGAGCCATGTCCAAGAGACAAGGGAGAAGAATATGTTGATCATGAATAGAATGGAGACTAATCAAAGTCATTAGAAATAATATGTAGACCATCATCGATGACCATTGTCATTCGAGGTGGGTAATCATGTGTTCTTGAGAATCTCTCCAATGTTGGGACATCATCATTTTAGAAAGAATGATACGATATATTAAATATATATTTGGTCTTTTCAGATACTTTAGCAAGTTGTATAGGTGTAATATCAGTTGGATTTTCCACCACGGTTCAGTGCGGTGTAGAATGTGTTTCATGTATCTCAGTTGAAGAAGTATCAGCTAGATCCTTACCATGTGATTCGATGGAATCATGTTAAAATAGATATGGATGTTCTATTGGTTCAAGTTATAGTGTGATTGTGTATAGTCATGAAAAATCATTATTTGAAAAAAGAATCAGTCTAGTTTGAGTTTTGTAGAAACGTGGTTAGATTCAGGAGGAGACATGGGGAAAGGGAGAAAGAAATGGTCAAGAAATAGACCTAATGCTTTTAGAAAAGTGACGGTTTTTTTACTTTCCAAGGCAAGGGAGGATAATTGTGGGGAGAATATAGTACCCATGTTTTGAGGTATGTGACCTTTTTTTATTCCTTTTTATGTATATAAAGTGGTTGGGTAAGGTTTGGGAGAGTTTTGAAGGGTTTTCATAAGGTTTTGGGGATTTTTCATGGGTGTATGGTTTGATCATGGTTAGTAAAAAATATACATATTCTCTTGAAAAATTTGCACAATGAGGTAGTGGGATATGTGTTAGTGCACAGTTAAGGCACATGGTCTTCCAAATCATGGATCCACCCTAGGTAAACCATGCTTTTTGATATAGTGGGATTCCACATGGTTGTCTCACAGTTTTTCTAATAGTGCGGTCCAACCATACAAGGAACCCTATTAAGGAAGCAACATGCACATAGTTAGCACACATTTTTCCTAACCCTGTGTCTAATCATGCACATTTTAAAATGTGGGTTTTTAAAAAATGGTTTTACATCAATATTCTCTCCAATCACACCATTTGAGACCTATTTCGACCCTCACTATTTATTTCATTCTCTCGAAGGATAGAGAACCTCTCCCACTCAGTTTGGAAGAGTTTTGAAGCCATTTCTTGATGTGTTAAAGCTGGATCTCCATTTGTAAGTCTTTTTTCTTTGTAGTTTCATGGTTTCCATTATATCTAATTCTCTCCCTCTCTCCTAATTTCTTAGATATACTTCTATCAAGGATAGATCTTGGGTTTTTGATTCCAATAATGGTTGGTTTTGGCCTTATTGACATTAGGTTAATGAATCAAATATGGGTTTGTGGATTTTTCACCAATATTTGGTGAGCGTTGGCGTTATTGGTCATTTTATCCAAAACCATAGAAGTAGGCATCTTCACTCTTGATTCCTTTTACTATAAATAGAAGTCTTAATTTTAAATTAATTTTTTTTCTTTTAATTAGTTTTAAAATTTATGTGTGAATCTTGTGTGAACCCTATTTAGTTTTATTTTGTGGTTTTTGGGGAAATTTCATATTTTTTGAAATTTTCATCATTGTTTGATTTTAAGATGAGGATTTTAAAATTATTTTCCTTGTTTGATTTATGGAAAGGGTTTGTGAAAATAGTTTTTAACAATAAAATATAGTTTTATCAAAAAAATTTGGGAATGGATGAAGGCTTAAATTTGTTTTGATTAAGAGGTTGATTTTATTGAAATGGTTTTCGAATTATGTTAGAAATGTGGTTAGGTTAATGAGTTTATTTTCTTTGGAAATTAATGGGTAGCATGGTTTTGGAGAATATTGGTTGATATGATTTTGGTAAATTTTTACTAGCATGGTTGTTGGCTTAAGTGGTTAAGCATTAGTTGGATGGGATGGATAGTGGGGGTAAAGTACCACCATATAAGGATTTTAATGTGGCGTGAAGTACCACTATAAAAAGGGTATGAGGTATGGACGTGATGTTCCACCATCAACGGTAACACTGAGCTCATGTAGTTGAGTTGGGGGAATGTTTGAGATATGTGTTTGGTCATGCAAGATGAATTCGGTTAGGCCAATATGAAATTCATGCTGCCAATATGAAATGGGGAAAATGGGTAATGAATTGTTTGGTTAAATTCATTGACAATTCATTGATTCAGGTAACATATATTGGTAAGGATGTCTTTGGATTGTTGTAAATTATTGAATTATTAAAATGGGTTTATATAAAATTTTCATATTATTTTTATAACATTTTATATCCTAGTTGTGTGAGTGGGGAAGTCAGTTGGGGAATGCCTAGTGGGTATTTTTACGCACCAATGCTTTTGAACATTTGTTATTTTTTAGTTTTTTTTAGACATAGGTAAAGGTAAGGAATTTCATTTCTTTAGTGCTACCTCTTGATTCTTGGGATGTTGTGGAGTTATAGCTTGGAGCTTGGTGTGGAGCTATGGAGTTATGGAATTGTGTAATGAGTTTTTTGTGTTAGTATTATACTTGGTACTATAATTAGTTATTGGTATGATTTTTTATGATTTTCATGGGTATGATGTGAATTTTAATACATTGTTTACATGCATCATTTAGTTTTATTTGTTAATGTCTCATTTGGTTGGTAGTTTTTATTTCAATGGAAAAATCAACCACCAATCGTTTATGAAGCCGTCGACATTTATTTCCAACCTTTGGAACCTTGGGGGAATCACATAAGGATAAGTATAACATATTTCTTGACTCATGAAAATGAGGATGGGTGGGATGTTACATATAATGTTTAGATATGGGAAATGAAATGCACTATTTATGGAGATGGTAGGCCATGCGTACACATGATTTCTACTTTCATTTCCTTATCATATATTAAAAGAATTTAAAATAAATGATATCTATTTTTATGTATATTATAGTTCTAGTATAAAATATATTTCATATATGTTACATAGTTTTATTGAAACCATACTTTATAAATCCAATATATAGTGTGAGTGAATAACATCACTTTGAGGGGGTGGTAGTCCACACTTCCACAAATGATGTTATTGTATTCCCAAAAATTGGAGTGCATAAAGGTATATGTTATCAAAGAATTAAAGATGTATAAAGACATTATAAATATCATATATGACATATATAAACCTAGTTTACATCATAATTCCCATCCATAATAGGTGATTAATAATGAAAAACTTTGTTTCGTGAGGCTGTAGTTCACCGTACACGTAAATGGTAAGTTTGTTACCCATTATATAGAAGTGTGTGTAAGTATAGGTTGAACCCATAACAAAAAAAATCTCAGTATATTTTGGATACTTGTGTTTTTATATAAACAATTAATAAGATGAATTTAAATTGTGGATAAAAAAATAAAATTAACGAGCTTGAGGAAATATGTTACCTCTTAATTGGGTAACCCCTTTTGGTTTGAACCAAAGGGATTACTTAGATGGATTTATGAACAAGGTGATGATTCTTGGTTGAGGTGAGGTATTTTTAGGATCTATATGGGTATATATTGGTCAATCCCTAATTCCTTGAGAGTTATGAGGATGTTGGGGGGGGGGGGGTTGAGTGCCATTCTATAGTAGAGGAGGACTGTCATTCATGTAAATATTTGAAAAGGGAATTCCACCCACATTTTACAATAAAATTTGGCTCCAATGATGATTCCAAGTAGACTCAAGTGAGTATAGGGTGAAACAATTTCTAGGAAATGTCTTTTGGACAAGTTTCAAAGTCATTTTGGCTCCTAAGTTTAAGTTTTAGTCCCTTATTAATCTAATTTTTCTCTTAATGTTGTAATTAATTTTAATTACAATCGATAATATTTTTTTTCAAAAAATAATTTTACCTTATTAGGAAATAAAAAATTTTATGACTCAAAAACTGGAATCCCTTTCTCCAAATTCCAATCACATAAGTGGTATAGTTTAAATTAAATATAATCCCATAGATGGGACGACAATGTGGGGTTTTAAAGTAAAAAATTATAAATGTTTGCTAAGTTTTTATATCTAATTTAAAAGATAAATAGATTATAATATAAAAAATTGAATTAATTATATAAAATAGATATATTTAAAGTTCAAAATCAAACAAAATATAATTTTACCTTAAAAATAAATTAGTTGAAAATCGTTTTTTATTAAAATTCATAATTTTTGACAATTCATCAAAAAAATGAATCCTTACAGAAAAATAATAAAACTTCACACTAAGATTATTTTTTTGTCCCACATTCAAATATGATGTTACTTTTTACATATAATATTTATAAAAGTTTCAAATTACAAATTTAAAATAGATTCTCTACTAAAAGGCAATAAAAGAACCTTTTTTAAAATATATGTTTTCTATGCATAAAATTGGGTCTACTCTCATCATATTCCAATAAAATATATTGCATGAATGTAAAAAATATTTTATTGAATATTTAGTATATTTATTACATTAATATAAATCATGAATTAATTTAATTTATTATAATAAAACATTATTGTGAGCATAAAATGTTTTTTATAAAAATAATCCATTTTTATTCAATTTGTTATTATATTCATTTATAATTAATTTGTAACCAATAAATAAATTTTATATTTTTGTAAATAATGTATTTTATTAATTTAGTTAATACTATAAGTATCCACTAATTGGATGGCCAGGTTAAGTCTTATTATTTTAAATAACAACAATTTGATAATATATTATTGTTTGGTAAAACTCGGTCTTGTGTATTACACAAGCCATCAAGGAAAGTCAGTATTGTGTGTAAAACCAGATAAACTTGGTGTTCAATGTAAATAAAGATAAAAATTATGTTGAATATAATATAAGAACATAATGGTGTTTCTTATAAATATTTCTGGGAATAAAAAATTAAATTTATTCTAAAACAAAAATATTGTAATGTCTTTGGGTGTTACATTATCCATAGCTTAATTAAATTACATCCTATTAATTTAAACATGATATTGAAAATCAAGGGATTAGTATTTAAAAATAACCTATTTTTGAAAAACCCACATCTGGAATATGTTTAATAACAAACCTTCTTAAAAGTGATAATGCAAAGTACAATGTTCACATAACCAGGTTCCATAGTAGGAGAACATGGGTGGAAAATGGAAATATTGATATTGAAGAAAAATATAACAATTGATTTTTGATGGATAGTGAAAGAGAACATGTTTAGATGAATGTTGTTAACTAAAATACCATAAACCAAAGGTGTGAATAGAGTTCATTTATATCATTAAAAATGATGATTATATGACAACATTTTTGTTTCAAGACCATTTTTTCGTAGAGTTGAGATATCCATTCACATTATAAGAATATAAGAAAATAATCATTTATATAAACATAATATTCTCCTTTTATTACACCTTGAACTATTTCTACTTCATCTCTTAGCACAAGATTCTTCATATAGTGAAGTAATACATAAATCTCTAAAGCCTTATTGAAATATTAATTGAAACCATTTCATAAGTGGTTGAATTTTCCAAATAGTTATGATCCAACAAGAAGGAAGGTCATATAATTTCCATAATGATCTTATAAAATAACATGAAATTTCTTTTAATCGTCACATACCAAATAAGTGAATATGAAAATAACTTAAATTACCATAAAAATTATTTAAAACATACATTTTTCTTATTAATTAAATATAATATAGATTATTTGATATATTACATAAATAAAATTTATTTAAACACCATGATTGATAGCATAATCCAATTTTTCAATAAATATTTACTCCGTTCCAAGGTATTCAGCGCTTATCTGATTTATGTTATCAAAACCAATCATTTATTTATCCATACATAATTGTCTTAAAATTATGAACATATTAAGGGTTATCTTTCCCTGATTTATGAGTTTAAAAAAAGTAACTTTATACTCATTCACTTTTTCTGGTACCATTCAACAAGTTATCTCAAATACTTAATGAAATAATACTATAGTTCAATCCTTACATATTTCATAACACTTATAACCAATACATCATTGATCAAATACTAAAATAATATAATTATTGAATTTGAATAAATTCCCATTAATCATTCCACTTCAGTTGTGTCAATAACATATTCTAAACCTTGATCCATTTGCTTATTCTGAGGTATATTATATTGATTCTTGGGTCATTTGTTTTCATAGAGCCACTTATCATCAAAATTATAATACTAAATATTAGTAGTTTCCTTATATATTTTGAATTATTTTGTCTAATGACCATTTTCAACACACTTTTAACAAACTCTCAATCCTTTCAAGTATTTACTAGGTTGATTCTTTCTATAGTTATCACATTTGAAAAAACCTTATTTCCCTTCTACCCTTCATCATTTATTTTGTTTTCATTTCCATTCTTCTCTAAATTCCCATAAATTTAATTAGTCTTGGATAATTATTTTTCATTCTTGATATAACATTAAAATATTTTATCATATGAAGACACATTTTGAGACACCAGTTCCCTTCAGAGGCTTTTCTTAAGACCCTTAAAGAAATGTTCAATCTTTCATTTTATGTTGATTATGAAATATATAGAATACCTTGATAACCTAGTAATGGTTTATTCATAGCCTTTAAAAATTTCATCCTATTTTTTCACTAATATAAAGAACTTTATCTTCATTTATATTTTCTACTCATGAAGGAATTATTTATCCAAGAATGTCAACAAAAAATTTCTCCATTCCATGATATGAATTTATTATTCCTCCCATCAATTCTATATCGATGACCATTATTGATTTAAATCACCATTAAGAAAATATACTACAAGTTTAACCATTTACTTTTCACAACATAACTAGGTCAAAAATAACTTCTCCAAAGAATTAACCCATTGATCAACCACCATTGGGCCGGTAGTCCCACTAAATGACGGGGGCCTCTATCACATAATGTGATCCAACATTGGAAAATATTATTGTGGAACATGTTTCTCTATCTGAGAAAGGTTATGTTTCATAACCTAATTAAATTATTCTAATATTTACATAACATTCTTAGTTCCAATAACATATGTATTGTTTTCCTTAGAAGGTCATTCTCTACATTTTCCATGAGAACTAATATCATTCATCCTTTCAAGTTCCATTTATAAAAAATGAAATGAAGTATATTAATTTATAAAACCATATTATATAATTTAAAATATGTTATATAACATAAAATTTATGAATCATAAATATTAAAATCATAAACATTGGTCACTTAGGGGACATATTTACCTTTTGATCCATCATAACGGATTGTAAAAAAATGTGAATTATCCTAAGAGTATCCCTTGGGAGTTCTAGGTGCACAGTAAGCCCATTTTCATGTACCAGGTTATGTCGATTTAGGTCCGTCACACCTTATTGGAGTTTTTACGCATAAGTACATTTGTTATAGAATCACACCCACTTATAGTGGCCATACATGGATGTATTTATAGGAATACACACATAGTCTCTACCTTACCAAAATTAATGGATGTTATTCTATACTTATACTCAAATTCTATATTAGGGTTATGTTACCCATTATGTTTTTTCTAAATATAGTTTCCATGATTGATACTAAACTTCCTTTGATACCAACTGTAATGCACCGACCCAAGAATTCCTAGAGATGATGTCAACTACCATTAAACTGTAATGATTTAAAGGAATTAAATCCAGAAGGAATGATCAATTTTGAAGTTTTTGAAATCCAAATTACATACATGATAACCATAACACATTGGGAAAATAAAATAAAACATGATATATAAAAATATGAAATAAATATCATCATTTAAATCTTATCCAATGATTTTTTCTTCATAAACTAAGGAAATGAAAAATAATAATGGTGAGATAAAATGATTAGTAGGTGTAAGTAAGTATGAACAAATAATGAATTGATTAGAATAATAAATATGGTAAGGTAAGTAACTAATAACACATGCCATTAAAATATCTAGATAAGGAATAATAAATATGGAAAGGTAAGAAACTGAAACATATTCCATTTAATCAATAAATTGATAATATAATGCATCCATAGATAATAAAAAGAAAAAATATCATGAATAAATAATAATAAATAAATTATAAATGAAGTAAATAACTAAATATTGGATGTCATGTTTTCCAGGCACATGATACCTTTACTGTCAAGATAAGACAGTTTTAACAATTCTAATTTGGCCAACTGATTCATCTCATGAGACTACAGATGCATTGTGGGGATTTCATTAACAAGTCTCCAAACCATAGGGAATGCCATAAATGGTCCCAAAAATGTTTATTTCATGTCTTAAGTATTAATAATATATTAAATGATCAATTTAATTAATTAACAACATGCCTTAGCAAATATCTATATTCAATAAAAGATATTGATTTATCAATGATTCCCTACTTAATCAATTGACAATAAAAGTGAAAACAATATGTAAAAATGGTATACAGTTTATAAAATAAGAATATATATTTCATGTGAATGTGGATTAAAATATATAATAAAATTTATCATAAGTGATTGTTTAAAACTATAAATGATATTAAGGTAAATGTATTTATGATATATTATATCATAAGGGTAAGTATATAAACCACACAAAATAATTAATTTTTGAAAATTTTTATGCCTCATGGAAATAAAAGTGAGACAATAATCCCTTACCTTGCATTTAATTTTGGGTTAATAGACTTTAAACTCATGTATAATGGTTTTAAGGTTGTTAATAAAATATTATAGAACAATATTAATGTTTATAATACCATATATTATTTTCTTATAATATCTTATTACCCATTTTATAACAATCATTCATTATTTTTACTATTTCGGGTGTTAATTTCTTAGTCTGTCGAATATGTTTTCACTTGTTAATTTTTGTCATTATTAATTATATCATGGTTTCATAATCTATATTATGTCAGAAATTATTTAAATATAATATATATTAAGTATATATATTTATAATAACCTAAAATGTTTTTAGATTGGAAATGAAGTGAACTGTTCATGAAAACGGTATGTCGTACGTACACATGAACACTATATTCATTTCCTTGATGTATTTTAAATGAATGAAATGTAAATGATATATATATATATTAATATTATAATTAAATTATGATATATATGACTTATATGTTAAATAGTTTTATTAAAACTATCCTTTATACATCCCATGTATAGCGTGAATGAATCACATCACATTGTGAGGGTAGTAGTCCACACTTCCAAAAATGATGTTATCGTATTCCCAAAAAATGGAGTTCATAAATTTATGTGAAATAAATGAATTAAATATGTATAAACACATTATTAATATCATATATAACTTATTTAAAAATATTTTCTCTCATAATTCCCTACAATGATAGGTGGTAGATGAAACAAAAACAACTTTGTTTCATGAGGCGGTAGTTCATCATATATATAAATATTAACTTCATTACCCATTAGATGTAAGTGTGTGTATGTGTAGGTATAAACCTTAAAAAACATAATATTATTATATTTAGGATTCTTGGATTGTTATATAATCCTATAATATTAATAGTTTAAAGAGTGAAGAAAAAATAAAACTAAAGAGCTTGAGGAAGGATGTTATCTCTTAATTAGGTAAATCTTTTGGTTTGAACAAAAAGTATTACTTGGATAGTTTTATGACCATTTTGAGGCTTATAAGTTAATGGGAGATTATATGAGAAGCTATTTGGGAATATATTGGTTGATACAATGTGTCTTGAGATGTTTGATTATGTGAGAGGGTTGAGTGCCTTTTATAGTGGAGGAGGAGTGACATTCTTATAAATATTTGAAAAGAGAATTCCACCCACGTTTTTCCTATCAAAGGTGCCTACAATAATGGTCAAAATTCGATACAAGGGAGAATAGGGTCTAAATATGGCCATAAAATGGATATTTGACATGTTCATAACTCATTTTGGCTCTTATGTTGAACATTTAGTCATTTGTTAAGATAATTTTTCACTTAGTCATTGTAATTAATTTTAATTTCATTCACTAATATATTTGGAAAAAAATATGTCTGAAATTTAGACATTATAAATTATTATGATTCCAAATATGGAATACATTTTTCCAAATTCCAATCACATAACTTTCAGAAAATAATTTTAAATGAAATCCCATAGATGGGACGACAATGTGAGTTTTTAAAGTAAAAATGTTTAAAAATATTCTATGGTTTTACATCTAATTTCAATGTCAAATTGATTCAATTGAACTAAATTGGAATAATGGATATAAAATTGATCTAATTAAACTTTAAAACAAATAAAAATAATAATTTATCTTTATAAATAGTAGACAAAAAAGCAGTTTTGAATTAAAATTCAATATTTTTCACTATTTATCAAAAAAATGAGACCTCATGGAAAAACACCAAAAATTAAACCTAAGAAATTTTTTTATGTTCCTATTATAAATATAAAGTTAATTTTTACATATAATATTTATAAAAGTTTCAAAATAATTATTTAATATCGGTGTTCCATTAAAAGGCAGTAAAAGAGCCTTTATACAAATATATGTTTTCATGTATAAAAGTGGGTTTATTCTCTTCTTATGAATAAAAAATATATTAGATTAATGTAAAAATATTTTATATAATATTTAATATATATTAAATTAATATAAGTCACTAGTAAATTTAATTTATTAAAATAAAACATCATTGTGTGCTTAATAATAGTTTTATATAAAAACATTTCCTCTGTATTTAATTGTTTATTATATTTATTTATAATTAATTTATATCCAATGAATTCATTTTATATTTTTGTTAACCATATATTTTCATAATTATGTTAATAATATTCATAAAAACTATTTTAAAATCTATGTTATGTCATATTATATTAAATTACAATATTTCAATAATATATTGTTGTTTGGTAAAACATGGTCTTTCCTGTTACGCAAGCCATCGAGGAAATTCAAGACTGTATATAACATAAGATAATGATAGCATCCCATGAAATGAAAGATAAAATTTATGTTTCATATAACATAAGCTTAACATGGTGTGTTGTTTAATTCAATATAAGAACAAAAACATAAATTTATTCTAAAAGGAAAATATTTTAATGTTTGGGGGGTACAAGAATAGTCCCCATACTTCATGTATCTGAAACAATGGAGTGTGTGTGGAACATTATATGTATATTTATTTCAATTCTCAAAGTTAGTTAACTTCTTACAATGACATTGGAAGTCAGTAGATGGTGACCTTCCTTTGAACACATAAAATAATTACCAGTCCCCTTATGTCAATTTTTTCCATGTTCCCTTCCACATTATGACCATGAAGGAAGGATTATCTTCTTCTCTCAATGGTTTTTAGATTTTCCTTTAAAAATCATTTTCCATTTCATTTCAAAACCATGATATTTATGGGTAAATTAGATATCTATTTACACATTGAGAGCACATTTAATGATTTATTCGAATCTTATGATGTGACTTGTGGATAACACCATTCAAAGACTTGATTTTTATTCTATGGAATAATAACTCAACCTTATTTTTAGGTTGGATGATAATTAAATAAGTTTACCTCACTTGTCTTGTAAAATATTCCATATATGTACCAATAAATTCATAATCTTTCTGCTTTATCTCAGTGAATTACTTATTTATTTATTTTATCAAAATGTGCCAAGGGAAATTATTATTGAAAAATAAGTCATTAAACTTATTTGACTCCCCAGATTTAATTTTATCATGTTCCCTTGTATTCTTGATGAGATTCCACCATGGTTAATCTTCTCATTCCAGATGATATAAATCAAAACTAACAATTTCCTTTTCTAAAAACTAAAAAATGGAAAATATCTTTTCAGTGGTACTAATCCATTATTCAACTACTAGGGGATAAATAGAACTACTCAAAGAAGGTCGATGTTGCCTCATGAGGAATCAAAAGAATGTTTCCTCCTCTTTTTCTCATTTGGAAGTTCTGTATTATTCATTGATTGATAAAGTTGTGTGAGAATAGTAATGATGTTTTTCATTCCATCTCCCAGAAAGATTGGATGGTCAGGAGGAAAATTGTTTAATTATCTGTCACACTCAACATTAACATAGTTCCTTTGGATTCTATCCACTAACTAGAACCAAAAAGAATATTTTTAGAAATAATAATCATAATGGTAAACCACATAATCAGGAAAAACATAATTATAGGACGTCTAAATCATGACACATTATTTTAAACTAATGACACCTTATATTTTCCCTAGATTATTCATAGTCATATTCTATTTAAATCCATAATGATAGTTCATAATTATTTTTTGAATTTATAAAGAACATACCATGGGTCTATCATACCATGTGTGAATAAAGACCTATTTTCATGCACTATATAGTGATTGACTCCAAATCAATGTTTCCTTTTTAGAGTTATTACCCCATTTTACCTCTGCTATAGAACCACATATATATGTAGTATCTAGACATGGATGTAATTTCTTGTAAACTACTCCCACTATCATTTACAAAAATCATATAAAATTTTCTTATTATTTGACTCATCATTAGAAATAATCTTAGACATATCCTTATATTTATCACTATAATTATTTGTTAGGTTTTCATATTCTAGTTTCTAAAGGGTTATGAAAACTATCCTCTTATACCATCTATAAAGACACAAAATTATAATTTATAGATATTACGTAATTTTATATGAATATTCATTACATTACACAAGAACATGTCTAAGGAACATAAAGGTGTATTGTCATTGGAAATATGGATACATAAAAAATCTGTCCACAAGTGAGAGACATAGTTTCTCACTATGTTCTTCATAAATAATACCCTTCTTAGATATATCTTAGATAATAATAATCATCATAACATTAGGAAATGAATTATATAAATGGGTGATATCATATTCTCAGAAAGGGTAAACAAGTGAGATAACATCATATCTATCTATAAGGGTATGAAAACATAAAACTTAAATTTTAAAACCATAATTTGTGTATCATAGATCATAAAGTATATTTATGACATAAATCATGGGAGTTATTCATATAATAATTGAAATGGAATCAGGGAATATGAACCATGAGAGCCTAAAATCGTCATAAGACATTAATTTTTGTCTTACACATAATAATTGAAATCCATTTCCTTAGTAGTTTAAGGATAATAGTTAACACAATTATAATAGAATGGTTTCACCCTCGAACCATCTTAGTAATCAATGTTCACTCCCAAGAATGTCTTAGTACATATATTACCTTAATAAATTGGGATCCCTTAAAATTATAGTCCTATTTATCTCATGATATATCAATAATTAACCAATGCATTGGAGGAAGATAGAGGTCCCGCCCATCAGAAAATGGAAATCATTAAAATTGGACTCACAGAATCCTAAAACTTTCATTATATCAAAACCCAAGAAAAAATGTATTTCATTAAAATTTCATCATAGTATGACATGTGGAAAATAAATAGGTTTTATAATCATTTAATCATTTAATCATAGAAAACCCATTTTAAAAATAAGTGTCTTTCATAAGTATATTATCATGGTATAACCCTAGAAATATAATCAGGAATCATAAAATTTATTTGTAATATCCCGACCTAGGTGACACACACCAGTTCCTCAAGATGGTTGGCCACATGACCTCAAGTGTACCAACTATTTTCTATAGGCTATTAACCAGAAATGAGGGTCAAATATATAACAAGGGGAGAATATATTTTCTTTATCAAAGAATCAATACATGAAAAATTAAATAAATAACAACTAAATTATAATAACAAATAACTAGAATCATACTATAATCAATAACAGACCGGTATCACATGATAAACCAAAAAGAGAAAAAATATTCAAAATAAAGTAGTTGATATTTCTTTTCATAATATAAGAAAAGTTTTAATGGAAAAACCCAAAAATAAAGACACTGAAAACTCTAAGTGGGTCCGGACACCAAGTCATGTTCCCTCATCCATGGTCCATCCCAAACCAGCAATCTAAAAAACTGATATTTCCCTTATCATGTTCTATAAACATGAAGTATATTTAGGTAACAACCCGGAATCTCACATAGGTTGTGAGTACAACATTGTAGGATACCACCATAGTCTATATAACAATATTTAGTGAATAACAGTGTATACAGTTTCATAATGAATAACGTAAAATCAATAAAGTAAACAATTGAATATTAAATTATTATTTATTTAACCACATATTTTTTTAAGGTTAATGACAACACTCGAACCATCAATAACATATTATTATTGTGCCATATTCTAAACCATATCACACAGAGAATAAAAATTCAAATAAATCTTGGTTTTTAAATTATCATTTCATTTCAATTCATATAATGACCATTTGGAACGGTTGTCTAATGAAAATTTCATGGGATTAGAATGTCATATCTAGAATCACCATGGTTATTTGGAACATTATTCCCTATCCCACAAATTATGGTTATTTGGTGCTTCAGTATCTTTCCCATACAACACTACAAGAATTCTAGATATTTGTGACGGGTTATTTGTGACAGGATCCCGTCGCAAATAAGTTTTTGCAATGGGGTCCCGTCGCAAATAGCCCGTGGCAAAAAATGATGTCACAAAAAATATTATTTGCGATGGGCCCATCTCAAATAATATTTTTTTCTGACAGGCTATTCCCCCTTCGCAAATAATTCTCTGATTATATACTTTATATATATAAACTTTTTTGCGACAGGCCCGTCGCAAAAAGTATTTGCGACGGGCTGGTAGTCCCGTCACAAATAAGTTTATAAAAAAATTTATTTAGACTATTTTCAACGGGCCTGTCACAAATAAATTTTGCGACGGGTCCCTAATCCCGTCACAAATACTTTAAAAAAAAATTATTTAGACTATTTGCAACGGGAACCCGTCGCAACAGATCCCGTCGCAAATACTAAATTAATTTAAAAAATATTAATTTAATAAAATTATAATTATTGAAAAATTAATTTTAGTATTATTAAAATAATTAAAGTAAAATATATTAAAATTCTGAATATTCACAAAATAATTTTAAAAAATCATAAAATAATAATAATAATAATAATAATAATAATAATAATATTATTATTAGTAGTAAAATAAAAAACATTAAAAAATTTAATACTGAAAAAATATATTTAATAAAAATATGATTAATGAAATAATAATATTAATATTATTAAAATAATAAAATAATAAAAATTCCTAAAATTATTAAAATTCCAAATATTCAAAAAAAAAATCATAAAATATTAAAAATTAAATTATATAAAATTCGCACCCATATAAAGGACAGAAACTGTAAATAGTTCATATTACAACAAATGTTAAATTCAAATGTTTTTAACATAAAAAAATCACTGGGGGTGTCTTTTAGAGTAGGTGGAGGAGCTGAAGGAGATGGTGGAGGAAACTCCATCCCCAAACAATGAGTCAGACGGTGCATGTACTCCATCTGCTCCTGATGCTGCTACTGCCATCAACATATCTCCTCCTCGTGCTGCTGCTTCTGCTGCTACTGCTGCTGACGCATTTCTTCTTGCTGCTTCTGCAAACTCTCTATAAAGTCATTCTGAGCTCATAACTACTCCTGATACTATGTGGTAGAAGATGATGCCTCTCCACGAGCTCCTCTCGAGCTGGATGCCGACATCACAACAGTACCATAATAAGTACCAGGAGTCACATGATAGTCGATACCAACTACTCAGCCCTTCTCAAAGCCATACTGAGTTGCTTGCATCCATGACACCTCGTCGAAATGGTGTGCACGGGTCTGATCAGTCGCCTCGTCCCGACCCTTAGCATATGTCTGAGAGGTCGCAACCTCATATGACTCCTTCAATTCCAATTTGAAATTAATATTTTGAAAATATTATTTGTAGTTAATTATCAAACTGAAAAAATAATACTAACCAAAATCCGATGCTGACGATCACCTCTAATCTCCCCAGTGGCTGGATCACTATACATCCTCTGATAAACATCGAACTTTGTAATATCGGGATGCTCGAATACCTACAGAAATATAAAATAAAATGTTTATATTTAAAGTTATAATTTTGTTTAAAAACATATACTTACCAGATACTCTCTATGCGTACTGAATGTACGGCTACCACCTCGATGTGTCACCTCCTGTCTCCCCCAGTTCTACCAACCCAATGAAGACCTCCTCTAAAATCCACCACCCAACCAGTGTGCACATAATCCATCCCAAACCTAAGATAAAATGTACTCTAGTCGGTGGGATCTACACAACTCATCAAATACTGTCTCTCATGCTTTCTTAATGGACGTCTTTCTCAAATTGTGCAAAAATTGATACAAACGCTCACGCATAGCCACCTCTCATGCTGCATGGATAGCGTCACACTTTCTATCCTCGATGGGATACCATAAAACCTACAAATAATTTATAATATCAAGTTATTAATAAAATAAATTTTAAAATAAATATTATTTATTTACATACCAGCCGATGATTGTACATGGCGAGCTGCACATCAACGGGAATCTGTTCCCTTGTGATCCATGGCTGAGAAAAATAATTGTGCAAGATAGAACTCTGCTGTCCAATAGCTACATGCGCAAAACTGTGAGTAAATAATAAATAATCAAACAATTAGTATATATATATAAATAAATTAATGAAAAATCTAACTAAAATATACAGGTTATCATACCTCCGTGTGCGTGGATCGAAGTCAAGACATGGATGTCACTCGGGGATAGGGTCAGGAATCATCAGTCACGCAAGACCGCGCCCCCTCCACATATCTTCTAAACCACCAGTATGATGAGGGTCAGATGATCCCATATCCCCCTCATCCAAAGGCATATCAGCCTTCTGCAACTCGTGAAATAGATTAAGATCCATCTGAAACACAAAATGATTATTGTTAGAAGATAGTTGAAAATAACTATCATATATAGATATATATTTGTTATGATCATAACCAATATTTAACTGTGTCAATGTTCACCTTCATCATCGTCTTCATATCTGATGATGTCAATGTCTTCATATTCCTCCTCGACATCATCAATATCCATATGAGTTTCACTTTCACCATTCCTTTTCATTTCAAATTCATTTTTAACATAATTAACATCTTCATCACTATCGACCCTTAATTGTGGGGTATCATCATCGATATTCACATTTCTTTGTGAAAAAGATGGATTTTGAGTAGTCTCTTGAAAAATTTCAATTCCTTCCACTTCAGTAGAACCACATTCAGTTTGAGTAAATTGATTTCCCAAAGATTTCATTTTTATTATTATCCACCAATCACTCAGGTCTCTTGAAGTAGAACAATACTTTGCGTAATAAATTTGATGTGCCTGTTGAGCTAGTAAAAATGGTTCATTTACTACAAGAAGACTTTTATATTTAATATCGATGATTCCATGAGTCGGATGAACATGCAAGCGTCTCTCAGTATCAAACAACTGACATTTAAGCATCATTGTGTAATTTTGTCCAAGATAACATAGCTCAATAATTTCATCCAGAATGATGTAAAAGTCAACTTCAATTTCTCTATGATGCGATCCTATCAAACAAACTACACTGTTCATTGTTTTTTATTCCCCATATGCACGTGCAAGAAATCGAAAACCATTCACCACATATGCATTATAAGATTTAACCATTTTGAATGGTGGGTTACTCAATATACACAGTCACTTATCAATTTTATCATCATGTTGAGACAACTGATTTTTTTTAAAACAATTATCAATATAATAAATAGTAAACTGAATTGATATTAAACCATCAATAATTTATATTACCAGTTTTTAAAACCATTGATAAATTTTTTTTGTCAGCGTTCTTCAAGAGCAGCTGCTGTAATTTGTGGAAGTTGTTTCTTGATATGATTATCATATAACCTACAAATAAAATAAGTTTACATACTGTAACAGAAATTATAAAATAAGTGATAGAACCACTCACAGTACAAATGCTGTCATTTTCTTCACAGTTGAGCAGGACATATGTATGAGCTCTGTGACGTTCATTGTCTGAAATCCATCATTCTTGAACTCCACCAAAGCCAAGATTTGGCTAATGAAAAACTGATAATTGATTGTCCGTTTCATCATTAACATTTACATTGTTCCATCCCATGCATTTTTGTTTTGAGGGATATTTTGATTCAAAATAGTGAGAGCAGAAAAAAGAAATTTCCTCTTGCAAATAAGCTTCAGCAATTGAGCCTTTAACTGATGCTTTGTTACATATTTTTTCTTCAATTTCTGCATGCATATCTCGAATGGGTAAGTCCATAGAAACTGTACTAGACCTCCACATTTAGTTTCATGTGGCAAATTTAATATCAGATGTTCCATTGAGTCAATGAAAGCATGTGAAAATATTTTTTCCAGTTTACATATAATTACAACAACATCTTCTTCCAGTTTTCATAGCGCATCGTAGTCTATTGTCGCTGCACAAATGTCTCGAAAAAATATGATATATCTGTTATCGAATCCCAAATAATAGAATTCAACAAACCTCTGAATTCAATCAGCATAAGTCTTTCCATTATAACCTGACAATCATGACTTTTTAATCCGGTAATATAACCATTCTTAACACATCTGCCCAAATTGGAAGCATAGCCATCTGAAAGTCTCAAATATGTAATCCACTGAAAAAATAATAATTGACTCTCTTTGGACAATATATAAGATTCTTTTGGCTTCATTAACCTTTGGGATCTGACATTTTCAAATAGTTCATGTTCTGGTCGCCTGTAAATTTGGGCAAGATCTAATCGTGCTTTTATAATATCTTTGTTCTTACCTGGTGTATCCATAACTGTATGAAATAAATTATCAAAACATTTCTTCTCAATATTCTTGACATCCAACATGTAGCGGACCAAAAAATAAGACCAATATGGGAGATCCCAAAAAATGCTTCGTTTTATCGAATTATGTTCTTTCCCAAAGCCATGAATTTTCTGTTGGTTTATTGTTGGAAAAAATTTGATGGGAGGTAATGAAAATACAACATATTTTAACTCTGTACTTGAGATAATTTTTGGAGGTTCATCCCTTTAAATTGTGCCTTTTCTGAAATGATATTTGTTCCTTTAAAAAGGATGATCGGCTGGAAGAAATCTGCAATGATAGTCAAAATATAAAGGTTTTTTTCCATTGACGAGCATAAAATTTTTGTTGTCTTTCATACAGTAAGGACATGATTTCGGACCATGTGTACTCTAGCCAAATAACATGAAATATGCCGGAAAGTCACTAATCGTCCACATCAATCCATCTTTTAATGTGAAATTTTGTTTCGCAGCAACATCATATGTACTAACACCATTACTCCACAATGCATTTATCTCATCAATCAATGGTTTCAAATAAACATCAATATTATTTTTCAGATGTCCTGAGATTAATAAGGTCAAAAAGACATAGTGATCATTCATCAACATCCATGGAGGTAGATTGTACGGAGTTATAAAGACAGGACAACATGAATACTGACTACCATAAGAACCAAATGGATAGAAACCTTCAGTAGAAATACTCAATCGCACGTTTCGGGCTTCTAAAGAAAAATATGGATACAGACGATCAAAATGTTTCTATGAATCAACATCAGATGGATTATTCAAGCTTTTATTGGTTGAAATATTGGTTTTGTGACATGAAATCATTGACACTGTGTTATAATACATAAATAAATGTTGTAGCCTGGGTGTAAGGGGGAAATATCTCAACTATTTTACAAGAATCAGTCCAGACTTCCCTATTTTAGCTTCTTTATACCTCGATTGTCCACATGTGGGACAACTATCCAATGAATCAATTTCACCTGAATATAATATGAAATCATTTTCACATGCATGAATCTTCTGATAACTAATGCCTAGATTATGAACCAGGCTCTTGCTCTCATAGTAATTTACAGGCAACACATTTCTTTCAGGTAATAGTGTTTTAACTAAAGAAAATATCTGATCATAACATTTTTTTTACATTGCATTATCTGATTTAATAGCCAAAATTTTTGTAACTGCTTCTAATTTTCTTATCTTGCAACCAGGATATAATTCATCTCAGCAGACCTCAAAAAATCATAAAATTCAGATGGTTCCAACTCAGGGGTTAAATCGATATCATCGTGAGTTTCAGGTTTTTGAATAGATGGATCTATAACATCATGTACTAAATGTTGAAACCGTGATGGATCCAGAATCAAGTTATTAGTATCTTCTCTGGAACTATGTTCACCGTGTTGATACCAGAAAAAAAATCTGGTTGAAAACCAAACAACAAGACATGTCCCCCAACCTTTTCAAATGTGTCAAACGTTCCCAGAGCACATTTTTTACAAGGACACTTAATTGTGCCTTATGAAACATATTATTGTTTTGATGATGCAAATTATAAGAAAGCTTCAACACCCTCAATATATACAGGATTGAAACCAGAACCATTTGGATTTCTGTGCTAATTTATCTAAGCACGATCATCTAATAATGACTGATGTTGACTTCCTTGTTCCATACATTTCTTCAAAATATAAAATCATCATGGTTTTTGAATAATTTGAAATAATAAAAACACTATCTGAAAAAAATAACTAATTACTACTACTTCTTAATAATTACCATTAATTAAGGGCAACACAATTTCTAGTGGATTGATGGCTCCTCTTTTGTCCGACACCTCATTTACTTGCATCTTTCTCACACTAAAATCACATTGAAGAATCCGGTCGGAGGTACGCATATCCATTCTCGTATGCACGAGAATTCATATGCGTACCTCTGAAAATATTCTTTATTGTGATTTTAGTGTGAGAAAGATGCGAGTAAATGAGCCGTCAGACAAAAGAGCCCCCTTTTCATCGATGAATCATCTTCTTCCAACTATCACCACTTGAAAACATTATAAAAAATGTCATACTACGAATTTATATCCAATCTCATGTATACGATATTGAATATGCCTATATAGCAGCACATTTTTCATAATGTTTTGAGTCGGTGAGAGTTGAAAGGAGAAAAGTCATCGAGTAAAAGGAGTGCCGTCAATCCACTGGAAATTATGCCAAGTTATTAAAATGTATTAAAATTTATCAAAATTTCTTTCTAACTATTTCTAACTAATTATTCATATTTATTACTAAATATTACTATTTATTACTAACTATTACTATTTATTACTAACTATTACTAATTATTTCTAATTATTAATAATTATTACTAATTATTACTAATTATTACTAATTATTACTAATTATTACTAATTATTACTAATTATTACTAATTATTACTAATTATTACTAATTATTACTAATTATTACTAATTATTACTAATTATTACTAATTATTACTAATTATTCCAATTTATTACTAATTATTCCTATTTATTTTTAATTATTGCTAAGTATTCATAGTTATCAATAATTATTAGTATTTATTACTAATTATTAGTATTAATTACTAATTATTACAATTTATTACTAATTATTATCAATTATTCCTAATTATTATCGATTATACCTAAATATTCTTAATTATTACTAAATATTACTAATTATTTCTCTTTATAACTAATTATTCCTAATTATTCCTAATTATTGCTAATTATAACCAATTAATCATAATTATTGCTAATTATTCCTAATTATTCCTAATTATTCCAAATTATTCTTATTTATTCCTAACTATTCCTATTTATTCTTAACTGTTACAAATTATTAATAATTATTATGAATTATTACTAATTATTACTAATTATTACTAATTATTACTAATTATTACCAATTATTACTAATTATTACTAATTATTACTAATTATCACTAATTTTTACTAATTTTTACTAATTTTTACTAATTATTAGTAATTATTACTATTTATTAGTAATTATTACTAATTATTACTATTTATTAGTAATTATTACTAATTATTACTAATTATTACTAATTATTATTATTTATTACTAATTATTAGTATTTATTAATAAATATTACAAATTATTACTAATTAGTACTAATTATTAATGTTTATTACTAATTATTACACTTTCTTACTAATTATTACAATTTATTACTAATTATTTCAATTTATTACTAATTATTACTAATTATTACTAATTATTACTAATTATTACTAATTATTACTAATTATTACTAATTATTACAATTTATTACTAATTATTACAATTTATTACTAATTATTACTAATTATTACAATTTATTACCAATTATTAGAATTTATTACTAATTATTACAATTTATTACTAATTATTACAATTTATTACTAATTATAACAATTTATTACTAATTATTACAGTTTATTACTAATTATTACAATTTATTACAATTTATTACTAATTATTACAATTTATTGCAATTTATTACCAATTATTACAATTTATTACTAATTATTACAATTTATGACAAATTATTACCATTTATTACAATTTATTACAATTTATTACAATTTATTACTAATTATTACTAATTATTACAATTTATTACTAATTGTTAAAATTTATTACTAATTATTACAATTTATTACTAATTATTACTAATTATAACTAATTATTACTAATTATGACTAATTATTACTAATTATTACTATTTATTAGTAATTATTACTAATTATTATTAATTATTACTAATTATGACTAATTATGACTAATTATTATTAATTATTACTAATTATTACAATTTATTACTAGTTATTACAATTTATTACTAATTATTACAATTTATTACTAATTATTAAAATTTATTACTAATTATTACAATTTATTACCAAATATTACAATTTATTACTAATTATTACCATTTATTACTAATTATTACAATTTATTTCTAATTATTACAATTTATTACTAATTATTACAATTTATTACTAATTATTACAATTTATTACTAATTATTTCAATTTATTACTAATTATTACAATTTATTACTTATTATTACAATTTATTACTAATTGTTGCAATTTATTACGATTTATTACAATTTATTACTAATTATTACAATTTATTACTAATTATTACAATTTATAAATAATTATTAAAATTTATTACTAATTTTTACAATTTATTACTAATTATTACTCATTATTTCTATTTATTACTATTTATTACTCATTATTACTCTTTATTACTCATTATTACTATTTATTACTCATTATTACTATTTATTACTATTTTTTACTTTTTATTAATAATTATTAATATTTATTACTATTTATTAATAATTATTACTAATTATTACTATTTATTATTATTTAATACCAATTATTTTTAATTAATACAAATTAATTATATACATTACAAATTATCGTTTATAATTACTAATTGCTACTAATTACTAAAAATTAATACTAAAAAATTCAATTTATTTGTATAAATAAATAGTCTTGAAAAAACAATTTAAATTGAATTTAATTACAACTAATCAACAATAATAAAAATTAATATAAAAAATTGAAATAAATAATAAATGAAATAAAACATAAATACATTTGAACTTGATTTGCTATTGATGTAGACGGCTTCACAAGTTCTTCGTGTCCAAAAAAATTAACTTAGAAAAATTTTCTGTCTGAAATCAGAGTTCAGAGAGAAACAAGATCTAGGAATTGAGTGGAATGAGAAGAAAAACAGATGGAGCTATATATAGGTTAGATTATTTGGGATGAGACTATTTGCGATGGGTTACCCGTCGCAAATAGTATCTTTTGCGACGGGTCCCGTCGCAAATACTTACGCCCGCATTAATTACTGTCAGCAGTTAAAAAGTTATTTGCGACGGGACCCGTCGGAAATAGTCCATGCTGACACACCTTTTTCAACAGGAGGACATCCCGTCGCAAAAAGCTATTAACCGCCGCCAGATATTTGCGACGGGCCCCATCACAAATACTTAACTATTTTCGACAGGGGGATCCCCCGTCGCAAATAACCTTCATGCGGTTTGGCGTGCTACCCGTGCCAAACCTTTTTTTGCGACGGGACACGAAATCTCATCGCAAATAATCATTTATTTGCAACGGGTTGTTACCCCTGTGGCAAATAACATCTTGGACAGACTTTTTGCGACGTGATTTATTCCCGTCCCAGAAAGTCCTTTTTCCCGTAGTGCGACAATATTCATATGCATGCATTTGGGTTTAGAACGTCATGGCTAGAACCCAATGGGTATTTAGAGCATTAATCCCTATCCCACACCCCATTTATCAATCAATCAAAAGTATCACACATAAATTTTAACACGTTTGATCAACATTAACCATACAATCAACAATTATCATCATGATATACCACTTCAATTATCAATTCAATCATAATTCTTCACTTTAATCACATGAAAATAATATGAAAAATTCATTATTAAACCATGTATCAAAATTTATTCTCATAACCCATTAAACATTCACATTTAATCCAAACCTTCCTTCATTCGAACTATTAATCAATTAAATATCTTGGAAATTATCCAATTAGACAATATTATTCAATTAACCAATTCCATTATCCCAATATCCCATCAATTTCAGAATCACATCAGTAATTAATTAATTAACCAAATTAATTAATCCTATTAAAGATTCCATTTCCAAAAAAATAAAAATTTTATTTCACAATTATATAAGCACAAATATAAATAAGGCCATGACATTTTAAATTTAGGCCACCTACCTCATGAAAATAGATAGACGCATGCCATTGGAAATCCTGAAATTGAAGTGGGATGTTCAATCGAACAATGAAGAATGATATCTAGATCCAAAACCTAGATCCAAGATAAAAAAGATTTATATCTATCAAAACCTATATCAAATACACTCAAATAGAGGAAAATTATACTCTCTCCATCTAGAATGAGATATGGGATAGAGAAAAGTCCAACTAGGAAGAAATCATATACTGGGAGAGGTGTAGATCCATCAATAATATCTTCAATTCATCATGAACGTAGGTTGAAATTCCTTGTAATTATTCCTAGAGCCTAAAAAAACATAGAAAATAGGTTTATCACAATATAAGGTGTTTAGGGATACTAACATGGGGTTTGGGAATTTTAAATAAATTTTCAAATGATTAAAATCTCGTATGCATGGTTTCCTAGTCTGTGGTGCATGGTTCGCCGAACCGTGCACCCTAACTATGTCCCTATCCTATGGGGGTGCACATTTACTCATAAGTGGTCACATGGTTTGAAAAGCCATGTCCCAATTGTGAAATCCGTCACAATCTAGAGTTTCACAGTTTGCTGGGCCAGGGTGCACAGTTTGGGAAAACCATGCAGCAAACAAGCATTACCCAAAACCCCTTTAAAAAAATTCAATTTTCACCAAAAACCTCCCAAGAAAGGCCTCAATAAAAGTATAACTAAAACAAGGGGAAATGATACCATTAAATAATCACTAGACATCATAATTTTTTTTGGTATCTTACAATCTCCACACCTTATAATAGGTCATATTCGAGTTGCACTCCCAAGCATCTCTAAGATTTCAAGGTAAAACAATCAGTCCAATGAACCCATATATCCACTTATCTCTCCCATTTTCCATCATAAACACAACCATATTTCTACAATACATGAAATCTCATGATGTTCGTTCCCCACAACACGTTCTTAATGTGATCCAACACATGTATTGGATGCTCCTCAAAGGGTGCATCGGTCTAAAGCTCAGCATAATCCACATCAATCAAATGAGAAAGTTTGGGGTTATACTGCCAAATTTGTGACACTTGAAAAATATCTTGCATAGAACTATACCTCTATGAAATATTCAATCAGTATGAGCCAACTTGACTCTCTCCACAACCTCAAACGGTCCAACAAAGTTGGGCGCCAACTTGGCCAACCACTGATTCCTATAATGAACCAATCTAGGAAACACTCAAAGGATCACACGATCACCCACTGTAAACTCAAAGGGTTATCAATGTCTATCATCATATAAATTCTATATACTCTAATCCATATCCATACACTTTTGAATCAACTGAACCTGCTCCAACGTTTCATGTACAAGACTCGGTCCCAACTGCTCTAACTCACCTACCTCCATCAAACATATAGGTGATCTTCATGTCCTACCAGAAAAGCCCCATATGGTTCCATATGAATATTTTTTTGATAACTGTTGTTATATAAGAGCTCCATCTATTCTAGTTAACTTTCCCATAAACCACCAAAGTCAAGAACAATTTCCAAAGAAAATCCTCCAAATCCTATACAGTAAATTTTAACATTCCATATGTTTGTTGGTAGAAATCCATGCTAAAAAATACATTTGTAACAATATCCTTATTCAATCAATTCCAAAAGTGAAAAGTGAAACATGATTCATTGTATGAAACTATTATCTATGGAATCACATGTAGAAAGACTATTTACCAAATGTACATGTGTCCTAGCTAAACCACCGAGAGAGTATCCTGTATAGGAAGGAAATGTGAAACTTTCATCAGTCATCCAAAGTTGACCAAATAGATTTATTCTTCCAAGGTTTCTTCAGGATACCTAACCCAAAATACATGGTAACATCATAAAAATTTCATTTTGTAAAGGGAAAAGGCTATAGTAACCCACCAGGTCATTGATGCTCAACCTTCAGTTATTGATAGGTGTAACATCATGTCATGAACCTTGAAATTTTACTTTTCATGCCTAGCCACCGATATTTTCATCACATGTCACTTTTCATTTTGATCAAACCTGAATGGACTATCCACTTCAAGTCAGTAGATGAATGCATCATTTCCTCTCTCATACTCAAAGAAAATACTACATGATTCATAACATAGATGATCTCATCCTCATCTATGGTCCAATTGGAAGGTGAATTCCCACTTTCAAGGCATTCATTCAAGGAAATACACTCTGGATCCTCATACTGGCATACCCTAATCCAACTCAAAGTAGTTTATTCCACTAACACTAATACGATATGCTTATAACCATTATCATCCAAACCACAACATGCATCTCATCTAGAAAATTCATTATCCTCCACTCAGAACTAGAATCCTAAAATGTATGATTCCAAGTTTTTATGATCAAAGTGTTAGAAACTCTATTTCTGTTTCTAGGTTTATATTCTAGTTCATAATAAAAATACATCATATTATCAACCCACCTCCACTATCAATTATTTAATTCTCATTGTGAAAAGATATACCTTATGATCTTGTGATTGGTATACATATTAAACTTTTCTCCCAATAGATAATTATAAAAACACTTCAAGGTAGAAACAACTACAATTAATTTGAGGTCGTGTATAAGTTAGTTCTATTCATGCGGCCTCAAATTCTGTGACCCATACACCAAAAATCGATCCCTTACACCAACACATCTCAAACCTAATCCCAGACGTGTCATTGAACACTGTATACACCTCCCTAGGTTCAAGGAGGACCAAGATCGGTGTGGTAGCCAAATGATTCTTCAACTCCTAGAATGCATTCTCACTTTCTCCAGACCATTCAAAAGAAAATCCATTCATGGTCAATTCAGAATGCAGTGCTTCCAAGATGGAAAATTCCTAGACGAACCTCACATAATATCACACTAGAACTAAAAAGTTGTAGATATCCAAAACATTTTTGGGATACTCCTAAGAAACCAATTCCTGCACCATCTCTAAGTCCCATGACATGCCTTCATCTATGATGATGTGACCCAAGAAATGTACATGATCAATCTAGAATTGATACTTAGATAGCTATGTGTATAGCTGATTCTCTCTCTGTGTACTTAGGATGGTGTCAAAATGTTCTTCATGATCATAATGAGTCTTGATGTACACGAAGGTATTATCCACAAAAACTACAACAAACTAATCTAGGTATGGGTTGAATATTTTTATTCATCAAGGCCATAAAAACTACTTGTTCATCTATCAACTCGAATGAATAAAAAAAACTAATAAATTCCATACCTTCTTTTGAAAGTATTCCATGGTATATCATATGGTTAAACTATAAACTGATGATACCCTAATCTCAACTCAATATTAGATAAATCACAAGCTTCACTCAATTGGTCATGAAGATCATCAATACACTGAAGAGAATTTCAGTTATTCATTGTCATCCAGTTCAACTTCTAATAATAAAAAAATCAGCACAATACTTTGTTAGGATTATTATAAAAACAATACTAGGGAACCCCTTGATGACATAATCAGATGGATAAATCCCTTATCCATAAATTCTTCCAGCCGATTTATTTGATCTTGAAGATCATTTGGTTCCATTATATAAAGTGGAAGGGAAACAGACTCAGCTCCAAGAATGAACTCAATAGTAAACACCACATCACTTTTGAGTGGAATCCTAGGGAATACCTCAGGAAATACATCCTTGAAATGATCTACTAAAGGTGGAAATACATCATGCTTCACACCCCTATCATCTAGTAAAAGACATGAAACCTGGGAGGTGAGATCACCCAGTTTCTAATGAATTGGACCTTTATGGCCCGCCTGGATGTCCCACTATCGATGATGAACATAATTGTCACCCTCAAGAGATGTAAACATCATTATCTGGAATTAAAAATCTATGTGGGATCGGTATGGTACTAACCAGTATCTACCCAAAATTAAGTTGAAATATGGAATATCAAGGATGTAAAGATCACATATAAAATGTTACTTCCCAACCTCGAGGTAACACCCCTTGCACAAGAAGATGTCTCTCAACCGTACACCCAAAGATGTATCAATCATCATAACAAAACTCAAAAACTCCACTGCCAGGATCAATCCATTCACTAGTTGTGTAGATATAAAAGAACGAGAGGCACCAATATCAAATAAAAAACTAGTAAGAATAGAATATGTAATAATATTATCTCTATCTGTTGATAATCCAGCATCAATATCCATAAGTATAGTATGAAATTAATTCAATTGTCCTATCCCTATTTTATGTGATGCAGTCTGAGTCCCTTAAACATCACGAATCTTCTAATATAGGCACTCTTTCCCAGAATTACCACATCCATAGTCACTAATTCCATGACTAGTAAAACTCTAACTCCCATATTGGTAAGGTGTAGAATATCCCATTCCCATAAATTGGTTCTATCTATCCACTCCATCATTAACCATTTATCATTGATTATTGTAGAACTATTGTAGATGTCCCATCCTTCTGTAGGATCCAAAATCTACCAGTATTTGAGGGAACTATCTATGAAACCATCCAACGACACTGGTGATAGGGTGATCAAGTAAGGTCTTGAGTAATGGACCCTTCCCCCTATACACTCTTCATTTTCACCCTATTTGGAATTATCATAGAGATTCTTCCTACATTCGGAATATGAACCTCATGTTTGAATATCTGAAACCTCCGATCCTACACTAGAAACCTACTTCAAGTTCCCCTTAGAAATGAGATATTGATTTAAGACTTCAATAATCTTTTTTTCATGAATGACATTTATATGGGACATAATCTCAAATTTATGACTATACTGAAACTATTCTATAGAATTAGCCTTATCTTCTCCCAATGTAGGAATGAAGAACTAAAAATCCATTAAGAGATAAGAAAAGTCCATCATGGACATAATCCCCTAGGTAAGACTCATGAACTTTGTGGCCTACTCCTACCTAATTCTCTCAGGTTAAAATTTCTCCAAGATCTTCCCCTAAAAGTCCTTCAACAACATATTTTCAAATAGTCTATCTCAAGTCTGGATGTCCCACCAAGGATTTTCCTGGACACATAATATATAAGAAACTAGTTTGACTCTTTTATTAGCAGGAGTCCCAAAGTGATCATGAATCGCCTAGATATACTCAATCCATAAATCAGATTCCTTATGTCCACCCTCTCCGGTAAAATTCCTAGGGTGATTCAATTGAAACTCTCAAATCATTTCAAACATATAATTCACAACCCGACCTGGGTATCTTTTTTAAAATTCATAAAGTGAGAAAATTTCTCCTAGAACTGCTCTATGGATTCCTCACCTAGAAATATTGGTGCCACTAGTTCTACTACTGGAAGCACATTTCAAGTCATATCCTCAAGTAATCCTATTAATAAGCATCTTTGTGGATTCATATCTCTACAGTTCCAAAAACACATATTTGGACACATTACACAAAATTAATAAAAATATGGGGATTCACATTAATCTATAACAAGTCACCCATTACCCTATCACATGGTTAAAACCGAGGCACTATCACTACCCTTAACCATCCTACATCTAGTTCATGGTTCACATAGGGAGACACACTTTCATAACTCAAGTTTCTCATTAAAAACCCATTTTTGATATTTTGAATAATTTTTCAATTTTCAATTCCATAATTAGAACCGTTTTTAGAATACCTACACAAGAAAAAAAATCATTTCAATTTCAACAACTTACCCTAAACCTTCTTTTTTGTGAATTCTTAAATATGACACATGTAACAATAATTCCCAAGTGAATTGAATTATGCATTCATACTCAACTATTGGGATATACCGGACCGTGATTCAAATATCATAAAATCTCAAAAAGAAATAACATCACAAAATAAGTGCACCACCCAATATGTAATAACATCCATCTATAATATAAAACATCAATAAAAACAATTCCACCCTAGGTACATGGGTTTCCCCATACATGGGTTAAATACTCTCATGCAAAATCTCATGTCCAAGGCCCAAATCTTCTAGTCTCATGTCCATATTTCCCAATAAGTTATAAAATTGAAAAGAAAAATACCACTTTGATGAAACTTTGTAACATCCTAAACCAGGTTCCACAAACTGGTACCCCAAGCTGGTTGGCTGCATGAACTCAAGTGCACCTCCCCATACACCAATGGCTATCAACTAGAAGTTAGGGTAAAATATATAACACGGGGAGACTATGTCCTCTTTGTAATTGAAGCAAAAAAGTGTAAATAAATAAAAAATAACCAAATAACCACAACCAACAAAAATAATCATACTATAATAAATAAAATACCGGTATCACATGATTTACCAAAATAGGAAATGATGTCAAAAATAAATCAATAAATATGTCATGACATAGTACATGTCAAGTGACCCATGAAAAACCCAAAAATAAAGTCACTAAAAACTCTAAGAGGGTCATGAAACCATGTCTGGTTCCCTTATCCATGATCCATCCCAAATCATCCATCTATCATTTGAATCTTTCCATTATCCTATTCTAAATACAAGAATATTATTCAGGTACCAATAAGGAATCTCAAGTAGGGCGTGAGTACAAATTAGTTAGACACTTACAATGTTTTCTAAATCAATATCCAGTCTATAATAGTTTATTCAGTTGTATAAATAATAATGTAGAATAAATTAAGTAAATAGTTTCATATTCAATTATTTCTCATTTAACCACATCTTTTTCATGGGTTCCTGATAACACTTGAACCATAAATACCTTCTTCAACTCATGTCAGATTCTTAACCATATCACATAGAGAATGAAATTTCACATAACTCAAAGTTTTTTATTTTTCATTTCATTTGAATTCATATCATGGCCATTTGGAACCATAGTCCAATGCTAATCTTAGGGTTATAAGATGTCGTGTCTATCACCCCATGGGTATTTGAAGTATTATTCCATATCCCACACCTCATGGATATTTAGAGAATCAATCCATGTCCAATACAATAGTATTATCATGCATCCACTTAGATCTAGAACCTCATGGCTATAACCTCGCGTGCATTTGAAGAATCAGTATACATCCCCACCCCATTTCTCAATCAAACGCATATATAACTTATATCACATTGAACAAGTTTAATCAACATTGAACCTATAATCAGCAATTTACACCATGATATACCATTACAATTATCAATTGAATCATAATTTTTCACTTAAATCACATGGAATAAAATAAAAAAATTCACCAATAAACCATCTATCAATATTTATTCACATAACCAATTATACCTTCTATATTAATCCAAAAATCCTTTCATTTCCATTATCAATCAATTTCATATATAAAAAATTAACAACTTACAAATTCAAATTTCATTAACAAATTCCATAATCCCAATATCCAATCAATTTTGTAATCACATCATTCCATTAATTACTTAACAAAATTTATTAGTCCAATTTAATATGAAATTTCCAAATATGAAAATTTCTATTTCCCAATTACATTCAGACAAATATAATCAATAAAATGATATTTTCAACATATTCCTCCTACCTCATGATCATTAATGGACTATCACCAATGGAAATCCCCAAATTGAAGAGGAATATTCAATTTCACTACATAGAGTGAGATCCAGATCCAAAATCAAGATCCAAGAACAAATCGATTTACATCTCTTAAAAACTAGATACAAACCTAATACAATGGATGAAACCTATTTCCGCTTTATCTGGATAGAGAAGAAATAGAGAGATAATTCTAATTGGGAAGCAATCACATATGGAAGAGGTGTAGATCTATCAATTGGATCATCGATTCGTCAAGAATGGAGTATGAGAATCCTTGGAATTAATACAATAAACTCAAAAAATTTAGGAAATAGGTTTTCACTAAGATAGGTATTTATGGATAATAACTATGGGGTTTGAGAATTTAAAATAAAATTTTGGAGGATTAAAATATCATACAAAAAGTTTCATGAGACGGGGTGCATAGTTTTCCAAACTATGCTCCCTAACTGTGCTCCTCTACTATGGGGGTTCAAAGTTACTATTAAGAGGGTTCATGGTTTGAAAAACAATGCACTAACCATGAAATCCCCCTCTATTTTGGTTTACATGATTTTTTGAGGCATGGAGCACGGTTTGGGAAAACTATGTGATAACCATTCACTACCCAAAACCAATCAAAAAAGCATCCAAATTTCACACAAACATAGCCAAGATACACCTCAACCAAAGTATAACAAAAACAAAATGAAAAAGAGTACCTATAAATTATCTCATTACATCAATAGAAAATTTCAATATATTACATTAATTCGTCATAAACATAAAAAATCCAAATAAAGAATAAGAATTGTATCCTTGGATCATATCCCTAGTAAATATAATACAGCATCAAAGGATTTCACCATATATAGAAGATGATTTGGAATGAAAAAAAACTTGGAACATTTCATGATGAAAATATCATTTATTTGAAAATAATTTTTTTAAAAAATAAAAATTCATAAAATATTTTTGAAACCCTATTCGTTAAATATAGATTGAAAATATATAATGGAACCATCAAATCAAATTATTTCCATGGTGCTGGGAAATTCAGTTCACATTGTATATGTTTAAATAAATATTATTGTCAAACTTTCTCTAAAACCCAAATGTTCTTTCATTAGAAATTAATATTAATATTCATTTTAAAACAGTTTTTAAAAATAATAAAATGAGTAAAAATGTAATTTAATGAATCATTTTTAAAATTTAAAAACATTTTTGAAAACATTTTTAGAAAAAACATATGTGGAATAAAATAGGGTTTCACTTGAAGAAAGGAATATTGAACATGTTTTTCATAAAAACATTTGAAAAGCACATTTTATTTATATATTTTTGTATATAAATGGGTAATTTGTATAAATTAATTTATCCAACATGGATTTTTTATATGTTTTTTCAAAGGATATAGTGTTTGATAAAAAATGAAAAAATAGCGCCTTATGATGTGAAAAAAGAACTGAAAATTTTATACCCACACATTACATTTCTTGAAAACACTATTCACTATCTGATATCTTTGGGAAATATAAGGTCCAATTCCTCATATTACATGTCAGGAATCACATACACAAAGTGAAAATCTTAGAAATGTTGGATTTGGTGGCTTAGAACCAACTACTTTGTACTTTATTCATTAATAAATACCTTATCACATCTTGATTGTTTTTCTGTGCGAAAATGCATGTGATAATTTCCTAGGGATACCTGTTTCATTAAAAGGTCATAGAGGATCCCTACTATGATGAGAACCTAGAAGTGCCATAACACTATTCTTGAATATATGTTCTATGGACAGATGATGTTATTTAAGGAACAAAAATAATACAAGCCGTTAGGGGTGAGGACTCATAAAACATTAAGGAACCTTCTCATTGTGCGTTCCCATGGTAATATCTAGGAGGATATTATGAGAACGAGACCTGCCAGTAGGAGATTCACATTTCATACCGTCATTAGATGTTCCTATATGGGGACGTGTGTATTGGTCCTTAGACTGTAAGATTATTATTAATGGGTATTACAACTCGCGCACTTAGATGTATTGATGAAAACTGTGACTACACACTATTCGTAGTGAGGTAGGATATGTTAGGTGAATCATGAGTAATACTACATTAATAGATAATGCGAGAAAGGATTTTCCCCTTCTGTTCCATAATGGAAGTAGATATCTCAGGCCCTTTGATGGAATTGATATAGCCTAAATAACCCCATGGCCATGGTGGGTAATGGGAATGTTCAATTCCAGAAAGTCAAAGAAATAATAATAGAGAACATGGGTTGATGACAGTAGCATGAAACCCACTAGATTCGAGATATTGAGACGAAGGGATTATATTACATAATAAGCATTTATAGGATGTGACAAATTGTTGCGACGTTAACTTCTTTATCTATGGGTGCCTTGGCCTGTTACTAGACGCTAACCATGGACTTTAGGAAATCTTCGCCTAATGCCACTGAGAAAGAGGCCTAGAGGGTCACACACTAAGTGTGTCCAAGTATCTTAGTTAAATTTTAATTTAAAAAGTTGAATAAAGATTATTTCTGATTGTGGTTTAATAATTATTCAAGGATGCCTAATCACATTTATTTCGATACTAGTTATTCGAGAGAATATATTGTGGGAGAAATAATATATTTATTAGCGAGTAATGCAGTGATATTTATTTGTGAAATAAATAATCATTATTCAAGGTCTAATAAATGTGGTAGAGGAAATAAAGAAAAATGAAAAAAATTACACTCTGTGTATATTAAATATATACACCATGTATTTTTTTCTGGGAATTTATGAGAAATAATAATATTTATTTAATTAAATAATATTAGGTGTAATTCGCTGGGCGCATGTCAAGTAATAATAATAGCCAACAGTTATTATTAGACATGATATATTACTAATAATTAAATGAAATGAATAAATTATTTTGAGTAATTAATTCATTTTATTATTCTAGGTAATTAAAATCCCAATTATATAATTCTCATTAGCCTAGCCATTTTTTTTGGTTGTGCACAACTGATCTAGAGAAATCTCTTAAGCCAAGAGAGAATTATTTTCTTCCAAGAACGCTCTCAAGCTATGAGAGAGTGAGATCCTCCTCCTCCAGATCAAAGTGATTGAAGGCGGACATCGCAAGTGAAGGCTCTTCCATGAAATCACCTGGAGATACCTTTGGCGATGTCCAGAGATACAGAGAGCACGTGTGGATCACTTCTAGAGGAATCCTGAACTTGGATTCTATGATGCAACAATGGATGACATCAGATCATGACCAGAAACATCAATGAAGAGTGAATTCCATCAAGGTAATTCTTTTAAATTAATTAAATTAATTATTACCAACTTATGATGGTCTTATATATGGTTCCAGGACTCCCCTCTTTCTTTTCCATTATTTTTTCTATTCCAAAGATCTGATGTTTTATTATTGTGATGAATCTTAGATTGATCATTGTTAACACTAAAATTAAAGTTGGGTACACCCACCAACGCGCTTCCACTATGCCTGAAACCTATAAGTGGTATCAGAGTAGTCGCATCGTTGGTTATAATTATTTAGTTTTTCATTGGTGCTTTATGCATTTAATAATTTAGTTGTTTCAATTCAAGTTAATCGTTATTTAAATCTAAATCTCAAGATCTGTTCCTCATCTCTCATTTATCATTCATCTTACAGAAACAAAATTTTCTTTTAATTTTGATTAAAAAAAACAGAGGATCTCATCCGGAGGATCCAAATGTTCTTAGCCGTACAGCACCAGAATACATGACATGTATTCGACAGTACACAGTGTGTAGTCAAGATCCAATGCATTAGATTTGTATGCCAAATCAGGCTATGTGTAGGAGTATTTATAAGTCTTAAATGAATCCGTTTGTTGACCATAAATAGGTGGAACATGGTTTCCAGATTACACACCACGTGGCTCATTGAATACGTCGTGTAGTCCCTTCAAGTTAGGGTTGGACTGTGTACCCCATACACGACTCACCTGGCTGGAAACTGTGTTACACAAATACTATACGGCGTGTGTCCCACTGCACACACCATGTACTCTAAGGAATTATGAAGTAAATTTACATGCAATGTCCCCGAGCATGTACTTTGGATGGATGGTAAAGAAAAGTACGCACCGTGTAGTCATAACAACACCCCGTGTACTCATCCAAATTACACAGATTTATTAAAATTTATTATTATATTATACAAACCCTCGAGACGTGTACCATAGTAAAAATATAAAGCTGAAGCACAACACGGGATATGTTATATATATATATATATATCTTTGTTTAATTTAACATATGTGTAATGTTTATTTCTACTCATTGGGTAGTTATGAATGGGAATTCACTAGGTTTCCTCCAAGCTACAAGTAGGATAAAAAGATAATTTTAAATTAATTTATTTTTTAAAAATTATGATGGATGTGAATCTCAAGGAAATTTAGAAAAAGGTTTTAAGATAAAAGGATTGATTAATTAAAGAAAATTAATTGATTCAAGCATGCTTTTTATTAAACAAGAATGAATAAATAATTGAATTCTAGTTTTATTTATGAATAAATATCATTACATGCATGGATGATCATGAGATTGACAAACAACTTTGTATATGAATGTTTTCTTTTAATTTATTTATTTAAATTAAATTTGTTGGCCTATGAGCCTTCTTCTCATGTATATGTAGGGCCTACTTGACCATGGTTTATTTTATGTAAAACCCCATTTTACCCATCACTATCGTGTGAGAAAAAAGCGTATGTAATGGATGGAGCTCCCAAGCAAGTGAAGGTGGATCAAGTTAAGAGCTAAGGTGAAACAAATAAAAGGAGATACAAAGGTGGACAAGTGGAAAGCTGTAAACATGAAACCAAAAGGTTCAAGGGTTTATCCCCTAGGTCTTGGGTTAGTTTATCAACTACTAGATAAAATAACCAATACAACAAGCTCATGATCATACCATTTATTTTACTTCTATCAGTTTCATGGTTTTTTTATTGAGGGTGTGTTGTCATGATCACACAATTAATGAATTAAATAATCATGCAAGATGGAACTAAAATAAGACCAGCTTATGGGTAAAATATTATCTTAGATATGGTTAATCACTTAATTATATCCCACTTAATATTAAAAAGCATGTAATCAAAGATAATAAAATGGAAATTTACGTATAAGGATAAAATCCCTCTAAGAAATATTCATTCGGTATATCCTTCCATAATCTTGTTTAGAATCGAACTATAGTTCAAAGTGCTTGACCAATCCTAGTTAGGGTGATTTCAATTATAGGGGAATTCTAATTCAAGGTTTTGGGTTAACATGACTTGGTTCGCATCAAGGGTTGACTGCCACAACAAGACTTGGTGTGACCAAGATAAAAAGGTAGAGGAAATCCAAAATAAAAGGATTTTAGGATTGGGGATTCCACTCAGCAGATCAAGGAGCTGCGAGTTAATGCAGTTGGCAATTGGAATGACTACCTAAAACCATTCAAGTTTCTTGACCAACCCTATTTGGGGTAATGTGAAGGGAAATATGGATCCTTTCCACTAGAATATTCATGAAACAAAATATTCCGAAGTAAACGGTGAGGGCTATTGGATTTCGATAAAATAGTGGGAGACTAATAAGTATTAATTTATTTATTTGTTTCAATATTATCTTAATAAATTACTAAACCTTTGATCATATTAATTTGAAGAAACGGTAAGAAAAATGAATTCAAACATATCATTACAAACCATAATCGAGAAGGAAAACCTTATTACCAGCACCAATTTCCAAGAGTGGAAGAGGCGTTTACGCATCATCCTTCGCTATGAGAGGAAATTTCATGTGCTAGAAGTGCATGTTCTATTTGGGCTTGGGAAAGAGGCTAGTGATGGGGAACTATCTCTCTATATAAAACATATGGATGATGCCACATATGTCCAATGTTTCATGCTATCAACCTTGTCTAATGAGATCTTGAAGCAACATGAAAACATGGACGCGTATAGCATGATGTCTCACCTTAAGTATCTCTACCAAGAGAAGGAGAGACAAAAGAGGTCTGAGATATCCAACAATTTGTTTACTACTAAGCTTGGAGATTTTGTGCCAACTGAGCCTCATGTAGTCAAGCTTTTTGGCTACATTCAAATCCTGGACATCATAGGGATTATGTTCCTAGATGAGTTGCGTAAAGATCTCATCCCATCATCACTTCCCAAGACCTTCTCTGGCTCTATTGTCAACTATAACATGAAAAAAAATGAGAATAGTCTATTGTAACTTTTGACATTAATTATCTAGGTAGATAAGGACATTGGGTGTTACAAACCCTTAGTCCTTATGGTGAATAAGAAAATAAAGGACAAGACAAAGGGGCCAAGGACTTATAAATGGTCTGAATCCCCTGAGCACCATCCCTCCAAGAAGGGGAATATCCAGAGGCAGGGCAAGGAATGGGAGGTAATATGTTTTTCATGTGGAAATTTAGGACACTGGTAGAGAAACCGCACCCAGAAGCTTGGGGATTCTAAAGGTGCATTCATTATCGAGTGTAATCTTTTCTTTTCTACACATTGGGTATTAGATATAGATTATGGGGCTCAAATCTATATTCAAATGCACGAACCAAGTAGATTTAGGAATATTTCTAGAGGAGAGGTGGATCTTTGAGCTTCCAATGGGGTGAGGCTAGCTGCATTAGCCATTGGTTATTACCACCTCTCTTTGCCAACTGGGATGACTTTGGTTTTACATAATTGATATTATGTGACAAGTGTAACCAAAAACATAATTTCTGTATCATGTTTGGATATGGATGGATTTTTTTTCATGTTTGGAAATAAGGGTTGTTCTTTATAAGGAAAACATATGTTATGGTATGGAGCATTTAAATAATTGTTTGTATATATTAAATTACCAAAACCAAGTGTTGGAAATCGATAAAAAAAATCACATGACTCACACACCACCCAGTTGTGGCATCACTGTCTCGGTCATGTAAACAAGAAGCGCTTGACAAAGATTTTCTAAGATGGATATTTAGACTATACTGAGCTAAAACCACTTGATAGATGTCATGATTCTTTACAAAGTAAAATGACCAAGATTCATTTCAGTGGACAGGGTGAAAGGCCAACAAAGCTTCTAGGATTAGTGCACACAGATGTGTGTGGACCATTTCCAGTATAAGCTAGAGGTGGATATTCTTACTTCATTACTTTTACTACTGATTTGAGTATATATGGATATATATACTTACTGAGGTATAAGTTAGAAGCCTTAGAGAAATTTAATGAATTCAAGAATGAATTAGAGAATCATCTTGGTAAGAAGATAAAGAATCTTCGATCAGATTGAGGTGGAGAATATCTGAACCAAGAGTTCATCGATATTCTACAGGAGTCTGGGAATCTATTTTAGCTCAATCCTCCTTATACATCATAGTGGAATGATGTTAGTGAAAGGAGGAACCACACCTTGTTAGATATGGTGAGTTCGATGATGGGTCATGCTGATCTTCCATTATCCTTTTGGGGATATGCATTAGAAACTGCATCATACACATTAAAATAAGTACCAACTAAGGCGGAAAATGGAATTACCTCCGAGTTATGGAATAGAAAGAAACCCATTTTGTTTCAAAAATAGGTATGGGGATTCGAGGAATTTGTTAAGGCCTTATCAGGAAAAAAACTAGAACCCCCGGGCACAAAGTTTATCTTTATAGGATATCCCAAGGAAATTAATGGATATTAACTATATAACCCTTTAGAAAAGAAACTGAATATCACCCGACAAGCTGTCTTTATTGAGAGGGAGAACATCCTCAAAAAATATAGTGGGAGAAAGATTAAATTCGATGAAGTTGATGCTCGAGATACACAAGAGATGGTACAGGAACAATTTCCATAGGTCCCCATAGAAGAGGGTCCATAAACATATGTACTGCGTAGGAGCTCAAGAGAGGTAAGGGAACCAGAGAGATTTGGTTTCCTAGTCACCGAGGATGGTGAATCATTATTGTTGGAAAATTATGAACCTCTCTGCTACAAGGAAGAAGTAGAAAGATCAGAAGATGCAAGATGTCTAGAAGCTACGAATTCTGAGATGTATTCCATGTATCAGAACCATGTATGGGTTCTAGTCGATGAGCTAGTTGATGTTAATCATGTTGGATGCAAATGATATTCAAGAGAAAAATAGACATTAAAGGTCAAGTTAGACCCTATAAAGCATGGCTAGTGTCCAAAGGACTCAGGTAGCGTTAAGTAATTGACTATGATGAAACCTTCTCTCTATTTTCCATGTTTAAATCCACAAGAATCATACTTTCCATAACCGCTTACCATGACTACGAGATTTTGAAAACAGATGTCAGAATAGAATTTGTTAATGGGAACCTTTAGGAAGATGTCTATATGACCCAACCAGAATTGTTTGTGACACCAGGTAAAGCCAAATGGGTTTGCAAGTTGCAGAAATCCATTTATGGATTAAAGCAAGCATCCATGTCATGGAACATTCGATTTGATGTAGCCATAAAAGAATTTGGTTTCATTAAGAATGAATGTAAGCCATGTGTTTATAAGTGGTTTAATGGGAATGCATTAGTTATCCTAGTAGTATATATTGAAGACATATTGCTTATCGGAAATGATGTACCTGTCTTACAGTCAGTTAACAACTGGTTGGACAAGTGTTTCTCCATTAAGGACTTGGGTGAAGCAACCTAAATTTTAGGGATCAAGATCATTCACGATAGATCCAAAATGCTACTTGGACTAACTCAAGGTACATACATTGACAAGATACTATAGAGATTTAGTATAGAACAATCTAAGAGTGTATTGGTTCCAATGTCACATGGCCTACATATTTAAAAGTAAATTTGTCCTCATACACTAATGTAGAAAGATAGATTGAGTAAGATCCCATATGCTTCATCTATAGGATCCATCATGTATTCCATGTTACTTACTAGGCTTGATGTTTCCTATACACTGATCATGGTAGGAATATATCCAGAAGATCTAGGAGAAAAACATTGGTCTATTGTTTAGACTATCCTTAAGTATTTTAGAAGAAATAAGGATATGTTCCTATTGTATGGAGGAGACAATGAGCTTGTCATCAGAGGGTCTGGTGATGCTGGTTTTCAGACAGATCAGAACAATATGAAATTGCATTCGGGATAAGTTTTCTATCTCAATGGATGAGCTATGAGCTGGAAGAGTTCAAAGCAACTAGTTTTCACCGATTCTACAGTGGATTACAAATATATAGCATCTTTTTATGAAGCCATGGAATCCATCTGGATTTCTAACTTTGTCCAGGATCTTGATGTGGTTCCTAGTAGCAAAGATCCTATCGCATTGTATTATGATAATATTGTAGTAGTGGCTCTTACAAAAGAATGAAGGTCACATCAATAGACAAAGAACATACTCTGGAAGTATCACCTCTTGAAGGATTTCTATCAAAGGGGTGAAGTTGCAGTGAGAAGAGTATCCAAGGAAGAGAATATGGTGGACCCCATGACTAAAGGCCTATCTCAGTAGAAGAATGAATATTATATAAAAGATAGTGGGTTAAAGGTTGTTAGCAGACAGCTCTAGTCCATGTGGGAGTTTATTGGAGTTGATGTCCTAAAACCAACTACATTATACTTTATTAATTAATAAATACCTTATCACATCATGATTGTTCTTTTGTATGAAAATGCATCTGATAATGTCTTAAGGATAACTGTTTCATTAAAGGGTCATAACAAATCCTTGCTACGATGAGAACCCAGAAGTGCCACAACACCATTCTTGAATATATGTTCTATGATCGGATAATGTTATTTGTGAAACACAAATAATACAGGCCATTAGGGGTGAGGACTCATACAACTTTGAGGCACCTTCTCATGGTGTGAGCCCTTGGTAATATCTTGTACGATATTACAAGGATGAGACCCGCCAGTAGGAAATCCACATTTCATAGTGTCATTGTATGTTCTTATCTACAGACGTGTGTATTGGTACTTAGACTTTAAGATTATTATTAATGGGTATTAAAACATGCACATTTAGATGTACTGAAGAAAACTATGAAGAGACACTATTTTCAGTGAGGTAGGATATGTTGGGTGCATCACAAGTAATACTACATTACTAGATAATGCGAGAAAGGATTTTCCCCTTCGGTTCTCTAATGGAAGTAGAAATCTCATGCCCTTTTTTGGAATTGATATAGCCTAAATAAATCCATGTCCATGGTGAGGAATTAGAAATTTCAATTCCATAAATTAAAAGAAAGAATAATCAAGCACATGGGTTTATGGAACTAGCAAGAAACCTGTTTGATTCAAGATATCAAGACAAATGGATTATATTACACGGTAAGAGTTTGTAGGAGATGACACGTCATTGGGGCATTAACTTATTTCTCTATCAGTGCCTTGACATGTTTTAGACACTAACCTTGGACTTTAGGTAGGATCTGCCTAATGAAAATGAGAAAGAGGCCTAGAGGGTAACACACTATGTGTGTCCAAGTACCTCAGTTAAATATTAATTTGACAAGTTGAATAAAGATCATCCCCGATTGTGGTTTAAAAATTATTCAAGGATTCCTGATCACATTTATTTCGACACTAGTTATTTGAGAGAATATATTGTAGGTGAAATAATTTATTTATTAGCAAGTAATACATTGATATTTATTTGAGAAATAAATATCCATTATTCAAGGTCTAATAAATTTGGTGTAGGAAATAAAGACAAATGGAAAAACGAAAGTACACACTGTGTATATTAAAGACACACGCCGTATATTTTTTTTAGGAATTTATGAGAAATAATAATATTTATTTAATTAAATAATATTAGGTGTAATTCATTGGGTGAATTTAAAGTAATAATAATAGTCAACTATTATTATTAGACATGGGGTATTACTAAGAATTAAATGAAATGAATAAATGCTTTCGGGTAACTAATTCATACTTTTATTCAATGTAATTAAAATCCCGATTATATAATTTTCATTAGCCTAGAATTTTTTTTCGTGCACAATAGATCTAGAGAAATATCTCAATCCAAGAGAGAATTATTTTCTTCCATGAACGCTCTCAAGCTATGAGAGAGAGATCCTTCTCTACCAGATTAAGGTGATCGAAGGTGGACATCGCAAGTGAAGGCTCTTCCGTGCTAGTGCCTAGAGATCCCTTCGGCGACATCCAGAGATATCTGGAGAACGCGTGGATCACTAATAGAGGAATCCTACACTTGGATTCTATGACACAAGGACAGATCACATCATACCGTGGCCGGAAACATCAATGAAGAAAGAATTCCATCAAGGTAATTCTTGTAAATTAATTAAATTAATTATAACTAACATATGATTATCTTATCTATGGTTCCAGGACTTACCTATTTCTTTTTAGTTCTTCATTATATTTTGAAGATTCGACTTTTTATTATCATGAAGAATCTCAGATTGATCATTGATAATGCTAAAATTAAATTTAGGTACACCCACCAATGCACTTCCACTACGCCCATAATCTACAATAAAGACATTAGAAACCCATTTTGTTTTGAATTATTTTCAAAGGGAAAATATTTAAACACCCTGAGACAACCCATTATGAAGGTATACCTATATATTGGTCCATTTATAATGTCTCAAGAATCTATAAATCCTATAAATAAGAGGTATTTGGAAGTTTTAAAACGTAACGATCGATGAGGGAATATTTATTTGATTTCATATTTTGGACTTAATTCCCAACTTCACAATTATTTTCTTTTATACATTATCTATTTTCTCTCCTTCCTAAATGAACATGGATTATCCATCCATATAGGAGTAGTTCTTGTGAGTGTTCATGAAAGGGGTAGGCTTTACCAACCACCATGTTTGAGTTTCTACAATTTTTGTAATAATCATTTTATTTTTCATTGCCTAACTGATAAGATTGTTTATTCAGTTTAAATTCCTAATGAATATATGATTGGGAGAAATTCATTTTATTTCAATTTCCTTCATCAATGATCCATATAACCTGCCACCCAATTCTTACATGTTTTATATATGACATATTAGTGTTGGGTGGTGAACGGTTGGTGATCAGCATCATGTCTGAGGAATTTTGGTGTGGACTATTGTAAATTTGGGAATAATAATTCCAATATGTAATTTAGTTTATTAAAAAAAATAGCATGTAATAATTCCAGAAACATAAAAAGGTGGGTAGAATGATTGTAATTTGATTACCAATTATCTTACCACAACCATATTTCTAATATGGAAGGATGAATCAATAGAGGAATCTCTCTCTTTCTAGCTAGTAGAAGTAGAATTGGTAAGAATGAGAATGAATGATAGCATAGAACTAGCCTTAGAAAAACATATTTATATCACCATATTTCATAAATTATTTTTAATCAATCAATATAAAATATATTTTAAATCAAAAAATTTCCAAAATTAAATTAAAATAAAATTTTATTAAAATCAACTAAAAGTGAACAACCACTTTTTGTGTGAACTGGTCTTTGAGAGACTATGAATATTAACTACTATACTATACTAGGTAAGAAAAAATTCCATTCCCCATGAATCGATTTCATCAAACATGGATCTTTTTCTGCATATTTTTTGCTTCAAAAAAACCAAAAAATTATTTCATTCAGATTGATTGACCTGTAGTTCAATTGACCAATTAATTTAATTTAATCCTAAAATTTGAAGAACACTAACCTAATTGATAAAACAAAATTTACAAATTGATTATGAATAAATAATCTGATAAGATTCAAGTTAAACTCTCAGTGTTTACTATGAACCTGATATAATAGATGGTAATCCCAAACAAACTTCATTTGATCTCTACATAGAGAAATTCACTAACCATAAAAATCAATAATAAATCCACGTGTTAGAAAAATATTTTGGATTTTACATTAATATGATTAAAATTATGCCTAAATTATATGGTATTGTAGAAGAATACTCAAACATACATATTTAATAATTAAAAAATGTATGCTCATATTACTGATCCTGAGGAGTCATGGAAGAATAATTAATGTTGAGGGAATTCCCCTTTACACTTGAATGAGCTGTAATGGAATGGTTTATAGTATGTAACTCTGAGAGGTAAATGACTACAAGGATCTCCCAAGATGCTTCATTCAATGTTTTTTTCACTTAAAGAAACATTTATATTTAAAAATATATCTCTACTATTTTAAAATCAACCAAAGTGACATAATATGAGTATTGATAGAGATTCAAGTAGCTCTGTGCCAGCTTCCTGAATCAGAATGTTGATGGACACCATTTCCGTGTTTTATTCTACAAAGGACTACTCAATAATGATCTAAAACTACTCAATTCCTCATCAAGATGATCCTTGATTTAAAATTCACTATAATATTCCATAAGTATGACTGGAATGATTACACATAACTCCTAAAAATTCAATACTAGCATTATGGGAACCAAAGGCATTCATGAGGTAAGGGATTCTAATTATTCATCAACCTTAAATAGAGAAACAAGTAAGTAAATGAACATTTTATAGAGTTAGAAGGATTTGATGCAAGAAAGTTGAAAAAAGGCACTCCCAAGTATGATTTTTATGTTCATCTATGAATCACTAAACATACCAATGTCTTAAAGTTTATGGGAAAAAATGTTGTGTAACCACTTTTCAACTTATATAATATCATAAAAACAAAGAAAAAACCTCTTTTTAAGAATCAAAACCCAAAAAATCCTTAATTCCAACATCAACAACACCAAATACCAACCCCATGTGAACAACCATACAAAAAAATATTCTGGTGACAACCTTTACATGAGAAGAGTTATGAGAATTCATCAACTATTACACCATCATTTGTGAATGAGTAACTATAGTATAATATTGAGGGATTAAAAGGATCATTGAAATATTTATTCAGATAATTAAAAATTTTTATTTATTTTTATTCCATGAATCCATGAAAACATCTGCCAGATATATTTCCAAATCCAAAGGAATGAATATGTTTTATTACTACATGAAGCAAAAAAGGATATCCAAACTCTTGAATAACAAAAGACTGGTGAAATTAAGAAAAATTCCTAATATTCACCCTTATAGGAAGGAGAAGGGGATAATTAGTAAGAAAATATAAGGATTGGGTTTAGAAATGAAAGGATAGAAAAGACCTTAAAAAATAGAAAATAAGGATATCCATCCACAATTACCTTATGTATTAGCTTAGTCGATGAAGGTAGATGAGGAATGAATTCAAAATGAGATTCTTAAGACCATTTAAAATGTGGAAATTAATATCCCTGTATTAGAGGCAATCCAAAAAATTATGATATATACAAAATTTCATATGGAACAATGGATAATAATAAGTTGAATGTATGGTAATGAATAAATCATCTTGGATAGAAGTTTCTCAGCATTGATCACACCACCAATACCAGAAAAATAAAAATATATTGGGACATTCTCTATTCCTTCCACTATTGTCTCTTTAATTTTTACTGATTCATTATGTGATCTAGATGTTTCAATAAATTTTATGCCCCAATCTGTATTTTCATCCTTATAGATTGGATTACTAATTCTTACTTGAGTGGTGTTACATTTAGTGAATAGATCCACTGTTTTCCCTACTGTAATTATAAAAGATGTACTAATAGAAGTAAGATGATTGATCTTTAGAATATAATTTTTTTGTTCATACCACTTATGAAAATATAGAACCACGCCAATCATCCATAATCTTGTAGATACCACTCATAATGATAGAAAAATCTATCATAAATGACTATAAAGGAACACTCGTAATGGAATATAGAGATAGTACAATACAAATCAACATTCCTGATTCGATAAAACATCATTCATGAATTCACTCTGTTTATGTGATCTCCCATAAATAAATTACTGAACCAATTAATTATTAACATATGGATAAGGAATTAATAGAATTTGGAGTGCATTTTTTATTTTAAAATACCAATACCGAAAACCTAACAATACCAGTTTTATGTTAGAAGAATATGGTTCTTCTTATTTTTTTGATAACTGCATAACTGGCACCAACATGATACAATAGATCCATGCCTTTGAATTAAGAAACCTCAACATAATTACATTCCCTAAAAACCCCAATTTATGAAGTTAAAACCATTACCATGTGATTTCTAATAGGATTACATTATGAAAGGAGAGAAGTTACCACTAATTATATTAAATGAACCATTACATTCCCATGACCAAACTATGATTGAAAATATCAAAAGAATTTTCCAAAATATAGGATGAATTTTAGGTGATATTCCTAGAATCAACCCCAATTCTGCACTCATAAAAAAATTTAGAAAGTGAGTCCCAATAAGTTAGACAACCAAAAAAAATATTTAACCCCACCATCATTGAGATTACTACAAAATAGAGAGTAAAACTAATAACATATATAATCATTTACCAAATATAAGATTCACAATGGGTTATGATCATACATATTTTCCAAAAACATACTTGTTTGGCTACTGTAAAAAATGAAAATAGTGAAAGGATTCCCATGAGAGTGAAAAAACCGAAGAGAGTATAGATTACAAAAATATTAATCAAGTACTCAAAAAGATAAAATCCTTATCCCATTAATTTATCAAATTCAAGAAATATTTTCTACAAAATATCATTATTTATATTTTTGTGGTTGTTCTAAATACATCCAGGTAGCATTTTCTCCATAGGACTAGTATATGATAACCTTTAACTATTTCTTTAGCACCCTCACCTGAAAGAGGATTCCTTTTTGTATTTTCAACACCTTGGGTACATTTCAATGGTTCATTGAGAGTAATTTCTTAAATTATATTTAGGACTACCTAGATGATTTTCTTTATGATTTCACTAAATTCTGTAGTTCTTTTGATAATTTCATTGATAATTATGAAAATGATATAAAAATGAATTGGTAAAAATATTTTTTTAGATTTAAAATAATTTTATTTGATGGATAAAAATAGAATAGTTTTAGACCACATAATCAAAGAGAATGTAATTAAGGTAGATAATTCAAAGGTTGAAGTAATAAACTCATTAAAATATCGGTATTGACTTAATCATGTTAGATCTATTTTAGGCTATACAGGTTTCTACTAAACATTTATCAAATATTTAAGTAATATTACTCTACCCCACTGTTAAAATAAACTAATTTTATTTTTTATGATGGGTGTAGGAATGAATTTTATGAATTGAAATAATAGTTCATTACACTACCAATAATTAAAAAAATGAACTATGTCTGTCCTTTAAAGATTTTTTATGATGAATCAAATTGATTTGTGGGATTAGAACTTAAAAAAATATTGAAAACAAGCCTCAAGTCATCACTTACACATCACATACATTATATTACAGTAAAATCAATTAGAATTTAATTGAAAAGAATTTACCTATCATCATACTAAATCTAAATAATTTTAGATTATACTTAATGGGTACTGAAGATCTTTTTTTCATTGATCTTACATCTCTCAGGTATCTAATGAGTAAGGTTGATTATAATCTATGACTATTGATATAGATGATTCTCTTATATGATTTCTACATAGAGACCAAGGTGAAAAAGGGAATAGAAAATCAACTGATTGATCATCTATGACGACTACCCAACACCACTGAAGTAGAAACTACAAATAAAAACCCACTCAATTATCAACTCATAGGTGAAAAACATTACTTTATATACAGATAAGTACCATGGTATAATTTTTTTTTCAATTATTTAGATACATATCATGTACCATCTCATATAAAAAATCATCATAAGAAAAAACATAAATATGACACTAGGAATTATATTTTTGAAAACCCATTCTTCCGAAAATTATAGATCAATCTATAATTAGAAATTTTTTCCTAAAAGTGAAATTGAATCAGTAATTAAAATATTCCATAAATTAGATTGAAAATGCCATTTTGGATACTAAAGGATAGGTATAAAACTCTTATAATTTAGAATTTATTGGCCTACAATATATAATTATTCACATGAATTATTTACGAATTATGAAATATTCAAATTCTCTAGAAATGTCTAAAAAAGACAAGGAATTACACAAATACCTATTGACATATAAGAAATTATTAAAGTTAGGGCTATAAAATTCATGGATTATTCCCAATTTCATTGTGTTATTTATATATTCTACTCCTTATAGACTATGTCTAAAAATGGGTGGAATCAATATCCATAGGGATTGATGATACAAATTTTTCTATGAATTTTTCAAGACTAACATATTCTACATGTTTGGAGTACCACATAGAATCATTAATGACTAACATACCCACTTAAGAAATACAAAAATGGATGTATTATAAAAATGTTATTGGATGAACCATAAAACATCTACCCCATGTCATCCAAAAAAATGGGAAATAAAAAGTTCCCAATAGAGAAATACAGGGAATTATGGAAAGATGGTAAAACCCAATAGGATGGTTTGGATCCAAATGTTAGAAGATAACCTATTGGATCATAAGATCTCCTATAAGACAAAAATAAGAAAGTTCTCCTACGGATTGATTTATGTTATGTGTTTCAACCTCCTAGTTGAATTGGAACACAAAACTTATTTGGATATCCGGAAGATAAAACTATAACCTAAAAAACATGGGAAAGAAAGTAGATTCTATCTACAAGAGTTAGATGAAATTATGATGGAATATTTTGAAAATTAAATTATTTAAAAAGAGAAAAAAATAATATCCCATGAAAGGATAATTCAACCAACAACCTTCCTCTATGGAGATTAAGTGCTCTTATACAACTCTAGACTTAAATTGATGCCATGTAAATTTCATTCAAATGGGAAGGACTATTTATTGTAATTTATATATACAAATTTTTTTGTATAGATAATAATATAAGGAAGAGGAATCCCATTCAATATGTATTGGAAGAGGCTGAAATTAAATTTCTGACCATACCTCAATAACCAGTTGAGGAAATTACACTCCTTCACCCCAATTTCCAATGAAGACCAACCATGTTTTACCATACAATTAAATTTTATGAAATGAAATAATTACATATGAAATATATTTTCATGAAAAATAAATTTAAATCCATTGATGACACAAAACTGATTTTTTGGGGGAGGTAATATTTTAGTTTGGACAACCCAATTTTTTTTTATTAAATCCAATTTCGTTAAACAAAAGTGATTCCAGGAGGCAACCAACATTATTTTTCCATAGTATAATCTTCCCCTCAATCTTATTTGAGCATGATATCCTTCCCTATAATTGGTTTTATTTATACATTTTAGGACCAAAAATGAATTTAATAGAGGGATCAGGGAACTGTATAGACATCACATCATGAAATAATACTGAATAAATAAAGAAAATAAAAAATCATGCAATAAAAAGTTTACAAGCCATGAAAGTGACACATAAAAAACTAAAGGAACATGGCCTATAAAACCCAAATGAAGCATCATTAATAAATTGAGTTTTCATTTAAATTCAATATATTTTAAATTTCTTATATTTTTTTGAATATATATTTTATACATTTAAATTAATTTTTTTCACCCAGAGTTTCTTTCTTTCCCTATTTGAAAGATTAACGAGACATATGTTTATTAGGAACTCTAAAATTTGATGATTTAGATTTTTAAGTTAATGAGAATTAATGAGTAAATTGTGGAATTGAATTGTTATATGGAATCATGGATATTTAATTAATGACTCGTGATTTGATGGAATTATTTGATTTGGTTAAATGAAATCTCCTAAACATTTTCACATTACGAATTTGTGAAATTTATTTGGATTGATTTATTATTATTATTACATGCTATGAGTTATTACACAAAATTACATGTTCCATTAATTTGACTGTTTCTCTAAAAAATTACTCCTATTTATATCATGATCATTTTTCATGAGTTATCTTGGGGCATGCCACCTACTATAACATTCAGTGGAACATTTCTATGTTATGACTGTGAAAAATAAAATTTATATTTATGAATGAAATTTCTTGACAATTACAAATCATTAGAAACACCTTGACAATAAACATTGTTTTTCCTATAAAAATCATTAGTAAAATTTCTATGAATGATCCAAATTACAAGACATTATTATAAATTTCTACCATTCCATTTTTATATTTCGTTGTATTTTAATGTTTCAGTGAGTGAGAAGATGGAATTCTTGGATAAATGGATAAATTGTTTTTTATGGAAAAGGTGTGGGATTTTTATTGTGGTTATTGGGAAGGTATAATGTTCCATCCACTATACTCATGTTTCCCCATATTAATTAAAATGAAATAAATATGTGTTATGTTTTGGGAAAAAATAAATCACTATTACTAGAATAATAATCTATCAATAATATGTGGTTAGGTGGTGGATGTAAGATTTATTTTAAGCATAATGTTTTTAGAAATAGAAAACAAAGAAAAAAAATCAAGAAAAAAAAATCAAGAATGTTTAACAATTTCATTTTACTTACATTAATCAGGACCTAACTCTATGTTTTAGGGAAATGGATATGTAATTTACCGAGGATATTTTCATTAAACATTACTTTTAATATCATGTAGTATTATTCAGATATAAACCACCTTTTGTGAATAATATTTTGAATAAAAATCCTACCAAACATAACCATTAGAATCTTCATAACCATTATCCTAAATCCCTGATGATTTTATTTTAATTTTTTCTGTATGTGGTGGAGAAATTGGTTCCATTGAAATCCTATGGAAAATAATCATGTTCTCACGATAAGACCATAAGTCTACATAAATTTATGTGGTGGGTGATGAGTGAAAAAAATCCATTATATGAAAAATCATGAGTTGGCATATGTGATAATAATGAACTTTCATATATGAATGAATACGAAGAGAAGACCCACCAGTTATAAATTGTAAAAAGTAAAATAGTCAGATTTATTAGTTTCATTGAAGAGTGTGAATTTGGGTTGATTTTTATGTTAATTTAGAAAGGTATACCCCCCATTTATAACCATCTAGTGTAGTGGAAAAATTGTGTCCTTCTTTTATTTATATTGATATTACATTCTTGAGAAAAAGAATATTCTACATGTCGGGGAATTGATATAAACTATTTATTCATTTGTTTTTTGGATTTAAAATGGCTTGTTTTTATAAATTAATAGATTAAACATAGAAATTTTTATTTTTTTTGTTTTTTGGAATTATATGTAGTTTAATAAAAAATAAACTAAAAGAGACAAATATAGTGAACCAAAAAAAACATCACTTCATATCATGAAGCTGTGAGGCCCCTCACCTTATCATTGAAGCCAGATTAAAGATGCATGAAATTAATGGAAAATAATATACGAACTATGAAGCTCAAAATTAAAGAAAATGGTTGAACGGATCAAAACTCACTAGAAAACACTAATTCAGGTTTTGAATGATATTCATGGTATAAATTTAAACAATTATAGGATATTAAATAAATCCATAAAAATTTATTCATCATACATTAAAATTCATGAAATCACTATTCAGGATGTTAAATATTTTGTAAATTTGAGTTCCATTCCCAAAATTACACACAATGAATAACTTACATGATGCGAAACTCTTAGTGAGAGACTAGAAACATTGATTTATAATGAATATTTGTTTGAAAAATAATTAAACATCACTAGACAATCTGTTATGATGGTATAACCATCAATTGAGCCATTTTATATAGTCTATGTGTGTATAATTCATAAAAATAAGATGGAATATGGATATAGAAAAAGGATGGGTTGACTAGTGAAATTTTGGATGCTGTTCTGTTGTAGATTTATTTTACTTCTTTCCATTTATTTTTATTTATTCATTATGAAATTTCTAACATATCTCAAATCAACTTGAATTTCTATCTATGGAGGGATAGTTCATGTGGGTGATCGGGAATGGGATTGGCTTTTACAACAGATATGTTTGTGTTTTTACATTTAATGTAATAAACCTTAAGTTTTTTATTCTAACATCTCGTTATAATTGTTTAATAACTTTTTTATTCTAAATTCATCTATCCTAGGGTTATGTATAATTTATTTCAATATAATTAGTTTATAATCCATATAAACCTATATCCAATTCCTATTTTTTTCTACAGAAATGATTAGGTTTGGGTGGTGAGTGTTTAGTGATTGTCAGAATGTGTGAAGACTTGTGAAAGGGACTATTGTAGATTAATGAATAATAATTCCCAATTAGGAATTACCTTAATTTATCAAAAGGATCCATTAAAACATACCACACAACTAAAATAGGTTGGACCTATTTATACATGACTACGAATTCCATTACCATCACTATATATCCAATGGGGAGATTAATAAATAGAGGAATCTTTATCTTACCAACCAATATAAGTTTAATTAATAAAAATTATAATGAATAATAGAAAAGAAATAGGTTTATAAAAACTAGTTAAAGTCACCATATTTCATTAAGTCTTTTAATCAATCAGTTTATACTTATTTCAAATCATAAAATTTATAAACATAAATTAAAATTAATTTTTTCTCACATCAACTAAAAGTGAAAAACCCTTTTGTGTGAACTCCTCTTCGAGAGACAACCTAGGTCAACTAATACAATACACTGGGTAAAAAAATTACACACCCCTTGATAGGTGTGTTTCAATCATGGTGTTGTTTTAAATGAGATAGTGCCTAAAAAACTAACATTTTTTAATTTTAATTTCCCATAGTTCAACTGACCATTTAATTGAATTTGGTTATGAAATTGAATGAAGACTAATCCAATTGAGAAAAAAATGAACAATATTTCAAAGAAATAATCTTCTCAAATTCAAGTAACACTCTCAACGTATCCTATGAAACTAATATAATGGTTGGAAATATAAACTAAATCCCATAAAATATATGTGAGCTTAAATTCACAAACCATAAAAATCAATAAGTTATCCCTACCATAGATAATTATTTTTCATAGTGAATTAACATGATTCAAATTATGCATGTATTGCATGGTCATGTAGGATATTTCCCATAGAGATATATTCTTGAATTCACAAACATATTCTCTAGTTTTTGACTACGTGGTTTCATGAGGGAACATGTATAGTGGAGGGAATTAGCCATCTTACTTGAGGGAGTGATATAGGAATGGTTTTACAATTTAAAACTAGGAGAGAACCAAGACTCGGATGATCTCCAATGATGCTTTATGAAATGATTTTTTCCACATCCAGATGAAAAAATATCATAAATGAGGTCAATGCTATTCTACAATCAAATGGAGAGAAACATTATAGTTATTGTTAGTGATTCAAGAATCTCTATAATATTTTACCACATCAGACTATAGAGGAACACCACTTCTTCATTTTCATCTTCCAGGTCCTACATGATATTAATTGAAATATGTTCGATGAATCTACTAGAAGAGACTTGATAAAAATGTTACTAGAAGATACTAGAGATATAATTTAAAAATATTTCAAAGAACTCAAAAAAATTCAAAACTAGTGGTATGGGTATCATAGGAATCAAGGAGGTAAGGAATTATGATTCTTCATCCCCATTACCTGAGGTCACACTTAAGGAAATGAAAAGTATTCTAAGACTGATGGTTCTAACAAATGAAATTGGACAACAAGGATCACCCATGTTTTCATTTTATGCTTCTCTTCCAATAATTACATTTAGAAATGTCTTTAATGGAAGGGGATCTAATGTTGTGCTATTTCCTTTCAGGATTGAAAATTTCAATAGAAATTGGCTAGATATCATTCTCCAAATCAATACCACGCAATTTCATTTGTTAAAGAATCCTTAATTCCAAAATCCACCTCCATATAAATGTACATATAAAAAATGATTTCAACCACCACATTTATAATAGATAACTTCTGAGTATTCATCAACTAATGGACCATCAACTGAAAACCAACATCTACCATATAATTTTGATGGTTTGAAAGAATCCATGAAATATTTATCTTGAAAATTCATAAGTCCAATAGATATTCTAACCAATGATCTAAGGAAACTCCTCACATATTATTTTATTAATCCCAAGGAAATAATTTGTTCTATTAAAATATGAAGTGAAATAGAATTACTACCACATGAACAACACAAGTCATAAAAATATAAGCATAATGTTGAAGATTCATGCATCCATACAAGAAAAGAGGATAAGTAGAGAGAAAATATGAAGACTAGGTTCTGAAAAGAAATTTCATAAATTAAATTACATAAAAATAAAAGGTAAAAGATGGATGTTGATAAACCATTTCCTTATTCATTACCTAGGTCAAAAAAGTAGGAAGATGAATGACATAAAAAAGAGGCTCATGAGACCGTTCAGAAGGTTAAAATAAATATACCTCTCTTAGAAGTGATCAAAAAAAATCCCTAAGTATTAAAAATTTCAAATAGAACTATGCTTAAACAAGAAGATGCTAGTATGGATATGAATGAATAAACATGGGAAGAAGAATGTCATCATAGATAACACTGTTAACATAAAAAATATGTCAATATCTAGAGATATTCTCTATCCCAATACTATTGTCTCATTAAATTAAAATAATATGTTATATGATCATGGAGATTCAATAAATGTTATTACTTACTCATTATTTTCATCCTTTAAAGTTGGATAACTAAATAATAATTGAGTGGTGGTATAATTAACAAATACATCCACCATTTTACAAATGAGATTAGTAGAATATGTAGTTAGAGGAGTAAGAGGACAAATCATTATAAAATCCTTTTATTTCCTTATCATGGAAGAAGATACACCACTAGGACACTCACTTTATGAGAACTTAATTTAAGAATATATAGGACCAATTGAAGATTCATGCATGCATCACAATTTATTATCATTAGGATATCATTTTTTAGAATACCAATCTACAAAATATTGAGAACCAAATTCATGTTACAATAAGTGGTTAGTTCTGAAATTTTCAATAACTTTCTAAAATAACCTAAAATGATACAAGGGATCAATAGAGACCCAATTTTTTTACTTATAAGAATTTTAAATATTTATACATATATTTTTAGAGACATGGGCATAGGAATCATGCGATTTTGAGGTCTGGTGTTCAAAGAATTAATTTTATAAAATTTTAAATATATTTTATATTACCTGGGAATATATTCATAAAGATAATTGCATAACTCTTAAATAGAATCCCTTATTATAAATTATATTCCATGGTAGAGTCCAAAACAAGAATTTTAACACATCCATAACCTAAAATATGTTATCATAGGGAATTCAAATATCTCTTCTGTTGGTGGTGCATTCAATTAGTTAATTAATTAAGTTATTTAAATTAATTTAGTAATTAAAACTCACTAACATGACTATAAAATAAATGTTATGTAAAATGGTGTAGTTTTTTTTGCATAATACATGGGAAGATTATAGAGTGTTATTCCTCATTCTGTTGGAACGTCATATCTGATGATGATGAATATCTAGATTGGGGAATATTAGGATGTAGAGAATGCAAAAACATTTTCCATTTATTGGTGGTAATTTTCTCAAAATAAGAAAGATCCAATCTACAAGTATCAGTTGAAATTTTTTGGATTTTACAATTTTTTATTAAATTGATTTATTAAAATAATTCATTATTTGATATGAGACAATTGTTTAACCATGTAATGCTAATATATACCAATTTAATTGGTTTTTCTTATGTATTATAACTTAGATCTCCCAATTGTGTTCGTTGGACAAGAACACTTGGTCAGTAATAGATAAAAAATTTATTGTGACTTTCTCCTACAAATTCTTTGCGTTATTCCCCGTATTCATGAAAAATTCATGTTCGAGAGATGGATAAAAAACCTGGGATAATTTTTATAAGATTTTGGGGTTTGGTTGATAGTTTGGATGATCAGCATCAAAACCATCAACATAATATGGACATGTGGTGTGTGATGCATATAGTGAAACCCCATGGGCCAATGAACCAATTTCCAACCACTAGATTTCCAGAAATGATGAAAAATGATTAGATACACAATTTTTAGATGAAGGTGAAGCTAGATTAGAAGTAGGGAAGATATATCTAGATCATGTAACATGGATTTGGAAATCTATGAAAAACAAAACTATAAAATGAGTATCATGATAAGCACACAATGTGTATCCCCACTACTCTGGTGGCTAGGTTTTTAGAAGTTTATAAATATTTCTTGTCTTATAGACTCCCTACACACCATGCACCTCTTCATCGGGTGGCCGATACATGTGGAAGAGCAAACAATAATGAACATACCATGTTCACAAGTACACAGGTATGACCAGAGGCTAAGGTTCAATCCTGTGTAAAGAAACATGTTGTATACCAAAGTATTGGGACATGACTTGAGTATACTGACATGGCCATGGTGCACAGGATGGGGCCCAAAGTGGCATGTACATAAGGTGTAGCCTCCCAAAAATCCATGTAGGGCTACATGGGTTGTTGACCCATGTACCTTTAGGGACATTTCTAGACAATGGAACAGGTCCACACATCGTATGGATCCCCTCACACACCATGTACCACTTGGTTCCTTTTTAAGAAACATCAAAATCTCATATATCCTTCATTTGGATTTGTATTTTGGAATACGAGTATCCTTCCTTAATTTTTTATCTTTACAGAACGTGGTGGTTCCCTCTATTGTGGTTATTGGGATATGATATGAGATGTTCTAAGAGTGAAGCTTCTTTAGGTATCATTTGATGGTGGAAGTGATTAGGAATAGGACCACCAATGACCTATAGAGTGAACATCACCATTATTATGGGTGCATGTCCTTTATCTACCAAGTGGAAACCCACACATGATATATTAGGGTCTAGGTCCTCAACCTATAGAGTGTAACTCCCCTAATGTATCAGGGTACAAGTCCCCTACCGATACATATAGTGGACCCCCCCGACCCACTGAAGACTCAGTCCTTTATATGGAGTATTTCTCCCCGTTGACTATGTGAAAATTTGGAATGGTATGGGCCTAATAAAGGTTACTTCTAGGAAGACATGTGAGATATTGGGAATCATTGATGGCCATTTGGAACTCTTGGGAACTCTTTTCCTGGGCTGCCTTATGACATGGATTTCTCCTTTCTCTCTCATTTGGGCCTATTTTTCTAAGCATATACCTACCTTTATCCATTAAATTGTATTTGGATTCACTCTTTCGATGGGTTTCAAAGATGTATGGTGTAGTCCACATGCTTTTAATGTTGATAAACACATGGTTGGATAAGGTTACTCTCCAACTATTGGTGAAAAATACTCAATATGTAGTCCACCTATGCACCGTTTTAAACCCCTTGTGCTTGGATGAGGTTACTTTTTCATAAATTAGGCTGAGTTCCATCCAAATTTACTATCTACAATCTATTTCTATGGTTTCTATTACTTATCCCTTTTTCATATTTCAGGGTGTCTTATTGGGCATATATATACTCACCCATATATGGTATTTTTCAATATATTCTATGTCTTATGAAGATGAAGAAATGGTTGGTGGTGACTTCATATGAGCTTAGGGATACTGGGTACTTGGTAACACATATGGTGGTCGTAGATTAGAAATTAAGAGCTAGTATATCTCACTATTTTACATTCCATTTTTTAGTCCGAGAGAGATTTTTGGTTGGGTGTATATTTTTCTCTTTATTTTTCAGTTTTCACTGTCTTACTCTTGTACACCCAAGAGGTTTTCATGATTATTTTTCTTTCAATCTATTTCTACGTTTTACTATTATTACTATACACATCAACATGATATGTTTGGGTGTGTGTTTATAGATACATTAGGAAAAGATCTCTCATTTAGGATATGAATTTTGGCACTTCTCACTATCCCTTAGCCTATGGAGGTAGGCATGGGGTAGTGGCTGATCAAGCCTTAGATAGGGTTGGGTCGTGATAGATTGATATTAGAGAATCTCATTCCATGGGATGATGTTTTATGTAGTCCCTTAATGGGTATTTGGTTGGGACATAGGGAAATACTGTCAATTTGTCTCGAGTATAGCTCTCAGTATAAGGACCCAGTGATGGTACAAGTGACCAATGTATCCATTTATCAGGATGTTTAATACCTTCTCACTAACTTGATATATTGATACATTGGTTGTAGGGATCAAATGGTACATGCATCATATAGGGTTGATTTATTTCACTGTACACATTGAGTTAGCTCCCAATTGTGTGCGTGTGTGTGTGTGTATATATATCTATGTTCATTTGACCATGGTACATCTCGATCACATTTGAGATGCCTCTATGAAGATATCCAACTAAGTTATCAACTGTTAGATAATGTTAATGATATGATGTGTGATGAGGCCTCAATATAGGGTCCATTCCATGACATCTTTCCTCTAGGTGAGTGGCTAGCAGCACCCCCCAACTATCGAGAAATAGACAATACCAGCATAGTAGGACAGGGATGCGTATAGTCTTAACGTACCCTATGTAACAACCTATAAATTCCAAACATATTTTTATTAAAAATATATTTTATTAAATGAATTTATTTATAATTAATACCAATAAATAATATTATTTTTAAGACAATTTTCATTAAAACTAATAATTGGAATTAATTGTTTTAATTAATTTTATTATTATAAGTTAAATAAAATAAAATTATAAATATTAGTTATAGTTTTTAAATTTATTTTACTGTTTATTTGAAAATTCTCTATTAATTTAATTATTTTTGTCAAAATATTATTTAATAAAATATTTTAGATGAATAATTCCTAAATTTTAAATATAATATATTTCATAAATGTCTTATAATTATTTTTATAAGCTAGTTATAAGTTATGAATCAAATTAATAGTATTTATTAACAATTTTTTTGAATAATTAATATATGAATATAATTAATTTGTTTTTAAGAATTTTGATTTTAGAAATATGATATATATATATATAGACACACACACACACATATATGAGATTATAATTATAAAGTATAAATAAATTATTTTTATAAAAGTATTGATTTATATAGTTTTGTGTTATAATTAAATTATTTTTATAACTATCACTTTTATAAATTATGAAGTAAGAAAACAATTAGTTTAAATAAATATAATATAATTATTAGTTTTAAATTATAAATTCTTATTAGATAGAATTTTATAAAATTATTAATATTATTATTTTGATTAATAAAATTATAACCATTTTAATATTAAAGTTAAAATCCTAATAAAATATACAAATGATATAATCTTTAATTAAATAAATAATGATAATGATATATTAATAATAGTAAAATGAATATAAAATGAATAAAAAAAGAAATAAAAATGGTTTAATGGGGACAATTTAGGGGTTTTCAGACCACTGAACCTAGAAGGGGGAGAGGGTTTCTATGTAGGGGCCATTGTTAGGTTCGCAACAGGAATAACAGCCTACGAGTGTGGGGAAGAACCGATGTCGCACGCCTTCAGATTGAGTCGTGATATTGGAAGGGTGGAGTCGAGGGAGGTAAGTAGTGGGGTTCAAGTTCTTCTACATGAGCTAAGGACAAGGTCTGGAGAGTTCCTAGAAGTTGAGACTGAGGGATCTGAGTCATGTCGATGGAATCCATGCATCATTAGGGTTCCGTTTCCAGATTTTATCCAATATTGTTTAAGGTAGGTTATTCTTTTCTAGATAGATGTTGAATCTTTTTTCGACTTTGTCTCACAGATTGGATCACTGTGGAATCACATAGTTTGTTTCTCCAATTTTCTACTCATATTGTAACCTTCATCTCTTTATCTCATACATTTTTGTGTTTAGAGAAATGTATACATTGATAAACTATCATTTTCTTGATCAGTTGTTATCTTCTTTACTTTTGGTTTTTGAAAAAAACAATTTGGTCCGTATATTTCAATTACACAAATATAAAAAAATATATTATGATTAATTTGAATCTGATTGAACTGTAATGGTTTGTTTTATTTTATGTCTTCTCCAACACACTTATATTGCAGTGTAAATTTTATATTCAGTAAATTAAATTATTATAAGTGTCCATTTATTTCTGGCTCACTACTATATATACTTGAGTTTTACACTGCCCTGAACACACCTTTACACACCATGTTTGAGGTGATGCGTGCCCAATTTAAATCAAAACATGAATAATAGAGGTTCTGCAAATATTTTGGTAAGGAATTATGGTCATTTTAATTTTAGATTTTGTTTAATTATAGGTTGTTTTTTTGTAATATAATAATTGTTTTTAATTACAACTTGTAAGTGATTTTATTTCTATTATATTTCTTGTTATTCTATTTTCACAATTCCAATTTATTTGGGTTGAAACTCTTCTCCCAATTGAGAAAATTAGGTGTACGGAATTATGTGTTCATGGAATTAGTTTTATCAAATCAAACTACTCTTTAATTTTTAAATTGATGTCTAATATTTTTAGTAACCTTTTATGCTGTGAAAATTTTAGTTTAAAATTATGATTTTATATTTATACTTGTTTTTAGGGGAAAATTAATTTTTAGTTAATCATTAACTTTAAATTATATTTTCTTCAGATAAAATATTAAAATAACTTATTAATTATGGTTCTACATAAGGGAAATTATTTCATTTTTTTAAAATAAGTCTTTGTTTTTCAAGCCACTAGTGTTAAGATTTTAACTATAAAGAATTATTTTCATGTTCTAATTTATGTTTGTGTAATGGTGTATCTATTTTGTCATGTATTGATTAAAATTAATTTATTGCAGTATAATGGATGGTTTCATTAAAAACCTAATTATATTTAGGAATTATTAATACTAAGTATGATTCCAAAACAACAATTCCACTTACACATAGGTATTTAAAAAATTTTATGTTTTAATATGATTTTATATTAATTATGTCAATGAATATTTTCATTTATTGACATTTTTCTCAACCATGTATTTAATCCATAATGATGAGTGTTGTAAATTTAATGCCAATACACATGTATATATATTTATATATATGGATGAAATGGTTATTATCATGTTTATAATTATATTGTTGATTTATCATCATATTTCAAAAAAATTACATAACATGTAATCACGTTTTAAGAACATTATTGGCGTCACGTCTACATATGAACATGGAAACATGTTACGCTTATCGTCAACAACTGTTGAATTTAAAATAAATTCATGGTTTTAATTTTAAACTTAAAATTTCTAATTTCAAATTAATAGGTACACCGTCTTTATTTAAAGTATTTTATAGTTTTATGTGCAATACATAATTAGTTATTTCTTAAGAATGTTATAATGTACGAAGGTTAATTTACTAATGCTATTTATATTTTCATATCATCAATCTATGCATATAATCAATTAAGAAATTATGTGATCAACATATTCACAAAAGATACAGTTTTAAATTATCACTTTTTAAAATTGAATTACATGCATTAATGAAAGGGATCTGGAGTACATGGATGATTAAAATTATTAACATTTGATGTAAAGATAAATGACATGAGTTTTGGTGATATTAAAAACTCAATAGAAATTCCCTATAAAAGTTTATAAATATATATATATATATATATATATATATATAAGTATTATCTACAAAGAAAGGGTTATCCATATTTTGGTGTGATTTATTACGTTTTGGTGTAATGCGTGGTTTCATTGAAACTCTAACTATTTTTTCAAGGATTATTAAATCCAAGTACGATTTATAAACCATTATTCCACTTATATATATATATATAACAAAGTTTATGTTTTAAATTTGATTTAATATTAACTTTTCCAAAGGTTATTCTCATTTATCAATGTTTTTTCAAAAACATAAATTTCTTCCATGTTGATGGGTTTTAAGAATATAATATGTATATATATAAACATATATATATATATATATATATATATATATATATATATATATATGGGAAACATTATGTTCTTTAAAAAAAATTAAACTCATGATATATATATATATATGTATATATATATACACAAGATATTATGTTTATTGACATGTTATATTACTTAACGTCATATTTTTAAAAATGTGCACCACATGTCGTTGTGTTAATTTAAACTTAAGTATGTTGCATCTGCATATAGTCATGGTCATGCATTGAGCATAACATCGGCACGTATTTCGTTCCTAATAAACTCATGGTTTCAAATGAAGTTTTTGAGATTATCAAGCACATGGATTTCTTCAAGAACTGAAATATTTTATTTATAATTTTATGTGCCGAACATATTTATTTATTATAAAAAATATTTTGGGAAGACAAAACTGTAAATGAATTTTTGAATAAATTTTCACTTATTTCATTATTCATTTTATTGATTCCTTACAAATAAATACAACAATTTTTTTGTATGAGATGAATCTTTTAAGATAATATATTGATTAATAAATAAATATTTCAAGGTGGTATAATACACTTTTAATGAATTTATTTCATCTATTAATAAGATTTAAATAATTCAATGTGGTTTAGGAAACATTAGTTTGTTTAATGAATTTATTTCACCTATGATAAAGATTAAATTAAAATAAAAGTGGTATGAGACAATTTGATTTAATAACGTATTTTTATTAGAAATATGAGTAATGTATAGGAATTATTATGTGATGGGTGAGGTCCAATATAGCCTCTCGATGCATCGATAGGTCTTATGAAATAAACCAGGTCTTGGCAGGAGGCCTTGACAAAATGATTATGTATGGTCTTGGAACAAGGCCTTGAAAGAATGTTTATGATGTCCTGCATTATGCATTCCCATTTATTGATTATAGTAAGTTAAATTCCATTTGATTACTCTATTAGAAGAATAACCATTTTTAAGAATCATTCTCATATAAATATGTATTAATCAGTTATACATTTTCAAGTGAAAATGGAATAATGTTTCATACTTATGTATATAATTTATTAAGAAGGCATAATTGTTCGTTCCCAATTCATAAAAAAGGTTAAGAACTTATCAGTTATTTCATGGTTTTCATACATGTGTTTTGATGTCATTTTCTATGCAAATCTAAACAAGTTACATTTCAGGTGAAAAATTTTATCCACCCACCTGGCATGTCATACATAATTAAGTATGGTTATTATTTAACTAACAAGTGAAATTTCATGATTTTGTTCAAGTATGTGAATATTTTATAATGAGTTTTATTTGAAACTATTAAATAAGTTTAGAAATTTTGCGTATGGGTTTATCTTAAAATCTGTTATAAAATAATTCAATAAAATTGAGATTACATGTTAAAGAAAATGTTAATTTCATGATTTAAAACATGTGTTTCATTAAATAAATGTTTTAAATAAAAAGATATTTCTCAATGGTTTTGTTTTGAAACCCCATACTAGGAATTTCTAATGCTCACCCCTTGTTTAAAATTAGGTTTCACATGTTACATTGAAGTACAAAGTTGGATTCCTTCTTTTTTTCATGCGCAAAAGCAAAGTTTGGCTTTTTTGGGTTTAATTTTATTGCAACTTTGATAAATTGTAAGTTTGTATCTAACTCTCCAGAACTTAGACCAATAAAAGGTACTCTTCTATGTAATGTTTAAGTCTAGATCCTTATAATTGGTATCACAAGAATGGTCTAGATAAATTTGGAGATGATATTTCATTGAGTATAGGAGTTTATCAGTCCTAGTTTTCCATAATTCTGAATATGGAAAATTCAGAATTCTGTTTAGTGTGATGAAACGAATTACGAGTGTTCAATTCTTTTTAAGGGGGGAATAATGTAACATCCCAAAAATTCTAAACATATTTTTATTAAAAATTTATTTTATTAAATGGATTTATTTATAATTAATACCAACAAATAATATTATTTTTAAAAGGATTTTATTTAAAAATAATAATTGTAATTAATAGTTTTAATTAATTTGATTATTATAAGTTAATTATAATATAATTATAAATATTGGTGATTATTTTCAAATTTATTTTACTATTTATTTGAAAATAACTATATTAATTTAATTATTTTGGTCAAAATATAATTTAATAAAATATTTTAGGTGAATAATTCCTAAATTTCAAATACACTATATTTCATAAATGTCTTACAATTATTTTGTTAAGCTAGTTATAAGTTATGAATCTAATTAATAGTAATTATTAACATTTTATCAGAATAATTAATACGCAAAAAAAATTAATTAATTTTATGAATTTTTATTTTTAAAATATGATATGATATATATATATATATATGAGATTATAATGATAAAGTATGAATAAATTATTTTTATAAAAATATTACTTTATAATGTTTTTTTCTATAATTAAATTATTTTTATAACTATCACTTTCATAAATTATGAATTATGAAAAAATTAGTTTAAATAAATATAATATAATTATTAGTTTTAAATTAAAAATTAGTATTAGATAGGATTTTATAAAATTATTAATATTATGATTTTGTTTAATAAAATTATTACTATTTTAATATTAATGTTAAACTCATAATAAATTATTCATATTTTAAAATCTTTAATTAAATAAATAATGATAATGAGATAATAATAATATTAATAATAAAATGAATTGAAAATGAATAAAAAATAAAGAAAAATATTTTAAGGGGGATGGTTTAGGGGTTTTCGGACCACTGTAAATAGAAGGGGGAGAGGGTTTCAAAGTAGGGGGTGACATCGGGTTCACAGTAGGAATCACAACCTATGAGTGTGGGGAAGAACCAATGGCATGCACCTTCAGATCGAGTGCCTCTATATGAAGGGTGGAGTCAAGGTAGGCAAGCAGTGGGGTTCTAGTTCTTCTTCACAAGCCAAGGCCATGGTCAGGAGAGTTTATAGGAGTCAGGGCTGAGGGATCAGAGTGATGTCGACAGGATCCATGCACAGTTAGGGTTTCATTTTCAATCATTTTCCCTCGTGGTTATGCTCCTGTATTTCTGCTGATCTCCATCATTAATGGATCCGTCTTCTTTTGTCAAAAAAAAGCTAGATATCAAATATTTTGTCAACTATGTCTCATGGATTGGATTGTTGTGGAATCCCTTTGTTTTTCTTATTTTCTACTCATATTTAAAGCTTTATCCCCTTTTCACCAACTTTTTTTGTTTGGAGAAATAAATACCCTGATATTCTATTATTTTATTTATCAGTTTTTATCTTATTTACTTTTTTATTTTGAACAAATCAATTTTATTTGTAGTTGTCAATTAGAAAAATATAAAAAATATATTATGATTTCTTTGAATATGATTGAACGGAAATGGTTTGTTTTGTTTGAAGTCTTCTCCAACATGCTTATCTTACAATGTGAATTTTATATTCTGTAAATTAAATGATTATAAGAGGCCGTTTATTCCTACCTCACTGCTATATATTCTTGAGTTTTACACTACCCTAAACACACCTTTTCACACCCTGTTTGAGGTGATGCATGCCCAAATTAATGCACAACACAAAGAAGAGAGATTCTACAAATATTTTGCTAAGGAATTATGGTTATTTTCATTCAATTTTTTTCTTAATTATAAGTTATTTTTTGTAAGGGAATAATTATTTTCAATTATATCTTTAAGGAATTTTATTTTCATTATGTTTCTAGTTATTCTATTTTGACAATTAAAATTTATTTGTTTTGAATCTATTTTTCCAATTTATAAAAATTTATATAAGGGATTATGTGTTCGTGGAATTCATTTAAGCGAATTAAACTACTCATGAATTTTCAAATTAATTTTTAATTTATTTAGTAAACTTTTATGTTGTTCAAATGTTAGTTTTAAATTATGAATTTATATTTGTACTTGTCTTATAAGGGATTTTTTTAGTTAATAAATAAATGTGAATTATATTTTCTTCTGATAAAATATTACAATTACTTAAGAACTATGGTTCTGCATAAGGTGAAGTATTTATATTTGTTCCAAATAAGTTTTTTTTCAAGCCATTAGTGTTAAGTTTTTAACTATAATGAATTAATTTCATGTTTCAATTTAAGTCTGTGCAAGGGTGTATCAATTTTGTCAATTATTTTTTAAAATTAATTTATTGTGGTATAATGGAAGGTTTCATTAAAAACCTAATTATTTTTAAGAATTATTAATCCTAAGTATGATTCAAAAACAATAATTCTACTTACAAATAGGTATTTAACAAATTTTATGTTTTAATAAGATTTCATATTAATTTTGTCAATGAATATTTTAATTTATTGATTTTTTCTCAACCATGTTTTTAATCCGAAACAATGAGTGTTAAAAATTAAATATCGATACGAATGTATATATATATATATATATATATGAAATGGTTAGTATCATTTTTATAATTTTATTGTTGATTTATCTCCAAATTTCTAAAAAATTGGTATAACATGTCATCAAGTTTTATCAATATTATGGGTGGCACGTATGCCTATGAACATGTCCACGTGTTATTCTTATCATCGACACCCATTGCATTTAAAATAAATTTCTGGTTTCAATTTTAAAATTTAAAGTTTAAATTTCAAATTAATAAGTACACCACCTTTATTGAAAGTGTTTTATAGTTTTATGTGAAATACATAATTAGTTATTACTTAGTAATGTTATAAAGTTTGAAGGGTAATTTAATAATTCTATTTATATTTTCATATCATCAATCTATGAATATAATCAATTAATAAATTATGTGATCAATATATTCACATAAGATACAATTTTAAATTATTAATTTTTTTTAAAATGAATCAGATACGTTCATGAAAGGGATTTGGAGTACATTGATGACTAAAATTATTAAAATTCGATGTAAAGTTAAATTACATGAGTTTTGTTGATAAAAAAACTCACTAGAAATTACCAAGAAAAGTTTATATATATATATATATATGTATTTATATATAAGTATTATCTTTAAACCAAGTGTTATTAATATTTTGATGTGATTTATTTATTTTTAGTGTAATGGGTGGTTTCATTGAAGCTCTAACTATTTTTCAAGAATTTCTAAATACAGGTAAAATTTCTAAGACATTATTCTATTTATATATATAACAAAGTTTATGTTTTGAATTTGATTTCATATTAACATTTCCAAATAATATTCTCATTTATAGCTATTTTTTCTAAAAGATAAATTTATTCGGTTCTGATGGGTATTGGGAATACAATATGTATATATATATGTGTCTATGTATATATATATATATATATATATATATATTTGTTGGAAACATTATGTTCTTTTATTTTAGAATTAAACTCATGGAATATATATATATTTATATAAAGGATATTATGTTTATTTTCATGTTATAAAACTTAATACCATATTTTTAAAAATGTGCACAACATTTCATCGTGTTAATTTAAAATTAAGTATATCACATCTGAATATAGTCATTTTCATGAATCGAGCGTAACATCAACACATATTTCATTAATAATAAACTCATGGTTTTAAATAAATTTTCCAACATTATCAAGCACATGGTTTTCTTCAAGAAATGAAATGTTTTATTTATAATTTTATGCGTGGAACATATTTATTTATTGTAAACAATTATTTGGAGAAGAAAAAACTATATATTAATTTTTTTATTAAATGTGCATTTATTTCATTATTCATTTTATTAATGCCTTAAAAATAATCACAATCAATTTAAGTATGAAATGAATATTTTCATCATAATATATGGATTAAGAAATAAAAATTTCAAGGTGATATGTGAAATTTTGGATCATTTAATGAATTTATTTCATCTATGAATAAGACTTAATTAAATAAAAGTGGTATGGGACACTCTTGTTTGTTTAATGAATTTATTTCACATATGATAAAGATTAAATTAAAATCAAAGCGGCAAGTGACACATTAATTTAAGTATTTATTTTTGTTAGACTTATGAGGAATGAATATGACTTATTATGTGACGGGTGAGGCCCACTATAGACTCTCAATGAATCAGTAAGTCTCATGAGAAAAACTAGGTCTTGGAACAAGGCCTTGAAAAAATGGTTATGTATGGTCTTGGAACGAGGCCTTGACAAAATTTTTAGGATGTCCCACGTTATGAATTCCCTCATAATTATTCTAGTAAGTGAAAGTCTATGGGATTATTAGATTAGGAGAATAACCATGGTTAGGAATCATTCTCATATGAACATGTATTAATTAGTTTTACTTTTTCAAGTGCACATGGAATAAAGTTTTATACTTATGTATATCATTTATTAAGAAGGGATAATTATTCATTCCCAATTCATAAACAAATTTTAAGAACTTATATTTTGTTTCATTGTTTTTATACATGTGTTTTGATGTTGTTTTCTATGAAAATCCAAACAAGAATCATTTCATGTGAAAAACTGTATCCGCACACCTAGCATGTCATACATAATTAAGAATGGTCATTATTTAACTTACAGGTGGAATTTCATGATTGTTTTCAAGTATGTGCATATTTTATAATTTATTCTATATGAAACTGTTTAAATAAGTTTAGAAATTTAGCACATGGGATTATCTTAAAAGTTTTCTCATAATATTTCAAGAAAATGGAAATGACATGTTTAGGGAAATGTTTATTTCATTATTTAAAGCATGTGTTTCATTAAATAAATGTTTTAAAGAAAAATATATTTCTCAATGGAATTGTTTGGACACCCCTTACTAGGCATTTCCAATGCTCACCCCTTATTTAAGATTATTTTTCATAGGTAATTTTGAATTCCAAAGTTAGACACCATCATTTTTATGCATGCGAAAGAAAAGTTCAGCTTTTTTTGTTTAATTTTATTGCAACTCTGTTAAATTCTAAGTTTGTATCTAACTCTACAGAACCTGGACCGATGAAATTTCCTCTACTATATAATGTTTAGGTCTCGGTCCTTATACTCCATGAGTTACATCACTAGAGAAAATTGAGGTACCATGAAGAGAAAGATCCCTATATAGTATAGGATTGGGTTGATTCAATTATTCGAGTTTTTAGGCTTGTGTAGATCTTGAAATATTGGATGGCTCCATGCACAACCAGCTCTCTTCGTAAAGAAGATTTTTTTTTCTGGTGGTACTATCAGATAATAGACCTATGTTGAGTTCCCATTGTATAGTTTAGAGATAGATCTTACAAAGGTATCATGTTGATCCATACTCCATTACTAAGTGGTTGAGGACAAAAAATATCTTGTATATTGGATATTCTACTTTGATAGGACCTCATTCGACGTGATACATTTTCTAAGACCTCTCTGAAGAGATATTGGGCCTTATTCCTTTGATGGAAATGTTTAGTATGGATCTGGAAATGCAAGGAATAGGGACCCCTTCCCCACTAATACACTTTCTTGTGACATTTTATAAAACCATTTGGGTGAGTTAGTTCTACATAAATTGGATAGCGATAATGTTTGATGAATATGTCCCTTTGACTTGTGTGTGTGGGGTAGGTTGGTGTAGTGGTCTGAAAGATCAGGAAAATGTTGCAGAGTAGGATGGAAAGGGAATGGATGACCTCTCAGAATATGGGGCTTCTGGCCAAGAGGATTGCGTTTCATTTGGTGTATGACCCATGTCACTACTTATCTAGAAGTAGTTGTTAGCACAATGTTTAAAGTTACATTTACTAGCATGTCGCCCCAATTTAGGACCTATCCATACTTGTTGAGTCCCTTTTAGCTCAGACCTTCTGTGGGATTCTCCTGTAGAGAGGATCTATGGTCACACATTTCCCCTGATGGGTCGACCTTACTCTATGAGGAGAGAGTTTGTGTGCCTCAAACCAAATATTCTTTTGTGGCAATGATACCCTATGATGTTTTCTTTGGTTTGAACTATCCTTTGACCATCCTTGTTTATATGATTTCTTCCAGTGAGTAGCAGTTCATCTAGGCTGTGGGATGGAATTTTCCTCCATGATGATGACTAATCCCCAGATAGAGATAGATGAAGTCATTCACATGAGGTTACGACCAATTTACCAGTTTGACGATATTCCCCTTGGAATAGTGTGTGTTACGAGTTCTCATCTCCCTCTAATGTTGGTGGGTTATAATAACATGTTGGGTATAACTCCCCCAATGAGATAGTTCTTTATATTGACATTAACCAGAGGTGACACAATAATAATTCTAGCATGTTGTACGACCCATGGGGCTGTGGGAGCTAGTGGTGTAGTTTTAGGGTCTACAGAGTTGGGGCTTCAAAACACCTAGTGCATCCCCCTCGATGACATTGGTATTTTTCATGAAAAGTCTGAAGGGATCTTATAGCTCTATTTGGATTATCATTTCTTGAACCAAGCCATGAAAAAGAATAAGTACCCCTTATCAAAGATCTAATTCTATTTGAACCAGTTACAATGTGAAATATGGTTCTCAAATATTGATCTCAGGTCCTTCTAATACCAGCTGAGGGTTAACGTGTCTGATATTCCAAAACTAGGATTCCTATGTCACTAAAGATAATATGAGGTCCTAGTGATTCCCTTTGGGATAGAAGATATTTTATCTACACTAAGACCTGTTTTTGGTTATCTTCAACAAATACATTCTAATATACTCTACATCAGAGGAGGAGCGTGAAGATAACATATGGGTGATTTTCAATTTTCTTTGAGACCGTCATATTTTTAGTAAGATCTCAAAGTTACATTTCTGGATTCATGAGGTTCACTTTAGGGGGCATGTCATTTCTGAGAATAGTTTATCCATAAACCGATCAAAGATCGATGTAGTGCTTACTTAGGAGACACCCAAGAGTGTTTCAAAGGTATGTAGATTTATTTTCTTTGTGGGGTACTGCAAGAGGTTTCTGAAATACTTCTCTAGGATTAAAACCCATTTTATGGCGCTAACACTGAAAGGGTGGTCATATACCTAGACTGAGAAATTCCAGAGGGCCTTTAAGTAGTTGAGGTGGAGACTGACGAGTGATCATATTTTGAGACTATCATTGGAGGTTGTGTATTGTGTACTATATTGTGATGCCTCAAGATCTAGGCTCAGTTGCGTGTTGATACAGATATAGAAATTTATCACATATGGGTTGAAGTAGTTGTGACCCCATGAGTATAACTACAAAATAATTCCCAGATCTTTCTATGGTAGTTTCCTCCTTGAGGATGTAGAGGCACTATCTTATGGGATAGAGCATTGTGGTTTACTCAGACCATTCAAATCCCAGGTATGTCTTTAGGTAAAGATACTTGAAAAAGATATAGCAGCTCTGGTTGGAGGTCCTACAGACATATAACTTTTAGATAGTCTATAATTTGGGGAATATAAATGTCATAGAATATCCCTTTAGAAGGATTTCCCACACTCTCTTGGTGCAAGATGATTCGTAGTAGTTGGACTTCTTGTAGATGACCCTAGTAGAGTAGGAGTGTGAAACTTTTCTTCAATCTATAGTGTAGAATCCTCCACTTCTGAAGTGTGTGAGAGAATCCCCGCTCTGAGAAATTAAATTCAATGACTTGAAAGAATAGATATTATTACTATATTCACCAGATGGATATTCTAAAGGGGTATTCATATCAACCATTTCCAGAGACGGGCGGTGGTCCTAGTCACACTATGGGAGGAGGTGATTTGAGAGTTCAACAATTCTCTCCTAGTTGTAACTTATGGTTTGGGGAATATGTATAGAGAGATTCAGTAGTATTTTTAGTGGTCCATAATGAGATAAAGAAAAGTTGATTTTATCTCATGGTGACTCAACTATTAGCAGTGAAGGTTGAGATACAGGTTCTTACCATTTTTTTTCATCCCCTTGAGATCCCAGAGTGAAAGTGTGATGACATATCCATGGACATTGTGACAAGTAATATGAATAATGTGAAGGTCCATGACTTCATATGGGTGATATTTAATTAAATTAGGATGTTTTAAAAATTCCTTGATATCAGGGGGAAACATTATATGGAGAGTTTGGGTAAGTATAATGTATGAGAGATTATTTTCCTCCATGGTGTTCCTTCGATGATTGTCTCTGCTCATGATTATTGGTTTATGTAACAGTTTTGGAGAGGCATGCAAGATAAATTTTAGAAATAGAAAACGATGGGTTGACTGAGTTCACTATCTAGGTGTTGGAGGATATGCTGAGTACATGCATGTTAGACTTCAAATAAAGTTAGTAGGATCACATACCCATGGTCGAGTTTGTGTACAACAACAACTAACACTCTACCATAGACACATAACCTTTCAAGTACCTACAAGGAAGACCCTACATGCCAGCCTTATAAAAGATAAATATTTTCAAGACATCTCTTGTAGGTCCATAGTTGGTGCAGGCAACGACGGAAATAGTCCAGGTCATCTGTGAGCAGATGCAAACATCCTAGAGCAGAAAAAAAATCTTATGCAGATTGACATCATAGGAACATGTATTTTGATTAGGGAGGCTATGATTTCCTAAGTTTCTCCCCATGGTGAGGATTCTAGAGATTCATTATGGGATTAAATTTATCCATGACATTCATAAGGTCATTTGACATCTTGCAAAGGGTTAGAGAGGTTTCTTACCAGCTCACCCTAGCCCCACACTTGGAGTAGGTGCACGATGTCTTCCACATGTCATAGTGGAGGAGATTCATGTGTATCCCCACACACTTCATCAATTGGGGTGACCTAGAATTGATGATGGAGCCACTTGTGTGGATCACCTAGTGGATATATAGGATTGGTAGGATATTACCATATGTGGATGGACCATCCACTTGGTTCACATGTTGCAGAAGCACATGAATGTATAGGATAGATCCTTGGAGCAGGAGATCCAGATGTGTGATCAAAATACCATGTTTTGTGAGTAGTTTTTATTTTATAAGTGTAAAATCATAAAAGATATAATGATGTAGAAACCTATTTTTTTCCCTTTTATGTGTTTGAAATATTTCTATATATATTTTCAGATTCAAACGCTGAGGCACCTTGCAATTCCGAGGCCAAATGTTCTTGGAATTAATTTTATAAAAAAATATTAAATATATTTTATATCACACACATGAAGTTTATTAATGAAAATTTGATAATTATTAAATGTAATATCAGATTAGAAATTTGAGACCATAGTTGAGTCAATAAAGTGATGTTTACAGTAGATGTGACCTAAAATAGTTCAACACAGTGTTTTCAGATATCTCTCCTATTGGTGGCCATTTCATTTTGTTAATTAATTAAATTAATTTGATTAATTTATTAATTCAACATAACTAAAATGTATATAAAATCACCAATATGGGTAATCCTATAGGGTTATCCATATAAAACCATAGAATATTCAAGATCATTATTCCTCATTTTGTTGGGGAATCACATCTGATGATGATGAACCTATAGATCAAACCGAATTGGGATGAAGAGAACAAAATGACTTAACCTATTTGTCAGTGGGAACATCCTTCAATCATAATCGATCTAATATCCAACAAGGACTCATAATATTATTGATTTAACCCCTTTTTATTACATTTATTGAGAATAATAATTATTTTTTTGATCTGTGAAAATTATTGAACCGTGGCATGCTCATATGTACCCGTTTATCTAGTTTATCAATTTTTTGTAAACCAGACCTCCAAATTGTGTGTGTTGGACAAGATCACTGGCCAAATATTGAAAAAAATTTGTTGATTTTTACTTTATCCCAAAATTATTTTATCTTCTTCTCTGATCAACCTATAGGGTATTGGTTCAACATTGATGGGTGGGACCAAGCCTAATCAGACCCCCAGATTGGTGAAAAATTCATTTGAAATAGATATATCAACAAATCTGGGATGTTTTCAAACATATTTTGAGTTGTGTTTGATCATTTTCATGAATATAATATAAATATTTAATGGAGGGTGAACCTGAGGCTGGTGGTGCATATGAATAAACCCCACTGATTACCGAACCAATTTCTAGGAACCGAATGACCGTAAACGATGGACAGTGAATATATACACAATTTTTAGATGAAGGTGAGGAAAAATTATAAATGATGAATCCAAATATATAGTATGGAATACAGAACTAGAATTCTATAAAAAAATAACAACATATTATGTATCATGATGAAAATAAGGAGTGTAACCCCTCTACTATGGTAGCTAGGGTTTTTAAAATTATTAAGGATGGAATGTAACACCCCGAGATTTTATGAAAAGTATTCTTTTAATTTCATTGATGTATTCTATTATACACCACACCAAGTTTATCTTGTACTATACGCAACACCGTATTAGCTTGCAGTATACGCAACACTATTCTTGGATCGTGTTACACACAATTTCAAGTTCGTTTTATAATAGTCATTCTACGCAACATTGAGTATGTTTATATATATATATATATTAAATGTATAAATAAAATATGGTTGGATTCTGTTATAAGAAACAACGAAGGATTCTTTCACAACACGGAACCCTGACTTGGCTTGCATTACACGCAATCGCGACCTTCCTCGATAGCGTGTGTTGTACGCAATACCGAGTTTTACTAAACAACGATATATTATTATAATATTATTATGAACTAGCCGTTATGAATAGTAATAACTAAATTTTGAATTTTATAACATTATTATTCATCTTATAAAATTTCTAAAACATTTTATGTGAACAAAATAAATTTTTCGGGTAAAATAAGTATTTTTCAAAAAATGTAGTTTTGCTGCCTTTTGATGGCGCACCCACTTTAAATCTAGTTTTTGACAAGTTTATAAGTTCAATTTTACAAAATAAAATTATTATTTGGAATAAGTATATAAAATTTTACCTTGGATAAAATTTTCATGTTATTCTGATGACTTTCATATTTTAATGAATAGTAAAAACACGGTATATTTTAATTAAAAACAAATTTTTTTCATCATAATAATTTATGTGGTTAAATTATAATATTTAATGGTCTTAAAGAATAAATAGAATATATTTTTACCATTTAATATAATGTATGTCATTAGCATTGATTTTACTTTGAATTCGTAGGTTAAATCAATTCAATCTTCTGTAATGTTTTAAACAAAAACCCGTTTTCTTTCGACAACGAGATTAATTTTAATTTAATTTCTGCAACTTCTGTGTATTGAATTTGGAAAAATGGATTCCATATTTGGAATAAGTGGGTCAAATTATATTAATAGACTAGTTTTTATTTTTAGGCATTATGAAGAGTAACTACGGTAAATTTTATTTACCATAGTTAAAGGTAAATCGGGTAATTAAGGGTAAATATAAGATTATAAAATTAACCTAACACCTGAAAAAATCCTAGTGGATGACTAAAAGTCGACCCATATCACCTAAGGGTCGGATTAGAATCATTTAATGGACTTTTTACCATGAAAATAACTTAATTATTATTAAAACCAAAGAAAGTGACAACATGTCACTCTCTTAAACCTTATAAGTATATTAATTTTAATTTAGTGATATACTTCATGAAACTTCGAAAATGAATAGTCTCCAGAAATATAATGAAATTATCTACATCATATGAATTTATTTATAAATTTTAGGGATTAAATAAATATCATTAATTGTAACACAATAGTGATGCAGAAATTGTTTATCTAGTGAAAAATCAAGAATATAGTTTTTATTAAACTAATAGTAACCATAAAATGCCCCAAACCCTGACCAAAACTTATTGGTCATGTACATGTAAACCCTAATCATCCAATGGTCGAATATTTGACCATTTGGTGCCTTATAAAAGTGATTATGACACTTATATTATTTTATTTTAAATGATGCCAAAGTTGTCACCTTCATAATTTAATAAATATAACAATTTAAATATTGTTATTTTAAGATGATAAATTTGAGTAAAAGTATTATCATAAAATGAAATAGATTTATCTTCATCATAGGATTTAATTTTAATTTTTATGCAAAATATAAGTATATTAAATAATTATACAAAAATGTTGTAGTAATTATTTTATTAAGAGATAAACCAAATAAATGGTTTTAAAAATAATAAAATAAATATTATATGAACTATTTAATGTTATATACTAATTTTATAGATACGTATTACATTTTATTATTCTATTAAAGCTTTTAATTCGAACATATATTCTGTATATATTTTATTTAAATTCAAATAAATGAATAGTGTCAAAATTGACACTATTGTTATTTTATAAAAATAATATATTATAAAATTGTTTAAAAATCACAAATATATTTAAAAATTATAAATTTAAATTTATATGGTATAAATGGTTATAAAATATCCAATTATGGACAATTCACAACAAATAATTAATTATTTTTTATAATTTAAATTTTAAAATGTTATTACCACAAATAAAATTAAACTGATAAAATTAGGATAAATCAAGTTGATAATGTTTAAAATAAATTCCTAACATGTCTAAATTTGATTGGTTGATGATATTACGACCCTATATCATCTAATATTCGGATATGAGTCATTTTTGGAGGTTTTTAAGTGGGTTAGATTTATTATAAATTAATATTTTTAAGAATTCCAAAGTTGCCTCTCTCCTCCCTTATAAAAGGGCACCTCCTCCCTCTCCTCCTCACACCAATTTTAGCCTTCAAGCTTGGCCAACCCATGACAAATTCTCTTCTGAACTTCCCTAGAAACATACTAGAGGTCTTGTTCTTCTTCAAAGACCAATTTTAGTGCCCTAAGAGGAGGTCTCAAAGAGGCGCTTCAAAGAAGAGGTAATGTCCATTACCGATTCTTTCAACTTTATTTATTCTTCCACTTCTTATTTTTTAGTTGTTTCATTATGAGGTAATAACATCAGTATCAATAATATACTAATATGTTATTATAATTATGAAACAGCCATATTTCACCATCTATCCATCCAACAGAAAACGAAATCACCGTGTGTACGTACTTACGGAATACCGTCTCCACGCCGTGGTGTAATCTATTTTCCACCACCACCTTACTTGGATGGGTATAAGGGTGAAAGTAATGAATATATATGATTATTGTAAAGTGATATTGATTCTTTAATATTAAACATACACTTTAATACAATTCCATGATCTTGGGAATGATATCATCGCTCGTGCGTATGTACGGACTACCGTCTCCACGACGCGATGAGATTCAATCTCCATGTTAACCATTCTTGAATGATTATAAAGTATATATAATGAATAATAATGAAATATATGAAATTATAATGATACTGTATTTATTTATATATATATGTATGTAAGTCATTTACTTAATTCCATTCAATTCAAAAGGGAAATGAAAACAGCCTTCATGCGTACGTACGACCTACTGTCTCCATGAACGGTGTATTTCACTCCTTTTATCGATCTATAATATGTATATGTATATGATGAATATATATTATATATAAATCATGTTTTACATTCTGGAATTATTTAAATCAGGATATAAGTAATAATATCAAGAATGACAAGTCGAAGCACATACGATAAATAAAATGATTTTACCCAAAACGCTGCTTTAACATGGAATTTACAAAAGAACGGGTAATATAAAGCCATAAGTGAAACATATATGATATCATAAAAATGAATATGATTCTGTAATAAGTCAATGACATTATTTAAATCATTATACAGGAGGTTCGAATACGTACGAAGCATCTCAGACCTAAGATAAGGGATAATTTTGCAAATCTCATTTTTATCCGAGATTGCTTATTCGTAAGTATTTACTAGGGTTATATTTATCATCCATGTCCAAATTTTATAAAACTGTTTTCATGAATTTTTAAAGTCTTTTTTACCCATTTTTGACTTTTACTACATTGTATGTAGGGAATATTTCTTTTCTTTACGTTACGAGGTACTTTTTTGACTTTTCCAGCAAAAGTACGAGAAGAATGTTTTTTTAACTTATATGGCACGAATGGATTTTTACGGTTTTATAAAGCCATATTTTCATGAAGATTCCTCCAAAATATTTCATGACTATTTTCAACAAAATCCTCTTCTTTTAAAATTGCATTACATATTGTGAAAAGAAAATGATTTTGAAGAAAAAAGGATATTTTCCTCAAGAATTCATTTCAAGTGTTTTATCAAAACCATTTTCTATCTGAGATGACATTATTTTCATATGTGTATGTTTCCAGTATAATGTCTTTATGATTTATATGGTTTCAATTTTCTTATTATGAAATGATATCCATTTCTTTTATATGGATTATGTGATGATGGGATCATGTTTATGAAACCCATTTTATTTATGGGGTTATTATGAGTGATGTATGTTTATTTTGTGGCACAAGTAAGAATGATTTCATTATGAGATGGGTGGGACCTATATCTCCCTCAAATGAATTGGGTAAAGATTTTATATCTCATGAGATAGAAATGGCTGGAATGGCAGGCTAAACCGGTTCAGTAAAACAGGACTGAAACGAGGAGTGAACTCGATTCAGAAAGGGACTTTGTCCACTAAGATGGTCTTGGCAGCAATGCCTTGGCTACTATGGAAATCATTACATGTGCTTAATGGATTCCACAATTACATGTTTTATTCCCATGCTATTTTATCATGGTTTATGTTCCATTATGATCTATGCCTTATGTACTTCCATGTTTTATGTCGTTGCTCAAGATTTTGATGTTTAAACATTATGTTCATGTTTTTAAGTTCAAATGTATATGGTATGTTTTATTTTATCCATGCTTAACCTTACTGAGCATTTGAGCTCACCCTTTTTATGTTATATTTTCCCCCAGGATCAAAAGAAAGGTTTTAGGTAAGGAAACAAAATGTTGAATATCTTTATGGGAGATGTTGAAGATCTTTCACCATGATTAGAAGATTACATTCAAAGTTTCCAAAGACACTAAACTATTATGGTCCTTGTGTGTCTATTTTTGTTATGTATTCAGTATTCCGGAAAAGTAATGTAATGTCCATGTACGTCAAGATTAGGGTCTCTAGAGTCGTTATCAGAGGAAAGGTTTAGTCAACCTTTGGAAATTAGGATGCGAAAACGTTAGTGAGATCCCTAGAGATATTTCTAAGGTATTTCTAGTGATGTCCCTAAGGATAAGTATACGTATAGGATATAGTTCTAGAACTATGATAACGATCTTAGATTTTAACCTATGATGTTAGATATTGAGGGTGCTCCCCCATTACTATGTTGTTTTCCCTAGCATGATTTTTGCCTCTCGCACTATTCTTTTTGGGTTTTAGAAAATGGCTGGAAACAGGAAGATTCATGATAATGGAGGATATGACGGACAATGGAATGACATTCTTCATGAGAAACCAAATGAAACGGGATTTGGAAGTCCAAACATCGTTATTATGCCTAATCAGCAATCTCATAATAGGATCAATAATCTCAACTTTGGTATGTTTCCCGACTCAGATAATAAGAAAAAGATGGAGTTTCATGATGATCATAGAAGAAAGAAAGTTCAATTTCCCTCATGTAAATCATGTGGGAAGAGGCATCAGGGAGATTATTTCAAAGGAAATGGAAGATTCTTTGGTTGTCGAAAAGAAGGACACAAAGCCAGTAAGTTCAAAGGAAAATGTTCAGTTAACACTATGGATGAGGATAATGGTATTGCTACGACATCAACAATGGTTAAATGTTTTAAATGTGGAATGTACAGGCATTATGCAAACCAATTCCCTAAGGGAAGGTCTCATGAAGAGAATCAGTATGGTCGTATGGGTAATATTTATGTTGATGATGATGAAGAGACTACAAATGATATGTGAAAGAATTGTTGAAGCTCGGTCAATGGTTTAAGAAGGTAGTGGAATGATTACATGTTTATCAAGTGTAATGTTGTATAAGTAATCTCATGGTACTATGGAATAAAGAGACATATAAGGATTGTTACACTGTTGTCTTTCCTTAAGTTTTGAAAGTGTGTGATTAATGGTACCAGTAACCATGAAAGGTTATTCAGATATTTTTGGAAAGAAAATGATATCCGCATAATGAAGGGATAAGAAGATAATGAGATGTTTGATTGTATTCATGTGCTCATGACTGATATATGGACTAAGTGATATTATGGTTTGAGTATATAGAATTTTTGGGATTTTGGTATATAGAATGTGTTAAAATTTAACAACATTCATGTTTTCACTAAGGTTTAATGGGTATTCATTTTTCAAGAGAATACATGATTGGAATGTGACCAACAAGATATATGGGGGATAAATGATGGTATTCACATGCTTGGTTGATGACAATTCAAGTAATCGTTTTCTTTATACTATGAGCTTGGACCGAAGTATTTTAGATAAGCCTAAAGATTAGAATGGATTATGTTGGACATAAGTTAGTATTGTTTTAGGATAAAACTTTTTTTCGATATTATTGATGGGATGTTATAGTAATGTAGTTTTAGAAAAAGGACAACCTGCAGGATGGGCGACAACCCATCCCGTCGGACAAGGCTGTGGGAATTGAACCCACAACCAAAGTGCGACTGGCCTTTATCGCCTACCACTGGCCTACAAGAATTCCCTGGTTAGTAGAAACTAGTTTTATTTTATTAAGCGGTATGATATATGAAGTATAAGTTCATTTTTGGAATCGTATATGATTGACCTCACCATTGATGGACTTATGTATATTTGATAACTTTTCTTGAAACAGATGGAATGACCCATAATTCTATCACATGATCTGCTAAATCTTCACTAATAACAAATTCAACCTCATTTCTTTAAGAGATGAAGTGGAAATTGTTCAAAGCACGAACAACAGTGATATTGTACCAAAAATCAAGCAAATATTTCTTCTAATTCAAAATTTTCAAATTTAGGGAAATGATATTGAAAACCTAAAATGTTGTCCTATTGCTCTTATATCCGATGAATTAGATGGTACCTTAGATCATCACAAATCTATGGATTTGTGATTGATGGCTTTTCCATAGCCATGTTCTCTACCACTCTCCATCAGAACATGATGGTTAGATTTCTCTTCCATATCCATATTTTCACCTATGTTCTCCTATGTGGAAACCCAGTGATTAGTTAATTTGGGTAACCGTTAAGTTTCATACATTTGTTTTCAAAGTCATGTTTTTGTATTCCTTTTTACGATGTGCGTTTCTATTAAAGAAAATTTCAAGTAGCAAACCATTTATAACCCCGATGAATTTTGAGGGCGAAATTCATTTTAAGGGGGGTAGAATGTAACAACCCGAGATTTTATGAAAAGTATTCTTTTAATTTAATTGATGTCTTCTATTATACACCACACCAAGTTTAGCTTGTACTATACGCAACACCGTATTAGCTTTCAGTATATGCAACGCTATTCTTGGATCGTGTTACACACAATTTCAAGTTCCTTTTATAATAGTCATTCTACGCAACATTGGGTATGTATATATATATATATATATTCAATGTATAAATAAAATATGGTTGGATTCTGTTATACGAAACAACGAAGGATTCTTGCACAACACGGAACCCTGACTTGGCTTGCATTACACGCAATCGCGACCTTCCTCGATAGCGTGTGTTGTACGTAATACCGAATTTTACTAAACAACGATATATTATTATAATATTATTATGAACTAGATGTTATGAATAGTATTAACTAAATTTTTAATTTTATTACATTATTATTCATATTATAAAATTTCTAAAACATTTTATGTGAACAAAATAAATTTTTCGGGTAAAATAATTATTTTTCAAAAAATACAGTTTTGCCGCCTTTTGATGGCGCACCCACTTTAAGTCTAGTTTTTGACAAGTTTAGAAGTTCAATTTTACAAAATAAAATTATTATTTGGAATAAAAATATAAAATTTTACCTTGGATAAAATTTTCATGTTATTCTGATGACTTTCATATTTTAATGAATAGTAAAAACACGCTATATTTTAATTAAAAACAACTTTTTTCATCGTAATAATTAATGTGGTTAAATTATAATATTGAATGGTCTTAAAGTATAAATAGAATATATTTTTACCATTTAATATATTGTATGTCATTAGAATTTATTTTACTTTGAATTCGTAGGTTAAATAAATTCAATATTTTGTAATGTTTTAAACAAAAACCCGTTTTCTTTCGACAACAGGATTAATTTTAATTTAATTTCTGAAACTTCTGTTTATTGAATTTGGAAAAATGGATTCCATATTTGGAATCAGTGGGTCCAAATTATATTAATATACTACTTTTTATTTTTGGGCATTATGAATAGTAACTACGGTAAATTTTATTTACCATAGTTAAAGGTAAATCGGGTAATTAAGGGTAAATATAAGATTATAAAATTACCCTAACACCTGAAAAAATCCTATTGGATGACTAAAATTCGACCCATATCACCTAAGGGTCGGATTATAATCATTTAATGGACTTTGGTCCCTGAAAATAAATAAATTATTATTAAAACCAAAGAAAGTGACAACATGTCACTCTCTTAAATCTTATAAGTATATTAATTTTAATTTAGTGATAAACTTCATGAAACTTAGAACATGAATAGTCTCCAGAAATCTAATGTAATTATCTACATCATATGAATTTATTTATAATTTTTAGGGATTAAATAATTATCATTAATTGTAACACAATAGTGATGCAGAAATTGTTTATCTAGTGAGAAATCAAGAATATAGTTTTTATTAAACTAATAGTGACCATAAAATGCCCAAAACCCTGACCAAAACTTATTGGTAATGTACATGTAAAACCTAATCATCTAATGGTCGAATATTTGACCATTTTGAGCCTTATAAAAGCGATTGTGACACTTATAGTATTTTATTTTAAATGATGCCAAAGTTGTCACCTTCATAATTTAATAAATATAACAATTTAAATATTGTGATTTTAAGATGATAAATTCAAGAAAAGTATTATTATAAAATTTAATAGATTTATCTTCATCATAGGATTTTATTTTTAATTTGTATGCAACAAATAAGTATATTAAATAGTTATACAAAAATGTTGTAGTAATTATTTTATTAAGAGATAAACCAAATAAATGGTTTTAAAAATAATAAAATAAATATTATGTGAACTATTTAATGTTCTACACTAATTTTATAGATACATATGACCTTTTATGATTCTATTAAAGCTTTTATTTTGAACATATATTCTATATATAGTTTATTTAAATTCAAATAAATGAATAGTGTCAAAATTGACACTATTGTTATTTTATAAAACTAATATATTATAAAATTGTTTAAAAATCACAAATATATTTAAAAATTATAAATTTAAATTTATATGGTAGAAATGGTTATAAAATATCCAATTATGGACAATTCACAACAAATAATTAATTATTTGTTATATTTTAAATTTTAGAATGTTATTACCACAAATAAAATTAAATTGATTAAATTAGGATAAATCAAGTTGATAATGTTTAAAATAAATTAATAACATGTCTAAATTTGATTGGTTGATGAGATTAAAACCCTATATCATCTATTATTCAGATATGAGTCAGTTTTGGAGGTTTTTATTTGGTTTAGATTTATTATAAATTAATATTTTTAAGAATTCCAAAGGTGCCCCTCTCCTCCCTTATAAAAGGGCACCTCCTCCCTCTCCTCCTCACACCAATTTGAGCCTTCACGCTCGGCCAACCCATGACAAATTATCTTCTTCACTTCCCTAGAAACATACTAGAGGTCCTGTTCTTCTTCAAAGACCAATTTTAGTGCCCTAAGAGGAGGTCTCAAAGAGGCGCTTCAAAGAAGAGGTAATGTCCATTACCGATTCTTTCAACTTTATTTCTTCTTCCACTTCTTTTTTTTAGTTGTTTCATTATGAGATAATAACATCAGTGTCAATAATATACTGATATGTTATTATAAGTATGAAACAACCATATTTCACCATCTATACATCCAACGGAAAACGAAATCACCGCGCGTGCGTACGTACAGAATACCGTCTCCACGCCGTGGTGTAATCTATTTTCCACCACCACCTTACTTGGATGGGTATAAGGGTAAAAGTAATGAATATATATTATTATTTTAATGTGATATTAATTCTTTAATATTATACATACACTTTAATACAATTCCACGATCTTGGGAATGATATCATCGCTTGTGCGTACGTACGGACTACCGTCTCCACGACGCGATGAGATTCACTCTCCATGTTAACCATTCATGAATGATTATAAAGTATATATAATGAATAATAATGAAATATATGAAATAATAATTATACTGGATTTATGTATATATATATGTATGTATGTCATTTACTTAATTCCATTCAATTCAAAAGGGAAACGAAAACATCGTTCATGCGTACGTACGGCCTACCGTCTCCATGAACGGTGTATTTCACTCCTTTTATTGATCTATAATATATATATGTATACGACGAATATATATTATATATAAATCATGTTTTGCATTCTGGAATTATTTAAATCAGGATATAAGTAATAATATCAAGAACGACAAGTCGAAACACATACGATAAATAAAATGATTTTACCCAAAACGCTGCATTAACATGGAATTTACAAAAGAACGAGTAATATAAAGTCATAAGTGAAACATATATGATATAATAAAAATGAATATGATTATTACATAATTAAATGACATTATTTAAATCATTATATAGGAGTTTCAGATACGTACGAAGCATATCAGACCTAAGGTAAGGGATAATTTTGAAAATCTCATTTTTATCCGAGATTGCTTATTCGTAAGTATTTACTGGGGTTATATTTATCATCCATGTACAAATTTTATAAAAATGTTATCATGAATGTTTAAAGTCCTTTTTACCCATTTTTTACTTTTACTACATGGTATGTAAGGAATCTTTCTTTTGTTTACGTTACGAGGTACTTTTTTGAATTTTCCGGCAAAAGTACGAGAAGAATGTTTTTTTAACTTATACGACACGAATGGATTTTTACGGTTTTATAAAGCCATATTTTCATGAAGCTTCCTCCAAAATATTTCATGACTATTTTCAACAAAATCCTCTTCTTTTAAAATTGCATGACATTTTGTGAAAAAAAATGATTTTGAAGAAAAAAGGATATTTTCCTCAAGAATTCATTTCAAGTATTTTATCAAAACCATTTTCTATCTGAGATGACATTATTTTCATATGTGTATGTTTCCAGTATAATGTCTCTATGATTTACATGGTTTCTATTTTCTTATTATGAAACGATATCCATTTCTTTTATATGGATTATGTGATGATGTGATGATGTTTATGAAACCCATTTTATTTATTGGGTTATTATGAATGATGTATGATTATTTTGTGGAACAAGTAAGAATGATTTCATTTTGAGATGTATGGGACCTATATCTCCCTCCAATGAATTGGGTAAAGATTTTATATCTCATGAGATAGAAATGGCTGGAATGGCAGGTTAAACCGGTTCAGTAAAACAGGACTGAAACGAGGACTGAACTCGATTCAGAAAGGGACTTTGTCCACTAAGATGGTCTTGGCAGCAATGCCTTGGATACTATGGAAATCATTACATGAGCTTAATGGATGCCACAATTACATGTTTTATTCCCATGCTATTTTATCATGGTTTATGTTCCATTATGATCTATGCCTTATGTACTTCCATGTTTTATGTCGTTGCTCAAGATTTTGATGTTTAAACATTATGTTCATGTTTTTAAGTTGAAATGTATATGGTATGTTTTATTTTATCCATGCTTAACCTTACTGAGTATTTGAGCTCACCCTTTTTATGTTATATTTTCCCCCAGGATCAAAAGAAAGGTTTTAGGTAAGTAAACAAAAAGTATAAGATCTTTATGGGAGATGTTGAAGATCTTTCACCACGATTAGAAGATTACGTTCCAAGTTTCCGAAGACACTAAACTATTACGGTCCTTATGTGTCTATTTTTGTTATGTATTAAGTATTATGCAAAAGTAATGTAATTTCCATGTACGTCAAGCTTAGGGTCTCTACAGTTGGTATCATAGGAAAGGTTTAGTCAACCTTTGGAAACTAGGATGCGAAAACATTAGTGAGATCCCTAGAGATATTTCTAAGGTATATCTAGGGATGTCCCTATGGATAAGTATACGTATAGGATATAGTCCTAGAACTACGATAACGATCTTAGATTTTAACCTAAGATGTTAGATAATGAGGGTGCTCCCCCATTACTATGTTGTTTTCCCTAGCATGAATTTTGCCTCTCACACTATTCCTTTTGGGTTTTAGAAAATGTCTAGATACACGAAGATTCATGATAATGGAGGATATGACGGACAATGGAATGATTTTCTTCATGAGAAACCAAATGAAATGGGATTTGGAAGTCCAAACATCTTTATTATGCCTAATCAGCAATCTCATAATATGATCCATAATCTCAACTTTGGTATGTTTCTCGACTCAGATAATAAGAAAAAGATGGAGTTTCATGATGATCATAGAGGAAAGAAAGTTCAATTTCCATCATGTAAATCATGTGGGAAGAGGCATCAGGGTGATTGTTTCAAAGGAACTGGAAGATTCTTTGGTGGTGGAAAAGAAGGACACAAAGCCAGTATGTGCAGAGGAAAAGGTTCAGTTAACACCATGGATGAGGATAATGGTATTGCTATGACATCAACAATGGTTAAATGTTTTACATGTGGAATGTACGGGCATTATGAAAACCAATGCCCTAAGGGAAGGTCTCATGAAGAGAATCAATATGGTCGTATGGGTAGTATTTATGTTGATGATGATGAAGAGACTACAAATGATATGTGAAAGAATTATTGAAGCTCGGTCAATGGTTTAAGAAGGTAGTGGAATGATTACATGTTTATCAAGTGTAATGTTGTATAAGTAATCTCATGGTATTATGGAATAAAGAGACATATAAGGATTGTTACACTGTTGTCTTTCCTTCAGTTTTGAAAGTGTATGATTAATGGTACCAGTAACCATGAAAGGTTATTCAGATATTTTTGGAAAGAAAATGATATCCGCATAATGAAGGGATAAGAAGATAATGAGATGTTTGATTGTATTCATGTGCTGATGACTGATATATGGACTAAGTGATATTATGGTTTGAGTATATAGAATTTTTGGGATTTTGGTATATGTAATGTGTTAAAATTTAACAACATTCATGTTTTCACTAAGGTTTAATGGGTATTCATTTTTCAAGAGAATACATGATTGGAATGTGACCAACAAGATATATGGGGGATAAATGATGGTATTCACATGCTTGGTTGATGACAATTCAAGTAATCGTTTTCTTTATACTATGATCTTGGACCGAAGTATTTTAGATATGCCTAAAGATTGGAATGGATTATGTTGGACATAAGATATTATTGTTTAAGGATAGAACTTTTTTTTTGATGTTGTCCTATTTCTCTTATATCCGATGAATCAGATGGTACCTTAGATCATCACAAATCTATGTATTTGTGATTGATGGCTTTTGCATAGCCATGTTCTCTACCACTCTCCATCCGAACATGATGGTTAGATTTGTCTTCCATATCCATATTTTCACCTATGTTCTCCTATGTTGAAACCCAATGATTAGTTAATTTGGGTAACCGTTAAGTTTCATACATTTATTTTTAAAGTCAAGTTTTTGTATTCCTTTTTACGATGTGGGTTTCTATTAAAGAAAATTTCAAGTAGAAAACCATTTATAACCCCGATGAATTTCGAGGGTGAAATTCATTTTAAGGGGGGTAGAATGTAACATCCCGAGATTTTATGAAAAGTATTATTTTAATTTCATTGATGTCTTCTATTATACACCACACCAAGTTTAGCTTGTACTATATGCAACACCGTATTAGCTTGCAGTATACACAACGCTATTCTTGGATCGTGTTAAACACAATTTCAAGTTCGTTTTATAATAGTCATTCTACGCAACATTGAGTATGTTTATATATATATATATATATCTATTCAATGTATAAATAAAATATGGTTGGATTCTGTTATACGAAACAACGAAGGATTCTTGCACAACACGGAACCCTGACTTGGCTTGCATTACACACAATCACGACCTTCCTCGATAGTGTGTATTGTACGCAATACCAAGTTTTACTAAACAACAATATATTATTATAATATTATTATGAACTAGACGTTATGAATAGTATTAACTAAATTTTGAATTTTATAAAATTATTATTCATCTTATAAAATTTCAAAAACATTTTATGTGAAAAAAATAAATTTTTCGGGTAAAATAAGTATTTTTCAAAAAATGCAGTTTTGCCACCTTTTGATGGCGCACCCACATTAAATCTAGTTTTTGACAAGTTTATAAGTTCAATTTTACAAAATAAAATTATTCTTTGGAATAAAAATATAAAATTTTACCTTGGATAAAATTTTCATGTTATTTTGATGACTTTCATATTTTAATGAATAGTAAAAACACCCTATATTTTAATTAAAAACAACTTTTTTCATAATAATAATTTATGTGGTTAAATTATAATATTTAATGGTCTTAAAGTATAAATAGAATATATTTTTACCATTTAATATAATGTATGTCATTATCATTTATTTTACTTTGAATTCGTAGGTTAAATCAATTCAATTTTGTAATGTTTTAAACAAAAACCCGTTTTCTTTTGACAACGGGATTAATTATAATTTAATTTCTGAAACTTCTGTGTATTGAATTTGGAAAAATTGATTCCATATTTGGAATCAGTGGGTCCAAATTATATTAATAGACTACTTTTTATTTTTGGGCATTATGAATAGTAACTACTGTAAATTTTATTTACCATAGTTAAAGGTAAATCGGGTAATTAAGGGTAAATATAAGATTATAAAATTACCCTAACACCTGACAGAATCCTATTGGATGACTAAAAGTCTACCCATATCCCATAAGGGTCGGATTAGAATCATTTAATGGACTTTTTCCCATGAAAATAACTTAATTATTATTAAAACCAAAGAAAGTGACAACATGTCACTCTCTTAAATCTTATAAGTATAATAATTTTAATTTAGTGATAAACATCATAAAACATAGAACATGAATAGTCTCTAGAAATATAATGAAATTATCTAAATCATATGAATTTATTTATAATTTTTAGGAATTAAATAATTATCATGAATTGTAACACAATAGTAATGCAGAAATTGTTTATCTAGTAAAAAATCAATAATATAGTTTTTATTAAACTAATAGTGACAATAAAATGCCCAATACCCTGACCAAAACTTATTGGTCATGTAAATGTAAAACCTAATCATCTAATGGTCGAATAATTGACCATTTGGATCCTTATAAAAGTGATTATGACACTTATAGTATTTTATTTTAAATGATGCCAAAGTTGTCACCTTCATAATTTAATAAATATAACAATTTAAATATTGTGATTTTAAGATGATAAATTCATGTAAAAGTATTATTATAAAACTTAATATATTTATCTTAATCATAGGATTTTATTTTTAATTTTTATGAAACAAATAGGTATATTAAATAATTATACAAAAATGTTGTAGTAATTATTTTATTAAGAGATAAACCAAATAAATGGTTTTAAAAATAATCAAATAAATATTATATGAACTATTTAATGTGATACAATAATTTTATAGATACATATGACCTTTTATGATTCTATTAAAGCTTTTATTTTGAACATATATTCTGTATATAGTTTATTTAAATTCAAATAAATGAATAGTGTCAAAATTGACACTATTGTTATTTTATAAAACTAATATATTATAAAATTGTTTAAAAATCAAAAATATATTTAAAAATTATAAATTTAAATTTATATGGTATAAAGGGTTATAAAATATCCAATTATGGACAATTCACAACAAATAATTAATTATTTGTTAAAAGTTAAATTTTAGAATGTTATCACAACAAATAAAATTAAATTGATTAAATTAGGATAAATCAAGTTGATAATGTTTAACATAAATTCCAAACATGTCTAAATTTGATTGGTTGAGGAGATTACAACCCTATCTCATCTAAGCTTCAGATATGAGTCAGTTTTGGAGGTTTTTAATTGGGTTAGATTTATTATAAATTAATATTTTTAAGAATTCCAAAGGTGCCCCTCTCCTCCCTTATAAAAGGGAACCTCCTTCCTCTCTTCCTCACACCAATTTTAGCCTTCAAGCTCGGCCAACCCCTGCCAAATTCTATTCTGCACTTCCCTATAAACATACTAGAGGTCATGGTCTTCTTCAAAGACCAATTTTAGTGCCCTAAGAGGAGGTCTAAAAGAGGCGCTTCAAAGAAGAGGTAATGTCCATTACCGATTCTTTCAACTTTATTTCTTCTTCCACTTATTCTTTTTTAGTTGTTTCATTATGAGGTAATAACATCAGTATCAATAATATACTGATATGTTATTATAAGTATGAAAGAACCATATTTCAAAATCTATCCATCCAACGGAAAACGAAATTACCGCGTGTGCGTACGTACGGAATACCGTCTCCACGCCGTGGTGTAATCTATTTTCCACCACCACCTTACTTGGATGGGTATAAGGGTAAAAGTAATGAATATATATTATTATTTTAATGTGATATTAATTCTTTAATATTATACATACACTTTAATACAATTCCACGATCTTGGGAATGATATCATCGCTTGTGCGTACGTACGGACTACCGTCTCCACGACGCGATGAGATTCACTCTCCATGTTAACCATTCATGAATGATTATAAAGTATATATAATGAATAATAATGAAATATATGAAATAATAATTATACTGGATTTATGTATATATATATGTATGTATGTCATTTACTTAATTCCATTCAATTCAAAAGGGAAACGAAAACAGCGTTCATGCGTACGTACGGCCTACCGTCTCCATGAACGGTGTATTTCACTCCGTTTATCGATCTATAATATATATATGTATATGATGAATATATATTATATATAAATCATCTTTTACATTCTGGAATTATGTAAATCAGGATATAATTAATAATATCAAAAACGACAAGTCGAAACACATTCGATAAATAAAATGATTTTACCCAAAACGCTGCTTTAACATGGAATTTACAAAAGAACGGGTAATATAAAGTCATAAGTGAAACATATATGATATCATAAAATTGAATATGATTCTGTAATAAGTCAATGAAATTATTTAAATCATTATACAGGAGGTTCAAATACGTACGAAGCATATCAGACCTAAGGTAAGGGATAATTTTGCAAATCTCATTTTTATCCGAGACTGCTTATTCTTAAGTATTTACTGAGGTTATATTTATCATCCATGTCCAAATTTTATAAAAATGTTTTCATGAATGTTTAAAGTAATTTTTACCCATTTTTGACTTTTACTACATAGTATGTAAGGAATCTTTCTTTTGTTTACATTACGAGGTACTTTTTTGACTTTTCCGGCAAAAGTACGAGAAGAATGTTTTTTTAACTTATACGGCACGAATGGATTTTTATGGTTTTATAAAGCCATAATTTCATGAAGCTTCCTCCAAAATATTTCATGACTATTTTCAACAAAATCCTCTTCTTTTAAAATTTCATGACATTTTGTGAAAAGAAAATTATTTTGAAGAAAAAAGGATATTTTCTTCAAGAATTCATTTCAAGTGTTTTATCAAAACCATTTTCTATCTGAGATGACATTATTTTCATATGTGTATGTTTCCAGTATAATGTCTCTATGATTTACATGGTTTCTATTTTATTATTATGAAATGATATCCATTTCTTTTATATGGATTATGTGATGATGTGATGATGTTTATGAAACCCATTTTATTTATTGGGTTATTATGAATGATGTATGTTTATTTTGTGGCACAAGTAAGAATGATTTCATTATGAGATGGGTGAGACCTATATCTCCCTCCAATGCATTGGTTAAAGATTTTATATCTCATGATATAGACATGGCTGGAACGGCAGGTTAAACCGGTTCAGTAAAACAGGACTGAAACAAGGAGTGAAATCGATTCAGAAAGGGACTTTGTCCACTAAGATGGTTGGCAGCAATGCGTTGGCTACTATGGAAATCATTACATGTGCTTAATGGATGCCACAATTACATGTTTTATTCCCATGCTATTTTATCATGGTTTATGTTCCATTATGATCGATGCCTTATGTACTTCCATGTTTTATGTCGTTTCTCAAGATTTGGATGTTTAAACATTATGTTCATGTTTTTAAGTTGAAATGTATATGGTATGTTTTATTTTATCCATGCTTAACCTTACTCAGCATTTGAGCTCACCCTTTTTATGTTATATTTTCCCCCATGATCAAAAGAAAGGTTTTAGGTAAGGAAACAAAAAGTGGAATATCGTTATGGGAGATGTTGAAGATCGTTTACCATGATTAGAAGATTACATTCCAAGTTTCAAAGACACTAAAATATTACGGTCCTTGTGTTTTTATTTTTGTTATGTATTAATTATTCTGCAAAAGTAATTTAATTTCCATGTAAGTCAAGCTTAGGGTCTCTACATGGAAGGTCTTGTAGAATCCTTACATTCCATGTACCTCTTACCAAAGTGGTTGATCCATGTGCAAGAGAAGAAATCCATGCACATACCATGTTTCTGATTACATGGGCACCACCAGAGACATGGGCAACACCCAGTGCAAAGTGAAACACCATATACCAAAGTACACGAACATATCTTGAGTAAACGTACAAGGAAAAGATGAACGAACAAGGAACTCTATTGGAATAGACACACCATTTAGCCTCCTAAAAATTCACGTAGTGAAAGATGGGCTGGGGGTCCATGTACCTCTAGGGACAAGGAAATGAAATGGAATATAACCATACATTTTATGGGTCCCCTCACTTTTTGTGTACCCCTAGGAATATTTTTAGGGAAATTATAACTCTTGTATATCCTTTGTTTGAACTCTGTTTTTTCCTAAAAGAAGACTATCCTGAGTGTTTTTCCACATCTAACATGATATTTCCCTATGCTGTGGCTTATAGGAAACTTTGCGAGATATTCTGGGAATAACACTTATTTAGGTGGAACTTGATGATGACAGTAAAAAAGTACAAGATCATTAGTGAAAAATAGAGTGAAACCTACCATCATCTTGGGTGTGGGTCATCTATATACTGAGTGGAACCCCCTGAGGGATCAGGGTACAGGTCCCCAACCTACAGAGTGGAACCCCCTACAACATTAGGGTGAGGGTCATCGATGGATATTTATAGAGAGAAACCATCCTGGCACATTAGGTCAGGGTTACACTACTTGGATATTGTTCCCACTTGATTATGCAACCCAGTGGTGATGCGTGTGCTTACTCATGAATACTTTTAGGAAGACACATGAATTTATGGGTATCATTGATGGACTTTTAGTACTTTTGGTGACTCCTTTCATCGTCTAGGCTATGAGATATAGGTCCCATTTCAATTTCATTTGATTTTCTTTTACTAATAAAATTTTTACCAATATTAATGCCTTTGGATCAGTGATATATTTTTTTCGTTTATGTTTCTTTTCAATTGAAATAACCTTCACCTAATATTAAGGATTTCAATTCCCTATTAAGAAAAAAATAAACACACATCTAAAAAAACATAATGATTTACATGGTTAACTATTCAATAAGAATAGATACTTCCTTGGAATGGTTTGGAAATGATCCAATACCATAAAATCCACTAGAAATCAATCATTTCATTACAACAAGTAGAATGTACCCTTTCACTCATGTAGCACTATGAAACAACACAACTAGGGAATGTGCATCCTCTTAGCATAATAAGGTAGTATAATTATTTTGTAAGAACTCATGTTACCTGTGACTTCTTTCAATTCAACAAATGTATTCAAATTGTAATACAATTCATCAATTCCTTACCCAGAAGAGAGGTAAGAACCACCTAGACTTTGTTATTCCACATTGAGTCTGATCTTTTATGAGTTTGATTCCTTTTAGTCTGATTCTTACAAAAAAGTACTCCCAGTCCAATTTTCTAATAGAAAGAAATAGAGTATAATTGTCACCACATTAATTCCTGAATACAATTTTCAAGATGAATAGAATACTAATGTATAGGCACCACCTGAAAAAACTGTCAATCCAAACAAAATTGATCTCTTCTTCTCACTAGAAACCAGAGCTTATATCTCTTCTATAGTGAATAGTGCAAGAATCAGAAAGTATAAAGTACTTTCTCCTTTTATAGGTGACCTAAAATGTGTTTAGGAGGGAATCCCAAAACATTTTCCCTCTCACATAAATTCACCCAAAATGCCCTTTCCCCTGAAATCTTGAAATGCATTTTGACTTCTTCAACACTTCTCGATTCTTCTCAAAACATACAAAATCTTCACCTATTCTTCATCAATCTCCCATTTCAATTTCCGAGACCAATTTTAATTTTTAGTAATAAATGGTTCCAATCAATTGAGTCTGATTCCTCATGTTGATTACTGAATAAGACTCTCAGAACTGATTTGAATCAAAATATTGTATTTGAAAGTTCAGCCCTCCCTTGACAAATCATTCAGAAATATCATTCCATTTTCTTTTCTCTTTACCCACTTGAGAATACATAATCCAATTACCAACATGTGATTGTATTACGACTACCTTAATGACTTTGAAATCATTGAGGATTTGCTTTAGCATCATCTAACATCCATTGGAAAGTATTTTAACTTTCCTGTCATTCCTATTTCTTTCTATCAATCTAAACCCAAGCATGATATTTTCTGATTACAAATGGTCTAGATATTATCATCTTGAATGTGATCATTTTTATTTATGATCATTATAGTTATTATTTTTTCTAGTTATGGTCAGATACAATATGATAACAATGATCTTCCCCGATACGGTATAATACAATCTGATAATGATGATCTGCACGAATTTGATACAAGAAAATATGACAATGAGGATCTTCACATATATGATACAAAACAATATAAATGTGATTCATTCCCAATCGACACCATCTCTTTCATTTTATTCTATCCAAGTATTATTTTTTTGAAAAACAATTGGTGTCTCATTTTCCATCGACATCACCTATTGGAAATAAATCACTTCAATCAGTACCACTTTCCATGGACATCACCTTTCCCATCTGCACCACTTTTCATTGGATCCACCTTCCATTTTCACCACCTAAATAAAAATCAACACAAGATATTTTACTCCCAATCGGTATCCAATTGTTTTGAAAGACAATCAATACTATCTGCAAATGATTATTTTGAAAGAAAATCGATACAATCTGGATATGATTGTTTTCTAAGTCAATAGATTCAATCTTGATAAGATTATTTTCTTATTGTTTAAAAAACAATCGATACCACTTCTTTCTCTCTACCATCTGAATATGATAAATATGAATATGATTATTTTCTGATTGTTTTGAAAAAAATATGAATATTATTCTTTTTTGACTATTTTAAAAAACAATCTGAATATGATTCTTTTCTGATTGGAAACATCTCTTTCACTCCCCTTTCATTCTATCAAGAATAAATCAGATGTTCTCAATTCAACTCATGATTTATATGAAATAAAAATCAGAAAAGCATCGTCACAGTTACATTAGAAAGTATCATAACATTCCCTTCACCCAAGTTTATTTCTTTCCTTCTCACTCTCATCATGAGAACAAAATTTTTGAATAGGTGAGTTCAATTTTTAGAAAAAATGGGTCTGATTATTTTAAAAAAAACCCAAAAAAATTGTTTCCACAAAATAAAGTGAAGTGATTTCCCTTCTTAAAAACATACATTTACAAAAAATACAACACTTGAATACAATACACCTTCATCACCAGCTTGGTCCTAACAATCTCCCCCGTTGTATTTTTTCGTCAACCAGGTCTCATAAATCACTGAACTTTCTATCCTCAAGAAATGGATTAAATATCAATAATTCTAATCATACATGATCTAACTCATTTCTAGAAACAAGAATCATTAATAGAAAAACCATTCTATCCAAATCAATGATCATGAAAATCTCATTATTTTCAATTTCTTTTTGTTCATTATCCCTGGGAAAACATTAAATTTCTTTTCCAATAACCACTTTGACAAATAGTTATAATAGTTCACACACTAAACAATGATGAATTCACAACTTACCCAAAATTCTCCCTTTTTTGAAATAGATTTATGAAACTAAACAATTCTCCCATTGAAAAAAAACGAAGGTAAGATGAGATAGTGGATAGATACACATACCTTAAACTTAAAGATAATTATGTTGGACACCCATGTTTAACCTCATTTTTGAGAATGATTATTTCAATAAATATATTTTTAAAATATTAGAAAATTGTTCTGATGTAGGAATATACTCTAACTTCAATTAATTCAGTGCCACTTTCTCTTTGATGAAATGATATTTGATATCAACGTGTTCTGAATGAGAATGTTGCATTGGATTTCTGGTGATATTGATTGCACTTTGATTATCACAACCCAAGAGCATGGATAATTTCACTTCTACAAGAAAATATTCCAGTTGTGTTTTCATCCACATAATTTTAGGAATGGCTTGTGTAGCAGAAACATTCTCAGCTTCAGCCATGCTAAGAGTTACTGAATTTTGTTTCTTTGAATGCCAACTAACACAATTATTTCCTAGAAATAATAGCCCAACATATGTGGACCTTCTTTCATCAACATTTCCTTCCCAATATGCATATTAATACCAAAATAAATCAATACTATCTGAGATGCAATACTTGATTCCAAATTCTATTGTGCCTTTGATATATCTGATAATTATTTTTACCATAGTATGATGCGATTCTCTTGGAGCACTCTAAAATCTTTCACATAAAGTAACAACATAAATAATGCCAGTCATGAGTTAGTCAAATAAAATAGACTTCCAATGAGCTTCTAATACTCTTTTTAATCAAATTACTTTCCCACTCCATCTTTACTTAGCTTTGTTCCTCTTAAATGGGTGTGGAAATAAGTTTTGAATTTTCCATGACAAACCTCTTGAGAAGTTATTTTTCATACATTTATTGGGATGGGAAAATGTATTCTTTATTTTTATGGTTTTTTAACCTAAGAAAGTATTTAATTTTTCCCAGCATGGAATTTTTATATACATTATTCATTTCTATAGAAAATATTTCACAACTTCATTCATCAATAACTGTAAAGATAATATCATCAACTTAACAATTACAATGTGAGAATAATCTTGACTTTATGTGATATAAAGATTGAAATCCACTATTCCTTTGTTAAACATCAACTTTTTTAAGCATGTATCCAATTTGGAATACCATTCCCTCAGAGCTTGTTTTAGGCCACACAATTCCTTTTTCAATCTGCACACATAACCTTTATCTTTTCCAATAACAAAGCCACATGGTTGTTCAATATAAACCTCTTCTTCAAGATCACAATTTAGGAATGTGGATTGAACATCTATTTGAAAGATCTTGCAGCCTCATTGTGCGGAAATAACAATAATGATTCTGATTGTTTCAAGTATTTCCATTGGAGCAAAGGTTTTATAAAAATCAATGCTCTCAATATCTGAATACCCTTTGCAAACCAATATTCTTTGTTTCATATAACTTAACCTTTTTCCTTCAGCTTGTTCCAGAAAACCCATTTCGTGCCAATTAGGTTTTTGTTTTTAGGGATGGGTACAAGTTCCCATGTATTATTCTTTTCAATATTTTCCAATTCTTCATTCATGGATTGAACCCATTCTAGATTCTCAAAATCATCTTTCACATCATTCAGTTCCACTTTTGAATACAAAGAAGTATGTGTAATGGAATTGGTTGTTCTTCTTGTTTGTACCTTCTGTTATTGATCAATAATTATATTATATGATTTCACATGCATCCTTAGAATTGATAAGATTTTCTATTTAATTACTCATCACTAGAAATAGCTGAGTCTGATTCTTCACATTTATTAGGATTACAATCGTTTGTATCCTTATCAGAATTATCTTCTTCAACTTGTTTAACTTCATTGTCCACCTGAACATGTTTCTCTTTCTGAGATACTTCAATCACATTTACATCAAATTAATCAACAGTTCTTTTTGTTTCTTTATTGAATCATATGTACCCTCTTTCTTTCAGATAATATCCAATAAAGATTCCATCCTCACCTTTTTGCTCAAACTTACCATAGTTTCCACCTTTCTTTTTTATAATACAAGGACTCCAAAAAACTCTAAAGTGGTTAAAAATTGGAGCTTTCCCATAAAACAATTCATATAGAGTCATACCTAATTGAGGAATTTGGAAAAAATGGGTCTGAATATAAACATTATTACTCCTAGATTACTGCCAAAAGTAATGAGAAATACTGTGCTCAAGTAACATGGTTCTACCCATTTACACTATGCTTCTATTCTTTCTTTCAGCAACCCCATTTTGTTGGGGGTGTATGGAGAGCTATACTCATGCCAAATTCTATGTTTCTCAAGATAGTATTCAAAATATTCACTTCTTGATTCAACACCATTACCAGTTCTTAACTTCTTTATAGAATACTCACATTCTTTCTCATATTTTCTTTTGAAACTTTTAAACATTTTCAAAAGAATCTGATTTTTGTTTCGCGTACATAACACAAGTAATGTTAATAAAATCATCAATGAATGTATTGAAGTACTTATCTCTATGTGTTGATTGTTTTCTCACTATCCCACATATATCAGAATGGATCAGCTCCAGGGGTTGTTTTGAACAAATATCAACCTTCTTATGCACACCATTTGTATTTTTTCCTTTTTAGAAGATAGTGAAACACCAATATCTTCTTCTTGTAAATTCAATTATGTCTTGAACACTATATCTTTTAGATAACTTGATAATGTTTCTCTGAAACATATGTACAAGACTTTAATTCCATAACTAATTCTTTTCTACCATACTCATGTAACAAGTGTTTTTTGAATCACCAACTTGAAAACAATTTCATTTCAAATGTTGGTCTCTTGTAACAATCTTTCCATCTTCATAACTATTTACAAAAAATGCATATTTCTTGAATATAACCTTGTTAACCTCATAAAAAAATTGTGACACACTTAACAGGTTGTGTTTCATCCAATCAACATAGAACGTTTTCATATATTTCATCTTTTCTTTAACAATAATGGCTGACCCAACACCTTTGATTTTAAATGATTCATTATTTCCAAATGTAATTGTGCCTTCTATATAATATTTCACATCCTTAAAAAATTTCTTGTCTCCTATCAAGTGATTAGAAAACCCACTATCATGTATCTAGGGTCGTTCTCCTTTCATGGATTTTAATGTAGTTTAAAAAACAAGCAAATTTTATCGATTATTTTCATTCTTCATCTTCAGATATTGAGAATTGAGAATCTTTTGCTGAGATAGTAACAAAACAAGACATAATTTTTCAAGGTGTAAAGGTATTTCACATCATTCACATATTGTTTTCAAGAGTTGAAACCTATTTTCAATCTTCACCTCATTCTTTTCAGATTTATCCAAGAAAACTTTCTCATTTTTCTTTCTTTGAGGTGAATGACTCCCCCTCAATCTCTTACTTTCACAACCTGTGGGATAATAGTAAGGTTGTTGATTAAACCAATACATACTTTTTGTGTGCTTGAATCCCCCACAATACTAGCAATACCCATATATAGATTATTTTCCTCTAAAACCTCCATACTGGTCGGAATTGTGAAAATATTTCTAAACCATATTCATTTAAAGTTCAATTGGATTGTTCTTATTCTTTTTATCCTTGATAGGATCAGAAGTGTTTGAAAATTTTCTAGATCTAAATAAAACCTTTTCAAACATAAGATGTCTTTTAAATTTTGAATTCTTCACTTTGACCACATACATAAAGTTTCCAGCATTCTTCTTCTCAAACATAGTTTCATTCTTCTTCTCACACTTTGAAGGTGTATTTTGTTGAACCTCCTCAAGTTTCTCATTACAAAAATGTACACAAACCTAAGTGAAAGAGTTTTGGAAACGTATACTTTTGTTTTCATATTTAGTGAGTTTTTATTAGAAATGTTCAAACTCTTCTTCTTTCCCCTTAAGATTTACTTCTAAATGCACATTACGATTATTTTCATCTGTAACATACTTCTTCAAATTGTCAATATCATCAAAAATATTTTCTTTCTCACTAGAAAAAAAATCTTGGTTGATTGATAATTCATCTTCCAACTTTTTGTTTTCTTTTCAAGCCTTTTGATCTTTCTCAGACATTCTTTCAACTCTTCTTTCAAATGCATTTCAAGATGATTTTAATTTTCTTCAAAACTACTACTTCTGAATTATTCATCATTCACTATTGTAGTGAATGTATTTTCATTACCCTACTCAATGGATTTTTGGATTCATAATCACTCTCTTATTCTTCATCATATTTGGACAAGAAGCTTCTTATTTTTTATATTATGAATTTATTTCCTTTTCCTTTGTCTCCCTTTTTATTCCACGATCTTCTTGTATTCTTTTATTCAATATAATTATCCTATCCTTTCTTTCTTAGAGGACAATTAGCTGAAAAGTGACCAACACCGCCACATTCAAAACATTTGAAGGGAATTTTCCCTTTGTGTTTCTATGTACCTATTTTTACTTTGTTAGAAAACAAGGATATTATTTCATTGAGATTTCTACATTCATCATTTTCAGAGTCAGAATCACGAACTTCATCTTCAATAACAATATTATTTTAATTTTTTTTCTTCATAACATTGAAAGATATTTCTCTATCAACCATTTTATTTCTCTTCATAGCATTATCTATTATCATTTCATAGGCGATAAGAGTGCTTTGTAAATCATCAAGAGTTAATATTTTAGGATCTCTATATTTTAATTAAGAAACTTTTGCATCGAATTTTTCAGGTAGTATTATCAAGATCTTTTCAACAACTATAGAGTATTTCGACTTTTCATTAAGACATATGATAGTGCTCACAATTTCATTCACTCTAGTATTGAATTCCCCAATAGATTCATGCTCACCCATATTTATATCTTTATACTTTAATCTCGATATTTGTAACTTTTCTTTATTCACTTTTGTATTGATTTTGTACATGTTTTTCAATTTATCCCATATACCATTATTTGTGGTAACACCTTTCACTCTCAAGAATTAACATTCAAAAAGTGATGATAATATATCATTCTTGGCCCTTCAATCATTCTCAAGAAACTTCTTGTCAACAGGTGTAAGTGGAACACTATCATGAATGGGTGGAAACCCAACTATTGCAGCTTCAAGAACATAATAATTGAATGAAATAAGATAAAGAAGCATTATATTTTTCCAGATATGATAGTTCTTTACATCGAAAACCAGAATACCTTTACTATTAACACAGTTCACGTTCTCCATCATAAAATAATAAAGAAGGGAACTTAGATCTGATACCAATTGAAAATTCCTAGTCAGATTATTATATCACTTAGAGGGGGAGGGGTTGAATCATTGATAATATTTTTTCTTTTAGGTTTCTTTTCAAATGAAACAACCTTCTTAACCTATTAAATATTTCAATTCCCTACTAAAAAACAAACCAACAGACATCCAAAGGAACACAAAGATTTACAAGGTTGACTATTCAATAAGAATACCCATGTCCTTATTATGGTTTGAAAATGATCCAATACCATAAAATCCAATAGAAATAAATCCTTGGATTATAATGAGTAGGATGTTCCCTTTCACTCAGGTAGCACTACGAAATAATACAACTAGTGCATGTGCATTGTCTTAGCACAATAAGGTAATACAATTGTTTTATAAAAACTCTTGTTACCTATGCTTCTTTTCAATTCAACAAATGTATTCAAACTACAATACAATTCATCAATTAATTACCTAGAAGAATGGTAAGAACCACCTGGACTTTTTTAGGAAACACTGAGACTGATCTTTTTTGAGTCTGATTCCTCTAAGTCCGATTCTTACAAAATAATAATCCCAATCGGATTTTCTGATAAAAAAAATAGTGTAGAATCGACACCACTTAAATTCCTGAATAAAATTATCAAGCCGAATAAAATACTAATGAATCAGCACCACCCAAAATAATTTTAAATCTGAATGGAATTGATCTCTTCTTCTCTCTAGAAACCCAGATCTTCTCTCTCTTCTACAGTGAACTATGCACGCATCAGAAAGTACAAATTACTTCCATGTTTTATAGGTGACCCAAAATGTTTTTAGGTTAGAATCCTAAAAACATTTCCCACTCACCTAAATTCACCCAACTTCCATTTCCCCTGAAATCTTGGAATGCATTTTTTCTTCTTCAATGCTCTTAGATTCTTCTCGAAACTTCCAAAATCTTCAAATATTATTCATTAGTCTCCCATTTCAATTGATGAGACCGATTTATTTTGTTAGGAATACATGGGTCTAACCAATTGAGTATAATTCCTCTTTCGTATCGCTGAATATGATTCTGAGAACTGATTTGAATCAAAATAGTTTATTTGAATGTTTAACTCCCCTCGAAAAATAATTCAACAATCTCGTTCCCTTTTATTTTCTCTTGAACCACTTAAGAAAACATAATTTATTCACTAACATGTGATTGTGTCATGAATACCTTCATGACTTAGAAATCACTGAGGATCAACTTTAGAATCTTATGACTTCAATTGGAATGTATTGTAACTTTCCATTAATTCCTACTTCTTACTTTTAATCTCAACCCAAGCACGATATTTTTTTGAATAAAAATAGCCTGGATATGATCTTCTTGAATAAGATAATTTCTAGTTATGATCATTCTAGTTATGATTGTTTTGATTACGATCAGATACAATCTAAAAATAATGATCTTCCACGATATGATACAATAAAATCTTATAAGGATGATCTGCTTGGATATGATAAATAAAATTTGATAGCCAAGATCTTCCCATATACGATACAAAATAATTTGAATGTGATTAATTCTAAATCTACACCATATATTTCCTTTTATTCTACCCGAATACAATTGTTTTGAAAAAAATCATTGTCTCATCTTTTATCGACATCACCTCTTCCAATGAAGTCACTTCAATCGACACCACTTTCCATTGGTATCACATTTCCCCTCATCACCAGTTTTCATCAGAACCACCTTACATTGACACCACCTTAATACAAATTAGCACCATATATTTTACATCCACTCATTATCCAATTGTTTTGAAAGAAAATCAATACAATATGGATAAGATTGTTTTGAAAGACAATTGATACAATCAGGATACAATTCTTTTCAGATTGTTTTGAAAAACAATCATTACCACTTATTTCTCTCTGCCATCTGGATATAATAAATCTAAATATTATTCTTTTCTAATTGTTTTGAAATCAATATAAATACAATTATTTTATGATTGTTTTGAAAAAAATATGAATATTATTTTCTTCTGATTAGAATCATATATTTCACTCCCCTTTACTTTTATCAAGCTTACATCAAAAGTTCTCAATAAAAATCACGATTTATATGAAATACAAATCAGAAAAGCATTGTCACAATTACATTGTAAAGTATCATAACCTTCTCTTAACACAAGTTTCATTCTTTCCTTCTCATTCTCATCCTGAGAACAAACTTTCTAAATACATGAGTCCAATTATAAGAAAATAGGGTCCTATTATTTTACAAACAAACCCAAAACAAACCCAAAAAAAAATTTTCCACAAAAAGTGAAGAGATTTCCTTTCTTAAAAACCTACCTTGAAAACAAAATACAACACTTGAATACAACACACCTTCATCATCATCTTGGTCTTAATAAAAATATTCGATGTGTTGTCCACCTACACACCATTTTGATCCCCTTGTGTTGGGATGAGGTTACTTTCTCTTTATTCATGTTGAGTTGCTTCTTAATTTACTATATACTGTCCATTCCTATTATGTATCATCCTTCTCTCATTTTATGAATTTGGCATGTCTTACTATGTATGTATATACTCACCCATTCATGGGATTTTCCAATATATGTCATGACTTATACAGACTACAAATAGGTTAATGATGCCTTTAGAGGATCTTTTGGATATTGGGTGCCTGGTGTCACATACGATGGTCGTAGTTTGGAGATAAGGAGTTGGGATCTCTCATAATTTTACTTTCATTTTTTTCATGATGGGATATCATTCATGTTGGGTGTGTATTTCCCTTTTTCATTTCATTTTTCTCAACTGTACTCTTGTACACCGTAGATGTTTTTCATGATTGGTTTACTTTTATAGTTGTTTCATCTTTTTATTATTATTCCTCTACACTTCTTCATTGACATGGGCGGGTGTGTGATTACAAGTACATTAGGAAAAGGAATCCAATTTAGGATATGCCTTTTGGAACTGGTCACCACTCCAGGACAATAGAGGTGAAATTTTTGTAGACATGGCACTGGCCATGGGTTGGTTCAAGTTAGGACATGATCCAAGACATATAATTAGGAAACCTCAACATAATTCCATCTCTTTAAAAACCCTCTAGGAAGGATTTAAAACCATTACCATGTGATTTCAATTATTTTTACCTTATATAAGTATAGAAATTACTAGTGATTATTTACAATAACCTTTTCCATTACCATGAACAAAATATGATTGAACTTTAAAAAATAAATTTATAATATATTAGATGAAGTTTAGTTGATATACATAGAATCATCCCGAAAATATGATCCCACTTTTTCTTTTCAGAAAGTGAGTCCCAACTTGTTTGAAAACCAAAGGATGACTTAATCACAACATCATGAAGGTTTTTAAAAAATGGATAGAAAAACTATAAGTAGATGACATAATTTATCCAATATATGACTCATAGTGGATCATACCCATCCACATGGTCCCAATAAAAATTGGTTTGAACACTATAAAAAATGAACATAACTAATTTATCCCCATGAGAGTTGAAAACAAGTTGAGAGTTTTTATAGATTATAGAAATTTGAATAACATTACTCATAAAAACCACTTCCATATTCTATTTATCGATAAAATGTTATAAGGATTACCTAGAAAATTTCAATGTTTATTTTAAGATGGTTTCTAAGGATACTTCCACAAACCAACTTTTCTAGAATACTAGGAGATTTGGAACATCACTAAAGACATTGGAACCATCATGTATATGAGGATGAATTTTGGACCATGAAAAAACTCTAGTACATTTCAACTGTGTATGATGAGTATTTTCTCAAATCATATTGAGTAATTAATTGAAGTAATTATTGACGATTTAACTATTTTTGGTAGTTCTTTTAATGATTTCTTAGGGATTTTGGAATAGATTTTAAGAACATGAATTGATAAAAATATTGATTTAAATTTTAAAAAATATTCATTTCACTATCCAAAAAAGAATATTTTTGGTCTACATAATATTTGTTAAAGTAATAGAGGAAGATAACTAAAAGTTTTAAGTAAGAAACTCATTAATATATATGACATGTCTTAAGCATGCTATATCATTTTTAGGTCATATAGGTTTCTAATGAAGATTAATAAAATTTATCAGTGAGTTATATCTTCCTCTATAATAATTAATATTATTAAAATATTAGTTTAATATTTATGTTGAGTATATGAAAGTGTTCAGTGATGTGAAGAAATGATTGATTACATCACCAAAAGAGAAAAAATTGAACTATGATTATCATGTAGAGCTGCTATGGGACAATTTATAACAAGTTGTGGGAGTATCACACTCTCAATGTATTAACATGAAGTATCATTTTATAAAGATATCGAATATTGGATTCCACTATAATAAATTAAACGACTATAGAAAAGGTGTTCCTTGGAGACAAATTGGTTGTAGATAAATTTAGATAATACCTACTAGGAAAGATGATTTTTTATCAGGTAGCTCTCTAGTATCAAATGATGACTGATGATGCCAATACATGATAGTTTAGAAGGATGACTATCATACAATATTTACACCTAGATATCAATGACCAAAAGGGAATAAAAATAAGTGGTTGATAATCTAAGTCAGCTACCAAAAACCACAGAAGAGTAAGTTCAAAATCAGAACACACTCTATTATTAACTCCCGTGAGAACAAATTTACATCATGGAAGGTGAAAAAACATTGTATACTAACATTTTTTATTATTTAGTCATATATCTGGTACCATATTATTTAGTCTCTCATTATTAGAAAGAAACATAAATATAACTCTAGGAATTATATTTGAGATAACCCATTCCTCTGAAAAATATAAATTGATCATGTAATTAGAAGGTGTTTTCTTTAAAATGAAAACGAATCAATATTTGAATTATACCATAAATTATCTTATGGAGGACATTTATAATCCCAAAAAATATATAGAAACGTTATAGAATCTAGAATTTATTGGCCCACAATTTTTAATGATTCACATTAATTCTATAAGAAATATAAAAATGCCAATTTAATGGAAATGTCTCAAAAAAAATAATTTCCCCAAATAAATTTACCCACTGTCAAATTTTTTATTTTTTTTGGCATGGAATTCATGTTACCATTCTACGTTTCATATGTTTTTTCTTATATTAAAATCTTTGTAGACTACGTTTCAAAATTGGTGGAAGATAGTTCCACTAAGACTAATGATACTAATGTTTTTGATGATTTTATATGGAATAACATATTTTATGGGTTTGGTGTACCAGGAGACATCATTAGGGACCAAGGGACCCACTACTGCAATAGTAAAAAGGGGAAATACTGAAATGGTATGGGTTTCTCCATAACAAATTATATCCAATATATTCCTCACAAAAAATATAGAAGATGATGTTTCCAATAGAGAAATTAATTAAATTTATAAAGGAAAGTAAAACCCAACAAGAAGGACTAGGGGAAAAATTTGGAAGATACCATGTGTCCTTATAGTACCATCTATAAGAAACCCATAGGAATATGGCACAATAGATTCATTTATGGAGAGTGATTCCACCTCTTAGAGGAATTGGAACAAAAATACTACTAGGTTGTGAGGAAGAAGAATCCAAAACATGAACAAGTGATAAAATAAAAAAGATTTTAACAACATGAGTTAGAGGAAATAAAGAGATAATATTTTTCAAAATTCAATGATTTAAAAATAGGGAACTAGGATAGTAAATGAAATGATAATTCAACCAGTAACCTTCATCCCTAGTGATCATTTTCTGTTATACAACTCCATACTCAAGCTGATTCTAGGTAAATTTTGTTCCATATCTAAAGGATACTTTAATATTATTCATGTGTACCCTTTTGGTTCCATGAATATTATAAGGGGTGGAGGAGGAAACCCATTCAATATAAATAGAAATACGATAAAAACATACCGTGAGACCATACTTAAAGAACTAGGGGTTGATATTACACTCCTTCACCCTGATTACCAATGAATACCAACCAGGTTGTACCTTCCCTTTACATTGAATTAGATTAAAAAATCCCTTATTAAATATTTTTAAATGAAAATAAATTTGAATACATTGATATAAATGAATAAAATAAGTTTTGTGGAGGTAATCTTGAAAATTTAGACATCGTTATGTTGTTTTTATTTTTATAGACAATCCAGTGAAGTTCAAAAAGACTTCTTCTAGGAGGCAACCCATATTTTTTTCCTTAGTCTAATCTTCCCCTTAGTCTTATTTGAGAATCATTGAACATCCCTTCACTAAAATTTTTTATTCTTATTTTGTAGGTCCATAAACTAAGTTGACACAAGGATAAAGGAACTTCCCAAACACAAAATCATGAAATAATATCGAATAGATATTGGAAATATAAATTCATATTTTGAGAAGTTTACACACTCAGAAAGTAGTACAAAACATAACTAAAAGAAAAATTCCTATGAAAACCAACTGAAGAATCATTGAAAATGGATTTTCCTTTGGCATTAAATATTTTTTAAATTCCCTATATTTTTTTGAAGAAATATTTTAGAGAATTAAATGGAAATTTTATACCTATAGGTATCTTTTTTTACTTAACTAACATAGGAGACATAAATTTCTTATGAATCCAGTGATTCCATGTTTTGTATTTTTACGTTGATGTACATTTTGGTTCATTAGTTTTGGTCCTCATACATTGATTATGGTTTTATTTTTCTCATATTTTAATAATGGTATAAATATAATATATATTAATTATATAAATATTTATACTCATTCATAATTTTTAGGGATATGAAAATGAGTTACATTATTCATGGAGGTGGTGGGCCACACATACGCATGAACATTTTTTTTTTCAATTTTTTGACTGATAGAAAGAAAGAAAGGTATAAAATAATTCAAATTAAATTAATTATATTTATATAATATATATCATAAATATTGATTAAATATATCCTAATTACAATATATTTCAAACTAAAATGAAAAACATATCACAACTCTTCATAGAGGTGGTAGTCCACACGTACAAATGACATAGTTTATCATTTTTTAATGGATGGGAGGGTAAGAAGGTATATGTGATATTATAATGATGGAAGAAAACTTCTGTCATAAATATCATATACATACATAAAACACATCATGTTATCCATAATTTTTTGGAGGTAATGGAGAATTAATTACATTTGTTCGCGAGGTGGTAGTCCACCATACACATGATTGATAGTTTCATTTCCCACTCAATAAAATATGAGATGGATATAGGTTATTATATTATCATAATAACATCCTGATCAGTAAAATATACTGTATTTTTTATTTTACCATCAATGGATAATATTCTATGGTTTTGGGGGAATAAATAAAATAAAAATGATAGGTTTAGAATGATACCTCCTATCTGGAAAACATCTTTTGGTTATCACAAAAACTATTCCTATGGGTATTTTCTATTATAAAAAATGACTATATGAAATGCTAATGAATACAAGGAAGTCTTATAGGTTTGGATTCAATGAACCAAAAGGATATTAAACTATTGAGGGAAGATGATAGAAGTTGTCATTAAATAAGCTAGACATGGGTCCCACTTGGATATTTCCTAAAAGAATAGAATATGATAAAGCAATTCTCAAAAAAATGCATGAATATGGAATAATATTAGAATATATGATATGAAAAGGTTTAAATATTTCCTGAAAAATATTATTTAGGATGGCTAACAAGGTACACATACCCTTCTGTTTTGGTTTAACAGTCGGTAAACCTGATTTAACCTCCACAAAAATAATTATTTTTTAATTTTTTTACAATCCATTTTTAGAAAAAAAAATTAAACTTAAATTATTATATAATATTAATTATGAGTATTAAAAATATGGAATCCATTTTATAAAATTAAATTCATATAATTTTTAAAATATAATTTAAAATTATACCCACAACTAGGACAAAAAGTATCTTTCTGATGAAATGTTTTTCAAAAGCATAATTTTTTTTTGTATCAAAATTCAAGATAAAATTAATTCCAATGATATAAATTGGATTAATACAAATATATTTTAACTAATTTAAATTTAAAAAACATTATAAAAAATGGACTTTTAAAATTATTTAAATGGAAACAATATTTTTTTTATAAAAATCTGTATGTATCACTATTCCTCAAAAAATTAATTTTCTCCTAAAATTATAAAAAAATCACTATAAGATAAATTTTTTCACCTAAATTTAAAAAATGAAGTTAATTCTTTCAAATATATTTTATAAAATTGTACAAAACTAATTTTACTATATGTTTTCAAAACATGGTGAAACTGCTTGTTAATCAATATAGTGTCTAAGAAAAAAATGATTTATTCCTATCCCGTGCATAGAAACAAATATATTAGATGAATGATAGAAATTATTTTTTAATATATAATATATATTTGATAAATATAATTCACTAATAGTGATAAATATAATTTATTATGATAAAAACACATTACACACATTAAAACACATTTGAGAAAACTATATCTTTTAGATTCAAATGTTATCTTTTAATAACTAATCACTTGATGAAAAATAAATTTATTTTATTCATGGGTAAAAAATACACATTTAATACTTTTGTTTCTCCAATTAATGCCCCAAATATTTCTTCTAGGTGATAATGGTATACAATATTATAGTTGATTTAGACTTGGGTTGCGTATACCCCAAGCTAGTGATGAAATTAAATTAATTTTAAAATACAGTTTCACAAAAACACAAGGTGTTAAATTCTAACCAAATTAAAAATATTTTTCACTAAAAATTACATTACTTTGATTAAAATAATTTAGGATACATATACAACATTATATTCTCATGTTCCCATGTATATTCCTCAAAATGGTGGTTTCTCTATGAATCATTGACCAGATAAGTTGTCTTCTTCTATATATCTTTCTCTCTAAAATACATAATATGAACTAGATTTTCCTCCTAATAAATATCATTGTGTAGCATAGATACCCCTGATTTTATCACATGTGAAGGCCCAAAAATGTAATTCCATACGAGAGATACACAGAACACACCATGGACTTAACATAGGTTCGGCGGAAGGGCCAAATGTTAAACCATCCTCTCTACTTGATCAAGAATATAAAAAATGACATTATACCAAGGTCTAAGATATATATTTTTTAATATATATTATAAAAATATTTTATGGAGAAATGTTCTGAAAAAAAATCTAGCTGACTTCAAATTCATGATAACAACAATGATTTTTGGCATAGATTTTCTGTCATCTATAATATTTCATGATGTCTTGTTGAATGATTCTAAATTTATATTAAATTTACATATCTAGATCTGGTACCAATTTATTTATTTATCAAAATTTATCCCATAACATTAGAGTTATAAAATTATTTATAAATAGGGCTTTATAAGAAGATATATGAATGATCGAGTGAACTTATAATTTTAAGAAAACACTTATAGAGGAAGGTATTGATCCCATCCACCTGTTAAATTCATATAATAAGATAAAAAAATATACTATATGGTTAAAATGGTTCTCTATGACTAAACATATATAAAATTATTGAAGGTGGTATTGAAAATATATTATGTATGCAATGTTTATGCAAGACATCATAGGAACCCTGAGGTAAACCTTGTATCCCAATTAGATAATATTGAATTTATTACTCCACGAGACCATAAAAAATACTTAATATATATTATTAAAAGTTGATCAAGAGATAAATATTATCTAATATAAATGATTTCTATTGGAATTCTAAGGTGATCTACTACAACCTTATTAGCATTATTTACCTTATACATTTTTGTGATTTTGATTAAAAAATCCACAATGATGTATTCCAATTTGAATTATGGTGTGGGTAATGGACATATTCTATAATTAGATGTATATCTATCACATATAAGATGCTGATATATAAATAACCAAGATACATGATCGAAAATATCTCTCATCAAGTTATCCCACTAGAAAAACCATTTTAGATCGCTATATATCTTCATACTTCTATGCTTAATATTGAAAAACAAACTATGAGCCTCAACTGATAACTATGAGAGAAATATTTTTTATTTATGGAATACATATATGGTTTACAAACCATATAATTACATAATAATCAAGATTGAAATTAGGATCATTTCTCACCTTCTTATATAGTTAAAAATATTGATGCTATTCTAATTAAGATCTAACATGGATAGTGGGATGAACAATCATATGGGACAGATAAGATTTGACCCCTTCATTCATGATTTCTTGATCCATAGTTTGAAAATCTATAAATAATGGAACATTTATAGTCATCATCATAGATAAAATTTCATTATCCTTTCATCTCAAAAAGTCAACCACATTGTTCATCTTCCCTAGGTGGAAATATATTAAGAATTCATAATCTCTAATTAGTTCTAAACAACTTCCCTGGAATATATTCAATCTTTTAGTGTAAAAATATACTTAAATATTTTTTATCATGAATATATATCAAATAATTCTCCATAATGATAATTATTTTATATCAGTAATTCAAACAATATGATCTCTAACTCAAAATAATGTATTGGGTAATTTTTTTATCAGGAACATTAAATTTTCACGGGACATAATATTTAACACTAAATTTATGCATGTGGATAAATCCTAATACCATCATTGATTAATCAATATATATTAAAAAAATTCTCTACCATAGGGTAATGTAATATTAGGTTCATTAAAAAACCTTCCCTTTAGTTCCCTGAAATTTTAATTAGAATCATTTTACCAAAGGAACTTGGTTCCCTTTAGAGTTAAATTGGTTAGAAGATTTGATAGTCCTGATAAATTCTCCATAATGTGTTGATAATATCCTACCAAACACAACAAATTATAGATCTAAATCATAATGGTTGGTCTAGGACATAGTTCAATAATTTTTTTATTTAATGGGTCCATAGATGTACACTATCCTAAGATTATATGACCCAAAAATGAATCCTTTTGTAGGAAGAATTAACATCTGGTAAATATTTCAAACCAAAACTACTTCTATAGGGTCTTCATCACAATTATTGGGTGATATTCATTATTAACTTTTTATCTAAACATTTATGAAGATATTATATAGATACTACAAAAAACCATTCATGGTAATCTCAAAAGACTCTGTTGATTAAATAAATTAATATATAAGTGGATTTAGAAAGACAAATTTTCATCACTATATATTAATAATATACACATAGTTCTTGGAATTTTTTCATGGGTATAAACTACTCCAAAACCCTCAATTTATGATATCCTTAGTGAAGGTCAATCTTGGAAAAATATTGAGCTATGTGAAGCTGATCAAACAAGTCATAAATATGGGGTAGATGATAATTTTTATTGAATGTGAGATTTTTCATTATGGATAATCATTTTAAAGTCACATTGATTAATCTTTCTTCACACATAATAAAATTGTGCCCAAGATGACACACTTGGCTGAATAAATCCCTTGTCATGATTCCTTGTAATTTTCTAATTCAATTGTTGCTACTCAATCAAGAAATTATATATGGATTATTTAAAATAGATATAGTATCAAATATCAATTCTATTTAGAACTAAAAATCACAATTTGGTGGAGGACGAAGAAATTATTTTTGAAAAACATCAATAAATTCTCACACAATTGGGTTATCTTCAATAATTAGTTTCTCCTAACCCATCTGTGATAAGAGCCCCTTTCGATTATGAGTCAACAATCATAAATTGGATTTAATTTCGACTAGACATGTATATCTATCATATAAGTCATGGAGAATTAAATATTTTCATTTATATTAAATTCAAATTACCATCCTCATGAAATGATGTGGGATTTATATAGAAAAAATCCAAGTGACGACAAACATCAAATTCAAAAAGAGGATGAAAAAAAAATTGTAAGCACATTCCCACAAATATCACCTAGAGAAAAATAATATACCTCTGATGAAAGAATAGAATCATTAGAGGATTTAAAAAATAATTCAACATCTAATCACTGATGATGTGAATTAAAATTCCTAGAATTTTCAATACATATGGAAATTATTAAAAATAAAATAAAAATAAAGAATATCAATATTTTAGAATACCTATTAGCATCTAAAATTCTTAATTATACCATCATTCTATTACTAAAACAATATAGGTTAGCATGACCTTCAATAATCATTAATCAGAGTGATCAATAATGAAAAATAATTTATATGATCCCTAAATAATGAAACCTTATTTTCAATTTATAAAACATTAGGTTTAAATTAGTTCATAAATAATAATTACTAAAACATTTTGGATGTTATCCTATACATAAAATTATACATAGGGTTATTAATACCTTTTTCCTTCCTAGTTTACATAGAAAACTAAACCTTACTTTTATTCCAAATATAGATACTAGTATTTTCATTCATAAATATTATACCTTATTAGATGAATATTAAATACATCACATTTTTATCCATGAATGAACTATATAGGTATTGTATATTTGGAATCATGGAAACATGAACCACTAGTTTTTAATTGAACTATATCATCTCCAACTATGTACATCATTATTTTCACCCTTCTCACACATATCATAATTAGCAAGATTTTTCATAACCTTGGGAAAGGAACTATAAGATAGGGTGATATCATATGCTTATTAAGGATAGAAAAGGGAGACTTCAATAATCACAAAAACATTAAATTAACATAACATTTAGAGAACATGAGCATAAAATTTAAAAACAATACTCTCCATATTATAGATCATAATGATGAGGCATGTTATAAATCATGGAAGTTCATGACATATGACTCATAATTGAATTAATGAACATGATTCAATAAGGAATAACCTAGGAATAAGACATAACTGTTTTCTGTAATCCTAAGTATATAAAATAATGATCTTAGTAGACATGGATAAATACATAAAATATTCTTATGAAATATGTTCACTCCCTAGACTGTCATAGTAGTCAATGTTCACTCTCAAGACTCTAAAAGTGGACAATTTCCCTGACTAATCTCGGATCACTCCCCAATATAGTCTTTTTTATCTTATGTGATTAGTATCTTCACCCAATTTGTTGAAGGGATATTAAATTCTAGGACACTCATCCCATAATGAAAATCATACATATGTGTTCCAAAATATCAAAAAACATTCATCATAGAATAACACATAAAATGAAATGGGTTTCACTAATGATTCATCAAGGAATAACACATGGAAAATAATTGGGTTCCCTAAATGTTTCATCAAGTCCTCATTTGATATCCCATAGAAACAAATTGAGTTTCATATTCATATGGATAATATAATCATATACCATCCAGAGAAAGAATAAGGATGGAATCATTAGAATATATCCACTGTAGAGGATAAGAAAGATAAAAATATTCAATCATAGATGGAAAATATTTCTAAAGATAAGTTGGATAATTTCTTGAGGAAAATATACTTTTAATTTTTAAATAAATTATATAAAATAAAAATGTTTTAAAAATATTAATGAAATTTTTTTATTTGAAAATAACCATTAATATATATAACATAAAAAACATATAATTTTGTGACCTTGATGGTAAAAAATTATTTTCATTTTTTAAACATTAAAATAATTATTCCTTTCAAATTTTTGATAAAATATAAATAGAACATCATTCAGAAATTATAATAAGATTAAATTTAAAAAATTTATAAAAATCCCAAAATGGTTAAAAATGACTATGGATAATAATTTTGGAATATTAAAAAAATAATTTAAAACTTTTTTTTGAAAACAATGACATGGAAGGTAAAGTATTTTTAACCAAAGAGATAAAAACAAAAAAATTTCCATGAAAAAATTAGTTTTGTATCTTTAGTTTTTAAAGAGACAAAAATTAAAGGAAAAATGTATTATCTATAAATAGTCATAGGATATGAATATTAATGTGATTATTTAGAGAGATATTATAATATTTCTACATTGGAAACATAATCATAAAAAATCCTAATAAACATTGACATTTTAACATAAAACCCTTACCGATTTGGTAACATTTGAATCATATGCCCCAAGAAAGAATAAAATGAAAGGAAACATTGCATATAATTAATATAAAAAATTTAATGATATAAAATTTCAGAGGTGTAGTATATACACCTTATAATAGTAGTGTGTTTCATAACATAACTTATTTTCCAAAATAATTAAATTAGACAAAAAAATCCCCTACCTTATGTCCATCTTCTTTCATACTTGTAAAAATCACATTTATAGTATATATATATATATATATTAAAATCCTTTTCAAAAATAATAATCATATATATAATACTATATATTATTTATTAATAACCTTTTACCACCAGTTTATTAACAATTCATTATTAAAATCATTATTTTAGGTGATAACTGCTTCGTTTTACATGTATGTTTTGGTTCACTGGATTTGGAACTTTTTTTTTCTGATTATGGTTTAGAAAACTAAATAAAGGTAATCATGATATAAATATCATACACATTTATTATATTAATATTTAGAGACATCTTTAAATGTTATAGATAAGAAAATGTATGACACCATTCGTAGAAATGGTAGGCCATACATATGTATAAACACAATTTATATTTTTTTAATGAAAGAATTGAAGGAAATGAATTTAATAATTCAACATTAGAGAATAATTTTTATATCACGTATTTAATATATACTCATTAAATATATCATTATTTCAATCCATTAGAAAATAAAATAAAAAACGTATCACATCACTTCATGTAGATAGTAGTCCACACGTACACACAAGAGGTCTTATCATTCTTCAATGGATTATAGTGTAATAAGGTAGATGTAATATTATAGTAATAAAATTATAATTATTTAATAAATATCATTTTTATAATTTAAATAAATAATTATATCCATACATGATAGGTAGATATGGAAAACTAATAAGATTAGTTTGTGAGGTGGAAATCCTTAGTACAGAAAATAGATGGTTATGTTTACCAATTGATGGAAGATAAGAAGGATATATGTTATTATGTTAAAATAATAAAATATAAACATAACTATGATACTAGTTCTATTATTTCATCATATTGGGATAATATTTTATATTGTTGGAGTTACAAATAAAACACAAGATCTTGGTTAAGAACGAAACCTCTTCTTCAAATGACCTCATTAGGGTTTCAAAAAAAGCATTATTAAGAGGTTTTTATAATTAAACAAAGACCTAAAATATTTAGGAAGTGTTATATGTATGGTTTAGGATAATTTATTCACCGATCCAAATTGATATTGGTGTTTGGTGAGGAGAGAGAAGAGGTGTCCTTTTATATGCAGTGAGGGGTCCCACATAGATATTCCCTAAAAGAATACATAATGATAAAGTAATTACCTAAAAATGATTCATAATTACTGAATTATAGATTTTTAGATAGAATAAGGTCTAAATATTTAAATCCAGTTGGTTTTAGAAATTTTTAATTGGAACAATTAATATTATCTATTTGTTAAAACCCACAATAAACATGTGTTAAACTTAAGCATGATTATTAATTTTTATTCTTCATACCATTTATTATTAATAAAAAAATTAATTTACCTTATTATATAATATTAATTATTATCATTCATCGTAATTAATACATTTTATCAAATTAAATTCACATAATTTATGCAATTTAATTAAAATTAAATAATCATGAGTTATGAAAACTTTCTTTTCAATGAAAATATTTTCTCAAGTATAAAAAAATTTTATATCAAAATTCAACATAATATTTTTTGAAATGGCATAAATTATATTAAAAATTATATATCTAACCTAATGATACTTTCAAAACCATATTATAATAATATATATGTTTTTAAATGCATAAAATGGAAAATTTGTTTCAATAAAAATTATTATTTTATAGAATTCAATTTTTTTTAATAATTTCAGAAAATTATAAAAAATTCCATCTAATATATTTATTAAATTATGATTTAAAAAATTAAGTTAATTTGAATAATTTTTTTTTATTTTTTTCAATAATTAATGTTAAAATTAGTCCGTAGAAGGTGATGCATCATTTTTTTAGAAAAGTACAATTTTTAATATTAAAATTAGATTTATTTTTATGTTACATATATAAAAATATATTAGATGAATGATAAAAAATTATATAATATATAATATATAAATTTCATTAATTGTCTTAATTTCATTCCATTATAGTTATATATTTAATTTATTAGGGTAAAAATAAATTGCTCACATAAAAACATTTTTCCAAAAAAAAACATTTATTTTACTTTAAAAATTTTATTTTGAATTTATAATCATTTAGTATCCCGCAAATTTATTGTATACATGTGTAAACCATATTATTTTAATAATTTAGTTAGTTCTATTTATACACACATATTTAATGACTAGGTGATAATTGTAAAATATATTACAATAAATTTAGGGTCGGGTTTGCATATATTGAAAGCTATCAAAGAAATTAAATTTATTGGAAAAAACATATTTCCAAAAATATCAGGTTGTTTCATACATACTCCCATTTATAATATTTTCCTTTTATTATTATGTAATATTCTTCTATATGATATCATGATATGTCCCTTCTCTTTATAGTTTTGTTTCACTAACAGTTTTTATTCCCTAACTGGGCTTTATAGATCACCCCTTTCCTTATGTATTTTACTATGTTATCCTATGCATTATTTAGAGATCGATTAAATTAAGGAGACACTTTTTAGATATGTAGTTAAAAAATATGTACTTATGATTATGTGTTTATATTTATCTACATATTATTCCAAAGACACTAGACCAATATATCCTTAGTTTTTATTTTATTAAATTATATTTCCAAATTCCTAAAATAAAATGTCTCTAAGATTAATGTTTCTATAATGGGGTCCTTTAATTTGGATAAAATTTTAACACCCCATAAATTTTTTTTAAAAGGATTATAAGCTCAATAGCTTTAGATACAGGGAACTATATGTTAAAATGAACAATAAAAGAGTATATCAAAATAAAATAGATTTCAAAATTTTGGTATGAATGGTAATAACCACATTTTAAAAATTACTTTAATGATTTTATATAAAGAAGATATATTTTTTGAAATGTGTGTCTATTAATTGAAGAATGTTTTTCATCAAAAAGTTTATTTATTTTGTGTTGATTTGAAATAATATAATATATTTTTTCAACATTACTAAAAAGTATTTGTAAAAAATGAACTTAAATTTCGAAATCATCATTTCAAAATTATCATGGATCAATTTTTTATTGAAGTATATAAAAATTTTAAATTTTCTATGATTATTGAAAAATATTAATTTTATTTGATATTTTTATTTTCATTTGAATCAATTTTAAAGTTCCTTTATGAATAAAAATGGGTTTAAAAGTAAAATAAGTTTTTTTTTATTTTTATATATTAAAATTATGGTACTTTTAATTATTGTTTATGTTGGTTTTGGTGTAAAAATATTTTATGTTAAATTTTTTTTGAAAACATTTCTTCGTCATAATTTATGAAATTACTTTAAAAAAATTTCATCTACTTTTAGTGTAGCATCACGGATCCAGGTGCCATCCAAGCATGACCTAAACTCAGTTGGCCACATAAACTCAAGAACATTTCCCCTAATGCCAGAGGATACCGACTAGTAGTGAGGGAGAAGGATAGACATTTAGGGAACTATTCCCTCATTGGTAGAGTATGAACAATGGAATAATAAATAGTAAACAAATGTAGAAGTAGCAATACCAAACAAAAATTAACAGAAAAAGACTAAATCTAAATCCAAAATAAGGCACAATATATATATATATATATGTGATGCATGGAATATGTATCTAATAAAACTTCCAAACAAGTCACAATTCTGGAAAAAATACAAAAACCGAGTAGAAAAGAAACAAATAAACTCCAGTAGCATCGCACAGCTCAACTTGGTTCCATGCTCTCCAGCTCCAACATCAATCAAGTACCTGATAACGAAGGGCACTTTTGTAACACCCCAAGGTTCTCTAAAAATAAATTTAAATTCATGAAACTTTTTTTATGTAGATATTTATAACTATCCTTTAAACATAATTTTCCACTTCAATGTTTTGAATTTCAAAAAAACAGTCATCTACAATTGTATTCAGTAAGTTATTTGGAGTCTGATGGAACCAATGATATTTTTTATTGAATATTAACATAAACTTATGAATAGTAATATTAGCCTAATGAATAGTAAATTGTATTATTATTTTATTTTGTAAAGTATTTAAGATAATTATATCTTGGTTAATTTTTCAATGTGATATAAAAGCAATTATAGATTAAAAATTGTTAATTTTTGAATAAAGTATTATTTTATTTAAAAATTAAATTAAAAATATTTTTAAAAATATTTTTAAAAAATGGAGTTCATTTTTAAATTCTATATGTCAAAAAATGGTAGGGTAATATTTTGGTAATTTTATGTAATTCTATAATTTTTTATGAATAATGAAATATGGTAAAATTAAATATATTCAAATTATTAGTTAAATACAATATTTATGACATCATAAGTGATGTAAGAGCACTTGGTTCAAACTCACATTCCATTATTACTATTTGGGGTCACATGTATTAAGACTATTCATAGTTTTGAGCAAAAATATTATAATAATGATTAAAATAATGAAAAATACCTCCTATCACCCAAAAATCCAAAACAAAAGGCCTTAAGAAGGATCTCAAGGAGAATAGATCAAGAGGTAAACATCCTATTTTTTTTCTTTTTTTTTCTTTCATTTTATGATATTCTTTTTAAGTTTATTTGGATTATGTTGGGATATGTCACTCCATATTCCCCTTACTTCAAATATTATGTAATAATGATGAGAGACCCCATTTATCTCATCAAAATATTTTATGAAATTTTAAGCGACATCGTTACGCTGCCAAATTTTTGTAAGGGATTCCTCAATTTTTCTTTTATTTCAAGATTCCTTTCATTTTTTATTTCCTCACATACTCTTATCTAGGAGGCATGAATGATACAGTATATTATATATCCTGGATTTCATCATGTTTATGTAATAATGACCATTATATTTCTTCTCCTCTCCCTCATATTCAAGAAATTAAAACACCATCCATGATGTGTCAAATTACCGACATCCTGGACGATGTGATTTCAATTTCTTTTACTTCCTTAAAGACTGATCATGAAACCAATTTTTTGGTTTAACCAGATTATAATTTATGTATTTTTTCTTATATAATGTTCTTGAATAATTTTATACACATGTTATTAATTTATAAAACAAATGATTTCATTACGATCGAAGAATCACCAAAATGACATAAACAAATATCAATAATGTTTTAACTTATGAATCATCATCATGCCAGAATAAAAAGGATAACTGGTATAATTTACTATTCTAGAAATATTTAAATACCACTATATTCCAATTCTTGAGTTTCGCTTCCAATCGACTAGAATATATATCATGAACCGATCATGGGAATCATGTAATGAACGCACCCAAAACAATGTAAGGAACAAAGTACTAATAATTTAAAGGGTGAAATGATTTAATAAAATTATCATATAAGATATTATAAAGATGAATATGTTTCTGTATGATATTAATAACACTATTTTAACAATTATACTAGAGGTTTAAACAAGTTTGAAGTAAGAAAAACCCGAGGTAAGGTAATTCTTAACTCGATTTCCATTCTTTGGGTAAACCATCTACTTCATTATTTATGTGGTACTAATTTTTTTTTGGGATTAAATTTATTTATATTATGATGAATTATTTTTATTTACTATGTATATACTTTTTCTATCCAGTCTATTATGTCTTTATTTAATTATATGATATTTATAAGGGACATTTCTTATAAAAACCTCTTTTAAAATTCTGTTTTATGAAATTAAAAAAGCAATGTTTTTAAGAAATTATTCATGTTGTGTGACTGTGTTATAGTTCTTGGGATTTTTTTATGATGAAGGGTGGGACCTATATCTCCCTCCAAGGCATTGGTTCGGTGTAAGTTGGAGGTCATCCATATGGTTACACCATGTTTAACTGTGATGGTTATAACGACCCATACTTTACATACATTGTTATTACTTCAAAATTGAAGCATACTTATTACAACATATAACAAAACCATGAAAGGACTATATATGTATAGTGTCTTTAGAAACTGGGAAACATAAACAACTGGTTCATAAAGAGTCTACACTGTCTCCCATTTATTTCATCATATCTATAGTCCCTTTTGGCATATCTTACTTAATAACCTTCTTCCTGACCTGGGGAAAGAAAACATACAAAAGGGTGAGCTCAAATGCTCAGTAAGGGTAATCAAACAAAATATCAATCACATCATATTCATAAGAACTTAACATTTTGGAAATCTTAACCTGCAAAAGAGAGCATAATTTCATAACATGGGATAAATCATAGTAGTGAAATGAAATCCCAATAATCATAACTTAAAACATCAAACTTTGTGGCATACACACATAATCATAGAGAATCATTTCTTATTAGTCAAGACTCATTTCCAAGACTATCTTAGTGGACAAAGTCCATTTCTGAACGGAGTTCACTCCTCGTTTCAGTCCTGTTTCACTAAATCGATTTAACCTGCCGTTCCAGCCATGTCTATCTCATGAGATATAAAATCTTTACCCAATTCATTGGAGGGAGATATAGGTACCACCCATATCATAATGATACCATTCATATGTGTGCCACAAAATAATAAATCATACATCATTGCATAACCCATGTAATAAAAATGGGATTCTTAAACAACATGACACCATAAAACAATTCATATAAGATAATGGAATTCATAAAAATAATTCCATCACAACATAATAAAATCAATTTAATAATAGGTATAGAAACAGAACCCTATATTATCTTATATGGAAAATAATTTTGATAAAACACTTGAACTCCATTCTTGAGGAAAATATCCTTTCTACTTCAAAAACATTTTCCTTTCTTAACATGTCATACAATTTTAAACTAAAATAAGTTGATTAAAAATAAACTTGAAAACTTGTAAAGTATGCTTCTTGGAAATAATGTTTTAAAAATCCATTCATGCCGTATAAGTTAAAAAAACATTCTTCCCGTACTTTTGTAAGAAAAGTCAAAAAGTACCTCGTACGAAAACGACAAAAGATTCCTTTTATATCTTTTACTAAAAACTCACCGAATGGTAAAATTGGATTTAAACAATTGTAGGTGGATGGAAAAAATATTACATATTGAGGAAACATGGATGTGTATGATAAAATACACCCCAGTAAATACCAAAGTATAAACAATCTCGGATAAAATGAGATTGTGATATTTTCCCTTACCTTAGGTCCGATTTGCTTCGTAAGTGTCCAAACCTCCTGTATAATGATTTAAATAATGTTATTGACTTATTCCAGAATCATACTTATTTTTATGATATAATATATGGTCATATTCTTAGCTTCTTATTAGTAATATTTCATTACTACTTGTTATTCGGGTGTTTATTACTTTTTGTTCTTATGCGCGTTTTGTCAAATAAATTCGTATTTTTCTTTTTAGGTTATAGATACCTCATTTCCAGAATGGTATTAGTGTAATATATATCATATTCATTCACTCAATTCATTTATATAATCATTATGCAATGAAGATCATGTATAACGAGTCGCATCACATCGTGGAGACGGTATTCCGTACGTACGCACGAGCGATGATATCGTTCCCATGATCGTGGAATTGTATTGGAGTGTATGTATACTATTTAAAAATAAATATCAATTTACAATAATCATATATAGTTATTTATTAGCACCGTTATGCCCATCCAAGTAATGTGGTGATGGAAAATAGATTACACCACGGCGTGGAGACAGTATTCCGTACGTATGCACGCGTGGTGATTTTGTTTTCCATAGGATGGATAGATGGTGAAATAGGGTTATTTAATACTTATAATAACATATCAGTATATGAGTGATACTGATTTTATTACTTCATAATGAAACAACTAAATAAGAAGAAGAAATAAAGATGAAAGAATCGGTAACGGGCATTACCTCTTCTTTGAAGCGCCTCTTTGAGATCTCCTCTTAGGGCACTAAAATTGGTCTTTCAAGAATCCCAGGACCTCTAGGATTTTTCTAGGGAAGTGGAGAGAAGATATTGGCAGGGTTTGGCTGAGCTTTAAGGCTCAAAGTGGTGTGAGGAAGAGAGGGAGGAGGTGCCCTTTTATAAGGGAGGAGAGGGGCACCTTTGGAATAACTAAAAATATTATTTTATTATGAAGTCAAATTCCGTTTTTAATAGTTCCAAATTGATATATTTAGAAGCTAAGGTGGGGATGGGTTGAAATCCTCTAATCAAATAGAATTTAGACATGTTTAGGTATCAATTGTAATCTTATCATTTATATTTAACTTTAAGTTGGATAATTTAACTTTTATCGCGTCTTCTTGTTTTCTTACACTATAAGGTTAATAAACTTACTATATTAAGACAAAAGAACCCAAAGTTGTTTATTATTAATATATATAACATTATCTAAATTATTTGGACGAACCTTACATTTTTATGAATAAAATAACAATTAATAATATAGTATTTGTTTTAAAAACTATTTTATGTCAATTTTGACACTATTTGGTAATTGATTTTCGTGAAAATCATAACAGAATGATTAGTTCAAGAAAATTTAATTAAATCAGTAATAACATGTCATAGTAACATATAAAATTATTTTAATTCATAAAAAGTCTCAAATTACATTTATTTGGGTATTTATAACATCAATTATGTCAATATTTCATTAATAGGATAATTACTGTATCATCATTGTATCATAAATAAATTAACTTATTTTAATTCTAAAAATTAAAAATAAAATACAATTATGTAGGAAATTGTTTTATCTTTATAATGAATATTTATAGTCTAATTTATCTTATGTATAACCCTATATTAAAAATTCTTTAGTTATTAAACTGTGATTTTAACTATTTTAACCCTTCTTTAAATAAATTGATAATAAATGTCCTAATCTAATCCAAGTGGGCCTAAATGGTCATATGTTATTCCTAAGGTTGTTTTTGGTCGAATTAAACTTATACAATAGAATTAGGACATGTTTTAGGGTAATAATAATATCATTTTTACCCTTAAATACCCTATTTACTTTTAACCGTGGTAAAAAAAAGTAAAAAGTTACTATTCACCAAAAATTATTTTCATCTCATTGAACCAAATTTTAGTCCTTGATATTAACCGTGTCTCTCGGATTTTCGAAATTCCACTCACAGAAGCGGTAAAATTATGTTTTATGAAAAAATTCAGTTTTTTAACTACCACTTAGTGGTTTCACTATTCTTCAAAAAAATGAATGTTTCCAGAAAAATACCAAAAATTAGGCCTAATATATATTTGATATTATGAATTAAAAAATGATGTTTATTTTACCAAATTCAAAACATATCAGTTACATTGACTAATTTAAAAATTAATTCCCGTCAACAAGACAAATAGCGTGTTTTTAAGAGATAATAACTATCAAAAGATTGACACTTGTTTATGTCTGGTTTAAATGTGAAATTACATCCAATGAACAACATTGTATTAAATTGTAAAAATATATTATAAATATACTTTAAAACCACTCAAATTAATAATTTACCACTATTAATTATTTCAATTAAAAAATTTGTTTTTAATTAAAATTTAATAATTTTCACTATTCATCAGAATATGAAAGTTATCCGAAAAGTACCAAAATTTCACCCTAAGATAATTTCGATATTCCGAATCCCAAAATGAAGTCCATTTTGAAAAATAAAATTTAAAAAATTTCAAAAAGTGGTTATTAATATTCATAACGGATAGTTTTAATAATATTTTAATAGCATATCGTTGTTTAGTGAAACTCGGTATTGCGTACGATGCAAGCTATCGAGGAAGGCCGCAGTTGCGTGTAAAGAAACCCAAGATAGTGTTGTGTGTAGTGAAAGATTAATTTGATGATTTATATAACAAAATATTTCTCATAAAAGTCTCGGGTGTTACATTCTACCCCCCTTAAAATGAATTTCACCCTCGAAATTCGTCACTTTGTAACAAAAAGATGAGGATACCTCTCCCTCATCATATCCTCAAGCTTCCATGTAGCTTCTTCTAATTGGTGGTTCCTCCATAAAACTTTCACCAAGTGAGTGGTCTTGTTCCGTAGGACTTTTTCACTACGATCTAGAATCTCTATCGGCTGTTCTTTATAAGAAAGATCTTGCTCCAGCGGTACAACTTCTAAGCTGAGTACATGTGAAGGATCATGTATGTACTTTCTCAGGAGAGATACATGGAACACATCGTGAACTTGAGAGAGATTCGGTGGAAGCACCAATCGGTAAGCTACCTTTCCAACACGATCCAGTATTTCGAAAGGAACGATATATCTAGGGCTCAACTTCCCCTTCTTTCCAAATCTCATGACCCTCTTCCACGAAGATATTCGTAAAAACACTTAATCACCGACTTCAAACTCTAGGTATTTTCTTCGGTTTTCGGCATAACTTTTCTGTCGACTCTAAGTTGCTCTTATGTGTTTTTGAATAGATCGGAATTTTTCTGCCATCTCATCAACAAGATCAGGTCCTAATAGCTTTCTTTCCCCAACTTCATCCCAACAAGTTGGAGTCCTGCATTTCCTTCCATAGAGAGCTTTATAAGGAGCCATATGAATACTGGAGTGAGAGCTATTATTATAAGAAAATTCCACCAAAGGTAGGTGTTGATCCCAACCACCTTTGAAATCCATAGAGCAAGCTCTCAAAATATCTTCTAGAGTTTGAATTGTTCTCTCAGACTGACCGTCTGTCTGAGGATGATAAGCAGTGCTGAAACTCAACTCTGTATCCAGAGTATGCTGAAGACTTCGCCAGAACTTTGAGGTAAATCTCAGATCCCGATCAGATATAATAGAAAGTGTTACTTCATGCAATCTTACCACTTCCTTTACATATATCCCGACAAGCTGATCTGGAGAGAAATCCTCTCTAATAGCAATGAAGTGTGCAAAATTCGTAAGACGATCAACTATGAACCAGATATCATTATTGCCTTTGGATGTTTTAGGAAGTCCTGTGACAAAGTCCATAGTGATGTTTTCCCATTTCCATTCGGGTATGGGTAATGGTTTTCACATCCCCTTAGACTTCTGTCTCTCATCTTTAACTTGCTGACAAACCATGCATCGAGAGACGTATTCAGCAACATCTCTTTTCATGCCATCCCACCAGAAGTACTCTTTCAGGTCCCTATACATCTTCGTGCTTCCAGGATGAATAGAGAATGAAGAACTATGAGCCTCATCCAGCAGCTCCTTCTTTAATTCTGGGATGGGAGGAACACAAACCCGATTCCTGAACTTTATTATCCCATCACAATCAAGGTTGAATTCAGGAATATTTCTCACCTTCTTTTGTAACTCTACATATTATTTATGTTCCTCTTTAATATTCACATGTATAGATGGTTGAACATTCATTTGATAAAGATACGATTTTCCCCCTTCCATTAAAATTCCACGATCCATCCTTTGTAAATCCATAAATATTGGATCTTTTGTGATCCTCATCATGGATAAGCTAGCATGGTCTTGTCGACTTAATGCATCTGCCACCTTGTTTGCTTTCCCAGGGTGGTAATGAATTGAGCAGTCGTAATCCTTAATCAGTTCCAACCATCTTCTTTGGCACATATTCAGCTCCTTTTGTGTGAAAATATACTTTAAACTTTTATAATCTGTAAAAATATCACACCTTTCTCCATAAAGATAATTCCTCCAAATCTTTAATTCAAAGATTACCGCAGCTAACTCCAAATCATGTGTTGGGTAATTTTTCTCATGGATTTTCAACTTTTGTGAGGCATAAGCTATCACCATATCATTTTGCATATGAACACACCCCAACCCCTTCTTGGATGCATCACTATAGATCACAAACTTTTCTCCACTACAAGGCAGTGTAAGCACAGGTGCACTGGATAACCTTCTTTTCAACTCCTTTAAATTCTCTTCACATTCCTCCATCCAAACAAACTTAACTCCTTTCCGAGTCAACCTGGTGAGTGGATTAGATAATCATGAAAAATCTTTCACAAAACGTCGATAATATCCATCCAAACCAAGAAAACTTCGGATCTCAGTTACTGTTGTTGGTCTCGACCATCTTTCAATAACCTCTTTTTTTGCTGGATCCACAGATATCCCCTCTTTTGAGATTATGTGGCCCAAAAATGCAACTTTTTGAAGCCAAAATGCACTCTTGGTAAATTTGGAATAAAGCTTCTCCTTTCTCAGGGTCATCAATATAATTCTCAAGTGATCTTCATGTTCTTCCTTTCTCTTTGAATAGACAAGAATATCGTCTATAAAGACTACCACAAATTGATCAAGATAGTCTCTAAAGACTCTATTCATTAGATCCATGAAGATAGTAGGGGCATTAGTAAGACCAAATGGCATCACTATAAATTCATAGTGTCCATAGCTTGTACGGAAATCCATCTTTGGTATATCCTCCCTTTTGACCCTTAATTAATGATACCCTGAAGGAAGATCAATCTTGGAAAAGTATTGAGCTCCGCGTAGTTGGTCAAATAAGTCATCAATGCATGGGAGAGGATATTTGTTCTTGATAATGATCTTGTTAAGTTATCGATAATCAATGTAGAGTCTCATTGATCCATCTTTCTTCTTAACAAATAGAACAGATGCTCCCTAAGGTGATGCACTAGGGCGTATGAATCCCTTATCAAGATTCTCTTGGAGTTGCTTCTTCAATTTCTGCAACTCAATTGGGGCCATTCTATAAGGTGTCTTTGAAATAGGCAAAGCACCCGGTACGAGTTCTATTGAAAAATCAACTTCAAGATTTGGTGGAAGACCCGAAAATTCCTCTGGAAAGACATCATCAAACTCCCGTACAATGGGAATATTATTAATTGTGAGTTTCTCACCAACCATTTGAGATAAATAACCTTCATTCAGTGGAATCAAGACCCATAATATGGAATAAATTTCCACAGGAAGGTTATGTTCATCCTTGCATCGATAGACGATCATAGATTGATCTGGAATATGAAATGTGACTTCCCTTCTTTGGCAATTGATATGAGCTCCATATAAAGAAAGACAATCCATGCCAAGAATCACATCAAATTCCACTATAGGAAGGATCACAATATTTGAAGGAAGCACTTTCCCACAAACTTTAATCGGGGAAGAATTATAAACTTTTGATGAGACTGTTGTGCCATTAGGTGTTGTCACAGCTAACTCAACATCTAATTGTGGAGGTAATACGGTGATACCCTTAGAAAAATCTTCAGAAATAAAAGAGTGGGTGGATCCAGAATCAAATAAACCATTTTCTACTTTAGAGTGGATGGTAAGTGTACCTTTAACCACTCGTTATCATACTCCACATCGCTGATAGAAATTGCATGTGACTTTCCTTTGTTTTTAGCCTTAAGATTTTGTTGATGTCGATCATCATAAAAAAACCTTGGATTAGGGCATTTATTGGCATAATGCCCCATCTCCTTGCACTTGAAACATTGAAGTGTATTAGGTTCATTATGTGTGTCCCTTCCTTTGTTTGCATCATTAGACATCTTCTTCCCATCATTGTGGCATTCAAATGCCCGATGACCTTCCTTTCCACATTTGAAACATTTAATTGTCCCTTTAAGACAACTCCCTCCATGTTTCTTTCCACACTTTGAGCATAAGGCAAAGCTCATATTCTTTAGATTTTCCTTTGAATTCCATTTTCCTCTTCTTATCAAACCCATATGACTGATGGGTTACTCCAATATCCATCTCAACATTGAGAGCACATCGAACGATTTCCTCATAGCTATTGAAGTCCCTTATGGCTAAGGCCCTTCGAAGACTTGGTTTTAAGCCACTAAAGAATCGATCGATCTTTCTCTCAGGTTGGATAATAATACCAGAAGCGTACCTTGCAAGTCTTGTAAAATTTGCTTCATAGGTACTAACAGATTCATCATCCTTTTTCTTCAGTTCAAGAAACACTTTCTCCGTATTTTTTCGGAGAATACGAGGGAATTGCTTATTGAAAAATAAGTTCTTGAACTCGTACCATTCCATGGACTCAATTTCATCCCTTTTCCTCGTATTCTTAATAAGATTCCACCATTGATCAACATCTCCTTCTAAAGGATACACTGCTAGGATGACTTTATCATGTTCAGAACATTGAAGAACTGAAAATATCTTTTTAGTAGTACTAATCCATTGTTCCGAAACTAATGGATCAGTAGACCCGCTGAAATAAGGTGGACGCTGCCTCATGAAGGATTCAACAGAATGTTGCTCCTTCATTTGCTCGTTTGGAAGTCCTGCATGATTCATAGCTTGAGAAATTTGTGTGAGCATGGCTACAAGATTTTTCATTCCATCTCCCATAACGTTTGGTTGCTCAGGGCGACAATCATTGCATTGCCCATCACATTCCACATTAACACGGTTCCTTCGGGTTCCAGCCATTGACTAAAACCAAGAAGAATAGTGTGAGAAACACTAATAATAGTAGGAAAACCACATAATCAAGAATAAAATTTCACACTTAAGGTATTATCCTAGGTCATTCATGGTCATTTCTAAAACACTAAGATTGTGTTCTATGCTTAGAATTATCCTTAGGGTTCTTACTAAGGCTTTCACATCTGAGTTTCCAAAGGTTGACTATACCTTTCCTCTGATACCAACTATAATGACCCATACTTTACATACATTTTTATTAATTCAAAATTGAAGCATACTTATTACAACATATAACAAAACCATGAAAGGACCGTATATGTATAGTGTCTTTAGAAACTGGGAAACATAAACAACTGGTTCATAAAGCGTCTACACTGTCTCCCATTTATTTCATCATATCTATAGTCCCTTTTGGCATATCTTACTTAATAACCTTATTCCTGACATAGGGAAATAAAAAATACAAAAGGGTGAGCTCAAATGCTCAGTAAGGGTAAACAAAAGAAATATCAATCACATCATATTCATAAGAACATAACATTTTGGAAATCTTAACCTACAAAAGAGAGGATAATTTCACAACATGGGATAAATCATAGTAGTGAAATGAAATCCCAATAATCATAACTTAAAACATGAAACTTTGTGGCATACACACATAATCATAGAGAATCATTTCCTATTAGTCAAGACTCATTTCCAATACTATCTTAGTGGACAAAGTCCATTTCTGAACCGAATTCACTCCTTGTTTCAGTCCTCTTTCACTGAACCAGTTTAACCTGCCGTTCCAGCCATGTATATCTCAAGAGATATAAAATCTTTACCCAATGCATTGGAGGGAGATATAGGTCCCACCCATCTCATAATGATACCATTCATATGTGTTCCACAAAATCATAAATCATACATCGTTGCATAACCCATGTAATAAAAATGGGATTCTTAAACAACATGAAATCATAAAACAATTCATATAATATAAAGGAATTAATAAAAATAATTCCATCACAATATAATCAAATCAATGTAATAATAGGTTATGAAACAGAACCCTATATTATCTTAGACGGAAAATAATTTTGAGAAAACACTTGAACTCCATTCTTGAGGAAAATATCCTTTCTAATTCAAAAACATTTTCCTTTCTTAACATGTCATAAAATTTTAAACTAAAAGAATTTGATTAAAAATAAACTTGAAAACTTGTAAAGTAAGCTTCTTAGAAATAATGTTTTTAAAAATCCATTCATTCCGTATAAGTTAAAAAAACATTCTTCCCGTACTTTTGTCGGAAAAGTCAAAAAGTACCTCATACGAAAAATGACAAAAGATTCCCTTTATATCTTTTACTAAAAACTAACCGAATGGTAAAATTGGATTTAAACAATTGTAGGTGTATGGAAACAATATTACATATTGAGGAAACATGGATGTGTATGATAAAATACACCCCAGTAAATACCAAAGTATAAACAATCTCGGATAAAATGAGATTGTGATATTTTCCCTTACCTTAGGTCCGATTTGCTTCGTAAGTGTCCGAACCTCGTGTATAATTATTTAAATAATCTTATTGAATTATTCCAGAATCATACTTATATTTATGATATCATATATGGTCATATTCTTCGCTTCTTATTAGTAATATTTCATTACTACTTGTTATTCGGGTGTTTATTACTTTTTGTTCTTATGCGCGTTTTGTCGAATAAATTTATTATTTTTCTTTTTAGGTAATAGATACCTCATTTCCAGAATGGTATTAGTGTAATATATATCATATTCATTCACTAAATTCATTTATATAATCATTATACAATGAAGATCATGTATAACGAGTCGCATCACATCATGGAGACGATATTCCGTACGTACGCACGAGCGATGATATAGTTCCCATGATCGTGGAATTGTATTGGAGTGTATGTATACAATTTCAGAATAAATATAACTTTAAAATAATCATATATAGTTATTTATTATCACCGTTATAACCATCCAAGTAAGGTGGTGATGGAAAATAGATTACACCACGGCGTGGAGACGGTATTCCGTCCGTACGCACGCGTGGTGATTTCGTTTTCCGTAGGATGGATAGATGGTGAAATAGGGTTGTTTCATACTTATAATAACATATCAGTATATGAGTGATACTGATGTTATTACTTCATATTGAAACAACTAAAGAACAATAAGTGGAAGAAGAAATAAAGATGAAAGAATCGGTAACGGGCATTACCTCTTCTTTGAAGCGCCTCTTTGAGACCTCCTCTTAGGGCACTAAAATTGGTATTTGAAGAATACCAGGACCTCTAGGATGTTTCTAGGGAAGTGGAGAGGATATATTGTCTGGGGTTGGCTGATATTTAAGGCTCAAAGTGGTGTGAGGAAGAGAGGGAGGAGGTGTTCTTTTATAAGGGAGGAGAGGGGCACCTTTGGAATAACTAAAAATATTATTTTATTATAAAGTCCAATTCGGTTTTTAATAGCTCCAAATTGATATATTTAGTAGCTAAGGTGGGGATGGGTCGAAATCCTCTCATCCAATAGAATTTAGACAAGTTTAGGCATCAATTATAACCTTATCATTTAGATTTAACTTTAAGTTAGATAATTTAACTTTTATCGTGTCTTCTTGTTTTCTTACACTATAAGGTTAATAAACTTACTATATCAAGACAAAGGAACCCCAAGTTGATTATTATTAATATATATAACATTATCTAAGTCCTTTTTCAGAACCTTAGATTTTTAGGAATAAAATAACAATTAATAATATTTTATTTGTTTTAAAAACTGTTTTATGTCAATTTTGACACTATTTGGTAATTGATTTTCGTAAAAATCATAACAGAATTATTAGTTAGAAAAAATTTAATTAAATCCATAATAACATGTCATATTAACATATAAAATTATTGTAATTCATAAAAAGTCTCAAATTACATTTATTTGGGTATTTATAACATCAATTATGTCAATATTTCATTAATAAGATAATTAATGCATCATCATTGTATCATAAATAAATTAAATTATTTTAAGTCTAAAAATTAAAAATAAAATACCATTATGTAGGAAATCGTTTTATCTTTCTAATGAATATTTATAGTCTAATTTATCTTATGTATAACCCTATATTAAAAATTCTTTAGTTATTAAACTTTGATTTTAACTATTTTAACCCTTCTTTAAATAAATTGATAATAAATGTCCTAATTTAATCCAAGTGGGCCTAAATGGTCATATGTTATTCCTAAGGTTGTTTTTTGCCGAATTAAAATTATCCAATAGAATTAGGACATGTGTTTGGGTAATAATAATATCATTTTTACCCTTAACTACCATATTTACTTTTAACCATGGTAAAAAAAGTAAAAAGTTACTATTCACCAAAAATTATTTTCATCTCATTGAACCACATTTTAATCCTTGATATTAACCGTGTCTCTCGGATTTTCGAAATTCCACTCACAGAAGCGGTAAAATTAAGTTTTATGAAAAAATTCAGTTTTTTAACTACCACTTAGTGGTTTCACTATTCATCAAAAAAAATGAATGTTTCCAGAAAAATACCAAAAATTAGGCCTAAGATATATTTGATATTATGAATTCAAAAATGATGTTTATTTTACCAAATTCAAAACATATCAGTTACATTAACTAATTTAAAAATTAATTCCCTTCATCAAGACAAATAGCGTGTTTCTAAGAGATAATAACTATCAAAAGATTGACACTTGTTTATGTCTGGTTTAAATGTGAAATTACATCCAATGAACAACATTGTATTAAATTGTAAAAATATATTCTAAATATACTTTAAAACCACTCAAATTAATAGTTTATCACTATTAATGATTTCGATTAAAAAAGTTTTTTTTAATTAAAATTTAATAATTTTCACTATTCATCAGAATATGAAAGTTATCCGAAAGTACCAAAATTTCACCCTAAGCTAATTTCAATATTCCAAATCCAAAAATGAAGTCCATTTTGAAAAATAAAATTTACAAAATTTCAAAAAGTGGTTATTACTATTCATAACGGCTAGTTTTAATAATATTTTAATAGCATATCGTTTTTTAGTGAAATTCGGTATTGCGTATGACGCAAGCTATCGAGGAAGGCTGTGGTTGCGTGTAAAGCAATCCAAGCTAATGTTGTGTGTAGTGAAATATTACTTTGATGATTTATATAACAAAATATTTCTTATAAAATTATCGGGTGTTACAATGGTTACACAAAATCTAAGGTAGCTGTGAGGGTGACAAATTATAAGGTAGCCGAGATGGTTAAAAAATTATGTAAGTAATTCCCCAAGATATATTTATGGTTCTATTTAAGTTCTAATGTTTTGTGGGGATCTTATAAAAATATCATGTTTCGCAATGTAACTATATATGGGGGGAATGTTTTCCTTTTGAAAATGATTTCATATGTTACAAGTATTCATGGACTAATATGTTATTTCTTTATTTTAATATCCATTACTGAGCTTTTTGTGCTCATCCCAAGTTTTTAAATGATTTTCAAATGTTATAAGTGTAACATCCAAGGTGAATAAAGAATATTTCATTTTCATATTTATTAATATTTTTGAATTAAATATTAATTTTACATTAAAGAGGATACCATGTTCGATGGTGTACCCGATACGCAATAACTGGTTTTCTTGAAATCGTACATTACACACAACGTTAGGTTATACCGAAAAATAATAAAATAATAATATTATTTTAAATGATATGTCACGACCCGCCCTCGGGGTCCGTGCCGTGACTACCCCAAGCCCGCCTTCCATAGGCCAGAGGCTGGCGACTAGCACCAAGGCGTAAATTCCAGAAAAAGGGAAGGCATTGCCTTTGTAAAGTAAACAAACACCACAGAGTAAGCAAGCGGAAGTAAAACACTAAGTACAAAAAGAAGAGCTGAAAAGTAAAAAGGGGCCGAAAATACAAGCCCAACTGTAAAGTACAACTCGAAAGGGAAAACAGCGACTGAAAAGTAAAGCTGCTACGCTGAGATGTCCACTGGAAATCCCACCTGAAGGGTGGGTACAGATAGCTCCTCTGCTCTTCGGGTCCCGCCATCCGCTCCGAGTATGTCCCGCCCAGTGGTCCACCTCCGGGTACCGCCTCGTCGTATAGTCCACCTCCAGGTACCGTCAAGTCCTCGAACCTTCGGCTTCTGTCAGCACTGTCCGTCGTCTGCAACCAACACAACGAGGTGCGGGCATAGCCCGTGCAGGGGTGAGTATAACGATACTCAGTAGGGACCCCGAGACCCTCAAGGTCTCACTAAAACCAACAAGGATAAACACAAGAAGATCTCAACAGATAAACTCTACTTAGGTATATGCCCATACATATACCTAAGTTATCAAGTAACCCATCTCAATCATGAGGAAACACAAGGATTGTGAAAACGACGGATAACCACTACCCGGGTATATGCCCATACATATACCAAAGTTAGCAAGTGACCCATCTCAATCATGAAGTAAACACAAGGTCAAAAGTCTCAGCTCAAACCAGGATTTTCATTATTGAAACCGTAACTACTGAAGAGCTCCGTCTCTAGAGTGTACAGTGGTCCTGTCACGACTCCGAGGCCGCCGCTCACTAACCTAAGACTGCTGAAGTACTCCTCCTGTCGAGTACTGCGGGCCAGCCACCCAAACACAGTAGTGCTTCCCGCCGAGGTATGTCACCCAAACTCCGTAGTGCACACCCCCTAGTAGCCTGCTGAGGTACTCTACGGACGAGCACCGCGGGTCTGCACTGTCACACAGGTAGTGCTCCGTCTGCCATGGGTATGCACCTCAGAAAGTAGTGCTCCGTCCACTGGTCTAGTCGACTCACTCCAAGTCGAGTCGGTCAAGCAGTCGTCAGGTCTCAGCCAGCTACACGGTCTCCGTACTTCGCACGCTCGTCACTGGGAGGGTCCGCTCCACGAGCTACAGGTCGATACTCCAAGTATCACAAAGTCCCGCGGAGAAGTGTCTCAAAAGTCCGTCTCGTCACAGGGGTCTCAACGCAACAGACGGCGCGTCGATCGGACGCCCGTTCTGTGAGTTATTAGCCTTTTCGTCCCAGGGGCCCGGTTGGTTTCGAGTGCGAACCAATCCCGGCCGTATCTCAACTGTACCCCGAACTCCCATAGGGTATACTCAAAGGGACCGTTACTCAACGTAACCACCAACGCTGCTGACGGCCCGTCAAGCGGACGTCCTGTCTGAAAGATATTAGCTTTCCCGTTCCAGGGGCCCGGTTGGATTTCGAGTACAATCCAACCCGGCCATACTCCGACTGTATCCAAAACTCGAGCGGAGTATGTCAAAAGTTCTGTCTCATCAAGAGGAAGTCAACGAAACAGACGGCGCGTCAATCGGACGCCCGTGGCTCAAGATATGAGCGTTTCCGCTCCGAAGGCCCGGTTGGTTTCGTGAACGAACCAACCCGGCCGAACTCAAAGTAACCCGAAACCTTGAGTGCGATATACCGAAACGACCGTATCGATCCAAGGATTGCGTGGCCGCAGACGGTTCGTCATTCGGAGGTCCGAGGCTCAAGTTATGAGCCAAAACCCAAATTTGGTTCGAAACGGGGGGGTCCGGGTCCGGGCCGACCCGGCCCGACCCCCCCCTGGGCGGCCGGCGGCGGCGGACGGCGGCGGCGCGGCGGCGCGGTGGCGGCGGCGGTGGGCCGCGGGGGCGGCGGCGGCGGGCCGCGGCGGCGGCGCTTGGCGCCGCACGTGGGTGGCACGCGGGGGGCAAGGCCCCCGCTTTGCTGGAGGGCGGCGCGGCAACTGGCCGCGCCGTTTTTTAATAAGCGCCCCCCCCCCCCCCTCGTGGGGGGCCTGCTGGAGCGGAACCGAGGGGGCAGCCGGCCCCCTCCCTTTAAAATAAAACCGCCCCCCTCTTTAAGAGGGGGGTTTTGCCAGCTGGCCGGGGAATTAATTCCCCGGTCTAACGGCATCCGGCCGGCCAGCCGGCCGGCCGGTTTTTCTCCAACGGGACCAGAATTTCCGGTCCCCTCTTCGGCTTCCGACGCCGGCGGCCCGGCCGCCGGTTTTCTCTTCCGCCGCGGCCCGGAACCGGCCGCGGTCTCCTCGCCCCGCCGCGGCCTGGAACCGGCCGCGGTGTTCATCGTCTGGCGCGGTGCGACGGCACCGCGCCCCTTCGCCGTACCATGATTCCTTCCAACGCGGCGCGACGGCGTCGCGTTCTTGAAGATTCTCCTCGGCGTAGCGCGACGGCGTTGCGTAAATTATAAGCACGATCATCCGCGTGGTGCGACGGCACCACGCCACTTACTTCCACCCGCATGAATAAAACAAGAACGATGGAGGGGGGTTCGGCCGTGTTCGTGCGGTCCGCCCCCCCCCCCCCCCCCCCCCTCACGTTAAAATAAAAACGCAACTTAAAATAAATCAAGTCACACGTTAGTCTTGATAGAATCACGATCAAGAATAAAATAAGGAAACCAAAAGAAAACGACAACCCCTACCTCATGTATAAGGTTCGAAGATCGTTCTACGTTCCGCGGAAGACGACGTCGCGGAGGTCGGGCGACGCGGTCGTCGTTCGTCAAATTCAACGACGAAGAGATACGTCCGAAGAGGCACGTCGTTGGCGAATCCTTGTACGCCGACGAAGGTTGTCCGAGGAAGATGCGGTGTTCTCTCTCGTTGACACCGAAGACGAAGAAGAGCGGAGCGGCGTTCTTCGTCGGAACTTGAGCGTTCTATGTCAAGTCTTGAGGAAAGTTAAATAAAAAGGAAACATCGAACTCAAGAACCCTTACCTTGATAGTCGCACGTTGACGGAGTCGTGGAATATCGGTGTCGATTCCTTTGACGTCGGAGGAAGAGTCGTTATTGAAGGCGTTCGTCGCGGAAAACCGTCGCGGAAGAGATGACGCGGAAGAAGTACGTCGCGTCGCGGACACGGCGTCGCGGATGGATCGTGTTCTTCGGCGAAGAAGTTCTTCGTTGAAGAACGGCGTTCTTCGTGTTCTTCGTCAAGTTGAAGAAGAAGAAGAAAAGAAAAGCTTCCAAAGCTCTCAAGAAATCCTCCCAAGGGTAAAAGAAACTCCTAGAATAATATAAGCTTTAACTTATATTATTTCATAACTTAACCACAAGAATTTCAAAGGTTTGAAATTCAAAAAGGGTTTAACTCCCTTAATTAACTCACTTATTTAATATACATGAATTGTATAATTAAATAGAAGTTAACTTGTCAAGCCATTAAGAGGGAGAGAGGGGAGTTGAAAAGGTGGGGGTTCGTGTGGGCCCCACCACACTTAATCCTCCCAAGGGAGGTTAAGTGGGTGTGGGTCCCACTTCCAACCTCCTTTGATAGGTTTTAAGAAGTTATAATAAAATTTGTTCTACACAAATTTTATTTAACTCAACTAAAAACCTCAAAAATTAACTTTCAACCCGCAACAAACGCAACTCCCGAAAAGGTCTCTTTAAGCGAATATCGGCGCTGCGAGTTCATCGGTGCCCTCGGATTTCAATTCTGAGCACCGGATCAAAAGTTAGGAATTCCCGCTCGTTCGTTCACTGAACGTACCCGAGCCAAACTTCGGAAATTAATTCCGGGCACTCCGGACCTCGGAATCAGGTGCCGTCTGAAACCGCGCTCTTGTAAAATTCTAAAGAAAATTAAGAAAAAAAATTCCCTTGAATTTTACGGGTCTTTACATGATAGTTAACGCATAGCCGTTGTATTGGTGAGAATAAACATAACTGAATAAAATATGATTACACATATTTGTTAAATGTCATTACATTTATCCAATAAAAGTTAGAGGCTTAAAATGTGAATGAATCTAATTTTAAGCATAAATACTCTAATATTATTTAAAAGGCCAATTAAAATCTTTTGATTGAGAATCCTCTATAAATCTAGTTTTGGTCACTTTTATATTTTCTATTTGATAAAATAAAATTATTATTTAGAAACGGGACATCAAAATTTACATTAGGTAAATGTTTGGTAATTTTTCTGGAAAGAATCATTTTTTAATGAATAGTAAAAAATATTGTATTTTAATTAAAAGTTTCCTTTTAATGTAATTTATTAATATGGTTAGATTATTTTTTTAATAGGTTTTAAAGTTTAATAAGATTATATTTTTATCATTTAATCCAATGTTGGTCATTGGGAGTAATTTCACATTGAAGTTGCAAATAAACAAGTGTCAATCTTTTAATAGTTATTATTTCTTAAAAGCACGCCTTTTGTTTGGACAACCAGAATTAATTTTAAATTAATTAATGAGACTTCTATGTTTTAAATTTGGTAAAATATACATCATTTTTTAATTTGGAATATCAAATATAACTGAGGTTGAATTTTTGAAAATTTTCTGAAAACCTTCAATTTTTGATGAATAGTGAAAACAATGAGTAATAGTTAAAAAAACTGACATTTTCATTTAAATTAAATGTTACTGCTTCTGTGAATAATATTTTGAAAATCCAATATATATGGTTGTTATTATTAAGTAAAATTTGGTTCAATAAGATAAAAATAATATTTGGTGAATAGTAACTTTTGACTTTTATTTACCACGGTTAAAGGTAAATAGGGTAATTCAAGGTAAAACTTATATTATAATAATATAAAATTACCTTAACACTTTTACTAAATTTATTGGATGAGTCATGGCCGACCGATAATATCCTTGGGTGAGATTTTTTGGCATTTTAAAGCCATTTGGGTAAGATAATGACATTAATAACTTTTTATTTAAAGTGAAAATAAAAATATCATAAACATGTATTGTTTTGCTAAAATAATTTTAATTCAGGGTTATATAATTGATATATTTGACTATAAATATTCATTATAAATATAAAATGATTTCCTACATCATGGAATTTTATTTATAATTTTTAGACATCAAATAAAAAAAATTATATATGACACAATAATGATGCCGTGTTTACCTCATTAATAAGTGATTTAAATAACTAAGATTATAAAAATTAAAACAATATCAAAAACTAGTCCAATTCTTATTGAATTATTTTATTTCGAAAAATAGTCATCTTATATTATACTTTAATAAGTTTTGGACCTTTAGAAACTGAAAATAATTTTATAATACATTAATATGTTCAAACTTTCCTAAAGAGCCCTACTCCCCCTTATAAAAATCCCTCACCTCTAACCCATTACTCACAACTCTCAAGCTCCTTGGCTCATACAAACTCTGCCCAAATAATATATAAATATACCTCATTCCACCTATAAGCCTTAACTTAGGAATAAGGCACTTCAAGAAATCCTTTTGGTTCAAACCCAATGGAGTTTCCCGATTTAATGGTAACGTCTTCTCTTAAGTTATTTTATTTTATTTCACTTATATAACACCCTAAAATCTTTTTATTCCATAATTTTATAATAAAAAATTATCCTCAATATACTATGTTTTTTATATGAGAAGTATTCGAACACCACTTACACACACCTCCATCTAATGGGTAAAGAAAATACTGTTTCTATGGATGGTGAACTACTGCCTCACAAAACGATGATTTATCAATCTTCTCCTAAAACCTCTTATGGTGGCCATTAATATGAAACTATATTTACATGTGATATATATTATATTTATATTGTCTCTATACTTATTTATTTTTCATTTATATCATATCTTTATGGTTTCCATAATGGGTAAATACGATAATTTCATTTGAAGAAGTGCGGACTACCGCCCCTCAAAGTGATATGACTCATTCATGCCATACGTGGAACATATAAATGATGTAATTAATGAAATTATATATTATATTATAATTTAATTATAACATAACTTTTTATCATTATGTTTTCATTCCATTAAATATGAAATAGAAATGAAAGTAGCATTCATGCGTATGTACGGCTTACCGTCTCCATGAATGGTGCATTTCATTTCTTACCTTTAAATGTTATGTACTCTTATAAATAAATATATATAATTGATATATATGATATATATGATATATCAATCATGAATATAATTCTGGATATAGTGTAATTTTGACGACATGAACAACTTGTTATTATATGAAGTTCATTTTTGACTCAAGTGCAAAATATCGAAAAAACAACCATTATTAACTTAAATGACTTCATAATGTTTATAACATGGTAATAAGTAATATAAAAGGAATAATAAACTTGAAAAAGGTTCTTAGGCAAGTATAAATTAACTTTCGTTTATTATTCATGATATTTAAATAATAAACGAGTCAAGCTGGACACAAGGTATGGGGTTTTCATCTCACTTTTTATTTCCATGAGATTCATGCTATATTTGCCACTATTTACTTTTGTGTAGTGTATGTACTACCCATGATTTTATTAATTCTGTAATATAATATAATTTATATGTATCTAAATCTTCATTTTATAATCCTTATTTCATGTGGTGTATGTTTCGTAAGTTACCAAATCGGTAAGGGAACCTTTCACTGTACTCTTTTAGTCAAAGACATCTTTTATGTCATGTCTTTTAATTTCTATTTTATTATGTTGGGATTTGTTATTTTATAACCTTGTTTATTTAAATTTTCTATCCATGTTATGATATACCCTTTTCAAATTAATCAACTCATTTTCTAAATTTTAAAGTGACGTTGTTAGGATGTCAAATTTGTGTAAGGGAATTTCTTAACCCAATTTCAATTCTTTGGGTTAAACTCCTACTTCTGGATTATTTCATGCTATGAATTTGTGTAAATGACCTATGATTTTTTTTACACATAATATCCAATTATATTGGGTGTATTATTATTCGTCACACATAATTATTTCATTGATTTATCCTTAATCTAAAGATATGATCTTTGTAAGGGACTTTGTCTCAATTTACATTCCATTGAGAATTATTTGTTGTTATACACCAATTAACTTTAATATGGTTTATATACTTCCTTTTTATATATTATATCATGAATATCCATATTCTCATGATATTATAAGTTTTTTTAATGATATTCCTCAATTATTTTTATTTAAGAATTTATCATTTGGTTAGGAACACTTTAACTAAAATATTATTTTAAATGCTTTCAAGATTTATTCTTCTAAATATTTCTCATTAATGTATGTGTTTTAAAAATAGTTTTAAAGATTTATTTATATGGAAATTAATGTTTTGAAATTAAAATTTATTTCAAATGATTCAATATGGAATGGGACACTTTAAATCACAAATATCTTTACTAAATTTTTTAAATGGTTTGATAAATAATTTATTATGTCAATAAATTTAAATAATATATTGTGATTGAAATATGGAAATGTTTTTTCTCTTTATGTTTGTTTTATGTGTTATGAATATGTTATAGTTCTTAGGAATTGTTTATGTATATGGGTGGTTCCATGATAAACCTAGGGCAAGTGAGCCCGAGATAGTTCTCCAATGCATTGGGTAATATGACGGAGGTAAACGTTAATGTTTCTCCTAAGAGATTTAGGGAATATACTATGATGGGTATTCCAAATGTAACTCCCAATGTAGTTGTGAAAGCTACAACATAAGTATGTTATGGATACCACAAGTTACCTTTATGATTTATGATTTCTATGTGTTATTCATAAATTTTATGATTTCATAGGGTATGTTAAATAGCTTATGTTTTGTATGTTTTGATGGACTGCTTTTTTTGTTTCTTTATTTTATAACCCTTATTATGATTTTTATGCTCATCCCATGTTTTAAATTTTTTTCACAGTTCTTAAATATGAATAGGGTCAAGGACGGGATCAAGGAAAAGGAATGTTGTCCAAAACATGGAATTAGACATGTTTTTTAATAGTTTTTATTTTATGAAAAAATAGAAACTGAGTAGAAGTGTCTACTTTGTAATTTTTGAGATGTAATGCTATAGTTATGGACTAATTATCTAAAACTCTAAACTAGAGAACATCCTCAATTATAGTTATTCATTTAATTCAAGATTATGTAATGTTTTAAGGATAGGTCCTTATAGTTGGCATGAGAGGTCGATTAAGATAACTTTTGAGGTTAGGGTGTTATTTAAGCATAAGTGACATAACTATAATGGTTATCATATCGGAAAGAGTCATAGTTTTTTTGATAAATAGAATGAGTTTAAGATAACATAAACAAGTATGTTTTAGTGTTTACCCTCCTCATAAGATTTTATATGATTATTTTATTGATATACTCACACTGAACTTTATTAAATGGCTAGATGTAGCAGGAACCAAAGTAATAATGGATGTAAAGAAATCTGTGAAGGTTTTCTGAATATGAAACTGAATTAAATGGGAGTTTCAATGAGAACTTTTATGGTTATTCTCAACCAACTATCTAGATTCATGATAGGCCACCTGAACCTTGGATATTTTTATAAGCTATCATACATGCAAGAATCAAATCCCTACAGAAATTCAGGTAATAATCATACAGGTAAGTATATTCAAATACTTATGTGTCAAGGATGTGGAAAGAAACACTTAGGAAAATTATCCAATGGGATAGGAATATACTATAGATGTGGTAATGGAGGTCATAAAGCAAGAACCTATCATTAGAAAAGGAAGTGTCTAGTTGACTCTAGGAAAGGGAAAGAAGTTTGTTTTGAAGGATCAATTAATTGTTTTAAATGTATTGTTCATGATAATTATTCAAATAGATGTCCTACGAAGAAGTTTCAGGAATGGGATCGGTAAGATCATAAAAATATATTTTTTCTAATTCCTGATGCCATTGCAATTGAAGATGAGGAAACTGACAAAGACCAATGAAAGGGATGAATTATTTCTTATCTGATGTTTTGACATTATTGAATCTTAGGAAATGATTAATGATTTTGTTTGTAGGAATGAATAATTATGGAATATGTTGGAAAATAATGGATAATGAACTATGAATATTGTTGAATGAGTAAAAATTATATATATAAGGGATTCAAGAGTTATGGTACATTTTAAGATGATGAAATGCTTAAAAGTATTAAGGATCTATTGATGATGGGATTACCTTGGTAGACTTTTTCTAGTATGTGTAACCATAATGTTTGATATGTGAAAATGTTATTCAAGAAATAGTTATCTTTTCTTGTGTGGACATAACAGATAATATTAGGAGTTCATATAATATTTTGTTTTTTTGGTAATTAAAGGATATTACTTTATGTGATGAAAAAGCGAGGTATGAGATAAAATTTGTGGTTAAAATATGTTATGGTTATTTTTAAGGGATTTATCTCATTTTTGGGAATGTTATAAAATTATATAGTTCTTGAAAAAGTATAACATGTAGACTGTGTTACAACTCGTTGCATCGGACAAAGCTGTAAGAATTAAACCCACAACCGAAGTACAAGTGGGATTTACCACCTACCACTGGACTACGTGAAGTCCCTTGTTAGTATGACTTATTATTTTTAGTTAAATGATTTTATTGATCTAGAATAAGTTGATTTGGGATATTATTTTTTTTCAAATATATATCCTTGGTATAGGAAAATGATTTGGTGATTAAGTGATAAAGGATATTTTGGAAGATGTTTTCTCTTTTTGGGAAACTATATGCCTAAAGAAAATAGAATACTTTGTGATTTCAATTGATGAGTAGTGGTAGAATTTTATTTTGGAAGTATCTATGTTTTTATTATGGACATATGTCGATTTGGGTTATTTATGGAAATGATTGACCTATCATAGAGAATATGTTATTAGTTTAATTACTTTTCAGTATGAGACTTTAAGAGTAATGGATGTTATTTAGAGACTCTTTGATCAAATCCTTCTGAGTTTTGGGTTTCAATCTTAGTTGGATTATTTTGAATAATTTTTTTAAAGGAAATATTTTTATTGAATGGTATTTGTTGAAATTTGAGTACTGTTTGTTGAATTTTGGAGATTAAGAGTATTATTTCTCTTTATAAAGGATTATCCTTTTTGGGTATTATCTGATCTCGTACTAACCATTTTGATTTTGGTTGATGTCTAAAGATAGGGGAAATATATAGTTTATCTTTTTTAGATTATGTGATAATCTAGAAGTTGATTCTAGCACTTTAGGCGTGACCAAGTCATCTTGAATACTTACCGTTTGGAGAAAAGATGAGTTTGTGATAGAATTGTATTAAAGGATGACACTCTATATGACAAGTAAGTATATTTCCTTATGATCTTTGTCTAGTTATTAATAAAATTATTCAACTCTATAAAAAGGATATTGAAGGAAAAATGTCATAAGCTCTTTTTTATCATCAGACTTTTACCCAACCACAAATTTATGGTTTTATGGTGGCTAACTTTCTGTGATCAACTTCTTTATCACTCTCTATTAATCTTTGAGACTTTGTTTCTCTTTCATATCCATGTTTTCTTACATGGAATCCTAGTATGGGTTACCTCGGGTGACCTTTTTACTTCTCTTTCTTTCTTTTAATGTGATAGTTTTTTACTCTTTTTGTGATGTGATTATTTTAATGATGTTTCCAAGCCCAATTTTAAAATTGCGAGGATGCAATTCCCAAAAGAGGGAAGGATGTAACAGCCCAGATGAATAAAGAATATCAAATTTTCATATTTATTAATATTTGTCAATTAAATATTAATTTTACTTTAAAGGAGATTCCATGTTTGATGGTGTACTCGATACACAATAATGAGTTTCTTTGAAATCTTACATTACACACAACATTAAGTTATACCAAAAAATAATATAATAATATTTTTTTTAAATGGTAGTTAATGCATAGATATTTTATTGGTGGGAATAAATATAACTAACTAGAATATGCTTACACATGTTTTTCAAATGTTTTTAAATTTATCCAATTGATGTTAGAGGCTTAAAATGTGAATGAATCTAATTTTAAGCATAAATACTCTAATATTCCTTAAAAGGTCTATTTACCGCCTTTTGATTGAGAACCCACTATAAATATTGTTTTGGTCACTTTTATATGTTATATTTGAAAAAATAAAATTTTTATTTAGAATCGGGACATCAAAATTTACTTTGGGTAAATTTTTGTTATTTTTCTTAAAAATCATTTTTAATGAATAGTAAAAAATACTATATTTTAATTTAAAACTGCCTTTTAATTTAATTTGTTTATATGGTTATATTATCATTTTAATTGGTTTTAAAGTGTAATTAGGTTATATTTTTACCATTTAATACAACTTTGGTCATTGGAAGTAATTTCACATTGAAATTGGACATAAAAAAGTGTCAATCTTTTGATAGTTATTATTTACTAAAAATATGCCTTTTTGACAATGGGAATTAAATTTAAATTAATTAATAAAACTTCTATGTTTTGAATTTAGTAAAATATAAATCATTATTTAATTCATAATATCAAATATAGATTAGGCTTATTTTTTGGTAATGTTTTTGAAAACCTTCAATTTTTGATGAATTGTGAAAACACTAGGTAGTAGTTTAAAACCTGAATTTTTCATTTAAATAAAATTTTACCACTTCTGTGAATTAAATTTTGAAAATCCGATATACTTGGTTGTTATTAGTATGTAAAATTTGGTTCAATAAGATTAAAATATTTTTTGGTGAATAGTAACCGTCGACTTTTATTTACCACAGTTAAAGGTAAATAGGGTAATTAAAGGTAAAATTAATATTATAATAATATAAAACTACCTTAACACTTTCCCTAACCTTATTCGATGATTCATGACCAACCAATACAATCCTTGGGTGATATTTATTGGACTTTTAAAGCCATTTGGGTATGATAATGACATTAATAACTTTTTATTTAAAGTAAAAATTAAGATATCATGAACATGTATTTTTTTTCTAAAAACAATTTAATGTGGGGTTATATAATTTATATATTTGAATATAAATATTCATTTAAAATATAAAGAGATTTAAAACATCATGGAATTTTATTTATAATTTTCTATGCAACAAAAAAATAAAATTATTTATGACAGAATAATGATGCAGTGTTTACCTCATTAATGAATGATTTAAATAAATAAGATTATAAAAATTAAAACAATATATAAAACCTGTCCAATTATTATTGGATGATTTTATTTTGAACTAGAGTCATCTTATCGTTGACTTTAATAAGTTTTGGGCCTTTAGAAACCGAAAATAATTATATAATAAAATAATAGTTTCAAACATTCCTAAAGAGACCCTCCTCCCCCTTATAAAAAGACCTTACCTATAACCCATTACTCACACCTCTCAATACCCTTGGCTCATCCAACCTCTTCCCAAATAATCTATCATGATCCCCCTATTCCTCCTAGTAGCCTTACCTTAGGCAGAATACACTTTTAGAAAACCTTTTGGTTCAAACCAAAGAGAGTGACCTGATTTAAAGGTAATGTCTTCTCTTAAGTTGTTGTCTTTTGTTTCACTTCTACAACAACCTAAACTCTTTTTATTCCATTATTTTATAACAAAACCATTATCCTCGATATTATATTTTTTGGATATGAGACGTATTTGAACTAAACTTACACACACCTCCATCTAATGGGTAAAGAACATATTGTTTCTATGGATGGTGAACTACTACCTCACGAAACGATGATTGTTCAATCTTCTCCTACCACCTATTATGGTGGCCATTAAGATGGAATTGTATTTAAAAGTGATATATATTATATTTATATTGTCTCTATACTTCTGTATTTTTCATTTATATCATACTTTTACGGTTTCCATAGCGGGTAAATATGATAATTTCATTTGAGGATGTGCGGACTACCGCCCCCTCAAAGTGATATGACTCATTAATGCCATACGTGGAACATATAAAGGATGTAATTAATGAAATTATATATGATAATATACTGAAATAATAATATACCTATTTATCCTTATGTTTTCATTCCATTAAATATGAAATAGAAATTAAATTAGCATTCATGCGTACGTACGTCTTACTGTCTCCCGGAATGGTGCATTTCATTTCATACCTCCAAATCTTATATACTATTATATATACATATATATACTGGATATATATGATATATTTGATATCTAAGTCATGAATATAATTTTGGATATAATTTAATTGTGACCACATGAACACCTTGTAATTATAAGAAGTTCATTTTTGACTCAAGTACCAAATATCGAAAAAACAACCATTATTAACTTAAATGAATGAATAATGTTTATAAAATCGTAATAAGTGGTATAAAAGGAATAAAAAACTTATAAAAAATTCTTAATCAATTATAAATTAAATTTAGTTTTTTATTCATGAGATTTAAAGAACAAACGAGTCCAGTCGGACACAAGGTAAGGGGTTTTCATCTCACTTTTTATTCCCGTGAGATTCATGCTATATTTGCCACTATTTACTTTTGGGTGGTGTATGTACTGATGATGATTTTATTCATTGTGTTATATAATTTTATTTATTGGTATTTAAATCTTCATTGTATGATCCTTCTTTCATGTGGTGTATATTTTGTAAGTTACCAAATCGGTAAGTGAACCTTTCATCGTACTCTTTTAGTCAAAGTCTTATTTTATGTCATGTCTTTTAATTTCCATTTTCTTATGTCAGGAAATGTTCTTATATATTCTTATTTATGTACATTTTATGTACATGTGATGGGAGACCCTTTTCTCTTTCATCAACTCATTTTATGAATTTTAAAGTGATGTCGTTAGGCTGTCGAATTTCTGTAAGGGAACTTCTTAACCCAATTTCAATTTTTTGGGTTAAAATTATACTTCTTGATTATATCATGATATGAATATGTGTGAATTACCTCTGATTATTTTACACTTAATATACACTTATATTGGGTGTATTCTTATTTTTCACACATAATTATGTCATCTATTTATCCTCAATCTATTGATATGATCTTTATAAGGGATATTGTATCAATTTAAATTCCATTTAGGCTTATTTGCTGTTATACACCAATTCAATTTTATATGGTGTATATAATTCACTTTTACATATTATATCATGAATCTCCATATTCTCAGGATATTATAATCACCGTTTAATGTTATTCATCAATTTTTTGTATTCAAGTGTCGATCATTTGGTTAGGAACTCTTTAACTAAAATATCATTTTAAATGTTTTAAAGATTTATTCTTCTAAATATTTCTCATTAATGTATATGTTTTAAAAATAGGTTTAAGGATTTATTTATATGGACATGAATGTTTTGAAATTAAAATTTATTTCAAAAGCCTCAATGTGGAATGAGACACTTTGATTCAAAACCCTCTTTACTAAATGTTTTAAATGGTTTTGAAAATGGTTTGATAAAACATTGATTAATTAAATATATTTAAATTATATATAGTGATTGAAATGTGGAAATGTTACCTTTCCTTTATGTTTGTTTTATGTGTTATGAAAATGTTATAGTTCTTGGGAATTTTTTTCTTATACGGGTGGTTCTGTGATAAACCTATGGCGTGTGAGCTCGAGATATCTCTCCAATGTATTGGGTAATGTGACGAAGGTAAACATTAATGTTTCTCTTAAGAGATTTAGGGAATATACTGTGATGGGTATTCCATATGTAACTCCCTACATAGCTGTGAAAGCTACAATGTATGTATGTTATGGATTCCACAAGTTACCTTTATGATTTATGATTTCTATGTTTTATTCATAAATCTTATGATTTCATGAGGTATATTAAAGATATTATGTTTTGTATGTTTCAATGAACTAATGTTTTATTTCTTTATTTTATAACCCTTACTAAGCTTTTTATATTCATCCCAAGTTTTGAAATATTTTTCACTGGTCTTAAAGATGAATAGGGTCAAGGATGGGATCAAGGAAAAGTCATGTTGTCTAAAACATGTAATTAGACATGTTTTTTAAGAGTTTTTATTTTATAAAAAAATGGAAGCAAAGTAGAAGTGTTTACTTTTTAATTTTTTATATGTAATGTAATAGTTACGGAAAAATTCTCTAAAACTCTAAACCTGAAAAGATCCTCAATGAAAATTATTCATTTAATTCAAGATTATGTAATGTTTAATGGTTGTATCCTTATAATAAGTATGTGTAAGATAAAGAAGGACACCGAGTTCAATGTTTGATGAATTTTCAATGAAATCTTGTTTTATTCAGTTTTATATTTTGGAAGAAATGAGTATGGTTTTATGGTATCTACTCCGTAATAATGTGTACTGTTTGGAATGTATTATGTACCAATTCTCTAAAGCTCTAAACATGAAAAGATTATCAATGTCAAAGGATGTTATTTCATGAAAAAATTCAAGATTATGTAATATAATAAGGTCGGGTCTGTATTTTTGGTATCATTGGATGATTTAAACAACTTTAGGGGTTAGGATGATGTTAATATAATACAATAATATTTTTACTCTATGGTTAATTTTAAATGTTATATCATTTCAAGATTACTATATTGCTTCGACTAAGATATGTTTGTTCAGAATGGTTGTCCACAAAAGAAACAGGGAAGATAAAGAGGAGAGGCACCAATGGAATGACATCCTTCTGAATCTATAGACCTGATTGGTAGGGATTGGAGATGAGTAGTTTGTGATAGTAATGGATCAGCTGATGCTGGAAATAAATTGTGGTGGAATCCATGAAAGAGAATAACTAGAGGTACCACAATGGGACAAGAAAATAGTGGAACATTTTATGATACAACAACCATCTGTTTTCAATGTATTTTCTGACATAGTAGTGGATAGAGGATGGATTAACACCCATGAAATGATATTTGATGTAACGGGTTGTTCAGATAATCAAAATTAAAGTCCTTCCATTTATCATTTTGAAGGTGAAGCTGATCAGTGGTGCTAATTAGTAAGGAATATTAGGGATAGAGAAGATATTTATTCCTTAGAGTGAGATATATTTAAAAGTAATTTCCTTGAAAAATATTTTCCTAAGGTGTTGTGAATTAGGATGGAGAAGAAATTCCTTAAATTGAAAAATATGGATAAAGATTCAATGGTCATGTATGAAGCGAACTTCACCCAACTGGTGAGGTATGCTCGAAATCTTATTCTGGATCTTAATAGCAAAATCAAACGATTTTACTCAATATTAAAGCCATGTTATCGAAGGTAGTTGGCCTCTTGGGAATTCAAAAGTTATGAGAAACTTGTCCAATGTGAAGAGAGGATAGAAATGGAATTTGTTGATGATCAATTTTTTTTTTGAAATAAATTGAAGAATAGGTCTAGATGGCTGATGATGGGTAAGAATAAACCAAAAAAATCTGATGGTAAGAAAATCCAGTTTTCAGTTTGTGAAAAGTGTGGCAAGAAGAACTATGGGGAATGTATTACCAAAACAGAGAAGTGTTTTCGATGAGGTAAGTTTGGACATATGGCCCAAGATTGTAATTAAACTCATCATAAGACTAATTTTAATATGAAAACATTTAAGTGTTTTAATTGTGGTGAGATGGGTCATTATGAAAATGCATGCCCAAAGAGAAATCCAAATGATACAAAGAAGCCAGACAACAAGCATAAAGGTGTAGTGAGATCTTTTGTGACTACATTAGTAGATACAGGGATATCTGATGAAGTTATATCAGGTGCCTTAATTTTTTTCTCAGTTTCTTCTAATGTTTTGTTTGATACAAGGTCTACAAATTCATTCATTTTTGAGAAAGTTTCTTGTAAATTGGAAATATCACCTCAAAAAATGAGACTAGAACTCATTATTAAAACACCAGGGGAAATATTATAGAAAAGAGGAATTATAATAATCTATCTATTATGGTATATGGAAAGATTTTACCAGAAAACCTTGTCTTTTTCCCTTAGTAGAATTTGATGTCACTCTAGGAATGGATTGGGTTTCTATTTATCATGCCACTATAGACTGTAGAGCTAAAGAAGTTGTTTTTCAGAAAGAGTTCCAGTTTTAAACAAGAATGAAAACATAAATTGTTAACATATTAGGAAGCTGAGAAACTATTGAATGATGGAAATGAAATTTATCTTGTTTACATTGTTGAAAAAAAGGGAACAGTTCGGATTAATGATGTTATAGTGGTAAATGAATACCTGGATGTTTTTCCTAATGAGTTACTCGGTGTTATACCTAATCACAAAGTTGAATTGAAAATTTCAAAACCACCAAATCATATGGCTCAAATACAACTTCTTGAATTAAAAAAGCAGTTGCATGATTTTCTTGATAAAGGCTTCATTCATCCAAGCACTTCACCATGGGGTGATCCTGTTTTGTTTTTTCAAAAGAATGATGGTTTCATGAGACTTTTCATTGATTATAGAGCCTTGAATAACATCATTGTTAAAAAAAATGCATCCTTTGCCTCATATTGATGAATTGTTTGATTAGATCCAGGGATATCAGTACTTTTTAAAGAATTACTTGAGATTCGAATACCATCAGCTGAAGGTGAAGGAGGATGAAATCCCAAAAATAGATTTTTGTACTAGATATGGGAATTATGAATTTGTTGCTATGCCAATCTGGTTAACTAATGAACTTACTGTATTCATGAATCTTATGAATAGAATATTTCATGAGTTCTTGGATAAGTTTGTGGTTGTGTTTATTGATTAAATTATGGTATTTCCTAAGAGTAAAGAGGAACATGAAAAACACATGTGGGTTGTTTTGAAAACTTTAAAGGAAAAGAAACTATATAGAAAACTCAGAAAGTTTTATTTTTGATTGGAACAAATTTCTTTTATTGGGAACATTGTAAATAAGGATGGAATAACACTTAATCCTCTCAAAACAATAGTGGTTGATGAATGGAAAATAACTAAAAATGTTACATAGATTTGTATTTTTTTTGGATTAGCATGTTATTACTGACAATTTATTAAGAACTTTCCACAGTTTTCTAGCCCAATAATGACGTTAACACGAAAAGGGGTTAAATTTATTTAGAAATAATAATGTGATGTTTGATTTTAGGAACTGAAGAAGAGATTGGTGAATGCTCCGATTTTGGCCTTTCCTTCCTGAAATAGTGAATTTTTCATCTAAAATAGTCTTTCTTTGAAGGGGATTGGTTGTGTTCTGATGTATAATGATCAGGTAAGTGCTTATGATTCAAGAAAACTAAAACCTCATGAGTTAAATTATCCCATTCATGAATTATAATTGGCAGCTGTGGTTTCTTCTTTGAAAATTTTGAGGCATCATTTATACGAATCCAAATGTCAAATACATAATGACCATAAAATTATCAAGTATATATTCATTCAGAAGGAATTAAACTTGAGGCAAAGAATATGGATTGAATAGATAAAGGATTATGATTTCATGATCAATTACAATCCATGAAAAGAAAACAAAGTGGAAGATTCCTTTAGTTGAAAACATCATGTATCTTTAACTATGTTATGTTTGGAACATGATCCCTTGATTAATGGTTTGATGAATTTTGGCTTACAAGTTATTGGTGCAGGAAATACCTTTTTTTGGTTTAGGTTTTAGTGCAGTCATCATTGTCTGTCAAAATTAAGCAAGTGCATAAGGAAGACAATGAGATACAGAAAAAGGTATAATTGGTAAAAATGGGTAAGTTTCCAGAATTTAACCTTGATAAAGATTGTGTTTTAAGATTTCTTAAAAGGTTGTGTGTGCCTTGTGATTCCCATTTGAAGAAAGATTTGTTGTGTGAAGCTCATAGTTATCCATTTTTAGTTCATCCTGGCATTACTAAGATATATAGAGACCGTTGGGAGTATTATTAGTGGGATGGAATGAAAATATATATTGTTGATTTTACCATGATATGTTTGAAAAGTCAATAGTTTAAAGTAGAGTGGTAGTTACCGAAGTGGATGCTTTAGCCTTTTCTAGTGCTAGAGTGGAAATGGGAGAATGTATCTATGGACATTGTGGTGGTATTACCTAAGATTTTGAGAGGTTATAATGTGATTTGGGTTATTGTTGATTAGCTAAAAAAATCTGCACATTTTATTTCTATTCGAGATATAATGTCTTTGGATCATCTTTCTCGACTGTACCTTGAAGATATTGTTAAGTTACATGGAGTTCCTCTTCCTATTTTATATAATTGGGATCCCAGGTTCACTTCTAACTTTTGGAAGGGGCTTTAGAAGTCGTTGGGTATAGAATTTAATTTTAGTACAACTTTTCATCCTCAATAAGGTGGGTAGTCAGAATGAATGATTCAGACTTTGGAGGATATGCTTCAAGTTTTTTCAATGGACTACTAGGGAAGTTGGGATCAACATCTTTCTTTAGTTGAGTCTTCTTATAATAATAATTTTCATTCCAGTATACAGATGGAACCTTTTGAGGAATTTTATGGGAAGAGGTTTTGGACTCTAGCATTTTATGATGTAGTCAGTGAAAGAAACTTGATGAGGACAAAATTAGTAGAGGAAGTGGCTGAGAAAGTGAAGATGATCCAACATCACATGAGGATATATCATAACAGGTATAAAAGTTAGGAAGATAACAGGAGGAAAGTATTATATTTCGAGGTAGGTGACTATGTTTTCCTTAATATCTCTCATTGGAAAACTGTGATTAATTTTAATAAGAAAGGAATGATAATTAAATGCTTCATCGGTCCTTTTTAAATCCTAGAGAAAGTTGGACCAATTGTATATTGAGTAGCTTTTCCTCTATGTTTGTCTCAGTTACACAATGTTTTTCATGTTTCGATTTTGGGAAAGTATGTTCCAAATTCAACTAATGTTTTCAGCCTGGAAGCAGTTCAACTGGAAGAGAACCATTCTTATGAAGAGAAACCAGTTCAGATTCTTGATCGAAGGCAACACATATTGTAGAATAAGATAATACACCAGGTAAATGTTTTTTGGATAAACCACATGGTTTAATAAGCAACATGGGAGTCTAAAAATGCTATGAGGGAAATGTACCCTCACTTGTTTAATAAGTAAATAAAATTGCGAGGATGCAATTTCCTGATGGTGGGGATAATGTAACACCAAAAGGTTTTCTAAAAATAAATTGAAATGCCTGAAACATTGTTTTATGTAGATATTTAGAACTATCCTTTAAACATAACTTTTTTCACTTCTATGTTTTGAATTTTGAAAAAACGGTCATCTATAATTATGTTTAGTAAGTTATTTTGAGTCTAATGGAATCAACATTATTTTTTGGTGAATATTAACATACCATTATGAATAGCAATATGACACTAGTTAATAGTAAATTGTTTTTTTATTTTTTAAGATAATGTTATCCTCATTAATTATTCAATGTGATATAAAAGAAGTTATAGATTAAATTTTTTTATTTCTGAATAAGGTATGATTTTATTTAAAAATTAAATTAATAATATTTAGAAAATTATTTTCAGAAAATGGAGTTAAATTTTTTAATTCTACACATAGAAAAATGGTTAGGGTGATTTTTTGGAAATTTTCTGAAATTCAAGAATTTTTTATGAGTAGTGAAATACGGTAAAATACCTTATATTCAGATTATCAGTTAAATACACTTTTTATGAAATAATGAGTGATGTAAGACCACTTGGTTCAAACTCACATTCCATTATTACTATTTTGAGTCACATGAATTAATACTATTCGTAGTCTTGAGCAAAAATATTATAATAATGATTAAAATAATAAACAATACCTCCTCTCCTACACTATAAATACCACCATCATTCCCCTCTTCCTCCCACACATCTCAAGCCTTGAGCCTTACCTATGTTCTACCCAGTATTCCTCCCAAGACTCTTCACCACGTCCTAGAGCTACTGGTTTCACCAAAAGGCCAACACTAAAGGCCTTCAGAAGGATCTCAAGGAGAAGAGATCAAGAGGTAAACATCCACTTTTGTTTTCTTTATTTTCTTTAATTTTATGTTATTATTTTTAATTTCATTTGGATTACATTGGAATATTTCATTACGTATCCCCCTTACTTCTCATATTATGTATAAATAATGAGATACCCTTTTTCTATCATCAAAATATTTTCTGAAATTTTAAGCGACACTGTTAGGCTGCCCAATTTTCGTAAGGGATTTCTGAACTATTATTCTATTTCAAGATTCCTTTCTTTTCTTTTTATTATATCACCGCCTCTTATAAAATAGAAATGAAGGATAAATTATCTTAAATATTCTGGATTTCATAATGTTTATGGAATAATCACCATTATATTTCTTCTCCTCTCCCAATTATTCAAGAAATTAAAATACCGTTTGTGATGTGTCGAATTACCGACATCATGGATGATGTGATTTCAATTTCATTTACTTCCTTAAAGAATGGTCATGAAATAATTTTTAGGGTTTAACCATATTAAAATTTATGTATTATATATTATATAATGTTATGGAATCATTTTACACATATGTTATTAATTTATAAAATAAACGAGTTCATTACGATCAAAGAATCCCCAAAATGACCTAAACAAATATCAATAATGTTTTAACTTCTGAATCATCCTCATATCAGAATTCAAAATGATAAATGGTATCATTTTTGGTAATATAAATATGTAAACACCACTCCATTACAATTCTAGATTTTCACTTCCAATTGACAAGAATATCTATCATGAACCGATCATGGGAATTATGTATAAAATGCATAAAAAACAATGTAAGGAACAAAATACTAATAATTAAAGGGTGAAATGATGTAATTAAATGATCATATAAGATATTATAAAGTTGAATATTTTTTTTAATGAAATTAATAACAATATTTTAACAATTATACGAGAGTTTTAAACAAGTTTGAAGAAAGACCAACCTGAGGAAAGGGAATTCTTAACCCAATTTCAATTATTTGGGTTAACCTTCTACATCATTATTTATGTGGTATTAAATTTTTTCATGTGATAAAATTTGTTTATATTATGATTAATTATTATTATTTACAGTTTATATACATATTCCATCCAAACTATTAAATCTCTCTTCAATTATATAATATTTATAAGGGACTTTTCTGTTAAAAACCTCTTTTAAAATTATATTTTATGAAATTCAAAAGAAATATTTTTTATGAAATTATTAATGTTGTGTGATTATGTTATGGTTATTGGGAATTATTTATGATGAATGGTGAGACCTATATCTCTCTCCAATGCATTTGGTATGTGTATGTTGGAGGTCAATTGTATGGTTACTCCAATAGTAACTGCGATGGTTACAGAAATTATAAGGTAGCTGTGAGGGCTACAAATTATAAGGTAACTGAGAGGGTTACAAAATTAGGTATGTAATTCCAAAAGATAAATTTATAGTTCTATTTATGTTCTTATGTTTTTTGGGGATCTTGGTAAAATATCATGTTTCACAAAGTTTGTATATATGGGGGACAAGTATGTCTTTTTAAAATGATTTCATATGTTACAATTATTCACGGACTAATATATTATTTCCTTATTTTCATATCCCTTATTGAGATTTTTTTCTCATCCCATGTTTTAAATTATTTTTACATGTTATAAGGATGTATAAGAAAAATAAGGAAGTCGAGTTAAATGTTTGATGAATTTTCAATGAAATCATGTTTTATTTAGTTTTATATTTTGAAATAAATGAGTAATGTTTTTGTGGTATCCACTCTGTAATAATGTGTAATGTTACAAATTTATTATTCCCCAATTATATAAAGATATAAACTTGTAAAGATCCTAAATGCGAAAGGAAGTTATTTCTTGACTAAATACAATATTATGTAATATAATAATTTTTGGTTCTTATATCTTTCCCTTATCTATACCTGTTACCATATAATCTGTTTGGGTCCAAAACATGACCCAGATAGGGTGTGAGACGAATCCCAGTAGACAACCATCAAAAGATCAATACCTAACTATAAATTTATATATATATCAGGCAATATGCCTAAATGAATCAATAAACATGGAAGTACCAAAAAGTAACCAATCATAATGTTTTCAATTACATTTAATTACATTTGTTATTAAATCCGTCGACACATGTAAACCTTGAGATCTAGCCCATGATCTGTATCCCCTATGAAAGTAACAAAATAGATGTCTCAAAAGAACATATAAAAAAAGTAAGACTGAGTCTAAGCTAGTGATTTGTCTTGGAAGACTCGACATAATCATTCAATTATTCACAATTACCCTTTGGGAAAGTTCTCATAGTCAAATCCCCTCGGTCTAGCATAATAACAATTAATTTAATAATGACCCCCTGGGAAGCCCTCATAGTCTAACCCATTTGGTCTAACTTAACACTAATCATTTACAAATGAACATCAGGGAAACTCTCATGTTCAATACCCCATGGTCAACATAGCATTAATAAATTATAAATGACCACCTGGGTAGCTCTCATTTTCTAAACCCCCAGGTTGAAGACCACCTTGTGGCTCTCACAGTCAATACCCCTAGTCAACATAATAGAAAAACTTACATAAATGGACGTACCTCATGAATCTCTCATAATCTAATTCAGCTTGGTCAACCTTCCACAATGTATGTCACATGCATCTCATATAATCAATATCTCCATTCTAACAAAAAAAGGCATGGAAAACAAGGAAAACCTAACAGGAAACCTAGAACAAACAACCATAAACAATCAATCAAGGAAAATTCACCCACGGGGTGTCCCATAACCATATAATTTAACCTTACACATATGAAACTACCCTTTATCAATCAACTAAATAATAACAGGTAACAAACAAGGTTTAATTTCAAAACACACAATACCCCAAATGTGGGTATACATAACTTTTAGCATATATAATCCAAAGACAAGCAATAAAAGTCACAAACCTCTTACCTCTATATCATATGATCAATTTCCTTGAATTTTATCCCTTAAATTGTCCTAGATCAGCGTAGATCCAAAAAAAAGTGAAAACACCAATCCTTGAATAACTCACAAGAGAGGAAGAATTAGGAATAAAGGATCTAGGTGTTTTGAGAACACACCAGTGTGATTCCAACGCACCTGGCGGTGTCTCAGTTAGAGCTTAGATGGAGAATCGGGAGGTGTTTAGAGTTATTTAGTTGTTTTGTCACTCTCTTATATGAACCACTTCCTGAAGAAGGTGTTTTTGAAGATGAGATGTGAACCCACTCCAATTTATCAATTAAAAATAAAAGTACATGGTGTGTTATTTAAGTTTACATGTAGTATGTTTTCTTCAACTGGAACATGACTTAAGATGGTCTGCCAGGTCATCACACAACCATGTACCCAGCCATTACACGACCAGTACGCAGCTGTACGCAGCAACCAGGTAAACGGCGTGTACTCAAGAGTAGATGACGTGTACTTAAAAAAACCAATTTCTTCCTATTTTTCTTAAAAAACAACACAAAATCAAGATCCATATGTGAAATGAAGATCCGAGTTCTTACAAACTTCCCCCAAATAAATTCTTCTCTAGATTTCCCTTCCAAGGGTGGTGAAGAAGAATCTACAAACAACTCCTACCACTGTGATTGTACATCAGCCTCCCTCTCCCAAGTCTCGTCCTGTGGTTTCTTATGCTACCATAGCACCCGTACCATAGGAACAAACTGACCATTGTGAACATTCATGATGTGATCCACAATCCAAATAGGGTTCTCCTTGAAGGATGAATCCACCTCCAACTCAACATCCTCAGGTTGAAGAACATGAGACGGGTCTGAGATGTAACGTCGTAGATGAGAAAAATGAAAGATGTCGTGCATATCCCAATACCACTGAGTAACTATAACTGATAGTAAACTGGCCCAAATCTATCCAAAACATAAAATGGCCCGAAAAATATTGGTGAAAGCTTCTCCAACCTCATAATCACCCTATTTCCCAACCTCAGTGTGACACATAAGAAAATCTGATCTCAGACCATGAACTCTAGAGGTAGTCATCATTGATCAACATAAGATTTCTGGTGAGATTGTGCAGTAGCCATCCTCTTCCAAATTAACCCCCCTACTTAGTGGTCTCCTGAACAAGACGAGGTCCCAATATAGTTGCCTCTCCTGCCTCTATCCAACATAGGGTTGATCGGCATGGACTACCATACAAAGCATCATAAGGTTCCATTTGAATAATTTCCTGAAAACTGTTATTGTATGAAAACTCCACCAGGAGTATGCATATCTTCCAAGATCCCATAAAATCTAGGACGCATGATTTAAGCATGTATTTCAAAACCTGAATCATGTGCTTGAACTGGCTATCTGTCTGGGGATGGTAAGATGTACTTAGAAGTACCTATGTAACCAAATATCTATGTATCCCCTTCGAGACATGATTAGCAAACCGAGTGTCATAGTGTGAAATGATAGAGTGTAGAAACCCATGAAAATGTAATATATCTTGGATGTAAAACATTAAAAACTCATCAACACATGAGGTTTCCTTGATCGACATGAAATGTGAAACCTTCATGAGCCTGTTGATAACAACCAAAATGACATCATTTCCTCAAAGAGACCGCGGTAATCCTATCACTAAATCCATCGCGACATAATTCCACTTCTACTCGGGAATGGGTAACTACTGTAAAATCATTTTTGGTCACTGTGTTTCGCCTTAACCAACTGATAAGTGGAATATCTCATAAAAAACCAGATACATTCCTCTTCATGCCTGGACACCAATACTGAGGATGGAGATATCGATACATCTTGGTGACACCAGGATGCATTTCCCATATGAAGTCATGAAAAAATCGCAACATATCCTTGCATATATCTACTAAAACCCATACACACCCATGAAAATGAAAAAAATTATCCTCTCCTACGACCTACCGAAGAGTAGGGTCCTCTCCTGACACACTCCCCCTTAGGACAAGGGCTTAATAATCTAATAGCTGCCTCATTTTCCCTTGTTTCAGAAGAGTAGTGGTAACAAATACAGAAGAAATAAACGTCTTTCCTGGTCTTCTTTTCACCTCCAAATTCATATTAGAGAACAAATCCATAAGTTTTCACTCACTACTAGCCTTCTGAAATGCCTGTATCTAATTTATCCTTTTCAACGCATCATCCACCGCGTTACCTTTTCTAGGAATGTAGGCATGCTCAATGTAGAAATACTGAAGGTACTCAACCCACCTTCGCTATATCAAATTCAGATCACACTGAGTAAAGATATAGTTTGGAATTTTTTTTCATTATATACAACAAAACGGTCTCCCAATAGATAATGTCTCCAACAACGCAAAGCATGCACAACTACAGCCAACTCTAGATCCTACGTCTGATAATTTATCTCATAAGATCTCAACTACTGTGATATGTACGCAACGACTCCTCCCCTCTGCATAAGCACTACTCCCAGCTTGATACCTGAATCATCACAATAAACAGTGTAACTCTAGCCTGAATCTAGAAAAATTAGTATCAGTGCTAAATTCAATCACCCTTTCATCTTCTAAAAGGATGAATAATAGGAAATTTTCCACAATTACTTCACAACCGTATTAGTAATGCCCTCTAGTGGTTCTTCTAAGCTTGAGAAGTCCTGAATAAAGCCCCTATAGTAACCATCCATTCCCAGATAATTCCATACATCAAAGACATTCTCTAACAAATCCCAAGAAAATACTTCTGTCACTTTATATGGGTCTACTAGTACTCTTGTCTCTGAGATAACATGACCTAAAAATGAATCTGGTCCATCAAAAAGTGGAACTTTTAGAGCTTATCATATAACATATGCTCTCTTAGTGTAATCAATATGATCACAATATGGATGGCATCATCATGTCGAGTGTAAGAGTACACCACGATATTTTCCACAAAGGCTACTAAAAAAGAATCCAAGTAAGGTTGGAACACTCGTTTCATTAGTTCCATGAAAACTACTTGTGTGTTCGTGAGACCGAACGACATAACCATGTACTCATATAGACCATACCTACTCTGAAAGGATGTAATAGGTATATCTAATGGTCTAACATGCAACTAAGGATAACTGGATCTCAAGTCAATCTTCGAAAACACCTTGGCTCCTCGAAGTTGATAAAAGAGATGATCAATATTTAGTAAAGGATATCGGTTATTAAACGTCAACTGGTTTAGCTTCCGATAATCCACATAAATTCTAAGGTTACCATATGACTTTTTTCACAAAAAGGACAGACAAAACCCAAGGAGAAGTACTTGGTCAGATGAAACCCTTTTCCTACAACACCTCCAACTGCTTCTTGATCTCATGTAACATTGGTGTAGACATCCTATATAGAGGAGTAAACACTAGTCCCACTTCTAGAACATTCTCAATTGGGAAATCTACCTCTCTCCCCATAGGAAAACCAGAAAATTCACATGTAAAGACATCTCTAAAATTATCCACCACTGGAGGAATGTCTATCTGTGAAGTACCCAGGTCATCCATATATAAACTAGTAATCTGGGCTATAATTCCTCTCAGTCCATGATGCTTAGGTCTTTCTATGCTCTACTGGACATCCTATCCTCCCTTTTGTAGAAAATAACCTCCCTTGGGTGATGTGAAACTCACCCTATATAGATATAAATCAACAAAGTCCTAAAATGTGACTAAAAATTCCATACTGAGAAAGACATCAAATCCTATCATCTCTAAGACATAGAGGTTCCATAAGAAGAGATGCCCACCAACCTCAAGAGGGTACTCCTTGAACTATTGTACACTATCCTTCCTAACCCCAAATGGAGTTTCTAGAATAATAACATCATCATAAGTAAAGATGAACAGACAAAGGCTCTCCACAATGGAAATAAATATAAAAATATGGGAATCCCCTGTATGAAAAATAGAAGAAGCTAAAACTCAGGCAACTAGAATCATACTTATAAACATGGAGGGTTCAAGATATGGATTTTGCTAGGTCTGTTCCTTCATAAAAGTATAACCTATATTGTGGCTCTACAAACCTGTTTAGCTCCCCTAAGTTGATCCACCCTACTATCACTGAAAACCTGACCTTTGGATTCCACTGGCATGACCACCTACTTGGCTGAAAAACCCCAATTACCTGATTGATGAGAAACTGGTGGTCCTGCTCATGAATGTGGAGTTATAATAGATCCCCTCTCACTCACTTCCAGGGATTAAATCTTACAAAAATGATAAATATAGACCATCCTATCGAATGATCGACACTCGATTGGGTCCCTCGGGAAATGTGGCCTCATATGCCTACTCTTCCCACACTGGTAAGACACCACTGGGATACCTGAAGAAACATACCATGAAATCTCCCTGCCACACTTCCTGCTATCGGTCGAAGGAGTACCAAATCTAGATGATAAACTTCCCAGGATCATAGCTCCTAACTCCCTTAGATTGTGCTCAGTAATCAATGTCTTCTTTACTATAACAGTCACCGAAGTTATCCTAAAAACATTCACCTACGATCGAATTTCATACCTGAGACCATCCTCAATCCGCCTTGCCAGTGATAACTTTTCACCTCCCGAAACAGGTGAGAAGTGCTAAATATCTATAAAATAATAAGAGTATTCCATCACTGAAAGAGATCCCTGATCCAAATGCAAGAACTCTTGGGCTTGGTCAGCCCTCAACATCATGGGGTAGAAGTAATCATAAAAGGTCCTCTGAAACTCTTCCTAATCCATATCACGATGACGTCCCACCTATGAGACAACATCCCACCATCTATTGGTGGAATAACATTGCATGTAAATCACAAGCTTCACCCTGATCTTATGAGATTTCTTCAGATGCTTGAAGATAGAATGAATGTCCTCCAACCATGACTCTGCAGCCTGTGGTCTTCCATCCCTTGAAAAAATGGGAGGGTGCTACTACTGGAACACCCTCATCAACTCTACTATAGTCAGGGTAGGATGGGGTGCTTCTTGAAAAGTTTTCATCATCCTCATAAAGCCTTCATTGAACTATGCATCAGCACCTGCATCTGGTATAACAGCTGGGGCCGTGATGGGTACAATATGACGATCTACTAGTAGTCCTTGATCGACCATTTCCTGTGCCTAATCATCACCCTGGACCTATCGTACAACCAGAGGATGTCTTGGTGTCATGAATCAGCAAGGTCAAGAACAAAACTTAGTCCAAGATTATCGAGGACAAGAACTTAGAAGTGCAAGAAAGGAGAAGGAGAAGGAAATAATTTGAGTTTATAAAATAGGGTTACATGGCGTGTAAAACCACTACACGCCGTGTTCCCTTAAGTCTTAACATGGGTGTGTACCTATACGAACCTATTCGTGTAACACCCCATAGACACAACATGTTCTTAATGAGACATGACATGTACATGAATATTCCCTCCTTCCTAGGTACTTCTACACGGCTAGTACTATATGGTTCTGCTGGTGTAACACTAAACTGTGTGTTCACCCTAGACACGACGTGTACCACTTAAGATCCATCCACTAGTGTCATTAGTCACGTGGTCGAGTACATGGTCTATTAAAACACTGTGTGTATAATCTAGACACGGTGTGTACAAACCAGGTTTTATCCACCTATGTCGTTATTCCCATTGCAGGATACACGGTCTTTTACAGCACGACATGTACTCCTCAGACACAATGTGTTTTACCAATTGTCTATCAACCCTGTGTCTCTACTCAAACAGTCAATCACATGGTCCACAAATACACAGTGTGTACATGGCGTACACTGTGTGTACTTAATAAAAGATAGTTCTTCCATAGCATAATAACACATGGAATGTGTTCATAACATCACACACCGTGTTGTCAGGGTTTCCGGACAGTTATCTTCTGAAACTTCTATGGAACCCTAAAAAACATAAATTTTTTATTAGGCATGCCAAGTTCTAATCCGTGAGATCCCATACTCCCTGTGAATAAAAGTATGGCATCCTTAATCATATTAAATTAACATAATTCAATTAAAGTTCAAACATGATCCACTAAATTTTGATCCTAGAGGGTCCATAAAACCTCAGGGACCAAATATTGGCATCCATCCAAATGAAAATTTACATATACCAATACCTTATCAAAATAGTGGGTATTTAAGTCACTTTATCAATTACAATATCATGCATCTCTAGCACAACATCTATCACAATATCATGCAATCAATAATGCACTGTAAATTCCATGATAAGAATGAATGAAATTCAATCTATAGAAAGTACCTATATGACTCATGATATGGAATACCCCATATAATCGGGTTTCAATAGAAATATAACCACAATGATATCAATCATAGCATCAAAAAACAAGTGAATCACTCAATGGTAAAATCAAATCAACAGTAACAATTGAAAAACCAGAAACAAAAATTACAATATTTGAGGTAACTTAGCTTTTCCCTGTACATGGGGTAGCTACTCCTGAGAATAGCTTATTACTAACTACATATTTATTCCTATCCCAGTCTTTTGGATCCAAATTGTAATGAAAAGTATACAATAATCTTGCTCTGATACCACTTTATAACATCTTGGATCAGGGTACCACCCAAGTGTACCCCTGTACTCGGTTGTCCACATACCCTCAAGTGCATTTCCCCAAACCCCAGAGGCTACCAACTTGTGGGGAGGGTGAAGGTAAGACACTGGGGAAACTATTCCCTCATTGGCAGAGTATACATAGTGGAATAAAAAATATTAAACAAAAGTGGAAGCAGTAACACCAAATAGAAATAAACAGTGGAAAACTGAAATTAAATCAAAAGAAGCCACTATATATATATGATTCATGGAATATATATCTAAGAAAATATCCAAAAAAGTGAAAATGAATGAAAACAATATGTAAACCAAGTACAAAAAAGAAAAATAAACTCTAGCAGTATCACAAGCCTCATCTTGGTCCCATGCTCTCCAAATCCAACAATAATCAAGTACCTAATGAGGAAGGACGCTTACCCTTATCTATGCCTAAAACCATATAATCTGTTTGGGTCCAAAACATGACCCAAACAATGTGTGAGACAAATCCCAGTAGGCATCCACCAAATGATATTTTCCTAACTATTAGTGAATATATATAGCAGGAAATATATATAATTGAAGCAATAAACTAGTAAGTACTAAAAATTAACCAATCCTACTATATTAAATTACATTCATTTACATTTATTATTCAATCAATTGAAACAAGTAAGCCTTGGGATTTAGACTAATCTCTATATCCCCTGTGAAATAAACAAAACAAATGTCTCTAAATACCATTTACAAAAAACAAGTAAGACTGATTCCAAGCTAGTGCTATGTCTTGTTAGACTCGTTGCAATCATTCAGTTATTCATAATGACCCTTTGGGAAATCTCTCAGGCTCAAATAACCTAGGTCTCACATAAAAACAATTCATTTCATAATGACCCTCTAGGAAGCTCTGACGGTCTAACCCCTTTGGTATAATATAGCACTAATCATTTACAAATGAACACCTAGGTATCTCTCATGGTCAATAACACATTGTAAACATAGAATAAATAAATTATAAATGACCACCTGGGCAGCTCTCAGGGTATAAACCCCCCAAGTTGATGACCACCTGGTAGTTCTCAGAGTCAATACCCCTGGTCAACATAACAGTAAAACATACATAAATGACCCTACCTTGGGAAGCTCTAACAGTCAAATAACCCTTGTTCAACCTTCCACAACGCACATCAAAGGCATCTCACATAATCAGTAACTCCATCATAACAAAACAAGGCATGGAAAACAAGGCAATCCTAATAGGCAACCTAGACTTAACAGCTATAAACAATAAATCAAGGAAAACACACCCATGGGGTGTCCCATAACGATGGAATTTAACCTTACACATATGCAACCACCCTTTATCAATCAACCAAACTATAACAGGTAAAAAACAGGGTTAAATTTCAAAATATTCAATACCCCAAATGTGGTTATAAGACACTTTAGCATATATAATCCAAATACGAACAATGAAATGCACAAACCACCTACCACAATATTGTACGATCGATATCCTTGAACATTGGTATTTTAATCGGCCTAGATCGACATTGATCTATAAAAAATTTGAAAAAACCCAACCTTGAATAACTCATGAGAGAGGAAGAATCAATAAGAAAGGATTTAATTATTTTGAGAACTCACAGGTGGGATTCCAATGAACCCGATGACATCTCAATCGGAGCTCGAACAGAGAATCTGGAGGGGTTCGAGTTCATCGACCATTTCATCACTCTCTTGTATGAACCACTACTATAGGAAGGTGTTTCCAAATATGAGATGTGACCCCTCTCAAATTTATCAATTAAAAAAGAAAAGTACACAGTGTGTTCATTTAATGTACAATCCATGTATTTTCCTCAACCGAACCTCAACATAAGCAGGTTATCCAGGTCATCACACAACCATGTACTCGGCCATTACATGGATAGTACACAACTGTACATAGAAACTGGGTATATAGATTGTACTCTGAAGTACACGACATGTACTTAAGAAAACCAAATTTCTTCCTTTTTTCTCAAAAACAACCTGAAATAAAGATCCATACCTGAAATGAAGATCTAGGTTCTTACATTTTGAGACTAAATTTGATAAATAAGATTCTATATATTAAATCACCATTTCAAAAAGTAATTTGTGATGTAAATTTTATTTTTGATCATAATGAATAGTATTAATAGTAAAAAATCCACTGTGGTTAACCTTAAAACATGTTTAATTGGGGTTAAACCTAGAGAAATGATTAATTTAAAAAAATTAAACTCATAAAAATATTAGTCTATACCCATATTTTGACATCATCAAAACTCATTAAATAATCTATAGCCAGTTTAATGTATATCTTTATAGAATTTCAAGATTATATTTTAATCATTTTAGAAATTACATGAGTGTCTTATTCCCGGTTATAAAATGAGACCTCTCATTTATCTTATTAAAACCACATTGTGAATTATCTCTTCACTAACCCCTAAAATATTATCTTCTAAACATCCATATCCATGACATAGAAGATATTTTTTTCTTAAAATTATTTTCAAAGGGCCATTAAAAATGGATCCAAATAAGGCCTACCAAATAAGAGGTAATAGTCTTATCTGATATATATCAATTTATTTATTCTTATTCATTATCCAAATATGTATTATTTATAATAAAATAACAACATCAGTACACTAAATATATAGAAATAATATTTTAATAATAGAAGGACTAATATACACCTTCTATTCCATTAAAATTGGATGTGAAGGTATCAATCATGTGTATGTGTGAATTACAGCCTCCACATTGTGATATAATTAATTTTCCATCACTATAATTCATTGATGGTTTTATGATGTGGTTAATATTTATATATTAAATTTATTATATAATTATGAAACTATAATTATAATATCATATCTAACTTTTTAGCTTCCAATCTATTAGAAAATGATAACGTCACTCATTCTTATTTGTGGACTACCACCTCCACGAAGCGATGTGATTAATTTTTCATTTCATATTTACAAGGACGGTAATGAAGATAACATCAGTGAATATATAATGTATATATAATTGTTATTCATTAAATTTGAATTATTATTTAATTTTAAATCTTTCCTTCCATTGAAAAGTAAAAATATTAGTAATGTGTATGTACAACTTACTGTCTCTATTAAAGATGTTATTCATTTTTCTGTCCCTATATTTTATGGATTAATATAATTTAATAAAAAATGAATATATATGTTATTAATATCCTAATTAAAATTCTATTTATGATGGAACTGGGATCAAAGTACAGGGACCATAACTATTGACCTGAAAGTTTCATGAAAAATTAAATAGTCAACACCCAGAAATGATGATTTTAATAAGAAATAATTATTAAGTGGTTGTTTAAATGTTATAAGTAGATCATATGTGATATTATAAGTATATAAATTATTATTTTATAGAATTATAAATATTTAAATTTAAAATACATGAGGATAATGTTATTTGAAATAATTAAAACTTGGGGTAAATGATTTAAGTTAAAATATCAATCTTTATGGAAATTTTTTATGATCAACGTTCTGATGATGATATTTTATGACTTATATTTCCAAAACCTATTAATTTTATTATAATCTATTAATTTAAGGATATTACACGTTTTTATTTCAATTTACTCACTTTATAAACTCATTTGACCTAAATAAGGTCTTTAATAAAAATTAATATTATTTAACTCACTGTTTGAAAAAACATTTCTTCCATATACATGTTAAAAAAAGAATATTTTTACTATTATACTAATTTTTTTTAATATAACTTTGAACCATGCATGAATATTTATTTTTTTTAAAAAATTATTCCTCTTTTTGTTTTCTGAATAATGTAATTTTTCACATTATATTGAAAATGTGAGAGGAATAATTATTTTTACATACATGACATGAAATGAATTTCCATAAATCCTGATCTCTCATATTATTTTTATAATTCCTTACATTCTTCCAATATTCTTTAAAATGAAATAAATTTCCATTATATTTTTGAGATTTTTAGAATATTCATCTTTGACTTCAATGTGAAAATGAAATTATCGTAAATAAATATTCCAATAGATCTTGTAATGTATTTTTTCATCTATAATGTCATACTTTGCTGTTATATATACTTTAATGGGGGATATAATCCTATAAAAACATACTTATTATTTCTCTACATGTGATACTATTATCATAAAACATATTAATGAAAGATAATTATTTTCTAAGGGTAATCATATGTTGATTTATTTATGACCTTGTGGAACACATATTTATTATTTAAATTATGAGATAGGTCATCCAATATATATATATATCCCTCTAATTCATTGAGTAAAGATAGAGATCTCATGAGATATAAATTACTAGAAGGGGATTAAACCCCGATTAGTAATGGTCTTTATCCACTATGATAGTTTAAGGAGTGGAAATTGATTAAAGATATAATTGAATGGGCAGTGAAACCAATCCACTATTGTAGTCTTGGTATTGAGACTTGACTAGGGAAATGATATTCCATGCCTTCTTTTATTCCATAAATAGGTATTATTCCAATTTTATATATTTATGGATTATGTTATTTTATTCCATTATGATTTATGTGTTATGAACTAACAATATTTGTACCATGTCTCAAGATTACGATCTATAATATTTCCAGTATGGTTTTCAAATATTATGTGCATGTTTTCATATTCTTATACTAATATTATTTTTAAGTGAAACTTGATATATCCATTGTTTTATATGACATAAAATTAGTGAAGATCCTTTCATATGTTTCCTTTACCTAGGTTTTGAGGAAATGGTTTAAGTATGATCTGTTGATGATGACTTCAATTTATAAAGAATTAATGAGAGATGATATAGATCTATTATGAAAAAATTCTTTATGTATCCATGTTTATAATCAAATTGGACCTATAAAATTTAGGAATTGAACATAAGGTTATCTATTAGATTTTCATCTATTAATACATGATATTTATGTAAAAAATCATTGGTTACTATGATTGGTTTCATAATATGTTTATGTAAATATTTTTAGAATTTGAATAGACTAAATTAGTAAAAAAACTACATATGTGTATATTTATTGTACATCGTTCTATTAATTTTGTAATGAAGTGATTATGTGGAAATAATAATAATACATCCATGTATGGAAACTAAATGTGGGAATGGTATTGGAATATTATTATCTTAGGATATTATCCCTAGAAAAATATGGTTGAGTATATATTGACCATTATTATATTTCACTATCAGCGTGTCATTATTGTGAACCTGTTTTGAATCTTCTAGGGGATATTTTTAGGTAAACTCAAATTTTCATTGTGAACCATTATAAAGGATTTGAATAAATTATTACCATGAATTTCCTAGGTTAAATATATTATTCACATATTAAAAATAAATTTTATTGATTTATAAAACCTATAAATTATTTCTCATTATTATGTGGATTCCTACCATGAATTTTTTTCTCAAACAATCCATTTTGATTTTATTCAATTGTTGTAACCAAGAGGAATTATGATGATGATTAATTTGATAGGAAATTAAATAATTATCCTTATAAGAAACTGAGTGAAAAGGGAGTTGGAATGTGAATCTTGGTGTTTAGTACTAATTTGAAATATCATTTTATAACAAAAAATATAAATTTGAGTGAGTTTTCTAACACACAAAATAAGATAAAAATGGAGTTTCATGAAGAAAATGGAGGAAGGAAGATTTAGTTTCCTACATGTATAGTATGTTTTAAATAGAATCCTAGGAAATTTATAAATGTAATGTAATAATGTTTTGGTGTGTAAATGAATGATATAGACAAAGTAATTTTAATGGAAAGATAAAATTTTTGGTTAACATAATGGATGAGAATAATGTTTTACCAAAGTCATGATATATGGTTGAATATTTAAAATGAGGAAAGTATGTGCACTATATAAGTTAATTTTATAATGGGAATTTCTGAAAAAATGACCAACAAGGTTATACAGGTAATGGTTTTATAGTTGAGGATGAAGAGATGATGAATGAATATGAAAAAGGAGGAATTAAGTAATAAAATTAAAAATACAATATAATGGATTAAGAAGTAATTGGAATGATTATAGTACTTATATATTGTAATTCAAGAATTATGATTTTGAATTACTTTTTATAAATTATATTCTTGTCATAATAATCAAAAATAATTTATGTGTTGATCTGTAGATGATTTTATTTAGGGATTTTGTTGAGAATATGTTGAAAAACACTGATGGATTAGAAATGTTATTTAATGATAAGGAAATATATTATATAAACATAGCTTTGGGGGAAATATAACTAGTAATAATTTTTTGGTGATGGAATAATATTATTTACTTCAGGTAAAGAAAATTTTAATTAGGTAAAAATGATTGAATTGATGACTGCAAATTGATTTCTTATTTAATTAAAATGTTGTTTAAAGAGTTTTATTTTTTTAGATTTATGGAATATAATTGATAATCTAGTTTTTTTAGGAATGATGGGATAGATAATTGTTTTATGCATGAATGTTTTCATTGAAGTTTTATTATAATATAGGATATTACCATATATCAGGAGAATATTTGATCATGGAATTTTCGTATTTGGTATCTGAAATTTCTAACAAAGTTATGTTGTTTGGTGGATCAATGATATATTGGTGTTGAAAAATTAGTGACCTTTTTTATAAATTTTATGACTTTGAATTTGGTCAAACATAATTTTGATGTGTTTTATTATAAACTTGTTATCAAATGGTTGAAGTTGAATTTTGTGTGGTAATATTTTAGAATAATTTATTATTTATAATATTTTACATCATTTTCTAATCATTTTTTGAATTGGTATACATTTAGCATTAGGTTGAATGAATTGTTATTCTTTTACAAATATTATTGTCTCTTAAAAGTTAATATAAGTGCTTCAAGAATGAGAAATTTGTCATATATATTCATTTATTTTATTATAGATGAAGTTGAAGTTGATTTAAGAAAAACATAAGGATTAAATTTTTCTTACAATATGAAACTAAAGTAATTAATTTTTTTATTTTCCTCTATATTGATTTTAAAGTAAAACCTCAACATTAAGAAAATAAAATTGAATTAAAATGTTATAGTTTTACCTTTTATTATAGAGAATCAATTTTATTTTAAACTATTACATATCTATAAAATTGTGGTTATTAATATTCAAATCACTATGTTCTCTATCACATTTTATTATTCCTTGGGTGTTAGGTTTCTCCTTAATGTCTATATTCTAACTTCCCACCAATGTTATCTGGGAATGAAATTTTGTGTTATTTTAGACATCGTTTTTGATTCCCAATTCCCATTTTCAATATAAACTTTATTACCCCTCTTTGTGAATCGTGTTTTCAATAATGAAATTTTTAAATATTGAACCCTTGAAAACCAAAAAAAAAATTAATGCAATAATTTCTTTAAAGGTGCGTATGAATACCCATATATTTAATAATCCTTAATTTATAATTTATAAAATAAAGGTACATATAATATGATCCCATGTGATCATTAAGACTAGTGTATAGGTAAAATTATGTACATAACATAACAAAATAAAATAGAGATAGAATAACGTTATTCAAAACTTCCTTAACATGCTCCAAAAAATCAATTATTACTATAAAACTTTATAGGATAACCCATGGAATACATAAGAATGGGGTTATCTATAAATACCAGTAATAGAATAAAAAATAATAGAAAATTTCAAGAAAAAACATGTAATCAAGATGAATGTCAAGGAAAAATAAGAGGGTTGAGAACAATAATCTTGAACAATGAGGCATGATATAGCATGGAAACATAAGGACAACATTGGACTATGAAAAAAAAACATGACATCATAAACATAATTCAAAGATAATAACCAATAAATAATAAAATATTTTTATTAGGATAACCTCTAGTGCACCAAACATAGAATATTATGAGATAAACACAATACCCAATGTATTGTAGAGTTATATAATTTTGGGCCCATATGTCAATTTTATATCGTGTACATTCATATGTGTTCCACATAGATCATTCAATATAAGGATTTATTTCATCAATTTTGTCCCCATAATTATGTAGTGTGGGTTACAAAAAAGTAAATCCCCAATACATTATGTATATCTATAACTATGTTAATAACAATGATTAGAAATTGTGACGGGTATTCACAACAAAAATATTTTTTGCATGGAAAATCATATGATAATTTAGGTAGCATAATCGGTGTACATAACCTTTTATAGGAGGGGTCAATTTTACTTAAAGGGGTATATAATTACTTAGGCATCATTAGAATAGTAATGGGGATGTGTAAAAATGTATCCCAAATTAAACAATTGTAAATGGAATCACTTGACTTAAATAAGGTTATTGAATAATGGGTAGAATTAGAGGATCAATTAACTAATTAAGATACATATAAAACCTAGAGAGGATAATAGTATGAGATTGTGGGAACTTGGGGGGACCCTAGAGAGATAAACATAGAGTAATTTAAGGATCCACTAGTTTTTAGTGAAGTGGAATGGGAGGTTGGGTCAGATTATATAGAAAAAAAGAGGAGAATTGTTTATTAATTTACAAATATAAGTTTTTGAAAAATATTTTATAAAGTAATATAAAAAAAAACTATAGTGACCCAGGCTTAATATACATGGATATTAAATCATTTAAGATGAATTTTTAGTATATTACAAAAATACATTCCTTGGTACTGTAATAGTTTAGTGTCTTTGGAAACATTGAAACAAAATATTCCATCCTAGTAAAATATCTTCAACATATCCCATAAAGATATACCCCGTTAGTACTTCTACCTAAAAACTTTCTTCATAACCTGGGGAAGGAACCATAGAAAGGGGTGATATAAATTACTCAGTAAGGGTAAATAAGGGAGGTATGTAAGCATAATTATGAGTATAAGGGTTTGAGAACATGATGATGAAAATACGAGATCATACCCTATAGCCTCCGAGTGGCGTCTCTGAGCTCCTGCTGAGGAGACTAGGGGTTTTCCCCCGATCATGCATTCCTTCCCTCTTCGGCCACCTTGTCTTGGGTATCCTTTAACTGGGTCGTCTCAGCGGCGGGGAGATTGCACTGTATGGCTTGTCTCAATGCGTCGGTGTCCCTTTGAAGGCTGACGACAGAGCTGGTCTGGTCCGGGGAGGGGAGGGTTTTTTCCATCACCTCCTACCTCCAGTGGTGGAGTTTCTTCGGATTCTTCTTTTCTCTCTACGATGGTTCGTGGCTTCCTCTCTTGCTGTGTAGATGCACTATGGGATTCTATGGCGCTACTGATTCAGATCTGAGTGCGTAAGACTAGATGCTGGCATACTCTTCGGAATATTCTCGGTTTTTTTTCTCGGTAGCTTGTTATTGTCCTGTGGTGGCTTCTCAGCATTTAAAGGTCATCACCTGTGTGGTTGAGTTCTTTGAGGGTCTGTTGTGGTCTTATTCAGTAGTTAGGGTGGTGTCTTTGGAAGTTTTCCTTGGTTATGTTCATGGTGGTTCTGTGATGTTTGTGAATGGCTGCAGTTGTTTTTATTTCGGGTTAATTTGGTTCGAGATGTGATTTAGTCGCGTTTGAATTTTGGAATTTGTGATTCGATGCAGATCTGGTGGTTTGTTTGATCCTATTTGAACTCCGTGATGTTGTTGTTTTTTTTTCTGTGGAGGGGACTCTACTCCAGTGTAATGCTTGACGAATGGATGGTAGACTCGAGGCGGCGGTGCAGGTGTGGTCTTCAGTGAAGTTCTAGCCAGTGTGATGTCTCCGGAGCTGCTGGAATGATGACGGTGGGGTTCTCTCCATCGTGGTGCTATCTCTGGTGCGGTTCTACAGGGATGAGGATGGTGCTGTAATGATAATGGCGACATGTGTTTACCAGTGGTAGTGTGATTTGCGAGATTTGTTTGCGTGATGGATCCCGCGGAGAAGCTATTGACTTTTGGTTTTTTAATTTGGATTTGGTTTGAATTTTGAAAGTGTAAGTTGTAATATGTGCGGTTTCCACTTTTCCCTCAAAGTGTCCTATTATGATAATAAAAAAATTATTTGGCTATACCCTATATATAAAAGATCACATACAAGAATAATGGAATAAAGATTGTCAGTTCATAAGACAAAAATCATATGGAAATAAAGAAAAAAATCCATGAAAGCATAACATGGGAATAAAACATGGAATTTTGGTAGACACATAAGAATATAACATGATTTCCATATTATGAAAGGCATTTCTGTTGAGACAATATTTGTAGAAAAAGTCCTTTGTGGAACGGGGTTCACACCCCATTCCATCCCTATGTTACTAAACTGAGTTCACTCCATGTAACAGCCCTATAATACTGCATTATGTTCTTTTTTTAGTCCAGCACTGTAATAGTGAATCGAGTTCATTTCTCTTTCTAGACCTGTAATACTGAACGAGTTTATTTCTCATTCCATCCCTATAATACCGATCTGAGTTCACTTCTCATTCTATTAATGAATATCTAATGATATATAAATCTTTAAGAAATGAATCTATGGGAGTTATAGGTCCCACCCAAATCATCATGAAATCATTCATACATGTGCCACAAAATCATAATCAATCATATCATAACCCATAAAATGAAATGAATATCACAAACATGTAATCAGATCATAATCTTTGTAAAAATACATAGTTTTCATAATTATTTCAAAAAAATAATAACCTATATAAGAGAAACTGATTTCATAAACATATAACCCATGAAAGAGAAACATATTTCATAAACATATAACCCATTAAAGGGAAATATATTTCATAAACATATAAACTCTGAAAGATAAATGAGTTTATAAAGATCAAGACATAAACCATAACTTGTTGAGAGGAGGAATATGAATGGAAACTTTAGATCATTTACTAGAGAGGAATGTTTCAAATCAATGGATATAATCTTAAATGGAGAATAATTCTGAAATATCTTTCAAAAAATATTCTTGAGGAAATTATCCTTTCTCATTTTAAAAAGTATTTTTAATGAATAAACACATTTAAAAATAATTTTCATTGAAAGTACCTTGAAAACGTATTAGAAAAAATTTAAATAATTTTGAAATACCTTTTCCATGAAAACTTATAAAATAATCTTAAAATAATTTTAAAATTTTTTTTTGTGGAAAACACTTTGAAACCTATAAAATAAATCCTAAAAATGTTTTGAAAACCATTTCACTAAACATACTTTGAAAGCTTATAAACAAATCCTGAAAATGTTTTGAAAGCCTTTATTACTTGGAGATTTATAAAAAAATATTTAAAATTTTTTTAAAACCATTTTATTGAAAATAAATTGAATTTTTTTTCTTAAAAACCAACCTCTAAAAAAAAAATCTTTACAGAATTGATGTTGGGTAAATTTTTACATGTTGGAAGTGGTGAAAATAACATTTCTTTTTAACACTAAAAAGGTAAGAGATATGAATCATTTGGAAAGATAACAGAAGAATCTTTATCAATAATTAGTAAAAGTATAATAGGTTAAAAAGTTCTTTTAGTTATGATTTAATATTAGTAGAATATTATTGGAAACCTTTTTAGAAATCATGGTTTTGAAATAACACAGATTTATGACTGAAGAGATGATAAATTCAGGATTTCTTTAAAACCCTTTCAAATTATCTCTTTTACCAAAGAGTATAAAATTGGTACCTATACATGAATATATTATGATTATTCAAATTATAAGAAAAGTCATTAATGTTCTCAAGATATGCATCATAATATTTCATCGAAGAAAGCATAAACACAAAAAATCACGAAAAATGATGAGATTTTTCAAGAAAATCTTACAACTTGGTAACTTGGGTTCATACTATACAGATAAAAAAATGAATATTAAAACATCATGAAAATTAGGATATTCATGAAATAAAAATTAAAATGTGAGTATATACACCTCAAAAAATAATTTTGGTGCATGAGAAAACCTGAGTCACAGAGAAGGGAAATTGAGAAAAACTTTTTTACGGATTCAATAACTTTTGAAAATTAAACCACATGAAATAAATATCCAATATTATATATGTAAATAACCATAAATTTAATTATAAAAATCATTTAATACATCCATGGTAAAGTATACACACCACATAAAAGGAATGAGTGGTGAATAATGCACTGATCTCACGAAAATAACAAGTGAGATGAAACTCCATTACCTGGTTCCTTGAATCTAGTCATACTCATTCAAAACACCTATATAATGAATACAAATTTATTATACATATTTTATATAATAATATTATTATATCAAATATATTATATGGTTTTATCATGACTATATATTTCTCACTTATTAACAATTCTATGTTAATGTTTCACTTCTGGTAATATTCGCTTTGATTTTCACATGTGTCTTAATTTGTAATATATTTGATACTTATTCTTATATCATGGTTTCTATAATGTAAAAAACGATATAAATATAATTTATATTCATTATATTTATGTTATAATAATTTATTTAATATATAAGTATGAAATAGAATACACCGTTCATGGAGAATGTAAGACGTCAATTCGCATGAAAGTTGTTTCTGTTTTAGTTGTCGTATTGAAAGAAGGAAAGTAAAAGAAATATATGTATATATATGTATATATATAATTATTCCAGTATCATGTTTAAATAATATATATATAATATACGTTTACTAAACCAATCCTTAATACATTCCATATAGTGTGTTAATGAATCACATCACTTTGAGGGGGTGGTAGTCCAGACTTCCCCAAAAAAATATTTCATATTTACACCAAATGGAATGTAAAAAGGTATTTGTTGAAAATGAAAAAAATAATATAAAATAAATAAGAAATTTAATATATAACACATATAAATATACTGTCTATCACAATTTCCACCATGAGAGGTGGTAAAGGAAAAATGAACAAGCATTTTTTTGTGAGGGTGTAGTTCACAGTACACGTAAACAGTATGTTCATTATTAATTAGATGGAGGTGTGTGTATGCGTATGTTCAAAACATATCCTAAAAACATTATAGTATATTGAGGATGAATTTTTATACAATAATGGAATCAATATAATTTAGGGGGTGGAGAAGTAAAATAAAAGAAATGATCTTGAGAGAAGGCATTACCTCTTAATCGATTAACTCCTTTTATTTTGTGAGAAAAGGATTCCATAGATTTACTTAATACAAAGGGAAGGATTATAGGATTAAGGGAGGGATTATGGGAATTGTATTGGGAAGATATTTACCAAACTTAAGAGGTTTTATATGTGTGAAGAAGAGGTAGAGGTTATGGCCATTTATAGGGAAGGAAAAGGACACACATGGAATTTTTGAAGACAAGTTAGGCGTACACATGTTATTACCACAAAAAGGCATTAAAAACCAAGATAAATAAATAATTGTAGGTTTATGGCCGAAATATGTGCAAACACGTGTTTTTAGACAATTTTATTGGTCATTTGGGCTCCCAATATTAAGGTTTAGTCCCTAATTAAGCATAATATGACCTTAATTTATGTGATTAATTTTAATCACTTTTACTAATATTTTTGGTAAAAAATAAAATGATGTAATTAGACTCAAAATATTATACTGATTACAATGGTTTATTTAAATTTATATAAATTAAATTCACAAAATCTGAAAAATCAATATTAATGCTAATCCCGCAGATGGGACGAGATAAAAAGTTTTTAATGTAGAAAAATATTCAATAGTTTGTTAAGTTTTTATATACAATTTCATAGTGAAATGTATTATGATGAACTAAATTTTATTAATTTATGTATAATTTATATAATTATACCTTAAAAAATTAATGCATAATTTAACAATAAAAAATATTTAAATGAAAAGGCAGTTATTAACCAAAATGCAGTATTTTTCACTATTCGACAAAAAATAATGTTTCTTCAAAAAAATCCAAAATTTAACTCTAAGATAATTTAGGCATAGTAAATTAAAATATGAAGTTTATTTTGTCAAATTAAATTTTTAGATGTGACTAAAATTATTTTTTTCTTCACATAATGACATCAAGAGCAGTTCATTCAAGAAAATAGCATTTTTATACATATAACAACTTTACAAAAAAATATTTTTCATTATCAATATATTTTATTTATATAAAACTAGTATAAATATCTTTTAAAAGTAGTTATTACTATTAATCTTAATATGTTTAAATATTTTGGTTATAACTAACTTGTTTAAATAATTGTAACAATAAAATGATGTTTTCTAGAAATTAGGTATTCCATGTAATGTACACCAAGTCAGTGTTGCGTATAGTGAATTCCGAGTCGATGTTGCATGTAACACAAGACATGTTCGTGTTTTATGTAGTGAAACCCAAGCTGGTTTTGTGTGAAATTAATGTTTTGTATTATTGTTTTAATATATATATATATATATATATTACTATTTCCATATTCATGTGAAATGGAAAATATAAAAAAGATAAATTAATTAGAAAAAAATATGCGACAAAATCTTGGGGAGTTACATTCTACCCCCTTTAAAATGATTTTACTTTAAAATTATTCTATTTTATCAAAGGATTAATACTTGAAATTTCAATTCATATAAACCCACATTGTAAAAATTAATACTAAAAATTACATTAAAAATGGAATGTTGGAACCATAAGGGTTACCTGAAGTAACATATAACTAGGTTTCAACATAGAAAAAATGGTTTGTATTGCATATTGGGAATGGAGGAAAAGTGTAAATATTGATAGGGATTTATTGAGGTTATCAATCACAAAGATATTAATTATTAGGAAAATTTTAAGGCCTCAAATTCATAAATCTATATTTATTTAAAAGGCTATCATTTCAATAAAAAATTAAGGTATTCTGAAAACACATTTTTTTTCATTATCCAAACATTCATTAGCTATTTTATTGACCAAGAATATATGGAAATATACTTAATTCATATATTTATTATTAAAAAATTTCATTCTTTAGTTGTGTATTTATCTATTTATAAATCATCCATTACTTCATTAAATGGATATCCAGAATTAATTTTGACGCATGAAGTTCTAAAATACACTTTTAATATATCTTAAGTCCCATAAAAAAAATGAAAAGTATAACCATTTATATCTAACTAGTATTTAAAATCAATATGGTTAAATCATTAAGCTACATACAGAAAAAGTAAAACTATTATTTCATCATAAATAATTATTCATCAAAACTAATTATACATGACTAGGATATCTTGTAGGCTAGTGGTAGGTGTGAAAATCTCATCATCTTCTAGTCATGGGTTGTAGCCCTATAGAATTGCTGAACATGATGGTTTGTCACTCTACATACATGATTTTCTTATTTAAATACACACTAACATAATTTCTAAAATAAATATGATTAATATTTTTGAAATAATGTTAATTAATAAATATCCTTTTAACCAAGTTTTTAAATACAATCTCAATACCGTAATACTTCCTATGAAGTTTAACATTAAAATTTTAATGAAATTTAAACCTTATAATTCTTCCAAAAGATGGAAATCTAATGATTTATAAATAAATTAATGAAATCATCTTAACATTGATTACCTATATATCATAAACTATAACTGGTTTGTCGAATTCTAAAAATTTGAAGACCCTTATTGTATATTCCCTTGAAACATGATAATAACCTTAATTAGAATAAATCCTTTTGGAAAACATGAATGACTAATTATTTCAATGTATATTGGATCTATTACTTAAATCCAAAAATGTTTTAAACTTTATCAGTGATAGCATAACCCACCTAACAACATGTCCTTTATTATTTCTAAGGTAATCATTACTGTACAATTTACATATTCGTAATTATATTAACATAAATAACATATTATGGGTTTCCTTCCATTATAGAAAATATAAAATTTTCATTAAATATCTTAACCATTCTATAGGGAACATTCAATATAGTTCTACAAATACTGAGGAAAAAACATAAGTCTAACAATCCTTGTATATTTCATCATTTATATAGCATAATTTTTTTAATCAAAATACATAAAAATTTGATCATTCCACTTCATCATTATTCAATTATCAAGACTAACCCATCCTATTACACAATACATATTCCCTTTCAGATTTCATCTGTATTCTCTTCTTCATTATCAATGTAACTTTTTCCCACACAAACTTGCTGGTTACCTTGAGAATATTTCATATTGGGGCATTGATTTGTGTAATAACCCTTTACTATACACTTGAAACACATAACATATAATTATTTATTAGGTATGACAATGTTATCATCCATTTCATTAACGAAACTATTCACTTTTCCCTTTTAGTCACTAGATTTGTGCCTTTGTTTTCCATAGTCAAAACATTTTCTTGTTTCTCTAAGACATTCAATCGTGTGATTCTTTCCAAATTCTTGAAACAAAGGAAAATGAATCTTTTTTCCTCCATGGTCTCAATTACCCAAACTTTCGGTGAACTCCTTTCTATTCCTTGGCAAGTCCAAGAATTGGTAAAGGTATACATTGTTAATTATTTTCATGAAAACTGATTAAGCATAATCACAACATCATTCAATCCAGTGACCATTACACTTGACTGATCATCTTAAAATCAGGCATCACATTCAAAATTAATCTAGTTTCTTCTAGTTACAAATATTGAATAAAACTAGAAGCATAGTGTGATAATTACTTATCATAGAAGAAAACCACATAATCATTAAAAAATTTACTTACAAGATTTCTAAATCATGAATCATTATTTAATCCATGACAACTTAGGTTCAAACTAGGTTATTCATTGCCAACATATATTTAAATTCTTTATGACGGTTCGTGAAGAGTTTTTTAATTCCCAAAGCATATCCCTGGGGATATTCATATTATGTGTGCAATAAGGATGGTTTTCATGTAACATATTACCTTGATTCAGGCCCTAGATATCTTGTTAGAGTTTTTATCTCTAGGTATATATATGCTAGAGGAGCATTCAATTATATTATCCAAATAATGATTTATTTCTAGGAAACCACTACCTCTATCCTTTACTAAAATTACATGAAATTTTATTAAATGTTAACTCATCCTTATACTTATCCATAGAGACATCCTTATACATATCCTTAGAAACATACATAGGGATCTCAATAAAGTTTTATCATCCTAGTTTCCAAAGGTTGAATAAACCATTCCTTTTATACTGACTATAGCCACCTAGGATTTACATACATGGATATTACATCCTTTTAGATGAATATTTATTATATTTCGAAAATACATTCCCGAGGACCATAATAGTTTAGTGTTGTTGGTAACTTAAAATCAAACTCTACTATCCTCATGAATGATCTTAAACATATCCCATAAAGATATATACCTTTAGTACTATAAAATAAGAAATTTCTTTATAATCTATGGAAGGAAACATAGAAATGGATAAGAACAAATGCTTAGTAAAGGTAAATGAGGGAGATATGTAAGCGTAATTTTAAGCATAAGGTTATTATAACATTATCATGAAAATAGGAGGCCATACCCTATATATAAATGATCATATACATGAATCGTGGAAGAAATACTTGTATTTCATAAGACATCAATCATAAGGAAATAAAGAACAAAACACATGAAATAATAACAAAGGAATAAAACATGGAATTATGGAAGACACAGAAGCATATAATATGATTTTCATTGTATCCAAGGCATTGCGGATGAGACCATCTTAGTGGAAAAAGTTCTTTACTAAACCAAGATTACACCCCATTCTAGCCCTATATAACTGAACCAAGTTCCCTCCCTATTCTATCCCTGTAATAGTAAACCAATATAATTTTCCATTCCATCCCTGTAATATTGAACCCAATTTTTTCCTGTTCCATCCCTATAACACTGAAATGAGTTGATTTATTATTCCAAACTTATAATACTGAACAAACTTCAATTTTCATTCCATCCATGTCTATCTCATAAGATATAAATTTTACCCAATTAATTTGAGTTAAGTATAGGTCCCACCTCTCTCATAATTAAATCATACATACATGAGACACAAAATCATAATCAATCATATCATAACCCATGAAATGAAATGGGTATCATAAAAATATAATCACATCATGTCCTGTGTTCAAAAGTTATAGGTTTAATAATTATTTCATAAAATTAATTACCCCAGGAAGATAAATAAATTTCATAAACATATAACCTATGAAAGAGAACCAAAATTCATAAACATATAATCCTTGAAAGAGAAACAGATTTCATAAACATATAATCTACGAAAGTGAAACAGTGTTTATAATGATCATGAAATTAAGAACAACTCATTTAGTGAATGAATATAAATGGAACCTTTATATAATTTCCTCTAAAGGCATGAGTAACATCAATAGATGTGATCTTATATGGAAAATAATTTTCAAATATCTATCAAAAAATCATTTCTTGAGAAATATATCCTTTATTGAAAAAGGATTTTTAATAAATAAACCCATTTAGAAATAATATTCATATAGTTTACATTTAAAACTTATAAAGACAACTTAAAATAATTTTGAAAACGTTTACCAATAAACAATAATAAAATATTTATCAATTCATTTTAAAAAAATTATTTGAAAACACTTTGATTAATTTAAATGAGATCGTTATTTTTTTTGAAACCATTTCATAGAAAATACTTATAAAATATATAAAGAAATATTGAAAATGTTTTGAAAACTTTTTTACTTAAAAACCTATAGAAGAAGCTTGAAAACATTTTTAAAACTATTTTCTTGAACGTATTTTGATGTTTTTAAAATAAACCATTAAAAATAAAAAAAATATTCAATGAATTGATGGTGGGTAAATACACACATGTCAAGGTAAAAATGAACATTCCTTTTGCAAAAAAGATGGTTAGAGAAACACATCGTTCAGAAAACAATAATAAGATTTCATTGAAAGAATTTTTAAAAGATAAAAAATGTTGAATCTAATTTTAAGGATAATATAATATTAGAAAAATATTATTGGAAAACCTTTTTAGAAAACATGTTTTTGAAAGAACATATATTTCTGACCGAAGAAATGGTAAAGTGTGGTTTTCTTAAAAAAACTTTCTTAGTTATTTCATATACCAAAGAGTAGAAAATGGACCCCTTACATGATTATATCATTAATATAAATAGGATACTAAATTTTATTAATGTTCTTGATATAAGTATTATAATACTTCATTGAAGAAATCATAAACATAAACAATCTTAAAAAGCGATGAGATTGTTTCAATAAACTCTTATAACTTAGTAACTAGGGATGATACTCTAAATGTAAGAAAATTAAGTTACCTAAAACATAAAATATCATAAAAATGTATTAAATTCTTGATATAACATTTAAAATTTTATTATATACACCTTGAAAAATAGTTTAGGTGCATGAAAAAACATGAGCCTCAAAGAAGGAAAAATTGAGACTAAATTATTTTACCGATTTGATAGCTTTTGAAACGTAAACCCCATGAAATAAGGATCATAAAGTAGATATTTAATCACACATAAATTTAAGTATAATAGTAATTGGATACATCAATTGGAATTATACACACCACAAAAAGAATGGGCGGTGAATAAAGCATGTATCTCACGGAAATAAAATCAAAGATGAAACTCCCTCACCCTGTGTCTTGACCCTCATTATACTCATTCAAAACACCTATATAATAAAAATAATTTTATTATAAATATTTTAATGGACCATATTCTTATATCTAATACTGTATATTTTTTGATAGTGACTTTATATTCTCTTTCTGTTCACAATTCATTGTTATGCTTTCACTTTGGGTAATATTCTCTTTATTTTTCGCATGTGTCTTAATTTGTTATATATTTGGTCCTTATACTTATATCACAATTTATATAATGTAAAATATGATATGAATATAATTTATTTTCATTATATATTTTTTATAATAATCAATATAATATTATAGTTTTAAATTGAATACAACGTTCATGGAGAGGGTTAGTTGTTCATACGCATGAATGACATTTTTGTTTTTCTTGTCAAATTGAAAAAAAATAAAGTAGAAGAAATATATATATATATGTGTGTGTTTGTGTGTGTGTGTGTCTATATATCATTATTAAATTATAATTATTATATCATATATATCTTATTTTTTCACTAATCCCATCCTTAATACATTCCATGTAGTGTGTGAACAAACCACATCACTTTGAGGGGGCGGTAGTCGACACTTCCTCAATCAAAATTACCATATTTGAAACAAATGAAAATTAAAAAAATATGTGTTATAAAAGGAAAAAATAAGATTAAATAAATAATAAATATAATATAAAAAATATATAAATATATTTTACAACATAATTCCACAATGAGAGGCGGTAATGGAAAAAGAAGCAATCATCATTTAGTGAGGCGGTAGTTTTCCGTACAAATAAACATAATGTTCGTTATCCATTAGATAGAGGTGTACGTAATTTTAGGTTGAAACCATGGAATAAAAAAAATACTAGTCCATTTATGATATATGTTTTTAATAAAATAATGTAATATATAGATTGGAGGGGGTGGAGAAGGATAATAAAAGAAATGATCTCGAGAGAAGGGGTTACCTCTTAATCGGGTAAGTCCTTTTCGTTTGTGCCAAAAGGTTTCCTCGAAATTAATTATGCCCAAGGGAAGGCTTAAAGGAGTAAGGTATGGATTTTGGTAAATGTATTAGGCATATGTTTCTAGAAATTAAGAGGTTTTATAGTTTTTAAGAAGAGGGAGAGGTGGTGATAATTTATAAGGAAGGAAAATGACTCATTTGGATGTTTTGAAAACCAATTAGGTCTTCAGATGTTTTTAACTAAAAAAAGTAATATCAAACCTACAAAAATCAATAATGAATGGGTTATAGACGAACTATTTACATAAAATGGGTTTTTGACTAGTGTCTAGGGCATTTGACCCCCGTATATAATTGATAAATCCCAATTAAGCTGAATTTGACTGTAATCATTATGATAAATTGTAATCACTTTTACTAATATTTTTGGTCAAAAATTTACATGATCTAACTAGAATATAAATATTATATAGATTATAGTGGATTATTTCCATTTTTCAAAATTAAATTCAAAAAAGTGGAAAAAATCAAGATTATTGCTAATCCTACAGAGAAGATGAGATAACTGGTTTTTAAAGTAGACAAATGTTCAAAAGTTTGTTATGTTTTTATATTCAGTTTCAAAGTGAAATTGATTATAACGACACAAATATTAATATATTTATAAATGATCTAATTTTACTTGAAAAAAATTTAATTTATCATTTAATATTAATAATTATTTTAAAAAAAGTCGTTATTAACCCAAATGCAGTATTTTTCACTATTCCACAAAAAATAGAGTTTCCTAGAAAAATACCAAAAATTAACCCAAAGAAAAATTTTGATTTCTAAATTAATTTTTTTTTTATAAAATTAAAATTCTATATATGTCTGAGATTAATTTTTTTATTCTTCATATAAAAACAGGGAAAGCAATTCATTCAAGAAAATAGTATTTTTAAACCTATAAAGACTTTATAAAAATTTATATTATTCATTATCAATATATTTTATTTATATAAAACAATTATAAAAATATTTGAAAGTAGATATAACTATTTATATAAATATTTTTCAATGGATAAGTTATTACTATATCATTTGAATAATTATAACAATAAAATGTTTCGTAGAAACTCAGTATTGCATGTAACGTACACCAAGTCGATGTTGCATGTAGTGCATGCCAAGTCGGTGTAGTGTGTAGTGAAAGACATGTAAGTGTTGCATTTAGTGAAATACAATATGGTGTGGTGTGAAAGTAATTATTTAGTTAGTGTTTTAATACACACACACACACACACACAAGATATTTCCAGTGTCACCTAAAATGCCAAGTATAAAAAAAGATAAATTAATAAAAAAAATATTTCACAAAATCACATTGTGTTACCCAAACCATACCATGGTTTTCAAAATAAATTGGTGTGTTTTTAATTTTTTTAGAATATTTTTAATGAATACATTATAATAATACCCATGGTGTTGTGGAAGTGATTCATGTTCATAATGAATTGATTCTAAAACATTAAAATGGAATATATATTATAGAGGATTCAATAATGGTTTAGAAAATAAATTAAAGAACTTCAAAAAATTATTTTAATTTTGAAACATAGTTTTTGTCATGTGTACTCATTATATAATTTATTACAACAATTTTGGTTTTTTGGATGACATAATACATATTGTATAATAACAATGTATTTAACTTTTATCAAAAAATTAAAATCTTTTAGAAAATTATGAAAAAATATCCATTGGATAATTTTGACAAAATGATTCCAAAAATAATATTTATTTTACCAAAAAATTTTAAATTTGAAAATCTAAAAATATCTATACAAAATCTTCCCTTATTGAAAAATTCAGGGTTTTTTTTGACAATAACAGTTTTCTGACAATTACAAAAAAATAAATTTTTATTTATAAAATTATATAATCCAATATATTTAAAAAATAGTATTTATAATATTTTTTTTAAAATATAATATAATTTAAGAATTCATGAATTCATCAAAAAAAGGTTTCTTGATTGAAACTATATATTTTCTAAAATTTTAAATTTGTTCTTCATCATATCAATATTTAATTATTACCAAACTCAATATTTAATCATTAAAAAACTAATATTAAAAAGGGATAAATGATATAATTTTTTTTATCAAAATATAAAGTATAAAAAATCTTAAATTTTGGAACTATACACATATCTGTTTTTTACACCAATTAATTCTCTAAGGGAAAAGCGTGTGATGATGCGATTTTCTTGGGGTGTATCAGTTAACATGGACTAGGTCATGACCTCGATGATGTTAAACATTCCCCACAAATTATTTTCTAGTGTTTTAGTTGTTAAATATGAGCATGGTCTTGGTCAAGAGAAATTCCATGGGATTCTATCTCCCTCATAATATCCAATAAATTGGAATCACAAGGATAAATCCAACTGGTCGAGGGCATCAAATCATCCATCTATATCAATTAGAAATTATAATAAAACCTAATATATTAATCATAATGATCATTTTACAACATCTATGTTATAAATATTTATGATTCATAATTTTTTTTTAAATCCAATATGATATAACTTATAATGGTCCAAAATAACTCTAGTAGTGCACGTGTTTTATAAATCAAGATTACTTAATTATGCATTTTTTAATTAAAAAATAGAATTTAATTTATAATATTTAAATTTTTTACATTCTACCCACCTTAAAAAATTTATCACTTGAATTGTTCATTTTATACAATAAAATAGAAGAGGGTACTTCTATTTCATTTCCACATCCCATTCCCATGTAACTTCTTCAAACTTGTGGTTTCACTAACACATTGACCATGTGAGTTGTCTTATTTTATAAAACCACATATCTATGATCTAAGATCTTCACAAGTTTCTCCTAATATGATTGATCATTTTCTAATGGATCCACCACTAAAGACCCTATATTTGAGAGTTTTGTTATCTACATTCTCCAAAGTAATACATGGAACAAATCATGTACATTAGTTATGTTTTTTAGGAGTTCTAGTTGATAGAACACCTCTCTAATGTGATCATATATCATTGAGGGTTTAGTGAAATTTTTATAAGCTTCCCATTCTTCACATAACTCATGAAATTATTCCATGGTGATATATAAAGGAAAAATTTATATCTAATCTTAAACATAAATTCTTATCATCAATTTCGTACATATATTTTCTATCTAATTTTTTCAAAATTTGTACGATACTCAATGGTTTGAACATTCTATATCATTTAATTGATTGAATCTAGTTAGATAATCTTTCATTCTCTGTAATTATCCTATCCTGTTATATTCAAAAATACATTCCCATACCGTTCCTTATAAGGTGAAATTGAAATACTATAATGGAAACTAATTTTATATGAGATCTATACTAGGGTATGTTTTGTATCACAACATCCATATAAAATCTATTAAAAATTATCTCAGTATAACCCCTAGAGTATTAAGGGAAATGTCCGATTAATCAGACCTTTGAGGATGATATGTACTATTGAAACTCAAATCCAAATTTAATTGTTACTGAAGGTTTATCTTTATCCTTCAGTTAAACATAATATCTTGATTAGATGTAATTGATAGTGGAATTCCATGAATTCTTATCACTTCCATTATGTATAACATGGAGATTTATTCAAGATAGATATATTCCTCAATATAAATAATGTGAAATAACTTTTTAATGTTATCTAATACCTCATAAATGGTGTTATTACATTTAAGGCTCCAAGAGAGTACTATGATGACATCCATGGTTTTATTTTTCCCATTTCCATACTTTTATAGGCAATGGTTTCATCATAAAAATAGACTTATTTCATTAAAAATTCAATTTTCGACATACCAAGTATCAATATCCAAACTCCTCAATCTATCTCTTCATGTTTTCCCTCCACATGTTTTTATTCATATAAATATAAATCTTGGTACTTATATTATGAATATAGAATGATTAGTTATATACATCATAAAAAAGTTCCCACTTCAGTTCCAGTCTATATAGGACACATATCTGGGTTCCAAACCATTAAAAAAATATTTAGAAGGGTTTATATTCATAAGAATCACAAAATTTTTATATAGTAAAAAATAATCATTATAGGATCCTTGATACTCTCATGAATAGATGTATGAAAAGTTATTTTAGAATGGTATAATGAAGATATTTTTATTATTATAATTTCCATCATTTTTTATGTACAAGAAGATTGGATCCCTTATAATCCTCATCATGTATACGGTTAAGGATTATATTATAGTCTTTACATCCCCCACTTTGTTCACCATCCCAATATAATAATGTATTGACATATATAAATCCTTGATAAACATTAACCACATTCTTTGGTGAATATTGAGATCTTTTATTGTTAAAATTTTCCTTAGGAATTTCTGATCTATATACATGTCACACTTCTCCATATAGATATAATGTCACCAAATATCTAATGTAAGGATCATCACAGCCAATTATATATCATGTATTGTGTAGTTCACTGATGGGTACTTAATTTGAGGGAGGCATATGATATCAGTTTTTTATTTTGTATGCATAAAAAACCCTATCTGTTTTTGGATACATCACAATAGATCACAAATCCTTCCCTAGTGGTGGTTAATGTGAGCACTATTTTAGGGACTAACATCTTCTTTATCTCTTCAAATAATTCCTAAAATTTAACATTATAGAAAAAAATAACACCCTTAAGTCTTATAAATCTTAGTGGGATTTAAAATTATGAGGTGTTTCTCAAAAATTGATGATAGTAACCATCTTTTCCAAGGAATCTACTGATTTCCATCATAGATGTTGGTCTCAACCATCATTCAATTGCCTCTATATTTGAAGTATCCATAGATATCCCTTTTTCTATTGATAACTTGCACAAATAATGATACATTATATTTAAAAAAATCATAGTTATTAAAATCCACATATAACCTTTGAATTAATGAAGTCTCCATTATATAATTCAGATTCAACTTATGTTCCTCCTTGATTTTTTAGTTGATTAAAATATCATATATAATTAATACAATTTTTTTAATGTAACACCTTAGGATACTATTCATTAATTATATATATATTGTTTGAGAATTAGATTTTCCAAATGGTATCACTATGAACCCATAGTGAATGTAACTTATATGAAAATAAGAGTTATGATATCCTCCTTCTTCACATTTACATCATAATATCCTAACCTATGATCCAAATATGTGAAGTATTAGGATATATGTGGCGTGTAAATAAATAAATAAACCTATGTAAGAGAATAAATTTTCTTTATTATGATATTTTTGGGATCTTTATAATTGAGAAAGAGGTTAATTGAACTATCCTTTATCATTAAAAAGTGGACAGGTCCACCCCATGGTGTAGAACTTGAACATATAAGCCATTTATAAATATTCTCCAACAATTTTTTATTAATAACCTCTTGTTAAAAAATTTAAATAGTATATATATTCTCAGATATTGGTAATTCTCTAGGTATGAGACTGATTGAGAACTCAACCTCACTACTAGGAGGAAGACTAATAAATTATTTGATAAACACATCAACAATTTCTCTAAAAATAGGCATGTAATCAAGAATGATCATTTATTTAGTGTCAATAATTGGATATAGTTATTATTTCTATCATGGAAATAATATTCATGCATGATATGTTGGTACAAAATAATATTCGTCATCCTCCATTCACAATTATAGAATTTAAAGGCAATATTCAATGTAAGGAGTTAATTCCTTCTCTTAGAATTCTATGTTTTTTATTTAAAAATAATAACAATTTTTGGCCGAAATACAATTAAATTACACTACGGGGAGTTTCAAATTTTTATCAGGTTTTCATGTCGAACATTTGAACATCGGATGAGTTATACACTAGTGATGGAACAAATGAACCATTTTCCTTCTTTATAGATAACTTGGCTTCAATGTTGTGAGGTCAAATTTGGAAAGTTTTACTAACCATTCTTAATATGAATGAATGTGTAAAAAAAAATTCAAAAATATTTTTCAGTATTATTAAATGAATAAAAAACATTACATTCACAATTTAATTGTAATGAAACTCATTAGTAGTTGTGATAACATATGTGTGACATTTTTCTCCAGTATTTGGAGGTTTTTCCGATGACTATCATTAACGACCATTGGTTTAAGGAGTTAATTCATATAGTGTTTATCTTTATTATAGTTGAATAGTTAGATGATATTGTAAAGGATAGTGGAGATTACATTGTTCTATCACATTTTATGAGTTTCTCCCATAAAAAAATTATAGCTAGGTTCCCTTTTTCCAAAACCTAAATAATTTCATTTTCCTTTTAAATAAATTTATTGGATGATTCTTCACACTTTTTTGAGAAGTGGGTTGATGGACAATATTAACCACATGATATTTTTCCATCACATCACGGAAATTAAAATCAATTACCTAATTATAGTATCGTATCCCAGTATACCATAAAGATTCATCTATCAATATTTCATCATTGAGGGAAAATTGGGAAATTTAATCATATATGTCAAAGTGTATAATGGTTATAGAATTTCATCAACTCGGTTAACACACCAAAAGAGTATTAAAAATTAATTTTTGTGGTAATTAAAATGTTAGAGGTATATCATCATTATCTTTGTAATTTTTCCATATATAACCCAAAGGTTTCATCATTATTTTTCTTGAGGCCAAGGAAGACCCTCTATATTTTCATTTGGATAGTTCTAGGAAAATATTAGAATTTTTTTTCTTTTGAAATTTGATCTACTCCATCACATTTATATCCTTCTTAGGATTAATATTTTTGACTAACATCCTCTAGTTTATATTCTTCTCCATGAAAATAATAAATATCCCATATGACCATCTCTTTATTTGATATTTGAAGGATAAAAATATATTTTCAATTGAGGTGATCTATTTATATTTGATTAAGGTATAAAAATATACCATGAAGGTTAGGGGCCTTTATCGCATAAAAGATCAATTGAAACATTCTATTTTGTAGTGAGATTAAAGAATTTCCCCTGATTTACATTTTTTCTCAAAAAATGTGTTAAATGATAAAGTATTATCATAATTGTTATGATTCCATCTCCCATCAGTTTGGGTATCTCATTTGGGTAGTCATCACATTTCCCCTCACATTGGTTGTTATCTCGGGTTTTCTAATTTCCATCCACTAACTTAAATTAAATAGAAAATTCGGGATTATTAATTTATACTGTTAAACAAATAAATTGGAAACCGTGAACAATAAATGGATAAATCATAGATGGTATACAGTCTGTATCCATTGATTTTATTAGTTTTAAATCTATGTTATGAATGATATATTTTATAATATAAAATATTATAAGATTTGTTTCCATTAATTATGGTTCATATAGATCTTATCAATTTTCCAAAGTATATTGTCTATAAGATCGAAAAAATGTGTGCAAGAATTATAGGTTTCATGCACCTGGTGACATTTGGGTCCATCTCAATGTGACCTTTTGAGGTTATTTCCCCTATGTACAATTGTAATAGAGACACATCCACTTGTAATACCCAAACATGGATTTATTTTATTGTAAACCAATTACTATATAATTTAACAGTTTTTTTGGTTGTTTTCCAATGTTTAAACTTATCCCTATATGAATCACTATAATTTTATAATCCTATACATAAAATATCTATAATTTTCCCTAATACAAATTATGACAACACATATCTCTAATATAACATAATTCATGATTCATTACATAAAGTTTCACATAATATAGTCCATGAAGATCATGTATCCAAGTTTCATTAGAAAATTTGGAATATAGTATAGAAACATGGAATATAAATACAATAACATTACTAAAAACATACTTTATAGAATCTTAAAATTCAATCATTCCTTTAAAATAGTTTGGTAGAACCATAGAATGTATATAAGAAATGGGTGAGTTATAAATCCCATTAAAATAATAATCTATTCATAGAATATGGTAAAGTAGTAAATGTTATCCAAGAGGAATATCAAGGTTACATAAGAGGGGTAAAAATTATAATCTTGAATAGTGTTAAATGATATAACCTAATAACATAATGGAAACATAAGAATGTATCCATGCCATAAAAGATGAAATAAAATATACAAGACAAGGATAACCATAAAAAATCATAACATAGTATTCTTATGATAACAGCTCATGTATTATACATGACATATCATGAGATAAAAATATTACCCAATGCATTGGAGGGCTATATAATTTTGGTCCCAGCCCTCAATTTCATGTAATATACATGAATAACTATGAAACTTATATCTTTCAACATAATGTTGTATTTATAAATATTAAAAATATAACTAATGAGTGTATGTTACATACATGAAATTCACCAATCAATGATGAAATTTTACATCTAGGTGAGTACAATTTATTTGATGTGGATTCAGGTATTCACAACACAAATGATTTGGATTAGAAAATCATAGTTTAATTTTGGGAGCATAAAATGTGTAAATAAAGGTTTATATAATGAGTTAATGATAGAGATAATGTTCTCTCATTGCATGGGAATAATAATGTTAGTAAGAAGGACGTTAAAAAACATATCCAAATTTTATCAATTAGAAATAAAAAGGCATTACATAAATATATAAATTGAAAAAGGAGGACAAGGGGAGGATTCCTTACATTGAGTGGAAACTTCTAAAAACATGAGAGGAGGTTCTTATGATTTTCGAGGAACTATTGGAGGACTACAGAGAGAGAATTAAGGTGAAATTATTTTCTATAAGAGTTATTAGTGAAGTGGAATGGGATGATGGATGGGTTAATATAGAAAAAGAGAGTAGAATTATAAATTAATTTAATTAATGAAGGTCTTTTTCACTGTATGATAAAGTAATCGAATCCAAAATAATACCATTTTTCCATGATTTCTATAAAAAGGAAAAGATTTAATTATTTTATAATTTTAATAAGTGTACGCATTAAATTAATTATTTTGGTGATGTGGAAGTCAGTCACGTTTACAAAGAAATTATTTCAAAATATTAAATTCTAATATCGGTTTTATAGTATCCAATAAGGTTTTATAAAATCATTTAAATAACATAAAATTCTGTTATTGTAAAGTGGATTTTTATGGGTATTATTTATAGTATTTATTGAATCTATTTATTGAATTAATGATTTCATAACACATTCAGATTAATTATAATATATTTAATTTTACCTAAAAAATTAAAATGTCTCATAAAATTTTTAAAAAATAATAATTGGAATATTTTTATGTGAGGATATAAAAATTGATATTTATTTTACGAAGTTAATTCTATAAATATGTTAATTTACTCTATTAAATTGAAAAAACTTTTTATTGATAAATACTTAGTTTTAAAAAAAAATAGTTTTTTACCCTTATAAAAATTACATTTTAGCCAAGAGGTTTGAGAGACAGGCAGAAACCTGCTCCCAACAAACTGTAATAAAAATGAATAAACAGTAAAAAGTGACTCAGAAACAGGAATCCTTACAAAGCAGTGTATAGAAAGCACCTTCCTGGTCATTGCAAACCAAACTGTCACAATAGACGGGCAGAACAAATGACCAACTGGAACTAACCTCCATGATCGCCATTTTGGAGAGAGCATCGACAACTTGATTAGCTTCTTTATACACATGAGATACATCGATGCATAAGAATTCAGCAAGACTGAGGAAGGATATCCAAGAAGAAATCATCCTCCAAGGAACATTCCGAGATCGATCTTTCAAAATCTGTATAGCAACAGAGGAATCCAACTCCAACCAAACTCTACGCCAACCATAACACACCACATACCTAATAGCCTTTATCATAGCAAAACGTTTTGCCTCAATCGCATGAGCATACACAACATAATGAAATAAGTATCCCTTAACAAAGCCCCGATGCATTCTGAAAACTCCAACACATCCAGCAGGACCTGGTGCACCGGAGGCCGCCCCATCAACATTCACTTTCAACCATTCATAAATTGCTGGAATCCACCGAATGTACTTGACCATTATAGGCTTCCTTTCCCTGCCACGAACACCAAGAGCTCTCAAGAGAACAAAGTCAGATACATCATTGTTCATAGAGCCAGTTTGAATCATCGAAGCAAGTATGATGCTTCTATGTACTACCAGAACACCATCCCGGAAGGAAGGATTCCCATTGTTAAATACAATATTGTTTCGAGATTTCAAGATGAAAGAAAAAACCAAGACAATAGAAGCAAAAAAAAAATATTTCACTTGATCATTGAAATCAAACATAAGGGCTGAACTGAGCAGTGAATCAAATGAGAAAAAATCAAGGCAGCAATGGAATGAGGATTGCACATACTTTTAGAGGCGAGCAGAAAATACACATTGTAAAAAAATATGTTAAATAGATTCATCAATGTTAATTCACAAGGGACATACCGAATCCAGATTAAATCCTTTTCGCTGTAGCACGCACTGAATATGCAGTCTGTTTTTCCAAATTCTACAGATCGGCAGATAATAACTTTGGGGAATGTAGGTTTGGCAAAAGCCTCTCATCCATGATGGGATTCCAGAACTCACACCACATTGCAGATTATAACAATCCTGACTGGAAAAGGAGACATTGATAGAAGGTTTCTAGATTAGAGTTTCAGTATCAATATAATCATATTTAGTAATTTATATACTATGATTACTAGGAATGATATCAAAAGCATCAACATTTCCATTCAGTTTATAGATCCACATGTTCCTCAAAGAGAGTGAGATATTAACAGAATCATTCATATGGGAGGACAACCAAGGAGTACTCCAACAATAGAGATGAGAACTAGGGCATACCAGCCATATCAATTGAGACATGATATTTTAATATTTAGTCCTTATTAAAGACCATACAGAGGATTTAAGATAGACACACATACTATTTTTCAGTCTATAAACAAACCTGTCAACCAGAAATTCCAGAGAGAAATCAGGTTTGGAGAGAATCCTCTAAGTGAAGTTTTGAAGGAGAGTATTATTAAATAATCTAACATATTTAATAACTATTCCTCCCATGTTAATTGTCTTGATATAGTTTTTCCAGGAAATAGTAACAAGTTTCCTCTGGTGAGTTGAGCCGGTCCAAATGACGTTTCGTATCATTCCACTCAGTTCCTTAAGAAGAGCTACATTCCATCTATAAACAGAAAAGGAGTAGAAAAACATATAAGTGATAACTGTAGAGACCTGAAGCTTGACATACATGGAAATTACATTACTTTTGTTGAATACTTAATACATAACAAAAACATACACACAAGGACCGTAATAGTTTAGTGTCTTTGGAATCTCGGAAAAATAATCTTTTAATCATGGTGAAAGATCTTCAACATCTCCCATAAAGATCTTCCCCTTTTGTTTTCTTACCTAAAAACTTTCTTTATATATTGGGGAAAAGAAAACATATAAAGGGTGAGATCAAATTCTCATTAAGGGTAAGAATGGATAAAATGAAACAAATCATATACATTTGAACTTTAAAACATGAACATAATGTTTAAACATCAATATCATGGGCAATGACATAAAACATGGCAGTACATAAGGCATAGATCATAAAGAAACATTAATCGTGATAAAATATCATGGGAATAAAACATGTAATTATGGAAAAACATTAAGCACGTGATATGATTTCCATTGTTGCCAAGGCATTTCCGCCAAGACCATCTTAGTGGACAAAGTCCCTTTCTGAATCGAGTTCACTCCTCATTCTAGTCCGTTATTACTGAACAAGATTAACTTACCGTTCCAGCCATGTCTATATCATGAGATATAAATCTTTAACCAATTCATTGGAGGGAGATATAGATCCCACCCATCTCATAATGAAATCATTCTTACTTGTGACACAAAATAAACTTAAAACATTCATCATAACCCAAAGAATAAAATGGGTTTCATAAACATCATCCCATCATCACATAATCCATATAAAACAAATGGATATTTCAACATAAGAAAAGTGAAACCATGTAAATAATAGAGACATTATACTTGAAACATAAACATATTATATAATGTCATCTTAGATGGAAAATGGTTTTGATAAAACACTTGAAATGAATTCTTGAGGAAAATATCTTTTCTTCTTCAAAATCAATTTCATTTCACAAAACGTCATGAAATTTTAAAGGAAAGAGATTTTTTTGAAAATAGTCATGAAATCTTTTGGAGGATGCTTCATGAAAATAATGCTTTATAAAACTGTAAAAATCCTTTCATGCTGTATAAGTTAAAAAACATTCTTTTCATACTTTTGCCGGAAAAGTCAAAAAAGTACCTCGTAACATAAACAAAAGAAATATTCCTTAAATACCATGTAGTAATAGTAAAAAATGGGTAAAAAGGACTTTAAACATACATAAAAACACTTTTAGAAAACATGGACTTGTATTTAACAATAACCCCAACAAATACTTACAAATAAACAATCTCGGATAAGGACAAGATTGCAAAGGTTATCCCTTACCTTAGGTATGATTTGCTTCGTACGAATCCGAACCTCCTGTATAATGATTTAAATAATGTCATTGACTTATTACAGAATAATATTCATTGTTATGATATCATATATGGTTTACTTATGACTTTATATTACCCGTTCTTTTGTAAATCCCATGTTAAAGCAACGTTTTGGGTAAAATCATCTTATTTATCGTACGTGTTTGGACTTGTTGTTCTTGATTTTATTATTACTTATATCATGATTTTCTTACTTAAATAATTTAAATAATAATTTATATATCATATATATTCATTATATATCCAGAATATACATGTATTTATAATAGTACATAACATATAGAGGTAAGAAATGAAATGCACTGTTCATGGAGACGGTAAGCCGTACGTACCCATGAACTCTACTTTCATTTCTATTTATTATTTTAATGGAATAGGTATATTAAAATTCCAGTATAATATCTTATATAATATCATTAAATCCATACTATATACATTCCACATAAGGCATTAACAAATCACATCACTTTGAGGGGGCGGTAGTCAGCACTTCCTCAAATGAGATTATCGTATTTACTGACTATGGAAACCATACAAGCTTGATATAATTGGGATTTAAAGAAGAATAAGGAAATCATAAACATAATATATATCATATATAAATATATTTCCATCATAATGGCCACCATGAGAGGCGGTAGGAGAAAATCGAACAATCATCGTTTCGTGAGGCGTTAGTTTGCCATCACAGAAAAATTATGTTCTTCATCCATTAGATGGAGGTGTGTGTAAGTTTAGTTCTAATACTTCTCATAAAAACATCATAGTATATTTAAGATACTATATTTATTACATAATAAAGGATTAAAAAGATTTTATGGGTTGGAGAAGTATAATAAAAGAAAACAACTTAAGAGAAACTATTACCTTTAATTTGGGTAACTTCCTTTGGATTGAACCAAAAGGACTTCTTGGAGTGTCTTCTGCCTAATGTAAGGCTTCAAGGGGGAGGATAGGGATGTAGGGATATTAGTTGGGCAGATTTTGGACGAGCCAAAAGGCTTGAGAGGTGTGAGGAATTGCATAGATGTGGTCTCCTTTTATAAGGGAGAGGAGGGGCTCTTTAGGAAAGTGTGAAAAAATTATTTTATAATAAACATATATTCGGTTTCAATAGGTCCAAAACACATTAATTTAGAATATAGGATGTCTAATATTCGAAATAAAATCATCCAATAGGAATTGGACTGGTTTTGGATAATATTTTAATCATTATAATCTTATTTATTTAAATCATTTATTAATGAGGTAAATACTGCTTCATTATTGTGTCATAGATAATTTAATTTATTTTATGTATAAAAATTATAAAAAAAAGACCAACATGTAGAAAATATTTTTAGCTTTCTAATTAATATTTATAGTCAAAATGATAATTTATATATCCCCTTACAAAAATTAATTACTAAAAGATTTTTGTTAATGCCAATTTTGTCTTTACATTAAATTAATTAATCTAACGTGTCATTGTCCTTCATAAGTGTCTCCATGGGGTCCCCAAATAGACCCAAGGATTCCCATGGTCGGACATTACTCATCCAATAAGGTTTGGACATGTGTTAAGGTAATTTTGAATTATTATAATATTCTTTTAACCTTGAATTACCCTACTTACTTTTAACCGTGGTAAATAAAAGTAAAAAGTTATTATTCACCAAAAATTATTTTTATCTAACTAAACCAAATTTTACTCCTTGATATTAACCGTGTCTCTCAGATTTTTGAAATTCAACTCACAGAAGTGGTAAAATTAAGTTTTATGATCAATTGCAAAAGCTCCTAGGAGGTGCGTAAAAGACGGTGAAAAGTTCAAAACAATTTTTATAAATATAAAATTATTATAAAATGATTCGAATGATTTTCATTGAACTTATATAAGTATTATGTATCTATTTTGACCTAAAATAAATTTAAATCAAATAAATTATTATTTAAATAAAAAGTTGGTTTTAACCAAAAACTCAGTGTTTTCACTATTCATCAAAAATTGACGTTTTTCAGAGAAATACCAAAAATTCAGCATAAGCTATATTTGATATTCTGAATTCAAAAATGATTTATATTTTTCCAAATTCAAAATATAGAAGTGGAATTAATTAATTTTAAAATTAATTCCCATTATCAAAACAAATAGCGTGTTTTTAAGTAACAATAACTATCAAAAGATCATCACTTGTTTATGTCCAATTTCAAAGTGAAATTAATTTCAATGACCAAAATTGTATTAAATGGAAGAAATATATTCTAATTATACTGTAAAACCATTTAAAAATATAATATATCCATATAAATTACTGCGATGAAAAAAGTTGTTTTTAATTAAAATATAGCGTGTTTTTACTATTCATCAAAATATGAAAGTTATCAGAATAATATGAAAAATTTATCCAAATTAAATTTTTATATCCTGATTCCAAGGAAGAATTTTATTTTGTCAAATTGAACTTATAAAAATGTCAAAAACTAGATTTAATGTGGGTGCGCCATCAAAAGGCGACAAAACTGCATTTTTTTGAAAAATACTTATTTTACACGAAAAATTTATTTTGTTATCATACCATGTTCTAGAAAATATGTAAGATGAATAATAATGTTATCAAATTAAAAATTTAGTTAATACTATTCATAAAGTCCAGTCTATAATAATATTATAACAATATATCATTGTTTAGTAAAACCCGGTATTGCGTACTACACACGCTATCGAGGAAGGTCACGATTGCGTGTAATGCAAGCCATGTCAGGGTTGCATGTGATGCAAGACTCATTTGTTGTTTAGTATAACAGAATCCAACCATATTTCATTTATATATTGAATATATATATGTATATACACACTCAATGTTGCGTAGAATAACTACTATCAAAATTGTGTGTAACATGATCCATGAATAGTGTTGTGTATACTGCAAGCTAATACGGTGTTGCATATAGCGTAAGGTAATATTGATGTAGCGTAAAACATAATACATTAATGAAATTGAAATAATATTTTTATAAAATCTTGGGGTGTTACATTCTAACCCCCTTAAAATGAATTTCGCCCTTGAAATTTGTCGGGGTTATAAATCGTTCACTATTCATAAAAACCCACATCGTAAAAAAGAATACTAAAGATTGATTTTAAAACCTAAGTATAAAACATAACAATTACCCAAAGTAACTCATCACTGGGTTTCCATATAGGAGAACATAGGTGAAAATATGGATATGGAAGAAAAATCTAACCATGAAGTTCTGATAGAGAGTGGTAGAGAACATGGCTATGAAAAAACCAACAATCACAAAGCCATAAATTTGTGATGACTTAAGGTACCATCTGATTCATCAGATATAAGGATACTAGGACAATTTTTTTTGTTTTCAAGATCATTTCCCTAAAGTTGAAGAATTTTCGAATCAAAAAAATACTTACTTGATTTTGGTACAATCTCACCGTTGTTCGTGCCTTGAACAATTTCCACTTTATCTCTTAAAGAAATGAAGTTGAATTTTTCATTCATGAAGTGTTAGAAGATCATGTGATAGAATGATGAGTCATTCCATCTGTTTCAAACAAAAGGTTAAAAAAAGTTATCAAATATACATAAGTCCATCTATTGTGTGGTTAATCGTATATGATTCCAAAGATGGACTTATAGTTCAACTATCATACTGCTTAATAAAATAAAACTAATTTATACTAACCAGGGACTTGTTGTAGGATAGTGGTAGGCGATGAAGACCTGTCGCACTTCAGTTTTGGGTTCGATTCCCACAGCCTTATCCAACGCGATGGGTTGTCACCCGTCCTACGGGTTGTCCTTTTTCTAAAACTATACTATTATAATATTTCAAAAATAATATCAAAAAGTTCTAGCCTTAAACAATACTAACATATGTTCAACATAATCCATTCCAATATTTAGGATTATCCAAAATACTTCTTTCCAAACTCATAGTATAAAGAGAACGATTACTAAAAAGGTCATATAACAAGCATGTGAATACCATCATTTATCCCTCATATATCTCATTGGTCACACTCCAATCATGTGAATACCTTAATCATGTATTCTTTTGAAAAATGAATACCCATTGAACCTTAGTGAAAACATGAATGCTGTCAAAAGTTAACTCTTTCCACATACCAAAATCCCAAAATTCTATATACTCAAACCATGATATAACTTTGTCCTTATATCAGTCATGAACTCATGAAAACTATCAAACATTTAATTTTTTTTATCCCTTCATTATGCGCATATCATCTGCTTTCCAAAAATATCTGAATGACCTTTCATGGTTACTAGTACCATTTATCATATACTTTCAAAACTCAAGCAAAGGAAAAAGTGTAACAATCCTTAGATTTTTCTTTATTCCATAGTACCATACATTATTCTTGATAAACATACAATTATTACACTACCTTCTTAAACCACTGACTGAGCTTCATCATTTCTTCCATCTCATATATCATTTGTAGTCTCTTCATCATCATCCACATAAATACTACCCATATGACCATGAAAATTCTCTTTATGAGATTTTCCCATAGGGAATTGGTTTGAATAATGCCCGTACATTCCAAATTTAAAACACTTAACCATTGTTGATGTCTTAGAAATACCATTATCCTTGTCCATGGTGTTAACTAAACCTTTTCCTTTACAATTACTAGCTTTGTTTCCTTCTTTTCCACACCCAAAGCATCTTCCAGTTCCTTTGAAATGTTCTCCTTGATGCCTCTTCCCACATGACTTACATGAGGGAAATTGAACTTTATTTCCTCTATGATCTCCATGAAACTCCATCTTTCTCTTATTAGCTGAGTCAGGAAACTTACCAAAGCATAAATTATTGATCATATTATGAGATTGCTGAATAGGAATAATAACGATGTTTCGCCTTCGAAATACCATTTCATTTGCTTGATCATGAAGAATATCATTCCATTGTCCATCATATTCTCCATTATCGTGAATCTTCCTATTTCCATCCATTTTCTAAAACCCAAAAAGAATAGTGTGAGAGGAAAAAATCATGACAGGTAAAACAACATAATAAAGGGGGAGTAACTTCAATATCTAACATCTTAGGTTTAATTCTAAGATCTTTACTATAATTCTATGACTATAACCTATACTTATACTTAAACCTAGGGACATCCTTATACATACCTTAGAAATATCTCTAGGGATCTCACTAAAGTTTTCGCATCCTAGTTTCCAAAGGTTAACTAAACCTTTCCTCTAATACAGACTGTAGAGACTCGAAGCTTGACGTACATGGACATTACATTACTTTTGCGGAATACTTAATACATAACAAAAACACACACACAAGGAACATAATAGTTTAGTGTCTTTGGAAACATGGAAAAATAATATTTTAATCGTGGTGAAAGATCTTCAACATCTCCCATAAAGATCTTCCCCTTTTGTTTTCCTACCTAAAACCTTTATTTATATCATGGGGAAAAGAAAACATATAAAGGGTGAGCTCAAATGCTCAGTAAGGGTAAGCATGGATAAAATAAAACAAATCATATACATTTTAACTTAAAAACATGAACATAATGTTTAAACCTCAAAATCTTGAGCAATGACATAAAACATGGCCGTACATAAGGCATAGATCATAAAGAAATATTAATCATGATAAAATAGCATTGGAATAAAACATGTAATTGTGGAAAAACATTATGCACAAGATATTATTTCCATAGTAGCCAAGGCATTACTGCCAAGACAATCTTAGTGGACAAATTCCCTTTCTGAATCGAGTTCACTCCTCGTTCCAGTCCTATATTACTGAATCGGGTTAACTTACCATTCCATCCATGTCTATCTCATGAGATATAAATCTTTACCCAATTCATTGGAGGGAGATATAGGTCCCACCCATCTCATAATTAAATCATTATTACTTGTGCCACAAAATAAACATAAAACATTCATCATAACCCAAAGAATAAAATGGGTTTCAGAAACATCATCCCATCATCACATAATCCATATAAAACCAATGGATATTTCATCATAATAAAATTTAAACCGTGTAAATCATAGAGACATTATACTTGAAACATACACATATGAAATAATGTCATCATAGATGGAAAATGGTTTTGATAAAACACTTGAAATGAATTCTTGAGGAAAATATCCTTTCTTCTTCAAAATAAATTTATTTTCACAAAACGTCATGCAATTTTATGGAAAATATTCCTGATATATTTTGGATGAAGCTTCATGAAAATAAGACTTTATAAAACTGTAAAAATCATTTCATTCCGTAGAAGTTAAAAAAACATTCTTCTCGTACTTTTGCCGGAAAAGTCAAAAAAGTACCTCGTAACATAAACAAAAGAAATATTCCTTACAAACCATATAGTAAAAGTAAAAAATGGGTAAAAAGGACTTTAAAAATACATAAAAAGACTTTTAGAAAACATGGACTTGGATGATAACAATAACCCCAACAAATACTTACGAATAAACAATCTCAGATAAGGATGAGATTTGAAAGGTTATCCCTTACCTTAGGTCCGATTTTCTTAGTACGTATCCGAAACTCCTATATAATGATTTAAATAATGTCATTGACTTATTACAGAATAATATTCATTGTTATGATATCATATATTATTTACTAATGATTTTATATTACCCGTTCTTTTGTAAATCCCATGTTAAAGCAACGTTTTGGGTAAAATCATCTTATTTATCGTACGTGTTTGGACTTGTGCTTCATGATGTTATTATTACTTATATCATGATTTAATTACTTCTAGAATTTAAATCATGATTTATATATCATATATATTCATTATATATATATAATATACAAGTATTTATAATAGTACATAACATGTGGAGGTAAGAAATGAAATGCACCGTTCATGGAGACGGTAAGCCGTACGTACGCATGAACGCTACTTTCAATTCTATTTATTATTTTAATGGAATAGGTATATTATAATTCCTGTATGATACCTTATATAATATCATTAACTCCATCCTTTATACATTCCACATAAGGCATTAATGAATCACATCACTTTGAGTGGGATGCAAGAATCTTTCGTTGTTTCATATAACAGAATCCAACCATATTTCATTTATACATTGAATATATATATATATGTATATACACACTCAATGTTGCATAGAATAACTACTATCAAAATTGTGTGTAACATGATCCAAGAATAGTGTTGCGTATACTACAAGCTAATACGGTGTTGCGTATAGCGTAAGGTAATCTCGGTGTAGCAAACAACACAAGACATCATTGAAATTGAAAGAATATTTTTCATAAAATCTTGGGGTGTTACAATAACCGAGTTGACAAGGAAAACTCTCCCTGCCTGGGACATGGCCCGCCCTTTCCTACTTTCCAACCGATTGGTAATTTTCAAAGAAATATCGTCTATGTGTGCACGTTTCACCCTTCCCCAAAACAAAGGAATCCCAAGGTAATTAAAGGGATTTGTACCCCTTATGACACCAAGTCTATGAGAAACCCTGTTTAGCTTCAAGATTCTAATTCCCTCACCAAAAACAACAAAGGATTTATTCCAGCTAACTAACCTGAATCTTCTTCATAGTGTGAGAAGATGTTCTTAATACAAGAGACTGTTTTTTTATTACCCTTACAAAACAGGAGTATGTCATCAACATAGAATAAATGTGATGTATTAAAATAATTCCTTCCTGCCCTCATTCTTTGCTATATACCACTTTTGACAAGGTCATGAAGAGACACACTCATATAATCCTCAGCCATAGAGAACAAAAGCCCAGATAGAGGATCACCTTACCTGACTCCTCTAGTACATTGAATGAAACCCCTGGGGGATCCATTGACAAGAATGGATAGACTAGAACTTTTAAATATAGAAAAGACCAAACCAATGAATTTCTCTGAAAATCCATGAATCTTAATAATTTAGAGGATAAAGTCCCACCTTATTGTATCGAATGCCTTCGATATGTCAACCTTCAGAGCCATGTTACCATGTTGATCTTTACTTTTCATAATATTAATACACACTGAAGCAGTGAAAAGAAAATTCTGAATATTTCTCCCTGGAACAAATCCAAACTGGTTAATAGAGACAAGAATTTTAGAAACATCACCAAGTCAGAGTGCCATAATTTTACTGATTACCTTCGGAATAGAGTTCCCAATGGAAATAGGCCTGAAGTATTTGATGTCCAAGGCATTATCCTTCTTCGAAATCAAAGAAATAAAATTAGAGTTCATCCCAAATGGAATATAGGAATGATGAAATAATTCTTTAACATCATTGATCACATCAATGTGAATGATATCCCAAAAAAACATGAAGAACTTGTTTGGAAAACCATCAGGACCAGCAGCACTGTCCATATTTTTTGTTCATTTTTTTAAGAATGTAGTACATAAAATATTTAGTCAAATAAACATTAATCTTGATATGATGTGATATATGAAACCCAAAGACTAAATGATCTTTAATATTGAGAATCATTTTAAAGAAGATGTTAAATTTTTGATTTGAATTAGAATAACCACATTTTAAAAATATGTATTACAGTTTTAGATAATGAAAATAAATTTTTAGTAATGACATTATGTAACACCCCAGGTTTGAAAGTGAGTTTAATGTATTAATTAAGTTACAAAAAATAAAATAAATGAATAATTTTAAGAACGAAAGTACATAAAGAGTAAGATTTTTGTTTATCTATCGCTAATACACAACTCCATACAAGAACTAACCCATAAAACCCACCACTATTGAAAATGAAACAAATGTAATTTCTCCAAGAAACACAATGAGGCCCATTGGGTTGTTCATATCATGTGGATATATTATACGGAAATAAGTTATAGTAAAATAAATCACAACAAAAATAATAATTAGAGGAAAATATAGCACTATTTCGAGAGCAAACAAATGAACTTCTATGAATTATATATGTGTATGAATATAGATATTTATAAGGCTTTTTATCACACCATTTTAAAAAAAATGTCCCTTAGTAATATTTAAATTAATGTTTTAAAATGATATATATGAACTTTTGATATATATATATATATATTGGTTGTCTATTTTTATTAATCTTTTATGTTTTAAAGTAAAATAATAATAATAATAATAACAAAACTGTTTTGCTGATAAATTATATGTTTTTAAATTATAATTTTAAATGAGTGGTAGTTATTTGTAAATATATTTTACACATATTAAATTTTAGTTTATAAAATTTAGACATCCAAATACTTATGATGATATTATTAATAGAAAGTCCATGTTAATAGATTTTTTTACTTATATATATATATTCAAGTGGAGTGCTATAGATTTCCACCTTTGATTTTTTTTTAAATTTCATGTCCAAAGATGTTGGTCCTTCAATTCAGTAGCTAACCCATCCACACCATCCATCTTTTAGAAAAGAAATACTCTAATCAGCCTCTTTGTCACTTCATCAACAAACAGAAAGGCACAATCTGGTCAGATTAAATCTGAACCATTTATTCCGTTTCAAAACATCATGTCGTCTTTAACCTCACACGAACCAGATAAAACCCTCGAGGATGCTTATTCTTGTGTCTTCATCAACATGGTGGTTCACTATATTAAACAAAAATGAAAAGTAGGATCTTACCATCAATTAGTATATTAAAATACTAATAACACCGTACAAGAATCACCATGATATACGACTACATAATAAATCTAGGTAATATATATATATATATGAACCTTCACTATATGTGGGTTTGCTTCATCCATGAAACACTTTGTGTATTAACTAAGATATCAGTGTATTAAATAACAATAAAGTCATCCACTATCCTTTATTTTTTCCATTTCCTTAAGATCTTAGAGGATACACTTGTTCCTATTTTCATAGACAACCCATATAAAATATACTTTTGTTTTAGATAAAAACATTAATTTAGTTTCATGTCCTCAATTTTACATAGGAGATCATAAAGAGTGAAAAAACCACCTCATCCAACTAATAAGATACTTAAAATTATAAAAAATATAGAGGACATATTTTTCCTATAAAGAGAACCTAAAAATCTCCTCTTGAATACACATAATCACTACCTCTCACTTGAAAAACCAATGTCCCACAAGTTCGTCTTCCTTTTTCAAATAATCAAGGTAAGGGGAATGTTTAATTTTTAATTATTTATTTAGTTTATGTTTTTATTTTGATTTAATTATGGTTTATTTGTAAGGAGATTTTGTTTAATTCATGATATAATTTCTATTACTATGGTTCTGATAAGGTATTTATTATTCTCAAAGTTATTTTAAAATAGTTATTGTTTTCATGACCTATATATAAATGTATATATAAGTGTATATATATATATATGTGTGTATACATACAAAAATACATACATATATATATATCTATATATTTTTAGGATACACATGAGAAGGATTTTCTATTCTAAAACATTATTTCTAAGACCTTTGAATGGATCACTTGTATAGTTAGTATTTTCAAAAGGGTGTGTTTATTTTTCTCAAATAATTTTAGGGTTTAATATTATATGATATTACACACCTAGAACACCATTATTCTATGTAATTTTTCATAAAATTGCTATCATTTTATGTGCATTGGGTTTACCTGCACTCATGTATGCCAATTGTATTATAAGAGATGTCTATTTCCTATAATATGTGAAAATTCATTCATGCATCAGTTTTACTATTATTGAATCATTCATGTATGTATATATGCAGTGAATAAATAATTCTATCATAAGATTATATGATCAAAAGTATGATCAATGTATATCCTATGGTTTCATAGAATAAATGAACGATTATCATATTTTCATCTTAGTTATTTTAAGTACTATATGAATGTAAAGAATTTCAGTTTGACTATCTTGTAAGAGATTTCATATTAAGGTATATAAACATGTAAATGTTTATTATTATGTAATCATGTTTTTAAAATAAAATATCTAGTGAAATAATATACATAAGTATTTCAAGCTTATTTTTTTTAGAAAATTAGCACTTGAACATTGTAAACATGGTATGAATGGGGATTGAACCCATCCCTCAATAAGTGGGTTAGACCAAGATAGCTGTCAACATTATAAGTTTCTCCAGTATTTTGTTTTTAATAATATTGAGATTAGTTTTTTAGAAATATCACTGGATTATTTTTTAAGCAAGTTTTTAAGAATAAGTATTTTCAAAATGATGAAATTATTTCCACACTTAAATAATTTAAATCTTATTTTTGAAGGTATTTCATAATATATTTTTATGGAATTATCAAAATCATTTCAAAATCATTTCTCATAAGTTATTTTTAAAGAATGATTCTCTAAAAGGTATTTCAAATGGTTTAAAAACACTTACCAGAAAATTGTATGATCATCACGTTATTGTAAATGGTTTTCATAGGTACCGTAGTGCTTATGAAGTTAGTGCACATGGAAGCATAATGGGTCTAATACTTAGTTATATTTTCTATCTAATAAATCGGAAAATGTAGTCTGATTTCTCCAAAACCTAGACTGGTAAATGGTTCTATATAGTAATAAGTGTTGTGTAATTGTTCATTTATTTTAATAAAAAAATTAAACAACATTTTTAAGCATTAAGTCCAAAAGCACGGGCAAAGGTGTTATAATTTGTATCAAAGGAATGGTCTAGATAATTGTGGAAAATTAGAACCCTTAATTATATTAAGTGTTATTTTATAGCCAAAATTTCTCCTTGTAATCTTCAGATGGAAGGAAGGAGAACTCAAAAAATTCTCTTATGCCTTTCACATGAATTACTTGCTATGATCATAAAAAATAATGAAATAGATAATTTCAGTCACATGAATCCATTTAGCTTACCAGCAAATGACTTTACAATATATTAGGTACACTAGATATACTTCGTCTTCATCGTGGTTTGGTATTTGTTTTCAAATACATCAGTAAAATACAATTTCTATTTTATAAACACCATGGAGTGTATCCCTGAGGAATTTTTATGTTCTTTACCCACTAATGGAAAAATTACCTATACCAACGATTTGGAACCGTTGGTATAGGTCCCCAAACTATTGGTATAGCCTATACCAACAGTTTGGGGAGCTGTTGGATGATTTGGCGTGGGGTAAGACCTATCCCAGCGGTTTGAGGAAACCGTTGGGATAGGTAAATATATAAAAAAGAGTTCCAGTGGAGGTTTCAACCCACAACCTCCACGTTATATATCAATGACTTTACCACTATCCTAGAGTAACCTTTGTGAATATATTTGTATAAATATATTTGTATATGTATATATATATATATTTATATGTAATTTATATGTTGATTTATTTGAAGATATTTGATAAATGTACTCATAAAAAATAAGGTCACATATCCCAACAGTTCTCAAAACCATTGGGAAAGGCCTATCCCAACGGTTTTGAGAATTGTTGGGATAGGTACCCACCCATTCCCAACAGTCTGGCCAAACCATTGGGAAATGTGGCCTTAAAGTGAACTTTTTCCAACAGTTTTCCCAAACCATTGGGAAAAGTCGCCTGAAAGTGGACTTTTCCCAATGGTTTGGCCAAACCGTTGGAAAAAAGTGGCCTCAAAGTGGACTTTTCCCAACTGTTTAGCCAAACTATTGGGAAAGGGGACCTATACCAAAAGTTTTAACAAAACGTTGGTATAGAATGTTACTATAGGTTATATTTCTAGTAGTGACCCTCTATAAGCATCCTGAATCAAATCAATACTTTTATAGAGAAACCGAAGAAGAAAATATTCACAAAACATATATGTGACAAATCTTCTATTTTTGTTTCATGGGTCAAATCCACGATCACTTTGAAACATTCGAGGATAAATAAATGATACTTTCCTATAGAAAGAAAATTCAAAACAACCTTATAGAGTGTTATGTTTATTATCCTTCTATAAGAACTATCTTTTGGTGTTTATAACCATAAAACTCGACTTGCACATGCTGCATTTGAGAAAAGGAGGTGGAGGAATTTGAAGCCACCTTGAATTTTAATTTCCTGAGGAGATATTCTAGTAACCGTGGAAGTCAACGTTTCAGACCATGGGGTTGGGGTCTTGGATATCATGCCAGAATCAAGGAAAATGAAAACTGGAAATAGTAATCATTTTATTTATCCATATCTAATACATCACTCCATACAAGTACTAAACCATCAAACCCACCACTATTAAAAATAAAACATCTGGAATTTCTCTAAGAAACGCAATGACGATAATTGGGTTGTTCACATATCATGGATCCGTTATAAGGAAATAAGTTATTGTAAGATAAATAGAAAAAACTGAGAATGAGAGGAAAATATAGATTCTTGTCAAGAAAAATCAAATGAACTTCGATGAATTATATGTGTGTTTGAATAAAGATATTTATAAGGCTTTTTATCTAACCGTTATAAAGAAAAGTATGTTTGGAATTTTTAAATTAAAGTTGAAAAAGACATATAAGAACCATTGATATATATATATATAAACAAATAGTAGTTGTTTGTTGTTATTAATCTTTTATTTTTACAAATAAATATAATAATAATAACACTAAACTTTTTTGTTGATGGATTATATGTTTTCAAATTTTAAGTTTAAATGAGTGCTAGTTATTTGTAAATATATTTTACTCATAATAAATTTTAGTTTATAAAATTTTGACTTCCAAATACTTATGAGGGTATTATTATTAAAAATTACCATGTTAATATAATTTCTTTTAATTATATATATATCTATATAAGTAGTGGAGTGTTATAGCTATCTGCCTTTGATTGTTTTTCATTTCTTGTCCCATGGTCTTGGACCTTTGATTTAGCGGCTAACCCATCCATGTTGTCCATCTTTTTTCATAGTAATTCTCCAATTAGCCTCTTCGCCACTTCATTAATATAAAGAAAATGAACGATCCAGTCATATTGAATCTAAACCATTTATTCCGTTTTTAAATATACCATCATCGTTAACCTCACTCTACTTAGAGAAAAACATCATGGATTCGTACTCTTATGTCTTGATCAACCTAATGGACCACCATATTTAATGCAAACAAAAAGTAGGATCTTACCCTCAATCATTATATTAAAATACTAATAACATCGTACTAGAATCACTATGAGATCCGACTACATAATAAATATGGGTTAAACATATATATATATGAACTATCACCATATATAGTTTTCTTACTACATAAAACACTTGCATGTTAACTATGATATCGGTGTATATAATAAGAATAAATCCATCCATCATCCTTGATTTTTTCTATCGCAACAAGATCTTTCATGATAAAATTGTTATTATTTTCCCAGAAAACCCATATAAAATATACTTTTGGTTTAGATAAAAACATGCATTTAGTTTTATGTCATCAATGTTTCATAGGAGATTGAGCAGAGGGAAAACAAACCACTCAGACAATTGATAAGATACTTCTAATTATAACAAATATAGAGGGAAGATTTTGTCTATAAATAAGTCCAAAAAATATTCTCTTGAATACACATAATCACAACCTCATGCTTGATAGACCAAAGTCCCACAAGTTATTATTCCATTGTCCAATAATCAATGTAAGGGGAATGTTTAATTTTTTATGTATTTATTTATTTTATGGTTTCATTTGGATTTAATTATGGTTTATTTGTATGTGAAGTTTTTTCATTTCAAGTTATAATCCCTATTTTTGTGGTTTTGAAAAGGGATTTATTATTTTTAAAATTATTTTGTACTGGTGATTGTTAGGGTAACCTATATATAAATGTATATATATGTGTATACATATATATATATATATACATATCAATTTTAATTATAAATATGAGAGGGATTTTCAATTCTAAAATTTCATTTCTAAATTTTTTTGAAGGGATCACTTGTATAGTTAGTATTTTCAAAAGGGTGTGTTTTAGTTTTCTCAAATAACTTTTAGGTTTAATATTATTCTATCTTAAACACCTAGAACACAAATATTTTATGTAAATTTTTATAAACAATTGCTGTCATTTTATGTGTGTAAGTCTTACCTGAACTCATGTATGTCAATTACATTATATGATATAGCCATTTCCTATAATATGTAACATGTCATGAATGCATCAGTTTCACTATTACTGAACCATTCATGTATATACATCTGTATTTAATAAATAATTATTTCCTAAGAATATATGATGAAAAGCATGTTCAAAGTGGATCATATGGTTTCATAGAATAAATGAATTATTATCATATTTTCATTTCATGCCTTTTATGTACTATCTGAAAGTAAATAAATTCAGTTGCACTATCTTATAAGAGATTTCTTACTAAGGTATATAAATATGTAAATGTTTATAATTATGTTATCATGTTTTTTTTTTAAAAAATCAAGTGAAAGAACATACATAAATATACCAAACTTAATTATTTTTTCCAGAAAATTGGCACTTGAACATTGTAAATATTGTAGGAATGGGGAGTAAACCCATCCCTAAATAAGTGGGTAGACCCATGATAGCCTTTAATATTATAAGTTACTCCATTATTTTGTTTTTAATAAGCTTGTGTTTTGTTTTTCAGAAATATCATTGGATTCCTTTCGATGCATGTTTTCAAGTGTAAATATTTTTAAAATGATGAATAATTTACACACATAAATAATCTTAATGTTATTTTTTATGGTATTCCTGAAAGTACTTTTACAGAATTAACAAAAGAATTTTAAATTAATTTCTAATAAGTTATTTTTAAAGAATAATTTTCTAAAAGGTATTTAAAATATTTTAAAACCCCTTAATCAGAAATTGTATGTTTATACTGTTATTATAAATTAATTTCACATGTATCATAGTGCTTATGGAGTTAGTGTGTGTGGAAGAATAGCATACAATCTTCTTAGTTATATTTTAACTCGGATAAATTGTAAAATATAGCATAAATTCTTGAAAATCTATACTGGAAAAATGTCTTCTATTATAATAAGTGTGGTTTAATTTTTTAGTTCTTTTTATAAAAAAATTACGCAATATTTTTAATCATTGAGTCTGGAAGTGCGGGCTTGGGGATTTATACTTTATATTCTTAATAAAATTATTTCTACTTAAGAATACTTGTTTTATATTTTTGTGAGAATATTATATAATAGAATTTTACTACATTTTTTTTAAAAGCGATATACAATTTTGAAATCATCAATTAAAAATTATCTTATATTGAATTACTGTAAATTTATAAAAAAATTTATTTTTCATTGATAAGTGAAAAATACTTATTCTAGTTTAAAAATGTATTTTAATTTAAATCATTTAAAAAATTCATTTTTGAATGAGTTTAAAAGTAAAATTAGTTCAAATATATTATTAAAAATTTAATAATAGTCATTGGAAATAATTTTATGTGTAATGTTTTTAAAAATATTATATTCTTAAGACAATATTTTTTTCATGAAACCCATTTTCACTCATTTTTCCTAGTTTATTATAAATATAATTTATAAAAAAATATAATTTAATTTAATAAAAAGGTTTAAATTTTTTTTAATCACAATTTATATATTTATCAATGATTGCACTTTCATTTTTTACAATAATAAATTTTAAAAAGAGTAAAAACCTTTCATCACAACTAATGTTAAAATAGGATTATCGAGGGTTAAACCAAGAGATATGGGTAATTATAAGAATTAAACATTCTTAAACCCTATTTTATGTCGATATTTATAATTCATAAAATCCATCATTTCAATAAATTTCTATATTTAATCATTTTTATTTAGAATGACTATTATATTTTAATCTTTTTTGAAATTCCAATTATGTCCTCTCCGCTACTTATAAATGGAAAACTCCCCATTCTAGTATTTATAACTTTTTTTTGAATTCTATCTCAACCAAACCATACCAAATTTCATTCTTAAATTAACTATACAATAATATGAGGATATGGTATTATTTAAATATAATTAAATGTTTATTAAATAAATGTTCTGCAGGAGACCTACTGAAGAAGATGTAATCGTCGTACTTTACCTCTTTCAATTTATTTATTATTATAACTCATATAAATATTTATAATTTAACCTAAAATAGTTATTTTAGAATCCTAAATATAATGAAATGTTATTATTATTGTTTTTTGTCTAATATCCACCCTATATTCCAGCAAATGGGAAGTGAATGTATCGTCGAGGCATACATGTGGATTACCTCCACCAAGCAGCGATGCAATTAAATTTTGCATCAATTTTTATTATAGAAGTTTATTATAATATGATTAATATTTATATATAATATTTATGGTATAAATATTTTTTTGGAATCTTAATATCATATATACCTTCTTACCATCTATTCCATTCAAAAACGATAACGTAGCTCCTGTGTATGAAATAGCTACCACCTCCCCAAAATTATGTGATATGATTTTTATTTCCAATTTACATGGATCTTAATATGGGTAGATTAAATGAATATATATGATATATTTCATAATGATTCTATAAAGTGTAATTTTTATTTACCATTCTTTCATTCCATCCTTCAAAAAGTGAAAACAACATTCATTTGTTCATACAAATTACTAACTCTAAGAGGTGTGTACATTATTTTTATATCTCTATCATTTATGGGTGACTCCAAATAAATATACAATGAATATATATAATATTTATTTCATGATTATAATTATATATATTATGGAAAAATGATCATCATACCTTAATCATAACTACTGAAGAATAATTCTCATAAAAATGAAATAGCTAACACCTAAAATATGATGATTTTAATAATGAATTATTACTAAATGTGGGATAGAATGTTATAAGTAGAATATATATGATATTAAAAGTATTAAAATTATATTGTTATGGAAATATAATAAATTTAAATTTATTAAAAAAATATGTTAAAATTCTCTGAATGCTAGTCAAACTCAAGGTTTTGGATTTATGTTAGAATCTCATTGTTTATTAGGGTTTTTATGATTAATTATTTAGGGATGATATTTTATAACCTATATCTTAAGGGTACCATGAATTTTATTTTACTATGGTTATTTCTATATATTACATGTGTTAATTTGAATTTCCTCATTTTATTTAGTCAAGTTAATGAAATAATATATTTATATAAAAATGACTATATGTATTTCTTTGGTCGAAAACCCTTTTTCTTCCATATCCAAGGTTTCTAAAAATTGTTTTAAGAATGATTTATTATTATCCTATGATTTTTTAATGTAATTATAATCCATTTATTTTTTTAATAGTTTTTAATGGAATCTCCATATCATTTTCTAAAATGAAATACCGTTTTTCTTTTTCTAAAAATATGAAACAAATCATTGCTTTAATGTACATGGAATGAATATGATTTACTACCATCCTAATAGATCAATCCATTGATTCTTAATATATTTATGTCAACAGTTCATTTCAATGAAAACATTTTCATAACATTTTAGTTGTATTCTAAATATGTTTTTTCAATGTGAAAGGGTATTTTCCTCATGAAATATTACTTGTTATCCTTTGAAGTATTTTTTTCTATGGTCACATCCTTTGATGTAACTTAAATTTTACTGGGGATATGATCCAATGAATCCATCTTCTTTCCTTCTCTATATTTTTTATGATTATCATTATAGGATGTTTTTGATACCAGATTCATTTCAATAGGTTATGAAATTTTGAATATTTTATGATCTTGTGAACCTCATATGTATGATTCACATTATGTGATAGATGGGACCAAAATTACATATACCAAAAAAGAAACTAGTACTAATGGATATCTTAGGGGATAATAAGGACTAGAATGGGGATTGATCCTAGTTCAATATGGGACTATATCCTCTATAATAATCTTGGGATTGAACCTTGACTAAGTAATTGATTGATTCTGGAGTTAACCCAATCCATAATGATAGTATTTTCATTGATCATTGACTACAGATATTATTTTCGATGATTATGTATATGGCATAAACTTATGTTTTATGATAATTTTATTCATTCCTGGATCAGGTTCTTTGATTAATATATGATTTATGTCTTATGAACTACATTATATTATACCATGAATCAATATCATGATATATGATATGTAGTGTATGATTTTCAAAAAGTATTCTCATGTTCATATACCCTTATAATCATGTTATGTTTTTGTGATAATTGATATATCTTTTTTTTAAATATTCAGCATCATGGCTCACAATTTATTATAATTCAATTCCCAAGGCTATGGATAATGTATTTAAGTATGAAATTCCAAATAAGGAGTTAGTTTTTTAGAAAATTATTAAGGATGATGTAGTTCCCTTATAAACAACTTTCTTATGTGTCTATGTTTCTAAATGTAGAAAACATATACTATTATAGGGTAGATTTTAATGTTATATAATTAATGTAAATTAAATAACATATGATATATTTTATGAAATGTATGGGTTAAAATATAATGTGATATAGGAAATGGTTCTGGGTAATTATTACAAAGTATCAAAATTTGGTTTTAATGATATCATTAATTAATTATGTTTACATTTTTTTAATCAATTCAAAAAATAATAATGAGAATCCTTTTATTATAGAAAGGAGTTCCATATTTATTGAGAACAAAAGGACCCTATCTACATTCTCATTGATAACATTGTTAGATTTCCTAATGAATGAAATCACTATCAAATAATTAGACAAAAAATAAATTTTCCTAAAGAAAATGAATGTAATACTCCACCTTAATTCCTATTATAAAATTAACTAACCCACATTAATTGATTCACAATTACTTATGTTTTTTAGATGAATCTAATTGATATTCATGAATGATATATGAAAGTGAAGGAGTAACGATTCTAAACATGTTGTGATAAATTCGATGACTTATTGATGATGTAATAAGAGAGGGTAGATATCTTATTTTATTCAGGTAAGTGAAATTCTGTGTTAAAAATATTATTTAGGTAGAAACCAAAACATGACAACATTGTTTTTCAACTCATAAAAATAGTTTTGGATAATTTTTAATGCTGAAATCTCATGAGTAGGAAAAAAAGATTACTATGCTCTTATAATTAGAAAATAAATAATATTCCTTTGGAACAGGAGATAATAAGAGGTCCTATGTAATGTGAATTGGCCTTATAATTTTGGCCTACGGGCTATGTAATGGGATACAAGCCCACTAGGCCTTCGGGATATGTAATGGGTTTCCCTCTACCCAGTTAAAAAGAGGTCATTACTTTTATTTAATAATAAAAATGAGGCTTTGGTCCCAACCTTTAAAAAAAGGAGGTCCTATGTAAAAACGCATGATTTTATGAAATGTTATTTTGTAAATATTTTAATTTCATCAATTTCATATGATACATGCAACCCCAAGTTTAAACAACCCACAAACTACTATTAAATTATTATTATAACATTAACATTAAAATTTCTAGTAATGAATAGTACTAAAAAAATTAATAAATACATGTTTTATTATAAATTAATTATTTAATATTGTTGGTCGGAGTAGGAAACTCAAGAGGGGGGTGAATTGAGTTCCTATAAACATTTCTGTTAAAAAATATTTAAAATATTCCCCGAATTTAAAATAAAAATAGCTAGTTAACCAAGGTAGTAAAATTATAATAGCTTTGCGATTCAAATATTAACTCATAAGAATGATTAAATCTCATTTATAATAATTTGAGATATTTATAATCCTTTTGAAACTACTCTAATAATTCAAAACAGTTATAACTACTATCCAAGAATAACTATAAAATTAAAATTTAGTATTTTGAAATATGAGTTAAAACAGAGAAAGACTAAATTGAAAAAACATAGAGAATATAAAAAAAGAGGTTCGGTGTAAAGAAAAGGCTTATTACTCTCCACTTGGTTATCATATACCACCAAGAAATCTATATAAATAAAGATTTTGATCCACACCCTAGATTAGGGTTAACACAATAGTACACATACCGTCCAGGTCACTCAATGCCTCTTCTACAGATCTATATGAGAAAAAAATAGAATCAGTTCACACATGACCTTATCCATAGTATTAAGTGGGATAAAATTTTGTAGGAATATAGTTTTTTGAGGATATCAAGTATCCTCCACTTTAGTGAAGGAGACATTGTGTGTTTTTAGTACAAACACACATACTACTTGAAGGTTTAGTAAAATAGTTCACATAGAGAAAAATATAATAATAAGGGTTTAGAAATGCTCTGAGTGTTATGAAATTCATCTCTAGACTCTTTTATGTATCAGAGTTAATGTTCGAGTCCCCTTCTAAAAACAGATACTGAAAATAGAGTATCGAGGAGAAATGTGTTCCATTTTCCATGATGGTGAGATGTTGTTCTCCTTTAGTTTAGTTGGATACTAGATAGATGATGCAATTTTGATGAAAATCAGTTCTCTGGTTCATAGAAAGCAGCAATGAATAATTACATGAATATTCTTCTTTTCTGTATGGTGCTAATGGGGGTCTTCTCATATCTTCTGGTGTATGTGTGTCTTCACGTGCATATATATTTTATGCACTCTTCTTTGTATATATATTCTTGTAGCCCAAAAATGTGCATGTTTGAGGTATATAGTACACCTCATATTTCTGAAAACCTCATTTAAGATTTCTAAAAAAAGAATTAAATTAATTAGGAGCATTTAAATACTCCAAATATGACCATTATAAGTAATTTTAAATAAAAGAAATTTTAAATATTCTATCTGTGATTCCTTGGTCGGTATCTCCTTATATTGGTGACTTATTCCATCAATGTATTATTATTTCAGTCTTTCCATGCATCAGTGACTCATCTTAGTTAACATTGAGTCTCTACATCAGTATTTCAATTGCACTATCAGTGAGATAGTCGGTCTATCAGTGTGTTAATCACACTATCAGTGAGTCATTGCATTTGTATCTCCATGCATCGGTAGCACCATGTGTCGGAAGTACCATGCATCAGTATTGGTCCCACTTGGAAGATGGTTTTATAATAATACAGATGTCATATATAATATGGTAAATAATGTAATAATGGTTTTTATGATGTTCTCATCTGATCAAACTATATCATAATGTTTGGCGAGGAGAGGATAAGAGTCTATTTATTTTTGGGGGAGTGGTCCCACTTGGAAATTTACTAAAAGAATACAATAGGATAAAGTTATTCCCTATAAAAATGATTCAAAATTATTATATTAATGAGTATGAGACATTATAAGGTCTAAATATAGAAATAAATTTGTTTTTAGTGACGATATGTTTGAAAAAATGACCTTATCGTTTGGTTTAAACCCCTGGTAAGACCATTTTAACCCATCATATATAACAAAAATAATAATTTAACCATATTTAATAATATTCATTTGTTGATTCAAAATATATAATCCATTTTATTGAATTAAATTCACATAAAAATTATAATATAATTTAAAATTAAACACACAAGCGTGACAATAATGTGGTTTTTCAAAGAAAACATTTTCTCTGGTATACATAAATTTTGTATCAAAATTCAACATAAAATAAATCAAATTACCTAAATTGAATTAAAACTAATATATTTGAACTAATATTAATTTTAAAACATCCTTTTAACAATATTTATCATTTTAAACTCATTAAAATTTTAAAAAATTAATCAAAAACCATTATTCTATGGAATTCAATATAAAATTATTCAATTTAAAATTTTCTCATAAATTTAATATAAATTATTTTTTACTTTTATATTTCAAAAATTATGTTCGTTTTATCAAAATAAAAACTTTATAATTTTGTAATATTTAATTTTAAAAGAAGTTCAAAAAATGTGATGAAACATAATTTTTGAATAATATAGTTTTAATGCATAAAATTAGATTTATTCTTATCTTATACATATAAATAAATATTTGATGAATGATAAAAACATTTAATTAATATGATATAATTATAAATATATATTAGATTATAATCATTCAACTATAATTATATATTTAATTTATTAGGATTAAGAAACATTGTGTTCATAATACTAGTTTCTGAAATACATTTCTTTTTCTATAAGTTGATTATTTTTTTCATTTATAATCAATTGACAACCAATGAATTTATTTTTTATATGTATAAACCATATAATTTTATTTATTTAAATATTAATATTCATATGCACCTATGTAATTAATAAGTTATAATGGTATACTATTTTATGGTTGATTTAGGCTTGGGGATGTGTATATCTCAAACGAGAAAAGAAATTTAATGTATATGGGAAAGTAATTTCCCTAATATCTTAATTTTTATCATAAATTGTCCACATTATTAAATATTTCTTTTTAATATTATGTGATCTTAGTGTTTATGATATCATTATATGTCTCATTTGTTATTATTTATATTTCACTAACATTTTTCTTCCCTTACTGAAATTTATTCTTCACCCCTTCCCCTATGTATTTTTTTAAGGTTATCATCTGCGGTATTTTGAAGACTGATGGGATTTAAGTACCAGTTTTTAGAGATAAAAATATTGAATATGTTTTAATTATTATGTGTTTATATTTATTTTCATATTCTTACAAAGACATCGGACCTATATATCTGCAGTTTTTATTTTATGATAGTTAATTTTAAATTTAAGTAAATAACATATGAGTATGGTAAATTTTTTTATAATGAGGGCCTTTAATTGGTATAAAAGTTTAACACCCTAGATAATATATGTAAAATAATAATTAGCTTTATATCATCTGATACATGAAATACTGATTGTAAATGAAATGTGACATAGTGTACCATTATATCATATATGTTAAATTGGTGTTATGAATTGTATTGACCAAATTTTAAAAATATATTCTGGTTTTATATAAATAAGTTATATTTTTTAAAGTCATTTTATGCTTAGAAAAACATTCATGTTTCCATAGAAAAGATTTTTTATTTTATTGGGTATTATAATTATATAATTAGTTTTTCAATATTTATAATTTTTTTTGAAAAAATGAACTTAATTTATGAAATAAATAATTCAAAATTACCATAGAGTTAATTTTTGATAATTTTTTTTGAAAATATTAATGTTTTGATGAATAGTAAAAAATAATTATTTTAATTAAAAATTATAATTTCATTTGAAGAATTTATAAAGTAACACTATTATTAAAAATGGATTTAAAAGTAATATTAGTTCATTTATTTTTATATAATCTAATAATGGAAATTTTAAAAAAAATTATGTTCATATTGGTGTAAAAATATTGAAAATGTTTGAAAATATGTTTTCTTGAAAAATAATCATTATATTTTATGAGATTATTTTAAGAGTAATATCTAAAAATGTTATATATTGAATCTGATAAATTGGATTTTATATTTTAAATCTTCATTTCAAATTTTTTTAATGATTCCACTTTTACGTTTTGTTATAATGAATAGTATGAATAGTAAAAAGTTTTCACTACGGTCAATGTTAAATCTAGTTTATTGGTGGAATTAAACCAAAAGATAAGGTTAATTATAAAATATAATATTATAGAAATCATATCTTATACCCATAATTTGACCCCATTCTAACCCATATTATAATATCTATCTATTAATATTCATTTCTCTAGATGATGAAATAATTATAGTTTAATTGTTTTATAAATTTCATGTGTTTCCTATCCACAGTAATAAAATCAAACCACTCAATTATATTATTTCAGCATAGTGAGATGTATACCTCAACTCAATCTAAAAAAAATCAATTCTAAACTTCCATATTCTTAACATTGTGTCTTTTTAAATCATGAAATAAATTTCAAAGGGCCTTTAAAAATAGATATAAAAGATCTCTACCAAATAATATGTAATAATATTACCCAACATATTTAAATACAATTATTCTTATACCTCCTCAAAATATGCAGTATTTATAATAAAATAATTATTTTAGTATACTAAATATATAAAAATTATTTAATGATAATTTAATGACCAATATCCACCCACTTTTCTATTATAATGGTATGTGAAAGTATCACTCTTCTGTAAGTGTGGATTACAACCTCGACATAGTAGTATAATTCATATTCAGTCACCAGTATTCATTGATGTTAATTATTATTGGGTTAATATTTATATATGAACTCTTATATATAATTAAGCTTCTATAATTAAAATATCATATGTACAATCTTACCTTCCAATCCATCATAAAATTACAACATTTCTCATTCGTATGTGTGGACTACCACCTCCACAAAGTGATGTGATTAAATTTCATTTAATATTTACATTGATGGTAATCAAGAAACATTTAATGAAAATATATTATATATATAATAATGATTCTTTAAATTTGAATCATTATGTACTTTTCATTATTTTTATCCTTGGAAAAGTGAAAATAACATTCATGTGTTCGTATGACTTACCATCTCTATGAATGGTATTTTTTATTTTTCAATCTATTTAATTTATTAATTACTATAAATATATATAAAATTCATATATATGTTATAAATATCATTATTAACATTTTGGAGATGATGGAACCATGATCAATGTACCAAGACCATAACTATTGACCCAAAATTCTCATGAAAAACCCAATAGTTAACACCCGAAAATGATGATTTAGATAATAATTTATTAATAAATGGGTGTTGAAATGTTATAAGTGAAATATATATGGTATTATATATGTTTAATGTATAATTTTATAGATTTATAACAAATTTATATTAATAATATATGAGTTTAAAGTTATTTTGAAGCAAGTAAAACTCGTGGTAATGGATTCATGTTACAGTATCATTGTTTACCAAGATAGTTTATGATCAACTATTTAATGATATAATTTTATTACCTATCCCTCAATAATCACATTATTTATTATTTAATATAGGTATTTCATGATATTACTATTTTTCTTTCAATTCCTTCTCTTTATATACCCATGTGACATAAATAATGAATTTAATGAAAGAAACATTTCTTTATCTCTTTGGTTGAAAACTTTTTTCTTCCATATCCATGTTTTGTAAATATGTTTTCAACAATTATTATACTATTATATTGTAATTATTTAATGTAATTTTGACACATGTTTTTCTATTTAAAAATTGTTAAAATTGAATCTCCTTTTCATTTTCCAAATGAGGTACATTAACTTTTTATAGAAATTTTGAAAGGAAAATATCTTTTAACAAAAATTGTATGAATAAAATTCCCCAATTCTATGGCCACTCATTTATTTGAAGCATAAATTATATGATTACAAGGTTACTTTCAATGAATATTTTTTAAAATATATATTTTAAATTTTAGATTATATATAATTAATTACAAATTAAAATGGTAATTTTCCTAAATAAATATTCAGAGTGATAATTTAAAATAATTTTGATCAAAGTTTCTATCCATCCAGGTTACATATTCTTTGATTGGGTATTGATCGAATGATTCCATAATGATTAGTTCTCTATATGAGTTATGATTATCAATTAAATATGTCTATGAAACATGTTTATTTTCAATGGGTTATCATTTGATGAATGATTTATAATCTTATAGAACATATATGTATGATTTCCATAATGTGATAGGTGGTCCTATATTTATATAAACGTAAAATTAATTAGGTAAATATGTATATCCCATGATATAAAAAGGATTGTATGGGTACAAAACCGAGTTTAGTAAGGGTTTCTATCTAAAATGATAGTTTTAGGAGTGAACCTTGACTTAGGATAAGATGGCATATAACGTGAACCCTATCTACTATGATAGTATTACTAGTGAAACTTTACTATGGAAATTATTTTCTAGGATTACTTTTACAACATAAACTAATTTATTATTCCAATGGTATGCTTTCATGTATAATGTTATTTGATTACTTTATGATTCATATCGTATGACTTACCAATCTTTATACCATGACTCAAGATTATGATTTATGATATATATGCCATGGTTATAAAATATTATTTTCATGTTATCAAATCATTATTCTCATGTTATTTATATGTTATACTTGATATACCCCTTGTGTACCATAAGAAAGAATCACATCTCACCCTTTCTTATGCTTATATTACATGGGTAATGAAGAAATATTTTATTTATGATATTTTTTAGAAGGGATATTGTTATTAAGACCTTAGTGGGATATAATATATATCTCTTATGAATACAGTTTTAATGTATCCCTATTTCAAAAAACATTATACCTATATGATTCTATAATAGTTGTAATGTTATGTATTAAATATTCATTTAATAAGACATTATATTTATGTATGAAAATAATTGCATGTTGTGGTTGGTATCAGAGTTTGTTTTAGTTAATATTTTGTGATTAGGAATAGGGAAATTCATTAAAAGACCTAGGGATATTATTATGTATAATATAACTTATTAGTGATTTGGTAGGAAACTGATTTTTTGGAATTCCTCCCAATACATCACTTTTTAGAAACAAAAAATGGGGAATGATTTAGAAAATATTCATACTGGGGCATCGAACCTAAAAAGAGCTGGTTCAATATATCTACTCCCTCATTCTAGTTCATGAATATTTTTTCATTAAAGAAATCCATATTTGGAAATCCTAGGTGATGTAATTTGGCTAACTCACATTTTACTTATGAACTATCATAAAGGATTTTAAAAGTTAATGACCATTAATGTCCAAGGTTACACCTATGGTTTCATAGATTAAAAATATGGTTTCTTTATTTCATCAACCAGTAAATTATTTTCCATTATATTGTAATTTAAAACATTTATTATTGTTTCTCAAACTATTCTTTTTGGTTTTATTTAGTCACTGAAACCAAGAACAATTATGTTAATTACAAATGTAATACAAAATTAAGTGATTGTACTTATGAGAAACCATGTGAAATGGGATGTGGAATATGAAACCCTATGTTTAATCTTAATTATATACATCATTTTATAAGTAAGAATATCCACATGGGTGAGTTTCATAATGCACCAAATACGAAAAATTGAGTTTCATGATTACCATTGAAGGAATAAGATTATGTTTCCTACATGTTGAGTATGTTTTATAAATATCATTGGAAATTGTATAAAAGTAATGCGAAGAGGGTTTTGGAATGAAAGTGGAGGATATATAACAATTAATTATCAAGGAAAAATTAATTTTTTGTTATTGTAATGGATGATAAAAATGGTTTCCCAATGATATCATCAAATTTTAATATTTTATATAATTAAAATAATGGAGTTATATAAATAAATTTAATAAGGTGAATGAATTAAAAATGGATCAAAAAAGATATATGGGTAAATGTTTGATAGTTGATGATGAAGATACTATGAATTTCATATGAAAGGAAGGATCCATTCTAGAAAAAAAAGGAGAAATCCTAGTTAATATTTAAAGAAGGAAGTATAATGAATGATGTGGTTATGTATTGTAATTAAAGAAGCATGATATAGATGTATTTTTATGAATGTTTTTATAGTAAGAAGAATCATGAAACATTCAATGATTATTATACTATTGATTTTCTTTAATTATTTATAATAATAAACTAAATGGTACTAATGACTAAGAAAAGTGATTAAATGTTAAGTTAATAGATTAAATAAAACACGTGATTGAGGTAAACTAACCCTAAATATTTTAATAGTGATGAAATTATAATTTTTATTTTTGTTAAAGATATTATCAATAAAGTAAACATGATGTTGTTGATAACCTTTTAATTGATTACTATTTTTATGAAAATGTGGTTTATATAGAAAACATAATTTTTGGATTTATAGAAAATATTTGACAATTGTATATTTTATTTTTGGAATGAGGATGGATTTAAATTTTTAATAATGAAAGTTTTCATTTATTGTTTATTGTATTAATGTTATTTCGATGTTTTCGGAGAATATATTATAATGGTTTTTATATATTTGATATGTGAAATTTAGAGAAACATTTTTTTGGGGATTAATGTTTTATTGTTCTTAGAAATTCAGTGACCTCCAATATTAATTTTTTGATTTTGAATTTCATCATAAATATTTTTAATGGTTTATGGACAACTCTTTATGGAATTTATGGTGTTTGAATTTTTGTCTTAATATTTTTGGAGAAGCTATGATTTATTATCTGGTATAACATGTGCGAATTATTTTGGTTTTGGTCAATATGTAGTTATATGAGGAATGGATTTTCATTATTTTATGGATCTTATGATCCATTAAAATATAATTTTTGTGATCCAAGAATGAATATTTCATCTTAAATATTCATTTTATAGATTAATATATGAATTTGAATTTGGTTAAAGGATAACTTAATTATGAAATTTTTCACATGTTATGGAAACAGACAAAGTAATTAAATTTTCTCTTATTATATACCATGATAGTAAATTAATACCTAAACATTTGAAAAGGAACTTTGAATTAAATTTTCTAATTATACTACAATATAGAATGAATCAATTTTATTTTCACCCATCCCCTATTTATGGAATTGTTCCATTAACTATCTCATAACCATATTCTCTATTACTCTTTGTTTTCCTTATTTATTCCTTTTTTATAAAATGTTTTGATTCTAACATCTATCCTAGGATCTCCTTATTTGGGAATAAATTTATGTGTTATTTCATATAACCATTTTTTTACCACATACTAATTTCAATGCAATTTATATAATCCCTCTTTGTGATGAGGATTTTCATCAATGTAAATTTCAAATATTGATTCTTATTAAACTAATAAAAAAGTTGGAGTGAGAAATTTATTTAAGGGCGTATTTTTACAACACATATCTTTATTAATTTTTAATTCATTATTTAATAGATAATGGTGCACATTATATAATCCTATAATATTATGAAGTTGGGTGTATATTTGAAATTATGTACATCGAATTACAACACAATAAAAAATACAAAAACATTTTTGAAAACATCTCTAACGTTATCCAAAAATTTGTTCATTATTCTAAAACTCCACGGGATAACTTGAGGACATACCTAAGAAAGGGGTGAGATATAACTTCCTCTAACAGAATAAAAAAATAATACAATATGGTAGAGTAATATATAATCCAAGAGTCATATCAAGGTAACGTCATAGGGGTGAGAATAAAAGTATTGAATAATAATGCTTGATATAACATGATCACATAAAAATAACATTGTAATAAGGAAACAATATAAAAAGTGACATCATAAACATGAGTCAAGGCTACCCACCAATACATCATAACATAGTGTTATGAGGATAACCTCACATTCATGATATATAGAATCACCTATGATAATAGAACTCCCCAACGTATTTGATGGATCTAAAATTCTAAGCTGACCTATCACTTTAACATACTAAAAATTACCTTTTTATTTTCATACACACTTTTAAGGATAAATTGGGAAATGTCACAATTAAAAATGACAAAAAATCAGACACAAAAATTAATTTCATAAATATTTAATTAATGTTATTTCCTATTGGAGACTATCTCCCTATATATGTTACATTTTAGAGAAGTTACCTTAGTAATTTGGTTATCAATGATGTGGTTTTAAAAGTGATAAGACATCTTGTCCCAGGATTGAAAATAGACTATCGAATTTCTCTTATTTTCATTGAATCTTCTTGTCAAGATAAGATATTTATTATTGTCTACCCAAACATTAATTTGTTATTCTCTGATAGTATAATTTTCTCAATCATCATTTAAAGATACTCTATAGAGGAGTTAATAAAAATTTAATCCTCTAACATTTTATACTTATTTTGAATGGTATTATCCCATGATTTATCATTATTTGAATCCTACTTACCCAACTCTCAAAGCTATTCAACCACCACAACTATTATAAGATCAGATTGAACTGGGTTAGCCTCACTACAATAATGATTCACCACCACCAAGCCTCACTACAATGGATTAGTGTCTTCTGGAATATCTCCACCCTTAACATATTACTTATAAACACATAAATAAATCAATTGTGATCCGCACTAATTATTTAACATTTCCTTATGATATTTATCAATGGTAGAGGGTTTTCATTCTATCTCATTGGGCCTTGTTTTCTTAGTAGATGATGTATCCTTCTATTTTTGTAGATAGAATTAGTTCTTGAAAAATTTGGAGTTAAGTTTTTTTTTCAGAATAGAGAATCCTAAATCATAGTTCCCTTTACACCCTTTCTTATGCCTTAGGATATGAATCCTTCTTCCATGACATCCCTCAATAGTATATTTTTGGAATTGGATATCCATATAATTTCATGAATCTACATTAGATAAACCTTTCCCTTTATTGGAATCCTATTCTTAAACTATCTCTATTTGTTCCAAGATAATCCATTCAAATTCTAGATCTCCAAATAAATTTTCTTTTTTAACATTTCACATGTCATTTCTAGGACTTGGCCTATTCACAACCATTATCCCACCCCCTATAACTATCATCTCATAGGACATGAAATCCATATGACCTCCATAAATTCCCACCTATATCACCACTTAATGAGTGGGGTCATAGAAATTATGTAATGTCTCTAGAAACTATAGTATCTCTATGAGATCGATTCCTTTAATACTTTTCAAATCAAAAATAAATATTATTACCTTAAATGAATTGAATAAAAGGAAACAAAATATACTACACAGACCCCTTAAATCCCTTATCACCCAAAAAAGACTTTTATTGGTGGGTTAGAGAGATCTCATTTCTATCAGCCATATAAATCCATAAATTTTAAATCAAGTTTCTGAGGATGTGCCCCGTTCTGGATTTAAAAATATTTTTCCATTTCATCCAAGAAAAATAGGACATATTCCTCTAAAGACGATAAAGGATGTGGTTTCATACTATATTCTTCCATTAAATCATCAACGTCTCCTTTAGAACTACATTTGAAATAGATGCTAAACCAGTTCTATAAGGACCTCACCCATATGTGTCCATCTTCTGGAAACAAATTTTGGTAATGTTTCTACATTGACGGGAAATTAATTTTTTTTATTGAAACATAATCCCATTTTAAGTGGTGAGGGGGAATTCAACAAGATTTAAAGACGTAAATACCATGAAACCTCCACAGAACAAAATCCAAAGGCCGAGACCAGATCAAGACAACAAGGAAACACCCCTCCCTAGCATGAAAAAAAATCATACATACCAATTTCCACCTTCTCCTAGCTACTCAGATAGCTTTCCTGTGAAAGGATGCACGATCCTGGTACCAATCGAAATTTCTATACCCTCTCAAACATCCAAATCCTAAAGTAATGATTGGATGAAAACTCTATGATCTGAACCTCTAATAAAGAATCTCCTTGAAGTTTAACTAGTTTATCCCCATAAACCATGAACTACAGGGCCAAAAAACTCAATAACTTCAAGTCATCAACTGAATACTCCAACAAAACAACCTATCATAGAACCTAAACCACACACTGCACTCCAAATATTAAGAACTGCTGTTGTAACTCGAGAAACTCCTCCACAAACAAAGGCACACTCCAACTCCATAGTCTCAGCAACCCAGAGGGAAATATGAACCAAGGAGTGTGAAACCAAGTCTTCATCACACAATACTAGGAGACCTGACAACACGTCAAGTGACCATCTCCGTTGAGGGGATGTGTGAAGGAAAAATCTAGAAACACCACTCTGGGTGGATCCAGACAGAACAAAACTACGAAAGAACCCCCACCAGTTTCCAAAATAGAACCTCAAAAGAGGGAGGGTCCAATGAGGGATAGGGAAACTCTGCCGACAGTGATGCCGCAAGTACACCAATGAAGCCTCCAACCGAAAAAACTTTTGATCAAAACCAAAACATAAAAAACAAATCATAGAAATGATGAAATCCAGAACCACCCTCCTATGAACTACTCTTGATCCATCTATGAGCCACACCAGAAGCGATGTCGGAGCCGTTGCCGAGCCACACCTTGTCACCAAGATCGAGAATCCAATGCCATGCCAAGCCACACCGATCCATGTCAGGAAGTCGATGCCACACCATGCCATGTCGTCACCGAGGTTGAGAAGCCGGTGGCAAATTCCCACTGAGCCACACACCACGAAGACACGCCATCGATTATATGATCCATAGGAAGCCGACATCGAGACTGAGCCATTCCGGAGGTACTGACCAACTATATTTAATAATATTTGAATAATTGAAGGGTTATTAAGTGAAGTAAAGAGTTCTAGAAACCAGAATAAAAATTGATGTGGTTGGTATATCTCGATTCTTGTTGAATCCATAACACAACCAAATAAATAAGAATCTAGATCCATTAAATACATGTGGAACACTATAAAAGTAAAGGATCACATATTTCTCGAAGAAAATTGAACCATTATGTGCTTATTACTATGAATACCAATTATAGCACATTCCAATAACCCTTAAGATCCGAAAAATAGACCTATGAAAGGAATACACTGATGGATGATGTTTCTCGAAGCATGATACCATATTTATGTATAGAAGGAATGAATCCTCTATGAAATATATATCTAATATAAAATGTTATAAGAGTTCATCAAACATGGATGGAACATTAGGGAAAATACAATTGTGAGGAAAAGGAGGAAGTAAATCATGAATAGAAAAGGGGGAGAATGAATGAGGTCTGATACCTGTAGAGATTGATAATAGCCCCTCCCTATCCAAAAGAGGAAGAGGAACTATCATGACTTCCATAATAATCTATTCCAAGATGGGATGGCCCTCTATCTCATTAATGTGGCTCACCCACACCTCTCACTTTCACATCATGTATATAGATAAGGGTTTTTTATAGATGAAAGGCCATCGAGATTTATTTCTTCAATAGTGACCCCACGATTAAAGAACACCTAATAAACACATGTTAATTCCTAATAAATTAAGGATAATTATATCTATTTGAATAACATTGAGTGGATATTGATATGTGTATTCACTATGGATTTTTTTCATGGGAAATCAAAATATAATTTTATTAGCATAACTGGTGTAAATAATGGTTTTTAGAAGGATTGAATGATAGTGAATGATGTATCATGTTACTTCACAATAATTTGGATAGTAAGTGGTGTTTGTAAAAATGTATTCCAACTTGAAAAAATGGAAATTTAAAGGCATGAAATAAAGCTGGTGCTTGAATAAAGGGGACAACTATAGGATCCCATACCTTAATATAGTGATTCTAAAAAAATGATAGGATCTTATGATTAGATTGGGGAACCATTGTAGGATTGAAAAATATATATGGATGCTCAATTATAAGAGGGGATGAATTTTAGATTTAACAACTTTAGTTTTTAACCTTAAGGAAAATTAGGTTTAACAATGTTAAACAAGATGAATTCACAAACCCTCTTTAGTTCTTAACTGAGAAACAAATTTTCTTAGGATTCTGAAAAATGGATCTGGAAAAGTTACTTTAAGAACAATTTACATGGTGAAAGATTCCACCTTAAAGCGTATAAAATCTTATTTATCCAAGTATGTAAAAGTATAAGAAAGTATAATAAAGTTATACTTTCATTATTTAACAAAATATAGTGGAAATAAAACTTGAAACAAAAAATAAAGTAAACAGGTTCAAAATATTTTAACCAAAAGAGTAGGGTATCCAACAACCTTGGATAATGGCCCCTTGATTTATACTTTCATGAAATTCAATCTTACCCACACCAAGGTAAGCCTTTTATAAGAATACTGGAGTCTGTCTTACTATCCCCGCAATCCCTCTAACTTTAAGGTAGTCAAAACCTCTATCTTCCTATCCCGAAAAGCCCTTGATTGTATATAGTAACAATCAGAGTCACACTAAGCAAGCAGAACATGATTTTCATGATTGAAAAATGTGTTCATAGAATTTACAAGGCATGAGAGAATATCTCTTTCTATAAATCACTTCATATCATTTAATCTCTAGGATCATCAGTTGATAGATGGATTGATAATTAACTCATTTTAATGAGCTCCTATTTAGAGTAAACGATTCAATAGTTAGCTCCCTCCTCCAATGGTAATATTTTTCCTTGAATCTCTAAGGGACTTGTACACATGTCACTCAACCAATAGTTAGTTTAAAAAAAATCATGACATTGTTTTATATAGGAAAATCATGGGAATAATTATCATGTTTAAGTATCAATAAAATGTAAGGAAAATAAAGTACCTCAACCAAAACTCAATAATCGAAGTTTAAGGAAAAATGGAAATAAGAGTCTAGAAATATAAACTATTTGCTTCTAGAAACATAGATATTCACATTCTGTTTTTCAAAGAATTATGTGTCTTAATTATGAGGAATTCAAAGTCAGAATTATGAGGAATTCAAGGTTTAAATTTTGATGAATTCAAAGTCTAAATTCAGAGGTATCCAAAGTCTAAATTTTGATGAATTAAGAGTATGTGTTATAATGAATTCAGAGTCTTAATTCATAGGAATTCAGAGTCTGAATTAGGAATAATTTAGTGTCTAAATTCTATGGAATTCAAAGTCATAATTTCAGAGAATCCAGAGTCCTAATTTCAGAGAATTCAGAGTCCTAATTTCAGATAATTCGGAATATGAATTTTAGAGAATTCAGAGTTTCGATTTCAAAGAATTAAAAGTATGAATTTTAGTGAATTAGGAGTATGAATTTATGAGATTTTGGAGTCTGAAAACCAAAAAATACTCGATATCAAAAAAACTATAAGATTTATAGAATTTTAATAAGTATCCAAATTATTTAACTTAGTAAAAATGGTTAGACTTGGTTTTTAGAAGACATTGAATAAGGAATTAAAAACATGGTATGGTTAGAACTTTTCTTAGAGAAAGAAAATTTTCTATAAGAAAATAACTTTTATTGAAAGATATTTTCTATTAACAAAATGTGTTTTTGATTTAGAAAACATAGAAGAATGAAAATGTCACAAGGAAAATTTATTGACTCAACAATATCTCTATTTTTCGAAAGCACAAAAAACCTTTCAAAAATGTATATAAGGAATTAGGATTTGTGCTTTTTGAACCATAAAATAAAAACTTATCTCTGTTTACTTATTAACCATGATGAATACGACTAACTCCCCCTTAGGTTTTGAAATCTCTAAGGATCATATTCTTGTCTTTCATAGAGAAGTGACTTTTTATTGTTTAAGAAAATCTTCATTAGGTAGACTCCTTACTTAATACCCCGCTTATTGTAACATCAAATGAAAATAAAGAATATAAAATGTTAATATTTATTAATATTTTTGAATTAATGGGTATTCTATATTCAATGGCGTACCTGACATGCAACAACATGTTTCTTTGAAATCTTACATTGCACACTAATAATATAATATTATTATTTTAAATTGTAGTTAACACCTAGACATTATATATGTGGGAATTAAGAGAACTAACTTAAACAAGATAATATATGTTTGTTAAATGTTTTTACATTCATCCATTAAATGTAAGAGGCTTAAAATGTAAATTAATCTAATTTTAAGCATAATTTACTTTAAAAGGGCAATTTACCACATTTTGATGGAAAAACCTTTTTAAATAAAGTTTTTTCACTTTTAGATATTATATTTGACAAAATAATTTTCATCTTTAGAAACATGACATCAAAATTTACTTTGGATTAAATTTTTATATTTTTCTGATAATGTACATTTTTAATGAATAGTGAAAAAATGTTGTATTTTAAATTCAAAACCGCTTTTTAATACAATTTATTTATATTGTTAAATTATCATTTAATTGGTTTTAAAGTGTAAATGGATTATATTTTTACCATTTAACACAATGTTGGCTGAGCCGCACCAAATTCTATCACCTTAGCACACCTTACACTTAGGTCTTATGGTGGTGTTATAAGGTGATATGTAACGAGACCTTAGCTACTTCATGTAATCCTTTGATATAAATACAAATTGATATTTCTTCTTATGGTGAAGTTTTTGAGTTTTCAAATGTTCAGATAAATATAGGATTTATGTTATTGATGAATTTTAGAAAAAGGATATTTTAAAATATTTATCTAAACCTTAAATAATTAATAATGTGTAATGATTTTCAAAAAATGGTCCTTTATAGTTATGTTCAGTAAGAAATTTATAGTCTAATAAGATCAACTTAATTTTTTATGAATAGTAAATTATGAATAGTGATTTTACTCTTATGATTAGTAATGTGATCAAATCGATTAAGTAACCTCACTTAAAGAAAATTATTAATATAATATAGGCACCTTGATTAAGTAATGTGATTCAATGAAATTGGTAAATAACTGTTTTAGAAATTACTAGATAAGTATTAGTTTTTTTTGGGAGAATAGTTTTTTATTTAAAAATTAAATTAAATATATTTATAAAATTATTTTCATAAAATGGAGTTCATTTTTGAAAGAAGAGCATCTATATTTGGTTAAGGAGAATTTTTGGGATGTTTCTAAAATAGTTAAATTTTCAGTGAATAGTATTTTTATTTAAAAATTATATTAAAAATATTTAGAAAATTATTTTCATAAAATGGAGTTCATTTTTGAATTCATAGCATCAATATTATGTAAAGGTTATTTTTGGGGATTTCTCTGAAAAAGTTTAATTTTCAGTGAATAGTGAAAATATAGTTATTAGTTTCGGGTGTTTGAGGACATAATTAAGGATGTAATAATTATGTAATCATTCAGGTCGACTTATGAATATTAATATAAGGTATGAGGTGTCCCAAGTGGCCAATACCATTAGAAAATACCATGGGAAAGCCCATGGTTTTTCCAATACCACTGACGAGGTGTCCTTTGGCCATTAATGACTTATCCCCTCACATCTCCTATAAATACCAAGACATTCCCTCATTAATTTCATTTCCAAATCCTCCCCAATAAAGTTCAAGTCTCGTTACCTCCCAAGGAGTCCTCCCAAGGTTCCTTCAAGCCTCCCAATGGCCTGACCTTCATGCTTTCGAAGTTACTCTTCAAGGTAAAGGATCCTTTCACCCTCCTCTTTTAAGTCATGACATCCTTTATGTTGTGTCTTCTAGTTTCCATCTATTTTGTTGAGGTTATGTTATTATATGTTCTCATTACTGTCCATTTCATATCTAATTGTTGAGAGACCTTTTCCGCTCTCATCAATTTTTTTTCTGAATTTTTAAGTGACGTCGTTAGGCTGCCGAATTTCTTGTAATAGAAATTGCATCTTCTCTTTTCTTTCATGTTTTCATTTCATGTGGTATGTAATTAATATACCCATACCATGATCTTATTTAGGTATAATAGTGTATTATGAATTATTTATGAGTGGGTGACCCTTTTCTCCTCTCTTTTCAATGTTTTCTAAAACCATGTTATATAGCCGTTATGCAAGATAAATTTCGTCTCAAAATTTCTATATTCTTCTCTCAAGAAATTATATTGTTTATTTATATGAATACCCAGACTTATTTATTTTCCATGTGTGTTCATAAATATATAAATATGATATATTTGATTCTGTAATTGACATACATATGACCCTCACCCCCTTTCCATGGGTTATAAATGACATAATGATCTTATTTTTAAGAACTTTTAAAACATCACGATCTTGAAATGAAACCCATTTCTATTAATCTCCATGGGTTATTTATGAAATGTTTGATTATGATCTAGGTGGATCATAAGAAATTAAATACATATTAAGGGTGTTCCATGATATCACTCCAATGCATTGGGTAAAGAATTAATCTCTAGAGATGAATAGTTTTACGATACCTTTGTGAATAACCTCGCTAATTTTTATGACACTTTGGGGATGGACCTTGGTGATATGTTCATGAATGTCTAAAAGAAATTTTGTAGCCACATATTCATGTTATGTTCCAAGTTATTTTCATTATGATATTCCTATTCTTCCATTTCTCATGTCTTTATGTTTTTATTCAAGTTGTTATTGATATCACAAGTACATTGATTCCCTTGTTTACCCATACTGAGCCTTCTGCTCACCCATTCCATTGATGTATGTCTTCAGGATATGATATGTAGTAAATATACATATGATGGACCTATTATGAAGCGTTATAATTGGTTTATAATAATTTTTTATGTTTTTTTCTTGTATTATGTTCCTGATTTCCAAGATACTAGGCTTTAAAGATCCTCTTTATGTTAAATGTAATGAAAAGTTATGTTTTAAAAAGGCGGGATGCCATAGTTGGTATCAAAGGATAGTTTAGTGATTTATGGAAATTAGCATATGAAAACTTTAGGAAGAACCCTATAGAAAAGTTTAAATATAGGAAATGTTCTTAGAATCTTGGTGAGTATTGAGTAAGTGGTTTATCAAGAAAATACATACCTATCTGGATAGGAGCAGGTATAGGTGGCTCTAGAATAGATGTACCTAGGGGTAAAACTCAAAAACAACACTTTGAGATAGACTCAAATGGGAACTGGTACAGAATAACGGGCTTTTCTGCACTCTTGGTTACGACACTCCCGGGGGATATGTTTGGTTAATCTCTAGCTTTTTATAAATCATTATGAAGGAATTATAAAAAAATGTAATTGTCTAAGCATTATGTTTTAAGACATAAAATCCTTTTTAGTTAAAAGATTATTAAATGAAATAAGTTTCTCGTGAAGGATTTATTATTTTAGAAAATTTCTTCATCATCTAGGAATACGTTGATGTATTTCTCGAGGAGTTACCCAGACCTCCCCCAGAAAGAGAGGTAGATTTCTCCATTGAACTCGTACCTAGATCTCATCCGATGTCAAAGACCCATTATAGGATGGAAAATGTTGAGCTATAGGAATTTAAGAAACAACTCCAAGATCTTTTGGAGAAGTGTTTTATCCGACCATGTGTGTCTCCTTAGGGAGCACCAGTTCTCTTTGTGAAGAAGAAGGATGGATTGATGAGGCTATGCATTGATTATAGAGAACTGAATGGGATTGCAGTGAAGAAAAAATAACCTCTTCCAAGAATTGATGAATCATTTTACCAACTTTGTGGGTCTCAATTATTCTCTAAGATTGATCTATGTTCTGGTTATCATCAATTGAGGGTGAAGAATGATAATATTCCAAAAAACTAACTTCCTATCAAGACAGGGGAATTATGAGTTTATTGTTATTCCCTTCTAACTGACTAATTCACCTACTATTTTTAGGGATCAAGAATAAGACGAATTTGGAAACTTATGTTTTATCAAATGGACATCCTTTGTATAGGAAAATGATTTTGTGATTAAATGGAAAAGGTTATTTTGGATGATGTTTTCTTTTTTGGAATATTATATACCTAAGGATAATAAAATACTATAGGATTTAATTTGTGGAAGAATGGTTGAATTTTTTTTATAAGAATATACGTATTTATTATGGACATATGGTAATTTGGGTTATTTCTAGAAAATGATTAACCTAGCATAGAGAATATGTCATTAGGTTAATTAAACTTTAGTATGAGAACTTAACAGTAGTAGATGTTACTTTGAGATAAATGTTAAGATTTATTCTGGAAGACTATATGGTTAAATCCTTCTGAGTTTTGGGTTCCAATCATATTTTGGATTATTCTGATGAATTTTAAGGATAACTGTGTATTGAATGGTATTTATGGAAAATTGGGTACTTTTTGTTGAATTTTGGAGATTAGTGGTCATATTTCTTTTTATAAATGATTATACTTTTGGGGATTATATGATATCGTGATAACCATTTTAGTTTTAGTTGATGAATAAAGACAAGGGAAATATACAGTTCTTCTTTTGAGGATTATGTGATTCTATAGAAGATAATTCTTGTGCTTTTGATGAGACCAAGTCATTCTGAATGATTATTTTTTGGATAAAAGAGTATTCTTTGTAGAAACTTATTAAAGGATGAAACTCTAGTTAAAGGTAAGTATATTTACTTATGTTTTTATTCAATGTAGTAAATGAATTCCTCAAAATCATGAAAAGTAACGTAAAACAAAAATGTTGTTGTTTTACATTTCCTACTGGGTAATCAAAGAACTTTTAACACATCATAAGTTTGTGATCTTCTTGTGGTTAACTTTATTTTAATCATGTTTTTTATCACTCTCCATCAGAACGTGACCCTTTGTTTTATCTTCCATATCCATGTTCTCTTACATGGAATCCTATTATGGGTTAACTCAGGTAACCTATTTACTTCCCATTTCTTTCTTTTAAAGTAATTATTTTACCGACTATTTTTATGATGTGGGACTTTCAATGAAATTTCCAAGACCAATTTTAAAATTGTGAGGATGCAATATCCAAAAGGGGGGAAGAATGTAACATCCCATGAAAATAAATAATATGACATTTTAATATTTATTAATATTTTTGAATTAATGGGGATTCTCTATTCAATGGCGTACCTGACAAGCAACAACATGTTTCTTTGAAATCTTATGTTACACACTAATAATATAATACAATTATTTTAAATGCTATTTAACCCCTAGCTGCATAGCCATTGTATTGGCAGGAATTAAGATAAATAACTTAAACATGATAATATATGTTTTCTAAAAATTTTTACATTCATCCAATAAATGTAAGAGGCTTAAATTGTAAATGAATCTAATTTTAAGCATAATTTACATTAAAGGGACGATTTAACACCTTTTGATGGAGAAAACTTTTTAAATATAGTTTTTTTCACTTTTATATGTTATATATGACAAAATAATTTTCATCTTTAGAAATGGGACATAAAAATTTACTTTGGAAGAAATTTTTATATTTTTCTGAAAATGTACATTTTTAATGAATAATGAAAAAATGCTATATTTTAAATTCAAAACCGCTTTTTAATACAATTTATTTAGATTATTAGATTATCTTTTAATTGGTTTTAAAGTGTAAATGTACTATATTTTAACCATTTAACCCAATGTTGGCTGAGCCACCCCAGATTCTATCACCTTAGCACACCTTACACTTTAATCCTATGCTGGTGTTATAAGGGAATATGTAACGAGACCTTAGCTGCTTCATGTAATCCTTTGATATAAATAATAATTGTGATTTCTTCCAATTGTGATGTTTGTGAATTTTCAAATGTGTGGAAAAATATAGGATGTATATTATTGATGAATTTTAGAAAAGGAAAATTTTAAAATATTTATGTAAACCTTAAATAATTAATAATGTGTAATGATTTTCAAAAAATGGTCTTCTAGAGCTATGTTCAGTAATCAATTTAGAGTCTAATAAGATCAACATAATTTTTGACAAATTGAAAATTATGAATAGTGATTTTACTCTTATGATTAGTAATGTGATCAAATGGATTAAGTAACCTCACTTATGAAAGTATTAATATAATTTAGGCACCTTGATTAAGTAATATTATTCAATAAAATAGAAAAATAATTGTTTCAGAAATTATTGGTAAAGTATTAGTTTTTTTTGGGTAAATAGTTTTTTTATTTAAAAATTAAATTAAAAATATTTAGAAAATTATTTTCATAAAATGGAGTTCATTTTTTAAATCGGAGCATCGATATGTGGTTAAGGTGAATTTTTGGGATTTTTCTAAAAGCGTTAAATTTTTAGAGAATAGTGTTTTTATTTAAAAATTAAATAAAAAATAATTAGAATTTTTTTTGATAAAATGGAGTTCATTTTTTAATTCAGAGCATCGATATTATGTTAAGGTGAATTTTGTGGATTTTTCTGAAAAAGTTGAATTTTTCGGTGAATTGTGAAAATACAGTTTTTAGTTTCGGGTGTTTAAGGATACCATTATGGATGTAATAATTATGTAATAATTCTGGTCAACTTATGAATAGTAATATAAGGTATGATGTGTTTCAAGTGGCCAATACCATGGGTAAATACCATGTTCAAGCCCATGGTTTTTCCAATACCACCAATGAAGTGTCCTTTGGCCATTAATGACTTATCCCCTCACTTATCCTATAAATACCAAGACATCCCCTCATTCATTTAATTTAAAAATCCTCCCCAATAACGTTATTGGCTCTTTACCTCCCAAAGAGTCCTCCCAAGGTTCCCTCAAGTCTCCCAAGGGCCCGACCTTCAACCTTTTGAAGTTACTCTTCAAGGTAATGGATCCTTTCACCCTCCTCTTTTAAGTCAAGACTTCCTTTATGTTGTGTCTTATAGTTCCCACCTATTTTGTTGATGGTATGTTCATATATGTTCTCATTACTGTCCATTTCATATCTAAATGTTTAGAGACTATTTCCACTCTCATCAATTTGTTTTCTAAATTTTTAAGTGACGTCATTAGGCTGCCGAATTTCACGTAAAAGAAATTGCATCTTCTCTTTTCTTTCATGTTTCCTTTTCATGTTGTATGTCCTTAAATTACCCATACCATTATCTTATTCTGTACCCATATTTTATTATGAATTATTTATGAGTGGGTTACCCATTTACCCTATCTTTTCAATGTTTTCTAAAGCCATGTTATATAGCCGTTATGCTGCAGAAATTTCGTCTCAAAATTTCTATCTCCTTCTCTCAAGAAATTCTATTATTTATTTATATGAATACACAGACTTTTTTCGTTTCCATGGGTGTTCATAAATATATAAATATGATATATTTGATTCTTTAATTTATATACATATGACCCTCACTCCCTTTCCATGGGTTATAAATGACATAATGATCTTATTTTTAAGAACTTTTAAAACATCACGATCTTGAAATGAAACCCATTTCTTTTATTCTCCATGGGTTATTTATGAGATGTTTGATAATGATCTATGTGGATCACATGAAATTAAAGACATATTTAGGGTGCACCCTAATAGTGATCTAATGCATTGGGTAAATAATTAATCTCTATAGATGATATGTTTTATGATACCTTGGTGAATAACCTTGGTAATTTTTTTGACACCTTGGGGATGGACCTTGGTGATATGTTCAAGAATGTCTAAATGAAATTTTGTAGCCACATATCCATGTTATGTTCCAAGTTCTTTTCATTATGACATTCCTATTCTTCCATTTCTCATGTCTTTATATATTTATTCAAGTTCTTATTGATATCACAAGTACATTGATTCCCTTGTTTACCCTTACTGGGCCTTCTGCTCACCCTTTCCTTTGATGTATGTCTCCAGGATATGAGATGCAGTAAATGTACAAAGGATAAACCCATTATTAGGCCTTACTAGTGGTTTAGAAGAATGTTTTATGTTGTTTTCATGTATTATGTTCCTAATTTCCAAGACACTAGGCTTTAAAGTTCCTCTGTATGTAAAATGTAATGAAAAGTTTTGTTTTAAAAAGGCGGGATGCCATATTTGGAATCAAAGGATAGTTTAGTTATTTATGGAAATTAGGATATGAAAACATAATGAAGAACCCTATAGAAAAGTTTAAATATATGAAATATTCCGGGAATTTTTGTGAGTATTGAGTAAGTGGTTTATCAAGCAAATACATCCCTATCTGGATACGAGTAGGTAGAGGTGGCTCTGGCATCGATGTACATAGGTGTAAAACCTGAAAACACCGCTTTGAGCTAGACTCGAATGGGAACCGGTACACAAAAACAAGCATTGCTACACTCTTGGTTATGACACTCCTGGGGGATATGTTTGGTTAATCGCAGGCTTTTTATGATCTATTATGAAGGAATTATAGAAAAATGTAATTGTCTAAGCATGAAGTTTTAAGACATAAAATCATTTTTATTTAAAAGATTCGTAAATGAAATAAGTTTCTCATGAAGGATTTATTCTTTTAGAAAATGTCCCCATCATCTAGGAATATGTTGATGTATTTCATAAGGAGTTACCTGAACCTCCCCCAGAAAGAGAGGTAGAGTTCTCCATTGAACTCATAGCTGGATCTCATCCGATATCAAAGAATTCCTATATGATGGAAAATATGGAGGTAGAGGAATTAAAGAAACAACTCCAAGATATTTTGGAGAATGGGTTTATTTAACCAAGTGTGTCTCCTTGGGGAGAACCAGTTATCTTTGTGAAGAAGAAGGATGGATCGATGCGGTTACACATTGATTATAGAGAACTGAATGGGATCACAGTGAAGAACATATACCCTCTTCCATGAATTGATGACTTATTTGACCTACTTCATGGGGCTCAATTATTCTCAAAGATTGATCTGCATTCCGGTTATCATCAATTGAGGGTGAAGAATGATGATATTCTAAAAACTTCCTTCTGATAAAGATATGGGCATTATGAGTTTGTTGTTATACCCTTCGGACTGACTAATGCACTTTTTATTTTTATGGATCCAGAATAAGTTTATTTTGGAAACTTATGTTTTATCAAATGAATATCCTTTGTATAGGAAAATGATATGGTGATTAAATGATAAAGGTTATTTTGGATGATTTTTTCTCTTTTGGAATACTATATTCCAAAGTAAAATAAAATACTATAGGATTTAATTTTTGGAGGAATGGATGCAATTTTTTTTGTAAGAATCTATGTATTTATTATGGACATATGCTGATTTGGGTTATTTCTAGAAAATTATTAAACTAGAATAGAGAATATGTGATTAGGTTAATTACACTTTAGTATGTGAATTTAATAGTAGTTGATGTTATTTGGAGATAAATGTTAAGATTTATTGTGGAATACTATGTGATTAAATCCTTCTGATTTTTGGGTTAAAATCGTAGTTTGGATTATTCTGAAGAATATTCAGGATGGCTGTGTATTGAATGGTTTTTCTGGAACATTGGGTACTTTTTTTTTGAATTTTGGAGATTAATAGTCATATTTATTTTTATAAAGGATTATCCTTTAGGGAGATTATATGATCTATTACTAACCATTTTAGTTTTAGTTTATGGATAAAGACATGGGAAATATATTGTTATTCTTTTGTGGATTATGTGATTCTCTAGAAGAAGATTCTTCTACTTTTGATGAGACCAAGTCTTTTTGAATTCTCATTGTTTGGAGAAAAGATTAGTCTTGGTAGAAACTTATTAAAGGATGAAACTCTACTTGAAGGTAAGTATATTTCCTTATGTTTTTATTCTATGTAGTAAATAAATTCCTCAAAATTATGAAGAGGAACGTAAAACAAAAATGTTGTTGGTTTATGTTTCTTACTGGGTAATCAAAGACTGTTTGACACGACATAAGTTTGTGATATTATTGTGGTCAAATTTCTCCTAATCATATTTTCTATCACTCTCCAAAAGAACTTGACCCTTTTTTTTCTCTTCTATATCCATGTTTTCCTAAATGGAATCCTAGTATGGGTTAATTCAGGTGACCTTTGTACTTCCCTTTCTTTCTTTTAAAGTAATAGTTTTACTGACTTTTTCCGATGTGGAACTTTTAATGAAATTTTCAAGAAAAATTTTAAAATTGAAAGGACGCAATTTTCAAAAGTGGGGAAGAATGTAACATCACATGAAAATAAATAATATGAAATTTTCATATTTATTAATATTTTTGAATTAATGGGGATTATATATTCAATGGCGTACCTGACATGCAACAACATGTTTCTTTGAAATCTTACGTTACACACTAATAATAAAATATTATTATTTTAAATGGTAGTAAACACCTAGCTGTTGTACTGTCGGGAATTAAGAGAACTAACATAAACATGATAATATTTGTTTGTTAAATGTTTTTACATTCATCCAATAAATGTAAGAGGGTTAAAATGTAAATGAATCTAATTTTAAGCATAATTTACTTTAAAAGGGCGATTTACCGCCTTTTGATGGAGAACCCTTTTTAAATCTAGTTTTTGTCACTTTTACATATTATATTTTACAAAATTATTTTCATCTTTAGAAACGGGACATCAAAATTTACTTTGGATGAAATTTTGATATTTTTCTGATAATGTACATTTTTAATGAATAGTTAATAAATTTTTTCTATTATAAATTCAAAACCCCTTTTTAATAAAATTTATTTATATGGTTAGATTATCATTTAATTGGTTTTAAAGTGTTAATGGATTATATTTTTACCATTTAACCCAATGTTGGCCGAGCCTCCCCAGATTATATCACCTTAGCACACCTTACACTTAGGTCCTATGCTGGTGTTATAAGGGGATATGTAACGAGACCTTAGCTACTTCATGTAATCTTTTGATATAAATAAAAATTGTGATTTCTTCTTATGGTGAAGTTTGTGAATTTTCAAATATCCAGATAAATATAGGATTTATATTGTTGATGAATTTTAGAAAAATAATATTTTAAAATATTTATTTAAACCTAAAATAATTAATAATGTGTAATGATTTTCAAAAAATGGTCTTCTACAGTTTTGTTCAGTAAGAAATTTAGAGTCTAATAAGATCAACATAATCTTTGATGAATAGTAAATTATGAATAATGATTTTATGCTTATGATTAGTAATGTGATCAAATGGATTAAGTAACCTTGATTAAGAAAGTATTAATATAATTTAGGCACCCTGATTAAGTAATTTTATTTAATAAAATAGGTAAATAACTATTTCCGAAATTATAGGTTAAGTATTAGTTTTATCGGGTGAATATTTTTTTTATTTAAAAATTAAATTAAATATATTTAGAAAATTATTTGCATAAAATGGTGTTTATTTTTGAAATCAGAGCATTGATATTTGGTTAAGGTGAATTTTTAGGATTTTTTTGAAATAATTAAATTTTCAGGGAATAGTGTTCTTATTTAAAAAATTTATTAAATTTTTTTTGTAGATTATATTTAAAAATGGAGTTCATTTTTTAATTCAGAGCATCGGTATTAGGTTAAGGTGAGTTTTGGGGATTTTTCTGAAAAAGATGAATTTTCGGTGAATAGTGAAAATACAGTTTTTAGTTTCGGGTGTTTAAGGATATCATTAAGGATTTGATAATTATTTAATCATTCTGGTAGACTTATGAATAGAAATATAAGTTATGAGGTGTCCCAAGTGGCCAATATCATGTTCCAATACCATGGGAAAGCCCATGGTTTTTCCAATACCACCGATGAGGTGTCCTTTGGCCATTAATGACTTGTCCCCTCACTTATCGTATAAATACCAAGCCATTCCCTCATTAATTTCATTTCCAAATCATCCAAAATAATTTTATGGTATCTTTACCTCCCAAGGATTCCTCCCAAGGAGCCCTCAAGCCTCCCAAGGTCCCGACCTTCAATCTTTCAAAGTTCCTCTTCAAGGCAAGAGATCCTTTCACCCTCATCTTTTAAGTCATGACTTTCTTTATGTTGTGTCTTCTAGTTTCTATATATTTTGTTGAGGGTATGTTTTTATATCTTCTCATTAATTTCCATTTCATATATAATTTTTGAGATATTTTTTCTGATTTCATCAATTTGTTTTCTGAATTTTTTAAGTGACGCCATTAGGCTGTTGAATTTCTCGTAAAAGAAATCACATCTTCTCTTTTATTTCATGTTTCCATTTCATATGGTATGTCATTCAAATACCCATACCATGATCTTATTTAGTACCCATACTGTATTATGCATTATTTTTGAGGGGGTTACCCTTGTCCCCTCTCTTTTCAATGTTTTTTAAAACCATGTTATATAGCCATTATGCTGCAAAAATTTCGTCTCAAAATTTCTATCTCTTTCTCTCAAGAAATTCTATTGTTTATTTATATGAATACCGAGACTTATTCCGTTTCCATGGGTGTTCATAAATATATAAATATGATATATTTGATTCTATAATTGACATACATATGACCCTCACTCCCTTTTCATGGGCTATAAATGAAATAATGATCTTATTTTTTAGAACATTTAAAACATCACGATCTTTAAATGAAACACATTTCGTTTTATTCTCCATGAGTTATTTATGAAATGTTTGATTATGATCTATGTGGATCACATAAAAGTAAAGAAATATTATGGTTGTTCCCTAATAGCGCTCCAATTCTTTGGGTAAAGAATTAGTCCTTAGAGATGACAAGTTTTTTGATACCTTGGTGAATAACCTTGGTAATTTTTATGACACCTTGGGGATAGACCTTGATGATATGTTCATGAATGTATAAATGAAATGTTGTAGCCAAATATTAAAGTTATGTTCCAAGTTCTTTTCATTATGATATTCCTATTCTTCTATTTCTCATGTCTTTATTTTTTTATTCAAGTTCTTATTGATATCACAAGTACATTGATTCCCTTGTTTACCCTTACTGGGCCTTCTGCTCACCCTTTCCTTTGATTTATGTCTCCAGGATATGAGATGCAGTGAATATAAATAGTATGAACCTATTATGAAGCCTTGCAAGTTGTTTAGAATAATGTTTTATGTTTTTTCATCTATTATGTTCCTGATTTCCAAGACACTAGACTTTAAGATCCTATGTATGTAAAATGTAATGAAAAGATATGTTTTAAAAAGGCAGGCTTTCATAATTACTAAGGGAGTCATCTTCTTTATAATTTTTTTTCTTCTGATCATTATTTTCTCCCCCATTTTGATTTTTAAAAAGGAATAGAGGAATGAAAAAAATTTACCTGAATGGTTAGTGATATACAAGGTAAAAAATTTGAAGGATATCAAAATTTGCCTTATGATAGGAAAAAGTGTTAGAAGGTAAAAATACAACAAAAGATTGGATTGGGAGGAAAATTATTCGTCCTTATTTTCCTTTAGCATGAGCTTTCTCAGGGTAGCATTTAACTTCTTGAGCTCTTTTAAATCATTCTAAAACATCTTGAGTAACAGATCCTGATCCTGATTCATCTTTTCTAGAGCCTTGATCTTTTATTCTTGATACTTTAGAATTTCGTCCTCAAACATTACTTCCTCTTATTTCTGATTGAACTTTTCTTCAAACAGTTCACTGAGCTCCCTTTCTCTCTTTAAATTTTAGGGACCTGAATTTAGCTTCCCATTCAGATCATTATCCTCTTGCTTCCGAGATACTTAAACAAGATTAATATTTTTTGAAAAAAATTGTTAGATGTTTTTTGATTTTATAACCCAACTTATAAAAATCATCTTTTACTAAATCTTGGAAGTCATAAAAGATTATAATGTCTTTAATCATTCTTTTATTCCATTTTGTTATTTCCTTGCATGATATTCTATGAACATCATAACTAATATGAGATGTTTTGAAATATGCCTCAAGATTGATAAACTTTTACATGAAAATTATTAAAGAATATGACTTTTGATTGAAATAATGTTGGAGAAACTAACATATTGAATCAATAATAGGGATCAAAGGTGTTGTGTTTACTAACTAGTTCAATTACTAAACAACAAAATCTTGACCCATCAAAGGTGACAATTCAGAATCTGATTCCCTTGAAGAAGAGGATACTTTTTCTAGATCATCATCTTTTATCTTGGATGATCCACTAACATCTTTCTTGTATTTTACAATCACATACTTCATAGGTGTATAAAAAACAACATGTTTTCTTATATCCACTTTGGAAATAACCTTCTCATCCCTTGGAGACTCATGATCATTATCAGAAAGCTGGACTATCTTATCTTCATCAACCTCTTGTTTCTTAGCATCTTCCTTAACATCATTAGGTTGAATGAAATCATGGTTGATAATTTAATCATCAGTAGGTTTATCAACCTATTCCTTTCCACCATCCTATTCTCTTAGATAAATATTTTTGGTTGACTTAACCTGGGATGTTCGGATTGAAATCTTGTCTGAAGGACATTCCTTCTCATGGTATCCTTCTACTTGCTTTATCAAATCTTTACTTTCATTATCTTCTTCTTCTTCTTGTTCTTCTTATACTTATTATTTTACTTATTCCTCTTGAATTATCTCCTCTTCTGCAATAGGTTCTGGAATATACATTTTCATTTTCGGAGTTTCTAATGGAACTGTTTCTTTGAGAAAGGATTCTGGTACCTGAATCTATCCAAAGTCATTTTCTTTATCATTGAGTAAGGGTTGGATAATTTCAGCTTCTGAAATTTTCATCTTTAGCTTCTTCTATTTTTCTTTCCTTTCAAGTTATTCAGTTATTTGTATTTTTAAGGATTTTCCTTAGCAGGGTCTAACCCAAATCTTGGATCTCCCTCGTTCTTCTTCATTTTCTCCCTCCATTTTTCTACCACTTAATTAGAGAATGTTTTTTGCATTTTTATCTTTGGTAGAGATAATTGAGTTTCTAGAACTGTATATTTTACTTTGGTTTCTGGTTCCTTCTCTTTTCTCTTCTTCTGGTCTTTCTTAGAAGTTTCTCTTACTTCCCATTTCATGACTAAAGCTTGAACTTCACTTTTGTATAGATCATAAAATTATCCTGATTTGGTACTGAAACCAACATTCATCCTCTTTAGAGTACCATCACTCAACAACAAGATCTCTAAATTTCTAGGTTTAGAACTATAGATAATTTTAATTGATTCAATGAAAAATACTATTATCGTAGAAAAGATCACCAGATACATGATTATATGAGACTTGAGAGTTCCATCCATTATATTGGTGATTTTTAGAAGGATGTATTTAACTATTTTTACCTTTATAAGGAAAAAACATTCCAATATAATGATATATCTTTTTTATGTAGTCCTTGTCACCTTTTCTAGGAATAATAAAACATTGTACCCAAAAGGCTAACATCCCAAAATTTATTTTCAAATGGATGATATTTCGTGATTTTACCACATTGATTCCTTGGAACTCAATTTTCTTTTCCTTCTCAAAGCTTCCTGACTTATTTGGAAACTTATCAAAGAATAAAATTACCTCACCTTCATATGGAATTCCAATAATATTTGCTTCCATATATAAATACCAGGAATATTTTTTCCCATATATCTTAAAAGAAAACTTCTCTCTTCCCCTTCCTCATAAAAACTGACTGTATCATAAAAATATTTGAGAAGATCTAGATAAACTAGATCCTGACTCTTCATCTTGGAAATAAAAACAATTTCCAATCCATTCATCCTAATATTTTTAGTAATCCAATAATTATAATTAGAAAAACATTCTTGGTCAACAAACCTTTCCCTATAAATTTTCTAATCCTTGGTTTCCATGGTTGAAGACAATTGTTTCTGTGTTAAGGCTTCAAGACACATAAAGAGTGGAAGAAAACATGGAAATATGAATGAAATATTTTAATAGTAGTGCATATTTGGAACACCAAGACTTGAAAAATTGATGTGTAATAATAAATAGGGAGGCCTTTATATAGGCTTCAAGATGACGATTCGAATTCCAGATTTGATCCAAGAGCTCAAATATGCAAGATCTTATCTAACAGTTGAGATGAGTTTTGAATTTGGATTTGGTAGGTTATGATATTTAGAGGTTTTAAGGAAAAATAATATTTAAGGAAAGTTAATCTGATAGAGTTTTCTTAAAAAAAGATAAAAATACCAACAAGGGAAAAAATCAATTTTGAAAATTTAAGGAAATATACCTTCAAAACATCTTAGAACGAATTTTCAGTATTGATATGGTTAAAAACCTAGATTCTAAAAATTTTTGTTAAGGAAAGGAAATATTTGATTCTTGAAATTTGGATTCTGAAAAGTTTTATTAAGAAAAAAAAAGTTTTGTTCCGAAAAATTTGATTAATAAAGAAATAATTTTGTGTTCTGGAAAATTTTATTAAGAAGAAATTTTGGGTTCCAAAAAAATTTGATTAAGAAAGAAAAAATTTTGGTTCTGAATTTTATTTTGAGAAATAAGAAATAAAATTTACTCCCCCCCCTATGAAAAATTAGTTTCTTAATGTAAGGAGACAGGTTTCAAACAAAAGTTAATATGGAAGATTACCTTAAAATTATCATTCCTAATTTTTTTAATGCATTAAAATCTATCGGAGGGTAAATATTTTAAAAAAATATGACCAAGTTGATATTGTGTCCCGATAAATTATAATATAACAACTAATTTGAGTGTGCGATCCCTAAGAAATTCATTCCTAATGTATACTTCTTTTTCATGAGAGTGATGTTTAGATTTTTTTTCTTAGGGAAATTAAAACTTTATTATCACACAATATCCTTTTTTGGTTAAAACCATGCCATAGTATGTGAGTGTGTGTTTCATCCCCAATACTTGAGCACAAAAACATCAAGATAATAAATATAATTCTTCAGTGGTGGAAATTTCTACTGGGTATTTCTTCTTGCATAAACAAGAAACTAATGAATCTATTAAGAAATGAAAAGTTCCTGATGTACTTTTTCTATCCATTCTACATCCACCAAAATCAGAATCTAAAAATATTTTTTTTTAAAATCATTTCCAGAAGAATAGAAAATTCCTAAATCTATGGTTCCCTTCAAATAGCAGAAAATTCTTTTCACTAATTTTAAATAAGTCTCCTTTGGATTAGATTTATATCTTGCACATAAGCATACTGAAAAAATTAAGTATAGATGACTAGATGTTAAGTATAAGAAAATTCCTATTATACCTCTAAATGATATTTGATCTACAAGTTTCCCAGCTTCATCAAGATCAAGAGAATTTGAGGTAACTATTGGAGTGCTTATAGTTTAAATATTATCACATTCATACTATTTAATAAGATATTTAATATACTTTTATTGATATATATAACTTCTTTTTGGTTTTTGAGATATTTGTAAATCTAGGAAAAATGTTAACTCACCCATCATACTCATTTCAAACTAATATTTCTTGATATTCGCAAACAAATCTATTAAATATTGCTAAGTTGATCCAAATATAATGTAATCAACATATATTTGAATAATGAAAACATTTTTTATATTTATTTATAAAAATAGTTGGATCAGCAGTTCCCCAATCCTAATTGTTTTGTAACAAAAACTTGTAAGTCTATCATTCCAAGCTCTAGGGGATTGTTTAATTCAATATATAGCTTTTGTAAGTTTGAAAACATGTTTAGGATGTTTTGTGTCTTCAAATATAGGAATTGTTTCAACATAAACTTCTTCTTTAACATATTTGTGAAGGAAATCACACTTCATTTCCATTTGAAAAAGATTAAAATTAAATAATGTTGCAAAGGCAAATAAAATGTGAATAGATTCAACTCTATCTACTGGAGCACATGTTTCATCATAGTTTATTACTTCTTTATGATTATGGACTTTGGCAACTAATATAGCTTTATTTATTATTATTATTCCATTTTCATCACATTTATTTCTGAAAAACCATTTTACTCCAATTAATGAATTTTCCTTATGTCTTTAAACCAAGGTCAAAACATTGTTCCTTTTCAATTTATTCAGCTCATCTTGCATGGATTTAAAACAATAATCATCACCTAAATCTTCATCAGTTATTTTTTGTTCTAATTGGGAAATAAATTCTAGATGTTATACTTCATTTCTTAAATAACTTCAAGACCTTACAGGTTGATTTACATTACTAATGATACTGTCATTGGGATGATTCTTAAGAATCAACTAATTTGGGTTTTGTAAAACATGTTCATCAACATATGGTAGAAAATAATTTTGGGTAAATACTTCAGAAACATTTTCTTGAGTATTTTATTATTTGAATAATCTTCTATCAATGAATGATAATTAGTTTTTGAAAACACATCCAAGGATGTAGGTTGGGGTTGTTTAAAAACAAAATGATCAATTTCATCAAATTTAACATGCAATGTTTTTTCATCAATACAATTATTTTTGTGAAAAAATCTATAATCCTTAGAAGAAGTGGAATACCCTTAGAAAATTCCTTCATTAGATTTGGGTCCAAATTTATGTAATTATCTTTATAATTTAGAATTAATACTTTGAATCCAAAAACATTGATGTAAGAATGTCTTATTTTTCGACCAATCCCTAAATCATAAGGTGTTATTTTAAGAAAATGTATGATTAAAAATGAATTTATATTATAAAAATAAGTATAAACAAATTCATTCCAAAAGGGTTTAATAATAGAATATTCCATCAACATGGTTCAAGTTATTTCATGAATAATTTGATTTCTTCTTTCAACAGAACCATTATGTTGAGGAGTTCTTAAGTCTGAAATGTTATGAATAATGACTTTTTTTACCACAAAAAGTTTCAAATTTCAAATTTTTAAATTATCCTCCATGATCACTATGAATATTTATCAGTGGAAGGTTTTTTTCATTTTTAACTTGGGATTGATAAGTTTTAAAATATGAAGAAGATTCATATTTCTTTGATAAGAAATATTCCCATGTAAATCTGGTGTAATCATAAACTAAAACAAATACATAATAATTTCCTCTAATACTTCTAGTTTGTGTTGGACCTAAAATATAAATATGCACTAGCAATAATACATCAACATTTGAGACTTCACCAATTGATTTAAAGATTGACTTATGTTGATTTCCAAATTGACAAGGATAAAAAATTTTTGAAGAATCAAATCTATGTTCCAGTAAATAGTTAAAAAATATTTTCTTCAAGAGTTTTTATAGGTTCGTAAGGTTATATTGTCCTAGTCTTCTATGCCATAACCAGGATTGATATTCTATTACACAGAGGAAAGGTTGGTCATGGATTTTGTGTTATTCTAGGTTTAGTGAATAAATATTCTAATTCCTATGGGAAAAAAGAATAAACTCTTCATTGGAATTGTGTACTAATAATTTATCATTAATAAAATTCACAAGGTAACCTTAATCACATAATTGTCTTTTTCTAATGAGAATGTGATTAAGAGTGTTAACAAATAAAACAATTGAAATTATGGTTTTTCCAAGAATAACAATGTGACCTATAAAAAAAATTTATCCCTTATCATTATCTCCAAAAGTTACTTTTCCTCCTTTTATCTTGATAATCTTCTCCAAGAGGTTTTTGTTACTAGTCATGTACTGGGAACATTCACTATCCATGTACCATGTATTCTTGTGGTTACATTATTTCTTTTCCTGAAAATAATAATGTTATACTTTTGGAATCGAAACATTCTTGGATTCGTACATTTTAGAAAGAAAAATATTCGGAATCCAAATTTTCTTAGAAAAATATTATTTATGAAAACATAAGGATTTTGTTTTATTCAATGAACAATTAATTTCCCAATGTCTATCACATTGACATTTTGTAAAAAAAGGAGCACATTGGGGTATAAAATAATTATGAATAAAAATAGGTTTTGTATGAGTATAACAAATTCTTGAACTATTCTTTAGAGAAAAAATTTGTGGATAAATTTTATCAAATTCTTTCCTTCCTGAAGTAAAATTTGATAAATGAGTTTTTAAGGAAAAAATTTCAGATTTTAATCCGAGGACTAAACTTTTATCCTCAAAGTCATTAGTTTTAGAATGTGGTTTCTTCTCTAAAATATTTTTCCTAGAAATATCATTTTCAAGATCCTTATAAAGTTTATCCTTCTAAAAATTAAATTATTTAAGGTTTTTAGAAAAACATTCAAAATCAAGAGTTCTTTGATCAATATCCTTAGAATGATCTGATACTTCATTAGTTAAAAAAAATATTCATGATTTTTATTTATCGAATGTATTTTTTATCTTATAATTTTCATTCTCAAGTAGTTTATAAACTTTTAAAACGTCTTCAAATAAAGAAAATGTATTATATTATGATGAGGAAGGATCATCATCTGAAGATTCATAATATTCTTTATTAAGAAAATTAACATTTAAAAAAATATTGGTTATGGATTCAACAATGTGTACCTTATTCATAAGACAATGATTTTCAATAGGTACTCTATGTGTAAGTCTAATATTCTTCTAACTAGAAGATTTGTATTCTAATTATTCATATAAAGAGTCACCACTATTGGAACTCCAGGTGTAATTTTATATTAGTAATTTCTTAACCTTAAATTTTTTATACTTAATTATTTTTATTTCAGAATGATTTTCATTCTTGTATTTTCTATTAATCATAGGAAAATCAGGTCTTATATTTCCGTCCCTTTTACATTCATAATAGGTTATTTCAAAATATTTATTGTCCTCTCTATCTTTATTCTTATATCTTTACTAAAAATATTTCTTTCCCAGAATCTTGTTCATCCTTCGAGCAAGATTGGCGAACTCATTCTCAGAAAGATCACTATCACTGGATTCTAAAATAACAATAACTTTCTTCCCTTTAGATATAGTTACCCTTTCTGTATTATTGGATTTATATGTAGTAGTGTTTGATACACATCCATTACCATTCTTATTTTTTTGTTGAAATAAAAATCTATCTTCATTCTAGTTTCATGCTAATGAAAATTTCCAAATAACCCATCAAGAGTAATGTTAGATACTTTTATATTCTCATCAATAACTGTCCTTTTAGATTCCCACCCATTGGGAATAATATCAATTATCTTATACAAAAGAACTTCATCATCAAGACCTTTCTCTCCCTTAGATTTAAGAATGTTGAAAATTCTCATAAATCAATGTTTTACATTGCAAACAGGTTCTCCATAAGGAATGAAGAATCCATGATATTCAGATCTTAACATATCTCTTCTAGTTTCTATCACTTTAGAAGTTCCAAAATATGTAACTTCATGTTTCTTCCAAATGCAATTGGCAGCTTCACAAGAATATATTTGACTATATATATTCATGGTCATAGAACACAATAAAGTATTGAAAACCTTTTAATTTAGTTGATAATCTGATTTATCTTTATTGGTGAAGGTTTTGACTTCTTTGTCAGGAACATTATAATCCCTAATGAGAATTACAAACTTTTCTACTCTAGTATTAATGAAAAAAGTCTCCATACTATCTCTCAAGTACTCATAATCATTACCATAAAAAATTGGTGGTCTAGTAGGATTTAAGTTGTCAATGGAACGCACATTTATACATGCTATTCTATAAGTAAATATTTTTCCACAAGACTTGTTAAAAGTTAAATATTTATAAATAATGATAAAAATATTTGAGAAAAACATAAACAAGAAAGGTTAAGCATTAAAATTTAGAATAAGAAAAATCGTGAGCAAGAAAACTTCTATGTATGTATAAGTATTTCAGAGATCTTTCTATTATACCAATTATAGGATCAAAAAATAGATGTAGATGATCAATTATAAGAGGGGGTGAATTGTTGATTTAAAAAATTCCTTTTTTAACCTTAAGAAAAAATATGTTTAACAATATAAAACATGGTAAATTTACAAACCCTCTTTAGTTCAAAATTGAGAAAAAAATTCCTTATGATTTGGAAAAATGGATTCCGAAAAGTTACTTTAATAATAGTTTACTTAGGTAAAGATTATACCTTAAAGAATATATAATCTTATTTTTCAGAGTAATTAAAAGTACAAGAAAGGATAAGAAATTTATACTTTATTTATTTAAAAAAATATAGGGTAAATAAAACATGAAACAAAAATCAGTTAATCAAGTAGGAAATCTTTTAACCCAAAGAGTAGGGTATCCAAAAACCTTGGAAAAAGATCCCTTGATTTATACATTCCTGAAATTATGTCTTACCCCCACCATGGTAAGCCCTCGATAAGAATATAATATTCTATATTACTATCCCTTCGATCCCTATAACTTTAAGTTATTAAGTACCACTATCTTTATATCCCTAAAAGCCCTTGATTGTACACAACAATAATCAGAGTCGCCCTAAGAAAGCTGAAAAAGATGTTCATGGTTGAAAAAGGTGTTCATAGAATTCACAAGGCATGAGAGTATCTCTATCTATATAAATCATTTCATATCATATAATATCTAGGATCATTAATCAATAGATGGATCAATAGTTAACTCATTCGAATGAGTTAATATTTATAAGAAAAGATTCAATGGTTGGCTCCCTCCTCCAATGGTCATATTTTCCCTTGAATTTCAAAGGGACATGTACACGTGTCACTCAACTAACGGTTAGCTAGAAACAAATTGTGTGACATCTTTTTACATAAGAAAATCTTGGGAAGCATTATCATGCTTAAGAATCAATATAATGTAAGGGAAATAAATTATCTTAACCAAAACTCAATAATCAGAGTCTAATGAAAAATTTAAATCAAAGTCTAAAAATATAAACAATTGGATTCTAGAAGCATGGATATTCAAATTATATTTTTCAAAGAATTTGGTTTCTAAATTATGAGGAATTTAGAGGCTGAATTATAAGGAATATAGAGTCTGAATTTTGATGAATTTAGAGTCCGAATTCTGAGGAAATAAAACACGGAATTCTGATGAATTCAGCATCTAAATTTGTAGTAATTTAGAGTCTGAATTTCAAAGAATTTAGAGTCCGAATTTTAGAGAATTTGGAGCCTAACGTTCAGAGAATTCGAAGTCTGAATTTTTGAGAATTTAGATTCTAAAATTCAGAGAATTGGGAGTCTGAATTATATATAATTTGGAGTCTGAATTTTAGATAATTCAGAGTCTAAATTTTAGAGAATTCAGATTCTGAATTTTAGAGAATTTTGAGTCTAAAAACAGAAAGACTCGATATCCATGAAACTGTAAGATTCTAAGTATTTCCATATGTATCCAAATTTGGAACATATTAAAAAAATGGTGCAACTTCATTGTGAAAAGACATTAAATAATGCATTAAACACATGGTAAGGATAAAAAATTTCTTATAAAAATAAAATTTTCCTTAAGAAAATAATTTTTAGAGAAAGATAATTTTCCTTAGAAAATGTGTTCGTGATTTTCAAAACATAGAAGAATAAAAAATTATAATGAAACCATATTGACTCAACAAACTTTATAAGAATCTTGAGTAGGAAATTTAGATTAATTTTAAGGTATATGAGTGTTGGAAAAAAAATATCTGCAAAGGAAAAGGACACAAAGAGAAAAACCAGTTCCAAAGAGGCTACCTCGTGAATTCCAATCGCAGATTCCCCTTAGCACTATGGAATTTGCGGAGCCCCATATCACTGCGGCCAACATGAAGCCGAATCCCATTTACAGTCACCAAAATGTAAAATAGGTTAGAGGTTCTACATTTATGACACAATTGACTAGGAGCTTCATGCTGTAGAGGGAATCAGATCGACCTATGTGGTCCCCTTGAACTTGACGGAAGCCTCCGCAAGAACCACAGATGGAACAGAGCAGAGCTTCGTTCTAAGGAGGGGATGATGGTTGACTCAACTGTTATTAAAAATTTGTCTCAATCTGTGTCTAATCACGGAGCCCCATGTGGCTTCACAAGAAGATTTCCCTACTTCACACCACCCATCACCTATAAATTTCGGGCTCCCCTTGGGCCCAAAGGATGGATACCCCAACCTTTCACCTTCCTAACTCTCAAATAGAAAATCACCTTCTTCTTTTATTAACCATGAGAAAAGTGATCTATTAAAGGTGAATGAGCATTGCAAAGTAACCTTCACTTAGCTCAAATACAACCCCTCGTCAAGCAGGGATGCCTTTCACGGAGTGCACGAGCCATCACAAAAGAAGGAGATCCCTAAGAGGAATCGGGTCTTCGCAAAGCACTCATTATTTGTTAAGTACCCTCCATGCACATATAAACCACCTATTAAGGAAGGATCACTATTCTTTACAAATAATATTTCTTCACACATCTATGCTTTTCAAGGTTCCCTTGCTTCGCAGTGTCTTACTCTGCGAAAGCCTTTCCACTTTGCAAAGAACCCTTCATATGCACTTACACACAATGCCTAGGCTAGACCACTTCACTTCATGAATCATACCCCATTCTGAAGTTCCTCCCCTATGTGGATCACTAGATGTTCACAAAGCCCTTTCCTATAAACCCATTTTCTTCGCAAACCCTTCTATTGTACGACCCTCCAGGTTTGTACAAAGGGATTTCAAGGTCCCATGGGTGATGCTTTACGTTTCATTTCTTTGATTCATAATTATTCACATAGGCATGCTAATGGATATTTCTTCTTCTCATAGCCACAATAACATGGGATCCTCAGTGGATCACTCCACAACACCCCACACCATGGAATTGCTAATTCCATCCCTTCCCCAAGGGTGGGTGCGTATCAATTATGTAAGTCCTAAGGGTGTGGAGTGAACCAACGTCGTATGAGCTACAGGACATTAAACATCCAAGAACCATTTTCCTAAGCACATGATATAAAACTGTACCCTCTCTCCATGCATTATACATGGGGTGCCCCATCTCAGACATTCTCCACACCTGCTCATCTCCACGGGAGTTTGATCTTCCTCACATATAATGAGATCCTATTTGTTAGAGCGGTGTCTATCCATGGGGAAGGGAAACCATCTTGGTGTAATCCCCTATCCTTTCTTGTGGGAGGTATAATCCATACTCCTCCTCCCTTATTCTGTGTCAAATACTAGAGGAGAGATGGGTACATGGAATTTTTTTACCCCATCCCTCTCCCTCTAGGCTTTGTTGTCATCGGGCCTCCACCCTAGAGTAAGTCCGAATCTCTATCTCCCTATGCTGTTAACTAGCCATAACCCCCTATTTCTTCTTTGGGCCACTAACCATGTGTAAACCCCATTTGATTCCTCATGGATTCACTTTTTGTGTCATGATCGTGAAGTCTTTGTTGCCTATTGTTTCTCACAATGATCATGACTCACATGGTCTTAGAGTAAGCATTGAAAATGTCATCCTTACTAGGTCGCCTTTGCGTGTAATCCCCAAACCCTTCCAAAATATGTGGAATTTGATTATTTCCCTTTCCTGGCATGGTATGTTGGATGCCTCCCTGAGCTTCAAACCCAACACCTACTTGTCCCAACCCCTTCATGTCAGTTCACCTTCATCCCGCATGATATAAAACTATATATCTCATTCCGAAATACATGGAATTTGATCCTTGTCTCCTAGTGAAGGTACATAGGAATCCTCCCCGACGTTCAACCCTGACAACTACTTGTCTCGACTCCTTCATGTTGGTTCACCTTCATCCCGCATGAAGTTAAACCGTATCTCTCATCCCAAACTTGGTGGAATTTGATCCTTGTCTACTATGAAAGGTACATAGGAAGCCTCACTGAGGTTCAAGCCTAACACCCATTGGTCCCAACCACTTCAAATATGTTCACCCACACCCCTAATAATGTTAAAATGTATACCCCTCTCGTCTTGAATGATTCTAAACTATACCCATTCAATCTACATGGGCTTTGATCCTTATTTCTAGATGGGGTACTTAGAAATCCTCCCTGAGGTCCAATCCCAATCAACGGTAAGACATTGTGATTCCCAACCAGTGGTAAGCCATTGTCAACCCAACCAGAAGTAATCCATTGTAGTATGCAATCGAAGGTAAGCTGTTGTAGTCCCTTTCATTGGGACCCACATCTCTGGTCACCCCTGTGGTGTAGACCAACTCACAGGATGCTAACCACACGTAATACCTATTATGTCCTTGGGTCACTATCCTCTACATACACCCTAATTCTATACCCCCATCATAAACTATGTGGACTTTGATTCCATACCTCGGGGATACGTAGGAAGACTCCATGATGTTCAAGAGCATCACTGGTGTACCACCATGGACTGTCCCTCAAGCCTATGTGTTTTGGGAAGGACATACCCCAACATGAATGTTATACTTCCTTTGAATCCCATCTATGCATCCATTCTCACAGGCCGCCCCCTCTAGTGTCCTATCACCCCTCCGAACTACTTTTACTTTGATTACTGGACATAGGGATATGTAGGAAGTCTCTTTGAGGATCAATAATAGAATCACCATCATCCTCATGTCGGTTCCATCTCATTCTACATCCACTATCAACCATCCATATCCATCCTGATTCTTACTCGGGCCTCCAAATCCCAATAAGATCATGTCACACACTTTCTCGTTGCTCCTAGCATCAATCGGGTATCTAACCACATGTTAGCTCCAGCAACAATTTTTCTTCTGGGGTTGTACTCTTCTTATCCACTCTTATCAGTGTTTTGATCAGTTTGATCCATATCCGTTAGACATTAGACTCATGGAATACCCTATCTATAGCATGGGAAGCTGAGGAAAATGTCAGAGACATGCCTATGGAATATAATTCCCTATAATTGACGTGGGATTCCTCAGGCTTCCATGCCCTCAAGAAGCACTATCATAAGGGGAATAAACCCATATGCATAAGTGTTCCAGCATCCAGACATGCCAGTGATGTCCAACGTGACTACTCCCCTGACCGAAGGTTGATTCCCTGACTGGATCCTTTGGAATGTCCTAATTGGAGCAGTGTAATTGAAAAGCGTCCATGAAGACATGGCACTTGTAAGAGTTTCATGAACAATGTCTTATATCTATAAGGGATACCTAGACTAGGTGATGAGTTCTGAAGAGGAATCCACAAGAAAGATAATCTGATATCCCATCATCCAGTTTCGATCAAGGAGAAAACATCCCTGACTAAGCGATGGATGTCACGCGCCTTTGGAAACGGTAATGCATGGCAACAATCAGTGCGCCCTCCAAAAAATATGGATGTGCACCCTGGTGAAAGCATCAGATATAAAAATGGTGAACCCAATGTGAAATTATTCTCTTCAATAAGGTGATTAGCAGCGTTCACAAAATCAGTGGATTAACATGACACCAGATCCAGTTATCCTATGCCAGGTCCCGCCAACCAAATAGTGGGCCTGGCATGAAACTCACCTTGAAATTGGGGCAGTTGAACATTGGATATCCAAGTCTATGACGTTTTCAGCATGGATCATTCTTACCAACCATGGAAGATGGAATGGTGTTGGGGCACTGGACGTCACTTTCTTTTTTTCTACACTAATGGTTAAATTTCCCTGCTTTGTAGGACCCAAGATTTCATGATAGGAAACCAATCACTGCCCACCGACCATTGCAGGGGCAGGGGAAATGTCAACGCAATAATCCTATATGGCCTCATCTCTCTCATGGTAGCCACCACATCGACGACTACTAGGTGCCCACACCCCATCTCCCCATCTAAATTCGTTCAGAGAAGGGTAATTAACAATCTAGTTTGACGATATCAGGTGGAAGGGATTATCCCAACCTGGGATATGGCCTAACAAGACCTAGTGGCTTATGCTCCTCATCATAACCCTTAACCCCAAGGGCCTTGTAGGGATCCACTTCTCCCCACTCCGACGTATAATCATTTCGGGAGCCTCTCCTCAGAACCCTTCGACCACTTCCTCCCTTATGCCAATGAGGTGAGGGATGTCTGGGCCAACCCAATTGGAATATCACTCAAGGGGCTCCCACTAGACCATGTCAGCACTGCCACCCAGCCCCATGGGATGAGGATAAGGTGATTTATGCACCTGAACCACTGGCCCCAGTCCGGTTATCACGATGCCAGCATCGGGTGCAGGATTAGGAGGACGCTCGCTAAGGGGCGTCAATATCAACAACTAATATGGCTTGTGCCACTACGGGCGCATACCATCAGTCCCCTATTTATGAAAAGTATGGGCACTCATTATCCCATCCCAGAACGAGGTACCAACTACCCCATGGGTAGGGTGTGTCGACTCTTCGTGTCACTGACACAGGTGGCGTCTGTCATGGGCTGACCCACAACAATGAAATCTAGTACAGAGGTCCTCTTTGTACCATCACCAATGAGATCGCAGGTCCTCACATCTCTCAAACATGGCATTGAAGTCATCCCATGCCACCATAAATCCAATATAAGGCCCTCCCCACTGAATTGACACCCAGTATGGAAGCCTCTTCCACACCCATGACCTCAGGTATGGAGTCGTTCCTCCTGTCACAGGTCAAAAATGTGAAGATGCTACCCATACAGTCAACTGTCATTGTGGGGGTCTCTCCCATGTCCTTATAGAAATCGAAAAAGGTCCTCCCCATCCAAGAAATAAGAGAAATGGAGGTTTTCCTTGCTTCATTATCACCCAACACGGAGGTCATGCCCATGTTCATCTCGACCAGTACGAGGGCCTTACTTGTATTGTCACTACCAAAGGAAACATGCATTATGGCCCAACCCATGCTCCCACCAGCTCTAGTGGAGGTCCTAACTACTCTATAAATTCCCTCATTGATTCCCTTAATTCATAATCTAGTGGACATAGAGGTCCTCCCCGTGTTCCCTTTAACATTTTTCCAGGTGCTCCTCGCACCCCAGCTCACCCGGGGGGATTTCCTCTCCTCCCCATCATTAGCTTGGCCGAAGGTCCACCTTGAGCCAAAAATCTAACCTATCTCAAAGAGCCACCCCGGGGCAGGATGTCAGGTTGTCGATGCCATAGGAATAGTACCAGGATGTTTCATATGTCAATTAATCCCATATAATTCTCATATTTTGAGGCAAGATGCCATTCTACAATGGAACCCTCACCTTGATCTTACGGGTCAAGGGATGGGGTTAGGAATGAGGTGTATAAGCCTCATACTTGTGGAATGTGAGGTCCACTAGATTCCCACATCCCTCTGAAGATACATCTAGGAGGAAGAAGATTTGGAAACTTCCCAAGGCCTGGCCATGCAATCATCTCTATCGTTAATGAGGTCATTCTCTACCTCAACCAGAGATCATGGAGAGTTATTCTGGGGACTAATAAAGGATGACCAACGGTATGGAACACTATCAGTAACCACAACCCATACACTGGAATCCATGTTCGCCAACCCATCTTTCTAGTATGTGGTGGATCAGTTATTAAATTCATCGTAGGACAACCCAAGATGCGACACCATGTCAGCTTGTTCGCTGTATTCTCCACTGGCTGGTCTATCATCTCAGTGGTCTTCTTCAGTGCCATTACTGGTCCAACAGCCACAACTAGTTAATTAGTTTGGAAAACAAGGTCTAGATCCCAAGTCTGAGCTAAGGATATTTTGGGACATTCTTTCAGCAAACCATTTCCCAGAGATGTTCTGTCCAATTGCAACCACAAACTTCAGTGCGCCAGAATCATTTATTCAAGAGGAAGTTGTGTGTTTCCGCCAAAACCTATGGTATAATCACTTCCATATCCATTATTAGTGAGTGGGTTACCCCAATATTCAATCACATTTTGAATATATAAACCTATAATGTTATTTGGGTGACTTGGCTATGATTTATGTGGCCCAACACCCTGAGTTTCCCGGTTGCCAAAAGACCCTCCAACAATAACGTGTTCTGTGATTTAAAGTACTCCAAAAAAATATCAAGGAGGCTTCTCCCCATGTTTAGGTCTATGGTTGGGGGTAGTATGATGCCCTCCATTTCATTTCAATTCGGTGCAATCCTGATTTTCTAGGCAATATTGAGGATATGACTCCAGGTAGAGTCACAGTTAACATGGATGATCTATCATAGGAAGATACTGAGACAAATATCTATGGAGATAACATACCACCTGGGGGAGTGACACAACTATTGGATCCACAGGGAATGGTTACTCATCAGCAGATAAATCTACTGGGTCTTTATGTGCACATCCAGTCATTATTCCTCAGCCAGAATCCCAATAAGGGAAAAGAGCATATTATAGCTATCAAAACCTATATCTCATAAAGATCTGTGCAGAAGATGAAAGATGATCCCAAAATGCCGCATTATGTCAACAACTCATGGAGTACAAAAAGATTTTCGATGAACTCCTCGCTGAATGCATTGTAGACCTATTTCCAGACTATGGTGATCCACGACTGGGGAAGCAGTGGCCGGTGAAACATTCACCCAACGAGTTGCCTCTCGGTTTCCCTGACGATCCTAACCATGTAGACATGATAGAGGCTGGAGCTTATTGAAAGAGGTGAGGGTATGTGTCACCAAATCCACCTGAGCAGCATGATAATCCTTGGGAGCCAGCTCAGGTTCCCCCAACCGCTCTGTAGGTTATCCCACCAGCCACTCCATGAGCCGCTAGGAATTCTTATCATGTTGATGAACCTGCCATCACATTTGTAGTTAGGGATCATTATCAAGATTGGATACCCAACCCATATGACCTGATGGAGGTGCTTATTTCTCACCTTGAGGCGTTGGAAACTCGATAGGTGGCAATTCTGCCTGATGGCAAGCTAAATCTGGCTTGGGTCGATGATATGCCAGCACCCCTAGGTTTCAAAAACCCCAAATTTTCCCATTTTAATGGGATCAGTGATTTGATGTAGCATATGTCCCACTTCTTCTCATGGTGTGGACCCATGCAGGGAACTCCAGTGTTGTAAGAGACTGCTAAACTCTTGTGTTTCATATAGACATTATAACGACCTGCGTTTGTCCAGTACATCCAACTACCTATTGGGTTGGTTTCCGACTAGGAAGATCTTTGTATATTGTTCCTTTAACATTTTATCTATACCACCTATAAAAAGAGTACTGATGACCTCTTCAAGTGCAAGCATAGGCCTGATGAGCACATCACAGACTTCATCGCCCGGTCATATTCCTTGGATATGCCACTAAATCAAGAACAGCTACTGACAATGTGTGTGGGTAATGTCAAAACTTAACCAGTACCCTCTCTCATTACTTATAATTACGCTAATAAATTTTGGTATTTCTCTTATAAGGCCCAACGTCTAGAGTAATACTTACAACATGCCAAAAATTCATCTCTGCCACCTCTTGTAGTTCCCCCGAGAAAGGCCACCAAGGCCAAGCCCACTACGGTGGCCCAAATAGAGGCCCCCAAGCAGATGGATTTATTACTCGTGGAGTCACCTCCACAGCCTCATATAGTCCCACCACCTCAGGATTAGCCTCCATCCTAGTAGTGCCAAACTCAGAATTGGTAGGCGCCCCCACGTAATGTGCCACCACCAACTAGGAAAGATAACCAAGGTCAACCTTCTCGACAGTCTCCTCTATGACCACGTTAGGTCCAGGGTCCCAGAGCCCACTTCCCAGATAGTATAAACTAGAAATACTCATTCAATGATTCTCAGGTCCATGGTTATTTCGAAAGTTCCTTTGAATGGGAAATTCTATGGTTTCCCAAATGAAGGAGACCTGAAGAGTAGGATCTCACTAATCACCCCAATTAATACCCCTATCACCGGATCATGTTGCACAACCTCAAACAATGCTATGTTTTTAAATAATGGCTCCAAGATTAGTTTTATATCAATAAATTTAGGTTAGGCCTAGCTCTGGCACAGGTGGCATGTGTATCCGTGAAGGTAGACAATGACAATGATAGTGAAGGTGAGTTGCATCAGGTTCCTAACCACAGGTCTCAAAAGTATGATGACTGGATGGCTTTTAAAGTAGTATCTTGTGATAATAGTATTATCCATTCATGTTTTAATAGACCAGATCCTTCAGAAATCCATGTTTCATCTACAAATTCTTCTTATACATTGACATCTCCCTCTTCCCAGAAGAGCATGTGTCAGTAGCGCTAGGGGAAAAAAATCCCCCCACTGATGTCGTTGTCATCCTGTACTCTTGGTGACATCAATCCACTATAGATAGAGATTCCTCCTATAATCCATTCAGTTGAGGAGGATTCTTCAAGTGACGATCAGGGGTACGCTTTGGTAAACACTGTGGAGATGGTAAACCCCCACATGATTCTTGATGATGAGGAGCACCATACGGATCCTCCCAACATCCCCAATAATCGCCAGCACCAACAAAGCCATGGATATATAGGTCATTGGAATTACATAGTCAATAATTCAAGCTAGGTTGTACATACCACTGAAACGAGATAGCAGGCCCATCATAGAGTCCAGTATACACATCCTTCTCATCAGGTGTGATCAGATCCATCTTTGCCTCCGTTTGTGTAACTTGATCAGGAAGAGCCACCCCAACTGTGCCATGATTATCCATTCTCTCTTATGGTCTTACCTTTCTCATCTAGCCCGAATCCGGTAGTCACACCATGAGCTTTGACTACCCAGAATTAGGACATTCCTAGCACCATTTAGCCACTAATTCAGTTGAAAGGGCCCATCATACCCCCTTTTGCAGAATGAACTCTTGTAAGAAGAAGTTCACTATCGGCACAAAAGTATGATATCCTTAAGCATCTTTCCAGCATTCTTGTGAGGCTTTATATGCTTGAGGCTCTTCTCCTATCAGCATATATGCATGAATCCCTCGCTGAATCTTTGTGAAGCCCTCTCTTATTTGAGATAGAAGTAGCAATTGTAGAAGCCTTCCATGGTAAGGCAGTTGAGATTTCTGAATGTCAGTCCATTATCTCTTTATATAGAGAAGATAAAGGCTCTCCCATACAAGGGTATATCTACCCACTGTACAACAATATCCACTTCAATGGCATGGAGGTTCATCGTTGTCTTGTCGACATAGGATCTAGGATCAACCTAATCCCAACCCTGATATTTTGAAAAATGGGTTTGTCTGGGGATTATATGAGTCCCTACGACCGGAAAATTCACAGTTATGATAGGACAGAACAAACACCGTTTGGCCAGATCTGCTAGAAGACCTAGTTAAACGGTCTGGTAGCCATCACCGAGTTCATGGTTGTCTCACAGGACACCACTTACTACGCGTTGATAGGTAGTCCATGGCTTCACCTGCAAGTGGTAGATCCTTTATTGTATCACCACTACCTTAAGTTCCCCTTAACAGTCGAGTGGGTGTGCTCCAAGTTAACACATCTCCCTTTGCCTCATTTGAATCTCACTATCTATATGCCAACTATTCTAGGAGCAAGGAAAAGTAGATTCAGGATAATGAGTTTGAAGACGCTATGGCTGCGAGTGACCCGTGGATAGACCTAGACGATGCCTACATTTTTAGATGCACCGAATGGAGGATATGACCCTAGATCTGGTGAAATGATTTGTTGTTTTTGGAATGAGGGGGAAGCATGTTACCATGTCTTGGGAACACCAAAAGACCACCTTAGATTCCTATACAAATTAGGCTCGGGTAATCCCAGATCCCCTACTTCTGTAAGGTATCTGGACGTCCACCCCATGTCAATGAAAGTACGTTATACATGCTTGTTTTTCTAGGATGGGGAAAAACAAATAATTCCAATGCACCACTATTTCTTTGATATCATCATGTGTGGCCCATTGGTCCTCTAAATAGATGGGATTGGGTTGAAAACCTTCATCTCTATGGTTTCAGCAACATAGGATCCCCCCAATGCGTTGTCCACCAGTGCTCAGGCTAACACCAGCTTCCCATTGGGACATGTCAATCCAGAGGAATCCCCACCCAAATAAGATTCCTCCTCTATAAATGAAGAAGAGTATTTGGAGCATTCTCATCCCGCCTTCAAAAAAGGAATCTCCACCAGGATTTATGAATTGGTACATATAAATATCGGTAGAGATATGGATCCGAAATCGACATTGATCAGTGGTGTTATGCCTGCGAAAGAGAAACACCAGTACATGGACATCCTGAAGCAGAATCATGAAATGTTTTCGAGGATTTATAACGAGATTCTAGGGAGATCATCATGTCTCCATCCACTGCCTCAGTCTCCCAACAAATCATCATGGGTTCAAACAACCTCCCATAATGATGCATCCTTCTCATTGTGCCATGGTTGAGGCCAAGGATGATAATCTCATTAGATCCAATTTTTTCAAGGAGGTCCATTACCCGAGGTGGTTGGTCAAAATTTTTCCCATCAGTAAGAAAAAAAGATAGATCAAGTTCTATGTCGACTTTCAGGATCTTAATCGTCACTGTCCAAATGACGATTTTACCCTTCCTATGACAAAACTATTTATTGATTCCATCACTGGGTTCCAGGCTCTCTCTTTCATGGATGGGTATTCTGGGTACAACCAAATTCAAATGTCACCATAGGATGAAGATTCTACACTTTTCAGTGCACCACAAGTTACTTTCTTCTACCAGGTAATTCCCTTTTGTCTAATGGATGAAGGTGCCACCTATCAGCATGCCATGCAACAGATAATTCAGTCAACCCTCAGGACATTGGTGGAATTCTAAGTGGATGATCTACTTGTCAAATTTCACCATCACTAGGACCATCTCAAAGACCCTGAGAAAGTGTTCAGCTTCCTCTATTCTTTCCATGTGAAGATGAACCCATTGAAGCGTGCCTTTGGGGTCACCTCCAGAAAGTTTCTTGACTTCATTGTTAGATATAGAGTCATCTATATCTATCAAAAGAAGATTAAGGCCATCAGTCTGATGTCTCCTCAGATAAACATTTGGGAGATCTGAGGCATTGAAGGCCACTTGGCCTATATACGCCGATTCATTTCAAATTTGGTCAGAAAGTGTAATCCCTTTTCTCAACTCATGAAGAAAGGCACTGTATATCAGTGGGACAAATAATGTTAGACTACTTTCATGGAAATCAAGCAGTGTCTGTTATATCCTCTGATCCTGCTTCCACCAGTTTCTGGAAAACCACTGGTCCTTTATGTGACCTCCCTATAATGATCTGTTGGCACCCTTATCACCTAGAAGAACAATGAGGGAATAGAGAACAATCTATACTATCTCAGATGTATGCTTCTCGATATGGAGACCAGATACACCTCTATCAAGAAAGTCTTCCTTGTGCTGGTATTCACAGTACATAAATTGGGAAATTACTTATAGCACCATGCAATATATCTAGTGTCCCGATTATATCCTCTGAAGTTCATCTTGAACCACCCATGTTGATAGGCTATCCATCTTGGAGGGTAGTAATCCTCCATTAGTTCAACATCAGGTTCTTCCCCCAAAGGATATTAAGTGGAAAGCATTGGAAGAATTCCTTTCTGCACATCCAACACCTACGGAGAAATCCATGGACCTTGATTTTTGGGATGAGACAATCCTCTTAGTATACCAAGATATTCTGTGTTGGAAAATAAACATTGATTCTTCTTCTAGAAGCCTTACCGATAGAATACTCAATGAATCTAGACACAATAGAGTGGGCCTCGGTATCGTCTTCATCATGCCAGTGCTAGCTGTTCTTCCATATTCATTCTTGTTGTCATATGGTTGTTCCAACAATGAGGCAGAGTATCAGGCTCTCATTTTGGGCCCCGAGATGGCCCTTGAGATTGATTTTCCCCACTTTCATGTGAAAGGGGAATCAAAACTACTCATCAAGAAATCAAAAGTGACTATATTTTCTGAAATCCAGAGATTATACCACTGTTGGAACATACCCTATTGTTGATGGCATAGTTCCTATCTTGGAAAAAGGTTACTCATGTCCCTCATTTGTAGAATGATCGAGTCAAGGCCTTGGCCAGCATGGATTAATCCCTTTCATAACCCGACCAGAGTGATTTGATTATTCATGTAGTGCATCAGAGAGTCATTTCTCTCATCGTTTCGGATGACGATGATAGCCCACAGGTAGGCCAACATACCACTGGTGCCTCTATGCCAGGATCCCCAGGTCCCACTGCCACAGTGTCGAAAGTTACTTCTAACTAGAGGACTCTATTTCTTATGTACCTCTAATACATTAATCTCCCGAAATATCTAGCCAAGTTTGAGTGAATCTGATGTCACGCATTACATTTTACCCTCCTGAGTGGTCCCGGTCTTGAGAAGATACTCTACAAGAATGGGTTTGACGGGGTTATCCTCTGTTGGATTTGAGAAGGTAATATTTCTCATGCCATGAAGGAGTTTCATGCTGGTTCCTATTGGGTTCATCAGATAGGGATGAAACGGTCCCACCAGATCCATAGGTTGGGATATTTTTGGTTCTCCATGATTTGTGACTATATTGAGTTTTCCAAGAGGTTCCATGCATGCCAAATCCCTGATAACATTGTGCATCATCTAGTAGAGCCTGTCCACACTACCATGTACTCTTGGCCCTTTTTGGACTGTGGGATCGACGTCATGGGAACATATCCACCAGTGATAGCTCACCAGAGAAGGTTCATACTAACCAATACTGATTTATTTTCCATGTGGGTAGAGGGAGATGAACTCAAGGAGGTCAAGGCACATTCTATCATTATTTTTTTGGGCTCCGTCATCATCTACTGATTTGGAGTCCCTCAAACTGTCCTCACCAATAACGACACCATCTTTCGGGTAGCCGAGTTGAAGAAATTGTACGACAAGTACAACAACCGTTCTAACCATTCCTCCCGCTATCATGCACATGAAAATGGTCAGATCGAGGAATTCAACAAAACTCTCTCTAAAATCATACAGAAAATGGTTGGTCAGCATAAGAAGAGTTGTCCGGACAAACTCCTCAACACCCTCTAGGCTTATCAGATGACGACTCAAAATTCCACCCAGGTGACCCCATACTCCCTGGTGTATGGAACAGGGGTCATCCTGCCCATCAAGATTCAGTTTACTTCATTACACACAAAAATATATGATCATCAAACACTAGATAAGGTAGATAAAGTCCATCTGGATGAATTGGAATTGCTCGATGAGAACAGGATTTGTTCCCTACACAATCTAGAAAGGCATCAGAAAAAGATAACCAGATCTTTTTACAAGAATGTCCACCTTCACTCTTTCTTTCAATGTGACATGGTGTTGGATCCAAGACTGCCTTTGATACCTGGTAGGAAACAACCCAAACTGGACCCCAAATGGGAAGGACCTTACCTCATTCACAAGGTTTACCCCAATGGTGCGTACTCCCTAGTTTCCATGGATGGTGAGCATATAAATCTTCCCACTAATGCCAAGTTCCTCAAGAAATACTTTTCCTAGGTAAATGGTCCTATATGACCTTAAATTGTTTCGTTTTTACCACGATGTTAAACTGAGTGATCCTTCCTAGAAAAGGGCGTAAAACTACTCATCACCCATCCTTCATGATGTTAGACTGTGAGCGGCAGATAAACCACAAAACAATCTGATCTCTATGACTATAAAATAAGATCTACCATTTACTTTCTGCATGACGTTAAACTACTAAGTATTTCAAGAACTATGTGTTTCTTTATTCCCATCCTCATGGGATATGTAAGAATTCTCAGACGCCTCATCTTAGAGTCCATCCCCTAAATTCTACTCATTGACTATCCCCCTTAGGAGTAGTTCTCTTGTAATATCCCACATGGTGTAGTGTAGGATTATATTTCCCCCCTCATGTTGTGGTTATGATTATCATACTATGTTCCCCCCTCGTTCTTCTATCCTTTCACATCCTCACCGCACGATGTAAAACTACATGACCCTTTCAAGAACTACATATAGCTTGATTCCCATCCTCATGGGATACATAGAAACACCTAGACATTTAGTCTGTAGGCCCAGCCCCAAACTTCAAGATCTCCCCTTAGGTCGAAACACATGGTGTGGTGCTTGATTTTTCTTTCATTCATGTTGAGTTCATCATGACTTCACCATTTATCCCTCTCATTGGATATCTACACCTATTTCATTGTCATGCATGATGTTAAACTGCATGGGAACCTCCTATGCTTCACACATACCCTTTATTTGGGTCTTTATAATCTTACACATCCAAAAGGGACCCCCTAATGACATGGATTCTAGGACCTAGGGCTCTCCTACAATCTCATCCCAACATCATGGAAGATCATGAATGATAAAATGATATAAGTCTCATGTTACGAATACGGTTAGCGGTCAACACTGCTTTGTTGTTCCCATTTTAGGTCACCCAATGTGGATGCTTTATTTTCAATGCAGTCAACAGCCATCCCCTATCATTAGCACCACCCCCATATTCCCAAAATATCAGGTGCAATGGTTAATTTTTACATACTATCACTTCAAACATCTATCTGTCCCAGGAAAGAGTGTTGATCTGGTAAGGATCAACCTTTCCTGATCTCCTTATTTTAATGTCATACCCTTATATGTTGGGGAGAGGCTAATCCTATTCCTTGTTTCCAACATTGATCATTTCTCATGTGGGCTTAGGAGATTTGGTAAGGAAATACCCACATAAAGGGTCATGTCTCTATGTTCTGAGCCCTATAACCTTAATCTAATATCCCTCACGTTGTCCTCACCACAAGACGTTAAATTGAAAACTATTCAGGACTTCCCATATTAGGTGTATCGACCTTTTTGGCCCCCTATACCAAGTTATCATTTAGGATTGTGTGGTGTGGTGTGGACTCTATGTCCTAATGCATGTCTTAATATTTTTTCCAGGCCACACATATCCCCTTGAGACAAACCTCCTTCATCCCGTATCCTAGACACAGGACATAAAACTGCAAAACATCTTCCAGAACCATGTGTGGATTGATTCCCATCCTCATGGGATATGTAGGACCACCCAAACATTTCGTCTTTAGGTCCATACCTATTTCATAGAAACCTCCTCATCATTCTAGACATCTGGCCAGAGTTCCTCTGTAGGATGTATATGGTGTGGTATAGACACCATGTACTCATTCACATTAGGTTTGTAAAATCCATTCCATATACCTCTCCCTCCTAAGAGCTCTTCCTTCCCATGTTCTATACTCATCTTTTTGAGTCGGGTGCTCTCGAGTTGGGCCCTTCTACCCTCTTTGGAAGTTCACCAATGTTCCCAGAAGCACTCTAGTTCAAGACCTAGAGTTTTGGACCCTATATAGACATGTTATCGCCGATTTTCATGATTCATGTTCCCCCTAATTTGGGGTTTCATCATATTTAAATTTATAAATGACCCCCGAACAACATGGATGCTATGAACCGGTGCTCTCTTACTACCATGGACTAATGTACCGAGAATTTCAAATACAAAATTGATACAAGTCCCATGTTATGAATATTTTCAGTGGTTGATGCTCATTTGTTGTTCCCATTTCAGGTCACACGATACGGATGTTGTGTTTCAAACACGGTTAATAGTTATCCTCCATTGTGACACCATTCCATCAGGCCCTAAATATTGGTTTCATGATTCACATCGATTTTCCACTCCATCATGTACAAATGGAATTTCAACACTCTTGGTGTTATCCCTCAATCTGCGTTTTCATGTTAGGAGGACAAATCCATGGTGAGTCATCATTCAGGGATCTTCACCGATTTCCTTTTTTCGTTTATTCCATATGTTGAAAAGATCTTATCCACCCTTGTTTCCCTTATCGAGCATAGCTCATGTGGGATGTGGGATTTGGTTGAGGTTTGCGCCCGTTTGGAAGAGTATCATTTCTCTATGGTCTGGGCTCTAAGACCTTAAAACAAAGATCTCTTTGATTCCTTGCTACAAGATGTAAAACTATAAGACACTCCTAGAACAACGTTCATATTGATTCTTCTCCTCATGGGATATGTAGGAACACCCATGCATTGTGTCTTCATGTCCAGATCAGGTTCCACTAATTACCTCTTCTATTATAACCTTTTTCCCTCACTTTTGTAGGATTATGTGGTGGAGCATGTGTGTACTTATGTCCTCATTCACATCGAGTTTTCAATAACCGCACCATGTACACACCTAATAGGAGCTAGTACCTCTTGCCTTTCATACCATATGACATTAAACTACACTCTCAGAACTATGTATGTCTTGATTCCCGTCCTCATGAGATACGTTGGAACTCCTAGAGGTTTTTTCCATGGTTCCAGCCCCATATTCTCCAACCTTTTCTATCCCCTTTGCCCAAGGTTTCTTCCCATGAATTTCACGCGGTGCGATGTGGACCTCATCCACATTAACATCTTGTATGATTTATCACACCATGCACATTCCCACCTAAAACTCAGTTTATTCTGTATGTGTCCAATCCATATGAATTTAAACAATGCTTACTAGTCCCCCATGAATTAAACTATTACATCTTTATAACAAGACGTTAAAATGAAGGGGTTGGTCGTATCATATGACCCTAAACTATGACATTATCATCCGGGACACATGAAGAAAAAAGACACTACATCATGATGTCCTCACTCGAGGGGACATCATTTTCGGTATTAGTCATCCACCATACCATTTTTCAAGGCCTAATTATGGATTGATTTCTATAGCGATGCCTAGATTCTTCATCATAGGTTTGTTTCTTCACAAAAAACACAGAGATCCATCCTAAATGAAAAACAATATCTATCAAATGCCGATTATTTTGATGCGTGGGATATACACACATAATAGTATTTCCCACGGTATTGATTCACTACTATGCCACATCCAAAAATACATATGGATTAATCCCCATCATCATGGGGTACGTAGGAATATCCACGCACTTTGCCTCAGGCCCAACCAAACTTTCATTTTTGGTCCCTCGACCTAAAACCTCCCCAAAGAATACATGGTGATATGGAATCTTATTGTCTTCATTCACGTCAAGTTTTATAATTACCGCACCACATGTCTCCCTCATTGATTTCCATATATGCTTCAAGATCTAAGACCTTAAAAATAAGATCTCTCTGCGTCCTTGCTACAAGACATAAAACTTAACAACATTTCCCAGAACTATGTGTGGCTTGATTCCCATGCTCACGAGATACATAAAAATGCTCGTACATTCCATCTGTGGGTCTTGCCCCATGAATCTTAAATCCTGCTCCCTTTTTTCAGGCCCTTGGCCTGAACTCTTTTGGGAACATTTGGTGCGGCGATTACCTCTTCAGCTCTCATTCACGTCAGGTTTTGTAACAACTGGACCATGTGCCTCCCCTATCTTTTCCCAACCTGGTCTGAATTCAATGACCCTAAAATAAGATTACCCTATGGGAGATATGAATCAGGTGTAGAAACTTTTCCACCATTTTCACAATCCATTAAACCAGGTCCCCTCTTAATGGGCCACTATATGAACTTAAGTTATGAGCATGTGACCTCAGGACCCCTATCCTTGGAAAGGGATTCAACCCACTATATCTGACACCTCTTGTTGACATACATGAATTTTTTATGGTGAATAACACAAATTGTGGAGTTTTCACATGGAACTTCCCTCAATTCATGTTCAAGCTTCATGATCTGTTTATTTGTATCATCAAAATCTTCCTCGTTTGATGGGACCCCCTATACGGTTTGGTCTAATGCAACATTGCCTCACCTACCATTATGGGCCAACACCCTAGAAAACATTGGAAGACACTTCAAGTTAGTTCTTGTGTTTTAAACATGGTCATAAGTCTACCCTCATTTGTATGTCCCCATGCCTGGCTAATGCGAAAAAGATGTTGTGTTGCAAACATGGTTAGCAACCATGCTCCATCATCACGCCACCATCAATTGTGATTCAAATAGCAGAGGCCATGATTCACATATTTTCACTCCCTTATGTTCAAGTGGAATTCCAACATGCTCAGTTTTACACCCCCACACATTAAGGAAAATCCCCACCACTAATCCTTATTCCCCACATTGATCACGAATCACGTGGGTTTTGTGGTTTTTGTAGGATGTGTACAGATGAAACTAAACCACATGTTCCTTTCATCCTGTATGATTTTAAACTTCACTCTCAGAACTACGTATAGCTTGATGCCCATCCTAATGGGGTTTGTAGGAACTCCTAGACACTTTCTCTTGGGCCCAACCCAAATTTTTCCATCTGCGATTCTCTGACCTATGATTTACCTGGAGATCGTGCAGTGTGGTGTAGACTGTTTATGTATTTATTGACATCGGGATATGCAATGCACCCCGTATTTCTCTTCTGGGGAACCATGTCCTCAACACATGACTTTAAATTACAGCTCTACCTTAAATAAGTTTAGGATGCCTCCATAATAACTAAGAGATGCATCAGCTTCCTCGCCAAAGAGGATTTCCCCTACCAGCATTGGTATATAGCCACGCCATTCATAAGAACTAAATTTGGATTGATTCTCATCCGTTTGGGATACGTATTGACATCCAGTCATTTTGCCTCAGGTATAACCCTAGGGTCATTAACCCTTCGGGCCCTTCGACCCCGATCTTGGTCCAAGTAGTATGAACTTAAAACTATGTGAACCATCCTCACTATATAAAGTTAAAATACGTGTCTTCTGTCCTCATTGATATGATCTAAAACAACAAGGCATTCCATGTCCTTACTAGAGGGGTCATTTTTGAAATTAGGTATGATCCCTGATCAGTCTGTTGTGCCCACCTAATGTGGTTCCACCACGGTGGTGTAATTTAAAGAGTGTTGGACTTCATTCGAACAACCCACCACTACACCCTTCACGCTTCGCGTGCCCTTTATTTGGAACCTCATCCTATTTCATGTCTGAAAGAACACAATCACAGTATGGGTACCTGGCCTATGGCTCACTTACTATCATGGCCGGATATTCCTGAAGACTAACTGATGACATTTTGAGTCAGGTCTCATGTTTTGAGCATGGTTAGCGGTCGACCCTCATTTGTTATCCCCCTATTTCAGGATAATGCAATAGGGATAATATGTTTCAAACACGGTGAAATGTTATCCTTCATTATCACACCATCCCTACAGTGTTATAAATTTTGGTTATATTGATTCAAACCTTTCACTCCCCTCTGTTCAAATTGATTCTAATGCCCCTAGTGTTACCCTGCTCGCACACTAGAGCCCATTGGGAAAATGGAAATTCACCTGTTCTAAGAACTTCACCCTCCAGTTAGGACTCCCTCTTTCTTATCAGAAATTCAGATTGGTTGTTCAAACCCCGAATGCCTGAATCATGGTCAACCCTCTCATATTCGGATGAAATAAAAACGCAGTCATCCCTTATTTCTCACATCGGGCACGACCCACGTCAGCTTTGGGATTAATCATTGGATTTTTCATGAATGCGATGGAAATGAAGTAAACCAAAACAAATAACAGAACTCATAAATGTGGCTAGAATAAATGACCAAAGCATGAATGTGAATTTAAAAGTTTACACGAATTGAAAAACCCAAGGATCGACCCCTCCCATGGATAGGTTTACCTCTTCAATAGAGAGTTTTTTCTCCACCACTCTCTGGATTTTGGTGTCCAGGATTTTCTATCACCTATTTAGCTCCCACTTCTAATTGGAAATGATGGGGCATAGTTCATCATATGTGATCTGGGCCCGCTCCTCATCAATTCGAATCATATCCATCTCCTCAGAGGCTCGATTCATCCATTCTTCATCCTTAACCAGTTAGTCCATTATGTGCGACACGAGCTCCAATAATGCATTGAGAAAAGTGGATTACTCCTTATCTCATGCCTGCAACTGTTGAATCTCACTTTTGGCCTTCTGAAGCGTCTTGATGTTCACATATTTCCTCTGTTTCCAGCCCACAACAAGGCCATGATCATGCTATCAAATCTTCTTAGCCATGATGTTTTGGATGAGCTTACGAGGACACCTGGAATCCACTCCACCAGCTCATAGCTCGCACAGTTGGGAATGAATCCTCCCCATTTTTTCTATCTATTGTGCTTGAGGAGTCTCCCTGATTAATAATTTAATCATATTCCGTGATTGGTGAGAGAAGAGAATTCTATTTTCTTCATCAGAAGTCACATCATCTTGGTCTGCGGGGTCGACAAGTTCATATACAGGGAATTCCCTTAGTAACTCGTCAGCATGGTCTTCATCTAGTGCATGAATGGGTAGGTTCGAACCCATGTCATCCAATTGAGCCCCATATTTTGATTCCACCTCAACGATTTTAGGATATGTACTGTTGATGGTCCCACCTATGATCGAAAGCACTGAAATTTGGTCAGCTCAGACACTCGCTTCCACAACCACTGGCATTCCCCTAGGAGAGGTTGTGCCAGGAGCTCCAACCAACCTCGCCACGGTGGAACATGCCATTTGAATAACTGTTCATGCAAAAAGTCCACAGGCATCAGTTAACCTAATCAATGGAGGATAGTTACAAATTCATTAAAGAAGACTTATAGAGGTTGAATAGTCGGTCTCACTTTTGAATTATTATTATTAGAACCCCAAGGCATGGCCCCCCATATACTTATGGGAATTTTGAAGGCTCTTGGAGGACCACCTTGGGTGTCGCGGCCCTATTGGGCACAATAATCATTGTAGCCATGGGTGCAGATACCAATGTTCCGGCAGCTACATCTTCTATTGGGAGAGAGATGGTTTTTTTACGAGGCCCTTCTACATAGGTCAGATATTAGTTCAGAATTACTAAATGACCTTGAAGAAGACTACGAGGAAGTAGTTTAAGGTCTTAACTCATGGTCCTCTTCAAACTCTTCCAGCTCCGGGTCTGAATTACTGACCTCACCCTCCTCTAGAGGGCTCCCTCCACAGGCCTTCTCCCACCAGGAGTATGCGTCTGATTCTTTTGATAAAGGTAAAAAATCTCTCAATTCGGTGGCTAACAATTTCATAGGTGATGTTTGATCAATCAAAACCTTCAATTGATCCGTCATTGGGCACAAAGCACCCCGGGAGTGCACAATGTCCTCCATCTCAGCAAGGTACTACCCCCCCTCTTCCTGGGATACCGCAAAGCTGGCCCTAACAAGACTGATCTCTAGAAAATCCATCCCAAGATGATTCAGATGTTTCCACATCTCAGAAAAGTTAAGGAATTGTTTTTTGACATCCCAGATGTACCATGCCTCTAGGAAGATAGTGTTCTCAGGCATGTCTATGTGGCGAAGCCACTTCCCCGTTGCCTAGGTGGGTATCCTACAAAACCCCATGGGTGGCCTCCCAACCAAATAACTCTACTCCTATGGGACCGTAATGTCCACTACTGCCACCTACCTCTCAATTGGTGTGGGTATCACTTCCATTGTAGCCCCCCACCACAATATGTCCTCGCCGCCTTACATCCCCAACCTAGAGGCTGGGGAGGTGCACCATCATGAGCACAGATGGTCTGCTGCTTCAGAATTTCCCCCAAGTTGGTTGCCTCCCAACTCTTGCCATATTCCTTCACCAGCCCATAAACAGATGTGGGAAGAGGCATCTCATTTCAAATATTTCCATCCTATAATGTGAACATGATCCACATTTTCCTCATCACACATGGGTGATCCTCATGGCACACTCCCAATTAAAACTACAGGGTGATCCCTTGAATGGACTAGAACTGCCTCATGAAATGGTGCGGGGTGTATGGCTTTGCAGAAAGGCTCGTGGTCGACCCGTGCCACCAGGACTCTAACCCGAAAGGACAAGACTTAGGACTGATGCTCCTCAGTTCCCTGACCATCATTAGTGAACACACATATTGGCAGTGGGAACAAGTGGAAGTTGAACTTATCTACCTTCCAAACCCGATTCAACACCATAAATAGGGTTAGCTTGGTCAGGAAACTCCCCACCACATTTAGAATGGATGGTCATAATTCTAACCCTAGATGAGAAATAGGGTTTATATATTCATACACACCCCTAATATGAGATTCTATCCACCCATATAGAATATTGAACGACCATCACACCCTCTGTGGATTCTTACCTTCACTGATGTGCCACATCACCTTATATATTTTGGTGAGCATTGGGATCCCTAGGTTGGCCAACTCCCCTATTTCCAATGTGGATGCCATGATGAACGACCTTAGTCACACACCCAGGTTTGTGTCCCTTATAGGAGGAATCTAGATACAAATAAGTGTCGAGATGAACGCAACCAACCTAACCATTAGTTGCTGCTTAGTACTGATACTCAGTCCCCATTTCTTCTATTGGATGAATTCCAAGAGTCACAAATATTAGTTCTCCTTTCCCTACAGATCCCCCTTTGGGTAGGTCTGAGGCCTCATGGGAAACGTTCCATCTTCAAGAGAATTTAGGAATTTCTTGAACCACCTCTTAAAGTGGACATAGCTCACAGACTTCTTTTCTTCACCTATCACTAGGTACAACAATTAATTTTCCAGTGGAAACATATGCTTTTGGTCCTCCCATATATTCGAGGTGGGGAGGAACTCATTATACATAACTCCCAGTATAAGAACCCCTATGATTTGGTGCAAGTCTTAGAGGTGGATACCAATCTCCCCATGGTGAATATGGAAGGTATTGGTCCTCTATGACAACTTACGCAGCAACTCTGATATCAACTGCTTTGGCTTGAAGTTGTGAAATTGGGAAGCCCAGGTTGCCTCATACATGCCCACTTGCCTTATCTCTGCCCCAAAATCCCTACACGACACGCATTCCAAGTAGGCCCATGCTCATTAATCTATGAAATTTCCACCCTGGTGCAGGTCCCACTCATCATTCCACCCCTTCTCTTGGTTCCCCAAGGCAGCCTTCAGAATGGTGCGGTACTGAAGAGGAGATACCTATGGTTTCAACACCTTCCCATCGACATTGTTAACATGATTGTGTAATAAATCTACATTTATGGGTGTGAAATCCTCCCAAGAATTCTCATAATCCACCCATAACCACTACTTCTGGCATGACATACTCCTAAACCAGTAAGTCATATCATCCCTTCTCGATTAAAGAATAAAGACGTCTTCCCTCAAACTAGAGCCATATAGAGGCAACCTCTTCCAAAAAGGGTAGATCTTCTGACTCTCCGATAGTAGCTCCACTAGGGAATCATGGTCTGAATGGCTCCCTACGTACTCCCCAATTCCTAGGATATTCTCCATTTTTCCCTCTTAGCAGCATCCGCATGGAAGCCCTTTGAAACTTCATGGTGAACCATTCAGCCTTTAAAGTTTTTTATTTTTTGTTCTGGTTCACGGAGCTCGTTCACAGAGCTCATTTGCAAAGAATGGTCGTAGATTTGGGTCAAAACAAGAGATCACAGAGCTTTGCCACATTCGTCGTAGACAAAAGCCATGGAGAACACACTCCTAGAGTTTGAAGACTCACTGTTCACCATGGAACAGAAAGGCTCAATTATCAATGGGAGATTGGAGAGCATGTGGAGCTTTACGAATCAAGAGATTAGGCATGAAAATAGAGATATGATAAAGTAAAAAAGAGAGTTAAGCCTCCTCTATTTATGGGTAACAATCCCTTTTCTTTGTGGTGTGTCTAGCTGCGATGAGCTTCATGGTGCTCTCAACCCATGTGTCGCCTCTCCGCATCGCCACCCAACATTTTGATCTTGCTTTTCCATTGGCCTAAAAAATTTGTCAATTGAACCTTAGACTTAGACCCTCATTTTCTCCTTGGCTCCAAGTCTGAGGGGGGGGGGGGGGAATTTGTTGGCACCAATATATGTGTAGAATAAAATAATGAAAAGAGAAAAACCAATTACAAAGAGGATCCCTCAAAAATCCCATTCGTGGATCCCCCTTAGCATCATGGAATTCGTGGAGCCCTGCAGCACAAAGGCCAATGCGAAGCCGATGCTCCTCTACAGTCGTTGTGGAGTAAAAGATGTGGGAGGCTCCACAGTTAAAACACAATTGACCAAGAGATTATCACTATAAAGGGAACTAGATCGACCTATGCAGTCCCCTGGAACTTGAAAAATGAAACCACAAGAACTGTAGAGGGAATGAAGAAGGGCTCCACACTGAGGAGGGGATGATGATCGACTCCACGGTTATGACAAACTTGACACAATCTAAGGCCGATCGTGGAGAACCACATGGATTTTCATGAGGTTTTCCCTACATCGTGTTGCCCCTCACCTATAAATACCAGGCTCCCCTTGAGCCCAAAGGATGGATACCCCAACCTTTTGCCTTATCACCTCTCAAATCACGAATCCCCTTCTGATATGTGAAACCTTGAAAAAAATGAGCTATTAAAGGTACTTTATCATTGAAAAGTTCACTTCCCTAAGCTCAAATACAAACCCTATTTATGCAGGGATGCCCTTCGTAGATCCCATAGTCCATCGTAAGGGAAAAATATCCCTAAGGGGGCTCGGGTCTTTGCAATTCACTCATGCTTTACGATGCAACCTCCATGAACATGTGAAACACATGCTAAGGCAGGATCACTGTGATTCGTGAAGCACATTGCTTCACAGAGCTATGCTTTTCAAGGTACCCTTGATTCACAAAGTCCAACTATGCAAAATCCTTTCCACTTCGTGAAGCACCCTTCATATGCACCTATTTCATACTCATAGGCTATGCCACTTTACTTCGCGAAGCATACCCCTTCGCGAAGTACCTCCCCTATGTGGAGCACTAGAAGAATCACAAGGCCCTTTCCTATTAACCCATTTGATTTGAAAAACCATATCCCGTATGACCCTCCAGGTTTGTATGAAGTGATTTCAGGGTCCCTTGGGTGGTGCTTTACATTGTATTGCTTAGCCTCATGCTTCTTCTTATAGGAATGCTACCAGCTATTTATTATTCGAATAGACATGATAACATGGTCCCCTCAGTGGATCAATCCACAACACCCCCACACCACAACATTGCTGATGCCTTCTCCTCTCCAAGGGTGGGTGGGTATTAGTTATGTAATTACTAGGGGTGCAGAGTGAAACCACCTCATCTGACTTGAAGGATGTTAAACTGCCAAGAAACATTATCCTTAGCACATGACATTAAACCATAACCTCTCTCCTTGCATTATACATGGGGTTCCCCATCTCATTCATTCTTCACATCCGATCATCTCTATGGGAGTGAGATCTTCCTCACATAGAATGATATCATCTTTGTTGGAGCTGTGTCTTTCCACGGGGAAGGGAAACCATCTTGGTGTAAGCCCCTAGAATTTCTTGTGGGAGGTAGTATCCCTTCTCCTCCTCTCTTATTATTTTCCAAACATTATAGGAGAGATGGGAACATGGACATTTGTTACCCCATCCCTCTCTCTATGGTATTTGTCGCAATTTGGCCTCCATCCTGGAGTAAGTCCCAATCTCCATCTCCTTGGTATTATAACCACGCATAAGTCCGTGTTTCATGTTTGGGATTCTAACCACGTTTAAGCCCCATTCTATTCCTCTTGGACACACATTTTGCGACATGGTCATCAGGTATTTGCTGACTCCTATTTCTCACACAGAGCAAGACTCCTGTGGGCTTAGAGTAAGCATTGACCATGTCATCCTTAATGGGTTGACATAGTGTGTAAGCCCCAAACCCTTCCAAATTACATGTACAATAGTCTTTTTCTGGTTAGGGTATGTAGGATGCCTCCCCGAGGTTGAAGCCCAAAACATACTTGTCCCGAACCCTTCACATTGGTTCATATTCATCCCGAATGATGTTAAAATATATCTCTCATTAAAAACTACGTGGACTTTGATCCTTGTCCCCTAGGAAAGGTATGTAAGAAGCCTCCCCAAGGTTTAAGCCCAATAAATACTTGTCCTGACCCCTTCACGTCGGTTTAACTTCGTCCAGCATGACATCAATCTATATCTATAATACCTAACTATGTGGAATTTGATCTTTGTATCCTAAGTAAAGTATTTAGAAAGCCTCCCTAAGGTATAATCCCAACACCCATAAATCTCAACCACTTTACATCAGTTCACCCACATCCCGCATGACGTTCAACTGTATTCCCCTCTTGTCCCGGAAGACGCTAAACTGTACCCATTCGAACAACATGGGATTTGATACTTATCTCTTAGATGAGGTAAATAGGAAACCTCCCTCAGGTACAATACCAATCAATAGTAAGCTTTTGCGATTCTGAACCAACATTAGGTCATTTTCAACCAAAATCTATGGCAAGTCGTTGTAGTATGCAATCGAAGGTAAGCCATTGTAGTCAAATTCACTGGGACCCACCTCTCTGGTCTTCCCCCATGGAGTCTAACCAAATCATGGGCTTCTAGAAATGTGTAAGCCCTATAATGTCATCAGATCACTATCCTCTATGCACACCCTGATTCTATAGCCCTATCCTAAACTATGTGAACATTGATTTTTTGGATTGATGATACATTGGAGGCCTCCCTGAGGTTTAATCCCATCACTCATGTCCCATCGTGGTCTCTCTCTTGAGACTATGTGTTTAGGGAATGTCATTCCCCAACATGGAAGTTCTACTTCCTCTGAATCCCATCCTTGCATCCATTCTCATGGGACGCGTCCTCAGGTTTCCTATCGCCTTGTCGAACTATGTGGACTTTGATTACCTACCACAGGGATACGTAGGAAGTGTCTTTGAGGCTCAAGACTAGCATTACTATCATCCTCATGTCAGTTCAATATCATTATCCATACACTCTCAACCATCCATGTCTGTCCTGATTTTTACCCAGGCCGCCACATCCTGATAAGATCATGTCACCCACTTTCTTACTGCTTCTAGCAGCAATCGGTTAACTAGCCACCTATTATCCCCAACATAAATGTTTCCTCCTAGGGTTGAACCCACCTGATCCACTCTTATCAATGTTCTAATCAGTTGGATCCATCTTCAATAGACGTTAAACATGTGACATACCCTATGTTAAGAATGAGAAGTTAATGAAAACCTCATAGACATGCCAATAGAATATAATTCCCTGCACTAGATGTGGGATGCCTCAGGATTTTGTACCCTCGAGAAGCCCTATCATAAGGGGAAGAAACCCAGACACATCAGTGTTCTAGCGTCCACACATGACAATGATGTCTAATGCGACAACTCCCCTGACCAAAGGTTGCTACCCTGACTGAACCCCTTGGAATATCCTGACAGGAGCTGTGTAATTAATCAACGTCCATGAAGACATGGCACTGGGAAAATTTTCAAGAACAATTTCTTAAGTCTACGAGGGAGATCCTGAGTAGGTGACGAGTTCTGAAGATGAATCCACGGAAGAAGATACTGACATCCCATCATACCATTCGATCAACGAGAAAATGTTTTTGAATAAGAAATGGATATTTCCCGCCTATGGGAAGTGGGATTGTGGGGTAACAATAATCACATCCTCAAAAAAGCAACAGATGAAAACCCCAATGAAAGCTACAGAAACAATGAGTTTTTAGTGATATTGAATCAGAGGGTTGCTGGGATTATATAGAAAAATATGGTATAATTATTTATAAATTTTTAAACATTGGTTTTGGACTATATATGATAAATTAATCAAAATAAAAAACCATATATTGGTTTCTACAAAAGAGGAATTTGTTTTCATTATTTTATAAGGTAAAGTACCAAAAAAATTAATTCCATTCCCTTGGTGATGTATAAGTGAGTAATGTTCATAAATAATTGATTCTAAAACATTAAAATAGAATATAAGTTATGAAGGATTCATTATGGTTTTATAAAATTAAATAAATGGCATAAAAAATATTATTTTAAAGGTGAAATATAATTTTTTTCATAAAATATCATTATACTTTATTTCATTATTTTTTGGACTTTACGATGTCATAATAAAAAATATATTATTATACTCTATTTTATTTTCACTAAAAAATATAACTATCTTATAAAATTGTGAAAAAATAAATGTTGGATAATTTAACATTATATTTAAAAAATATATATTTAACCAAAAAAATATCAATATATGATAATTCATACTTTTAAATAAAATCTACATGTATTGAAAAATAATGGTTTTTTACAATAACATTTTTCTAACCCTTACAGAAATTACAGTTTAATTTATTAAATTATTTTCTTATTAATATTTGATAAATATTATTTAATAATCATTTTAAAAAAAATTATTTCAAAAATTCTTAAATTCATTAAAAATTATATCTTCATTTAATCTATATATTTCTTAAAAATGATTTTTTTTATCATATCAAAATACCATTTTCATTGAACTCATTATTTAATCATTTAAAAAATAATTTTAAAAAAGTGATAAATATTTTCATTTATTTGTTAAAAAATAAAATAAAAAAATTAAAACTATTTAGGACTAGATACATATCCTTCCCTAGGATCGAATTCAAAACAACTGGGAAGTATTTGTCTGTTGAATATTCAAAATATATTTTATTTTCTATGAAATTCCAAAGGTTCCCCTCACCTCAATTAGCAAAAGGATACCACCTATCTCACTTCATTACACTACATTGAGCCTTAATGGTCTACCATCCACTTCCAAATTATCGTTCCACTTCCCCACACCCATTATAGAGGTTATGGCCTTCCCACAAAACCAACCCAAGTGCCCTTTGGAGGAGATCTAATGGATTTATTTTGAAGAATGTGTAATCGCTCTAACCAATAACTTTCTCTTTCTAATCATATTTAACTCCTATAAATCTATTTTATTTATCATAAAATAATAAATTTAGTAGCCTTGATATGCTGAAATTTTATGAATATTCTTAAAACAAAATTAGGAAGTCTCTATCCCATTATGTAATAAGTGAAAGTATCACTCGTGTGTACCTATTGCGTACCATATCCATATAGCGATACAATTAATTTTCTATCACCATATTCTATGTATGGGAATTGTGATAGATTTAATGTTAATATTTGATATTTATGAAATAATTATATTTATATAATTATAATTTCATTTTGACATTCTTATCATCCAATCTTTTTGGAAATAATAATGTTGCTCATGCGTACTTCTAGACTACCGTCTCTGAGATGTGATGTGATTAATTTTTTATTTTTCATTTGAAATGATTTTAATAATGATGATGTTGATAAATATATATGATTTATTCAATATATTTATATTTATGTAAGGGTTAGTTTTTATTTACTTTCACTAATTCCCATAGATGAAAATTATAAACACCGTTCATGTGTACGTACAACCTACCCTCTCTGTGAATGGTGTAATTAATTTTCCTATATTTAATATTTATATATTAATAAATATAAATATATATAATTGATATATATGAAATTTATACCATGATAACTTTTCTATATATGATGGTATCATGATCAATGTATAAGGATCGAGACTAAAAAACTAAACAATTATTGGAAAATGAATAGTTATCAACCATAATAGTGATTTTAATAACAACTTATTACTATAAGGGTGATAAAATGATATAAATAAATCACACAGTGAATGATAGATATATTGGTTTTATAATAAATTTATAACAAATATATATTAATTTTAAAGGAGGTTTGAATGTGAATGATGAATAAAATGTTTTGAGGTGAGGGTTTATTTTACAATATCATCATTATTTGAGATTTCATATGTTTAGGTTTCTATTGGAGAATATTACTATTTTATGTACATTATTTCTATTTTTTTTCAAAAATATTTTTAATATTATCCTATAATTGATTAATGTAATTTTTACCCATGTTTTAATTTTTTTATTCTCATTTAAAGGAAATATTTTATCATTTTCCAAATGAGATACATTGTGAATTTTCTAGAAAAGAAAAATCAAAGTATTTTTTTAACTTATGAAACATCTGTGTATTTTCATAACATCATAACCCCATAATTCTTTGAAACATATTTTTCAAGTTTAAAAATATATTTTTAATGTATTTTTTTGTTTTTGTAAGTTCATGTCTTTTCTAAAAAGTAAGTTATATATAATTATAAAAGTTATTTACCTCAATAATTATTCCATGTGATCTTTGAAAATAATTTTTACATAAATAATTAAATCCTCTATTTATACATAAGTTTTCATGTGGTTATGATATAATTATACCGTCCTTATTCTTTTTTTGGATGGTTTATTTTAAGGATGAAAAGATGTTGATGAAACATATTCCCATTTTCAAAGGTTATACTTTGATTAAATTTGTTTCATTTTTTTTATTTCTATGATGATGAATATTTTAGGATATTATGGAACATGTATGTATGATTTGTATGTTATAGGCGAGACCTATATGTCCCTCCAATTTTTTTGGGTGAGGATGGATAACTCTTGAGCTAAATATGTTTTGCATGAACCTCATTTAATGTTCATCATTTCTTATGTGGATTTTGTTTTCATGTAAATAAGTTTCTGAATGTACGTGGATTTCATACCTATAAGTTTATGTGTGTACATTTATTTCATGTCCACAATATTCTATATGGACTTGGTTCCCTATCCATATGTTTATTCAATCACATGAGTTCATGTGTGTAACCTTATTGGTGAAACTATTTTTATTTATACATTTTAACAAAGATATATGTTTATATTTATGCCACAATTCCATTTATTATGTTAATATTATTCTCTCATGTATTATTATATTTTATTGGTTTATGATTATTTCCTTATGAACTACCAATATTTATTCTACGACTCGAGATTATGATCTATGATATATATTGTGTATATTTCAAATGATATGTTCATTTTATCACACATTAATTCTCATTTTATTAATATTTTATTATTGAAATAATCATTGTTCTCTCCAAATGAGAATCATATATCACCCATTCATATTTTTTCATTAATCTTATTCTGAAGAAATGTTTCAGAAATGATCTGTCTAATAAGGGTACTACTTTTTTAGAACTTAGTGGGAGATGATATATATAATTTATGAAAATTTTGTGGGTCCATGTTTCCCAAGGTAGAATACCAATATAATACTTCTATGGAAATAAATATTCTTAAATGAATATTAAACTACATAAAATTAATAAATATGTATGAAAAGTATTGGTCATTATAGTGGGTATTATAGAAGGGTTTAGTTGAAATTTGGAAACTAGAATGAGAATAAATTAGTAATAACCCTAGTTATATGTCTAATAATAAGATTATATCATAAATGACTTGATCATAGGTGACCTAGTATGGAACTATAGTTTCATAAATTGAAAATAATTTTTAGATATTTAATCAACCAATGAATGATGTTTCATGATTATGTGGTTTTTAACTATGATTAACATTTTTACGCTATGATATTTAGTTTTAATCATTGGATTTAATGTGAATAAATCATTTGACCAAAGAATTTTATGAGCAACAAAATTACCATACCCATGAGAAATAAAATCAATTAAGATCTAGGATGAAGTATTTTGTGAATATGGTCACTCAACTCTCTCAATATATTATTGAAAACACAATTAATGTTGAAATTATTAATGCACCATGGATGGAGAAACATGTTGTTGAATCTTTTATGCAACAATTAACACTATCCATATAAGATTATTTAGATCCATTCATTTATGAGGAATAGATTAGTTCAATGAAAAATATATTTTCTCTTCTTCAGTTCTCGGACCATGAGACAATTTTTTTTATATTCATTGTTTTGAATGATAAGTAGATAAATGGTGGAATATTATTCTGAATATATTGAATTAAGAGGATAGTTTCTCCAGGGGATGGGTTGACTTTATGGGTATATTTTTTTTGTAAGTACTTCACAAATATTCTACATAAAAATGAAGTTTGAGTTTCTTTAGATAAGTAGAAGGATGATGAATACATTGGTAGTTATGAGGAATATTTACAAGCCATGCATGGTATGCTTCTTGATTAATCATTATAATTGAAAGAAATATTTATCATTAATTTAGTGTTTTGAAAATAATTCGTTGAAAAAATTATAAATAATGGGATTTTGAATCTAGGAAAAATAATTTTTGTGCACTAAAAGTGGAAATAGATGCATCAAACCCTTAAGTTTCTTGTAATAAGGAAATTGAGATGAAGCTTTATGGAAACTCCATTGGTTACCACATAGAGGTAATAAAATGTTTCAACCTCTTACTTTCCAAAAATGTGATAAGGGGAATTCATGCGAATATATTAAAGGAAAAAAAAAATAATTTCAAGTATGGGAATCCTGGGAATTGTGAAAATAAAGTCAAAGTAATGTAAATAGAAAACTCAATCAAATTAATAAAGATAGATCTCAACAAAATTCACCACCCACACTTATGTAATTTAAACGAATAGTTTTTGGGAAGTATGTGAATTTATGCCTTAATACTATCTATATTGAATATAACAAGCCAAAAACTCCTAATATTATTGTAAAAAATGTAAATCAAATGAAACTAAAAAAATTTAAGTGAATACTTATAGTTTGTTCACAATTATATTACACTATAGAATTATGTATTTCTTGTGGGTGTTTATATGAAAAAATCCTTATAAAACTATTATCATTTAGTGAAGTTTTATTTGATTATGAGAAGTGATTAACTCACCCTACATATATTCTATATATTTTATTGTAAAAAATAGAACCTATTTTATTCTAAATCAACATATAATTATCTATTATCAAAAGGATGAACCCATACCTCTAATGGAATTTTTTCTAGGATAATATAATATTTTTTAAATAAAAGTTGAATTATATTTTAGAATAATATATGATTGTGACTATTTTGGGAAATTATTATTATAGAATAGAGAATATAATATTAATTTTTTAAATGGGACTTTATGAGTAATTTATTTCTTTTATGTTGATAAAAATATTTTGGTTTTGAATATGGTTAGTAATATTTTTTGAAGAGTGTTAAGGTTAAATACTTTAGGAATGAATTAATTTGAATATTTTAATATTTTTGTTGACATTGAAGTTTGATTTAATATACCATGTTCTCACATTTCTGATTTTTTTAATTATTAATTGTTGATTGAATGGATTATGAGTCTTATGATTCAAGTAGAATTGATTTAGACATGAAATATTCATCTCGAATATTCATTTACTAGATTAATGGATATGGTTTAAATAGATAAATTCATAACCAAAGAATAATAATATTATTATGAAATATAAATAAATAAAGTATGTTTATTATGCCAAGGTTTTTACCTATATTTTAATAGAATCCATTTAATTTTGGAAAATTGCCTTGATAAAAATATATTATATATTAACATTTGTTACTAAGAAATCAATGGTCTTCTAAATAATTACATATTTACAGTTTTGTGATGGTTAATTTTCTCTAGACTATGAAATCAATAATTATATATAATTATTTGGTTGTTAGTTGTTTCTTTTATATCATTATTTTCACATCCCACTAATGTTCTCCAATCAAGAATCCCATATTGTGTGTTATTCAAGATGACCTTTAAACATAAGTTTCTCTCTTTTCAAGATTATGTTTTATTAACCAATGTCGCAATGTGGGTGTCCAAAAATGAAATTTCATAAGAAAAACCTTCTTTCATCAAGAAAATATTTTGATAATGAAAATTATTAATGGGTGGATAATGAAACACCCTGAGATATTAGTATCTTTTTCTTAAAATATATTTAGTTTCTTTGATATATTACACGATCAGAAACCATAATATTAAATGAAATACGATATAATTTTTTAAATATTATTTTTTAATTTTTTTACTCGGATTTCAAATTTGAAGGTATAAATAATATTACCTATTTTATGAGAAATATAAAAATTTCCTTCTGAACTTAAATAAATTTTAGTTAATCACTAAATTTTTAGTAATTTCATTTTATTATTATAAAATATGTCTTTGTAAATAATGATTTCATAATTATTTTAGTGTGAAAATATTATGATTATTATTTTGAAATTCCAAAAAATAAATTGAATTAAACTAACATAATTTTTTATATCAAAATACTAAAATTATTTTTGGGTGATATTTTGGTATTTTTATGAAGGGATTGATTTTTCACGGAATAGTGAAAAGTACTGATTTTTATAAAATGACCATATTTCTTTCCATATAAAGTATCATTATGATTTTAATTCAGTCTAAAAGAAACATAATAAATATTTAATTAGAAATTATGTAATTATATAAATCATAATTATAATTCTTCCATATTTTGAATAAGTACATTGTTTTTCTTAAAAGGAATTTTTCTAAAAAATGTTTTCCATTTCCTTTTACACATATTTTAATGGTAATTTCTGAAACATATATAAATTTAATCATGAAAAATGGATTTCATATTTATAATTATGAGTATTAAATTTTTTAAATATGATCCTTTTATTTATATTCATAATGAATATTAATCGTGGGAAAATTTATCACCTCATTAAAAGGTAAATCAGATAGATCTAGGTTAGAAGTAAGTGATAAGACCATAATTATTCATCATATTTATTATTATTTAAATTAAATTAGACCCTTACTACCTTATTCTTGAATATGACGTGTTTAATGGACATTTTCCATTTAATATTATAAAGTATTTAAACCAATGGAAGTATTAAAATATCACTCTCTTAGTTTTAAACCAATAGATGTGAAAAATGTATATTTTCCATTGGTCACTCTCGTAGTGAAAAAATACCACTCTCTTAGTTATTAGATAATATTAATTTTAGTTTTATGACTAATTAAATTATATTAATTATGGTTATTTATTTATGTTTTTTATTATTTAAATAAATACCTTAAATTCGTATCCAAGGTTAATGCATCAATTATTAAATTTATGGGATAATAAAATAAATGATATTAAAAATAATAAATGTATTATAATATGATATAATTAAGGTGATCTATGATTTTTATATAAGGACACGAAATTTTGTGTTTGTTTTAAAATAATTGGATTGAATTATTATTTTTCATGATGTTATTTTTGTCAAATTAATGAATAGTGTCAAAATTCAAAAAAAAACTATTTTAGGAAAATAATATATTATTAAATTATTTAAAAATAATATAATATTAAATAAGAAAATTGGGAATTTGATATGGTATAAAATATCATATCTTACTCGTTTATGAGTCAATATTAACCTTATTTTTGAAATTATTACCTTTTAAGAGTGAAAAATATATTTCGAGTAATAATGATAAAAAAATGTTTAATTAAGGGGTTAAAACAACAGATATGGTTTAACATAGAAAATTAACCTATCCAAATATTAATTTATGATTATATTTCATTCATATCATACCATATCTTTGAATTAATGACCATTGTGAAGTATTTGGATCTAGAAGAGTCTTATTAATTTTTTTTAATGGCCAAAATTGCCCCTCACCTTAATTATAAAAAGGAACCTCCAACATCACTTCATTACACCACATTTAACATTATAACTTAAAAATAATCTAAAAAATTAAATTACCCATGTCCATAGTCTCATTCTATAGGTTCTTTCCTTACCAAAATACCAATATTAAATCCCTTTATATGAGATCTAAAGTAGTCAATTCGAAGAAAAGCTAGTCTCTCTAGCTAATCACTTTAATTTTATTCTCATCAATAACTCCACTAAATCTATTTTATTTAACAAAAAATAATAACTTTAGTATCCCCAACATGTTGAAATTTTATAATGATTATAAAAACACCAATATACACCCTCTTCCCCATTAAATAATATGTGAATGTGTTGGTTGTGTGTACGTATGACTTCGTATCTCCATGTAGCAATAAAATTCATTTTTAATCACCAAATTTTATGGAAGGTATATATGATGTGTTTAATGATAATATATTTAATTTATGAAATAAGTGTAATTTTTTGATGAAAATATCATTTCTACCATCTTATCATCCGATCTTTTGGAAACGATAATGTTGCTCGTGCATACGTATAGACTATAATCTCCACAATGCTATGTGATTAATTTTTCATTTATATTTCACATTAATGGTAATAATGGATATTTTTATATTTATATATATATATATATAATATTAGTAATTCTAGAAAGGATAATTATTATTTTCCTTTCCTTAATTCCATGAGTTAAAATATATAAATAATGTTAATATGTATGTTTGGCATACCATCTCTATAAATAGTGTAATTCATGTTTATATCAATAATTTTAATGAATGGCTATAAATTATATATAATTAATAGATATTTTTTATACCCTAATAAATATTCTAGAAATAATGTGACAATTACTAAATTATTAGGATTGGGATTACTGAATCAAAACATGTTTGTCAAAAGGAGGCGTTATCACCTAGAATAGTGATTCTAATATCAAATTACTAATAAATAGTTTATAAGACATAATAAATAAATCATAAATGGTATTATATATATATTTTTATCTAATAAATATATAATAAATTCATCTTTAATATATAGATGTTTTGAATGCGGATGATGAAATATGGGAAATGAGGCAAGGGATTATTTCATAATCTCATCATTATTCATGATTGATTGTGTTTATTTATCCATTGGATAATATTTTTCATCCCTGAAAATGTTTTCTAAAAATGTTTTCATATTTTTTTGAACATTCTGCTACAAAAATATAAATTTATTTTTACCCATATTTTACTTTTCAATAAATGTTTTTAATGGAATCATTTTTTCGTCTCCCAAACGAGGTAATTTGTGACTTTTCCAAAAACATATGGAAGGAATTTTTTTATATTATAAAGAATGATAATATATTCCTAACATCATGAAACTTTAATTATTTGAATATTACATTACATGTTTACAATATTATATTTATTGAAAAAAATAATTTCTTAATGCACAACTTTTTAAAAAGGAATAGTGATTTTAAATTTGAGATATTATTTTCCAAAATAATTATACCAACTAATATTTAAACATTATTTTTTCCATATAAGATGAAGTCATTTGATGAAACAAAAGTTTTAACAAGTATATGGTATAAGGATACCGTCCTTATTATTTTTATGGATGGTTTATGTTTATGATGGACAAATTTTAATGATACCATTTCCCTTTTTCACAAGTTATACATTGATGAAATTCGTTTCTTTTATTGAGTTCTAAGATGTAGAATGTTTTCAGATATGTTGGAGCAGACATATATGTTTTTTATTTTCCTATGGCCAAGACCTATAACTCCATACAATGTATTTAGTAATTATGATTAACCCATGATGTAAATATGTTATGTGTGAACGTAATATCATGTTCCCAATTTTAATCTAGGACCTAGTTTTCTTGTCCATAAGTTTACGCATAGACCAAGATTTTATGTCTAAATTTTTTTGTGTGGAATTATATTTCATGTCTTTAAGAATACTTGTAGACCTTGTTTCATGTGAATATGTTTATGAGAGGTCCTCATATCATGTCTTAACATAATAGGTGAACCAATTTCAGTTTAAACATGTTTTCAATGTTAAACATTTATGTTTATGACACTGTTTCATGTCTTTTGTAAATGTTAGGCTCTCGTGGATTTTTTCTTTGATTCTTTTATTATTGATGTCTTAGAAACTACTAATATTTATTCAATGAATCATTATTATGATTTATGATACGTAGTTTGTATATTTAAAATGTTATGATCATCTTCATACAAATCAATGCCCATGTAATGCTAATGTAATTATTTATATCTCCCATGTTTTATCTTGCTGAGAATTTGATATAACCCCTTCTTTTGTTTTGTTTCCCAGATTATAAATAATGGATTTAGAAATGATATGTCTAAGAAGGGTTATATTTAGGAATAAGATAGTGGGAGATGATATAGATTATTTATGAACCATTTGACTATGTGACCATGTTTCTAAAGGCATTATACCTATATGATTCATGTGTTGATAGAAATATTATGTACTAAATTTTTATGAACTTAGTTATAATATATATGTATGAAAAGTATGCGTTTTTATAATATTGATCAACTAACTCCTTCAAATTTAATTTTTAGACATCCTTAGAAAAGTTATAGAGTTACTTTTTTTGTCGAAATACCAACCCTAGGTTCCATAATAAAGGATCCAATTGTGTTATACCAAGGAAGAGGTAGTCGTATTACCCGACCTCTTTCAATTTATATTTTTCTTTTAACTCAAATAAATATATTTTATTATCATAAAATTATAACATAATTATAATATATGTTTTTAATTATTATTATCATTAAGAAAAAAAATTATACACACTCTTTTATATAAATGGAAAGTGAATTTATCACTCGTATGTACATATGACATATCATTTCCATATATCTATACAATGAATTTTTCATCACCATTTTATATGGAAAACTATTATGTGGGGTTTAATGATTACATATTATCTTTTTGACATAATTATATTTCTGAAATTATAATATCATATCTACCTTCTTACCTTCCAATCAATTGAAAATGATATTGTTTCTCATGTTTATGGGTGAACTACCATCTCTAAGAAGAAACATGATCCGTTTATCATTTATTAATTTTTAGAAAGTAATAATTATAGATTTAATGACTACATATATAATATATTATATAATAACAATTCTGAAATGATTAATTATTATTCACATTTCCTTTTTTCCATATGTCAACAAATTAAAACATCATTAATGTGTACATATGGCCTATAGTCTCTATGAACACTGTAATCCACTTTTATACCTCTACTTTTATATATGAATCTAAATAAGAATATAAATAATATATATGATATATATATATATATATATTCAATTATTGATATTATTGAGATTATTGAACTATGACCAATGTAAAAAGACCAAAATTACAGAAACCACCTATATGAAAAAAGAAATAGTTATCAACCAAAATAAGGAATTAATACCGAATTGTTAATAAACAATTGATAAAATGTTATAAGGAAATAATATATATTATATAAATGATTATTTTTTTGGAAAATATTTATAATAAATATATACTTATTATATAGGAGTTTTGGACACATTCGAATGAAATCAGACCTTAGGTAAGGGTTTATTTCAAAACATCAGTATTATTCAGAATTTTCTATTTTTAAGTTTCCCTTGGGGGAATTGTATTATATTCCTATCATAAAATCAATATTTTTTCTCCTACACTAGTAAAATGTGTTTTTTAAATGTAATTATACCATTTTCATCTATTTAGTACATAAAATTATTGAGAAAATGGTTTACAAAATTCTGACTTTATTTCTCTCTTTGTCCAAATATTATTTCTCTTCACAATTAATTTTTTGTAAATTTTTTTTAAGATTAATTTTAATATTCTCCAATTAATCATTAAATAATTTCTTTTATATGTTTTAATTTTAAAAAAATTATTAAAAATCTTCTTTTTTTCTTTATAAACAAGGAACTTTTATTATTTTACAAAAGTGAGAAATGATTTTTTTAATCCAATATGAAATGAACCTAATTCCCTTATATATGGAAAGATATTTTCTTAGAATATTCCATTACATTTTTACAAGGTTATATTCTAGGAATAGTTTTTTCTTCATATTAGGGAAATTTTTATATTTTGAATAAGCGTTTTTTATGTAAAAAATGTTATTTAAAAAAAATAATTTCCTATGACATTTTAAATGAATTTTCATTTATGTTAAGATACATTGTTTAATCATATGAGTTAATATGTTTAAACTATTATTATACCATAAAAATATTTATTTTTATTATTTATGATCTTTTTTATTGGGGATTTTCCATTTAGACACCATTCACCATATTACTCTTCATGGCTTATGATTATGGGAATGTTTTCAAATTTCGGATGATTGTTTTTAATATGAGTGTTTACATCAATAATCCCCCCACCATTCATATGGGTAGTTATTTATACATAGTAAGCGATAATAGTGATCTATTATGTCCCCTATTTATGTCTATAATTCTCATGTGAAAATATATATTGGTTATTGGATGAGTCGATTCCTATTTGTGTAGTTGTCTTCGTATAGGGCCTTCATTTTATTTTTGAAATTTCCCGGCCCAATGCCTCAAAAATATGTTTTAGATATCCAGAATTTGGAATTCAATAATTCTGAAATTATTTATTGATGACCATGTTATTATTTTATTTGTAATGATATCCATTGATAGGTTTTATCTCATCATATAATATATATGGAATTATTTGATCATAATTTATTCTTTAAATATTATTTATTTCTTATTTAGATTATTCTGTTTGAATAAAGTTACTAAGAATTTGAGCTTTCCCATTTGTTTTGATTCCATTACTTTAGATACCAGGGAGTTTATTAGGATTGATATAAAGGGTTATATGAAAGTGAATTATGGTGTACTGAATGAAAATACAATGTTGAATTTTAATGTTTTCAATTGTGAAGTGAAATTAATGTTAGTATCTAGTTTTCAATGAATAATAAACTATTATATAATTTGGGATATGATCACTTTTATCTAGTTACAACATAATAATGTTACTAATTACTCATTTCTATTTGGGTTGGGGTCTTTATAGTTTTCATCAGAGTATGTTTGGTAGAAACCTTAGAAAACCAATTTATTAAAAAAATATTTCATACTCTAACCCTACAAAGGACATTGAAAATATTCCCATATAATCCAATATTATGTTTTTTAAGTTGTACAGGAATAATTTTTTTAATTTATGTTAATTATTTCCCATGTTATGAAATTATAAATCATGAATCATAATTTTATGTGATAATATACTATATTTAAATATTTTGAAAGGGAATGTAATGGATGGAGTGGAAATGATATCCATAAATATAATACATTTGGGGATTTACCTCTTGGAAATTTTAATGACATTGGATCTGAATATAATGAAATTATAACTACATTGGGGCTACTAACTCAGGTTATGAAAAATTACATTAGTGGAATGGATTAGCCTTATGGTCCTTAATGTGGTGTAACAATGTGAGACATCCTAATTCATCATTGATCTCTATCATTCAATGGAAATATTAATTTATTTGTAATTTTAAAATGGAAAATTTACTTAGAGAATATATTTTTTTAGTTGGTATGTAACAAAAGAGATAAGGTTTCCATGGTTGTATATCATCTATCAGCGGTTGTATATCTATGGTGGTAATTGATTCAAAACAATGTGGATAAAGAAGAAATAGAAAATACGAACTATAAGGATTTTAATGTACTCTTCTTTGAATAATATATTTTATGTGAACAACAAGTGGATATGTAGATACAATTCATGAGTTTAAGATCAAATAAATATGAAAATGTTGCTAAGTATAAATCTATATTTAAAAGGTAATAATGGAATTCTATATATTACGTACATAATTCATGGAGAAAAATTGACCATTTTATTAATGGGATAAATTCAATCCCATAACACCCTCAATTTTTATGTAATATTCAATTTATTAATAATATATGTTTTATATCTTGTGTTACCCGCAACATAGAAGTTCATCAGAGAACAATATAATATTAGTATTATTATTTTAATATGGCCATTATAACCTAATAGTTAAAAATGAATCTATGAATAAGATTAATTTTGTAAAAAATATATACAATGGTTTTATATCTAGATAATAAATATATAATTCACTTAATTTTTAGAATAGTATTTATATATTATGAAAAATACTATTTTTTGAAGAAAAAAAATCTTTTTACTGTTTTTTGTGAAAAAAAATTAAAGTTATTTTCTGAAACATAGTAAAAATTAAATTTATAAAACAAAATAATTATTTTAAATAAAACAGTCTACTTTAGCTTAGGGTTATATTTTGGAATTTTCTAAAAAGATTAATTTTTTTGTGATTAGATAAAAATACTAATTTTTATTAAATATTGATATTTTAATTAAAGGTTTCAATAAGTTTCATATGGTTTTAAAAAGTTTTAGAAGTTAAATTGTATTATTTATTTTATTATAAAACCAATATAGGATATTGTAATATAATTAATGATGAGTTTTGATATTAAACATTTATATACTTATGAAAATATTTTCTTTAGAAAATAGCTTCTCATCATATCTATCGGTTTAATTTAAAATTAAAATTTTCCGATTATGTTAATGGAATTAGTAAAAATGGATTTTCTATTATGAATCAGAATAATTAATATATAATATTATAATTTAAAATTAATTAGTTTTCAAAATAAATAGTAAAAATAGTAAAAATAGTAAAAATTAATTACTACATTTAAAAGTGTTATCATAGGTTAAACTAAAGTGATAAGGGTAAAATAACCTATCAACTCATAAAATTCCAAATTTTGTTGAAATATGTGAAAATTATCACCTATTAGATTCAATAATGATCCATTTTGGAGCCTTATTCAATTTAAAAAATGTGGGTACATATAATTATTTTAAAAATATTCCATTTGTTTCATATCCTCCACTTATAAAATGGAAACACATATCATATCCTATTAAAACATCAAAAAACCATTTGGTTTAGACAATACATACCCACTTAACTTCCAAATTCCCACCTTATGTCCTATAGTACTTTGTTTTATTGGTAAACCTCATAAGTTAGCTTTAGGTATAAATGTAATGTGGTCCTTCAAATAATATGTATAGTCCTTAACTATGTGTTTTAATTTTATTTCTTCCACTAACCCATTAAAATATTTTTAAACAATTTTGGATATTATTAAATAATTATATACCATATTTTTATAAAATATTATTTTAATGATATTTCCTACATTGATATCCGATTCTATCAAGTGGGAAATAATCTGTCGATCTTCTATAGACTCGTTTACCTCTCTGTGAACCAATGTAGATAATTTTCCATCATAGCCTCTAAAGGATTGATATAATGATAGATTTTAAATATTTATATGGTAATTAGGAAATAATTATACTTATTTTATTTTAATAACACATATACGTTTTATGCTCTCATTCTGAGGGAATATGATAATATCGCTCATGTCTAAAGCTGACTACCGCCTCAAAAAGCGATGTGATTTTTTTTCATTTATTATTTAAAAAGAAGTAAATAAAGATAAATTTGATTAATAATATATATATATATATGAAACCATTTTTAAATTTTAATGGTGTTAAATTATTTACCTTCCTTTCCTTCCATCCATTGAGAAAATGGAATCAACATTCATGCATATGTATGGCCAACCATCTCCATGAACGATGTAAGTCATTTCATATCTCTAACAATAATAGATTACTCTAAATACATGTATAATGAATAAAAATTATATTTATATAATGGTCCAAAATTTTTATATTATGGAAATATTATCACAATAAATTGACTCAAAATACTAAACATCAACATACAAAGGGAATGAATCAGTCATTACGCTAAACATGATTATAAAACTGGATTTTTTAATAAATGGTTCATAAAGGTTTTAATAAAATAATTTTTGGTATGATTATGGATTTTATTATATTTTTAATAAACATAAATTAAATATATATGAGGTTATGACACTTTTGAGATATCATGAACTCTTGAAATGTGATTTATGTCTCACTTTTATCACTATGAAGCACATACTAAATTAACCACCTTTTTATTTTTGTGGTATATATACTTATAATGGATTTATTTTATTATTCATATTAAGAATATTATGAGTATTTAAATATACATATATAGCTATATATTTAATGGAAATGTTTATTGAAAATTTACTAATATCATAATGGTTTTTATGTTACAATCCCATTGTTTATCATGATTTTTTTTGTGATTATGATTTTGATGTAGAAATAATAAGATCTACCTATCAATTAATTGATTAATATTATTATATGATGGTTATTTCATGAGAATACTTGTTTCCTATTCAGTTTAATATCTTTAAGAACTTGTGAGACAAATATATCATTTTTATAAAAAATAAACTTTATTTATCCCTTCAGTCAAAACTACTTTTTCATCAATGACAATGTTTTAGAAAAATGTTTTAAATAATGTTTTTAAAATTATCTAATGATTCATTAAACAATTTTTATCCATATCAAACTTCTTGTAAAATATTTTAAATGGGATATTATTTTCATTTTAAAAAATAGTATCTTTATAATGTTTACTAAAAATATTAATCAAATAATTATTTTATTATGTAAAGAATGAATTATTTTTTATGATATCATGACCAATCAATGATTAAATTCATAAATTAAAAATTTAAAAGATTATTTTCAAAGAAAACTCTTTCGTTTAAATATTCAATAAATTTTTTAATTTTAATTAATTTATTTAAAAATCGAAAGGTTATCCACATCAAGAATATCTTAATAATAGCTGAGAAAAATTACATCTTTTCAGCAATAACAAACATTGGTGATGCTTATGTTTTTCTAGGGATATGATACAATGTTACCATAATTTTTGTTTCTATGGATGATTTTTTTATTATTTTGAAATGATGTTTAGGAAACCTATTCCTATTACTTAGGTTATGCTATGATAAAATGATAAAAAATATATACAAACCCCATTTATCTTCCATGGGTTAAGATATAATGAATTTTTTATGAAAAAATTCATTTCTTTGGTTCTAATATAATAATATTTTATTATCGTGTGGAAAACATAAGTATGGTTTTCATTATGTGATTGGTGGGAACAATATATCACTTCAATTAATTGGGTATATCATTTAATGTATTGAGAAAATGATGGGAAACAAGTTGATGGGATTGATCCACATTCAAAAATAGGCCACTGGTCTTGATCCACAATATAAATTTGGATGATGGGAATGATTAATAATTAGTAAGATGTGATCTGGATTCATTCACTGTGTTTTTTGGTCTTGTTATTTAAACATTAAAAATAATATGGTTTCTATACTGATTTTGGTGTCTCACTCTTATGACATCATTTTATGGTTCATGAATTGTGATGATTTACCAAACATATGATTCTTTCCTTCTGAATGAAAATGATTTATACTATGACTCTTATTTATAATCTATGATAGGTTAGGTATTAACATTATAAGTTATGTTCATGATATCATACCATTAATCTTATCTTTTTATTTCATATGATTATAGAATGATATCTCCCAATGCTTACCCTTACTAATAATATGTGCTCACCTAAAATTATATTTCATTTCCCAATATCGTGAATAATGGTTATAAGTAAGTTTTATTTATGAAGAGTAATAAATTGGGTGATATTTATTGGATATTTTGAATATCATTTATTTAATAAGATTATTGTGTATCCATTCTCCAAAAACACTAAACCATTATGGTCCTCAAGTGTGTATTTGTTAAAGGAATTGAATATTCGTCTAAAAATGTATAAAATTTATATATACAGATCATATGTCTGTATAATTGTTATTAAAGGATGGATTATTACTCCGTTGAATCTAGGATAAGAAAATTTAGCGACATTGTAAAAGATATGTCTATTTATAAGTCTAAGGATAAGTCAATGTATAAGAAAATGTCCTGAAATTATAGTGATGGGTAGAGAAAGTGGTTTCCTTGAAAGTACATCATTGTCTGCATACTATAAGTGTACTTGAATCAATAACAATATTAACTAGTGTTAAAAACTATAAAAATTATACATTGATCTAGAATTGATCATCACATACTGTATGATAATAGACCTTGTTACACACCTTGTTTTACACTCTTGGGGGATATTTTTTAGATGTCTACAAACTCTTTATGAACCATCTTGATGGATCTGAATAGATAATTATAATGTTTGTCCCATGTAAAAACTAAGGTGACATATATAAAAATGATGGTGTCTTGATTTAGACATTTAATATATGATTTTTCTTGAATATGTGGTTTCCCACTATGGAGTTATTTTTATCACACTATGGTTTTTAGTTATACAAAATAGAGAGAATAAGAAGGAATAGGGTTAATGTTGCATGCAATAGATGTTGGGTTAATGAGAAACCAAATGCACTAATGACTATAGTAAATAATATTTTGATTATTCCTAATTTTTTTATCATCATATATGATTAGAAACATTCACCTTAACCAGATCTCAGACTTACTAAATAAGATAAGGATAGATTTTGAAGACAACACAAGTGGTGGAGACCATAGAGGATATAATATTGAGTTTCCTATATATCTGAAATGTAGTAAGAAGCACTCAATGTAATGTCTTAGAGGAATGAGAAGATGTTTTATGTGTGGAGAAAAAGGGAACAGTTTATGTAATTCCAAATGAAAAATTAAAAATTTAGTTAACTCAATGGATGATTATAATGATTTATCCAATGAATCATAAATTTTTTAGTGTTTTAAATATAGAATATATGATATTTATACAAAATGATGTCCTAGGTGGAATTATCAAGAATAGTATCAGTAAGTTTATTTGAGTAATTTTTTTTTTGACGATAAAGAGACTAAAAATTTTATATAAAAGGAAATAGGTATTAAGGAATAAGTTGATGAATCCTACTTAATGGTTTAATAATGTTTTTTATTGATGTGTGATTCTATTGGGATTCTAGAATTATATTATAGAAGTTCTTTTAATAATTTTATTTTCCAAAAATCTAATGATTGTGTTAATCATGGATTAATACATACCTTCATGTATGATTAATTAAATAGTTATGGATACCATCATGGGTTTATGAGTTCAAGGATGATCATAGGTTTAAAATATTAAGCACAACTTTTGAGACTTTATGTGATGGTATTTATATGTTATTAATATAATCATACTGGTTTTTATTAGGGTAAGTCATATTTAATGTGATTTTATAATATATGTTTTGATATTTTTCATAAAAAAACATTATGTCGCACCCAGGAAGGTCATGATTATTGAACCATCAACTGAAGAGTGATAAGGGTCCACCGCCTACCACTGGACAATGTATATTATTTGTTATTATGGTTATTTTTAAAAAATATATATGTCAAAGATAAATTCTAACATTATTATGGGGATATATGATTTATCCAATATATACTGATGGGATATAAAATGTTTTGGTGATAAAAGATAGATCAAGAAAAATGATGGTTCATGAGAATAATTACCTAGCACATGATTTGGATATTTCTGCTGTATTTTTTTCTTTATTGATTTGGATAAATTAGAATTGTGCATACAGTTGTGATATATATATGGATCATATAATTTTAAAGTATATATTCATAAGAAGAATAGTTTAACTTGTTTTAAAAAAGATACTTAAAGGTGATTAATGATTATGATTTCTCAATGCATTGCCACCCTGAAAAAGAGAACATGGTGGCTGATACTTGGAGTAGAAATGGTCATTCCATATTTTCTATAATGAGGATAGAAAATAAAATATTTAGATCTTTAAAATGATGGATCTGTAAATGAATGATGATGGGGGGAAATATTATCTTTCTCAAATAGGTGTTCAACCATTAATCCATGTAATGATTGAATAGGAACAGAAATAGTATTTATATCTACATAAGTAGGTGGAAAATGTTCTTTTATATAACCATAAATGTGATGGAATGACTTCGTTATGGAACCCTATATGTGTCATATTTTTACATGTATTTAATAATGATATGGAAGAAAAATCTCATAGTTCTTCATTCTCTATTCATCCAGGAAGTAGAAAAAGGAATAAATATTTTAAAGAGTATTTCTTGTCTATTGGCATGAAAAGAAATATTTTAGAGTTTGTATCACAATTATTATTATTTAAAAAATATAAGGATAAAAAAATGTACAAGGGGAATTTAATACCACTACCCATACCAAAATGGAAATGAGAAAACATAACCATGGATTTTATCATTGGAATCCCCAAAACACCCAAAGGCCATAATTTTTTACGGGTTCTTATCGAGAACTATAAAATGATAGAACAAATTATCTCTATTAGAGATTTTTTTCATTGGATCATATTTGAATGATATATTTTAAGTATGTGGTGTGTCTTTATTCAATAGAACATTATATTATATCAAATTCGGATATGAGGTTTTCCTCGATGTTTTGGTCATTTCATTATTGAGAACTTGATACAAAATTTAGTTTCATAACTGTGTGTCATCCCCAAAAAGATGGGATGTTTGATAGAACATTTCAAACCCCTGATCATATGATCCGGTATTGTTCTATGGATTTCAATAGTGTTTTGGATCAACACCTTCCTCTACACTAGTGGAAATACTGGATTTAACATTGATGTAAAGATATTGGTTTTTTTCTAAACCAACACCGATAATTTTTAAGGGCTTTTTTTGGTTTTGTTTTTAGTACAAATGATGCGAAAAACCTCAAAACCTATGATATATGGTGTCAGTATTTCAAAAAACCTATTCCAAAAAAAAATGGCATGGTTTTTTTCAAAATCTTACACCATTAATCCCAAACTCAAGATCTTTTGGTGTAAGTTTATTTGTAAAAACTGATACCATATATTAAAAACATATTTAAAGCATCCATTTTTTGGAAAAATTACACCATATATTAAGAACAAATATTTTCGGCATTGGTTATTGTAAAAACAGACATCAAAAGTCTTTTAAAATTAGTCAGGATCAGGAAACCCTCATGTTTTTGGATCTTTAAAAGCTAAAATGTGGCAGATCCTCTTGACTCGTGATGACATCTAAGTCATTTTTGAGATCACTAACCACCATTCTTGTCAATTTTATTATATTTTCACAATCTATGGTCGGATTTCTTAATCATCTTCCTATTTTTCATCATCTACAGGTTATGTTTTCTTCCAAATCTTATTTCTGGTGACATTCAACCATGGTTTGACTTTAGTTTTTTATTCATCTTTATTTAATATTTTTACAATAATTTTTTGAATAGATCTTGCATTGTTTAATCTTACAAAGCATTATATGGAGAAAAGTTTGGATTTGGATTTATTTACATGTTAAACTCCAATTTTTTTTGTTTTATTTTAACTTTGAAGATAAATTAGTTATCATTTAATTATGGTATTGATTTGATTCAATTATTAGTTTATAGTTTATTATAAATTTTTTGAACAAGTTTAATAGTATCCCTAAAATTGATCATCCCATATAAATTTGCTTTATTTTTATTTAATTTAGTTTAGACTAAGATTGTTCAATTTGGTTCAAATCTGGTTGCCTTTATTTAGGCCAAGTTAGTTTGATTTGGTTCAATTCAATTCATATCTATTCGTTTAGATTCCATCCACACATTAAATTTATATTTCATATACCTCATGAATGTAAAATCAAATGCATGGAATTTTAATTTTTATGCAATATTTCATGTTTTAAATGAAAATGATATTTTTTAATTGTACTTGTTTCCTGCACATATATCACATTCCATCTCTTCACCGTTCATTTTTCTATTTTAACATTTCCTAAATTATTTATAGTGTACTCAATCAATTATATGAATTCACACTAATTTGCTTCCTTCAATGCACAATTTTCTCACTTCCCACAATAATATATCTCTCTTGTTGTATAATGCATGCAAACCCAAAATAGTTTCTCAACATCACATACACTTTTTGAAGCACACACACACACACACTATATGTGATTCTCTCAGGCAAACCCAAACACACATAATGTATTTTGTTCAATGCTCACTAACATGCAATATTCATATAATCTTTATGAATGCATATTGTATACATCATGATTTTCTATATATTTGACACAGTATTTCACACGGTTTGCATGCATTATCATATGAATATAATACCGAATTATTATCCATTTATGTATGCATGAAATTATCCACTTATTTCTTTATACATACCCTTACACACAATATTATATAACACAAGACACAATGTCACTGTGTGTTCTTCATTTTAATGACATAATCTCACACTACCTCTTGGAATCATAGTATGTGCATGTAATTAATACAATATATCTACACAAGAACATAGTAATCATTCTTGACACAATAATATAATCAATGTTAAAACCACTTCACAAATATTTGGTTCTCTGTTTTTAATACTCATCACAATAAATAGAGAACATTTTCAATGATTTGCGGTTTCTTAAAAAATCATCGCATAAACCAGTGAGTATTCATAAGAATATTGAATTACTGAATTTCTTCATATAACTTAGTTAATCGTGAAGCTAAACTAATGTGATAAATACATACATTTTTCTCGCAATAGTTTCTACTCATTCATGCCTACAAAATTGTAGAGAACTCTGCCTTTTGCGATCCAAACAAGATCATGATGACTCAACATTACAAAAAAATAAAATTTATCATCCTCATAGTACCAAAAAATGAAATTGCTCTCATATTTACCAATTTAGTTATGTTTTTAATTTCATCTATCATAATTTTGGGAGTATTATGGCTGATTTCACTAATAATATGAACATTTACTCTAATTATTATTTCATATTACTAATAATAAGTACTTTTTTGTCCATTGAATTAATGAAATTTTCAATAATTTTTCCACATGAAACATCAAAATAATGCAAAAACTTTGTAAATTGAGCTAATAAATTTTATAAGACTGAAATTATAATTAAATTATAATATCAATATAACACATGTATATAATATGAAAAATAAAAACATTACTATTTTTAAATCTGTTTCATATCTGATGTTTTTTATCTAATTATCAATAGTTTTTATTAAATGTGTTTCTATTTACAATTTATTTGTATATATATATAAATGTTTATATGTTTTAATATATACACCAATTATATTTTGATATCAGGTATTTAATAGATCTTAATTTGATACATTTATGAAGAACCACTAGTGATTATGAAAAATGAGTTGATGAATTATTGGAATCTTCTAAATTACATCTTAGAAACATTGATTTTATTTTCTCTATATGTGTAAAGTGTTTTAATATGAGAAATTTAAACTCTAGAGAAATCTATGATCATATCATTTGTTATGGTTTTAGCCTTAATTATACACATTGAATCTGGCAGGGTGAAAGAACAGAAAATTCAACATACAATGTTAATGATAATATTCATAATGGGGAATAGGATTATATTGAAGAATTAATTCATGATTTAGGTGTTGAAACCATAAAAAAGAAAATGTTGAATGATTTTATTGAGATTCTAAGAAACCATTATTCCCAGTTTGTAGTAAATATATAGTGTAATCTGTAGTTTTGAGATTAGTTAACGTAATATTAAAAAATGAGTGGAGTGATAAAAGTTTCTCCAGCGTACTTGAGATTTTGAAAGAGCTACTTCCAAAAGGAAATAGGATTCCAAATTCCATTTATGAGGTGAATAAACTATTATGCCGAAAGAGATTAGGGTATAAATAGATACATGCTTTATCCAATGATTGTGTACTATATAGGAAAGAATATGAGTATTTATCATTATTTCCAACATGTGGTACATCAATCTATAAGATAGATGGGAAAGTTAAATCAAATACATTCTCAGGTACTCTCATCTAACGTTATGAAAAATCAATTTTTTAATTTCTAATGATATCATCAAATATTTTTTTTGCGTACAATTATGATAATTCAACTATGATTCATTTTTTGGTACCAGTATCAAAACTCATGTTAAATAAATCTGGTACCTTTCAATAATTCCTAATTTGAAGCATCTATATGAAAATTCAATTGATGTAAAATGGTTAAGATGGAATTCAAATGAACGCATCTCTAATAGTAACTTATGTTTCCCTACCGATTCACCGTAGTGGAAGAGTTTTGATAAAAAATCATGTTTTTGGAAGTGAAGTTAGAAATATTATAATGGGACTATGTACTGATGGATTGAATCCATATCGAAGCCTAAGTATCCAACATAGTTCATGGCCTATTTTTCTTGTAGTTTAAAAATTCTCCACACAACTATGTATGAAGAAAAAATATGTTATGATGAGCATGATGATTTCTAGACCAAAAAACTAGGAAATGATATTGACGTGTATCTTTCATCATTGATTGATGATTGGAATCTGCTATGGGCAGAAGATGTTAAAGTATTTTATGTATACAAGAAAGAGTATTTTATTTTGAGTGTTATGATAGTGTTCACTACAAATGACTTTCCTGCATATGGAAACTGATTTGGATATAGTGTTATGGGACATAAATCAGGTCCAATTTGTGAAGAATATACTTCATATTATCAATTGAAGAATAGAATAAATAAATTTTTCATGGGACATAGAATATTTTTTAGAATTTTTCATCCTTATCATAGATTGAAAAAATAATTTAACAGTTTACAAGAATAAAACCTTTTCCCTCGGCCATTGTCAACTGAAGAATATTATGACATGGTGAAAAATATTGATTCAAAATTTCAAAAGAAAAGAATTTAGGGTCTTCAAAGAAATATCTAGAAGAAGTATTATATTATTTGAACTATCTTATTAGAGAATTTAAGAGATAAAACATAACACCATTGTTATGCTTGTTGAAAAAAACATATGTGACAGTTTGATTGGAACTTTGTTAGACATGTAAGGAAAGGCAAAAGATTGACTGAATGCGATATTGGACTTGTTATTAATGAGAATATGTTTGGATTTATCTCCCACCATGAAAGGAAATAGAACATATTTACCTCCAACTTATCACACATTAATCAAGATTGAAGAGAAAAAATTTTGTCAGTGTCTTCTTGGAATTAAAGTACCCAGTGGTTTTTCTTCAAATGTGTATAATCTTGTGTCATTGAAGGATTGTAAATTAATAGGTATGAAATATTATGATAACCATGTATTGATGCAACAACTACTACCAGTAACAGTGCATTTTATATTTCCAATAACTACCCGAAATACTATCATTAGGTTATGTACTTTTTTAAATCCATTTGTAGTAAATTCATTGATCCAAATTTGTTAGATGCATGAGATAATGAATAAAATATTATTATTTTTCAAAATTAAATGCATTCTCCACCTATGTTTTCTGATATAATGGTTTATCTGCTAATTCATTTGGTGCATGAGATAAGAATATATGGGCCTATTTATTTAATATGGATGTATCCTTTTGAAAGATATATGAAAATTTTTAAGGGATATGTTAAAAATAGTTATTGAAAAGAGGCCTCTATTGTTCAAAAGTATGTATCACAAGAGGTTATTGAGTTCTATAATGATTATTTGTATGAGGTGGAGCATATTGGTATTCCTATATCTCAACATATGACAGTTGATAGTGAAGGTAGATGGATTTGAGTCTTAAAGGTAAAGTTCATTCCATGTGATTAAGTGATAATAACACATTTATAGATTTTGAACAACATAGATGAGGTTCAATCATATATATCCTCCCATATTGTTGAATTAAAGATACAATATCAGGAAATACACAAAAAGTGGTTGATGATTGAGCATAAAGAAGGCATTTGTTTCATAGTTTAAGGAGAAATTCACCTTAGATATATCTGTATTAGAAACATTGATGTGGTTATCAGGGAGGCCATATCTTAATGTGATCATATGGTCTGGTTTGGATATTAATGGTTACACTTTTTACACAAAAAATCGTGATTACAAGAGTACCATTTAGAATAGTGGTGTGGTGGTTTTCGCTGAAGCGGTGCATTTTTCATGTTCCAAAGATAAAAACCCAATTTCTACATCAACTCCATATTTTGGAGTTCTTGAAGTCATTTGGGAAATTGATTATATTAAATTTTGGGGGACCCTTTTTAAGTATAATTGTGTTGATAGTAAGAGTGGTGTGAAACATGATGAATATGGGTTTAAACTGGTTTATTTAAAAAGGATTAATTACAATGAGGAACCATTTATCATGGAGACCCATGAAAAACATGTATTTTATGTCCTTGATCTAACAAATGATTAGTGGTTCATCATTTTTCTAGGAAAAAATATACCATTGGTTTGATAAGGATGAGGCTGATGATGTTATTGATTTTCATAATCTATATTCATCTATTATGAAATTTACATATGATTATAATGAGTATAAAACAAACATAGTGCATGAAATACATTATGATCATGATGAAGGGTTGTGGGAAAACACTAAATTAACCTATTAATTTTTCCGGTAAATATTTATATTTTTTTCTTTTTTTGAAAATTATAAATGAATGCCTATTTTTTACTTATTTTTATTCTTTATTGTTTTTGAATTTTCATTTTTCTAATGATATGTAGGTATAGAAAAATTCATTAAACTTTGTAGTAGCAATTTCAGATACAGATAGAGAGGATCAGTTACTGAGGTGCAAATATTTTTCATATTATTAAATATTCAGTAATATACTTATTTAATGAATGAAAATTTTCAATTTACCAAAAATGTTTTTTTCTAGGACTATTGATGCATCTCGACAGAAGAGTCTTATAAAGTTACTAATAAAACATAAAGTTCTAAAATTGGTAAATATGGTATTATGCATTTTCTAAAACTATCACCTTCTTGTGACGATGAAAGATTACACATCCATTTTCATGATAATAATAATCCAACTGGACTAAATGTAGTTCAATTTATTAGTTATATATCGATGCATATCCATTGCAAGATTAGTATTTTATATCCTGACTATAAGTCAGTGGGCTGGATGGCGAAACAACAACTTTCAGAGGCCATGATAGTAAAATATCTTAGTTGATTTCTTTTATCTCCTTTTTGGAATATTAAGTATTTTTAATAACATATTTATTTTATTCAATTATATATAACGATCAATTTTTTTGAAACCAAAGAGATTAAGAAAAGACATATCTCTTTAGCGGCGGTTCGATCGAGAAATTTTAAAACAAAACAGAAAAAAAAATTATGTTTTTGGAAATAAACGGTTTGAAAACCCATGCCTCAAGTATTAGTTTATAGATGAAGATACTTAGAAGTGATTTGTTGATAGTCGTCATGAAGAAAATTTCAGGTATGATAATTATTTTATATTGTAAAATTAATTATATATTATTCTAATTACATAGTAGTTTATTTTTATATAATAGGCCTCTAAGAGATCTCATCAAGATATTCAGTTGATAAATGTATACCCTTAAACTTTATCATGTGGAGGGTATCTGTATTTGGAGTAGAAAATGATTGAAGAAAAATTTGAAGCATTAAGAGATCGATATAGCAGTTGTTTAGAAGTGGTTCAACAAGGTCCTCCATCTCCTCCCACTCACCATCAAAAATAGAAATGAGAAATAAGAAGGAAAAATGAACAGTATATTACAGAGGATTTTATGTAAGTAGCTGATAAAATTATAAGTAAATACTATTTATTTGTCATCAATTTTTATATTTTATAAATTTTAAACACTAATATATCCTTTTGATTTTCATTTCAGGATGAAAATTTAGAGAATGAGACATAAGTATATTTTATCCTTGATGGTAGCATAGATATCCTAGCCACTTCTTGGAGAATGAAAAAACACCCTAGACGTGTTAGAGGATATCAGGAAAGTGTTAATATTCAAGAGTTTTTTTGTTAGAGTAAGAAATCAGGAGTCTCGAAAATAGAATCATTAAAAGTCGAGATTGAAAATATGAAACAGTCTATGGGTTATCAAATTTATGCAGCCATGCAGAAGGATTTTTCAGAACACTTTTCAACATAGTCACAGTCTACGCATCCTTCCTAGGTATATTATTTATTTGTCATCAATTTTCCTATATTATAAAATCTAAATAGTAATATAACATTTCATTTTTCAAACATCTTATCTTACTCACCCAGACTACCCTACCCCATTTTCTTACCCTGCCCCATATGAGCATCCTTCCTAGGTATATTATTTATTTGTCATCAATTTTTCTATTTTATAAATTATAAACACTAATATAAACTTTTCATTTTTTGCCCTTCCCATCCTGCTCACCGGAATTACCTTATCCTATCTGCCTGCCCAACACCTTATGATCATCCTTCCCAGCTATATTATTTATTTTCATCAATTTTTCTATTTAGTGAATTATAAACACTAATAAAACTTTTTCATTATTTTGGAATTCCTAGAAAGCTCGCTCAGACTACCCTTCCCCATCTTCCTACTTAGATCCTCCACTTCCTCACTTAGACAAATCAGTATATTATTTAGTTGTCATCAATTTTTCAATTTTATAAATTATAAAAACTAATATGATTTTTTTCATTTTTCATCCTTCCCAACTTTCTCACATGGACTACCCTACCCCATCTACTTAATTTGATCCTCCACCACCTCACTCAAACCGAAACGTATATCGTGAGTTGTTTGTTGGAGATCCTCATATAAAAATTGTTTCATTAAGTCTCATGAATTTTTTGGGGGATTTTTTACATCACTAGTATATGAAGATAGGTCAGGTTAGAGTATCAGTACTCAATATTATAGATCCTAATTCTCTTCGATCATTTTCTACTGAGGAGATCACCAGAGTTGGGGATTTTCTGGGTCATTTTTTACATCGAACAACTGGTTTGTTTCATTATATTTCATATTAGGTATGTGTTTTTTTAAATATTAATTAAAAATGATTCAAAATTACTTATAATTTTTTATGACATTTAACTTATATAGGATTATCTGAAAGAAAAATAAGTTGTACAAATGAAACAAAATGTTCTCGAACAATCGATTGTATATACTTTAGATATTTCTTATGGGATACAAATATTATCTAAGGCTTATTCTTCATTTAATTATATCTATGAGTTTTGAATGATGGATGATATATGAAGAAGAGAATATCCATTGAGATTACTCAATGAAGATAACATGCATCTAGTTGATTTTGAAGGGCTCGACCTGAATGTGGTGTAGTTGTTTTCTATGTAAGTAAATTGATATTTGAATTTTTATGTCTTTAATAAAATATTGTTTTAAATTGACTAACTATATTCAACTTTTAAATTAGGTATCTATACACGTTTCTTCTATAAAATGAACATACTAAAATTTATAGTTTTATAAATCCAGATTTCATTTTCATGGAAGTGCAACATGTGAAGAATCTAGATAGAGTTACATATAGTTGTGAGAGATTATCACATATGAATATTGAGGGTTGGTTTCTTCCAATTCTTGATAAGTAAGAACATAAACATAATTATTAAATAATGATCACTATAATTTCATTAATTGTGAACTTTTTTATTCTAGGGGAACTGGATGTTAGGTGTATTGTACCCAAGTAAATGCATATTATATTGGTTTTTCTTTTTATCGATTAATGTTCGTAAAAGATTTTCCACCTTATTAGAAATGAATTTTTTTTATAATCTCATTATGTTTAATTATCATCATTTTGAAATCTATTATTAGTTTATATATATAAAAATGTAGTTCATGGAAAAAATTTATCAAGGAACACAAGTCGATAAAGACACCAACTAAAATAAAAAATGTGCAAGTACAAGTAATTAATTTTTATATTAGATTTTAATTTGATTTTTTGTTATATAATGATTTTTTTACTTTAATGTTTTTTAACTATAGTTTCATCATAAAAAAGAACATGTTGAATGTGGTTATTATTTTCTATGATTCATGTACGAGATAATCACAACTGGGGAAACTACTGAATTTGATAATGTTAGTTGTATTATTTTTTTATATTTTCTGCCATATTATTCTATATTTTATCTCATATAATTCAATGTTATTTTAGGCATTCAATGATTCCCATTCTTATTCTTTATCTGATCTTACCCGTATTCAATCTATTTTTTGTAAACTATTTTTTATGTTTGATTAAGATTTGAGGTATGTATATTCTAATATTTATGAATAATATTACATATGGATTAAAAAAACTAACTCTTTTGATATAATAGGTGTTTGAACATACTGATAATCAAACGAATGCTTCAATAATAACCAATTATGAGCATGTTGTATATTTAAGGTATGTGTATTCTAATTCCACTACATAATACAAATGTGTAGATTGTTTTTGGATTAACTAGATAAAATCGTATAAGTTATATATTTTTAGTCTATGATTAATACTATTTGATTTATATATATTGTGCCATTATTATAGGGGTTTAGATTATTTTGGAAGACTAATATTTTAAATTTAAAAAAAAAATTAACTTTCAATGTTGGTTTTTAAAAAATGGATTCTGATACTTTTTAAAAAAACTATTCACTTTTTGGCATCCATTTTTAAAGTTACTGATGCTGAAACCTATTCGTAGAGGGTTTTTGACCTCGGTTTAGGGAAGACTGATGTCGAAACCCTTATCCAAAATCATTTTCGGCCTTTTTTTGAAAAACTAATGCCGAAAATTATATTTTTTACATCACCTTTATAAACATCAGTTAAAAACTGATGTAAAAAAACTGATGTTAAATCCTATTTTTGAACTAGTGTTATTCATGTTTTCATACAATAATAGCTTTCATTCAAGAATTCATATGGCCTATTATAAATAACTCTATATAAATAAGTGTAGAAATTCAACAGTTTTAGATGATATTATAGGATGAAATATATTGTGACCTAAGCTAGCAGAGGAAATAACTTACAATGTCAGATCTATTTAGTAGCACATCCAAGAATTCCTGATATAAAAAAACATTTATGATGATAGTCATCAACATAATATGGAGTTTTATGTTATTGATAATGGGTTTTTACGACTTTATCCAAAAATAAGGTTATGAGATTCAGGAATAATGAAAATATAATCCCATGTAACATTTTCCCTTTTAAGATTCTTAATATATTTTAGACAATACCTTATTTCTTGGAACTTCCACCGAACCTTTCTCATGTTCATGATGTGTTCCATATATCTCTTCTACTTATGTAAATTCTTAACCTTTAAAATTTACATAACTATGTGTTCGTACCACTAGAGCATGTTCTTTTATATGAGTAGATTCGGTAGCGATTCTAGATTATATGGAGATTTTTTTGAAACATGTCCACTCACCTTGTAATACATTTATAGAAAAACCACCAATTTCAAGAAGAAATTTGGAACCTGTGGATATGATGAGTATTAAGTATTCATGTTTTCTTATATCAGAGTTATGTATTGAAAGGGATAAATTCAATTTACTGGGATTAGGAATGTAACACACTGACTTTTTTTGTATTTTATTAGATAATATAATTCCTTTGATAGTTTTCATTACACTCAACACCAAGTTTTAACTAACCACCATATACTATTAATTTTATTTCAAAAAAATGATATGTGAAACCTCATTTTAAAACAAGGTGTTATGAATAGTAATATGAACATTTTTAAATAACAATGACAATTTTCTTTATATAAAGACAATATATTGAAAAATGTACTTAATTTTTTGTAAAGCCTTTATATGTTTCAGAAATACTATTTTCTCAAAAAAAATTATTAATTATTTTTGTTAAAAAATAATAAATGTAATTTTTGAAACCAATTGAAAATTAATTTTATGAAATAGAAACCAAATTTTAAGTAAACATTTTAAAATTATATGTGTTTGAATTTTTGACAATTTTTTGTAGATATTAATTTTTTAGTGAATATTAAAAATACTCATTTATATTCAAAACTACCATTTGTTTTTAAAAAGTACATATTTCAATATTTTAAAATAAACTAAAAATTAAAAATATTTTAATTATGTTATTATTAATCCATTTTATTTCCCTGTAATAAAATTACTACGGAATTTTTATGTTAAATCTTTCAATACTTATTAAAATTTTCTCTTTGGAAACAACTTTTTTTGTCATATAGTCAAGTATAATTTTAAATTAAAAATATTCAAATCCAGAAATTGAATATGGAAAATGTACTACGTATATTTAATAAATATAATTTATATTATATAATAAGGTTATTTTAGTTATTAATGAAAATGAATATTAAAAATAGTAAAAATTAATTATCGATGTCGATTAAACTAGTTTATTGGAGGTAAAACATAAAAGATAAGATGTAAAATGGCATAAAAACATGTCCAAATCTTTGTTTCATGTCATATTTTGACCTTATCACCTTTTATGTTCTATAATGATCCATTATGGTTCATTTTTCACATGAAAAACCTATATTCACTTTATCCTTTTAAAAACAATCTGTGTGTGCCCTCTTCCCCACTTATGAAAGTGAACCCCCTCTCATCTCCCCTTCAAAATTCCAAAACCCTTTGGTTCAGAATTGAACTAAAAAAATCCATTTCATACTTCTCTCCAAATATATTATAGTCCTTATTTTTCTTAGGAAACCCTCCTATGAAGGATTTAGGAATACACCTAATGAGGTTCTCCAAAAAAGGGTATAGTCCTTAACTCTGTGTTTTCATTTTATTTCTTCCTCTAACCAATTAAAATATTATTTAACCTTGAGGATCTAATAAAATCCCTATATAAAATATACTTATTTGTTATTATGTTAATTTAATTACTTATATCTATATCCACTTCAATCAAGTGTGAAATGAAATCATCAATCGTTTGTATGGCATACTACAACTTTGCGAACCAATGTAGTTCATTTTCCAAAACCACCTCTCATGGATGTAAATAATGATTTATTTTAAATATTTATGTCATTATTATGGAATAATTATACTTTTGGAGTTATAAAATCACATATACCATCTAATTTTCCTTTCCATGGGAATATGATAACATCACTTGTGTGTACTAAAGACAATTTTCTAAAAAATAATTTTCATTTATTTTTAACTTAAGATTTAAATTTAATGTAATAAGGATATATTTAATGAATATATTTGATTTATATGGAATAATAATGACTCTGGTAAATTTATATTTTATTTTACATTCCTTTCATGCATCAAGAAACATTCAAGCGTATGTATGGCCTACCATCTCCATGAAAAGTGTAATTCATTTTCAATTTCTAACTCTCATGGGTTATTATAAAAAATATATAATATATAAATATAAATATATATTGGTTTTAATTATTTAGATGATGGAAACTTTATCAATGTAAAATTATAAAAAATACCAAACAAAAACAGACCAAGAAAGTGATGTAGTTATTACAAAAAATGTGATTTTAACATGGATATTTTTAATGAATAGGTAATAAAAGGTTTAATGTAAATAATATATTGTCTAGTATATTTGATTGAGAAACTTTATTATATTTATAATAAAAATAAATTAATTATAGAGGAGGCTATATCTCTTTTGAGACAAGAAGAACTCGAGGTAATGGATTTCCATCTCACTTTTATCTCTCTGAGGTATATGCCATATTAAACATTTGTTTCTTTTGTGTAGTTTATAAACATACCACAAATTTATTTTATTATTATTCATAATAATATTATGGGGAATTAAATATACATATATGGTTACCTTTTCATGGGTGTTGTGATTCAAAATATAACAATGTGGTATTGGTTTTTGTGTTATAGCCCCATTATTTATGAGCATTTTTTATCATTGTGATTCTGATAATGAAATATTATGATCTACATCTATAGAAACACATTAATTTTCATTAACTATTTTTTTATATATTAATTTTTTACCATTAATTTTATTCTATTTATGAACTAATTAGAAGAATAGAATATTTTTATGAAAAATCAATACTCTTTATCTCTTTGGTTGAAAATCCTTTTTTCCTTGTCCATGTTTTCAAAAAATGTTTTATAAAATGCTTTAAACATAATACAATGATTATTTAAATACATTTTACCCATGTTTTAAATATTCATAATTTTGTTTAATTTAATCTTCTTGTTGTTTTCTGAAATCGAATATTTGGACTTTTTATTGAAAATGTTAATTGAATCTTTGTTTTAAAGGGTACGCACTAAGGGGAATTTTTACCATTTGAAAAAACCAATGATTTAATGAATCCATTTTAATATTAAGAGTTTATTTTAAAATCAAAATATTTTATTTTAATATTCAAATACTTTTATATTATTTCAAGGATGTTATTTCAAAATAGATGTTATATTTTTCTACAATAATCTTTTGATGATATCTTTATGTAATTTTTTTAAATGATGAAAAACATCGGTGTTTCTTATTATTTACTAGGGATATTAATTAATGATACCACCATTTTTATTTCTTTATATGGTTTTTTATTATTGTGAAAATATTTTTATGAAATAGTTTCCTTTTCCTTAGATTATTCACTATTAAAAAGAAAAAATATTTATGAATATCATTTCTTTTCAATGGATTTTTATATGATTAAATGTTCATAGAAAGAATTTATTTTTAGGAATCCTAATAGGGTGAATTTTTATGATCTTATTTCACACATATATATGATTTACATTAGAATATTGGTGGGACCTATGTCTCCCTATAATTGACTATGCAATGCTTCAAATCTCATGAGATAAAGGTGGTACACGATTTCATGGGAATGATCCACATTGGGAAATAAAATTATGGACTTTATCCACAATGGGATATATGTTGATGGTCTTAATCTATAGTGGGAAATCGGTGGTGAGTATATATCCACTAGTTTTTCTGTTCTTGGTAGTTAAACATGAAAAAATGGTGTCTATTCTAATTTTTGTTCACTATTTTTATGAAAAGAGTGTATGGTTCATGAATTAATATGATTCCACACACTTATGAATCATGTATTTTTTAATGATATTGATTTATTCAATGAATAATATTTATGATATATGATAGTTTGTGTATAAAATTAGTAATTTATGTTCCTAATCTCATAAAATTATTCTTATCTTATGCTTTTAAATGATTATAGAATGATATATCTCTCTATTACCCATATAGAGCATCTGATCTAATCATTTTTTTATCTTTCATTTAACTATATTATGAATAATTTTTTTATGTAGGAAATATATTTCAATATTATAAATTGGGGAGATCATTATACAACTTATTTAATACCCTTTTTTAAATAAGAAGATTGTGTTCCCAATATCCAAAGATACTAAACCATTGTTGTCCTCATTTGTGTATTTATAAAAAGCATGGAATATTCATATAAAATGGTGTGATATTTGTTTATGAAAATCCTAGGTGTTATATTTTGAATCATTGAAACATATATTCACCCTTTGGTAAATATGATTAGAATTTTAGTTATATAGATAAGGATATGTCTATATATATATATATCTCTATGTATAAGTTAATGTATATAAACATTTTCTTGAAATTTATTGAAGGATAGATAGATTGGTTTCTAAGAAATTAGATCCATATATGGATACTACAATTGGATGTGGCTTGGGAATAGTTTTACCTACTTTTAGTTACTCTATCAATGGAACATTTTTCTTGACTCTATAATCACCTGGTGCATTAAAACATGTCTTTTTGTAGACCTAGTTTGACACTCTTGGGGTATATAATTTGGATGTTAACAAATCCTTTCCAAAATATCATGAAGGATTTCGATAGATAATGATCTAGAGTAACCTAGGTAAAACCTAAGGATTAATATATTGAAAATAATGTGTATTGATTTAGATGTAAAGTAATTTATTTTTCTATGAATATGTGGTTTCCTACGATGAATATTATTTCACTCACTATAATTTTTAGTTTTAGTAAATGGTTGGATCTTAAAGGAATTGAGTCAACATTGAATGAGATTGATGATGTTCTAATGACAAACCAAATGGGATGATGGATGGAGTAAGGGGAATTCAAATTATTCCTAATCATTTATCATGATATATTATTAAAATATTTCTTCTTAACCGACTATCAAACTCATGAAATAAGAAATAGATAGTGTTTGATTGGAACTAGGGTTGTGGAGACCATGGTGGATAGAAGATTAATTTACAAATAAATTTATAATTTGGGAAGAATAAATCCATGGAATGTATCAAATGAATAAGAATATGGATTACATATAGTGGAGAATGGAATAGAGAAAGTAATTTCTAAGTAAATTGAAATGATCAGTTAACTCAATGGATAAGAATAATGGTTTCCCTAATGCTTCATCAATGGTCAAATGTTTTAAATGTAGAAATTATGGGTATTATTCAAATCAATTACCATGGGGTAAATCTCATGAAGTGGATCATGGAGGTTTTACTAGTAAATATTTTTTCTATGTATGTTGAAGAAACTAAAAATCACTTAGATATATATGGAGGTATTAAGGAATAAGTTAATGATTCCTTGTTAATTATTCATGAATTAAGTGGATTGAATTTTCTATGCATTTATATTCAAGAATTATAGTATTTATTTATTTTCAACTAATGATTTTTTGAAATATAAAAGTATTTTGTTAATTTTAGAAGAATTTATATCATTATGTAATGCTAATTTAAGAGATATGGATGCCATCATGGGTTTATGATTACAAGTATGACTGTAAGTTACAATTCTTGAACATCACTTTTAAGGTTATTCGTGATGGGTTAATAATGTTAATAATGTACGTTTTTATATTTTTTATTAGGGTAATTTCTATGTAATCCTTAGGTAGAATTAGAGGAACTATTTTAGAGGAATTATATTTTCATATGACTAAATGTATTGATATCCCTCAAGGTTTATATATTCATTGATGATTACTGTCATTTTAAAGTATGCTCAAAATTTTTAATGGGATGTTATAATAATTATATTAAGACATTTTCATAAAATATGAACCTTTTTCACATCTATTATGGTTGTGTGGATTGAAGACATAATGAAATAGTGATAATGGTGAAACACCTACCTCTATCCTACGCGATTTCATAGTTATTATAACAACTTTTTTTAAAAATTGACGTGATAGATATATATTATATTAATTTTTGTGAACATATATTTTAACATAGATTCAAAAGTAGGATTTAAAAGTTATATGGGGATAGATTATGCCTTATGATAATAGATGTTTCATCGTAAAAATTATCCACCACCTAATTTGGAGTTTGTGTAGCGATTTTTTAATTAATTATATGGTGGAATTATCTTTTTGGAGAATGGCGTGATTATTACACGAATCATAATAGTTTAAATTGTATATTCACATAGAAATAGTTGAACGTGTTCCAAATAAGTTGTTGGAGATGATTAAAAATTATGACTACTCAATACATTACTACACTGGGAAAGAAATAAAAGGTGTCCTATTATTTGATTCAAAATTATTATGATATATTATCTATGAGGAGGATAAAAAAGTGACAATATTTTTTAAATTTTAAATGAATGGATAAAGATATTGTGAATAAAAGAAAAAAATATATATTTCTCAAATATTTTTTCAAAAATAAAACCATGTAATGAGTAAAGCTGTTCAGAAGAATGTCATAGAGATATAGAACAAGGTGAAAAATGTTTCTTATTATAAACTTAAATATGATGGAATGATATGGATTAGGAAACATGTATGTATCCTATCTATACCTAATTATAAGAAGGACATGTTTGTGAGATATCATAGTTATTCAGTCTCTATTCATCCATTAATTTCCATGATGTATATATATTTGAAAGTATATTTTTGTTTTGATGGTATTAAAAGAGATAATACAGAGTTTGGAACTTGGTTCTTAGTATTCCAGTATGTTAAGTAAAATAGAAAAAATTCTAAGGGGATTTTATTACCATTACACACACCATAATGGATTTAGTAAAACATGACCATGTATTTTTTTATCGAACTCCCGAAAATGTTTAATGTCCATATTTCAAAATGAGTTGCAGTTGAATTCCTTGAAATGTAGTCACAGTTAATACCATCATACAATATTTTTTTATTGATTATCCTTCCATGATATAAATTAAGTAAGTGTTAAGGTTTCATAAAGTACCACATTACATGTTATCTGATTTAGATTACAGTTTTACCTCGATGTTCTAGAGCAGTATTTAGTAAAAACATGATACATAATTAAGTTTTAACACAATGTATAATCCTAAGATAGATTCTCTGTCTGGGAGAACAATTCAAAAATAATAGTATTTGTTTCATTCATGTTCTATAGATTTCAATGGTGGTTGGTATCAACACCTTCTTCTTGTTGAGTTTTTATAGAATAATAGACTTAATTTACACATTCCTATAGACCCTTATAATTCACAATACATAATTTAGTTTAGATCTCCAGAGTACTATGATGAATTTGGATAAATAATATATTGAGGGCTATTTCAGTTGAGTAAATCGTAGAAAATTTCATATACATTCAATATCAAATCAAGTAATACCTTACTCAAAAGAAACGTTATACTGACAATCATCAGCATGATATGAGGTTAGATGTTACTGAGAAGGATTTTATAAAAAATTCTCCATGTAAGAAGGATATTAGGTTTGGGAACAAAGGAAAGATAATCCATAGGTATATTATACCATTTTAGATTATTTATAGATTAGGTATGGTAGTTAAAATATTGGCAGTTCTAGTTAACCTCTCTCAAGTTAACAATGTGTTCCATGCATCTCTCCTGAGGAAGTAAATATTAGAACCTTAACATGTACTCAAATCAGAGTGATGAATTTATAGGTATTAATTAAATTTATTAGTATTAAAAAGAAACACCAATAATTTTTATGAAATATTTTTTTAATAATTTTTTTTTGATACCTTGCATTATATGCAACCCTAGGTTTTAACAAAACCATAGTATATTAATAATAATTTTTTAAACGTGACCATTATAACATAGAGGTTAAACATGGGGTTATAAATAGTAATTAAAAATTTTAAATATTAATTATAAAGGATTAATATATAGTGATCTTATTCCAAATAAATTACCTTATATTTAGTAAAATTATTATATGTTTTGAAAATACCTTTTTTCTCAAAAATTGTTTTACTACATTTTGTTAATAGGAAATAAAGGCAATTTTTTACACATAGAAAAATAATTTTGAAGATTAAAATTTATTTTTATATAACCATTTCAAAAATATATTAGGTTTAACATTGAATCTTTTTTTTAGAATATTATTTTTTTATTAAATTGTGAAAAATATTCATTTTTACTAAAAAATGATTTTTTAAAAAAATTTAACATTTTAAAAAAAATTAAAAGATTTTTTGATTATTTTGTTATTAAACGAACATAATTTTTAAGAATGAAATTCAATTTTGTATTTTGATATTAAAACTTTCAATACTTATAAAACATTCCTTGTTTAAAACTTCATTTTCATCGCCTCTACGAGTTTAATTGAAAATTTAAATGTACCACATATGTTAATATAATATTTCAAATGGATTCCATATTTACAATCATCATTTTTAAAATTATATAATTAAGGGAACTTATTTTTTGCTCAAAATGAATAGTCAAAATAGTAAATATTTGTTATTGTGGCTAATGTTAAAAAGGGTTTCATAGGAATAAATAAAAAATATTAGTGGTACAATGAACTTAAAATTTTTAAAAATATCCTTTTATAGAAATATTTAAACCTTATCACCTATATGTTACTAAAATGAGGAATTATGGATCCCTGTGTCATGTAAAAAAATGGTTCCCCTTTATTCTTTTCAAAACATTCCATTTTCTCTCCCACTTATACAAGGGAAGCCCATCTCCTCTAATCATCACAGTTCAAAAAACGTTTTATTCAGATTATCAATGTCCTAATAAAATCCCTAATTTTTTATTCACATCATTTAGTCCTTATTATTTTTAGGTACCCTCCTGTGAAGGCTTTAGCTATACACCTAAAGAGGTTCTATGAAAAATATGTATAGTCTTTAACTTTGTGTCTTAATTTTATTTATTCCATGCTAAAGTATTATTGAAAAATTATTATATAATATTGTCAAGTATCTCAAATATAATAATATTTTTTTATGTTAATTTAATTACATACATAAATATCCTCTTCAATCTAGTGGGAAATTATATTGTCGATAGTATGTGTGGTAGACTACCACATCACAAACTAATGTTTTTCATTTTCCATCACTACCTGGCATAGTTGGATATAATGATGTATTTAAAATATTTATATATTATTAATGAAATAATCATACTAAAAGAATTATAATATAATATATAACTTCTTAGCTTTCATTATGTGGGAATATGATCATGTCGCCCGTGTGTACGGCTGATAACAACATCATGAAGCGATATGATTTGTTTTTCACATACGCTTTACATTAAAGTTTATAAGGATAAAATTAATGAATATGTATTATTTTTATAACATTAAAATGTATATGTAAAGTTGATATATTATTTAACTCCATTTCATTTCATTATTTGATAATGGAAAGAGGTTTCAAACATACGTACAACATATTATCTCTATAAACAACGTAATTTGATTCATATCTGTAAATTTTATAGCTTTCTCAAAATATAGATATGACTAATATAATTGATATTTATATCATTTATGATATTCTAGAGATTATGGAATCATTATCATTTTAAGAGACTGAAAATTCCAAACCAAAACATATAATGAAAATGAAGAAGTTATTACCCCACAAAATATAATTTTAACATGGATGTTGCTAATAAATGGGTAATTAATGATTACAATTAAATAATATATTAAATTATATATATGATTAAGGTTTTGGGTAATATTTTTAATAAAACTAAATTAATTATACATTACTATAGAGTTATTTTGAGACATGATGAACAATAGGTAATGGATTTTCCTCTCACTTTTATCTTTATGAGGAACATTCCATATTCACACAAGTTTTATTTTTTTCGTTCGTATAAAACCCATGAATATCTCCTATGATTAATATTATTAATTTTATAGGAATTGATATATCTATACATGTTTATTTATTTTATGTGGAATAGGATTCAAATTTTTCTAATCTGGTAAAGGCTTTTATATTAAAATATTAATTTTTATTTGGATTGTTTATGATTTTGATTCTGATGATGATATCTTATAATATACCTCTCAAGAAATTCATTAAATGTATTCTCCTATAGTTATTTATGGAGAATACATGTTTCTATTTCATCTTCCTCACTATAAGAAATTAATATACTATGATAATGTTTTAAATAAAAAGAGTCATCATTTCTCACTTTAGTTAGAAACCCTTTTTCATCCACATATGTTTTTTTAAATAAATAATGTTATCAATACTCTCTAATGATTTTTAAATTAATTATGACCCATGTTTTTATTTTTAAAAAGTGGTCTCAATGGAAAATTCTTTTATTTTCCCCAAAAATTATCTTTTAAATATTAATAAAAAATGTGAAATGAATATCTGTTATAATATGTTCATACTGAACAATACTTTTCTCATTTAGGACTACTCAATGATTTAATGATTACATTATAAGATAACCATATTATTTAAAAATAATAATTTTAATAATAATTAATTTCATTTTAAATAAATGGTTTCAAAATTCAAATTACATTTTATTCCACAATGTTTCAATGATCTATTTATGGAATTTCCATTCATCAATAAAAACAACCTTTAGTGCTTATTATTTTTTACTATGGATATAATCAAATTGAATCATCCTTACACTTTTTCTATAAGGTTTATTATTATGGTGAATATATTATTACGAAACCTATTACATTTACATGGGTTTTGGATTTATGAAATGATAAAATGTTTATGAAACATATTTATTTTATATTGGTTATGATATGATGAAATATTTATGAAAACCATTTCACTTCATCGGTTCTGATAAAATGAATTTTTTATCTTATTTTACATATATCTATGTTTTCCTTATATGATTGGTGGGAGATATATCTTCATCCTGTGAATTGGGTATCAATTTATATTTCATGATATAATGATGTGAAACAAGTTGATAGACTTGATCCACATTGGGAAATAAGATAATCAACCTGATCCAAAATGGGAAATAGGATTATAGGATGGATCTAAACTGGGATATATGTGTTGAGGCCAAATCCACTATGTTTGATGATATTAGTATTTGAAATTGAAAAATTAAATGGATTATATACCTAGGTTGGTTCTACAGTTTTATGACATGATCATATTGTTCATGAATTATTATGATTTCATGCTCTTGTGAATCATGTATTATTCTTTCCTAATAAACATATTTATTTTTCAAAACTTTTAAGGGGAAATTGAGAAACCTCACAGATAAAACGGATCAAGCATTAAAAGATATCACTGAATTTTTAAACATAATTATATGGTGATTGGAATCTCCTTCCCTAAATAGATTCCATGGAAAGGAACTAACCTGGATGTCTGGATCGGCCTCCAAGATATCTTCACAATGTCGTGCTAGATAATTCCAAGCTTTCAAATACTCATCTTTGCTAATATTCTTCCTGTTAAAGCCTATAAATAGTATGTGGTCTTCCATTCTAACCCATTCATCTTGCACTATTCTAATTTACACTTGGATTAATATTCCCATAATTTGATCAATATATTCCCTCATAGCATTGATCACCAGAGATTCCTCCTTTATTTCTTCACCAGAATTCATGAGTAATTCCATCTTTCTATCCACCTCCACATCCTTCAACCCCTACAATCTACTAGGGGGGGCCTGCCTCATATTGATTTCCAATGGGAATGGTGTCCTCTACCATCGACATTACCTCTTAATATTTCTTGTTCATCTCCTCATGTTGGTCCTCTTCCTTTGATGATTCTTCATCTTTCTCTTGGGGTTGGATTACATCACCTTACTAACCCCCTCTCCTGCCACTGGAAGGATCACATTCTCTTTGATATTCCTCTATATTTTGGTCTACCAGGTCTCCATCAGTCTAAAGAGGTAGGAGTAATCTTTATGCCCATTTGGTTTTATCTTTCTAGAAACAATGCAACTCCATGGGTCTCTGTTTTCTTTATTCATTTTCTACCATCTTTAACTGTGCAAGCTTTTGCTAGACCTTCCCAATACATTACCATATGAGGATTGTCCAACGTTATTAGACTCAGTCTTAGAGGGATAATTGGTATTTCCTTAAAACTCTCCCTCATTACTCAATCATTCAAACCGGTTGTATAAAATTTGACAGGACAAGGTCCGCTTTGGGTTGGTTTCTAGTTTGGAATTCAGTGACCTGCCTTTACCATATGAAGTCTGCTCCCACTCATGTCCCTCCTTATCCATAATCTTTCTAGTAGTCTGAATCCCCTTTTTAGAGTTGTTGCTACTACTAGCATGCACTTCCATAGCATATGTGCACATATTTAGACCTGCCTCGCCATTAGAAATTGGACCAACAGCTCTAACAGAGTCCCCTAGAACCTGAGTCTTGGCATCTAAACTTTGTCCAGTCTGAGCTGCCAACTCTTACACAGACCCCTCTATAGTATTCTAGATTCCTATAATTCAAGCTATCTTAGGCCCCGAAGTATTCTGCACCTCATTAGGGAAAACCAGGTCCTTCTTCAGGTGACTGAATATGTCGATAACAATTAGGTTTCCCCCCCTCTTCCCTGCCTTGCAAAGGGTGTTCTTAGTTGCATCAGACTTAAAGTGTGAATTAGAGGGAGGAATGGTCTCCTATGATAAGTATACAAGGTTCTTATCCCCATAGTTCCTTGACTACAGCTTTCCAATATCAAAATCACACTCCTCCTTCTAGGGCTATTCTTGGATGCAATTACACCCTCAATAGCATACTGAATACAAGTGCACAAGACGACCACATATGGCATAATAATCAGTCAAGGTTTCATAGCATACCTTATGGTTCTAGAGGAGTTATCCTTAAATCTTGAAGATAATGTAGACTAAAGGGCCCTTAGAAACATCAACTTTAACATATATCCTCAAAAATAATTGATGGAAAACAACATTGGTGTGAGAATTAGAGAAGAGGTAGGGCCCTACCATGTTTCCAATCAACCGTATAAGCGTCTGATTTTGGAAACGTAAAGGGAGCCTGGGAAGGTAAATCCAGAGCACAGAGACTGGAAAATCTCACATCACATAGAAGTCGAAGGAACACTGAATGAGGGAGAAACATAACCCCTCCATACATCGCGGTGAATAATCCAATGCAAAAAACCATGTTTTAGTTGAACGAGAAATGGATTTGAATATGATTCGCATCTAGAAGACCAGAAATCACATGGTCCTGTAGATTTTAATAAAATTTCACAAACCTATCAAAAGCATCAACAGATAGACATTTCTTACCAAATCGGGACACCAGAGTGAGTTTTAAGAGCATTGATGCATCCGTGAACTCAAAATAATAAATCGAGACTGAGATAACTTCATACTTACATGACTAGACCTTAGGGCTAACTTTGATTAAAGGAAATCGAGGTAGGGAAGACGGGTCAGTGAAGGGGGAGAATCTGGGGTTATGAGAAGGAAGTGAAGTCAAAGGACGATCAACCCCCCTCTTTAGCCGTAGATAACCGAGGAGGGGTGGCAGTGGCACGACCATGACTTACTCCATCAGGGAGAAGTGAAGTGAGAGCATAAAGAATGTGATATTCTTTTTCAATAATAAATCTTTATGCCATGACTCATGTTTTTGATCTATGACTAGATGGGTATAAAAATTTTATGTTTTTTTCATGATATCATACCCTTACACTTGTCTTATTCCTTCATATAATTATAGAATGATATCTCTCATTCACACCTATACTAAGCATATGGTCTTACCCATTATTATGATTCTTTTCCCTATGTTTGGAAAAATGGTTTTAAGAGGGGTATGTTTAAGATGTGTATAAATGGGTAAGATCATTATGGGAGATGCTACAGATATTTCACTAAGTTTTAAATGTACCAAATCACCCAATTCACTAACCCATAATGATTTTTGGATATTTATTTTTGAATTTTACTTAATATTAATATAAAAAGATCATATATCTATTTATGAAAATATTTGGTCCTTATAAATTCTTTAAGTGGAAATAGTATCTCAAAAATTCTACTATTATGAGGATTTAGTTTCACGTGATATCAAGGTAGATAAGGAATTCTACAACTCATATTGTTTTAGTGGAAGGAAATAGAAAAATTGGACAATAGTGTGAAAAATGTACAAGGGGAAGAAGAAAAATGGCAATTACCCAGAATTTGATACTTATGGAAGGAAAAAAATTTATATATGCTTAATAGGAAAACTATATTTATTCTTGCTAGATAAAAATTCCATGAGGTTCCTAAATTCAATTATAACAATGAAGATTCCAATGTTTAATTCTTCAAATGAATGGAGATAGTACACTATGGAAATTATTTTCCCAAATGCCAAGGAAATATTCCTCAAAAAGGGGCCAGTGGAGGTCACACTTCTATGATCACAATAGCTCAGGTTTAAATTCATAATTATGTGGTGGAAGGTACATAAATAATATCCTAAAATTTAAAGGATATTTTTTTGTATCATCACACTCTTTATGATCTTCTTTTTTTCAAAGTAAAGTGTATATTTCACTAGAAAATAAAAAAGGAGTTATTAGTATTTAATCCTTGTGGAAGTCCTAGTGAATCAAGGATGAGTTAGTAATTTCCCATTATGAAACATAAATATTCCCTATTTTATAAATTCATTATTATACATAGGTTTGATTTTGATATAATCCTTGGTATTGACTAGCCTTCAAAATATAATTAAATAAATTATTCCAAATGGAATAAAATTACAATTCACATTAAAGATGTGTAATTCCTTATAATTAGTGGTAAAATCATCATAGAATACATTTCTATATCCACCACTGGTAGCTCTTCTAAATTACATTATTGAGGATAAAGAGGGGACACAATCTGTGTATGGATATGGTAAGCTTCAAATTTGGGGATTACAAAATTTACATGAATAATTGATATATTTCCAAATGAATTACCTGGGTATCCCCCATAGTGTAAATTTTATATTACATTTGATTTATTCCATATTTCAAGAAACAAATCAATCAATCCCTATAGAATAACCATTGTGGAATTAGTTGAGTTGATGAAATGGCATATGGGGCTATGTGATAAGGGATTTATACACCCTTGTTTTTAACCTTGGGGAACCACTGTTCTTTTCATTAATATGAAAAATAGATCTATTAGGTTTTTCTTTGATTATTGTGAAATACATTTCATTACCAAAATTAATAATTATACTTTACCTTGAATTCATAACTTGTTCAATTAGGTACATAAAGATAAATATATTTCAAATATAGACCTTTGTTATGGGTATCATCAATTGTCAGTAATGAAGGAAGATATTCTAGAGATATTTTTTATAAGAGGTATGACCATTACGAGATCACAATAATACAATTTTGATTGACTAATTCCCCCCCCCCTTCTTTATGGATATATTTAATTAAGTACACAAGGAATATATTGATAACTTTTTAGGTTATTTATTGATGATTTATTTGTTTACCCTAAGATCTATGAGGACCCATAGAATCAATTTTGGATCATTATTAAGATTCATAAAAGAACATAGTAATAAAAGAAATTTTGAAATTTTGAAATATACATTTAGAAAGATTATTTTTTGGGCTATATTGTCTCTAATATAGAATCGCAGAAGATCCTATGAAGAAAAAAGTTGTATGGTAATGGCCTACACCAATTAAAATTATAGATTTATATAGTTTCATTTCTTTGGGAGGTTATATAAGTGAATTTTTTTTAAAAAAATCAATATTTTATAGCCCATTAAAAAAGAATATATCTAATGGTGTAAAGTTCATATTGAAAAAAATGTGAAAATTATTTAGAATAATTGAATACAAGATTAGTGAATACCCTTATTTTGTATCAACCATTAGGAAATTATCAATTTTTGATATATTTTACTACATTGAAGAATGAACTTTGTTTATTCCTTATGTATAATGAATATTTTATTTCTTACACATCAAGGTAGCTATGACTAATGAAAAAAATATCCAACCCATGACCTTTAGATGGTAGATGTAATACCTTTTTTTAAATAGAGGCATTATATTTATGGTGATGAGTGGGAGATATATAGTTATTATAATAGTTTTAAATACCTGTTTTCAAAAAAATTTCCATATTAGTCAAAATATATGGATCTTACAACATATGGATTATGATTGCTCCATATAGTACCCCTCAAGGAAGAAAAATATGGTGGAAGATAGATTGATTTGGATGGATCATGTAGTTCATACAATAATGTGGATCGACATGGATCCTTTGTTTATAGATATATAAAATATAGATATATGAATTACTAATAAAAGGGATACATCACTCATTTTTTCAAATTATGACCAAAATAGATTTATAGGAAGGGTTAAACATTTCTCTTTCTAATTATATGGACATTCAAATGAAATTTGGAGCCATGAATGATAGGAAATTGGATGGATTTGTTTATGGGGATGAAATTATACAATTTAGAACGAAACTAGGTGGTCCATATATACCTAATAAAAAGAGTTAATTATTAAAAAATGATCTTAGCTCGAATTTATCTAAACACCTAGGTAGTACAATAATGTATTGTTATTTGAATGAAGATTTTGGGTTGGATAATATGAAGAAGGAAATTAATGATAATGTGTTTAGTTGTTTTTATTTCTAATAGGTGAAAGATAAGAGACATTATCCTAAAGCATATTTAAAATCTCTATATATTCCTATGTGGTAATCTGATTGTATTTCTATAAAATTTTCCACTACATTACCAAACACCCTATGAAATAATAATTAAATATGGGTTACTATTTCCCACCCAACCACATCATCATATTTACACTTGATGAGTGATTATTTTCCTCTTGATAATAGAATACACTCTATATTAATTAATTCATAATAATTAATGGTGTACCAAATTTAATTTTGTTAGATCATGATACATGATTTATGTCAACATTTTTAAAAGTTATTATGAAGGATCTTGAAATTGAGATTCATTTGAGAACTTATTTTCACCCTCAAACTGATGGATATTCAGGAATTAATATTTAAACATTAGAAGGAATTTTTATATTTATCTTTCATACCCTTCAAGGTAAATGGGTTCTTATTTTACTTTTTTATAATTTTATTATATCAATTACATACATTAAAATATTTAAACAGTTTCGTATGAAGCACTATATGCCATGATATGTTGACCTCCATTTTATTGGGATGAAGTTGGTTAAAGGAGGTTTTTATTCCAAAAAAATGTGGATGGGATGTTAGAAAATTCAATGACAATTCCAACCCATATTAATGAATCTCAATAAAGGGAAAAAGGTGTATTGATAATAAAATGAAATATTTTGAATTTAACATTTGAGATCATGATTCAATGAATGTATCCCCATCTAAGGGTTTTATAAGGTTTGGTAAGAAATGGAAAATAGGCCCCATATACATTGGAACTATTGGATTTCTAGAATAAATTTGAGTTTTGGATTACCATTTGGAAATGACACTAAGTATCTTTAAAGTGAATGATGTCTTCCATATGTATTTGTAAATGAAGTACTAGAAATACCCAAAGCATGTGATCACCTCTGAGGAAAATGAATTCCAACATGATCTATCTTACTCTGAGGTTCCTATTCAGATTCTTGATAATATAGAACATGTGTTTAGGAATCATATGACTTTACAGGTAAAGTAACATTGGGGAAATCATTACATAGAAGAGGAAACACGAGAACCTGATGAAATTATAAAGAAATACTAGCCATATCAATACATAAGGTTAAATTATTAAAACATAAAGGATTAAAAAATTTCCATTTTTTATTAATATAAAACATCAAGATTTTATTGAATGTTTCTTTAAAAAAATTAATTTCATTGACGTATTGTGTTTTATGAAACACCATGTCTTAATAAAACACAATCCATTATGAAAAATATTATTATTTGATCGTTAATTTTTTTTTGTCAAAATTTAAAAGTATGATAAAACTAAATATATTATTAAAAACATATGTCTTGAGATTTAATCATTTATAATAATTTATTTATAAATAAAAATAAATAAAAATAAAAAGTAAATTAATTTTATTACAGAAAAAATGTTTTTATTAGAACAAATTTTTTTTATAAAAATAATTTAATATAATTACTACTGGTGAATTATTTTAAAAAACGTTATATATTTTATATTTAACACAATTTTTTAACATTGTATAAAATTATTTCTTTAAATTTGATAAGAAAAAAAATAAGCTTTTATGTTGTTATATATTTTTTACAAAGCTTATCTTATCGGATTTTAGACTATTATGTTTAAAATATTCTATTCCACTTATAGAAATTGAATTTTAAAAATGTATTCCATATTTGGAATTAGAATGTTCAAATTTTGTAATTAGGCCACTTTAATATTTGATCGATGTGAATATTAATTGTGCTCAAATTTGTTATCTCAATAAAGGTTAAATTGGGATAACCTATTTTAAAATTAAGTGATAAGGTCATAATATTTCAAGTTAATTATTATTGGATGATGTCAATTAATCCATTTTTACCATAGGCTCGAACTTTATTTGTCTTATGGACACTTTTCCATGATAATTACTAATATAATATTTAAATCAAAGAATGTTACAAAATGTCACTCTTTTAGTTTTAAATATCTCTTATTGGTTCAAAAATGAAAAAAAAAGTTCTCAACGAGTATAAATGAATGTTATGAGAATAATAAATTATTTTTTATTATTTTTATTTATTTGTAATTTTTAGTTATTAAATAAATACCTTAAATTCTTACACAACTATGAAACAATATTTATTCAATTAATAAAAAATTAAAATAAATAATTTTAATAATATTAAAAGAGATATATCTAGAGTGATTTATAGTATTACATGAATATATTATATTAATATTATATATTAGTGTTCTGTTAAAATATTATATTTTAATTAAAACTTTGTTAATATGTATTTTATGAAAAATTAAATGAATAATTTTAAAATTTACATTAATGATATTTTATCAAAATGATATTTTACTTTTACAAATCATAAAATTCTAGAAAGATTACAAGGTGGATAAGATATGGTTGAAAATTCATCCATTTTCCATTTTTTGTTAATTATATACATATATGTGATATTAAATCCTCTTTTATTTTAAAAATATGTTACCACAGTAAGGTTAAATAAGATTTACTGAGGGATTAAAACATAAGATATGGTATAAAATATGACGTAAACCTATAAAACTTTTATTGTTTGATAATATTAAAACCACATACTAGACTATATTTTAATATATTTTCATTTATATGAATTTTGGTTGAAAATGACTTAATAATATTGAAATTATTTTAAAGCGTCCATGTGTTCTCATTGCCTCCATTGTAAATGGACACCACATTATCTCAATTATTCACAACACAATGAGTTATCTAAATCAACATAAAAAATAAATTTTTTATTAAAAAATACTTATAACATTTCAATTGGTAGTTATATTCTCTAAATACCAACCCAATATTCCATAAGAAAGTATCAAAATGATGTATCCTGAAGAAGAGGTAATCGTCCAACCCAACCTCTTTCAATTTATTACTTATTTTACCTTATCTAAAAAATGGTATTATCCTAAAATAATAAATTTTGTATATATAATATATTTAAATTTTATAATTATTATGAATAAAAAATTATCCACCCTCTATATCACCCAATGATAAGTGAAACAAATCGCTAGTGTGTAGGTAGGACTTAACGGTTCCACATAGAGATACAATATATTTTTCATACCAATTATCATTGGATAGAAATTATGACTGGTTTGATGTTTATATATTATATTTATGAAATAACTATTCTTCTATATTTATATTATCAAACATAACATCATTCCATCCAATACACTAGAAAATGATAATGTCTCTCTTGTGTATGTGTGTACTATAACCTCTATGAAGCGATGTGACTCGATTTTTATTAATGAGTTACATGGATGGTAATGATGCGCTATTTAAAGACACATAAAATAATATATGATATTACAATGGTTTTGGGAAGATTAAATATTCTTAAATATTCTTTCATTCCATCCATTAAAAATAGATAAAAAAGCATTCTCAGGTTTGTATGACTAATCATATCTAATATTAATGTACATGAAAAAAGACTATCAAACCAAATTAAACCTGAAAAATAAAAAAGTAATCACCTGGAATAATGATTTTATAATGAATTATTAAAAATGGGAGATAAAAGTTTATAAGTAAATAATCCATATGAAATATATGAGTATAGTTCTATGATATATATATACTGAATCTATTTTTATTAAACTGTAAATTTGGACATGAATGAAAGAAATTATACTAGAGGTAAGAGTTTATTTCACAATCTCATCATTATTTAGGTTTTTTTGTGTATATATATCCCTCGAGATACTTTTTTTCTATTTCCATCATAAAACTAATATATTTTACATTTATCTTGTTATTCATGATCTTTTAATTTAATTTTACCATTTTAAACTATATTTTCTAAAAAATATAGAGAAAATTGCTTTAAGAAACGATGTCATTATTTCACTATTCAGTAGAATATCCTTTCTCCTAAATGTCCATGTTTCCTAAAAATGCATTCAAGAACATTTTTTATTTTCTCCAAGGATTTTTTTCATGTCATTTTAGATTTTTTTTTTACTTTTTCAAAAATGGTTTAAAAGAAAAATTCTTTTTTTTAAATATTACATTTTTTACATCTTTACAAAAGTGTTAAAAAAATTTAACTTACATGACCTGAACATAAATTCTCTCTATCTTGACTAATGATTTCATTTAATTTTTCTTTATATGTATATAATTTTATTTTAAAAGAAAATAATTTTCTTAATATTTTGGATTTTTTATTAGTAACAAATTATTTCAAATTTGAAAAATAGTAATTTCCCCATGAAAGTTTCTAGTGATCAATTAAAATTATTTTCATCTATGTCAACATCCTATTATGAATCATATGAGTCAATAAGGTTATAATAGTATGATACCATCCACCATATATATTTGGAAGGTTTAGGATTAGTTTTACTTTGGATTTACTATTTTCATAACAATCTCTATATTACTCTGGATAGTTTATGATTATAATAATATATTAATATATCATATTATAGTTTTTAAATATGAATATTTATGTTGATTATGTTTCACCCCTTTTGATATTAAGGATGAATTTTAATTAATATGTTATGGGTGGGGACCTCTATATCCACTTTATGGATCGGTACGTCTTGTGAAATAAACTAGATTGGATTTTGGCTAAGTCAAGTCATATTTATTTAGATGTCCTGGAAAATGGACTTGATGGTATTTTTAGATGACTTGGTAGAAGGCATAAATGGAAAATTTAAGATGTCTCTTGTTTTCAATTATATCACAATGAAAATAGATATTTATTTCCATGTTATTTTTTTATATCCCAGATAGGTTTCTATCACATGAGAATTTTTTATGTAATTATTTGATCACTATTTATACATTATGTATTATTTATACTTTATTTTCGTTCCTCCATTTTCATACCCTCTCTAGGGATCATAGTTTATCCGTTTCTTTTCTACCCATTCCTATATATACTAGGAAATGTGTTATAATTGGCTTGTAGGTTATTCTAATTGTAATTTTGGTGTACCCATTGAATATACTATGTTATGTTTTAATAGATTCAAATGTTATGTTAAATTCAGGTATTTATTTATTTTTACATGAGTACAAAATAATTTTTTCCTATTGAATCTGATAACATCTATATAGATAAAATTTAATAATGTAACCACCGGCTCTAGGCTACTTAATTTGGGATATTTACAGCCTATTAAGATAATAAATGGTATAACTGAGAAGATAATTGACATTTATGATTTAATAGTTCGATGAACCCATGTTTCATGAATTCAAATAAGGTAAAATCATATTATAATAAAGTAGTTTAATTTTAAGGAGTTTATTTCATTTTTTAATCCAATGAAATGGTATAAAATAATGTAAAAGATAAAAATGTATTTCAAATTATTTGGTTAATGAAATAATTAAAATTTCAAAGAAATTTTTCTAGGGAAACATAATAATGTTGAATATTTTTACTCCACTAATTGATAATCTTTGATGAATAGGGAATCACAATTTCATTATAGAATAAATATCAATTATGGAAGGGAAACTAAAATCCACAAATTAATGTTTTAATTCATTCACAATATAACGAGTTATCGAAATATGATGATAGTATTAAAACAGTAGACAAATTAGTGGACGAGGAGAATAATTTTTATGGATAAATAAAAACTACATAAATATACCTTTATAGAATAAAGTTATTGATAAATTAGTTACAGAGAAAAACAATAGAGTTTAAGAGGAGGCAATAACTCATGGAATTCTTGAATGAAAATTGGATTATTAAAATGGATACTTGGCCATTAAAAATAATAATTTTATTTTTTTTAAATAATCATTGTAGAGACCCTAAGCTCGACATACATGGACATTAAATTAATTTTTTGGAATACTTAATACATAACAAAAATAGACACACAAGGACCGTAATAGTTTAGTGTATTTGGAAACTTGGAATTCAATCTTCTAATCGTGGTGAAAGATCTTCAACATCTCCTATAAAGATCTTCCACTTTTTGTTTCCTTACCTAAAACCTTTATTTTTATCCTGGGGGAAAATATAACATAAAAAGGGTGAGCTCAAATGCTCAGTAAGTTTAATCATGTATAAAATAAAACATACCATATACATTTGAACTTAAAAAGATGAACATAATGTTTAAACATCAAAATCTTGAGCAACGACATAAAACATTGAAGTACATAAGGCATAAATCATAATGGAACATAAACCATGATAAAATAGCATGGGAATAAAACATGTGATTGTGGAATCCATTAATCATGTGTAATGATTTCTATAGTAGCCAAGGCATTGTTGCCAAGACCATTTTAGTGGACAAAGTCCCTTTCTGAATCGAGTTCACTCCTCGTTTCAGTCCTGTTTTTCTGAACCTGTTTAACCTGCCATTCCAGCCATGTCTATATCATGAGATATAAAATCTTTACCCAATGCATTTGAGGGAGATATAGGTCCCACCCATCTCATAATGAAATCATTCTTACCTGTGCCACAAAATAAACATACATCATTCATAATAACCCAATAAATAAAATGGGTTTCATAAAAATCATCACATCATCACATCATCAGATAATCCATATAAAAGAAATGGATATTATTTCCTAATATGAAAAGAGAAACCATGTAAATCATAGAGACATTATACTGGAAACATACACATATGAAAATAATGTCATCTCAGATAGAAAATGGTTTTGATAAAACACTTGAAATGAATTCCTAAGGAAAATATCCTTTTTTCTTCAAAATCATTTTCTTTTCACAAAATGTCATGCAATTTTAAAAGAAGAGGATTTTGTTGAAAATATTCATGAAATCTTTTGGAGTAATCTTCATGAGAATATGGCTTTATAAAACCGTAAAAATCCATTCGTGCTGTATAAGTTAAAAGAACATTATTCTCGTACTTTTTCCGGAAAAGTCAAAAAAGTACCTCGTAACGTAAACAAAAGAAATATTCCTTACATACCATGTAGTAAAAATAAAAAATGGGTAAAAAGGACTTTAAACATTCATAAAAACATTTTTATAAAATTTGGACATGGATGATAAATATAACCCCAGTAAATACTTACGAATAAGCAATCTCGGATAAAAATGAGATTTGAAAAATTATCCCTTACCTTAGGTCTGATATGCTTCGTACGTATCCAAACCTCCTGTATAATGATTTAAATAATGTCATTGACTTATTACAGAATCATATTAATTTTTATAATATCATATATGTTTCACTTATGACTTTATATTACCCGTTCTTTTGTAAATTCCATGTTAAAGCAGCGTTTTGGGTAAAATCATTTTATTTATCGTATGTGTTTCGACTTTTCGTTCTTGATATTATTACTTATATCCTGATTTATATAATTACAGAATGTAAAAAATGATTTACATATAATATATATTCATCATATACATATATATAATATAGATCGATAAAAGGAGTGAAATACACTGTTCATGGAGACGGTAGGCCATACGTACGCATGAACGCTGTTTTCGTTTCCCTTTTGAATTGAATGGAATTAAGTAAATGACATACATATATGTATATATACATAAATACAGTATCATTATTATGTCATATATTTCATTATTATTCAATGTATATACTTTATAATCATTCATGAATGGTTAACGTGGATAGTGAATCTCATCGCATCGTGGAGACGGTAGTCCGTACATACGCACGAGCGATGACATCATTCCCAAGATTGTGGAATTGTATTAAAGTGTATGTATAATATTAAAGAATTAATATCACTTTACAATAATCATATATATTCATTACTTTCACCCTTATACCCATCCAAGTAAGGTAGTGGTGGAAAATAGATTACACCACGGCGTGGAGATGGTATTCCGTACGTACGCACACGCGGTGATTTCATTTTCCGTTGGATGGATAGATGGTGAAATATGGTTGTTTCATACTTATAATAACATATAAGTATATTATTGATACTGATGTTATTACCTCATAATGAAAAAACTAAAAAATAAGAAGTGGAAAAAGAAATAAAGTTGAAAGAATCGGTAATGGACATTACCTCTTCTTTGAAGCGCCTCTTTGAGACCTCCTCTTAGGGCACTAAAATTGGTCTTTGAAGAAGACCATGACCTCTATTATGTTTCTATGGAAGTGAAGAAGAGAATTTTGCAGGGGTTGGCCGATCTTGAAGTCTCAAATTGGTGTGAGGAGGAGAGGGATGAGGTTCCCTTTTATAAGGGAGGAGAGGGGCACCTTTGGAATTCTTAAAAATATTAATTTATAATAAATCTAAACCACTTAAAAACCTCCAAAAATGACTCATATCCTAATATTAGATGATATAGGGTTGTAATAGCATCAACAAATCAAATTTATACATTTTAGGAATTTATTTTAAACATTATCAACTTGATTTATCCTAATTTAATCAATTTAATTTTATTTGTGGTAATAACATTCTAAAATTTAAATTATAACAAATAATTAATTATTTGTTTTGAATTATCCATAATTGGATATTTTATAACAATTTATACCATATAAATTTTAATTTATAATATTTAAATATATTTGTGATTTTTAAACAATTTTATAATATATTATTTTTATAAAATAACAATAGTGTCAATTTTGACACTATTCATTTATTTGAATTTAAATAAAATATATACAGAATATATGTTCGAAATAAAAGCTTTAATAGAATCAAAAAAGGTCATATGTATCTATGAAATTATTTTAGCACATTAAATAGTTCATATAATATTTATTTTATTATTTTTAAAACCATTTATTTGGTTTATCTCTTAATAAAATAATTACTACATCATTTTTGTATAATTATTTAATATACTTATTTGTTGCATAAAAATTAAAAATAAAATCCTATTATGAAGATAAATATTTTAAATTTTATAATAATACTTTTACTCGAATTTATCATCTTAAAATAACAATATTTAAATTGTTATATTTATTAAATTATGAAGGTGACAACTTTGCCATCATTTAAAATAAAATAATATTAGTGTCATAATCGATTTTATAAGGCTACAAATGGTCAAATATTCTACCATTGGATGACTAGGGTTTACATGTACATTACCAATAAGTTTTGGTCAGGGTTTTAGGCATTTTATGGTTACTATTAGTTTAATAAAAACTATATTCTTGATTTTTCACTAGATAAACAATTTCTGCATCACTATTGTGTTACAATTAATGATAATTATTTAATCCCGAAAAATTATAAATAAATTTATATGATGTAGATAATTTCATAATCTTTCTGTAGACTATTCATGTTCGAAGTTTCAGGACGTTTATCACTAAATTACTATTAATATACTTATAAGACTTAAGAGAGTGACATGTTGTCACTTCTTTGGTTTTAATACAAATTAAGTTATTTTCATAAAAAAAAGTCCATTAAATGATTCTAATCCAACCCTTAGGTGATATTGGTCGACTTTTAGTCATCCAATAGGATTTTACCAGGTGTTAGGGTAATTTTATAATCTTATATTTACCCTTAATTACCTGATTTACCTTTAACTATGGTAAATAAAATTTACCGTAGTTACTATTCATAATGCCCAAAAATAAAAAATAGTCTATTAATATAATTTGGACCCACTGATTACAAATATGGAATCCATTTTTCCAAATTCAATACACAGAAGTTTCAGAAATTAAATTAAAATTAATCCCGTTGTCGAAAGAAAACGGGTTTTTGTTTAAAAAATTACAAAAGATTGAATTGATTTAACCTACGAATTCAAAGTAAAATCAATGCTAATGACATACATTATATTAAATGGTAAAAATATATTCTATTTATACTTTAAGACCATTAAATATTATAATTTATCCACATAAATTATTACGATGAAAAAATTTGTTTTTAATTAAAATATAGCGTGTTTTTACTATTCATTAAAATATGAAAGTCATCAGAATAACATGAAAATTGTATCCAAGGTAAAATTTTATATCCTTATTCCAAATAATAATTTTATTTTGTAAAATTGAACTTATAAACTTGTCAAAAACTAGATTTAAAGTGGGTGCGCCATCAAAAGGCAACAAAACTGCATTTTTTGAAAAATACTTATTTTACCCGAAAAATTTATTTTGTTCACATAAAATGTTTTAGAAATTTTATATGATGAATAATAATTTTATAAAATTGAAAATTTAGTTAATACTATTCATAACGGCTAGTTCATAATAATATTATAATAATATATCGTTGTTTCGTAAAACTCGGTATTGCGTACAACACACGCTATCGAGGAAGGTTGCGATTGCGTGTAATGCAAGCCAAGTCAGGGTTCCATGTTGTGCAAGAATCCTTCATTGTTTCATATAACAGAATCCAACCATATTTTATTTATACATTTAATATATATATAAATATAAACATACTCAATGTTGCGTAGAATGACTATTATAAAACGAACTTGAAATTGTGTGTAAGACGATCCAAGAATAGTGTTGCATATACTGCAAGCTAATACGGTGTTGTGTATAGTACAATCTAAACTTGGTGTGGTGTATAATAGAAGAAATAAATGAAATTAAAAGAATACTTTTCATAAAATTTCGGGGTGTCAGAATCATGATCAGTCAGATGTGAAGAATATTGAAAATAAATGTTCAAATAAATTATGTGATAATAGATTATTTTATAAATCATGAATGAAAACCATGTAATATATTTATTTACATTTTCATTCATAAAATATAACGTAAATTTTTAATAAGATATTGTGGATGAAGTATAACAATACTTAAAGAATTATTGGAAATATTTAAAAAATTCAGTCCTATATATCAAATAAATATCAAATCTAGGTATGTTGGATATTATTTCAACCAAATAACATGAGAATTTTACATTTATACATCATAAAATTATTATAGAAACACAATATTATAAAATAAATTACGGAATCAATGAAAATAATGTGAATAAAATAATACTTATAAAACATATGTGACAAACCTATTTTAATTAAATGTGGTGGAACTAATAAATCATAATACAGTTGAGTTTTTAGGAAGAATAAGGACACTCATAATTTAAGGAATGGTAAATTTTTACAAAAATAATCATTAAAAATTACACTTTTATAATCCGAAGATATTTTTTTAACCCAAATTATATCATTCTAAAGGGTGGTATTTGTTCTTTATAGTGTGTGATCCCAAATACGATGTGTGGTGGCATAATTTATCACTCCTAAATATAAGGCAGGTTTAATAATATAGTTGCTTAGGGTTATAATTCCTTGATATTATATCTTTAAATAGGAATATTCATTAAATTACACAAACACATGACAGAGGGATATAATAGTTTATTGTAATTATAAACACAGAACACGATTTTCTAATCTGGTGAAAGATCTAAAATATATATCCTGAAGTTATTTATATTTAGTAATATTCATATACTTAACCTACATAATGAAATTATTTAAAACCATGTAATGTAAACATAATATAGGGTGAGAACAAATGATTCGTAAGGGAAAACATGGTAGATACGTAACCATAACACGATTGTAAGGGTTTGATAACATGAGAACAACATTTCAAAAGAATAACCAGTATATCAATGATTATAATCTGGAGTAATGGAATAAATATTGGAATTTCATAAGATATTAATAACAATAAAACAAAATTACATGATCCATGAGCGGATAAAATTTTCATAATATATAGATTTGTGGTATACATATATGAAAAATATATTTTATTTAAATGATACCCATGATGTCATTAATAACATGTTAGGTTTTAGTTAACAACTAGTGTATCCTCTTTAGGAAATGGATGATCTTATCTGTAACCTCTTTCAGGATTTCGATTACCTCTCATGTACCCTTTGTGCTTATATAACATTAATTATTACCCAATTCATTAGAGGAATACATAGGTACCCCTATCACATAATGAAAGTCAAATATGTATTTTCCCGATGACCATAAAAAATTAATCACATCATAACTCATTAAAAGAAATGGGTTTCATAATCATTTTATCACTTCCTCAAAGCAGAACCCGTGGAAAAAGAAACTGGTTTCATAAGAAATTATAGATGGTATAACATAAGGAAAATAAATGGGTTTCACAAAAAAACTTCTCAATATAAGAATTAATTTATAAGGAATGTTTAATAATATTATAATTGGTTAAAATGACTAGTAAATCATTAGTAACATAAATGGAATAAATTTATATGAAAATTGATTTTTAAAGAAAAAACAACTTGAACGCTTCATGAGGAAAATAATATTTCTTTAAAAATCAATTTTTTAAAACATAAAAAATATTTCAATTCCATTTCTTAGAAATTAACCTTGAAATCATATAATAGAATCTTTAAAAACCATTTAAATTTTTTCTTGGGGAAAATATCATTCCTACTTAAAAAACTCTTTTTAAAAATACAAACATTTTCAAAGTCATTTTCATTTTGAAATAATTTATATAAATTTTAAAATGTTCCAAAATAAGAGGAAAACACTATTATTGAAAAAAACATAGAAATAATTTATGTCAATATTGAAATAATTGATCTTTCATGTTAGTTAAAAATATTGCTCATGCCATGAATGTTAAAATAGAGTTTCCTTTTACATTTTAGGTAAAATCAAGACATGGATTGTTTGGAAAATAACCTAAAGATTCTTTAAAAAACAATTTCTAAAAATTATAACATGGGTATAAATCAATTTAATAAATACTTATAAAAATTCTGAAACATTTTTGATTTTTTTTTGAAAACATTGTTTTGGAAGAAAAATGATTTTTCCACTAAAGAGAGGAATAAAGAAGATTTTTAAAAAATATATATATTTCTGACTTTTCAGTACATAAATAGTATAAAATAGTGGAAAAATTAATTCCCATTAAAAAAATTGGATAAGAAAATTAATAAGTTTATTGAGAGATATATCATACAAATATATTATTTAAAGGGTAATAAAAAACCAACTCGGTAAACGATGAGATTGTAACATAAAACTCTTACCATTTTGATAACATTAAATTATTAAACCCATGAAGTGGTAACATTAAATACATAAAATATAATTAGAAAAAATAAATTAATTATAATATATGTAAAATGGATTTATATAAACCTCATTAGTATGAACAAGTGCTTAACGTAACATATTTCTCAAAAAAGGAAAATTGAGACAAAAATACCTTGTTGCTTTGGTAATCTTCTGATTCTAAATCACCAATTAATATTTAAATATAAAGAACCATTAAATTTAATTAAACTATAGGGATTCCTAAGATATAATTTCAATGGGTTAGTATATTCAATGCAAAAAAGAAATAAGTTGTTAATTTTCATGTCTCCTAGAAATAAAAGAGTTGCCAGAAACCTCTTAACTGAAGTCTTGAATTCCATTATACAAATTAAAACCTTTTTTATAATATATATGTAAATTATACATATACTTAAGAAATATATTTATATAAATCATACCATATATTATTTATTTATAATGTTTTTACTAATTTATTAAAAATCTCATGTTAATGTTACATTTTTAGAAATAAATGCATTATATTTTTTGTAGATTTTATGATTTTTTATTTTTGGAAATTTTTCATTGAACATGGTTACATAATGTCATTAATTTTATCTATAATATAAATATAATATTATATATATAGTAATCTGTAAAATATAATTATAAGAAATGAAATACGCCATTCATGGAGATGGTAGGCAGTACAAATGCATGAACGTTGTTTCCATTTTATCAAAATATTGAATGAATGAAAATTAAATGTCATTATTTAATTATAAAATAATTTTTATTTTTTAAACATATCATATTTTAATATAGACCATTCTTATTTCATTCTATGTCAAGCTTTAATGAATCGCATCGCTTTACGAGGCAGTAGTCCACCATACACACATGCAACATTATCGTATCTACTAAAAATGGAATTCATTAAGGAATGTGTGATATAATAATTTTAAAAGAATATTAATATCTTAACTATCCCATATAAATAATAAATACATCATTATTTTCAACCATAACTTATGGAAATTGAAATATGAATGGCATTGGTCCATGAGGTGGTAGTCCACCATACAAATGATTGATTATTTCAAAACCATTTTGATAGAAGTGGTGATAGTTATAGTTCATGAAATTAAAATAGAAACATATCAATATATAGAAGATAATTAGGTTATTATATCAAAATATTTTAATAATGATAGATGTAGTTGGAGGAAGAAAGAAAATAAAAATTCTCGATGAAGAACATTATATCTTTTTCTAGTAATATCCTTGGCCTTATATAAAAATCCTTCCAATACTGGAATTATGAATATATATGGAATCTCGTGTAAGTGTATTTAATTTTTTATGTGGTTTGGGTAGGTATTTTATGAACCAAAAGGTTTTAATTTTGTGAATAATATAAATTTCAGTGTCCTTTTATAATTGTGAAGGATTGGCATTTTGGTAAATACACAAAAATATTCAATAATGGGAGGTCACTCACACATCATGTGGTGAAAATATTGATAAATAATATAGGGAAGAGATGATATTGTTAATAAACACCACCAAAAAAATACATGGTTTTTAAATTTAATTCCATATCCATTATGGTTTACTCAATTTTACATTTTTATCATTCATCGCAGAAACTAGTTTGATTTTAACATCGGAATTTAATATTATTTTAAAAAAATAAGAAGTTACTTATTATATATTTTATATATATTGGTATTAAATATGAAATACAATTTAAAAAATAAAAAATTAATTTCTATTGAATTTTATATTTATGAAAAGTGCAAGCAACATGAAAAACTCCCTTTTAACCGCAATGACATTAACTAATTTTTATATGTTTGTAAAAATAAATAAATTTTTTTTTGATGAAATTATTATATATTATTAATTATTACTATTAATATATATTCTTTAATTTTGAAAATTCCATACACATAAGTGGTAAAATTTAGTTTTAAATTAATCTTATATATGTGATGAGAAACTGGGTTTTTAAAGTTAAAATGTTAATGTTTTTATATTATTTTATATTGAAATTCAAAATGAAATTGGTTCCAATGAGCTAAATTGGATTAATTAATGTATAATTGAACTAAAATTACTTTAAATCAAATTTAAAATATAATTTATCTTCCGAAATAAATTAAATGAAAAGTAAATTTTCAAAACTGTTTTGATATAAGTGGTGATAGTTATAGTTTAAAAAATTAAAATAAAAAACATATCAATATATAGAATATAATTAGTTTATAATATCAAAATATTTTAATTATAATTGATATAGTTGGAGGAAGAAATAAAATAAAAATTCTTGATGAAGAACATTATATCTTTTTCTAGTAACATCTTTGGCCTTATATCAAAATCCTACCAAGATTGGAATTAGGAATAGCTATTGAATCTCATGTAAGTTAATTTAATTATTTAGGTGGTTTGGGTTGGTATGTTTTGAAACAAAAGGTTTTAATTTTGTGAATAAGATAAGAGTGGGTGTCCTTTAATAATTGTGAAGGAGTGGCATTTTTGTAAATATACAAAAATATTCAATAATGGGAGGTCACTCACACATCATGTAGTGAAAAAATTGATATATAATAGAGGGTATGGATTATATGGTTAAAAAAACCTCCAAAAAAATACGTGGTATATAAATTTAATTCCATATCCATTATGGTTTACTCAATTTTACCATTTTATCATTCACCACGGTAACTAGTTTGTTTTTAACACAGAAATTTAATATTTTATGAAAAAACAAAAAAATTAATTATTAGATATTTTCTACATATTGGCCTTAAATATGAAATCCAATTTACTAAATAAAAAACTAATTTCTATTGAATTTTATTTTTAAAAAAGTGCAAGAAACATGCAAAACTCTCATTTACCCATAATCACATTAATTATTTTTTATCAATTTCCAAAAAAATTTAATGATTTTTTGGATGAAATTATTATATATTATTATTATTAAAATTTATAATTTATTTTTGAAAATTCCATACACATAAGTGGTATAATATAATTTTAAATTAATCTTATTGAGGTGATGAAAAACTGGGTTTTTAAAGTTAAAATGTTAAAACATTTACATTGTTTTATATCAAAATTCAAAATGAAATTAATTTCAATGAGATAAATTAGATTAATTTTTGTATAATTGAATAAATATTACTTTAAATTTAATTTAAAATATAATTTATCTTTATAAATAAATTAACTAAAATGTAATTTTTTAAATAAAATTCACTATTTTTCACTATTCATCAAAAATTGAATATTTTCGATATAATCTCAAAATTTCACCTTAATATAATTTTTACATGATGATTTAAAAAATTATGTTTCATTATAAAATAAATTTTCCAAATTTAATATAAGGCCCCAGCCTTAAACCTTAATTAATCTTGAGTTATTACAAGATTACACGTTGAGGATCTTTTCGGGTTTAGAGTTTTAGAGAATTAGATCATAAAACTTGCATTGCATTCCACATATAAACAAAGTGGTTACATAAAGATAGTATTCTTCATTCCCATCAATGGAAACACATTTGAAAAAAAACATGGATTCTTTTTGACACATCCTTGACCCTATCATCTTATCATGTACCTTTCCCTTGACCTGTGAAAAACATTTCAAAAACATGGGATGAGCATAAAAACTCAGTATGGGTTATAAAAACATGGGAAGGAAACATGAGTTCATATATACATGAGAATGAAATCATACTATACCCATAAAACATAGGCACTTTAACATACCTCATAAAATCATGAATAAATCATAGAAACCATAAGACATAAAGGTAACTTGAGGCATTCATAACATTCTTACGTAGGGAGTAACCCTCTTGGTTATGTTTGGAATACCCATCACAGTATATTCCCTAAATCTCTTCGGAGAAACCTTAACGTTTCACTCCTTCGCGTTACCCAATGCATTGGAGAGCTATAACGGGCTCACCCGCCCTTAGTTTATCACGGAACCACCCGTCTTCATAATAATTCCCAAGAACAATAACATAATCATATCACATAAAACATGCATAAAGGAAACATAAAATTTCCACATTTCAATCACGAGATATCAATACAACACATTGATATAAAAACATTATGAAAACCATTTTCAATACTTTAATAAAAGAAAAGTAAAATATGGTATTTATCTTTCTTTTAAAAAGAAGGTATGGCTTGTAGAGGAAGCCGAAAGTCAAATACCGGTCACGACGGCGGAGAAGTCGTTGTCGCCGCATACGTACGACAAAAACATTCCCTTTTGTCATTTAGTAAATGCTTTGTATAAAAAAGATTCCTTTTGAATAAATGTAAAAGTCAAAGGGGTTTATACACTATATAAAAGAAAGTTGTGTATAAAATAAAATATGCCTCAATGAAAGGAGATTGAGACGAAGTCCCATACCTCATATCCGACTTGACCCGACCGTTCTTTAATATCCTGAATAATAAACTTGAGTTAATCTCTACTTGATTATGAATCTTTTTCAAGTTAATTATTCCTTTTATACCATGTTATGAAAATCATGTAATCAGTTATGTTAATAATGTTCATTTTGTCAGTATTTGGTTCTTAAGTCAAAAATAGACTTCTTACACTTACATGTTGTTAATTTGGTCAAAGGTTCATTATATCCAGAATGGTATTCATGATGTAGATATAATATATGTCATATATATCCAGTACATACATGCATTTATAATATTACATAATCATTTAGAGGTAAGAAATGAAATGCACCGTTCATGGAGACGGTAAGCCGTACGTACGCATGAACGCTACTTTCATTTCTATTTCATATTTTATAGAATGGAATCATAATGATATAAGAGTATATTATAATTCCAGTTTAATAACATATATAATCTCATTAACTTTATCCTTTACACATCCCATATATGGTATTAACGAATCAAATCACTTTCAGGGGGCGGTAGTCCGCACTTCCTAAAATGAAGATATCGTGTTTACCCATAATGGAAACCATAAAGGTATGCCCAAAATGAAAAAAAAAGAAGCTTAAGGAAAACATAAACATATTATATATCATATATAAAAATAGTGACATCATAATGGCCTCCTTTGAAGGTGTTAAATGAGTATTGAACAATCATCGTTTCGGGAGGCATAATTTCGCCATCCACGGAAACCGTATGTTCTTTAACCATTTGATGTAGTTGTGTGAGAGTGTAGCTCAAATAAATCTTATAACAACATCCTAGTATACTTAAGATACTGGTGTTCTTACAAAAGAAGTAAATAAAAAGATTTTAGGGGGTTGGAGAAGCAAAATAAAACAAATGAACATGAGAGAAAGGATTACCTTTAAAAGTGTAACTCCTTTTGATTTGAGCCTAAAGGCTTAATTTGAAAGGCTTCTGCCCAAGGGGAATCCTCTAGGATTAGGAGAGGGATGTGGAGAGAGTAAATGGGCAGGGTTTGGCCGAGCCAAAGGCTTGAAGAGTGTGTGAAATGAGGTAGAGGTGGGGGCCTTTTATAGGAGGAGAGGAGGGGCACTTTTGGAAAGTAAAGAAATATTACTTTATTTGAAAATGTGTTTCGGTTTTAAAAGGTCCCACATTGATATCATTCGTGGATAAGGTGATAAGGGTTCGAAATACACTCATCCAATTGGTTTTGGACATGTGTAGTTCATATATTTTACATTATCTTTCTATTTTATTTAAATCGTCAAATAATGATGTCATCGCTGCATCATTATTATGTCATAAATAATTAAATTTATTTAATGTCTAAAAATTATAAAACAAATACTATGATATATGAAATATTTTTACCTTTCCAATGACTATTTATAAACAAAATTTTGACTTGTATAACCCCAATTAAAAATTGTTTTCGTAAAACATATTATGTTTGTGTCATTTTCACTTTAACATTAAATAAAAAGTAATTTATGTCATTTCCTAACAAAAGTGGATCCATGGGGTCCCCAAGTTGACCCATGGAATGTCATGGTCGGCCATGACACAAACAATGAGGTTGGGACATGTGTCTAGGTCATTTCATTTTATTAAAGTATTATTTATACCTTAAACTACACTAATTACCACTAATCGTGATTAAGAACTTAATAAGTTACTATTCACCAAAAAATTATTATAATCTCATTGAACCATATTTTACATACTAATGACAACCATGTATGTCGGATTTTCAAAATTCAATACACATTAGTGGTAAACTTTCATTTAACCGAAAAATCAGTTTGCTTGATTATCACTTAGTGGTTTCACTATTCATCAAAAATTGGAGTTTTTCAGAAAATTACCAAAAATTCAACCTAAGCTATATTTGATATTCCGAATTCAAAAATGAAGTCTATTTTAAAAAATTCAAATAATATATGTCACATTAATTAATTTAATAATTAATTCCCGCTGCCAGAGCAAATAGCATGTTTTTACAAAACAATATGTATCAAAAGATTGACACCAGTTTAAGTCTAATTTCAAAGTGAAATTGATTCCAATAACCACCATTGGATAAAATGGTAAAAATATATTCTAATTTAAATTCAAAACAAATTCAAAACATAATCTAATCATATAAATAAATTAGATTAAAAAGCAGTTTTGATGTAAAATGCAGTATTTTTCACTATTCATTAAAAAATGAACATTGTCAGAAAAATACCAAAAATTCACACAAGGTAAATTTTGATGTCCCAATCATAAAGGATAAGTTTATTTTGACAAACATAGTTTATAAAATTGTCAAAATATAGATTCAAAAATGGTTTGCCATCAAAAGGCAGTAAAACAATCTTTTAAGAATATTAGTGTATTCCATGCATAAGATTGTATTTATTTTCATTTTAAGCCTCTATAACACTATCTTAATCATTAATAGACATAGATTAAAATATCTATTATTCATTACTTACATGGGATGTTACATCCTTCCCCCCTTTAGAAAATTGTGTCCCCGCAATTTATTTACTTATCTAATAAATGGGGGTACTTATCCCTCATTGCATTTTCAGATTCCCATGTTGCCTCTTCAATCATGTGGTTTTTCCACAAAACCTTTACCTGGTGAATCACTTTATTCCATAACACTTGCTCCCTGTGGTCAAGAATCTGGACCGGTTGTTCCTTATAAGATAGGTTCTCTTCTAGCTGAACTACCTCTGGACTCAAAACATGAGATGGATCTGGCATATACTTTCTCAACATCGAAACGTGAAAAACATTGTGTACCTGAGATAAACTCGGAGGTAAAGCCACTCAGTATGCAACTGATCCAACTCTCTCCAGAATTTCGTATGGTCCAATGAACCTTGGACTCAACTTTCCTTTCTTACCAAATCTCATCACTCTTTTCCAAGGAGAAACCTTGAGAAAAACATGATCACCTACCTCGAAAGATAGATCCTTCCTCCGGTTATCCGCATAACTCTTCTTCCTGCTCTGAGTTGTTCTCATGTGTTTCTGAATCAGCTGAACTTTTTCTACCATCTCTTCTACCAATTCTGGTCCCATCAACTTCCTTTCACCCACTTCATCCCAGAAAGCTGGAGTTCGACACCGCTTCCCATATAATTCCTGAAATGGTGCCATCTGTATACTGGAATGAAAACTGTTATTATATGAAAACTCAACCAAAGAAAGATGTTGGTCCCAACTTCCCTGATAATCCATAGAACAATATCGTAGCATATCCTCCAATGTCTGAATTGTTCGTTCTGACTGCCCATCTGATTGAGGATGAAAAGTTGTACTAAAATTTAATTCAGTACCCAACGACTTCTGAAGGCCTTTCCAAAAGTTAGAAGTAAACCTGGGATCACGATCCGATACAATGGAGAGAGGAACTCCATGTAACCTGACTATCTCTTTAAGATACAAACGGGAAAGTTGATCAAGAGAAAAAGTATCTCGTATAGCAAGGAAATGAGCAGACTTGGTCAAGCGATCAACAATAACCCAGATTGCATTATTACCTCGAGATGTCTTCGGTAATCCAACAACAAAGTCCATGGATATATTCTCCCATTTCCACTCTGGCACTGGTAAAGGCTGAAGCATCCCTTTCGGTAACCACCGCTCTGCTTTAACCTGCTGACAAGTCAAACACTTCACAGTAAAATCAGCAATATCTCTTTTCATTCCATCCCACCAGTAATACTCCCGCAGATCTCTATACATCTTAGTACTGCCCGGATGAACTGAAAACGGAGAACTATGAGCTTCACATAACAACTATCTCTTCAACTGTGAATCACAAGGCACACACAATCTCTTCCCAAATCTCAAAACACAACCATTATCAATGTTGAATTCATGCAACTTGCCTTTCTGAACCAGCTCTACCTTTTTCTGCAACTCACTGTCTTGCTTCTGTGCTTGCATCATTCTATCTGATAGAGAAGATCTCACTGATACCTGAAACAAAATAGAAGGACTTCCTGCACCAACAACTTCTATGCCAAAGTTCATCAAATCCTTGACCAAAGGATCACGTTCCAACCGCAACATTGTTAATGAAGCATTACTTTTTCGACTCAAAGCATCAGCCACTTTTTTTGCTTTTCCCGGATGGTAATGAATTGTACAATCATAATCCTTGATTAATTCTAGCCATCTCCTCTGTCTCATGTTTAACTCTTTCTGAGTGAATATATACTTTAAACTTTTGTGATCGGTATATATTTCACACTTTACTCCATACAAATGATGCCTCCAAATTTTTAAAGCAAAACCAACAACAGTTAATTCCAAATCATGTGTAGGGTAATTGACCTCATGAGTTTTCAATTGTCGTGAAGCATAAGCAATTACCTGATCATTATTCATCAGGACGCAACCAAGTCCTTTCAATGAAGCATCACTGTATATAACAAACTCACCATTCCTGGAAGGTAGTGCCAAAACTGGATCATTCACCAATCTTCTTTTCAATTCCTGAAAACAATCATCACATTCTTTTGTCCAGATAAACTTAACACCCTTCCGAGTTAGCTTAGTCATTGGACTAGATAACCGTGAAAAATTTCTAACAAACCTTCGGTAATAGCCCGCCAAACCAGGGAAGCTACGAATCTCGGTTACATTTGTGGGTCTTGGCCATTCTTCCAAAACTTTTGTTTTTGCAGGATCAACAGTTATTCCATCTTTAGAAACAATGTGACCAAGGAAAGAAATTTGTTGCAACCAAAACTCACACTTGCTGAATTTCCCATTCAGTTTCTTTTCTTTTAAGGTTTGCAAGATAACCCTTAAATGTTTTTCATGCTCCTCTTTACTTTTAGAAAACACCAAAATATCATCAATGATAACCACCACAAACTTATCCAAGAACTCATGGAAAATTCTATTCATTAAGTCCATGAATACAGCAGGTGCATTGGTTAGCCTAAAAGGCATTACTACAAATTCATAGTGGCCATATCTCGTACGGAACGCGGTCTTCGGAATATCTACCTCCTTTACCTTCAGCTGATGGTACCCCGATCTCAAGTCAATCTTTGAAAAAAAACTGAGCTCCCTGGAGCTGATCAAACAAATCATCGATATGAGGCAAAGGATATTTGTTCTTAATAGTGATATTATTCAAGGCTCTATAATCAATGCAAAGTCTCATAGAACCATCTTTCTTTTTAACAAATAAAACAGGAGCACCCCATGGTGATGTGCTAGGTCTAATGAAAACTTTCTCTAATAAATCTTGCAATTGATCCTTCAACTCTAAAAGTTCAATTTGTGCCATTCGATAAGGGGGTTTTGAAATTGGCTTAGCATCAGGAACTAAGTCAACTGTAAATTCAACTTCCCGATTTGGTATTACTCCAGGAAACTCATCAGGAAAAACATCAGGATACTCATTTACCACTGGCACATCATTAATCTGAACAGTTCCTTTATTTTCAACGACGTGTGCAAGGTAACATTCATTTCCATCTTTTACAAGTTTCTCAGCCTCCTGATATGTTATCAAAAGTAAGGGTTCATTCTTGTAAACAAACTGAAAGTCTTTCTGAAAAGAAACTTCTTTAGCTCTACAGTCAATCTTAGCATGGTAAATAGAGAGCCAATCCATACCCAGGATAACATCAAACTCTACTAGAGGTAGAACAATAAGGTTTGCAAGTAGGTTCTTTCCACAGATAAGGATAGGAAGATTCTTATAAATTCTTTTTGCCTCGACACTTCCCCCAGGTGTTTTTACCAAAAGTTCAGGAGTCATTTCTTGAGATGGTATTCCCATTTTACTAGAAAAGGTTTCAGAGATGAAAGAATGTGTAGACCCCGAATCAAACAACACACTGGCATAATCTGAAAAAACAAACAAAGTACCTGATACTACTTCATTTGATGGCCCGACATCTGCTGAAGTAGTTGCAAAGGATTTCACCACCCCTTTTTGCTTTTAGTCTAACTGCTTCCCATCACTCAAGCTCTTTGTCGGACACTCGTTTGCATAGTGACTCATCTCATTGCACTTATAACATTTCACTAACTGTAAATCAAATTTGTTGTTACCTTCACCTCGATCCTTTTCAGTGCAATCACAAGCCTTATGTCCCATCTTACCACATCGGTATCACTTCCCAGAATTCAGAAGACATTCCCCAGCATGCCTTTTGCCACATTTATCACAAACTGGAAACTTAGTTTTCTTAACATCAGACTTTTTTGAAGAATTCTTACCTTTATCCTGCCACCTCGGTCTCTTCTTCTGCTGGTTGTTATAGAACACTTGGTCATCGGCAAACTCCATTTCCACCTTCTTAGCACATCGAACAAGCTTTTCATAACTTTTAAACTCACGAGAAGCTAATGCCCTTCGATACTTTGGCTTTAATCCTGAGTAAAAACGATTGATTTTACTATCAAGGTCTCGAATAAAATTTGGAGAATACCTTGCCAATCGAGTGAACCTTTCTTCATAGGCAGCCACTGAGTCTTCCTCTTGCCTCAATTCCAAGAATTTCTTTTCCATCCTAAGTCGAACAGCCTTAGGAAAATACTTCTCAAGAAACATACCTTTGAATTCGTCCCAGTGAAGATCCTCAATCTCATCACTATCCCTTATATTTTTCACCATCGACCACCACTAATCAGCTTCACCTTCAAAACGGTATACAGCAAGACTAAACATTTGATGTTCTGAACACCCCATGACATCAAAAATCTTCTCCAGTGCTTTAATCCACCCTTCAGCTAGCACAGGGTCAGATGATCCTCAGAATGATGGTGGATGTTGCCTCATGAAATGTTCCACCACTGACATGTTCCTCTGCGGTTGATCTGGCTGATCTCGTGCATGGATACCACCGCCATTTATCGCTTGAGTCAACTGTTCCATTACTGCAACAAACTGTCCAGTTCCAATTCTGACCATTTCTGGATGCTGATTCGGAAGGTTATTTCCTTCTGTATGCCTTCCTAGCACTGCTTCCCTGTTTCCTCTGCGGAAAACCATTCTGAACAAACATGTCTTAGATGAAGCAACATGGTAATCGTTAAATGATATATCATTTCGAAAAAAAAAATATTTTTGTATAATCATTTAATAGAATTCTAACTCCTAAAGTTATCTAAACCGACCTCTGATACCAACTATAAGGCCCCAGCCTTAAACCTTACTTAATCTTGAGTTATTACAAGATTACACGTTGAGGATCTTTTCGGGTTTAGAGTTTTAGAGAATTAGATCATAAAACTTGCATTGAATTCCACATATAAACAAAGTGGTTACAAAAAGATTGTATTCTTCATTCCCATCAATGGAAACACATTTGAAAAAAAACATGGATTCTTTTTGACACATCCTCGACCCTATCATCTTATCATGTACCTTTCCCTTGACCTGTGAAAAACATTTCAAAAACTTGGGATGAGCATAAAAACTCAGTATGGGTTATAAAAACATGGGAAGGAAACATGAGTTCATATATACATGAGAATGAAATCATACTATACCCATAAAACATAGGCACTTTAACATACCTCATAAAATCATGAATAAATCATAGAAACCATAAGACATAAAGGTAACTTGAGGCATTCATAACATTCTTACGTAGGGAGTAACCCTCTTGGTTACGTTTGGAATACCCATCACAGTATATTCCCTAAATCTCTTCGGAGAAACCTTAACATTTCACTCCTTCGCGTTACCCAATGCATTGGAGAGATATAACGGGCTCACCCGCCCTTAGTTTATCACGGAACCACCTGTCTTCATAATAATGCCCAAGAACCATAACATAATCATATCACATAAAACATGCATAAAGGAAACATAAAATTTCCACATTTCAATCACGAGATATCAATACAACACATTGATATAAAAACATTATGAAAACCATTTTCAATACCATAATAAAAGAAAAGTAAAATATGGTATTTATCTTTCTTTTAAAAAGAAGGCATGGCTTGTAGAGGAAGCCGAAACTCAAATAACGGTCACGACGGCGGAGAAGTCGTTGTCGCCGCATACGTACGACAAAAACATTCCCTTTTGTCATTTAGTAAACGCTTCGTATAAAAAAGATTCCTTTTGAATAAACGTAAAAGTCAAAGGGGTTTATACACCGTATAAAATAAAGTTGTGTATAAAATAAAATATGCCTCAATGAAAGGAGATTGAGACGAAGTCCCATACCTCGTATCCGACTTGACCCGACCGTTCTTTAATATCCTGAATAATAAACTTGAGTTAATCTATACTTGATTATGAATCTTTTTCAAGTTCATTATTCCTTTTATACCATGTTATGAACATCATGTAATCAGTTAAGTTAATAATGTTCATTTTGTCGGTATTTGGTTCTTAAGTCAAAAATAGACTTCTTACACTTACATGTTGTTAATTTGGTCAAAGGTTCATTATATCCAAAATGGTATTCATGATGTATATATCATATATGTCATATATATCCAGTACATACATGCATTTATAATATTACATAATCATTTAGAGGTAAGAAATGAAATGCACCGTTCATGGAGACGGTAAGCCGTACGTACGCATGAATGCTACTTTCATTTCTATTTCATATTTTATAGAATGGAATCATAATGATATAAGAGTATATTATAATTCCAGTTTAATAACATATATAATATCATTAACTTTATCCTTTACACATCCCACATATGGTATTAACGAATCAAATCACTTTCAGGGGGCGGTAGTCCGCACTTCCTAAAATGAAGATATCGTGTTTACCCATAATGGAAACCATAAAGGTATGCCCAAAATGAAAAAAAACAGAAGCTTAAGGAAAACATAAACATATTATATATCATATATAAAAATAGTTACATCATAATGGCCACCTTTGAAGATGTTAAATGAGTATTGAACAATCATCGTTTCGGGAGGCATAATCTCGCCATCCACGGAAACCGTATGTTCTTTAACCATTTGATGTAGTTGTGTGAGAGTGTAGCTCAAATAAATCTTATAAAAATATCCTAGTATATTTAAGATACTGGTGTTGTTACAAAATAAGTAAATAAAAAGAATTTAGGGGGTTGGAGAAGCAAAATAAAACAAATGAACATGAGAGAAAGAATTACCTTTAAAAGTGTAAATCTTTTTGATTTGAGCCTAAAGGCTTCCTTTGAAAAGTTTCTGCCCAAGGGGAATCCTCTAGGATGAGGAGCGGGATGTGGAGAGAGTAAATGGTCAGGGTTTGGCCGAGCCAAAGGCTTGAAGAGTGTGTGAAATGAGGTAGAGGTGGGGGCCTTTTATAAGAGGAGAGGAGGGGCACTTTTGGAAAGTAAAGAAATATTACTTTATTTGAAAATGTGTTTCGGTTTTAAAAGGTCCCACATTGATCGAATTCGTGGATAAGGTGATAAGGGTTTGAAATCCACTCATACAATTGGTTTTGGACATGTGTAGTTCATATATTTTACATTATCTTTCTATTTTATTTAAATCGTCAAATAATGATGTCATCGCTGCATCATTATTATGTCATAAATAATTAAATTTATTTAATGTCTAAAAATTATAAAACAAATACTATGATATATGAAATCTTGTTATCTTTCCAATGACTATTTATAATCAAAATTTGGACTTGTATAACCCCACTTAAAAATTGTTTTCGTAAAACATATTATGTTTGTGTCATTTTCACTTTAACATTAAATAAAAAGTAATTTATGTCATTTCCTAACAAAAGTGGATCCATGGGGTCCCCAAGTTGACCCATGGCATGTCATGGTCGGCCATGACACAACCAATGAGGTTGGGACATGTTTCTAGGTCATTTCATTTTATTAAAATATTATTTATACCTTAAACTACACTAATTACCACTAATCGTGATTAAGAACTTAATAAGTTACTATTCACCAAAAAATTATTATAATCTCATTGAACCATATTTTACATACTAATGACAACCATGTATGTAGGATTTTCAAAATTCAATACACATTAGTGGTAAACTTTCATTTAACTGAAAAATCAGTTTGCTTGATTATCACTTAGTGGTTTCACTATTCATCAAAAATTGGAGTTTTTCAGAAAATTACCAAAAATTCAACCTAAGCTATATTTGATATTCCGAATTCAAAAATGAAGTCTATTTTAAAAAATTCAAATAATATATGTCACATTAATTAATTTAATAATTAATTCCTGCTGCCAGAGCAAATAGCGTGTTTTTACAAACAATAAGTATCCAAAGATTGACACCAGTTTAAGTCTAATTTCAAAGTGAAATTGATTCCAATAACCACCATTGGATAAAATGGTAAAAATATATTCTAATTTCACTTCAAAACCAATTAGAAACATAATCTAATCATATTATTAAATTAGATTAAAAAGCAGTTTTGATGTAAAATGCAGTATTTTTCACTATTCATTAAAAAATGAACATTGTCAGAAAAATACCAAAAATTCACACAAGGTAAATTTTGATGTCCCAATAATAAAGGATAAGTTTATTTTGACAAACATAGTTTATAAAATTGTCAAAATATAAATTCAAAAATGGTTTGCCATCAAAAGGCAGTAAAACAATCTTTTAAGAATATTAGTGTATTCCATGCATAAGATTGTATTTATTTTCATTTTAAGACTCTATAACACTATCTTAATCATTAATAGACATAGATTAAAATATCTATTATTCATTACTTACTTGGGATGTTACATTTAATTAAATTTATTTTTAAAAAAGTATTCAAAATGAGAAAATTTTGAAAATATGATTTAAGTGTAAAATTAGATTTATTTTAATCCCTTTACCATTCATCACATAATATGAATATTAAGAATTTGATCAATTAAATAATTTATAAATTTCATTAAAATAATTCACAAAAATTTACTCATTTAATTTACTGAGATAATGTAACGCCCCGACCCCAGTTAACCATAGTCGATGCATTATTACATAACTTTGACATGATACAAGGAATCATGTCCCGAAAGAACGATCAATTTAGTAGCCTTGGAAGTACTAGATAATTTCATTAGTTTTACATTACATAATGAAATAAAAACATCAACAACATCTTGTACCCTTTTGAACACACTTATATCCTTAGCCTATCCCTGTACTTCAACTATAAAATATTTCTTCACATCCTGGAAAAAATATAACAAAGAAATGGGTGAGCTCAGATGCTTAGTAAGGATAACAATATAGAGGAAAATTTCATAAATAAGCATAAAAATTTAAGGAAATTTATAAGACTAAAACAAAAGCCTTTTAAACATAAACTTCTGAATAGTATGAAAAGATAAAATCAAATAATTCCATTTACTTATTCACATGGATATCCTACTAGTCAATTAATCACATGCAATATCAATAGCCACTTTCATAATGATGGAATGCATAATGACAGACTTCATTTCCACATAGTCAAGGCCTTATCTCAAGACTAAAAATAAGATTTTTAAAAGGTCTTGTGCCAAGACACTAGTTTGTCTCTTAAGACCTACCGATGCATCGAGGAGCTATAGCGGGCTCCGCCCGTCACTTACTAAGTCCAATGCATCCCTCTTATGAAAAGGTGTAAACATAACATAAAAACTTATATTAGAACTAGCATAGGAAATGTCAATACGTTATCCATAAACCATTAATGATGTAAAAATAACACATCCATAGTCAAACATATCCCAAAACCTTCAATATAATATGGAAGTTTTTATCATAATAAATCAACTTCAAACAAGCTTAAAATCTATCAAAGTATGTTGATATAGATGAAATCAAAACTTTTTTAGAGAAATATCTCTTTATATTTTGAAATAATTTAATATTCATGTAATTATAAAAGAAAACATTTATTTTTAAAATATTTTTATAATCTTGTGTGGGAATCTTCAATGATAATATAATGGTGGAAAATAGCCGCACCAGCCATTTAAGTTAAAAAAAGACATTCTTACCTTAATTTAGTCGAAAAGGATAAAAAGAACCTTGTTTGGAAAATGAAGAAAAGATTACTTTCAAAACATAAATAGTAAAATAAGGGTATAAATTAATTTAAACCATAGTGTAATAAATAGTAAGAGTGTTTTCAATTATATTTTTAGGAAAACATGGATGTGGATGATAAACAGGTCTGAGTAGATACTTACGTAAAAACATCCTCGAATAATAAAGAGATTGTGAAATTAACCCTTAACTTGTACTTTTTATTGGTCTAGGTTACATTAACCTCCAGTAAAATAGTTAATTCATGGTTATTAATTTATACAAAAACTATATAAATAAATATGATGTCATATATGATCCTCTAATTTTTCTTTGTTAATAATATTTTAGTATTATCATCGTTTTGGATGTTAAATGATTCGTTTTATTTTATATGCTTGGTTATATAAGCCATGTTTGTTATGAATAGGATGTATTTAATTCATATACAGAATGATATTATGTTCATAAAAATTATTTTGAATCATAAAATGAAAATTATTCTTGAAGGATTACGATGGGGAATGAATCTCATCGCGTTTGTGGAGACGGTAATCCGTACGTACGGACGAGCGACAATATCACTATATTGATGGTGAATTAATATGTAATTATATGGTATATAAAATATATATAGAATCAATAACATGTTATATTTATTATTTAAATCATTTATACTCATTATTATACCCTTCCAAATGATGAAGTGTTTTATTAACAAACTACACTGTGACGTGGAGACGGTAAGCCGTACGTATGCACGTATGGTGAATTTGTCATTCATATGCTGGATAGAATAATAAATATGGTTCTAAAAATTTTATAATAACATCACAATGTATATAATATACTGGAGTTATTATTTTAGAAAGTAAAAAAGAAATAAAGAGGAAGTGGAAGAAGAAAAGGACTTGAAAGCGGTGATGAAATATTTACCTCTTCTTCGGGTTCTTCCTTTTGATTTGATCAAAAGGGATTATTATGTTGGCTTTGTGGCCAAATGAACGCATGTAAGATTAATGGAGTAAATTTGGGTTCATATTTGGGCAGTGTTTGGCCGATCCAAATGGCTTTGGAGGTGTGAAATTAAGAGAATGGTAAGTGCCCTTTTATAAGAGAGGTTAGGGTCACTTTATGAAAAGCTTGAAATATTATTTTATAATAAATAATTTTAGGGTTATAATGATTCAAAAATAAATTATTTCGAGTCTAAGGTGGTTATGGGTCGAAAAAATCTCAACCAATAGGTTTTATATTGGTTTAGATTATCATATTAACTTTTCCTTTTAGATTTAACTCTTAGATAAATAGCTTTACATTTACCATGTCTATTTGTATTTTTATTTTAAATGGTTAATAAAATTACTATAACAAGTCAAGAGAACCCCAAGAGGCTATTTAATGATATACCTATAATTATATAAGTTCTTTGGAAAAACCTTATATTTTTAGGACTGTTATATAATTTAATAATATAATATATTATTTAAAAACTCATTTTTGTCAATTTTGACACAATTTAAATTTTGGTGTTTGTGAAAGTCATAAAAACTTTATTACTTAAAATAAAATACTTTGAATCAATAATAACATGTAATATTCACCTATAAAATTATTTTATGTAATAAAATATTTCAAATTATATTTATTTTAATATTTATAATATCATTTATTTGATTCTTTCATTAATAAGGAAAATACTGCATCATTATTGTGTCATATATAAATATATTTATTTTATGTATAAAAATTATAAACAAAATATCATGATGTAGTAAGTAATTTTATATTTCTAATTAATATTTATAGTCGAATAGAACAATTATATAGCCTCATATAAAAATTGTTTTACTAAAAGATATATGCTTTTGTTATTTTTATCTTTACTTTAGATTATTTAATATAAAATCTCATTATCACTCTCAAGTGGCTCCATGGGGTCCCCAAATAGACCCAACGATGCCCATGGTCGGACATGTATCATACAATATGAATAAGACAAATGTTAGGGTAATTTAATATCATTATAATAATATTTGTTTACCCTTATTTACCAGATTAACTCTTTAACCATGGTAAATAAAATATTTACTGAAGTAAATATTCATAATGTCTAAAAATAAAAGTTACCTATTTACATAGTTTTGACCTCATGATTTCTCATATGGAATCCATTTTTCAAAATTTAAAACATAGTAGTGTCAGAAATTAATTTAAAATTAATTCTCATTGTCAAAACAAAAAAGAGTGTTTTTAAAAAATTATAACAATCAAAAGACTGACACCTGTTTATGTCCAGTTTAAATGTGAAATTACATTCAATGAAATAAATTATATTAAATGATAAAAATATAATCTAATGATACTTTATAACCACTCAAATGTATATTTTATCACTATAAATTATTTTGATTAAAAAAGTTATTTTTAATTAAAATTTAGTATTTTCACTATTCACCAAAATATGAAAGTTATCAGAAAAGTACCAAAACATTATCCAAACTAAAGTTTTTTGTCCCAATTATTAATAATAATATAATTTCATTAAATTTAATATATTTAAGTTTCAAATAAATTTTCTCTATTAAAAGGAGAAAAATTTGCATTTTTTTAAAAATACTTCTTTTATCTGAAAAAATGAATTTGTTCTTATATTATATCTAAGAAACAAATAATATGGATTCTACAATTATATGGAGTATATAAAATACAAAATTAAGTTAATATTATTCATAACTTCTTTTTTAATGGCTAGTTTGGTAAGCCGTGATGCACTCGAACTCAGTGTTGTGTGTAATGCAAGTTATTGAACTATTTTGAAGAGATAATGTACTATGAAATCTTGGGGTGTTACATTCTCCCCTCCTTTAATAAATTTCATCCTTGCAATTTGAAATTTTTCTTCAAAAATAAATGTTAAAAATAGAAAAATACCATTGAAGAAAACCCACATCGTAATTTTTTTTATTAAAATTTAGTCTTAATATGTGGGAAAGGGAAATGAAAAATTCACCACCAAATTATGATCTCGATTAGGAGAACATTGGTTAAAATTAGATACACATAATTAGAATAAAAACGTAAATATCTATAGGGAGTGATTGAGGTCATCAATCACAAACATGTGTACAATTTAGGGCCTCAAATCCATTGATCTATTATGATTTAAAATATCCTCAGTTCAACAAAACATAATGTATTAGGATAACACGTTTTTTGTTTTAATATCTCTTACCTAAAGTTTAAGAATTAATTTCTTCAGAGAATAAGAGATTAAAATATATACTTTACAAGTAGAGTTTCATCCTACAACTAATTCCTACCACAAATTAATCTTCCAATCCAAAAGATAATAGAAATCAAAAATACTCTATTTATCCTAATCATATGGGGTTACAAAAATAATGAATTTTTAATTCCTTTGTTAGAATATTTAAAAAAACTATATTATAAAATACAAGACATCACATAGTCCAGTGGTAGGTGATTCACCCTTGTCACCCAATGGTTGCGGGTTCACGTCTCACGACCTTGCTGAATGCAACGGGTTGTCACCCGACCTCTCAGTTGTCCTTTTTATAACAATCCAAAATTAATCTTAAGAAATGTTTTAACCTTATTAATATTATCCAATGTCAATATTAATCCATTCCAACCTATAGACTTATCCAAAATACTTCTTTCCAAATGCATAGTCCAAAATTTATAAGTAAGGTAAACACAATGAAGATATTTTTTTACTTGTAATAACTTGTGAATACCTTCATCATGTATTCTTTTGAAACACGATAACAGTCTGAATTACCATACAACCATATTGATTATATTCATTCTCCCTTATTCCTTATAGAATATTGGATATACTCTTTATATCCAAAAATGATGTAAACTCCAAAAAATTATGTAATAAACAAACCATTAATCAGTTCTAAGGATGCCAATAATATCCAATATAATTTATCCAAATAAATCATCTCTTATTACAAAATCAATACCTCAGTATCAGGACCATATTAATGTTTTGTCCTTCCTTCAAACATGTATTTTACAAAATAATTATCTTTCTTTTGATTCACCTTTCATGGTACCACACAATCTCAAATCCTTAATGAAATAGTATTGTAGTACAATCCTTATATACTCTATAATTATTATAACTAGTACATCGTTGATACAATACTCATATGACATAATTATTTAATATCAACATAAGAAAACTAGTAATTACTCTTCATTTGTGGTAATATCATAACTTAATTATTATCCAACAGCATCATTTGTGGTATACTCTGATGATTTGGACACTGATTCGAATAGTGTCCCAACTCCTTGCTGATAAAGTATTTTACATTTGAAACCCTTTTCTTACCCTTGAAATCATGTACTTGGTGTCCTTTTTCTCCACACATAAAACAAACTTCCATTACCTTCAAGAATTTACCATGGTCATTCTTTCCACATTTATCACATATGGGAAAATCCTTCTTTCCCCTCTTCCCTTTATCCATTTTTCTCTCTAACATCCTTTTATTATATTTATTCCCTTCAAATCCATTGGTCTCAGAGAATTCATTACGTATATTATTAACACATGATATTATTTCTTTATATGATGAGAATACATGGGAGAATATTTCCCTTTTAAATGTTGGAATAATTCCATGAAAGATATGATCCTTCTTAATCTTTCAATCATGCGTATTGATGGAATTCTCATTCCTTGTACTGGGCGTCATTTCTAAACAATTTCATACACTAGGTTAGTTTATTAATCCCAATGCATAATTCAAAACTTGTAAAATACCTTATGTAAATTGAAAAGATTATGCATCTAATCTATAATCATAAAATTCATTATTTGAGGAAGTATTGAATCCTAAATCCTTCATAATGGTTTGTAAAGAAAATGATAATTATCCTAAGCATATCCCCTAGGACTGTCGTAACCAAGAGTGTCGCAAGGCCCATTGTTGTGCACCAGTTCCCATTTGAGCCCATCTCAAAGTAGTGTTTTTGGGTTTTACCCTGACGTACATCTGTACCAGATCCTCCTCTACCTTCTTGTATCTAGACATGTATATATTGCTTGTAAAACTCACAAAATCTCTATAGTACCCAAATTCTAGGAAGTTCTCCTATAATAATCCTCAATGTCTATCTTAGGGTAATGTTTTCTAATCAGATTTTATATAAATCTAGCTTCCATGAATTGTAATAAACTTTATCTGATACCAACTATAACACCCTGACCCTAGTTACCCAGAGCTGGTGCATTATTACATAACATTGTCATGATTTAAGGAATAATTTCCTGGAGGACCGATCAGTTTAGTAGCCTTGGAACTACTAGATACATTCAAACGTTTTATATTACATCATTAAATAAAAACATCAACAAAATTTTGTACCATTTTTAACACACTTATATCCTTAGCCTATCCCTGTTGGTCAACCATAAAATAAATCTTCACATCTTGGGAAAAATAAAACATAGAAAGGGGTGAGCTCAGATGCTCAGTAAGGATAACAATATAGTAGAAACTTTCATAAATAAGAATAAACATTTAAGGAAATGTGTAAGGCTAAAACAAAAGCCTTTTAAACATAATATTCAGAATAATATGGAAAATATAAAACCAAATAATTCCATATACTTATTAATATTGATATTCTACTAGTTTAATAATCATGTGCAATATCAATAGCCACTTTCATAATGATGAAATGCATAATACCAGATTTAATAACCACATATTCAAGGCCTTATGCCAAGACTATAAATAATATTTTGTCAAGGGTTTGTGTCAAGGCACTAGTTTGTCTCATGATACCCACAAATGCATTGAGGATCTATATCAGTCTCCAACTGTTACTTACAAATTCCAATGCATTCCTCATATGAAAAGGTTCAAACATTACATAAACATTCGTATTAAAACTAGCATACGAAATGTAAATAAATTATACATACACCATGAATGGTGTAAAAATAACACATCCACAATCCAAAATATCACAAAACCTTCAATATAATATGGATGTTTTGTATCATAATAAATCAACTTCAAACAAGCTTAAAATCCATCAAAGGATGTTGACATAGATGAAATCAAAACTTTTTAAGAGAAATATATCTTTCTATTTTGAAATCATTTAAAAGTCATATAATTATAAAAGAAAACATTTATTTTAAAAATATTCTTAAAATTTTGTATGTTGAGCTTCAACGATGTTATAATGGTGGAAAATAGCCGCACCCGCCGTATAAGTTAAAAAAAGTCATTCTTACCTTAATTTTATCGAAAAGGTTATAAAGCTACTTGTTTGGAAAATGAAGGAAAGATTAATTTCAAAACATATATGATAAAATAAGGGTATAAATTACTTTAAACCATATTCTAGTAAATAGTAAGAGTTTTTTGAATTACATTTTTAATAAATCACATATGTAGATGATAAAGAGGTCCCAGTAGATGCTTACGTAAAAACAACCTCGGATAAAAAAGATATTGTGAAATTAACCCTTACCTTGTACTTTTCCTTAGTAGAGGGTACATAAAACTCCTATATAATAGTTAAATAATTGTTATTAAATTATAAAAATAATATAAACATAAATATGATATCATATATGATCCTCTAATATTACTTTGTTAATAATATTTTAGTAATATCATCATTTTGGGTGTTAACTAATTCATTTAAATTTAAATACTTGGGTATGTAAGACATGTTTGTTATGAATAGAATGTATTTGATTCATATACAGAATGATATTATGTTCATAAATATTATTTTGAATCACAGAATGAAAATTATTCTTGAATGATTACGATGGGGAATGAATCTCATTGCGTTCGAGGAGAGGGTAATCCGTACGTACGCATGACAATATCATTTTATTAATGGTGAAATTGTATGTAATTGGATGTTATATCATATATACAGAATCAATAACATGTTATATTTATTATTTATATCAGTTATACTCATTATTATACTCATCCAAATAATTAAGTGTTTGAATAACAAACTACACCTTGACGTGGAGACGGTAAGGTGTACGTACGCACGTATTCTGACTTTTTCATTCATATAATGGATAGAATAATGAATATGGTTGTAACATTTTTATAAAAACATCATAGTATATAGAAGAAACTATAGTTATTATTTTATAATGGAAACAACAAAAAAAGAGGAAGTTCAAGAAGAAAAGAACTTGAAAGAGGTGATGAAATATTTACATCTTCTTCAGGTTCTTCCTTTTGATTTGATCAAAAGGGCTCCTTAGGATGGATTTTTAACCAAAAGAAGGAATCGATGATTATGGGAGAAAAGTTGGGAGGATATTTGGGCTGGATTTTTCTGATCTAAATAGCTTTGGAGGTGTTACATTAAGATAATGGGAAGTGCCCTTTTATAAGAGAGGTGAGGGTCACTTTTGGAAAAGATTGAAATATTATTTTTAAATGAAATCATTTTTTGTTTCTAATGGATCCAAAATGAATTATTTCGAGTATAAGGTGGGGATGGGTCTAAAAACTCTCAACCAATAGGTTTTAGACAGTTTTAGGCCATCATATTAGCCTTATATTTTATATTAAACTCTTAGTTATATAGTTTGACATTTACCATGTCTATTTGTATTTTTATATTATATGGTTAATAAACATAATATAACAAGACAAGAGAACCCCAAGTGGTTCAATAATGATATAACTATCATTATATAAGTTCTTTTGAAGAACCTTATATTTTTAGTACTATTATATAATTTAATAGTATAATATTTGTTTTAAAAACTCATTTATGTCAATTTTGCCACAATTTAGTTTTTGGTTTTTGTGAAAGTCATAACAACTTGATTACAATGCAAAAACTTCATTGAATCAATCATAACATTTCATATTAACCTATAAAATTATTTTATGGCATTATAACTCTCAAATTATTTTATTTTAATATTTATAATATCATTTATTTGATTCTTTCATTAATAAGGAAAATACTACATCATTATTGTGTCATATATAAATATATATATTTTAAGTATAAATATTATAAATAAAATATCATGTTGTATTAAATCCTTTTATCTTTCGAATTAATATTTATAGTCAAATATATCCATTATATAACCTCATATAAAAATAGTATTACTAAAAGATATATGCTTTTGTTATTTTTGTCTTTACTTTAGATTATTTAATATAACATGTCATTATCACTCTCAAGTGGTGCCATGGAGTTCCAAAATCGCCCCATGGATTCCCATGGTTGGACATGTATCATCAAATATGAATAAGACACGTGTTAGGGTAATTTAATATCATTATAATAATATTTTTTTACCCTTATTTACCAGATTTACTCTTTAACCATGGTAAATAAAATATTTACTGAAGTAAATATTCATAATGTCTATAAAAGTTACCTATTTACACAATTTGGACCTCCTGATTTAAGATATGGAATCCATGTTTCCAAATTAAGAACACAGAAGTGGCAGAAATTAATTTAAAATTAATTCTCATTGTCAAAACAAAAAATGTATTCTTAAGAAATAATAACCATCAAAAGATTGAGACTTGTTTATATCCAGTTTAAATGTGAAATTACATTCAATGAGATAAATTGTATTAAATGAAAAAAATATAATCTAATGATAATTTAAAACCACTCAAATGTATAATTTAACACAATAAATTATTTCGAATAAAAAAGCTGTTTTTAATTAAAATTTAGTATTTTTCACTATTCATCAAAATATGAAAGTTATCATAAAAGTACCAAAAATTTATCCAAACTAAATTTTATGTCATGATTTGAAAGAATAATTTAATTTTATTAAATTTAATATATAAAAGTTTCAAATAAAGGTTCACCATTAAAAGGCGGTAAAATTTCATTTTTTGAAAAATATTTCTTTTATCAGAAAAAATTAATTTGTTCTTATATTATATCTGAGAAATAGATAATATGAATTCTAAAATTATATGGAGTATATAAAATTCAAAATTCAGTTAAGAATATTTATAACTGCTTTTTTTCAAGGTTAGTTTGGTATGTAATGGTGCGCTCGAACACAGTGTCGCGTGTAATGCAAGTTATTGAATTACTTTGAAGAGAGAACGTACTATGAAATCTTTGGGTGTTACAGGTAAAAATAATTTATTTGAATAAAAATAGTTTTCTAGAAAATTATTTCTATTATTTAAAAAAGGTTTTTATTTGTATTTATAATTAATTGGTCACTAAAGAATTAATTATATATAAATTTAGAAGGCATATATTTTCACATTTTATTTAATCATATTTGTAACTTGCATTCCAATGTTATGGTGATAAATATCAAATTAAATAAAAATATTTTAGTTTTATGTTACGTTAGATTTGAACTTTGTATTGTGTGTATTTCATGATAAAATATGTATTGTGTGTAACATATGTAAAATTAGTTTTTCATTTAATTTAAGATAAACTCAATGTTATATGTAACAAAAAATATTGAATGGATTATATTCATTTGAAAAAAAATATTTCACAACTTATCGGGGTGTAACATTCAACCCCCCCCCCAAGGAATTTCTCCCCCAAAATTTATCTCACTCTTAAAATGTTCAACAATTAAAAAGTCCTTCATAGAAACCCCAATCATAAAAAGAATTAAAAATCCTCATGAAAAAAGATAAATGGATGTGGTAATTTTAATAGTAATAACACATACTAGGTTTCCAAATATAAGAACCTATATTGTGACTAAAGACATTGATATAAAAGAGAAGAGAAACACCCAAATACTGATGGATAATGATAGAGAACACGATCAATAGAAATTTAACAGCCACAAATCCAAAAATCAATGAGGTATGAAAAAGTACAATGATATAAAAAAATAATGATTGTTGTAAAATCTATTATTTCAATATCCTTTTCCTAATTTTCGGTTATTTCCTTTTTATATTAAAATAGAATGTATGGTAATTTATTTACTTAATATCTATTTATTTTATAGGAACAATTTCATCCTTTGGTTGGGCCCTATTCAATTTCCACATCACGAATTAATCTATTTAAACAATTTTTTGATTTTAGAAGTACTATATAGATTCTATAAAATAATTATAATAAATTATTTCTATCTCTAATTAAAAAATGTTTAACATTGGTTATCCAATATGGATAAAACTTCCCCTGGAAAAGTTATAAATAATCTCTTAAAACTCATATAAAGAATAACATAAATGATTCCATAAATAGTTAACCTTATAATCCTTATGAAATATTAAAATTAATATATCTACATTGAAGGAAACTAAATTTATAAAATTAACTATTCATTAATCCCCCAAAAAATATTTAGTATCTATAAATTGTCATATACAAAACATGTGAATTCAATTAGCACGTATTCTCTTGAAACAATAAAATAACATTAATTTCCCTAAAACCATAGTGAAAACATACATCAAACCTTCTAATTAAAAAAATATATCATTAATGATATTACTTAAATCCTAAAATGTTGTAAAATCCATCAATGATAGATTAATCCAATTTTTCAATAAATCATCATTCAGTTCCAAGACAATAAGTACCATACAATTTTAATTGGATACATAAACCGTATCTTTATCCAAAAGGAACACAGTTTACTCAAAATCAAGAATATATTAAGGGTTATATTCCCGTACTCAATTATTTTTCAATAAAATAAAACTTTTCTTTTAAATCGCTTATCTTGGTCATCCGTAACAATAAATATATTATTACCTATCTTTCATGAAAAAATTATATTAAAAAATACTTTTATATAACATAATTCATTAATTACAATATATAATCACATTAATTATTACACATCAACACAAATCCATTAACTAGTCTTCTCCATTTTATTCTATAATATCTTTTTTCTTTCATATTTCATTCATCGTATCTTTAACAACAATAGAAAAACCATTAGTCATACAACCTTGCTAATTACCTTAACAATATTTCCCCTATGGGCATCAATTTCTATAATACCCAAAATTTCCAATTTTAAAATATTCTATAGTGGATGACACCATTAACACACCATTTGTTGGTGAAATAATTTTGGAAGAGGAAGAATAAACAGATAGCCTTTGGGGTGGTCTTGCGAAGCTTGTTCGTGAAGCCCCACTGCACCGTCACCAATGCGAAGCTCCCCTATATGTGAGGCCACCATGGAGCAAGGAGGAGGGAGGCTCTGTGAACCTGTTTGACATTTTTGAAGCCACCGTGGAGCAAGGAGGTAGGTGGCACTGCAAACTAGTTTGACATTTGTGAAGCCACCGTCGAGCAAGGAGGTGGGAGTCTCCACGAACCAGTTTGACGTTTTCCAAGTGGCCATGGAGCAAGGAGGCGGGAAGCTCCGTGATTACATCAAAATTACCACATGTCTTCTCACCCAACAATCTCTTCTTCACAATGACTCTTTCCTATAAATACCGGGATCCCCTTGATCCCATAAGATGGATCGTCCGACCATTTTCCTTCTTAGCTCCCAAATCGTGAAGCAATTTATACTTTGAGAACCATGAGATCTTCAAGGTACTTTAGCATCGCAATGTTCCTTTACCATTTCTTAAATTCAACCCCTCTTGAAAGGGGTATGCCCTATGCAGATCCCATGAGCCTCCACAGAATAAAGGGATCCCCAAGTGGACTCATGCCTTCGTGGATCACTAGTGCTTTTTTATGTACCCTCTATGCACATGTACACCCTATGCTAAGGTGAGGTCACTGTGCTTCACACAGTACATTTCTTCACAGTGCTATGCTTCGCAGGGAACCCTTGGTTCACGAAGCATTTCTCGGTGAATGCCTTTCCACTTCATGAGGCACCTTCCATATTCACCTAAGCCTCATGCCTAGGATAGACCACTTCACTTCGGGAAGCATACCCCTTCGTGAATCCCCTCTAATAACTGGAGCAACATAGCTTCATGAGGATTCTACCTATGAACCCCTTTGCGTCACATTCCTTTTTCCCAGGAGACCTTCCAGGTTTGCATGAAGTAATTTCAAGATCCCTTGGGTGGTTCTTCCCATTGTGTTTCTTAGCCTTATGATTCATTTCATAGTAACGCTAACAGCTATTGCTTCTTCTTATAGCCATACTAATGTGGACCCCTCATTGGATCACTCCACGACACCCCTTCACCATGGCATTTCTGATGCCTTCCCTTCCTCAAGGGTTGGTGGGTATCAGTTATGTATGTCCTAGGGGTGCGGAGTGAACCCACCTCATCTGAGGCACAAGATGTTAAACTATCAAGCACCATCATCCTCAGCACATGATGCTAAACTATTACTCTACCGCATGCATCATATGCGGGGTCCCCCATCTCGGACATTGTCTGAGCACACTCGTCTCCACGGGAGTGAGATCATTTTCACTGGGAATGAGATCCTCTTTGTTGGATCGGTATCTGTCCACAGGGAAAGGGAAACCATCCTGGTGTAATCCCCTAGACTTTCTTGCAGGATGTAGTACCCTTAATCCTTTATTCTTCCATGCCAAGGACCAGAGGGAGGATGGGCACCGGGACAAGCATCATCCTATCCCTCTCCCTCTGGACTTTTTCACCACTGGACCTCCATCCTGGAGTAGGTCCCAATCTCCATCTCCCTAGGATGCAAACCACGTGTAAGCCCCTATTTTCCCTTTGGGATATGAACCACGTGTAAGCCCCTATTTCCTTTTTGGGACTCTAACCACATGTAATCCCCATTCCACTTCCACGAATTCACCTTTCATGACGTGACTGTTAGGTCTTTGATGCCTAATTTTTTCACACCGATCATGACTCATGTGGGCTTAGAATAAGCATTGACCATGGCATCCTCTCTAGGATTCCTTAGAGCGTAATCCCCAACAACACCATTTGAACTAAGTGGAATTTTATCCATGCCAAAGCATGGTATGTAGGAATCCTCCCTGAGGTTCAAGACCAAAAATCATTGGTCCCGACTCCCTTCATGTCGATTCACCAAATACCATCCGAACAATGAGGACTTTTATCCTTACCAAGGCAAGGAACGTAGGAATCCTCTTTGAGGTTCAATCCCAACCACCATTGGTCTAGAATCCATTTGCGTCGATTCACCAAACACCATCTTAACTATGTGGGCTTTGATCCTTGCAAGGCAAGGTACGAAGGAAGCCCCCCTAAGCTTCATTCTCAATGACAATTGGTCCAAACCCCCTTCATGTCAGTTCACCAACACCATATAAACTACATGGACTTTGATCCTTTCCAAGGAAATGTATGTAGGAATCCTCCCCAAGGTTCCTGCCCAAAATCCATTGGTCCCAACCACTTCACGTCGGTTCACCTATGTCCTACATGATGTTAAACTTTATGCCCCATTTGTCTTGCTTGACACTAAATTGTCCCCTATCCAGTGGTAAGCCATTTTGAACCTCATTTAGTTGTAAGTTGTTATCAATTCCATAAAGTTGTAAGACATTATGATCTCCTATCCAGTGGTAACACGTTGTGAACATCATGCAATGGTAAGCCATTGTGATCCCCATTCATCGGTAAGCCGTTTTCAACCCCAACCCATCCATAATATTTTGTCATCCCTTTTATTGGGACCCTCATCATTGGTCTTCCCTAGTTGTGTCAGACCAACATCGGCCTCCTAACCATGCATAAGCCCCAGTATACCATCAGGTTTTTTTCCTCTATGCACACCCTAATTCTGTGCCCCCACCCTGAACTACGTGGACTTTGATCCTTACTAAGTCATGGTATGTAGGAAGCCTCCCTTAGGTGAAATCACATCAACCATATCTCATCCTGGTCTTTCACTTGAGCCTATGTGTTTCAGGAAGGTCATGCCCAACCTAGAGGTTCCACTTCCTCTGGGTCCCATCCATACGGGTTGCCTCCTTAGGTGTCCCATCGCCCCGCCAAACTACACGGACTTTGATTCCTTGCCACAGTGATACGTAGAAAGTCTTTTTGAGGCTCAAACCCAATACTGTCATCACATTCATGATGGTTACATATTATTACCCTACCACTTCATTAAATTCTCCATCATCCATTCTAATTCTTACCCAAGACACCACATCTCAGTGAGATCCTGCTAATTTACCCCTTCACTGCTCTTAGAAGAACTTGGGTAATTAACCACGTGTTATCCCAAGCATCGGTGTTCCCTCCAAGGGTTGAAACCATCTAATCCACTCCCATCAGTGTTATGATTAGCTTGATCCATCACCTCTAGACGTTAAACTCAAAGGATACCCCATGTTAAACCTATAAAGCTGAGTAAAACCTTAGAGACTTTCCTATGGAATATAATTCCCTGCACTCGAAGTGGGATGCCTCAGACTTCCACGCCCTCAAAAAGACCTATAATAAGGGAAAGAAACCTAGATGTGCCAGTTATTTAGTGTCTAGACAAGCTAGTGATGTCCAAAATGACTACTCCCTCGACCAAAGGTTGCCGCCTGACCGGACCCTTTGGAATGTCCCAATAGAAGTAGTGTAATTCACTAGATTCCATATATATATCACACTGCGAAGAGTTTCATGAAAAATGCCTTAATATTTAAGGGAGACATGAACTAGGTAATGAGTTCTGAGGAGAAATCCATGAAAAGAGAAACTGACATCCCATATTCCTATTTAATTCAAGGAGAAAATTTTCCTAAATAAGTGATGGATGTTGTCCGCCTTTGGAAAGTGGGAATACGGGGCAAAAAATAGCGCATCCTCAACCGACGGATGTGCATGCCCGGGGAAAAGAATTGGAAACAGAAATTGTGAACCCAACATTAATTTCTTCCGCTCAATGTGGAAATTAGTAGTGTTCAAGACATCACTAGACTAGCATGTCACTAGATCTAGTAATCCGGTGTCAGGTCCCGCCAAGTAAATAGCAGGCCTGGCGTGAAAATCACCAGAAGTTGGGGCTGTTAAAATGATAGACATCTTGATCTATGACATTGTTAGAATGGATCCTTCTTACCAGTCATGGAAGATAGAATTAATATGGGGTACTGTATGTCAATCTCTTTTTTGAATCACTAGTAGTTTAATCTCCTTGCCTTACAGGACCCAAGCTGCCGCAACAAGAAACTGATCACTGCTAATCCACTAAGGCAGGGGCAGGAGAAATGTCAACACCAAAACCCTATGTAGCTCCTCCTCTACTATTAAAATCTCCACAATCATAGTTTTTGGGAACCTACACCCCATCTCCCCTTCTGAATTCGTTCAAAGAAGGGCAATAAACGACCTCATCTACCGATACGAGGAGGGTATTATCCCGACCCGGGATATGGCATACCAGGAATTTTAGGCATTTTCCCCTCATTGCCATCACCACCCCCAAGGGCTGCGTAGGGAGACACTACTCCCCACTCCAATGTACAACCATTTCAGGAGCCTCTCCCTGGAATGATTCGATGACTCCCTCCCCAACTTCGATGAGGTTGGGGATATCTGGTTCATCCAGGCCAAGATCCCACCTCAGGGGCTCCCACTAGGCCGAGTCAATGCCTCCACCCAACCCCATGGGATGAAGAGTAGGTAAGCTATGTTCCTACAGCATTGTCCTTGATCTAGTAAACTCCATGCCTTTATCGGGAACTGGCCGAGGAGGATGCCCACCAAAGGGCATCAACATCAAAAACTACTATGGCTCGGGCCACCTCCAACGTATATCATCATCCCTCTATGTATGCTATGCCGGGGCACTTATATACCCTACCCAGATTGAGGCCCCAACCGCCCCATGGGTAGTTTGGGTCGACCCTCTTGGTCACCGACACAGGTAGTGCCAGCCGAAGACTGACCCGTGACAACAACACCCAGTACAGAGGTCCTCCCCGTACCACCACCCTTGAGAACACGGGTCCTCCCCACTTCCAAGCTTGGCATGGAGGTTTTCCTTGTTATACCTTCAATCTGAATGAGGGTCCTCCCCATGACAGTGGCACTCAGTACGAACACCTCTTTCACGCTCATGACATCAGGTATGGGGCCATTCCTCCTACCACAGGCCGACGATTTGGAGATTTTACAAATCCTATCAACATCAGTGTGGGGGCCTCTCCCATGTCTTTACAGTGGCCGATGAAGGTACTCTACACCTCAACAATCATAAGTGTGATGGTCAGCCTTGCTTTATTGGCACCTAGCGTGGGGGTCCTACCCATGTTCGGCTTGAACAGTACGAGGACCCTCCTCACCCTAACGCTTCCATGGGAAACAAGTATGGAGTTTCTACTTGTTCTCTTATCAGATCCAGCGTTGAAGTCCTCCCCATGTTCCCTTTTATATCTGTCGAGGTACTCCTCACACCCTAGCTCACTCAGGCAGAAGTTCGCACCGCCCCAGCACCAGTACGGCCAAAGGTCCTCCTTACGCTAGAAATCTACCCTATCATGAAGAACCATCCCGAGGAAAGAGTGTGGGTCATTTCCACTATAAAAAGAATACCAAGAATATTTAGACCTAGATTAAATGAGTTTTATTCTCAAATTATGAGGTGGAATACAACTCAGTGATGGAACCCTTATCTAGATCCTCCGTGTTAAGGGATAGGGCAGCAACAAGGCGCATCAGCCTCATACTACTAGAATTTATGGTCCATCGGATTCCCACCTACCTACATAGGTATATTTTGGAGGACAAAAATTTGTAAAGTCCATAGGTTTCGGCCGTGAAATCGCCACCATCATCACCAGAAGCACTCTCTACCAAAACCAGAGATCACATAGCTCTATTCTGGGGACCAATGGCGGATGGGCAGCAGCATGGTCCACTGCTAGCATCCATAACCCCTAAGCCAAAAACTGTGATTGCTAGCCCGTCTTACTGTGATGTGGTGCCTAAGTCACTACACTCTTCAGAGGATAGCCCGAGAGGCGGCCGTTTATCATCTTGCTCATTGTATTCTATATTGGCCAGCCTACCGGCCCAGTGTTCTACCTCAGTACCGCTGCTAGTTCTTCATCCACCCCTAGGTGAAGATTGGGGAAACTAGTGGCCAGACCCAGAGTCTGAGTGAAGGAGCTTGTGGTCCATTCTTGTAGCAAACCATTTCCCTAATATTTTTTGGCTAGTTACAGCACTAAATTTCAGTGTGCCAGAATCACTCACCCAGGAAGCGGTCAAGTGTTTCTGCCAAACCCTTTGGGAAACACACTTCTACCTTCGTTATAAGTGAGTGGATTACCCTAAAATCTAAGAACATTTTGAATACATGGGCGAAAAATTCTGTTTGGTTGATTTGGTTGCACTCCCCGTGGCCTAGTTCCCTATGTCACTAGGTCGCCGTAGAACCCTCCTACAACAATGTGTCTAGATCCTTAAAATTATCTAAAAGATAATCAAGGAGGATTCTACCCATGTGAAATTCCTTGGTTGGGGGAAGTACGTGACCCTCCATTTCAGTTACATTCATCTCTAGCCCGATTGGTATGGATACATAGAGGATATGCCTCTAGGTAGGGTTGTAGTTAACATGGCTGACCAGCTAGGGGTGAGAACAAGCTAGAGCTTCTTAGAGAGGACTTAATCCCCCCTCCCAAGGTAGTTTCACAATACTTAGATCCATTTGTAAGGATTACATGTCAACAGAGGAATCTACTGGGTCTTCTTGTGCCCACTGAGGCATTGGTCCTCAGCCGAAATCCCAACAAGGGTAAAGAACACCATGAAGCCATCAAACCCTCCAACATGTTTGACTTAGTGCAGAAGGAAAAAGATGATCCTAAAAAAGCTGCATTGCATTAGAAACTCAAAGAACACAAGAGGATGGTTGATGGCCTCCTTGCTGAATGCCCTGCGGAGAGATGACCAGACTACAGTGATCCTCGACTGGGGTAGCAGGGGCTGGCACAACTTCCCCCCGGAAAATTGCCTCTAGGTGAAACTAACAATCCTGCCCATGCAGATAGGGTTGAGGCTGGAACATATAGAAAGAGGGCGTGGTATGTGTCACCAAATCCTCCAGAGTGATGAGACAATCTCCAAGATCCAGCTCAGATTCCCCCAGTTTCTTAGCAAGTCATCCCGCCAGCCACTCTATGAGATGTCTGGCCTGCTTATCGTGATGAAGAACCTGGAAATGCACTGGTGGTCAGGGATCCCCATCAAGACCTGAACCCCCACCCCGATGATCCAATGGCAGCACTCATTTCTGACCTCGAGGCACTGAAGACTCGATTGATGGAAATCCTTCCTGATGGAAAGCCTTATCTGGTGTGGGTGGAAGATATGCCATCACCCCCAAAATTCATAAATCACACCATTTTTCTCCTTCAATGGGACGAGGGACCCCCTGCCACATCTGTGCCACATAATCTCAAGGTGTGGACCCATGTTGGGAACTCTTGTGCAATTGGAGGCCACCAAATTCTGGTGTTTTGTGCATACATTAGAAGGGTCTACATTTTTATGGTATAGTCAGTTACCCATCAGATCAGTAGCCGGTTGGGAAGATCTTCCTAGGAAATTTCTTTACCAGTTCAGTTCCACCACATGGAATATGAGCACTGCGAACCTCTTCAAATGCAAGCAGAGGCCTGATGAGCACGTCGTGGACATTTTTTCCCAGTGGAATGGGATCACCTACTCTCTTAACATGTCACTAACTTAGAATAAATTACTAATGATGTGCATATGGGAATTTCAAGATAGAACCGGTCCCCTTTCTGGTCACCCAGAACTACCTCGTGAGATTATGAGACTTCTCTGATAAGGCCCAATGCTTAGAAGAAGCCTTGCAAAATGCCAGCAAGGCACGTCTATTTCCTCCTACAATCCCCACGAGAATGGCCACCCGGGCTGAGCCTACCACAGTTTCTCAAATAAAGGCCCCCAGGCAACTAGAGTTGTTACCAGTGGAGCCACCTACACATCCTCACAAAGGCCCTCCACCTCAGGCACATCCTCCATCCCAGCAGTTCCCACCTTAGAATCAGATGGGGCCCCCATGCAATGCACCGCCACCACCTAGGTTAGATAACCAAGCTCCACCTCCTCGACAGGCTCCTCATGCCCCTTTTCAATGTCAGGCTCACAAGGTCCCCTTCCCAAATAGGAAAAACTAGAACCACTCATTCAACAAGGCTCAAGTCCCCAGTTATTTTCGAAGTTCCTTAGAATAGGGGATTGAACGTTTTCCTGAATGCAAGAGGCCAAAAGAGATAAACCACACTGATCTCACTAATTACTTCCCATATCAATAGATTTTATATCACTCCCAAAAACAGTGTTATGTAGTTATTCAAGACCAGGTGGATAACAACATACTCTGGTTAGGCCTAGCTCCATCATAGGTGGCAGGTGTCTTTGTGAATCTAGACAGTAGTAGTGACAGGGAAGGCGAGTAGCATCAGGTTTCTAACCTCAGGTCACAGAGGTGTGATAATTGGATGGATCGTACGACATTCTCTTGTTCCCATGGTATTATCCGTGCAAGCCTAAATCGATACGAACCTTTAAAGGATGTTTCACCATCCACCGCTAGTACTTCGGTGTCAACAACTCAGCCATCCTCTTCCCAAAAGAGCAAGCATCGGTGAAGTAATTCAAATAAATTCCCCCACCGATTCCACCATCATCCCGTACTCTCAGCGGTTTCATGCCCCTGGAGATGGGGATTCCTCCAAGAATATATCTAGTAGCGTATGACTCTTCGAGTGATGGTAAAGGGTACGCCTTAGTGAATACCATAGAGCTGGTAAACCCCTACATGATTCTTAAAAATGAGGAGTGCCAGACGGATCCTCCCAACATCCCCAGTCGTCACTAGCATCGACGGATCCATGGATATATGGGCGGTCAGAGTCCCTTGGTCAGTACTTCCAGCCAGGCTATTCATGCTACTGAAACCAGGTAGCAGGCCCAGTGTAGATCTCAGCACACGCAGCCTTCTCATATGGTGTCATCAGGTCCGCCTTCACCATCATTGATGTTGTTGGATCATGTAGATCCACCTCGACAATGCCATGACCGGACATACTTTTCTACAGACCGGTCTCAGACATCTGTCCCTCATTCGGTAGTCACTCCATAGGCTTAGACTAGTGAACAATGAGATATTCCAAGCAACATTCAGCCATTGATCTAGCTGGCAAGGCCCACCATACTTCCTTTCATATAGCGAACTTCTGTAAGCATAAATTCACACCTGGTATGAATGTATGATGTCATCAAGCATCTTATCATCGTTCCATCAAGTATTTACATCCTGGATGCTCCTCACCTATCAGTAGATATGCGCAAATCCCTTTCCAAGGCTTTAAGAAGCCCCCTTTAGTTCGAGATAGAGGTAACAGATGCAGAAGCCTTCCATATTGAGGCGGTCTACCCTGATGAATGCCAATCCATCATCTCGTTCTCTGGAAAAGATGAAGGCTCCCCCATATAGGGGAACATTCTCCCACTATACATCATCGTAATGTTTAATGGAATAGAGGTTCACCGCTATCTTGTTGACACAGGCTCCAGGATCAACCTAATCCCGACTTGGACACTGCGAAAACTGGGGTTGTCTGAGAATGATTTGAGTCCCTCTGACCTAATAATCCAAGGCTATGATAAGACAAAACAAACACCAATCTACAAGATCTTCATGAAGACCCAGTTTAGAGGCCATGTTTCCAGCACCAAGTTTATGGTTTTCTCTTAGGACACCACCTACAAAGAGTTTATAGGCAGGTCATGGATCTACCTACTTGAGGCGGTTCCTTCATCATTTCCCCAGTGCCTCAAGTAATCCCTTAATGTTCAAGTTGGAAATATTCAAGGTGATGTGTCTCCCTTTTCCTCTTGTGAAGCCTGCTATCTGGATGCCGACTATTAATGGAGAAAGGACAAGTAGATTCGGGCTAATGAGGTTGAGCATTCCATGGCTGTGACTAAATTATGGACAAATCTAGTTTATTCCTACATCTATCCAATCAATTGATTTGAGGCTACAACCCAAAACATGGGACAATGCTTTTTTGTTTTGGAAAATTGGGTGGAACACATTCCTAAGTCTAAGAGACGTCAGAATATCATCTCATACTCCAACACAAATTAGGATTAGGTGATCCCGAAGCCTCCTACCCCCATTAGGTATTGGTATGTCCACCCCATGGAGAAAACAATATGTCATACTAGTTTGTTCCTCTAGGATGGGATAAAATAGATCAAGGCAATGTGCCACTATTTCTTTGATATCATCAAGCGTGGCCCCTTGGGTCAAAGACCATATGGGATTGGATCAATAGCCTTCATCGTTATGGTTTTGGCAGCATAAGAGTTCCCTGATGCAGTTTCCACTACTGCTCAGGCTAGTACCAGCCTCCCATCAGGATATATCAACTCATAGGAAACTCCTCTTGATGAGGATGCGTCCTCCATAAGTGAAGAAGAGGATTTAGAGGATACTCCCCCCACCTGTGAAGAGTGAATCTCCTCCACGGTCGATGAATTGGTACAATTAAACCTAGGTAGCAAGGTTATAGCGTCCAACCTTTTTATAACATAAATTTTCACTACATTTTACAAAACTTAGGATCTTTAAGGTTTAGTGTCTTGGAAACCCGAAACTTAAAACATGAAAGCATAAAAAAAATTCTTATAAAACACTTGAATGAATTCTCCGTATGTTAATCCTAGGTCCATTACTACATATCATAAACTGGGGACATACATCAATATAATGGGGTGAGAAGAAGGACCAGTAATGGAAACAAGGGGAAACATTTAACATGTGAACTTAAGATAAATCAATAAAGTCATGAAAAAAAACATTAAGGCATGAGAAAGAAATCATGAAGCATATCATAATAAAAATAATGTATTTCATAACATGAATATGTGGATACAACATTTAACATAGAAAATCATGAGCATATCACCAAGGTCTATCCCCAAGGTTTCATTTGAAATTACCAAGTTTATTCACCAAGATATCGTTAAAATTGTAATCTATAGTGGTTGCATCATTACCCAATGCATTGGAGCGTTATCAGGGTGCACCCTTAAATTTGTATTTATAATCATTTGAGCCACATAAATAATCATTAAATATTTCATTAATAACCCATATATCATAAAATAAATGGGTTTCATTTCATAATCATAAGGTTTTAAATACTACTTTTAAGACATGGTCTTTATGTCATTTTAAACCCACAGAAAAAGGAAAGGAGGTTTCATGTATGTAAGTCCCAGAATTAAAATAAAACATTTTGATATATATGTGAACACCAATATAGAATAAAGATATTTGATTTTTTAACTTAATAAAATAAATGATTTTGATAAAAAGAGAGAGACATTTTGAGGCGAAAATTATGCGGCATAACGGCTATGTTATAGGGTTTTATAAAATATTAAAAAGAGAGGGGACATGGGTCACCCGCTCATAAATGATCCATATAATAGTATAGGGACAGAATATAAAGGATATAAGAACATGGTAATGAAATTTGGAATACCTACCGTATGATATGAAAAACTTGAAAGGAATACAAAAATAAGATTTCTCTTATGAAAATTCGGCAGCCTAACGGCGTCACTCAAAACATCAAAAAAATAATTGATGAGATCAAATAGGGTCTCTAATTATATTAAAATACAAGATAATTATTATAGATATATATATCATACCCCAACATAATAAAAAGTAACTTGAAAGACTTGAGATGAAAAAAAGAACTTGAAAATGAGAAGGGTGAAAGAATCCACTAAAAATTTGGCAGCCTGACGACGTCACTTAAAACTTCAAAAAAAAGAATTGACGAGATCAAATAGGGTCTCTCATCATATGAAAATAAAAGATAAGTATTATAGATATAGAGATCATACCCCAATAAAATAAAATGGAACTTGAAAGACTTGATTTGAAAAAAAAAGAACTTGAAAATGAGAAGGGTGAAAGAATCCCTTAAAAATTAGGCAGCCTAACAGCACCACTTAAAAATTATTAAAATGAAATGATGAGAGAAAGAGGGGGTATCTCATCAAATGAAATTGAAAAATAATTTAGGATGAATATAAAAGAACACCCCAAACATAAGAACATAGAGCATAAATGAAATGACATAAGAGATAGTACTTGGAAAGAAAGAGAGAGGTAGGATCCCTTACCATGAAGAGTAACCTAAAAATCATGAAGTTTGGGACCTTGGGAGGAATATTTGGGAGGTAAGGAGACAAGAACTTCGTTGAGGATGATTTTGTAATGGAAAGGATGAGATAATGGCTTGGTATTTATATAGAAAGTGAGGGGACAAGGCATTAATGGCCAAGGGACACCTCATGGGTGGTATTGGAAAAACCATGGGCTTAACCATGGTTTTTTCCATGGTATTGGCCACTTGGGACACCTCATACCTTATCATACTATTAATAAGTCGACCATATTGATTACATACTTAATACCTCATTTAATGATGTCATTAAACACCCGTAACTTAAAAACTGTATTTTTACTATTCATTGAAAATTCAACTTTCTCATAAAAATCCCAAAATTTATCCTTAACCAAATATCAATGCTCTGATTTCAAAAATAAACCCCATTCTATAAAAATAATTTTCTAAATATTTTTAATTTAATTTTAAAATAAAAACACTATTCACTGAAAATTCATTTTTTCAGAAAAATCCACAAAAATTACCTTAACATAATATCGATGTTATGAATTGAAAAATGAAGTCCATTTTATAAGAATATTTTTATAATTATTTTTAATTTAATTTTTAATTAAAAAACACTATTCACCTGAAAAAACTAATACTTGACTAATAATTTCTGAAATAGTTATTTACCTATTTTATTGAATCACATTACTTAATCAAGGTGCCTAGATTATATTAATACTTTCTTTAAGTGAGATTACTAACCCATTTGGTCACATTACTAATCCTATGCATAAAATCACTATTCATAATTTACTTTTCATCAAAAATCAAGTTGATCTTATTAGACTCTAAATTTATTACTGAACATAATTGTAGAAGACCATTTTTCGAAAATCATTACACATAATTAATTATTTACAGTTTACATAAATATTTTCAAATATCCTTTTTCTAGAATTCATCAAAAATATGCATACTATATTTATCTAGACATTTGAAAATTCACAAACTTCATCATAAGAAGAAATCAAAATTTTTATTTAATTAAAAGGATTACACAAGGTAGTTATGGTCTCCTTACATAGCCCCTTATAACCCCAGCATAGGACCTAAGTGTAAGGTGTGCTAAGGTGATAGAATCTGTGGGCGGCTCAGCTAACATCACACGTGTAGTAATTTCTATCAGTTTGAACTTCTCTCAAAGGAAAATCCATTCTAGCTTCACACAATGAAGTTCGGATTGGGTTTGGTCCAGAGCAAAGCCCAGTGGTGCTACCTCCTTCCCAAGTTTTGTTATATGGTCTTCGATTGGCTCGAGACTACTGGATGAGGCCATCGAATCTTATTTCTATATTAATTAACCAATATCACTTGTATTTAGAGACAATAATCGCAACATTTAGTTTCCAAAGGTCATACTGACTAACGGTCATATAATAATCAAAACCCAAGAGTATCATTTTAATTATACTCATTTTATTAAATGAAAACGTTTTGTTGAGTATGGAATAAAATAACACACAAAATTAGAAAACAATATTTTTTCAAAATTTTGAATCGTTACATTTTTCCCCCTTAAGAAATTTCATCCTCGCAATTTTTTTAAATTGGGCTTGGAAATTTCATTGAAAGTCCCACATCAGAAAAGGAGTCAGTAAAACTATTACTTTAAACGAAAGAATGGGAATTACAAAGGTCACCCGAGTTAACCCATACTAGGATTCCATGTAGGGAAAACATGGATATGGAGGAGAAAAAAAGTATCAAGTTCTGAGGGAGAGTGATAGAAAACATGATTAGGAGAATGTTAACCATAAGAAAATCACAAACTTAAGATGTGTGTAAATGGTCTTTTATTGCCCAGTAGGAAACGTAAACCAACAACATTTTTTTTTACTTTCCTTTTCATAATTTTGAGGAATTCATTTACTACATAGAATTAGTACATAGGGAAATATATTTACCTTCAAGTAGAGTTTCATCCATTAATAAGTTTCACCATGACTAATCTTTTCTCCAAAAAAAGAGCATTCAAAACTACTTGGTCTCATCAAAGCACAAGAATCATCTTCTATAGAATCATGTAATCCACAAAAGAATAACTATTTATCTTTAAACATTTATCCCAGAAACAGAAATGGTAAGATAAAATAACTCTTAGAAAAGAAATAACTCTATAGGAAAGGAAACTACTTTAAATATTCAAAGTTCCATGGTACTACCCAAAGTTTATCTTAGACCATTCCATAAATAAATGTCCTTATAATTTCTGAAAATAAACCAAACTAAGATTGAAACCCAAATATAAGAAGGATTTGATAACATAGTCTTCTAAGATAAACTTTATCATTTATCTCCAAACAACATCAATCCCTCCTAACATCTTATAACAAAAGTAACTAACCTAAACATATTTTCCCCAAGATAGGTTAATCATTTCCTAAATTACTATAAGTTCACCTTAAATTCTACGATTCTTCAAAATATAATTCAACCTTTACTCCTCAAATAAAACACCGTAGTAATCTATTTACCTCGATCATATGAACGTCTTCCAAAATAATAATCATCTTTTAATCCCCTAATCATATTTTTTTAAGAAGAATAGCTTCACAACATCAACATATGGTACATAACAATATATTTTTTCCTTAATGGCATAAAACCATTTTAGTTAGTGACTCGATGTTCTTATAAAACATTAAAGATATGATCATAGAGAATGAACTAAAATACAACATTACATAGACAATTATTGCGAAGAAGTTGCATGTACTTTAGTCGTCATGATCCATTTCAGCATAGGACATGCATTGTTCCCTTGTCCTTGAAGATTTTTGATGCTCATCATGATTCTCATCCCTTCCAAGAGAGCATTGCCTTGGATAATGTCCAACTTCTCCAAATTTACGACATTGAAAAGTATAAGGTACATTAGATCAAACCTTATCTCTATTCATCACATTATATATTTTTTTGAAGCAATTGGGTACTTTATGCCCTATCACCCCACACTTAAAACGTCTCCCGGTTCCTTTGTGACATTCTCCTTGGTTCCCCTTTCCACACTTTTTTCACAAAGGAAATTGAGTCTTCTTTCCCTTATCAACTTTATCAGATGAACATCCTTGAGACTTCGTCTTCTTCTTCCTTGATGAATTTAGGAATTCAACTAGGTACCAATTATTAATTGTGATTTTTGATAGCTGGTTTGGAATAATCACAATATGTTCAACTTGATCTCTCGTCATCTCTGTCACATTAATAGGGCAATCGTCACATTTCCTATCCCATTGGTTGTTGGGAAATTTTCTTCCATTTCCTTCCATTAACTAAGAAAAGAAAGTATAATTAGGGGGCTTAAATACTAATCCAATAATCATGAAAACGAAAGTTTAAGCATAGAAGGATAAACTTATCGAATAAAAGTATATCCTAACTTGTGATCCCCTAGGTTCCAATCTAGGTTATCCATGATCATATATTCTTATGTGAATCTTTATTTTATTTTATCTTTGTTCCTTTAATAATGGTTCATACTAAGCTTATAAATTTACCAAAGCATATCCCCCAGGAGTGTCGTAACAAAGAGTTAAGCAAGGCCCGTTGTTGTGTACCAGTTCTCGTTCGAGTATAGCTCATGCGGTGTTTTCAGGTTTTACCCCTATGTACATCTGTGTCAGTGCCACCTCTACCTGCTCGTATCCAGACAGAGATGTATTTTCTTGATAAACCACTTACTCAATACTCACCAAAATACCAGGAAGATTTCATATATTTAAACTTCCCTATAAGGTTCTTCCTAAAGTTTTAATATCCTAATTTCCAAAAAGAACTAAACCATCCTTTGATACCAACTATGGAATCCCTCCTTTTCCTAACATAACTTTTCATTACATTTTACAAAACCAAGGATCTTTAAGGTTTAGTGTCTTAGAAACCAGGAACTTAAAACATGAAAACATAAAAAAATTCTTCTTAAACACTTGAAATCCTTCTCTTTATGTTCATCCAAGGTTCATTACTGCATCTCATAACCTGGGGACATACATCAAAAGAAAGGGGTGAGTAGAAGGTCCAGTAAGGGAAACAATTGGAAACATTTAACATGTGAACTTAAGATACATCAACAAAGTCATGAAAAAAGAACTTTAAGGCATGAGAAAGAAATCATGAGGCATATCATAATAAAAATAACGCATTTGATAACTTGAAGATGTGGATATAACATTTAACATAGAAAATCATGAACATATCACCAAGGTCCATCCCCAAGGTGTCATTTGAAATTACCAAGGTTATTCACCAAGATATCGTTAAAATTGTAATCTCTAGTGGTTACGTCATTACCCAATGCATTGGAGCGCTATCAGGGTGCACCATTAAATTTTTATTTATCAACATGTGAGCCACATAAATCATCATTAAAAATTTTATAAATAACCCATATAGCATAAAATAAATGGGTTTCATTTCATAATTATAACGTTTTAAAAACTACTTTTAAGACATGATCTTTATGTCATTTTAAACCCATGGAAAAAGGGAAGCAGGTTTCATGTATGTAAGTCCTAGAATTAAAATATAAAATTTTGATATATATGTAAACAACCATATAGAATAAATATCTTTGAGTATTTAACTTAATAAAATAAAAGATTTTGAGTAAAATAGAGAGACATTTTGAGACGAAAATTCTACATCATAATGGCTGTGTTATAGGGTTTTAGAAAATATTGAAAAGAGAGGGGACATGGGTCACCCGCTCATAAATGATCCATAAAATAGTAGAGGGACAGAATATAAATGATATAAGAACATGGTAATGAGATTTGGAAGAAATACCACTTGAAATAAAAAACATGGAATGAAGACAAAAAATAAGATTTCTCTTATGAAAATTTGGCAGCCTAACGACGACACTAAAAACTTCAAAAAAATAATTGACGAGATCAAATAGGGTATCCCATCATATGAAAATAAAAGATCAGTATTATAGATATAGATATCAGACCCCAATATAATAAAAAGGAACTTGAAAGACTTGATATGAAAAATAAGAACATGAAAATGAGAAGGGTGAAAGAATCCATTAAAAAATCGGCAGCCTGAAGGCGTCACTTAAAACTTCAAAAAAAGAATTGACGAGATCAAATAGGGTCTATCATCATATGAACATAAAATATAAGTATGATAGATATAGAGATCATACCCCAATAAAATAAAAAGTAACTTCAAATACTTGATATGAAAAAAAGAACTTGAAAATGAGAAGGGTGAAAGAATCCCTTCAAAATTCGGCAGCCTAACGACGCCACTTAAACATTCTTAAAATGAAATGATGAGAGATATAGGGGGTATCTCATAATATGAATATGAAAAATACAGTAGGATTAATATAAAATAACATCCCCAATATAATAACATAGATCATAAAAGAAATGACATAAAAGAGAGTACTTGGAAAGAAAGAGAGGTAAGATCCCTTACCTTGAAGAGTGACCTAAAAATCTTGACGTTTGGGACCTTGGGAGGCTTGAAGGCACCTTGGGAGGACTCATTTGGAGGCAAGGAGACCATAACTTCGTTGAGGATGATTTTGGAATGGAAATTATGAGATAATGGCTTGGTATTTATAGGGAAAGGGAGGGGACAAGGCATTAATGGCCAAGGGACACCTCCTGGGTGGTATTGGAAAAACCATGGGTTTGCCCATGATATTTGCCCATGGTATTGGCCAATTGGGACACCTCATACCTTATCTTACTATTAATGAGTCAACCATATTGATTAATACTTAATACCTCATTTAATGATGTCATCAAACACCCGTAACTTAAAAACTGTATTTTCACTATTCATCGAAAATTCAGCTTTCTCAGAAAAATCCCAAAATTTAACCTTAACCAAATACCAATTATCTGATTTCAAAAATAAACTCTATTTTATAAAATTAATTTTCAGAAAAATCGCCAAAAATTACCTTAGCATAATATCGATGTTCTGAATTGAAAAATAAAGATCATTTTATAAAAATAATTTTCAAAATATTTTTAATTTAATTTTTAATTAAAAAACACTGGTCACCTGAATAAACTAATACTTGAGAAATAATTTCTGAAACAGTTATTTACCTATTTTATTGAATCAAATTACTTAATCAAGGTGCCCAAATTATATTATTACTTTCTTCAAGTGAGATTACTAATCCATTTGGTCACATTACTAATCCTAAGTGTAAAATCACTATTCATAATTTACTATTCATCAAAAATCAAGTTGATCTTATTAGACTCTAAATTTCTTACTGAACATAATTGTAGAAGACCATTTTTTGAAAATCATTACACATAATTAATTATTTAAGGTTTACATAAATATTTTCAAATATCCTTTTTCTAGAATTCATCAAAAATATGAATACTATATTTATTCGGACATTTTAGAATTCACAAACATCATCATAAGAAGAAATCAAAATTTTTATTTAAATCAAAGGATTACACAAGGTAGTTATGGTCTCCTTACATATCCCCTTATAACCCCAGCATAGGACCTAAGTGTAAGGTGTGCTAAGGTGAGAGAATCTAAGGGCGGCTCGGCTAACATCGCACAAGTAGTAATTTCTATCAGTTTGAACTTCTCACAAAGGTGATTCTGTTCTATCTTCACACGATGAAGTTCAGCATGGGTTTGGTCTAGAGCAAAGCCCATTGGTGATATCTCCTTTCCAAGTTCTATTAGACGGGCTTCGATTGGCCCGAGACTACTGAATGAGGCCATCGAATCTTCTTTCTATATTAATTAACCAAGATCACTTGTATTTAAGGACAATAATCGCAACATTTAGTTTCCAAAGGTCATACTGACTAACAGTCATATAATAATCAAAACCCGATAGTCTAATTTTAATTATACTCATTTTGTTAAATCAAAAAGTTTTGTTTAGTATGAAATAACATAACACACAAAATTAGAAAAAAATATTTATTCAAAATTTCTGGTCATTATAGAGGTAGACCTGAAACCCACATTGATCAGTGCCACTATGCCTCTTGAGGAGAAAAAGAAGTACGTGGAATTCCTCAAACAACCCCTTGATGTATTTTAAGGGAGCTATGATGAGATTCCCAGTAGATCATCAAGTATCTATACAACGCCTTAGTCTCCCAGAAAATCACTACGGGTTTAAGAAGCCTCCCAGAAAGATGCACCCTTCTCATGGTGCCATGGTCGAGGCAGAAGTTGATAAGCTCATCAGAGCTATTTTAATTAAGGGGGTCCAGTAGCACTAATGTCTAGCCAACACTATTCCAGCCAGGAAGAAGAATAGGCAAATCAGTGTCTGCATCGACTTCCGAGATCTCAACAGTTAGTGTCCGAAGGATGATTTCCCCCTTTCTGTGATAGAATTTTTAATCGATGCTACATCTAGGTTCCAATACCTCTCCTTCATGGATGGGTACTCCGTGTATAACCAGATCTGAATGGCTCTTGAAGACATGGAGTCTACGAACTTCAGGGCCCTAGAAGGTACATTTTATTACCGAGTCATGCCCTTCAGTCCAAAGAACGTAGGTTCCACCTATCAACAAGATATGCATCGCATATTTAAGCCGATCCTTGGGATGTTGGTGGAATGTTACGTGGACGATCTGGTTGTCAAATCCCACCAGTGTCAAGACCAACTCAAAGAACTTGAGGATTTTTTTGGATTCCTTCATTCTCATCACCTAAAGATGAATCAATTGAAGTGCACCTTCGGGGTCACCTCTAAAAAGTTTCTTGGCTTCATTGTCAGATACAGGGGGGGTCGAGATCGACCTAGAGAATATCAAGGCCATTAGAAAGATTTCTTCTCCAAGAAACCTTTAGGAGTTTCATGTTTTCCAAGGCCACTTGGAATACATATGTCGATTCATCGCGAATTTGGCTAGGAAGTGTAATCCCTTTACTCGGATCATGAAGAAAGGAATTGTCTAATAGTGGGATGAAGAATTCCAAACTACCTTTGAGGAAATCATGCAGTACCTACTTCAACCCCGAGTCTTAATTCCACCTGTCTCTAGAAAGCCACTAGTCCTTTGCGTGACCACCCCAGAACGGTCTCTCAGTGCCATTATCACCTAGAAGAACTACGAGGGTAAAAAGAACAGTCTCTACTCTCTCAGTCACATGCTCCTTGATAAGGAGACCAGGTACTCCCCTATAGAAAATACCTTCCTTGTGTTGGTATTTTTAGTATAGAAATTGCGGCATTACCTTCAGCATCATGAGGTACAACTGGTGTCCTTGGTAGATCCGTTAAAGTACATCCTGAAGCACCCCATGTTGATAGACTGTCTAGCTCAATGGGTAGGGATTATTCACCAGTTCGACATCAGGTTCATTCCTCAGAAGGCTATTTAGGGTAAAAAGTTGGATGACTTCCATTCCGCCCATCCAGTTCATGTAGATCAATCTCTTGACCTTGATTTTCTCGATGAGGTGATTCTATCGATAGACCAAGCCATTCCGTTCTAGAAAATGAAATTCGATGGTGCTTCCTAGATCCCCACTGTCAGAAGGCTCAATGACCCCAGGCTCAACAGAGTAGGCCCGGGTTTAATCTTTATTACCCCAACACAAGACATTCTTCCATATTCATTCCACTTTTCATAAGGCTTCACCAACAATGAGGCGGAGTATCAGGCTCTCATTAGTAGCCTCAAGCTAGTCCTTGAGATTGAAATTCCCCATTTTTATGTGAAAGGGGACTCTGAACTAGTCATCAAGCAGATCAACGGTGACTATGTTGTCAGAAAGCTAGAGCTCATACCATTATTGGAATCCACTATACAACTAATGGCCTTGTTCCCATCTTGGACAGAAGTTACTCAGGTCCTTCGATCTCAGAACGGTTGAGATAATTCCCTAGCCAGCCTAACTTCATCACTTTTGGAGCCCAAACAGGATGATTTGATTATCCACATGGCACACCGGAGAGTCACTGCTCATGTCACTCCAGATGATGATGACAACCAATAGTTAATCCACCTTACCACCGGTGCCTCTACGTCAGGACCCCCAAGCCCATCGGATGTAGTGATTTAGGTGACTCCTGACTGAAAGAACTCCTTTGTAGAGTATCTCCAAAATGGTAATCTCCCAATAGATAAGGCCGAGCGTGAGCGAATTCAACACCACGTGTAATAGTTTACCCTCTAGGATGGTCCTGGTCGTGATTAGATTCTCTACAAGTGCGGGTTTGATGGGGTTCTCCTCCGTTTCAATCAAGGAGTATAAATTTCCCAAGTCATGTAGGAGGTTCATGCCATTTCCTACGGTGCTCATCAGACTGGGATAAAACTGTCTCACCAAATCTGGAGACTGAAATATTTTTGGCCCTCCATGATCCATGACTGCATCAATTTTTCCAAAAAGTGCCTTGTGTGCTGAATTCATGATAACTTTTTGCATCAGCCACTAGAGCCTCTCCACACTAACAAATACTCATGGCCATTTTTGGTCTAGGGACTCAATGTCATCCAACCATATCCACTAGAGACAGCTCGCCAGTGCCAGTTCATCCGGACCACTATAGATTTCTTTTCCATGTGGGAAGAAGAAATTACACTCAAGGAGGTCAAGGCTCATTCCATTGTTTATTTTGTGAGCTCCAACGTCATCTACCAATTTAGATTCCATCATGCCATCCTCACCGATAACGACATGAGCTTCCTGGAAGCTGAGCTGAAGAAATTATATTCTAAGTACAATATCCATTTTAACCATACATACCGCTATCATGCGCAATCAAATGAACAGATAAGGGCGTTCAAAAAAAACCCTCTCTAACATTCTGCAGAAAAAGGTTGGTCAGAACATTAAGAGTTGGTCGTACAAGATCCCCAACTCCCTCTGGTCTTATCGGAAAATGACTCATAATTCCACCCATGTGACCCCATATTCCATGGTGTATGGAACGAAGGTCGTCCTGACCATCGAGATTTAATTACCCACATTGCGCACAACTTTAAATGATCAGAAAGTGACATATGAAGTTTCTAAAATTTGTCTCACTGAGTTGGAAGTGCTTGACGAGAGCAGGATTCGTGACCTTCACAATTTGGAAAGGCATCAAAACAAGATAGCTAGAGCTTTCAATAAGAAATTTCACCTCCACTCTTTTTTTCAAGGCGACTTGGTGTTGGCCCTAAGAACACCAATGATACTTGGTAGGAAACCACCTAAGTTAAAGCCCAAATGGGAAGGACCTTACATCATTCACAAGGTTTACTCTAATGATGCATACTACCTGGTTACCATGGATAGTGAGCATATAAATCCTCCCACCAATTCCATGTTACTCAAGAAATACTTTTCATTCGTCGTCTGTTGCCAAATGAACTTACATTGTATGGTCCCGCATGACACTAAACTGCATTATGGTCTGTCACAACCCTAACGTATCTGGTCCTACACAACCTTAAAATGTATTATTCTTCATGATATTAAACTAAATCTTCAAGAAATACGTATGGATTGATTCTCATCCTCATGGGATACATAGAATGCTCAGATTCTTCATCTTGAATCCATCCCCCCATTTCCTCTTTGACTATCCCCCTAGGTATAGTTCTCTTGTAGGATCCCTCATGGTTTCTTGTAGGCTTATTTGTCCCCACTCATGTTAGGATTACAATGATCACACCATGTGCCCTTGTTCTTCTATTTCTCCCTTGTCCTCACCACAAGACAATAAACTGCATTGCCTTCAAGAACTATGTATGTCTTGATTCCCATACTCATGGGATAAATAAGAATGCTCGGATTCATCATCTTGAGTCCATACCCAAGTTTTCTCTTTGACTATCCCCCTGGGTAGAGTTCTCTTGGAGGATCCCGCATGGTTTCGTGTAGGCTTATTTGGCCCCACTCATGTCAGTATTACGATCATCGAACCATGTTCCCCTCATTCTTATATTTCTACCTCATCCTCACCGCTCAATATTAAATAGCATGGCCTTTAAGAACTACGTATGGCTTGATTCCCATACTCATGGGATACTTAGGAATGCTTAGATGCTTCATCTTGCGTCCATCCCCCTGTTTCTTCTTTGACTATCCCCCATGGTTAATGTTATCTTGGAGGATCTCGCATGGTGTTGTGTATGATTATTTGGACCCACTGAAGTTAGGATTATGATGATCACATCATGCTCCCCTCGTTATTCTATTTCTCCCTCTTCCTCACCACATTATTTTAAATGGAATGGCCTTCAATAACTACGTATTTCTTGATTCCCATCCTCATGGGATACATAGGAATGCTCGGATGCTTCATCTTGAGTCCAACCCCTAATTTCCTCATTAACTGTCCACCTGGGTTTAGTTCTCTTGGAGGATCCTGCATGGTGTTATGTAGGCTTCTTTGGCCCCACTCATGTCAGGAATATGATGATCACACCATGTTCCCCTCTATTGATGCTGAAATTTTTAGAAGAGTGGCATCGGGTGGATAAAAGAGCAACAAATTAATCTGGGATGGAAAGAGGATATTTTGGGGGCCAAGAGGTGGGACACGCAATATTAGGGGGACGCGCGCAAGAGGCCTTCCTGTGTGTAAAATATTGTGCTCTTGGCCCCCTTTCTGCGCTGAAGGCAACGTCAAAAAGGCATTTGCATGCCCAGAACCCTTTCAGTGCCCAAGGCAATGTCAACCACAACTTTGTTCTCCCAACCCCCTTTATGTGCCCAAGGTGATGTCAACTACAGATTTTCACACATGACCCCCTTTCCATGCCCAAGGTGACGTCAAACACGAATTTTCCTGCTCGAACCCTTTTTTGTGCCCAAGGCGATGTCAAATGGGTTTTTGTGTACCCAACCCCCTTTCTACTCCCAATGTGACATCCATTGTCTCTTTTCACACCAAAACCCTTTTGTGCGCCACGACTCTTTTTCATGCTTCACCTCAAGACTTTGGCTATAAAACAAAACGTATCCCCACCCTTCAGGGAATGAAACAGAAGACAAAGTGATTCTATGCTGCAAAAAAACCACGTCTTCCGTGACCGTGTGAAAACCCCTATGGCCTTCACGTATTGTATTTTGTGCAACAGATCCCTCGGGGGGGTGGGGGGATCCTTCAGGTGGGCCCTCAGGGGCCTGATCCTCGTGAATTTCTTTTCTTCCCAAGTCCTTTGTGTGCATGGGATCCTCTTTTGCGCGCAATTTCCCTCTGCGTCAGGCTGCTCTTGTGCACAACCCATCCATCTTGTGTTAAAATGTTCCCACTTGCGCGCAACCCCTTCATCTTGCTTGCAACCAGCCCACCTTGGGCGCAATATTTTCCTTTTGTGTGCAACCCCTTAATCTTGCACGCAACCCTTGAAAATTTCACATATACCTTATATCTTTCCCCCGACACATTATCTTATGTGAACTCCATGTGTTTCCCTCACCTTAAGGCACATTTTCCTAGCCCCTCTTATGTGTAACACAGTTATGTTACACACTCTCTTCTCGTGTGGCCCATCAAGTTTTCATGGAGCAATTTCAATGTCCCTTGGGTGGCGCTTCTCGTTACATTGCTTCGCCTCATTATTCTTCACATAGGCATGCTAATGGTTATTACTTATTCACATAGCCATGCTAATGTGTACCCCCAATGGATCTCTCTATATCACCACCCAACCATAGCATTGTTGATTCCTTCCTTCTCTCAAGGTAAGGAGGGGTATCCGTTATGTAAGTCCTAGGGGGTGGAGTGCAGCCACCTCATCCGAGATGCAGGACATTAAAATGCCAGGAACCTTTTTCTGAGATGTAGGATGTTAAACTTCCAACCACCTTTGTCATCATCACACGATGTTAAACTATGACCTCACCCTGTGCCTTGCACGCAGGGTGCCCCATCTTGGACATTTTCTATGCCCACTGGTCTCCACGGGAGTGAGATCGTTCCTTTCATGGAATGGCGTCCTCTTTATTGGAACAAATTTCATTCGAAGGGAAAGGGAAACCACCCTGGAGTAAGCCCATAGATTTTCTTGCAGGAGGTAGCATCCCTGCTCCTCCTCTCTTCCAGGGTTCCAAATCCCTCTCCCACTGGGCTTTGTCACCACTCAGGCCTCCATCCTAGAGTAAGTCCAAATCTCCATCACCCTGGGATAAGAACTATGTGTGAGCCCCTATTTCCTCTTTGGTCTGTTAAGCACGTTTAAGCCCCCATTCCACTCCCCACAGACGCACCTTCCATGATGTGGTAATTAGGTTTTTTATACCTCTTGTTTCTCACACTGAGCAAGACTCACATGGTCGTAGAGAAAGCACCGACTTTGACATCCTTTCTAAGCCACCTTAGAGTGTAATCCCCAATCCTCTTTCCGAACTATGAGGACTTTAATCCCTACCAAGGTAAGGTACGTAGGAAGCCTCCCTGAGGTTCAAGACCAACACCCATTGGTCCCAACCATCTTCACGTTAGTTCACCAAACCCAACCTAAACAATGTGTACTTTGATCCCCACCAAGGCAAGGTACTTAAGAAGACTTCCTGAGGTTCAATCCCAACACCCTATTGGTTCCGAAACCCCTTCACGTCAGACCACCTTTTTCCTGCATGATGTTAAACTGCATGGCCCCTTTTAGTCTTGCACGACATTAAACTACATTCACCATCTTGAACTATGTGGGATTTGATCCTAGACTCCTAGATTTGGTACATAGGAAGCCTCCCTGAGGTTCAACCACATCCAGTGGTAATCCATTGTGACCCCATATAGTTGTAAGCCTTTGTTACCCCCATCCAGTGGTAAGCCATTATGACTCCATCGAGCAGTAATCCATTGTAACCCCATTCAGCGGTAATCCATTGTGACTCCATCCAGCAGTAAGAAGTTGTGACCTCATCCAATGGTAAGCAATCATCAACCCCATTCAACAGTAGGTCATCATCAGATGAACTAAGATGAATTTGATTGCCTGCCACAGGGACATGTAGGAGGTCTCTTCGAGGCTCAATCCCAACATCATCTTCATCCCCGAGTCGACTCCATCTCATTCTCCACCCACTTAACTTAACCATCCATTATCCATTCCTGATTATTACTCAGGATGCCACATCCTAGTGGGATCATGCCACCTCATTCCTCATTCCTTTTAACAACAATTGTGTAGCTAACCACGTGTTAGCCCCAACATCAGTGTTCCCTCCAGAGGTTTCACCCACCTGATTCACTCTAGACAGTGTTACGATTAGTCTGATCTGTCTCCGCTAGATGTTAAACCTGCGACATACCCTGTGTTGAACATAAGAAGCTGGGGAAAACCTCAGATACATTTCTATGGCATATAATTTCCCGCATTTGGTTTCGTATGACCTGGGCTTCCACGCCCTTGAGAAGCCCAATAATAAGGGGATGAAACCCAGACACGCCAGTGTTCTGGCATCTCGACATGCCAGTGATGTCCAACGTGACTGCACCCCCGACCAAAGGTTACTGCCCTGACCAGACCCCTTGGAATGTCTCGACAGAAGCAATGTAATTAACTGATTTCCATGAATATATGGCACTGGGAAGAGTTTCTCGAACTATGTCTTAAGTCTATAAGGGAGACCCAGACTAGGTGATGAGTTCTAAGGAGGAATGCACTGAAGTAAGAACCAAAATCCCATCAAAATATTTCGATCAATGAGAAAATGTTCTCGAACAAGGAACAGAGTCCACCCACCTTTGGAAAGCGGGAATTCAGGGCAACAAACAACATCACCATCCTTGAACAGACAAACGTGTGTGCCCCGAAGAAAGCGTCAGAAACAGAAATGATGAACCTGATATGAAATTATTCTCCTCAATGTGGACATTAGTATTATTCAAGACATTAGTGCATTAGTGTGTCACCAGATCCAGCTATTTGACATCAGGTCCCACAAAGCAAGTAGTGTTCCTGGCGTGAAATTCACCAGAAGTAGGGGGCATTCAAAATGTTGTACATCGTGGTCTGCGACATTGTTATCTTTGATCCATCTTACTAGCCATGGAAGATGAAATGGAAATGGGTAACTGGTCGTCAATTCCTTTCCCTTTAGCACTAATGGGTTAATATCCCTACTTTTCAGAAACCAAGCTGATGCAGGAATTCTATCATCGCACACCCACCGATGTAAGGTTAGGGGCAATGCCAATGTGGCAATCCCACATGGATCCACTACTTTGGCGAGAATATCCTGGCCTAAAAATGTTGGGAACCCATGCCCCATCTCCCCATCTTAATTCATTCAGTGGAGAGTGATCAATGACCCCGTACGCTGGTACAAGGAGGAGGGGATTATCCCAACCCGGGATATGTCCCTCTAGGATCTAGAGGCGTTTATACCTCATCACCACCGCCTCACCCAGGGGCCATGTCAGTTTCCCCTACTCCCCACTCCTACTTACAATCGTTTTGGGTGCCTCTCCCCAAAACGCCTTGAGGACTCTCTCCCCTACACTAATGAGGTAGGGGATGTTTGGGCCAGCATGGTGGGGATCCCATTTCAAGGGCCCCTAAGGAGGACTCCCACTAGGTCGCACCAGTGCTTCTATTTGGTCCCACAAGTCAAGGAGCAGGTAATCCATGCACCTGCACCGTGGGCCCCAGTCCGGTTGACCCGACCCTGGTGTCAAGCATAGGCCATGGAGGATGCCCGCCAAGGGGAATAAACGTCAGAAACTACTGTGGCTCAGGCCACTGCCGACGTATATCATCAACACCTTGTGTATGCTGAGCAGGGGGACTTGTAAACCCGTTCCGGATCAAGGACCTAACTACCCCATGGGCAGGCTGGGTCGACTCTCTCGGCCAACGGTGCAGGTAATGGTCACCCACAGTATGGAGGCCCTCCCCTTACCACCACCATAGAGAACACATTTCTTCCACACTTCCTTGATCGGCATGGAGGTCTACCTCGTGCTAACCTCAGTATTAATGAGGGACCTCTCCGCGATGGTGACACCCATCACGAAAGCCTATCCCATGCTAATCACATCGAGAATGGATTCGTCCCTCCTACCAAAGACTGCTGGTGTGGGTATGTTGTGCATCCAGTAAATCTCTAGTGTGGGGGCCCTCCCCATGTTCTTATAGCAGCTGGGGAAGTCCTCCTCACCTCAGAAATCATAAGTGTGAAGGCCATCCTCGCTTCACCATCACCTATCACAGAGGTCCTACCCGTGTTCGGCTCGACGAGTATGAGGACCTTCCTCACGTTGATGTCGCCAGGGTAAACAAGCATGGAGGTCTTACCCATTCTTCTATCATCTCAAGTAGAGGTCTTACCCGCTCTAACACTTCCCATGGAGGTCCTCCTCGTGTCCCCTTTGATATCTTCCCCAGTGCTCCTCACACCTTGGCTTGTCCAGGTGAGAATTTTCTCTGCCCCAGCACCAGTACAACTGAAGGTCCTCCTCATGCCGGAAATCTAACCTATCCTGAAGAACGGTCCTGTGGAAGGAAGGTGGGTCATCATCTCAATAAAAAGAATGCTAAGAAGATTCAGACTGATATCAAACCAGTTTTTTTCTCAGACTCCGAAGCGGAATACGACTCAGTGATGGAACCCTCCCCTAGATCCTCTGTGTCGAGGGTCAGGGTAGGAATAAGTTGCATCATCCTAGTACTCCCAAAATTCAAGGTCTATCTAATTACCTCCACCCTATATAGGTATATTCAAAAGGATGAAAAATTGGAAACTCTACAGGTTACGGCCTTGAAATCGCCACCATCATCACCAGCAACACTCTCTATCTTGACTATAGATCACAATGAACTATTCTATGGACTAATGGTTGATAAGTAGCAACGTGGTACACTGCCATTAGTCGTGGTCCCTCACCAGAAAATGTAGTTTTCACCCCATCTGACCATGACATCATGGCTAAGTAACTACACTCTTCAGAGGATAGCACAAGATGTGGCAGTTTGTCAGCTCACTCACCATTTTCTCCATCGTCCAGCCTACCATCCCAACGGTATTCTTCGGTACCTCTACCCATCCCCCAACCACCTCTAGTTGATGAGTGTGGAAATGAAGGGCCAAACCCTAAATCTGAGCCCAGGAGCTTATGGGATATCCTCATGGCAGACCAATCCCCTGAGATGTTTCGGTCAGTTGCAACGCCGAATTTTTGTGCGCTGTAATCCCTCACCAAAGAGGAATTCGAGTGTTTTCATCAAACCCTCTGGGTGACTCATTTCTATCTTCTTCATTAGCATGTGGATTACCCTAAGAGCCACGTGAATTTCTAGGAGATTTACAAACAATGCCATCGGGTTGATTTGGCCACACACCCGGTGGCCCAGTACCTTGAGTCACCAGGTTGTTGTAGGGTCCTCCAGCAACGATGAGTTCAGAGCTTCAAGGTACTCTGTAGGATTACCAAAGAGGATTCTCCCTATGTACAGATCTATAGTTTGGGGTAGTATGTTTCCCTCTTCTTCATTCCTATCCAGCGTCAACCTGATTTTCTAGGAGGCAAGGAGGATATGCCTCTAGGATGAGTCGCGGTTAACATGGTAGACATGCCCGAGGGTGAGAACGAGCTAGAGCTTCATGGAGAGGAACTCCCCCTGAGGGGGGATTCACACTTATTGGATCCATCAGGAAGGATTACTCGTCGATAGAGGAATCTACTAGGTATTCTTATGACCATCGAGGCACTAGTCCTCAACTGGAATCCCAATAATGGCAAGGAACCCCTTGGAGATGTCAAACCGTCGGACTCGTCTGGCTTAGTTCATAAGGTCGAATACAACCTTGAAAAATACATGTTGCATCAGAAACTCGACGAATAGAATAATTTGGTCGATAACCTCCTTGTTGAATGTGTTGTAGAGTGATGGTCGGACTACGGTGATCCTAGGCCAGAGAAATAGGGGTATGCACAACTTCCCCTCGGAAAATTGGCTCCAAAAAACTCTGACCATATTTCCCACATAGATAGGGTTGAGGCTGGAACTTATGGAAAGAGGGTGTGGTATGTCTCACCAAAGCCTCCTAAATGGCATGACAATCCTCAGGACCCAGCTCGGGTTCCCCCAGTTGCCCCACAGGTCATTCCACTAGTCGCTCCATGAGTAGTTGGGTTGCCTTATCATGTTGAAGTACCCGACAACACACTGGTAGTCAGGAATCCCCATCCAGAAAGATATCCCCACCCAGATGATCCAATAGCAGCACTCATTGCCCATATCGAGGCATTAGAGACGCGACTGGTGGTGCTCCCACCCGATGGAAAGCCCTATCCGGCATGGGTGGATGATATTCCAGCACCCCTATGTATCATAATTCTCACTCTTCCCCCCATCAATAGGACAGGGGAACCGCCATAGCACCTATCCCACTTTGTCTTAATGTGTGGCCCATGTTGGGACCTCCAGCGCAGCATGAGGCCACCAAGCTCCAATGTTCTGTACAGACATTAGAAGGGCCTTGAGTTTTCTGGTATAGCCAGCTCCCCATCGGATCAGTAGTTGGCTGGGAAGACCTTCATACAAAATTTCTCTACCATTTCAATTCCATGACACAGAGGATGGTTATCGCGAACCTCCTCAAGTGCAAGCAGAGGCCTGATGAGTGCGTTGCCGACTTTGTCGCCCAGTTTAAAGGACTCACATTTCCCTTGACAAGTCATTGACTTAGGAGAAATTGCTAACAATGTGTGTAGGTAATGTAAAGATAGATATAACCCCCTTTTTGATCACCAAGAACAATCCTGGGGGATTCTGAGACATCTCTGATAAGGCCTGGTGCCTAGAGGAAGCCTTACAGTATGCTAAGTAGGCATGTTCATTGCCTCCTGCGATCCCCGCAAGAAGGGCCGCCAGGGCCGAGCTCGATGCAGTGGCTCTAATAGATTCCCCCAAGAAACTAGATTTTTTACCAGTGGAGCCACCTCAAGAGCCTCACAAAGGCCCTCCACCTCAGGTGTAGCCTCCGGCCCAGCAGCATGCACCACACAATAACCAGGTTCCCCCGCACAATTCACCACCACCGCCTAGGTGAGATAAACATGTTCCACCTCCTCGAAAGGCTCCTCCATCTCCTCATCAGGGTAAATCTCCAAGGGTCCCCTTTCTGGAGAGGAGGAACTGAACCTACTCGGTCAACGAGGCATATGTCCGTCAGTTACTTCTGCACTTCCTTGGAGCAGGGGATTCTACGTTTGACTGAGTGCAGAAGGCCAGAATATGCAAATATCACTAATCGGCCTAAATATTGCCCTTATCAGTAGATCTCGGGGCACACTCTCAAGTAGTGCTATGTGTTCAAAGACTGGATTCAAGAACATTTAGATAAAAACATAGCCCTTTTATGCCCAGCTCTGTCACAGGTGACATGCGTCTTCATGAGGCCAGATAGCGGAGAAATCTAGGGCGAGTGGCATCGGGTTTCCAATCGTGGGTCCCAGAAGTATGACGACCAGATGGCTTGTAAAACAGTCTTTCAGGCCCAATTTTTTATCCATTCATGCTTGAATCAGCCAAAATATTTAGAATCTATAGCCACAACTTCTGTATTGTTGTCTCAGTTGGTCTCTTCCCAGAAGAGTAAACACTGGTGGCACAAGGGAAAATAAAGTCCCCCACCGATGCCTTCTTCATCCCGTACTCTCGTCGACTTCATGACCTCAGAGATAGTGATAACTCTCATAATCTACCTTGTAGTGGATTAATCTTCGAGTGATGGTAAAGGGTATGCCTCGGTTAACACCATAGAGCTGGTAGATCCATACAAGATTCCTAATGATGAAGAGCACCAGACAGATCCTCCCAACATCCCCAGCCATCGTCAGCGTCGATGGTTTCATGGCTATACGGGTCATTAGAGTGACTTGGTCTACACTTATAGCTAGGTTGTGCATGATACCAAAACTAGGAAACATGCTCAGCACAGAGCTCATCATGCACAACCCTCTCATATGGTGGCATCAAGCCCACCCTCACCGTCGTTCGTGTTGCTGGACCAGGCAGAGCCACCCCGACCAGGCCGTGACCAACCACTCCCTATTACAGGCTGGTCTCAGTCATCTATCCCTCCTCCGGTATCCACTCAATAGGATTCTACTAGTGGGAAGTGGGATATTCCTAGTACCAGTCAGCCGCTAGTCCAGTTAGCAGGACCCACCATACCTCTTGTCATAGAGTGACCTCTTGTAAGCAGAAGTTCACACATGGCACAGAAGTACGATGTTCTTAACCATCTTGACGGTATTCCAGAATGTCTCTCCATCCATGATGCCCTTCACCTGTCATCAGATATGCGTGAGGCCCTCACTAGGTCTTTAAAAATCCCCCTCTTGTTGGAGATGGAGGTAGTAGCTGCATAAGCCTTTCACGTAAAGGCAGTCGAGAATACTGAATGCCAGTCCATTATCTCATTATTTGGAGAAGAGAATGTCTCTCCCATACATGGGCACATTCTCCCACTTTACATCACTATCCAGTTCAATGGCGTAGATGTTCGTCACTATCTTGTTGACACATGCTCTAGAATTAACATAATCCCGACTCAGACACTGTGAAAACTAGGATTGTCTGAAGATGATCTGAGTCCCTCTGACCTATGAATCCATGGCTATGATAGGACGGAACATAAACTGGTCAGAAATATCCACATGATGACCTAGTTTCCAACACTGGGTTTATGGTAGTTTCCCAGGACACTGCCTATAATACATTGATGGGATGGTCATGGGTCCACCTACATGTGGTAGTTCCCTCATCATATCACCAGTGCCTCAGTACTCCCTTAATGGTTGAGTGGGTGTGATTCAAGGTGATTCATATCCCGTTGCCTCTTGTGAATCCCACTATCTGGATGTCGACTACTATAAGAGCAAAGACAAGAAGATTCAAGATAACGAGGTTGAACATGCCACGACTCGACCGACCCGTGGACAGATCTAGATGACGCCTACATCATTCCAATCCACTGATTGGAGTCTACGACCCCAAACATGGGATAATGATTTTTTTATCTAGAATGATGGGGGAACACATTCCTAGGCCTAAGAAACACTATAGGATCACCATGTAATCCTTTAAAAATTAGGCTCAGGTGACCCCAGAGCCTCTTACTCCCATAAGGTATTGGGATGTCCACCTAATGACCATGAAAATACGTCATACTTTCTTGTTTCGTCAGGCTGGAATTAACTAGATCTAACAAACGTGCCAATATTTCTTTAATAACATAATGCCTGGCCTTTTAGGCCAAATACCAGATCATATTGTATCAAAATCCATCATCTCTATGGTCGCGGTAGCATAGGAGTTCCCCGATGCACTGTCCTTTTCCACTCAGGCTGGTACTAGCCTCCAATCGGGAGCTACTGACTCAAAAGAAACTCTGCCCGCTGAGGATTCCCCCTCTTCAAGTGTAGAATAGGATTTAGATGATGATCCTACCATCTTTTAAGAGTTCATCTCTGCTATAGTTGATGAGTTGGTATAGGTGAACCTCGGTAGAGAGGCAGACCCAAAACCCACATTAATCAGTGTCGCAATACCCCTCAAGGAGCGACGACTGTACATAGACATCTTGAAACAACACTATGATGTATTCACCTAGAGTTACGATGAAAATCCAGGACTATATCCTCAGGTAGTCATCCACCACCTTGGTGTCCCAGCAAATCACCGTGGGTTCAAGCAGCCTTCCAGGAAGATGCACCCTTCCTATGGTGCCATGGCTGAGGCCGAAGTTGACAAGATCATAAGTTCCAATTTTTTAAGGAGGTCTAATACCTTAAATGGTTATCCAATATTGTGCCATTGAGAAATAATAATAGATAGTTCAGGGTCTTCATAGACGTTCAGGATCACAAATGTCATTGTCCGAAAGATGATTTTCCTCTTCCTGTGAAAGAATTTTTAATTGATTCTACAAATGGATTCCAAGACCTCTCTTTCATGGATGGGTACTATGGGTACAACCAGATCAGAATGGACCCAAAGGATAATGAGTTCACAGCCTTCAGGGCACCACAAAGTACTTTATGTTACCAAGTCATGCCCTCCGGTTTAAAGAATGCAGGTGTCATCTACCTGCGGGCTATGCATCACATATTTAATCCTATCCTCAGAACGTTGGCAGAATGACATGGGGATGATCTGGTGGTCAAATCTTGCCATTTTCTGGACCATCTCAAAGGCCATGAGAAACTTTTCATCTTCTTCTATTCCTATCACCTGAAGATGAACCCATTGAAGTGTGCCTTCAGGGTCACCTCTGGAAAGTTTCCCAGCTTCATTGTCAGCTGCAAGGGTATTGAGATCAACCTAGAGAAGATCAAGTCCATTAGCTAGATGTATCCTCTAAGAGAAATTCATGAGCTTCGAGGATTCTAAGAACACTTAGCCTACATATGTTGATTCATAACAAATTTGGGTGGCAAGTGTAGTCCCTTTTCTCGGCTCATGGTGAAAGGGACACTATATTAGTGGGATGAAGAGTTTCAAACTTATTTTGAGGAGATGAAGCAGTACCTACTCTAGCCTCCAGTAATAATGCTTCCCATCTCCGGAAAGTCGCTGGTCCTTTATGTAACCACACTGGAATGATCTCTCGGTGCCCTTCTCGCCTAGAAGAACAATAAGGGGATGGAGAACAGCCTTTACTACCTCAACCACATGCTCCTCGATATAGAGACAAGATAACCCCCGGTCAAAAATAGATACCTTGCGCTGGTATTCGCATTATAGAAATTGAGACCTTACTTTCCGCACCACGAGGTACAACTGGTGTCCTGAATAGACCCACTAAAGTAAATCCTAAATCGCCCCATGTTGACAGGATGTCTAGCTCGGTGCGCAGTGATTTTATAGCAGTTCGATATCAGAATTGTCCCTTAGAAGGATATTATGGGGAAAACACTAGAAGACTTCCTTGCTGCCCATCTGGCTCTTTCAGACCAGTCCTTGGACAACGATTTCCCTGATTAAGTGATTGTCTCGGTGGACCAAGCCATGCCATGCTGATAAATGCACTTCTATGGTGTTTCTCACAGCCCCACCAGTTGAAGGCTCAATGACCCCTGGCCCAACAGGGTAGGCCAAGGTATCGTCTTCATTACCCCAGCAAAATCCATCCTGCCATACTCATTCATGTTGTCAGAAGGCTTCACCAACAATGAGGTAGAGTATCAGGCTCTCATCATTGGCCTTGAGCTAGCCCTCAATATTGATGTTCCCCATTTTCATGTGAAAGGGGACTCTAAACTAGTCATCAAGCAGATTAATGGTGACTAAATCATCATAAAATCAGTGCTTGTACCATTATTGGAACATATTCTCAATCTAATGGCCCCATTATTATATCGGCAAAAAGTTAATCATGTCCCCCAATTTTAGAATGGTCGAGCTGATGCCCTGGCCGGCCTGGCTGCATCACTGATGGAGCCCGAGTAGGATGATCTGATTATCCACGTGCCACATCAAAGATTCATTTCTCCTATCACCCCATATGATGATGAAAGTCTACAGGTGATCCACCTTACCTCTGAAGCCTCCAATTTAGGACCCCCAAGTCCCTTAGATGCATTGATTGAAGTGACACCCAACTAGAGTGCCCCCATTGTCAAGTATCTCCAAAACTGTTACCTCTCAGCTGATTGGGCCGAGAGATAGTTAATCCAATGTCGTGCATTATAGTTCACCCTCCAGGATAGCCCGATCCCTGAGCAGATCCTCTACAAGTGCGAGTTTGATGAGGTTCTCCTCCGTTTTATTCTAGGAGTAAAAATTTCTCAGGTCATGCAATAGGTTCACACCGGTTCCTATAGGGCTCATCAGACTTAGCCGAAACTATCCCAGAAGATCTAGAGACTGGGGTACTTTTCTCCCTCCATGATTCTGGACTACATCATGTTTTCAAAAAGATCCCATGAGTGAAAAATTAATTCTAACTTCATACAACGTTCGCCAGAGCCTCTCCACTCCACCATGTACTCTTGTCCATTTGAAGTGTGGGGAATCGATGTCATGGGACCATATCCACCAGTGACAGCTTGCCAGGGCAGATTAATCCTGACTACCATAGATTTATTCTCCAAGTGGGAAGAGGCAGTTCCACTGAAAGAGGACAAGGCCTGTTCCATTTTTGACTTTGTGAGATCCAAAATCATCAATCAATTTTCAGTCCCTCATGTTGTCCTCATTAACAATGGCATGATCTTCCGAGAAGCTAAGGTGAAGAAATTGTACGCTAAGTACAAAATCCATTCTAACCACACTTCTCGCAATCATGTGCAAGAAAATGGACAGATCGAGGCATTCAACAAGACCCACTTTAACATTTTGTAGAAAATGGTTGGTCAGAATAAGAAGAGTTTGTTGGAAAAGCTCCCCAACGCCCTCTGGGCACACCAGAAAATTACTCATAAGACTATACAGGGGACCCCATATTCCCTATTATATGGGATGGATGCCATCTTGCCCATCGATATTTAATTTCACTCATTGTGCATAGCCATCTATGATCATAAAGAACCAGATAAAGTAGCCGAAATCCATCTGGATGAGTTGTAAGTGCTCGACGAGAATAGGCTTTGTTCCCTGCACAATCTAGAAATACATCAGAACAAGATAGCCAGGACATTCAACAAGAAATTCTGCCTCTGCTCCTTCTTTCAAGGTGACTTGGTATTGGCCCTAAGGGCAGCAATGATACCTAGAAGGAAACCACCCAAGATGAATCCCAAACAGGAAGGACCTTATATCATTCACAAGGTTTAATTCAATGGTGCATAGTCACTAGTTACCATGAATGGTGAGAGTATAACTCCTCCCACCAATTACATGTTCCTCAAGCAATACTTATCTTGAGTTATTACAGTTCTGAATGACCTTAAACTATATGGTACTACATGACCCCCAACTGCATGATGGTCCCACAAGACCCTAAAGTACACTACGGTTCTGCATGACCTTAAACTGTACGGTCCAATATGACATTAAACCATGCGTTTTCCTGTAAGACGTTAAACTGTATCTCTATAACTATGTATGGCCTGATTCCCATCATCATGGGATATGTAGGAATGCTCAGGCACCTAATCTAGAGTCTATCCCAAGTTTCATCTTTGACTATCCCCTCCTGGGAATAGTTCTTATGGATGATCTCACATGGTTTCTTGTAATCTTCCTTGGTCCCACCCATGTCAGGGTTACGATGATTGCACCATGTTCCCTCATTCTTTCTTCTAATCCTCCCTCATCATTACTACATGTCGCTAAACTGTACGGCAATTTCAGAACTACGTGTAGCCTGATTCCCATTTTCATGGGATATGTTGGACCCCCAAAAAATTTCATCCATAGGCCCAACCCCAAAATTTGGGACCTCCCATTGGGACGAAACACATGGTGTGTTGTGGGGTTTTCCCCCTATTCACGTCAAGTTCATTATGACCATACCATGTATCCCTCTCCCCTGAAGATCTCTATCTCTTCTGTTGTCTAACTTTATTTAAAATTTCATGGGTGCATTTAAGTTCCACACACCCCATCATTTGGGTTCTTATTATCTTTCACATCCGGAGGCCCCCCGAAAGATAAGGATACATAGCCTAAGGGCTCTCCTATCATTTCGGACCAACACCCTCAAGGGTTCTAGACAAAAAATATATATGAGCCCCGCATTTCAAATATGGTCAGCGGTCGACGCTCATTTGTTGTTCCAATTTCAGGTCACGCGATATAGATATTGTGTTTCGAATCTTGTCAACAATTATCCTTTGTAGTTTTCACCACCCCCATATGTCCCAAACATGGAGTGAAGTGGTTCATTCTACCCCACTGCCTCTCCAAATCTTAGTATTCTTCGAGCAGAAGTGTAATTCCAGCTATTGAACCCTTATGTGATGGGGAGATCCTAGTCCTACACCTTGTTTCCCACCCCGAGCATTGCTCATGTTGGCTTAGGAGCTATGAAGGAAATGTCTGCATGAGAGGTCATATGGATACAGTTGGTCGGGACGCTCATCCTTAGGTCCTTCAACCCCTTCAGGCCCCTGGCCCATGTTCTCATTTAGGATTGTGTGGTGCTGTATAGACTCACATCCTCATTCTCGTTGGGCTATTTATCCATGCCACACATTTCCCCTTGAGACATCCCTCCCATTATTTATCATCCATCCCGCGAGCATAGGCCCTTCCATGCTTCACGAGTTCCATCATTTGGGCTTCTATCACCATCTATATCCCAAAGGGTCCCACAATGGCATGGATTCTCGGTGCAAGGGCTCTCCTAACATTACGATCTAACGACCTCAAGGATTACAGATGAAAAATTGATACAAGTACAGTGTTGTAAATATGGTCAACCATAGACACTCAATTTTCACCCCTCTTTCTGGTCATACAAGGTTGGATACAGTGTTACAGACCTAGTCAATAGTTGTCCTCTATCATAATTGCTACTTTTTGGTCTTCCATAGACACGAGGATTATCCCTCTATGTCCCATGCATATAAAATTAAACTAGGCATATACGGTTTGAGCTTTATGACCCTAAACTGAGATCACCTTCATCCGCTTTGAAAAACGTTAAAATTAAAGCTATCCATGACATTCTTTCTGTGGAACAGCCTCAGGCCCCTTGGCCTTCTCAAGACCCTAGCCCAAGTTCTCACTTAGGGTTTTCCAATTTGGTGTGGTATTTTTCCCTCATTCACATCAGGTTACTTGTCATGTCGTACACATCCTTGGATGAGATACCTTGCCCTTATCTTCATACTTACCATCATTATGTTAAACTACACTACACCCCCAGAACTACATATGGATTGATTCCCATTCTCATGGGATACATAGGACCGCCCGAACGTTTGGTCTTCGGGTCCAACCCCATCTCTTAGAAACCACCCTATCATTTTGGCCCCTTGGACTACATTTTTTAGAAGAGGGGTATATGGGGTGGTGTGGGATTATGTCCTCATTCACATCAGATTTATAACAACCACAACACATATCTCTCTCTCTCTTAACTAGCCTTCACTCTCTTTCCCTGCTCTCATCTCATTGAGTCGGTTTTCCTTAAGTCAGGTCCCTCGGCCCTCTTCGGTGATTCACCAACGGGCCCATGAGTACTCTGGTCTAGATCCTAGAGTGTCAGATTTTACCTGGACATGCTTTCACCCATTTTTCAGGCTTCGTATTCCCCTTCGTTTGGGCTTCCATTATCTTTCACGTCCAAAGGGACCCCCAAATGGCATGGATTCTAGGACTAAAGGATCTCCTACAATTATAGGCCAATGTCCTCAAGGGTTTCAGAAAAAAATCGATACAAGTCATGTGTTGTGAATATGGTCAGTGAACGATGCTCATTTTTTTCCCATTTCAGGCCACACGATAAGGATGTTGTTTTTAAAACACTGTCAACAATAATACTCCATCGTCACGCCAACCCATTCAATCCTAGAATGTTGGTATCATTATTCACATTATTTTTTTCCACCCCATCATGTCCAAATGGAATTTCGACACTCATGGCACTATCCCTTAGTGCTTATTTTCACGTTAGGAGGACAGAAGCCACAATAAGGCATCCTTAGGAGCTCTGCACTGACTTCCATTTGGCATGCATTCCATGTATTGAGAAAACCCCTTCTGACCTTATTTACCACATTGATTTTAACTGACGTGGGATTAGGAATTGGATTGAGGTTTTCACCTACATGGGAGGATTCTGCCTCTCATGGTCTGAGCTCTAAGACCTTAAACTAAGATCTCTATTAGAACTATGTACGACTCGATTCAAATTCACATGGGATACGTAGGAATTCCTATACATATCATCTTTGGGTCAAGCTCGAGTTCCACTAATTTATCTCTTCTGTTCTGCCTTCTGGGATCTATCTCTTATAGGACTACATGGCATGGCACATGTGGGATTATTCCCCCATTCACTTTAGGTTTGCAATAGCTGCACCACGTATGCACCTTTCTAGGAGTTAGTTCCCCCTACTTCCTGTCCTACATGACATTAAATTGTATGTTGTCCCGCACGACGTTAAAAGGAACCTTCATGAACTATGTGTGGCTTGATTCCCATCCTTATGGGATATATAGGAACACCCAGACATCTCGTCTTTGGGTCCAGCTCAAACTGGGGGCTAGCCTCCCCTATCCCATATCCTCTAACATATTCTGGCCCATCGGCCCAACGTTTCCTCTTCATAATTGTGCACAATATTATGTGGACCTCATCCTCATTCATGTTGGGTATGCTTTATCATGTCGTGCACATCACCTCTAGAACCTCATCTCTTCATTATATGTCTGACCCATATGACTTTAAACTTTGATATCTAGTCCCACATGACTTTAAACTATTATGTCTATACCACACAACGTTAAAATGCATGGTTGGTCCCATCACATGACCCCTAAATAGTGACATTATCATCCTAGCCGCATGATGAAAAACGACACTGCACTATGTTATCCTCACTTGAGGGGACATCATGTTTTGTATCGGCCACACACCATACTATTTTTCAATGCCTGCATATGACTTGATTTTTGTGGTGATGCCTTGACATTCTATCATAGATCCATCACTTCACAAAAAAACAAACACATTCATCCTAAAGGACAAACAAGATCTATCAATTGATTCTTCCTTAGGTGTGAGGTCCGTACCTGTATGACCTTATCATCCTTAGAACTGGTACATTACCATGCCACCCCAAGTACTATATACGGTTTGATTACCGTCCACATGGGATAGGTAGGAACGCACGTGCACTTTGTCTCAGGCCCAACCTAACTTTCATTTTCAGCCCCTCGACCTAAAACCTCCCCAAGGAACACATGGTGATCTTGACTCCAAGTCCTCATTCATGTCAGGTTACATAATTACCTCACCATGGGACTCCCATGTTCCCTACCTCATGGTCCGAGATCTATGACCATAAACTAAGACCACTCTACGTCCTTTCCGAAAGATGTTAAACTGTATGACATCTCTTTATAACTACTTCTGGCTTGATTCCCATCCTCATGGGATACGTAGGAACACCAAGACACATTTTCTCCAGGTACCTCCTCAGGAATCTAATATCTTGTCCGCTCTTTAGCCCCCTTGGCCCAAAATATTTCGGGAGTGTGTGGTGTGGAGAATACCTCTTGGGTTATCATTCAAGTTTGGGTTTTGTAATAGTCACACCATGCACCCCATGTCTTTTCCCAACCTGGTCTGAGTTCAATGAACCTTAACTAAGATCTCCCTATGGGAACTGCGCGTCATGTTTGGCTACATCGTCACCCTGCATCCAGTCCATTAAATCAATCTCCCCTTAATGGACCATCCTATGAACATTAATTTGGGAAGTGTGCAACCTCAGGACCTTTTTCCTTGGAGGGGGACTCAACTCCATCAATCTGATACGTCTTTTTTTCGTACTCATATGCATTGTGGCAGTGCCCAAAGTGTGGAATTTTCACATTGACATTCCCTCATTCCATGTCCAAGATTCTTGAGCCCATTATTTGGATCCTCATCCTCTTCAACATCTGAAGGGACCCCCTTTACGACCTGTTCTCATGCCACATTGGCTTACCGAATGACATGGGCCAACATCCCTGAGGACCCCGGATGACATTTTCAATAGGTCACGTGTTTCATACATGGTCAGCGACCAACCCTCATTTGTCTGTCACCATTCCAGGTAAACATAATAAGGATATTGTGTTTAAAACTCGGTCAATATTTATCCTTCATTGTCGCACCATCCCTATAGTGTTTTGAATTTTGGGTATTGTGATTCACACTTCCCACTCCCCTATGTTTGAATCGATTCTAACGCCCCCGGCGTCACCCCGCTCGTGCACTAGAGCATATTGGGGAAGTGATAGTCCTGCTGTTCAAAGGACTTTATTCTCTACTCAGGTCCCCCAATTTCTTTTCAGAAGCTCTAAAGAGTCATTTCTACCTCGGGAGTCTACAGTATTATTGTCACTCCCACATTAAAATGGACTAATAGCGCGAGCATCCCTTGTTTCTCAAATAGGGCATGACCCACGTGTGCTCTGGAATGGATAACTATTTAATTAGAGATTGTGGTTGAAGTGAATTAAAATAAACAAGAAAATAGTCCGTTCATCCAAAAAATTTAGAGCTGTAAGTAATAAAGAAGGATGATCTTAAGAGGTTGGCCAAAACATGGCCCTTAAAGATCGAAATTTTGGATGGACTGCTCCAATACAGCCACCTTCCAACTTGTGGCCTCCAGTATCACTCCCCATCCCCTGAGATCCTTCTCTTCAACAGAAGTAGTGGGGTGTAATTCATTAGCCTTGTCATGTTCCTGTGATTGTTCAGTCTGGAGCCCAATCATTTGGTGTTTCACATGCGCCATTATCTCCTGAGCATCCGCGAGCAGGGACTTCAATCGCTCAATGAGCTTAGATTGGTTTCCAATGAATTCCTCCCTTTCCTTCATTTGCTCCTCTAAGCATTGGACCTCCTTCCCCACCTTCTGGAAGGCCATAGTATTCTTTGAATACTCCTGGTGTCGTTCAATGTCTGAACGTCGGCTTTCCTCCCATATCTTCTCCACCATGTAATCACGGATCATTACATGACAATGGCGAGCATCAACCCTTCCAGTGTAGAGAATGTGTAGCCAGGTGCGGAGTGACCCCATCCGATTTAGAAATTCTTCTTGTGGTTGGCTGAGAAAGCATCTGATGCACTTTCACACCTTACACCATGCCATATGGATCTCCTCAATAACATCTAAGTCGGATTAATCAATTTCTTTGGGATATGTGAGCCTGTATTTGAGGAAATCAGTGAAGAGTTCAGTAGTAGGGTCTTCTTCAAAAACCTTCTCCTTGATAGCAACTTCACTCTCATTAGGCTGGAACACCACCCCAGTAGCATTACCATCCCTCATTACAATCTCTGACTCATTGAGTACCGGGGTAGGGCCACCTAGAATGGTTGCTTCTCTAAAGGCTGACGTGGTCGCTGCCCATCCAACTCCTGCAGATGTCCCGGACTCGATGGTTTGTCACACCTCCCATAATGTGAAAACTGTATCAGGAATCAATATCTTGATTAGCCAAATTCTCTAGAAAAGAAGAGAACCAATGAAAATGGACTTATGAGAGCCAAGAGAAGTAGTGTCCAAAGCATGTTTCATGGCGGGGGCCACCACCACAGGGGAGCCTTAGGAGCTTGTCAACTCAATCATCAGCATCATCTCCTCTTGAATAATGGGGATGGAAGGGGACTATCCTTCTATCTCATTGTCACCTAATTTAGTAGAAATCGGCACCCCACTATGCTCAGTCCCAAGGACTGGCCCCCAAGGTTGCTCCCTGGTCTCCATAGGCATACCTGCGCCCCCTGTGGGGAAGGCTTCCTGGGGAACCTCACCCATGTGTTACAGAATAATACAGGGTTTGGTTGATGGTTTTAGATTATGAAAAGATAATGGCCGGTATATGGTTTAAACCATACCTCAGGATACTCTGCCAGTTCTGCATCAGAGCCGATGATTTCACCACTCTCCTGAGAGCTCCGCTGGTGAGTCGGAGCTTCTGAAGGCCCCTCTCCACCAAGACCTTAAACTTGGACCTCCTCTTCTTCATGTCCATCTTCTTCACCTCCTCTTCCTCCTTCTTCTTATTATTCATTTTCTTATTCTCCTTACTCTAAACAATCATCCTCGGATGGAAGCTTCTCTGGGTCATGCTCTTGGCCCAGCATTACTTTCACTAGGGGATGTGGTTCTTCACCCCTCCCCCGCTGGTATGCGTACATATCCATGTCTGTCAGGTATGCATGTTGATGATGAAATTTTACCCTATCCGATATCTGGATGTTCCCTATGTCTGGAAGATTGAGCCTGGTGCATATCAACCTCCACCACAACTCTTCGATGAACTTGGACTTTCACAGTGTTCTCCAACTGACCACAGAAAAGGAAAGATAGCATTGGAAGATGACATTAGGAGGTACCTGAGTTGATTTCCTGGGAGTTCCCTAGTTGGACCACGATGCCATAAACGAGACCACCCTACCCCAGAGGGTGGAGCCACCTTCTTGGCTTGCGCTGCCACAACCGATGAAGTACCGGTCTGCACTGTGCTAGCTTCCCAAACCATTATTTTCATCACATACCTTGCGACACCTCATCTACCATCATGATATTTGGGCTCTTCACTAGCTTCTTTGATTTACTGGATTCGTTTCCAAAGAATATCCTTAGGATACGTTCTAGTACAGTGTTCTGCATACTCTGTTGATAGTCTCGTACTGACATCAGTGGGGGGGAAGAGTGAAGATTTCTCCCAATCATACCATCATGAACATAAGCCACAGCTGGCGGAGAATGAAATTATTTCTCTCTTCCCAAACCTTTGTGTATACATTCTTGGGAATCCGCTGCATGCACCTGAACTGCCTGGAAAACTTGATCGGCACATATGGTTCGCAGAAGATTTTTCCATCAATCTATGCCACCAGCACACTACCCCAGATGCTCTGCAGGTACTCCCTTTTCTCCAGTGAACCCCTCCCATCATCTACCATTTGTCCAACTGAGGTTCTGAATGGGTGGAAGTTGAAGTGGTTGTGGCTGCCGATCTTGGTCTTGATTCACTCATCTCTAAGCATCAATGGGCAGATTCCAACGATGATCAAGAGGGATGGCCACATACCGTTACCTGGGGGAGAATGACATTTAGTAAGTCATATCCACCACAGTGGGCTGCGACCCAGCCATAGAGAATATGGAATAGCCCGCATATCCTCCTAGGCATACTTTCCCTCGAGATGCATCCTAGAATACTATACAACCTAGCCAACACTGGAACTCCTAAGTTAACCTTGTTCATTGCTGCCATAATCCCAGCCATCACTAACTTCCCTGGGTAGACTCCCATCCTTGTGTCCCTCACAGGAAACAACCATCCACTCAAGAATGTGGAAAGAAACCCATCATATCCCACATTCACTTATCGACCTTCATTAATGCCAAATCCCCATGATTGGTACTCTCATGTCTATAAAACCTTAAAGTAAGATCCTGATTTTCCCCTCTAAGATGTGTTCAGGCATTGCTTCCCTTAGCCTGGCATCTTCATGGTCATTTCTTGGGTCAGCAAAAGACTAAACCACATTAAATAGGATATTTCCTTTTGGATATATTTTATTTTGATATCCTATTTAGCTAGCTCTAGCAGGTTCCATGATAGGATTGGAGTGTTCGTCCTATCCCCCAATACATTCTCCGTCGGGAGGAACTCGTCGTACTGATACCCCTATAAGGGGATTCCCCCGATATAATGGACATCCCATAGACTGATTCCCACCTCCTCCTGGTGGAGGTGAAAAGTGTTGGAATCAGGCAACCAACGACTGAACAGCTCTGCTACCAAGTCCTTTTGTCAGTAGAAGTGGAATTGGGATGTCCAAACGGCCCTAGAAAGCCAAATGGACCACAACTCCATCCTGAATTCCTTGCATGTCTGACGTACCTAGTATTCCCATTCCCATTCATTGGTAATGTTACCCCAGAATCTGAAATACCACTCCTTCTAGCCCTTCGTCTCGTCAGTAAGGATGCTCTTGAAAGTACTAGCATAAATAATAGAATATTCTTTGAGGACTAGATTGCTTCCCACAACTGTCCTGCTCTTCGAATTTAGGACATATATGGTTGTGTTCCATGTTTCCCTAGCAGGATGGCCGTTGATGGTAATGTGGAATTGTGGAAGACTATACTCGCGTGTCACCCACGACCGCGATGAGTCCGTCTCAAAACCGGGCATCAACACCTATTATAGATGACCAAAGTTCAATAGTGGCAGGCTACCACTCAGGATGTAATTCTTTTGAGCCTATGTAACCATACCAAAAAAACATTTGTTTAACAGAAACAACCCTTTTCACATGAAGAATATGAGGTTCCGCGGTCATTTTGGATCTTCTTACAGTAGTGGAAGCCTCCCTCTCGACATCGGATTGTTGAGCAGCCATTTCAGAAATTGAAAGAAATTGGCATGAAAGAATGTATTCCGGAACGCAAAAGATTCTGCGTCACGAAAGAATGTTGGCCTTCATGGAAAATTGGGACAACACACAAAACACCGAGTCGGTCTTGGAATCTTACGCATAGAACGTGATCGTTTTAACGCATGAGAGCAAATCAACTGTTGTGCGGAAAAAAGTCAAAGTCTCCTTGGGAGTGCGGCCTATTTATAAAGTGATAAAGGGCCTTTCACGTGTGCGTAATAATCTTGCGTGTGCAAAATGAATTTTTTCATGCCTCCAAAGCGGTTTTTATATTTTTTTTGCGTACCCTCATAATCTGACCTTCGGGATCTTTTTCAGCTTCGATTCTGAGGGGGGAATTTGTTGATGCCAAAATTCGGAGAAGAGCCGCATAGGGTGGATAAAAGATAAAAGAATGAATACGGGATGTCAAGAGATTATTTTGGAGCCCGCAACGCAGGTGAATGAAATATTAGGGGGATGCGCACAAGTGTCCTTCCAGTGTACAAAATCTTGTGTGCCCGACCCCCTTTCCGTTCCTAAGGCAATGTCAAATGGGTGTTTGTGCACCCAACACCCTTTTCACGCCCAAGGCGATGTAAAATGTGATTTTTCACGCCCAACCCCCTTTCCGTGCCCAAGGCGATATCAGATGGGATTTTGTGCACCCGACCATTTTTTCACACCCAAGGCGATATCAAATGGGAATTTGTGTACCTGACCCTCTTTCCAATCCCAAGGAGACATTCTCCGCCTCTTTGCACGCCACGACCATTTTGTGTGCGATGGCCCTTTTGCACGATGCCCCCGAGGAATTTGGTTATAAAATGAAATGTATCCCTACCCTTTAGGGATGGAAACAGAAGAGGAAGTGACGCTCTGCTACACAAAAACCACATCTTCTGCAACCATGTGAAAAACCCTATGGCCTTCAAGTATTGGATTTTGCGTGATAGATCCCCCAGGGGGGCTCCTTCAGGTGGGCCCTTTGGGGCCTTCTCCCTATGAATTTCTTTTCTTCCGATGTTTTTGCGTGCAAGGGATCCTCTTCTGTGGGAAATTTCCCTCTACATCAGGCCTCTCTTGTGCACAACCCATCCATCTTGCACGAAAATGGCCCCTCTTGTTCACAACCCCTTCATCTTGCATGAAACCATCCCATATTGTGTGCAACCTTTCCATTTTTTGAACAACCACTTAATCTTAGGTGAAACCATTGAATCTTTTACACATAAATTTTATCTTTCCCACATCTCATTCTCTTACGTGCACTACATGTGTTTCCCTCACCTTCAGGCACCCTGTCCAAGCCCCTATTATGCAAAACACACCTATGTCACATGCTCTCTTCCCGTGTGGCCCTTTAGGTTTGCACAGAGCAATTTCAAAGTCCCTTGGGGGGAACTTTTCGTTGCATTTTTTTGCCTCATTCTTATTCACATAGGCATGCCAATAGCTATTGCTTCTTCACATAGCCATGCTAACGTGGACCCCCAATGGATCGCTTCATAACACCCACCAACCACGACATTACTGATGCCTTCCTTCCCTTATGTGTGGGAAGGTATCAGTTATGTAAGTCCTAGGGGTGCGGAGTGCACCCACCTCATCCGAGCTATAGGACGTTAAACTGCTAAGCACCTCCATCCAAGCTGCAGGACATTAAACTTCCAAGAACCTTCATCCTTAGCACATGATGTTAAACTATGAACTCACCCTGTGCCTTGCTAGTGGGCTGTCCCATCTTGAACATTCTCTATGCCCAATGGTCTCCATGGGTGTAAAATCATTTCTTACATTTAATGATATCCAGTTTATTGGAACAACATTTATCCACGGGGAAAGTGAAACCACCCAGGTGTAATCCCCTATATTTTTTGGCAGGAGGTAGCATCCCCGATCCTCCACTCTTCTTGGGTGACAAATCCCTCTCCCGTTGGGATTTGTCACCACCCGGGCCTCCATCCTGGAGTAAGACCCAATCTCCATCACCCTGAGTTGCGAACCACACGTAATCCCATGTTTCCTATTTGGGTTTCTAACCATGTGTAATCTTCCATTCCACTTCCCACAGACACACCTTCCACGACGTGATCGTCATGTCTTTGCTGCCTCTTGTTTCTCACACCGAGCATGACTCGCATGGGCTTAGAGCAAGCACCGACCATGACATCCTCTCTTGGACACCTTAGATTGTAAGCCCCAAACCACTTTCCAAACTACAAGTACTTTGATCCCTTCCAAGTAAAGGTACGTAAGAAGCCTCCCTGAGGTTCAAGCCCAACACCCATTGGTCCCAACTATCTTCAGATCGGTTCACAAAACCCAACCTAAACTGTGTGGATTCTAATCCCTGCCAAGGAAAGGTATGTAGGAAGCCTCTATGTGGTTCAATACCAACACCCTATTGGTTCTGACCCCCATTCACATTATACCACCTTTTTCCCTCATGACATTAAACTGCTTTCCCCCTTTTAGGCATGGATGGCATTAAACTGCATTCACCATCCCCAACTACATGGGATTTGATCATTGTCTCCTGGATAAGCTACATAAGAATCCTCCCTGAGGATCAACCCCATCTAGCGGTAAGCCGTTGTGACCCCATCCAATGCTAAGTTTTTGTGAACCCATCCAGCGGTATGACGTTGTGACTCCATCCAGCAGTAAGTGGTTGTGACCCCATCCAGCGGTAAGCCATTGTGACCCCATCAAGCAATAAGACCTTGTGACCCCATCCAGTGATAAGTTTTTGTCAACCCCATTCGGTGGTAGGCTGTCGTCAGTTTAACTATGCAAAATTTTATTTCCTGCCACCGGGATATGTGGGAGGTCTCTTTGAGACTCAATACCAACATCACCGTCATCCCCGAGTCGACTCCATCTCATTCTCCACCCACTTCACTTAAGCATACATTATCCATTCTTGATTCTTAATAGGGCCACCACATCCTGGTGAGATCATGCACCTCATTCACCATTCCCTTTAACAATGATCGTGTATCTAAACAAGCGTTAGACCAAACATTAGGGTTCCATTCAGGGGTTGCACCTACCTGATCCACTCTAGATAGTGTTCCGATCAGTCGGATCTGTCTCCTCTAGACATTAATCCTGTGGCATAATTTGTGTTGAACATATGAAGATGAGGAAAACCTCATATACATGCCTATGACATATAATTCCCCGCATTCAACGTGGGATGCCTCTGGCTTCTGCGCCCTCAATAATTCCTATAATAAGGGGAAGAAACCCAGATGCGCTTGTGTTACAGCATCCAGACACACTAGTGATGTCCAACATGACTACTCCTCCAACCGAGGGTTACTGCCCTGACCAGACCCCTTGGAATGTCCCGACAGAAGTATCATAATTAACTGGTGTCCATGAAGATATGGCACTGGGAAGAGTTTCATAAACAATGTCTTAAGTCTATAAGGGAGACCCGAACTAGGTGACGAGTTCCGAGGAGGAATCCGCAGAATGAAGAATTGACATCCCATCATCCCATTTCGATCAAGGAGAAGAGGTACCTGAACAAGGAATGGATGTTGCCTGCCTTTGGAAAGAGAGAATGTAGGGAAACAAATTGTGTCTCCATCCTCGAATAGACAGATGTCTGCGTCCCAGCGAAAGCATCAGAAACACCCCCATCCTTATATTTCTCCCTCATCCTCACTACAAGAAGTTAAATTGCATGGCCTTCAAGAACTACATATGGATTTATTCCCATCCTCATGGGATACATAGGAATGCTCGGATGCTTCATCTTTATTCCAGCCCCCGGTTTCTTCTTTAACTACCCCCTTGGTTATAGTTCTCTTGGAGGATCCTGTATGGTGTCATGTAGGCATCTTTGGCCCCACTCATGTTAGGATTACAATGATTTCACCATGTTCCCCTCATTCTTCTATTTCTTCCTCATCCTCACCACACTATCTTAAACTGCATGGACTTCTAGAACTAAGTGTGGCTTGATTTCTGTCCTCATGGGATATGTAGGAACATCCAAAAATTTTGTCTATGGGCCCATCCCCAATATCATAATCTCCCATTGAGTCAGAAAACATAGTGTGGTGACAGCTTATGATCTCATTTTTTGTTCCCATTTCAGGTGACACGATATGGATGTTTTGTTTCCATCACGGTCAACAGTTATCCTCCATCGTCACGCCAACCCTAACAAACTATAAATGTCGGTTGCATGATTCCCATAATTATCCACTCCATCATGTCCAAGTAGAATTTAAAAACTCTTGGTATTATCTCTTAGTGCGTAGTTTCATGTTAGTAGGATGATGTCGTGGTAAGGCGTCATTCGAGGCTCCACGCAGACTTCCCCTTTACATGTATCTCATGTGTTTTAAAGACCTCTTCCACCCTTGTTTCCCTTACTGTGTTTGGCTCATGTGGGCTTAGGGACCAGATCAAGGTATGTGCTCGCTTGGAAGAGTTTCGCTTCTTCATGGTCTGACCTCTAAGACTTTAAACTAAGATATCCTTATACAATCTTCAAGACGTTAAATTGAACTCTAAGAACTACATATAGCTTGATTCCTATTCTTATGGTATACATAGGAATTCTTATACATCTCGTCTTTGGGGTCCAGATCAAATTTCACAAATTATGACTTCTGTTCAACCTTTTAGGCCATGACCTATATAGTACTGCATGGTGCGGTGTGTGTGGACTTATGTATTCATTCACATTAGGATTTCAAGAGAATCACCACATACTTTCCTTTTGAGAGCTTGTCTCTCCTGCCTCATATTCTCTAACCCTTTATGGCCCCTCGGACCATGGTTTCTTTCCTAGAAACACGTGTGGTGTGATGTGGACCTCATCTTTATTCACGTCAGGTATTATTTATCACGCCATGCACATCCCCTCTTGAACCTCATCTCTATTGTATATGTCTAAGGCATATGAATTTAAACTATGTCTCTATTAGTCCTGCATGACTTTAAATTGTTGTGTCTGTACTGCACGACTTTAAAATGCATGTTTGGTCGAACCACATGACCTTAAACTGTGGAATAATTGTCCTGGATGCACGATGAAAAACAACACTACATTGTGGTGGCATCATTCGAGAGGACATCATGTTTGGTGTCGGTCACCCACCATGCTATTTTTCAACGCCTGTATATGTCTTGATTCTTGTGGCGATGCCTAGACTCTCCATCATAGGCCCATCACTTCAAAAAAAGAAACACATTCATCCTAAAGAAGAAACAAGATCTATAAAATGTCTCTTATTTTCATGTGGATTATAGATCCACACAACCTTATTATACCTGGAACTAGTATATTACCATGCTACTTTCTGAACTATGTATGGCTCTGATTTTGATGGGGTGTGTAGGATCGCTCGTGTTGGGCAAAAATCCCTCAAGGTATCATTGAAGTATTTTTGAGGTGATTGTGTTTGTTGACAAAGTGGACATCTGAGTAGTGATTGTTGACAAAGAAAAACAATGACATACAAATTTGCTGACAAAGAGGATGTCATGGTGGAATATCGAGTTCAAGAGAAGAGGTCAACGATCCATGTTTGATTCAAGAACATCAATAAAAGGAATGGATGATCTGGAGGCGGTACAAAAGAACAGATGCAAGGTGGCACCGTTTTCCAGTGTTTGCCAAATTTTAGGGCCTGAAAATCAGCAAATGAAGAAAAGTGTTTTTGGCAAAAGGACTTGCACGCCGAGGACTTGGAGTATAGGAAACTTGCGCGCCATATGTTTTTCAAGATCATAAGATCAAAATATGGAAAAGTAAAGTGGTTCGAGCAAGTTTGGGAGTTGGTCGCGCAAGTATCTAAAATGACAGGGGACTTGCATGCCGAAACTGGGTCGCGCAGGTGACTTGCACACCATCGCGCAGGGTGGTCATATTGCCTATAAATACTAGACCACCCCTCCTCATTTTCAACGGAGTTCAACACTTTGAGAAATCAGAGCTCCCATCGTGAAGGTGTGGTGGTCGCGCAAGTGGTGAGTGTGGGTCGCGCAGGTGAATTTTCACGCCAGTAGTTGAAGTTGTGCACCAGTGTTAGAAGTTGCGCGCCGGTTGGCAGTTGCGCGCCAATATTGGTTTAGGCGTAAAAGGAAGAGAGTCGCACAAGTTTGGAGTTGAGGAAGCTTGAGTCGCGCAAGTGTCTGAGGAGGACTTGCACGCCCGTTGTGACTTGCGCGCCGATACTTGCGCGTTGAGATTGACTTGCACTCTAAGTAAGGAATTTTTCCAGCGGTGCTTCTCAGACTACGTGGAAGCTGGTATGTTGCCCGATACCTTCTGTGCAAAGAGATATTCATCTACGGGTGAAAGTTGTACTTCAACAGAGCATCTAGACACAGAGGAAGATGCATTCATTCATGCAAATGAAGAGACCTACAGGTCTGTAAACTGTGAGTGGATTCCTTCCAAGAGCAGTGAGCTTAGGAAGAGGAAGAAGGTGATCCTCTCCACCGGCAGTGAGCCAGAGAGAGAGAGAAATAGGGAGTGACCCTTGGGAAAGCAGTGAGCTGACCCTAAACTTGTAAAGGCAGTGAGCCTGGGCATAGAAGTGATCTATCCCGAACCTTGTAATCCACAGCTAGTGAAGATTAGTGGAATTTGGTACGACCGGCAACTTGTCGGCGTATGATCCTTGGACGCAGCCCTTTGCGGTGAACCAAGTAAAATTGTTGTGTCCTGTGCATACTTCGCTTTCTATTTACTTTGTGCAACAGGAAAAGGAGAGAAGAGAGTTTTTCTCAATAGCGAAACAAGATCAGAACGGGCATTAATTTTAAATTAGTCATACCCTGATTCACCCCCCCTCTCAGGGTATTCTGCCTTGTGGACCTAACAGCTCGGGTACTTTGCCTCAAGCCCAACCTAACTTTCACTTTTGGTCCCCTGACCTAGAAGTTTCCTGGGAGCACATTGTGGTGATACAGACTCCTACTGTCCCCATTCACATAGGGTTTAGTAATTACTTTACCACATGTCTCCCTCCTTCAGTTCCATCTACGATCTAAGCTCTATGACCATAAACTAAGACCACACCATGTCCTTTTCGCAAGACATTAAACTGCATGACATCTTCCAAAACTATGTGTGGATTAATTCTAATCCCCTTGGGATACGTAGGAATTCCCAAATATCCTATCTGCAGGTCCTACTTCAGGAATCTAAAATCATACCCCCTCTCTCTAGCTCCTTAGCCCAAACTCTTTTGGGAACATGTGGTGGGTCGAGTACCTCTTGGGTTCTCATTCACGTCGGGATTTTCAACAGCTGCACCATGTGCCTCCCTTTTCTTTTCCCAGTATAGTCTAAGTTCTATGACCCTAAACTAAGATCTCTATATGGGAACTATGCATCGGGTTTGGTTATTTTGCCGCCCAACACATAGTCCATTAAATCAATCCCCCTTTAATTGCCCATCCTACAACCTTAAGCTGGAAACATGTTGCCCCAGGACCCTTGTCCTAGGAGAGGGACTCGAATCCCTCTATCTGATACATCTTATCGTCATACTGATATGCATTGTGACAAAGAACTCGAAGTATGGAATTTTTATAGGGACATTCCCTTGTTACATGTTCATGCTTTTTGAGCCCGTTATTTGGGTCCTCATCATCTTCCACATCTGAAGGACCCCCCTTTTATGTTCTGGTCTCATGCCACATTGGCTTACTTACAGTCTTGGTCCAATGTCCCTGAGGACCTCGAATGACATTTACAATAGGTCATGTGTTTCGAACATGGTCAGCGGCTGACCCTCTTTGTATGTCTCTATTCTAGGATAACGTGACATGGTTGCTGTGTTTCAAACATGGTCAATAGTTTTCCCCTATCTTCACGCCACCATCATTGTGGTTCATATCTCAAGCATCATGATTCACATTTTTGCACTTCCTTATGTTTGAGTGGAATTCCAACATACTCGGGTTTACCCCTCCATGCATCAAGGTTTCTTTATGCAGGAGGGTCAGCATTACGGGGACACCATTCACCTAGAATCCCAATTCCCCTAACATGTTCCTTACTGTGTTAGGAAAGTCCCATAACTACTATTTTATTCCCACATCGAGCAAGAATCACGTGCGTTTAGTAGTTTTGGAAGGACGTGTACTAGAGCAGCCATGCCACACATGCCTTCCATTATCCCGCATGACGTTAAACTACATTCGTAGAACTACATGTGGCTTGATTCCCATCCTCATGTGGTACATAAGAATGCCCGACCTCTTTGCTTCGAGCCCAGCCTAACTTTCCCTTTTGGTGCCTCGACCTAAAGAACTTCTTTCCAGGATGTGTGGTGTGATACAGACTCCTACTATCATCATTCACGTAGGGTTTATAGTTACCACATCACATACTCCCTTCATTGAATATCCCCTTTAACTTCTCATCCTATCGTATTACATTAAACTGAATGATCCCACATGTCCTCAACACATTACACTAAACTATGGTTCTACCATGAACAAGTTCAGGATGCCCGATGTTAGTCATCGGATGCACCGAATCCCTTGAAAGAGAGGATTCCCCCTACCATCATTGGCCTCTATCGACACTTTAATCCATAACTATGTATGAATTTATTCCCATCCCCATGGGATATATAGCGATGCACAAAAATTATGCCTTGGGAACAGCCCTAGGGTCATTAACCCTTTTGGCCCCTCATACTAGTTCTTGGTCCAGGCTGTATGACCTTTAAACTATTCACATCGTCCTCACCGTATGATGTTTAAACTACATGTTTAGCATCCTCATTGGTATAATATAATTCTATACATAATTCTAGGTCCTTACCAAAGAGGTCCTGTTTGGAAGTATGTTTGATCCATGATCAAACCGATACTCCCACCTAATGTGTTTCCCCCATGGTGGTGTGATTTCAAGAGTGTTGGACTCCATTCAGACAACCCATCAGTCCACACTCCAAACTTTTTGTGCCCTTTATTTGGACCCTCATCCTCTTTCACATATAAAATAACCCCCTAATAGTATGGATTCTTGTCCTATAGCTTTCCTACTGTCCTAGGCCAACGTTCTGGAAGAATAATGGGTAGCATTTGGAGTCCGGCCCCATGTTTCGAACATGGTCAACGATCGAACCACATTTGTTATCTCCATTTCAGGCTAATGCAATAAGGAAACTATGTTTTAAACATGGTAAATTGTTATACTTCATTGTCACACCACCCCCACAGTGTTCCGAATCTTGGGTATCATGATTCACACTTTCCACTCCCTTATGATTAGTGTAATTCCAAACACCACTGGCGTTACCCTGCTCGTGAATTAGAGCACATTGGAAAGATGGAACGTCAATTGTTCTAAGCTCTTAATTCTCCTGTTGATCCTCTTCCTTTCTTCCTGGAAATCCATATTGGTTTTTCAAACACCGGATGCCCGAATCTTGGTTTCCACTCTTATATTCCGATGGAATGACAAGGTGGTCATCCCTTGTTTCTTGCATCGGGTCTGACCCACGTGAGCTTATGGATTGATCATAAGATTTTAAATGAATGTAATGGAAATTAAATAGAACAAAAACAAATAATAGAACTCATTCATGCATCTAGAATAAATAATCAAATCATGAAAGTGCATCCGAAAGTTACATGCATCACAGTACCCGAGGATCGACCCCTCCCATGGACGGGCTGACCCCGTCAAAAGAGCATTGCAGCTCCGCCACCATCTGGCTTGTGGCGTCCAGGATCTATTTTCACCTGTTTAGCTCTCGATCCTCCTCGGAAGAAATGGGGTGTTGTTCGTTAGCCGTAATTCAGGCCTGCTCCTCATCACTCCAAATGATAGCCATCTCCACAGTGGCCTGCTTCAACTACTATTTGGCCTCTGCCAGCTGGGTCTTCATCCGCGATATGTGCTCGGATTGCGCGATGTGGAAAGACAAATTCTCATCGGCTCGGATGTGCATCTATTGATTCTCATTTTCAGCCTCATGAAGACTATTGATGTTCACAACTTTTCTCCACTGCCAACTTACACCAACGTCGCTGTCATATTCTTTGATATTCTCCCTCATGAGATCTCAGACGAGCATGTGAGGACACTAAGAATCTACTTCCCCGGTGTAAATTTTGTGAAACTGGGACCAAATCCTCCCCATTTGGTCTATCCATTGTGTTTTAGGGGTTTCAGGAATGAATCTTTTAATCATCTTCCATGACTGACGATGGGCGATTTTTCTATCCTCCTCATCTGAGGTCGTCGCGTCCCAATCTGATGGGTCAGTAGGTTCATAATCGGGGAATACTCCCAATAACTCATCAGCATGGTCTGCATCTGGTGTCCTATCAGGTATGGCAGGATCAGGGTTGTCTGACTGGTCATCATCATCATATCCAACCTCAATGATCTTAGGCTCTGTCATGCTAATGGTCCCACCAGTGATTGGGAGTTCCACAACTTTGTCAGTTTGGGCATCTGCTTCCATGACCACTAGTATTCCCTAGGGAAAGGCACCACCAAGAGTACCAACTATCCATTCCAAGTCATCCCATGCCACTTAAAGAAATATGTATACCAAGAAGTGCTCGGAGGTTAGTTAACCTGATTAACGTGCGTCGGACATGAATTCTGTAAAAGACACTTACTGAGATCAAATTTTTGGTCTCTCTCCTGGGTTGTTTCCATCGAGTCCCCGAGGCGTGGCCCGCCGTATATTTTTGGGAATTATGAAAACTCTAGAGGAACCACCTCGGGTGTCCTGGCCCCGCTGGACACGGTAATCATCGTAGTCGTAGGTGTAGATCTCGAAGGCCCCGTATCCTCATCTAATATATGGTGGGAATAGGTTTTACATATGAGGCCCTCCTGCACAGTTAAAATATAGGTGAGGGATCCAAAGTAACATGGAAGCGGATCCCGAGGAAGGGACATAGGGTTTTACCTCGAGAGCCTCTACAAACTCTCCATGTTTTTGGTTCGAATCACCAACTTCAACCTCCTGCAAAGGGCTCCCTCTATCAACATCCTCCACCCAGGAGGATTCATCTAATTATTATAGGAGAGGGATAAACTCCCTAAATTCTTCTGCCGATAACTGTGGAGGGGTTGTTCAATCCAAAAATACATCTACCTGATCCTTCATTAGACATGGGGAACCCCAGGAGTGCACGAAGCCCTCCAACTCATCCAAGTATAGCTTTGCCTCCTCCTGGGGTACTGCAAAGTCCGCACTGACAGAACTGATCCACAAAAAATACATCCCAAGATGGTTCAGGTGATGCCACATCCCATAAGGGTTGAGGAATTTCCATTTGACATCCTATATGTCCCAGGATTCTAGGAAAACAACATTCTCTGGCATGTCAATATGGTGTAGCCGCTTCCCCGGAGCCCGAGTGGATATCCTGCAGAATCCCCTTGGTGGCCTCTTATCTAGATGACTCTACTCTTCTAGGACCACCGGGTATAATTTCACTGCTAGATCCACTACTACCTCCCCTTCGACCGATGTGGGCCTCACCACCACTACAGCTTTTCCACCGTGAGATGTGCTCGCTTCCCTTTCGGCCCCAGCTTTGAGGTTGGGGAGGCATCCCATCACTGAACCGAATGGTTAGCTACTTCAGCATCTCCCTAGGGTAGGTTTCCTCCCAACTCTTGGCATACTCCTTCACTAGACTGAAGATAGTTGTGGGTGGAGGCAATTCATTATGCATCTTCCAATCCTCTTGTGTGAACATGATCCACATCTGCCTCATTACACATGGGTGATCCTCATAGTGTACCCCTAAATAGACCTGCATGGTCAACCATTATATACACTGAAACTGCCTTGTGAATCGATACAGGGTGTACGACTCAAAAAGGGACTCATGGTCCACCTGCGCCACCAGGACTCCACCCTAAAAGGATAGGGGGTAGGACCGATGCTCTTCCATTCACCGAATTTCATCAGTGAACACATCTGTTGGCAATGGGAATGGGTATAAATTGAACTTTTCTACCTTCCATACATGGTTCTGTACCACCCGCACAGTCAGCTTGGCTGAAAATCTCCCCAAAACTTTCAAAATGGACGGGAAGAAGTTAGATCCTGGAGGGGAGATGAGGTTCATATATTCATACATTTCCCTGACATGTGCCATTATCCACCCATACAGGAGGTGGAATAGACCTCATATTCTTTGTGGATTATTCCCCTTGCTATTACGCCACAACATCTTGTACAACTTAGTGAGCATCAGGATCCTGAGGATGACCCATCCACCTGTCACTAGAATGGATGCCATGATAAATTTTCTCAGTCGCACACCCATGTTCATGTCTCTCACCGGCCAGATCCAACCGCAGATGAGCACCGCAATGAATGCAGCCAACCTGACTACCGGTTGCTGCTTAATACTGATGGTGAATCCCCACAACATACACTAGATATCCTCTATGATCCGCCATTATGAGTGCTCCTTGCCTCATTAATCCCCCTTCAGGAAAGTCTGTGGCCTCCTAGGGAACTTCCTATTTTCCAGGAAGTTTATGAACTGCTTGAACCAACGTTTGAAATGGATGTCCCTCACTGAATGCTTGTACTCTCCTGGAACAAGGTCTATTAATTCCATCGCCTGCAGTGTAATATTCTCCGGATCTTCCCATGCACCCATAATGAGGAGGAACTCATGATACATATCCCCCAATATTGGGACCCCCTGAGATCTGATGCAGGTCCCACAAACTAATGTTGACCTCTCCACAGTGGAAATGGAAGGTATTGGTCCTCAATGACCATCTTCTCAGCAAATTCGGTATCAGCTACTTCAAATGATAAATATAGAATTTGGATGCCCAATCTGCCTCATAAAATACCACTCTCCTAAGATCTGCCTCGAATTCTTCACACGAGGCACCTGCCCAGTGGGCCCAGGCCCAGTTATCTATGAAGTTGCCACCCTGGTGCAGATCCCACTCATTAGACCACCACTTCTTTGGGTTCCTCAGGGATGCCTACAAAATATTATGGTATAGTTAGGGATATGTATTTGGTTACAATTCAATCCCATCAACATTGGTCAAATTATTGTATAAAAAATTAGCGTTGATAGGTGTGAAGTCATCCCGGGCATGGTCGTCAGCCACCCAGAACCACTAGCGCTGACTCGGCATGCTTCTAAACCAGTAAGCTGGCTTATCCCCACTCTCTTTAGGTATTAAGACATCGTCCCTTAGGCCAAATCCATGCAGAGGAATTCTCCACACAATGGGTAGTCCTTATAGCTTTTCAACGGCAGATCCACCACTGAATTATGGTCAAAATGGACCATTACAAACTCCCCAATACTCGAGCTATCAGCCATTTCCTCCCTCCAAGCAGCATCCTCAAGGACCCCCTAATATATTTTTGGATATCCATTCAGTCTTTGGAATATGTAAGTTTTTGGTTCTGGTTAGCGAATCTCTTTCAAAGAGCACATTCGTGAAGATCGTTCGCGGAGCTCGGCCCTAGAAAAGAAATCATAGAGCCCTGACCTGACCTTCAGATGCAAGCCACATACCACATCTTCATGGAGTCAAAGACTCACTATGTGCCGCACCCAATTCATGGAGAGAAATAGTGTAGTTTGCTGAGCCTTGCGAATTTAGAGGCCTATGTGCCAAAACATGGAGTTGAGAAAGGAAAAGAGAGAGGTAAGCCTCTCATATTTATATACAATGACCCCTTGTGCTTTGTAGCCCGCCCGACCATAGTGATCATCGCGATGCTCATAGCCCACGCATTTCCCCTCTTCCTCACGAGCCTCTTTCGTGATCCCTCTTCGTGATTGGCCAAGGATTTTTGGAAATCACCCCTTAGACTTAGAACCTAAATTTTTCCTTGGCTTGAAGTTTGAGGGGGGCATTATTTGGTGCCAAAATTAGGGAAAAAGAAGAAAAAATAGAAAGCCTTTGGTGCAGGCTCATGAAGATTGTTCATGGATCCCCACAGCACCATCGCTGGTGCGATTCTTCCATCTTTTCAAGGCCACTGCAGAGCAAGGAGGTGGGAGGCTCCACGAACCAGTTTTAAATTTGTAATGCCACCGCCGAGTAAGAAGATGGGAGGCTCCACAAACTATTTTGACATTTTTAAAGCCGCCATGGAATATAGAGATGAGAGGCTATTCAGTTATGACAACATTCCATGTTTCTTCATGACTAGAAATCTCTGCTTTACAATGCCTCTTGCCTCTAAATATCAGGCTCCCCTTGAGCCTAAAGGATGGATCATCCAACCTTTCACCTTATTATCTCCCAAATCACAAAGCAATTTCTGCTCTGTGAACCATGATCTCTTCAAGGTACTTTAGCATCATGAAGTTCCTTTACCTTTGTTAAATTCAACCCCTCTTCAAAGCGGGGTTACCTTGACGGAGCATACAGGGTCTCCGCGAAGGAAGGGGATCCCCAAGGGGACTTGGTTTTTCACAGCGCACTTTTTCTTCATGAAGTACCCTCCATGAACATGAACACCCTATACTATGGCGGGGTCACTCCACTTCACGAATCACATTGCTTCACAATGCTACGCTTTACAGGGAACTCTTGCTTCGTGAATCACTGCTCTACGAAATCCATTCCACATCGCGAGGCACCTTCCATATACACCTATGCCCCATTCCTAGGCTAGAACACTTCACTTTGTAAAGAATATCCCTTTGTGAAGCCCCTCCACTACATGGAGCACCAGATATTCATGAGGATTATACCTATGAACCCCTTTGGGTCGTGCACCCTTTTACCATGCGACCCTCTAGGTTTTCATGAAGTAATTTAAAGATCCCTTGGGTGGTGATTCTTGTTGCGTTTCTTAACCTTATGCTTCTTTGCATAGGCATACTAACGGTTATTGCTTCTTAGCATATCCACGCTAATGTGGACCTCTCATTGGATCACTCCACAAAACCCCTTCACCATAGTGTTGTTGATTACTTCCCTTCCCCAAGGGTGCATAGGTATCAGTTATTTAAGTCCTAGGGTTACGGAGTGAACCCACCTCGTCTGAGACTTAGGACGTTAAACTACCAATCACCATGGTCCTCAGCACATTATGCTAAACTGTGACATTTCCCTATGCATCATACATGAGGTCCCCCATATCAGACATTTTCTATGCCCACTCGTCTCCACAGGAGTGACATTTTCCACACAAATAATGAGATCTTCTTTGCTGGAGTGGCATATGTCCTCGGGCAAAGGGAAACCATCTTAGTGTCGGCCCATATCATTTCTTTCAGGAGGTAGTTCCATTACTCATACTTTCTTCTTCCATGCCAAGGACTAGATGGGGGATGGGAATCAGGACCTTCATCATCCCGTCCCTCTCCCTATGAGCTTTGTCACCACTAGGCCTTCATCCTGAAGTAAGTCCCAATCTTCATATCCCTGGGTTGTGAACCACGTGTAATCCCCTATTTACCCTTTGTGAATCGAACCATGTGTAAGCCCTTGTTTCCTTTTTGGGATGATAACTATGTGTAAGCATCATTCCACTTCTACGGATACACCTTTCACGACGTGATTTTTAGGTCTTTGCTACCTCTTATTTCTCTCACCGAGCATGACTCACCTGGGCTTAGAGTAAGCATTGATCATGGCATCCTTTATGGGATGCCATAGAGCGTAAGACTTAACAACACCATCTAAACAACATGGACTTTGATCCTTTCCAAAGAAAGGTGCATAGGAAGCCTCGCTGAGGTTCAAGCCCAACAATGATTAGTCCCTACTCCCTTCACGCCAGTTCACCAAACACCATCTGAACTATGTAGACTTTGATCCTTTCCAAGTAAAGGTATGCAAGAAACCTCCCTAAGGTTCAAGCCCAATAACCATTGGTCCCGACCCCCTTTACATCGGTTAAAAAAACACCATCTGAACTACTTGGACTTTGATTCTTTCCATGGAAAGGTATGTAGGAAGACTCCCTGAGGTTCAAGCCCAATGACCATTGGTCCCGACCCCCTTCGTGTCAGTTCACCAACATCATTTGAACAACGTGGACTTTCATTCTTGCCTATGCAAGGTACGTAGGAAGCCTCATCGAGGTTCAATCCCAACACTTATTGGTCCAAACCACTTCATGTCAGTTCAACCCAGTCCCACATGACGTTAAACTATACGCCGCTTTTGTCCTTCATGACACTAAACTATACCCTATCCAGCGCTAAGCCATTGTGAACCTCATCCAGTGGTAATCCATTATCAATTCCATGTAGTGGTAAGCCGTTGTGATCCCCAATACAACGGTAAGTCGTTTTGAACCTCACACAGCGTTAAGCCGTTGTGATCCTCATTTAGCTGTAAGCCATTGTGAACCTCATGCAGTGGTAAGCCGTTTTGATCCCTATTCAGTGATAATCCATTGTAATCCTTAACCCACTAGTAAGCTGTTTTCGTCCCTTTTGTTGGGACCCACATCTCTGGTCCGTCCCTGTGACATCAGACCAACCCTGGGCTACTAACAATGCATAATCCTCAGTATACAATTGGGATATTGTCCTCTGTGCACACCCTAATTCTATACCCCCACCCTGAACTACGTCGACTTTGATCCTTGCTAAGGAAAGGTACGTTGGAAGACTCCCTGAAGTGAAATCCCATCACCCATGTCTTATCTTGGCCTTTCCCTCGAGCCTATGTGTTTCATGAAGGTCATACCACAACCCAGAGGTATCACTTCCTCTAGGTCCCATCCATAACGCTCATATCCTTAGGTGTCCCATCACCCCGCCGAACTATAAAGACTTTGATTACCTGCCATGGGGATATGTAATAAGTCTCTTCGAGGATCAAGCCTAATACTACCATCAACTTCATGATGGTTCCATCTTATTCTCCCACCACTTCATTCAATTCTCCATCATCCATCCTGATTCTTACCTAGGATACTGCATCCTAGTGAGATTATGAAAATTCACATATTTATGGCTCTTGGAAGAACTTGGGTAACAAACCACTTGTTATACCTAGAATCGGTGTTCCCTCCAGGGGTTGCACCCATCTGATCCACTCCTGTGATTATTATGATCAGTCTTATCTGTCTTTTTTAGACGTTAAACTCACAGGTTACCCTATTTTAAACATGGGAAGCTGAGGAAAACCTTAGAGGCATGCCTATGGAATATTATTCCCTGTACTCGACATGGGATTCCATAGGCTTCGTGCCCTCGAGATGCCCTATCATAAGGGGAGCTAACCCAGATGGGCCAGTGTTCCAGCATCTAGACATGAAAATGATGTCCGATGTGACTACTCCCCCTGACTAAAGGTTGCTACCATGACCGGACCCCTTGGAATGTCCCAAAAGACATAGTGTACTTAAATGACATCCATAGAGATATGACACTGGGAAGAGTTTCATGAACAACATCTTAATATTCAAGGGATACCCAAACTAGGTAATGAGTTCCGAGGAAGAATCCACAGAAGGAGAAACTGACATCCTATAATCCTATTTCAATCAAGGAGTAAACATACCTAAATATGTCATGGTTTCCTCTCGCCTTTGGAAAGAAGGAATGTGGGGAAACAAACAGCGCGTCCTCAACCAACGGATGCACGTGACCTGACGAGAGTGTCAGAAATAGAAATGGTGAACCCGACGTGAATTTCTTCTCCCCAATGTGAAGATTAGTAGCGTGTGAGACATTAGTGGACTAGCATGTCACTGGATCTAGTAATCTGACACCGGGTCCCTCCATGAAAATAGCTGGCCTAGTGTGAAACTCACCAGAAGTCAGGGTAGTTAAAACGATGATCATCTCGATTTGCGATGTTGTCAGTGTGGATCCTTCTTACCAGTCATGGAAAACAGAATGATGTTGGGGAACTGAATGTTGATTTCCTTTTTGTGGCACTAATGGTTTAATCTCCCTACCACACAGGACCCATGTTTCCGCAACAAGAAACTGATCCCCACCCATCCCCCGATGTAGCGGCAGGGGTAATGTCAACACGACTGGGACAATTGTGCCCCACCCACTAGTTGCCCCGCAGACACGTGGGCCCCACCCTAGGTCCCACCCACATGCCTGAACGGGTTATCTGACAAATGGTTGTCCCCATAGGCCAACACATGTCCTTTTCAGTGTGTTCTGTCATTGTGGATCCTTCTTACCAGTCATGGAAAACAGAATGATGTTGGGGCACTAAACGTTGATTTCCTTTTTATAGCATTAATGGTTTAATCTCCCTACCATACAGGACCCAAGTTTCCACAACAAGAAACTGATCTCCGCCCATCCACCGATGTAGAGGCAGGGGTAATGTCATCATAGCTATGACAACTGGGCCCCACCCACCAGTTGCCCCGCAGACACGTGGGCCCCACCCTAGGTCCCACCCACTTGCCCGAACGGGTTATCTGACAAATGGTTTTCCCCACAGGCCGACACATGTCCTTTTCAGTGTGTTTTGTCATTGTGGATCCTTCTTACCAGTCATGGAAAACGGAATGATGCTGGGGCACTGAACGTCGATTTCCTTTTTGTTTCATTAATGGTTTAATCTCCCTACCATACAAGACCAAAGTTTCCGCAACCAAAAACTGATCCTCGCCCATCCACCGATGCAGAGGTAGGGGTAATGTCAACACAACTGTGACAACTGGGCCCCGCCCACCAGTTGCCCCGCAGACATGTGGGCCCCACCCTAGGTCCCACCCACGTGTTCTAACGGGTTATATTTCTAATGACTGTCCCCAAATTCCAACACATGTCCTTTTCAGTGTGTTTTGTCCTCACTCACACACATCCTGAGAAACTTCCCAGGAGATCACCCATCCTGATCACTACTCCAGGCCAAGCATGCTTAACTATGGAGTTCTAATCCGGCAGGCTCCCGAAAAAGAAGGTGCACCTTGTTGACATGAGTCATATAATTTAGTAATTTAACGCTTTATCATTCTAGGGTGTTACAATCACCCCCCCCCCTTAGAGCACAACTTCCTCGTTGTGGGCCCTACATATCAACCCAAGCAACGCGCTGCACTTAAGGCTGGGTACCACCTCTGATAACAAATGTGACAACTGGGTACCACCCACGTGCCCGAACGGGTCATATCACTAATGAATATCTCCACAGGACAACACTTTTCCTTTCCACTGTGCTTTGTCCTCACTCACACACACCCTAGGAAACATCCCAGAAGGTCACCCATCCTGATCACTACTCCAAGCTAATCTTGCTTAAATATGGAGTTCTAATCAGGTAGGCTCCCAAAAAGGAAGGTGCACCTTATTGACATGAGTCACATCATTTAGTCATTTAACCCTTTATCATTTGGGGGTGTTACAATCACCCCTCCTTTTTAGAGCACACCGTCCTCATTTTGGGCCCTACATCTGAACCTAGGAAGTTCTGCACACTTAAGGCTGTGTCCCTCCTTTGATACCAAATGTGACAACTGGGCCCTGCCCACAAGTTGCCCAGCAGACATGTGGGCCCCACCTTAGGTCCCACCCATGTGCTTGAACTGGTTATCTGACTAATGACTGTCCCCACAGGCCAACACATGTACATTTCAGTTTGTTGTGTCCTCACTCACACACATCCTGAGAAACTACCCAGGAGGTCACCCATCCTGATCACTACTCCAGGCCAAGCATTCTTAACTGTGGAGTTCTAATCAGGTAGGCTCCCGAAAAGGAAGGTGCACCTTGTTGACATGAGTCATATCATTTATTCATTTAACCCTTTATCATTCTAGGGTGCTACAACGACAACCCAGCGTGGTTATAACACAACTACAACAATCTCCACAACCACAACTACTGGGTGCCCATGCCCCATCTCCATTTCAAAATTCGTTGAACGAAGGGTGATAAACGACCTCATCTGTTGATATGAGGATGAGTGGATTATCTTGACCTGAGTTATGGCCCACTAGGATTTAGAGGCATTTGTGCCTCATTTCCACCACCTCCCCCAAGGGCCTCTTAAGGATCCACTGCTCCCCACTCCGAATTACAACCGTTTCCGGAGCCTCTCCCCAGAATGCTTCGATGAATCCCTCCCCTACACCGATGAGGTTGAGGATGTCTGGGTCAGACCGGCCGGGATCCCGCCTCAAGGGCTCCTAAGGAGGGTTCCCACTAGGCTATGTCAACGCTGCAACCCAGCCCCATGGGATGATGAGAAGGAATGCTATGTGCCTGCACCACCAGCCCCTGTCTGATTAACCCGACTCCAGTGTCGGGCACATAATGAGTAGGACGCCCTCCAAGGGGACTCAACGTCTACAAATACTATGTCCTCGGCCACTACCAACGAATATCATCAGCCCCCTATGTATACTGAGCAGGGGAACATATATACCCGGCCCGGATCGAGGCCCCAACCACCCCACGTGCAAGTTGGGTCGATCCTCTTGGTCATCGGTGTAGGAAGTTCCAGCCACGAACCAACCCACAACAATGAAATCCAGTATAAAGGTCCTCTCTGTACTTCCACCATTGAGAACGCAGGTCCTCCCCCTTTCCATGGTAGGTCTGGAGGTCTGCCCCGTGCTACCTTCAATCTGAATGAGGGTCCTCCCCACGGTAGTAACACTCAATACGAAGGCCTCTTCTATGCTAATGACATCAGGTAAGGGGTCATTCTTACTGACATAGGCCAATTATGTGGAGATGTTACACATCCGGTCAATATCCAGCATGGGGTCCTCCCCCGTGTCTTTACGGCAGCAGGTGAAGGTACTCCACGCCTCACCAATTAGAGGTGTGAGGCTCAGCCTCGCTTCATTGGCACCCAGAATGGGGGGTCCTACCTGTGTTCAGCTTGACCAGTATGAGGACCCTCCGTGCGCTGACACTGCCAGTGGAAACAAGCATTGAGGTCTTACACACTCCAGCACTTTCTTGGAGATTCCCTCCCCACATCAGTCAGTTGGCATGGAGGTCCTCCCCGTGTTCCCTTTGATATCTGTCCAAGTGCTCCTTGCACCCCATCTCACTCGGGCGAAAGTCCTCTACGCCCCATAAATAATACGCCTAATGTTACTCATCGTACAAGAAATATACCTTGTCCAGAAGAACCATCTCAGGGTAGGAGGGAGGGTCGTTGCTTCCATAAAATGAATACCAAGAAGATTTAGATTGAGATTAAATCAGTATACTTCTCAGATTCTAAGGCAGAATACGATTCAACGATGGAACCCTCACATAGATCCTCCGTGTCAAGGGATGGGGTAAGAACAAGGCGCATCAGTCTCATACTTCTAGAATATGAGGTCCATCAGATTCCCACCTCCCTTCGCAGGTATATACTGGAGGACAAAAAATTTGGAAACTCCATAGGTTCCGGGTGTGCAATCGCCACCATCATCACCAAAACCACTCTCTACATCGACAAGAGATCACAGAGAGCTATTCTAGGGACCATTGGTGGATGGGAAGCAACATGGTTCAGCACCAGTATCCAAAGCCCCTGTGCTAGAAACTATGGTCACCAGCCTTCCATACTGTGATTTGGTATCTAAGTCACTACACTCTTCGGAGGATATTCCGAGATGTAGCAGTCTGTCATCTCGCTCTCCATATTCTCCAGCATCTATCCCACCATCCCATCAGTCTACCTCATTATCACTATTGGTTCCTCAACCACCCCCAGTTGACGAGTGGGGAAACTAGGGGCCAGAACCTGAGTCTGAGCCGAGGATCTTGTGGGCCAATCTTGCAGCGGACTATTTCCCTAAGATGTTTTGGACATTTGTAGCACTAAATTTCAGTGCGCTAGAATCGCTCACCCTGGAGGAGGTCGAGTGTTTCTGCAAAAACCTCTTTGAAAAACACTTCCTATTTCATTATTAGTGAGTGTCGTACCCCAAATGTAAAATGAATTTCAAATACATTGGCCTACAATTCAGTTTGGTTAATTTGGACACACTCCCTGTGGCCCAGCGCCCTGAGTCACTAGGTTGCCATAAAACCCTACAATAGAGATGCGTCCAGAGATTTAAAGTGCTCCACAAGATAATCAAGGAGTATTCTCCACACATTCAAATCCGTGGTTGGGGGTAGTACGCGACCTTCCATTTCAGTTCCATCCGGCGCCAGCCTGATTTTTCAGGTGACATAGAGGATATGCCTCCTAGTAGGGTCACAGTTAACATTTCTATCATTTTGGGGGTGAGAATGAGCTAGAGATTCTTTGAGAGGACCTCCCCCCCGATAGGGAGTTTCACACCTATTGGATTCTTTTAGAAGGATTACTCATCAACAGAGAAATCTACTGGGTCTTCCCGTTCCCACAAGGCCATTGGTCCTCAGTCGAAATCCTAACAAGGGTAAATAACACCTCAGAGCCTTCAAACCCTACGACCTATTTGGATCAGTTCAGAAGGTGGAAGATGATCTCGAAAAATTCTTGTTGCATTAGCAACTGGCAGAACACAAGAAGATTATTTACAACCTCCTTGTTGAACGTGTTGTGGAGCGACGACTAAACTACGATGATTCTTGTTCAGGGCAGCAAGGGCAGACACAACTTCCCCCCAGTGAATTACCTCTAGGTTACCCTGATCATCCTTCCCATGCAGATAGGGTTGAGGTTGAAACTTATGACAAGAGGGTGTGGTATGTGTCGCCAAACCCACTGGAGCGATGAGAGAATCTCTAGGATCTAGATTAGATTCCCCCATATCCTCCACAAGTCATAATTCCATCCACTCTATGAGTTTTCGAGTCTGCTTATTGTGTTGAAGAACCTGTCAATGCAATGGTGGTCAGGGATCCCCAACAAGACAAGAACCCCCTGCCTAGATGATCCAATGGCGGCACTCATTGCCCGCCTCAAGGCATTGGAGACTCAACCGGTGGTAATCTTGCCTCATGTAAAGCCTTATCCAGCGTGGGTGGATGATATTCCAACATCCCCAGGTTTCATAAGTCCCAAATTTTCTCCCTTAAATGGGATGGGAGACCCACTGCTACATCTAGACCACTTCATCTCATGGTGTGGACCCATGTTGGGAACTCCAACACAATAAGAGGCCACCAAACTCTGGTGTTTTGTGCAGGCATTGGAAGGGCCTACGTTTGTCTAGTACATTCGGCTACCCATTGGATTAGTAGCCGACTTGGAAGATCTTTATAGGAAATTTATTTACTAGTTCAGTTCCACCACTCAGAAGAAGATCATTTTAGACCTCTTCAAGTGTAAGTAGAGGCCTGATGAGTGCATCATAGACTTTGTCACCCAGTGAAAAGGGATCAACTACTCTATTCACATGCCACTAACTCTGGAGAAACTACTAATGATGTGCATAGGGAAAGTCAAGATTGAACTGGTCTCCTCTATGATCCCCCAGAACTACCCTGAGGGATTCCAAAACTACCCTGATAAGGCCCAGTGCCAAGAAGAAGCCTTACAACATGCCAGCCAGGCATGTCTGTTTCCTCCTGAAATTCCTGCAAGAAGGGCCACTCGGGTTGATCCCGCCGCAGTGGCTCAAATAGAGGCCCCCAGACAACTAGAGTTGTTACCAGTTGAGCCACCTCCATAGCCTCGCAATGGTCCTCCTCCTCAGGCACAGCCTCTGGCCCAGCAACACCCACCTCAGAATCGTCACTTGCCCCGCGCAATGCCCTACCACCACATAAGAGAGATAACCAGGCTCCACCTCCTTGACAGGACCCTCTAGACCCTAGTCAGAGTCAGGCTCCTAAGGTCCCCTTTCATGATAGGAGGAACTAGACCTACTTGTTCAATGAGGATCAATTCCCTGGTTATTTCCTAATTTCCTTGGAACATGGGATTTTACGTTTTCCTGAATGCAGGAGGCCAGAAGAGGTGAACCTCACTGATCACCCTAATTAATGCCCATATCATCAGATTCTAGGAAATACCCTCAAACAGTGCTATGTGTTTAACAAATGGCTTCATGACCAAATGGATAAAAACATAGTCCAGTTAGGACTAGCTCTGGCATATGTGGCATGTGTCTTTGTGAAGCCAAACAACAACAGTGATAGTGAAGGCAAGTGGCATTAGGTTTCTAACAGAGGGTCCCAAAAGTATGATGATTGGATAGCTTTTAATATAGTCTCTCATGCCCATGGTATTATCCGTGCATTCCTGAATCGATCCGAACATTTAGAAGATGTTGTTCCATCCACTACTAGTCTTCTATGTCAACGGCTCATCTGTCCTCTTCCCAGAAGAGAAATCATCGGCGGCGCAAGGGAAAACAAAGTCCCCTGCCGATTCCATCATTATCCTATACTCTCGGTGATTTCATGCCCTCACAGATGGTGATTCCTCCCAAAATTCATCCAGTAGTGGATGAATCTTCGACTGATGGTCAAGGGTATGACTCGGTTAATACCGTAGATCTAGTAAACCCCTACATGATTCCTGATGATGAGGAGTGCCAGGCGGACCCTCCCAACGTCCCCATCCATCACCAGTATAGTCAGAGTCGTGGTGATATGTGTTATTAGAGTGCCTCAGTCAGTACTTCATGATAGACTGTTCATGCTACCGAAGCTAGGAAACTAGCACAGTGCAGAGTTCATCATGTACAACCATCTCATCTACTGTCATCAAATCCACCTTTATCATCGTACGTGTTGTTGGATTTTGAAGAGCCACCTCGACTGCTCTGTGACCAACAGATCTTTGCTACAGAACGGTCTCAATCATCTGGCCCTCATCTAGTAGTCACTCCATAGGCTTCAACTAATGAACAAAAGGATATTCCCAGCACCATTCATCCACCGGTCTAGCCTGTAGGTCCCACCATACCTTATATCATAGAGAGACCTCCTAAAAGTATAAATTCACACCAGGTACAAAAGTATGATGTCCCCAACAATATTTCCAGTGTTTTAGTAAGGCTCTCTATCCTTCAGGATCTTCTCCTGTCATCATATATGTACAAAGCCCTTGTCGAGACATTAAGAAGCCCCCTTCATTATGAGATGGAGGTATCATCCATAGAATCCTTCAATGCTAAGGTGGTAGGGAATGCAGAATGCCAATACATCATCTCATTCTCTGGGGAAGATGAATCCTCCCCCATACAGGGGCACATTCACCCAATATACATCACCGGCCAGTTTAATGGTGTGGAGGTTCCCCGCTGTCTTGTCGACACAGGATCTGGTATCAACCTAATCCTGACTCGGAGACTGCAAAAACTGGGGTTGTCCAAGGATTGTATGAGTCCCTCTGATCTAAGAATCCATGTTTATGACAGGATTTAATGGACACTAGTCGATAAGATATGCTTGATGAACCAATTTGGCAGCCTAGTTACCAGCACCGAGTTTATGGTTGTCTCTCAGGACACCGCCTATAATGCATTTACGGGTAGGCCATGGATCCACCTACATGAAGTGGTTCCTTCATTGTATCACTAGTTCCTCAAGTACTCCCATAATGGTCAATTGGGTGTGCATCAAGGTGATGCATATCCCTTTGACTCTTGTAAATCCCACTATCTGGATGACGACTATTACAAGAGAAAAGACAAGAAGATTTAGGCTAACGAGGTTGAGCATTCCACTGCTGCAACCGACCTGTGGACAGATCTAGGTGATGCCTACATCTTTCCCATCCACCGATTGGAGGTTGCAACCCTGGAAAATAGAAAATGCTTTGTTTTTTTGGAATGTTAGGGGAGCACATTACCAAGTCTAAGAGACGCCAGAAGATCACCTAATACTCCTACACGAATCAGGTTTAGGTGATCCCGGAGCCTCTTACTCTCATAAGGTATCGGGATTTCCGCCCCATGGCGACAACAATATGTGATACTTGCTTGTTCTGCAGGGCTGGGATAAACCATCTCAAGATGATGCACCACTATTGCTTCGATTTATCATCAATCATGGACCCTTAGTCCAAGGACCAGATGGGATCATATCAATAGCCTTTATCGCTATGGTTTCAGCAACACAGGAGTTCCCCGATGCAGTGTCCACTACTGTTCAGGCTTGTACCATCATCCCATCGGGATCTATCGACTCAGAGGAAACTCCTCCCATAGAGGATCCCTCCTCCGTAAGTGAATAAGGCGATTTAGAGGATTCTCTCCCCACCTTTGAAGAGGGAATCTCTGCCACTGTAGATGAATTGGTATAGGTGAACCTTGGTAGCGAGGTAGACCCGAAACCCACATTGATCAGTGCCACTATGTCCCTCGAAGAACAAAAGCAGTATGTGGACTTCCCCTAACAACACCGTGATGTATTTTCTTAGCGGTATGATAAGATTCCATGACTAGATCCTCAAGTAGTTTTCCACAGCCTTTGTCTCCCAGAAAATCACTACGGGTTTAAGCAGCGTCCCTGAAAGATGGACCCTTCTAACAGTGCCATGGTTGATCCATATGTTAATAAGTTCATCAGATATAATTTCATTAAGGAGTTCTAGTACCCCAAATTGATAGCCATTATTGTGAAAGTCAGGAAGAAGAATGAACAGATCAGTGTCTGCAACGACTTTCGAGATCACAACTGCCTATGTCCGAAGGATGATTTTCCCCTCCCTGAGATAGAATTGATGATCGACGCTACAGCTAGGATACAAGCCCTCTACTTCATGTATGGGTACTCTGGGTATAACCAGATCTGAATGGATCCCAAGGATGTGGAGTCTACTGTCATCGGGGCCCAAAAATGTACTTTTTTGTTACATATTCAGGCCCTTTGGTCTAAAGAATGCAGGTGCCACATATTAGCGGTCTATGCATTGCATATTTAAGCTGATCCTTGGGACATTGGTGGAATGTTATGTGGACGATATGTTTGTCAAATATCACCAGCATCAGCACCATCTCAATGACCTTGAGGAAGTGTTCGGCTTCCTTCATTCACATCACCTAAAGATGAATCCATTGATGTGTGCCTTTGGGGTCACCTCTAGAAAGTTTCTCAGTTCCCTTGTCAGTTACAAGGGCATCGAGATCGACCCAGATAATTCAATTCCATTAGTCAGATGTCTCCTCCGAGCAACCTTCGGGAGCTTCGAGGTTGATAAGGCCACTTGGCCTATAAATGCCTATTAATCGAAAATTTGGTAGGCAAGTGTATGCCCTTTTCTCGGATCATGAATAAAGGAACTATCTTTTAGTGGGATGAATAATTTAAGACTTCCTTTGAGGAAATCATGTTGTACCTACTTCAACCTCTAGTCTTAATGCCACCTATCTCTGGAAATTCGTTGGTCCTTTACATGACTACCCTAGAATGGTCTCTTGGTGCCCTTCTCGCCTAGAATAACAATGAGGGGGTAAAGAAAAATCTACACTATCTTAGTTGCATGCTCCTTGATACGGAGACCAGGTAATACCCTTTCAAGAAGAGATGCCTTGCGCTGGTATTCATAATACAGAAACTGCGGAATTACCTGCAGCATCATGAGGTACAACTGGTGTCTCAGGAAGATATGTTGAAGTACATCCTAAAACACCCAATGTTGATAGGTCGTCTAGATTGGTGGGTAGTGATTCTTCAGCAGTTCGATAGGTTCATTCCTCAAAAGGTTATTAAGGGGCAAGCATTGCTAGACTTCCTTTCCACCCATCCAGTTTATATGAACTAGTATCTGGACCTTGATTTTCTCGATGAGGTGATTCTCTTGGTGGACTAAGCCATTCCATGCTAGAAAATGCACTTCGATGGTGCTTCTTGGATCCCAAATGAGAGAAGGATTAATGACCCCCATCTCAAAAGAGTAGGCCTAGTATCATCTTCATTAACACAACACAATTGAATCTCACGTATTAACTCCTGTTGTCAAAAGGTTGCACCAACAATGAGATAGAGTATCAGGCTCTCATTAATGTCCTTGAGCTGGCCCTCGATATTGACATTCCACATTTGCATGTAAAAGTGGACTCCAAACTAGTAATAAAAAAGATCAACAATGACTATGTCTTCAAAAAGACAAAGCTCTTACTATTGTTGAAATGCACTCTCCAGCTAATGGCTCAGTTCCCATCTCAGCCATAAATTACTCATGTCCCTCGATCTCAGAACGGTCGAGCTGACACCATGGATATCCTAGCTTCATCACTTTTAGAGCTCGAACAGGACGATGTGATTATCCACATGGCACACTAGAGATTCATTTCTCCCATAACTCTAGATGATGATGAAAAACTGCATGTAAGACACCTTACCACCAGTGCCCCCACGTCAGGACCCCCAATTCCCCCAGATGTAGTGATTGAGGTGACTCTTAACTGGAGAACCTAATTTATTGAGTATCTCCAAAATGGTAATCTCTCGACTGATCAGGCCGAGTGAGAGATAATTTGACACCACATGATACAGTGTACCCTCCAGGACGGTCCTGGTCGTGAGCAGATCCTCTACATCTGTGGGTTTGATGGGGTTCTCCTCTTTTTCATTCAAGGAATAGAGATTTCTCAAGTCTTTTAGGAGGTTCTGGCCAGTTCCTACGGTTCTCATCAGACCGGGCCTAAACTATCTCACCAGATCCGGAGATAGGGGTATTTTTTGCCCTCTATGATCCATGACTGTATCGAGTTCACCAAAAAGTTCAATGCATGCCAAATTAATGGTAACTTTACATAACTGCTACCAGATCCTCTCCACACTACCAAATACTCTTGGCCATTTTCAATCTGGGGACTTGATGTCATGGGACAATATCTACCAGCGAAAGCTCGCTAGTGTCGGTTCATCATGAGCGCTACCGATTTCTTTTCCATGTGGGAAGAATCAATTCTGCTGAGGGAGCTCATGGACTGTTCCATCATTGACTTTGGGAGCTCCAGCATCATCTACTGATTTGGATTCCCTCACGCCATCCTCACTGATAACAGCACGAACTTCAAGATAGCTGAGCTAAAGAAATTTCACGCTAAGTACAACATCAATTTCAACCATACCTCCAACTATCATGTGAAATAAAATGGTCAGATCTAGGCGTTCAACAAAACCCTCTCTAATATTCTATAGAAAATGGTTTCTCAGAACAAGAAGGGTTGGCCGGAAAATATCACCAACTCCCTCTGGGCTTATCAGACAAAGACTCATAATTCCACCCAGGTGACCCCTATTCCCTGGTGTATAGAACAGAGGTCGTCCTACCCATCAATATTCAATTTCCCTCATTGTACACAACTATCTTTAATCCACAAACCCCAGATAAAGTAGCTAAAATCCGTCTAGATGAGTTGGAAGTGCTCAGCAAGAATAGGCTTCGTGCCCTACACAATCTACAAAGGAATCATAACAAGATAACTAGAGATTTCAATAAAAAAGTCCACCTTTACTATTTTTTTGCAAGACGACATGGTGTTGTCCCTAAGAACAACAATGATACTAGTTAGGAAACCACCCATGATAGAGCCCAAATGGGAAGGAACATACATCATTCATAAGGTTTACTCCAGTGGTCCATACTCCCTGGTTACCATGGATGGTGAGCATATAACTCCTCCCACAAATGCTAAGTCCCTTAAGAAATACTTTTCCTGAGGTATCTGGTCTCACATGACCTTAAACTGTACAACCCCGCATGACCCCAAACTGCATTATCGTCTGGAATGACCCTAAAATATTTGGCCCTACACACCCTTAAACTTTCTCATACTAGAAGACGTTAAAATACATCTTCAATAACTATGTATGGATGGATTCCCATTCTCATGGGATATGTAGGAACGCTCTAATGCTTCGTCTTCAGTCTAGCCCCGAGTTTCCTCTTTGACTCTCCCCCTGAGTATATTTCTCTTGGAGGATCACACATGGTGTTGTGTAGGCTTCTATGGCCCCACACATGTCAGGATTATGATGATCACAACATGTACCCCTTGTTCTTCTATTTCTCCCTCATCATCACTTCACGACATTAAACTGCATGGCCTTTAAGAACTATGTATTCCTTGATTCCCATCCTCATGGGATACGTAGGAATGCTCGAACAATTCTTCTTGAGTCTAGCCCCCAATTTCCTCTTGGACTATCCCCCTAGGTATTGTTCTCTTAGAGGATCTTGCATGGTGTCGTGTAGGATTCTTTGGCCCCACTCATGTCAAGATTACGATGATCGCACCACGTGACCCTCACTCCTCTATTTCTCCCTCGTCCTCACCATACGACGTTAAAATGCATGGCCATAAAGAAATATGTATGGATTGATTCCCATCCTCATGGGATACGTAGGAATGCTCAGACACTTCGTCTTAAGTCAAACCCCCAGTTTCCTCTTAGACAATCCCCCCAGGGTATAGTTCTCTTGGAGGATCTCAAATGGTGTCGTGGAGGATTCTTTGTCCCCAGTCATGTCAGTATTACAATGACTGCTCCATGTTCCCATTGTTCTTCTATTTCTCCCTCATCCCCATGGTATGATGTTAATCTACCTGGCCTTCAAGAAATACACATGGACTGGTTCTCATCCTCATGGGATACGTAGGAATGCCCAGACATTTTTTCTGGTGGCCCAACCCCAACTTCAAAATCTACCATCGAGTTAGAAAATATGGTGTGGTGCCAGCTTTTGATCTTCTTTACGATGGATCCATCATGACCGAACTATATATCCCCTTCCCTAGAGATTTCCAATTCTTTAACCATCCAGTTTGATGTTAAATTGCTTGGGCACATTTATGCTCCACACACTCCATAATTTGGGTTTCCATTATCTTTCACATCTCAAAGGGTCCCTGAAAGGTATGGATACTTTGCCTAAAGGCTCTCCTATCGTTTTAGGCCAACACCCTTGAGGACATAGATTAACAAGTTGATATAAGTCCCAAGTTGTGAATATGGTCAGCTGTTGATGCTCATTTGTTGTTCCCATTTCATGTCACATGATATAGATGTTGTGTTTCAAACGTGGTTAACAATTATCCTTTGTCATTGTCACCACCCCCATATGTCCCAAATATTGAGTGTAGTGGTTCATTCTCCCCCACTGTATCTTCAATCTTTAGTTTTCCTTGGGCAGGGGTGTGATTCCAGCTATGGTACCCCTATATGCTAGGGAGATCTAGGTCCTTCTCCTTATTTCCAACACCGAGAATTGATCATGTGGGATTACGAGCTGAGGTATGGAAATACCCACATGAGGGATCATATGGATACATTTATCCAGGAATCCCAGCCTCATCTCCCTTGACCCTTTCAGACTCCTGGACCATGTTCTCATCTTGGATTGTGTGGTGTGGTATGGACTCACGTCCTCATTCACTTCGGGGTATTTATCAATGCCACTCATATTCCCTTGAGACATCCCTCCATCATTTATCATACTATTCTCAAGCACAATATTCTCCATGATTTTCCCACCCCATCACAAGGGTTTCCATAATCATTTATATCTGAAAGGACCTACGAACAATGTAGATGCTTTTCAATAGGGCTCCTACCATTTCAGGCCAATGTGCTCAAGGATTTTGAGCGAAAAATTGATACAAGTCCCATGTTGTGAATTCGGTCAATGTTAAACACACAATTTTTTCCCCAACCACCAGTCACATGAATAAAAATACTGTGTTATGAACATGGTCAACAGTTATCCTCTATCGTTGTTTTTGTTTCATGGTTTTTCATAGAAATGATGATTCTCCCACTCCACTCAATTGTCTCATGAATATGAAATTAAACTAGGCATTTATGGTCCGAGGTCTACGACCTTAAACTAAGAGTGCCATCATCCTTACGGAAAGATGTTAAACTACAAATTAGCTGGGAATTCTTGTTTCATGAGCCTAAACCTTTTTCCCCCTTGGAATGAGTGCTCATTAGCAATTATATGATGTGGTATGAGCTTATTCCCTCATTCACTTTAGGATAATCGACACGCCGTACACATCCCTCATTGGGGTACCTTTCCCCTATTTGCGTCCATGGTGCATGATGATAAACTACACAACATACTTCCTCAGAACTATGTGTGGATTGATTCCCATCCTTATGGGATACATAGGACCACCCGGACATCTAGTCATTAGGTCCATACCCATCTCTTAGAAACCTCCTTATCATTCTATCCTCTTGTCCTGAATCCTTCTAGGGGAGGGGTACCCTGCGTGGTATGTGCTTATGTCCTCACTCACATCAGGTGTGTAACAACCATGCCGCATACCTTTCTCTCCTGAGCGCTCTTAACTCTCTTGCCCTACACTCAACATTTTAAGTCGACTGCTCTTAAGTTGGGTCCCTCGACCCTCTTTGGTGATTCACCAATGTGCCCAAGAGTACTCTGGTTCAGAACCTGGAGTGTTGGATTATATCTGGACATGATTTCACCCATTTTTCAGGCTTCGTCTTCCCCTTCATTTAGGCTTTCATTATCTTTCATATCTGAAGGGACCCCCAAATGGCATGGATTCTCAGCCCTAGGGCTCTCCTACTATTACGGGCCAACATCCTTGAGGGTTTCGAACAAAAAATTGATACATGTTCTACATTGCGAATGTGGTCAGCAGTTGATGCTCATTTGTTGTTCCCATTTCAGGTCACATGATATGGAAGTTGTGTTTCGAACACAGTCAACAATTATCATCCATTGTCACACCAACCCCATCAAGCCTTAAATGTTAGTTGCATGATTTACAGCATTCTCCACTCTATCTTGCCTAAGTGGAATTTTGTCACTCTTGGTACTATCCCTTAGTGCATAGTTTCACGTTAGGAGGACAAATTATTGATAAGGAATCATTCAGTGCTCCACACCGACTTCCCCTTTATGTGTATCCCATGTGTTTCAAAGTCCTCTTGCACCCTTGTTTCCCATACTGAGTTTCGCCCAAGTGGGATTATGGACTGGATTGAGGTCTGCACTCACTGGGAAGAGTTTCGCTTCTTTATGGTCTGAGCTCTATGAATTTAAACTAATATATACTTATACGCCCCGTATGATGTTAAACATCACTCTCAGAACTACGTCTAGCTCGATTACCATTATCACGTGATGTATAGAAATGCTCGAACATATCGTCTTTGGGGTCCAGTACAAATTTCACTAATTATAACGTTTGTTAAGCCTTTTACCCCCCAACCCATATAGGATTGTGTGGTATGGCATGTGTGGTCTTATGTCTTCATTCACGATAGGTTTTCAAGAGCTGCACCACTCAATTCCCTTTTGAGAGCTAGTCTCTCCTACCACGTATTCTATAACCTTTTTTGGCACCTCATCCCAAGGATTCTTTAATAGAATCGCATGTGGTGTGATGTTGACCACGTCCTCATTCACGTCTGGTATGTTTTATCACACCGGGAACATCCCCTCTCGAACCTCAACTCTCCTATACATGTCTGAGCCATATGAAATTAAACTAGGCTGCTATATGTCCCACGTGACTTTAAACTATTCTGTCTGTATTGCACGGTGTTAAAATGAATGGTTGGTCCTACCAAGAAACCTTAAACTATGACATTATCGTCCTGGATGCAAGATGAAAAATGGCACTGCATCATGGTTCCCTCATTCGAGAGGACATCATGTTTTGTATCGGTCACCCACCATATTATTTTTCAATTCCTATATATGGATTGATTCTTGTGGATACACTTGGACTCTCCATCCTAGGTCCATTTCTTAAAAAACACATTCATTCTAAAGGAAAAAAAGATCTATCACAAGTCACCTCTTTTTGTATGGAGACGAGATCTGCACGACCTTATTATCCATGGCACATGTATCATATCATTCCATTTTCAGGACTATGTATTTTTTGATACCCATCCTCATGGGGTATGTACGAACACCCAAGTACTTTGCCTCGGGCCCAGCCTAACTTTCACTTTTGGTCCGCTGATCTAGAAGTTTCCCAAGGAGATTATTTTCCTCTTGAGAACATAATACAAATCTATATTAATTAATTCATAATACTTAATGGTGTGCCACATTCAATTTTGTTTGATTAGGATACATTATTTTTTCCAACATTTTTTATATTTATTTAGAAGGCTCTTGATACTGAGATTTATTTAAGAACTAATTTTAACTCTCCAACAAATGGATATTTAAAAATTAATATTTAAACAATAGAATAAATTTAGATATTTTTTTCCTAAAATTAAAGGTAAATGGATTCTTATTTAAGTTATTTATAATTCTATTATATCAATAACATCCATTAAAATATTTAAATTGTTTCATATGAAGCATTATATGCCAAGAGATGTTGACCTCTATTTTATTGGGATGATGTTGGTGAAAGGTGGGTTTTATTCCCAAAAAATGTGGATGGGATGTCTAAAAATGTAATGACAATTCAAACCCATATTAATGGAGCTCAATAACGGACAAAGAGCTATATTGATAATAAAAGGAATTATTTTAAATTTAACATTTGAGATCATGAATCATTAAATGTGTCCCCATCTAAGGGTTTTATAACGTTTGTTAAGAAATGGAAACTAGGCCTCAGATACATTGGAACTATTGGATTCCTAGAATAAATTTGAGTTTTGAATTACCATTTGGAAATGACACCAAGTCTCTCTAAAGTGAATGATGTGTTCCATATGTATTTGTTAATGAAGTACATGACATACCCAAAGCATGTAATCACCTCTAAAGAAATTGAATTCCATCACGATCTATCTTATTATGAGGTGCCTATCCAGATTCTATACAATATAGAACAAGTTTTTAGGAATCATATGACTTTACGGGTAAAGGAACATTGGGGAAATCATTACATAGAAGGGGAAACCTGTGAACCAGATGGAATTATTAAGAAGAACTAGACATATCAATAGATAAGGTTAAATTTTTAAAACATAAAGGATTAAAATTTTCTCATTATGTATTAATATAAAACATCATGATTTTATGATATTTTTCTTTAAAAAAAATTAATTTCATTGATGTATTGAGTTATATCCAACACCCTATCTAAATAAAATAAAATCCATTATGAAAAAATTATTATTATTTGACTGTAAAATTTTTTTTTGTTAAAATTTAAACCTATGAATAAAACTAACTAAATTATTAAAAACATATGTTTTAATATGAAATTATTAGTTATCATTTAATTACATATAAATATAAATATAAATTGGAAGTAAAATAAGTTTTTTTCTGAAAAAATGTTATTATTAGAACAACTTATTTTTATAAAAAAATTAATTTAGTCAATACTGGTGAATTATTTTAATATAAGTTATATATTTTATATTTAACACAATGTTTTAACATTATATTATTTTTTTCTTCACATTAGATAAGAAAAAGAATTATGTTTTATGCATAAAAATATTGTTTTTCAAAAATTCTCTTATCATTTTTTTCCATTATTATGTTTAAAATATAATCTTACACTTATAAAAATTGAAATTTAAAAACTAATTCCATATTTGGAATCTATAGGTTTAAATTTGGTAAGTAGGTGCCTTTAATATTTGACCTATATGAATATTAAATGTGCTCAAATCTGTTATCTCGATAAAGGTTAAATCAAGATAACCTATTTTAAAATTAAGTGATAAGGTCATAATATTTCAAGTTAATTAATATTAGATGATGTCAATTAATCCATTTTAACCATAGGCTCGAAATTTATTTGTTTTATGGACACTTTTCCATGATAATTACTAATATAATATTTAAATCAAATAAAGTTACAAAATGTCACTCTTTTAGTTTTAAATATCTCTTATGTGTTCAAAAATGAAAAAAAAGTGTTCAATGAGTATAAATGAAACTTATGAGAATAATAAACTATTTTTTATGATTTTTATTTATTTTTAATTTTTAGTTATTAAATAATTACATTAAATTATTTCACAACGCTAATACAATATATATTCAAATAATAAAAAACCAAAATAAATAATTTTAAAAATATTAAAAGTGATATATCTGGACTGTTTTATAGTGTTACTTGATTATATTAGATTAATATCATATATTAGTATTCTGTTAAATTATTTTATTTTAATTAAAACTTTATCAATAAGTTCTTTATGACAAATTAATTGAATAGTGTCAAAATTGACAATAATGATATATTATCAAAATGATATTTTATTAAATTATTTAAAAATCATAAAATTATAGATATATTACAAGTTGGATAAGATATAGTTGAAAATTCATCTATTTTTCATTTTTGTGTTAATTATATACATATATGCGATATTAAATCCTCTTATGTTTGAAAAATATGTTACCGCAGTAAGGTTAAAAAATATTTACTGAGGGATTAAACTATATGATAAGTTATAAAATACGATGTAAACATATAAATTTTTTATTGTTTGATAATATTAAAACAACATCCTACCCTAGGTTTGAATATCTTTATATTTATATTCATTTGGGTAGAGAATTTCTTAATAATATTTTAAGTATTTTAAAACATCCACATGTGCCTGTTTCCTCCCTTATAAAAGGACGCCACTTTATCTCAATTATTTAGAACACAATGAGTCATCTAAATCAACCTAAAAAATAAATTTTCTCTTAAAAATCCTTATAAAATTTTCATTGGTATTTCTATTCTCTAAATTCCATCCCAAGGTTCCATAATAAAGGATCAAAATGATGTATCCTGAAGAAGAGGTAATCATCCAACCCATCCTCTTTTAATTTATTACTTATTCTGCCTTCTAAAAAATGGTATTATCCTGAAATAATAAATTATATATATATAACATATTTAAATTTTATAATCATTATGAAAAAAAGTTATCCACCCTTTATATCACCTAATGATAAGTGAAATTATTTCCAGTGTATAGGTAGGACTTAAGGTTTCCACATAGTGATACAATACATTTTCTTCCCAATTATCTATGGAGAGAAATTATGAATGGTTTGATGTTTATATATTATATTTATTATTCTATAATTATATTATCATACATAACTTCATACCATCCAATCCACTAGAAAATGATAATTTTGCTCTTGTGTATGTGTATACTATAACCTCTTTGAAGTGATGTGATTCAATTTTCATTAATGAGTTACATGGATGGTAATGATTCTCTTTTTAAAGACACACAGAAATATATATAATATTATAATGGTTTGGGGAAGAATAAATATTATTCAATATTCTTTTGGTCCTTCCATTAAAAATAGATAAAAAGCATTCTTAGGTTTTTACGACCAATCGTCTCCAAAATAAATCTACATGGAAAAAAGACTATCTAACCAAATCAGACATGAAAGACTAAATAGTTATCACCTGTAATAATGATTTTATAATGAATTATTAAAAATATGTGATCAGAGGTTATAAGTAAATCATCAATATAAAATACATGAGTATGGTTCTATGATATATTTATAATGACTCTACTTTTATTAAACCTGAAATATTTACATGTATGAAAGAAATTAGGCTGGAGGTAAGAGTTTATTTCACAATTTCATCATTATTTATAATTTTTTGTGTATACATCTCCCTTGAGAGATTGTTTTTCGATTTATATCATAAAAATAATATATTTTGCATTTGTCTTGTTATTCATGATATTTTAATGTAATTTTACCATTTTAAACTATAATTTCTAAAAAATATAGAGAAAATGGATTTATGAAACAATGATATGATTTCACTATTCAGTAGAATATACTTTCTCTTAAATGTCCATGTTACCTAAAAATTCATTTAAGAACATTTTTTATTTTCTCCAATGATTTTTTTTCATTTCAAATATAGAATTTTTTTTACTTTTTAAAAATAGTTTAAAATGAAAATTCTTCTTCTTTTTTAAAATATGACATTTTTTACATTTTTACAAAAGTGTTAAATTTTTTTTAACTTACAAAACCTGAACAAAATTTCCCTCTATCATGAACAATGATTTTATTGAATTTTTCTTTATAATTTTAAAATATTATTTTAAAAGAAAATAATTTCGTTAATATTTGGGATTTTTTATTATTAAAAATTATTTCTAAAGTGAAAACAATAATTTCCCTTTGAAATTTTATAGTGATCTATTAAAATTATTTTTATCTATACCAACATCCTATTATAAATCATATACTTCACTAAGGTTATAATATTTCGATACCATCCACCATATATATTTGTAAGGATTAAGATTAGTTTGCCTTTGGATTTATTATTTACATACCATTCTCCATATTACTCTGTATAGATTATGATTATAAGAATTTATTGATATATCATATTACTGTTTTTAAATATGAATATTTATGTTGATTATGTATCACCCATTTTGATATTAGGAAATAATTTTACTTAATATGTTATGGGTGAGGCCCGTTATATCCACTTCATGGATCGATACGTCTCTTGAAATAAATGAGATTTTATTTTGGATAAGTCCTATCATATTTATTTAGATTTCTTGGCTAGTGGACTTGTTGGTATTTTTAGATGATTTTGTAGAAGGCATCAATGGAACATTTAAGATGTATTCTGTTTTTAGTTATATCATAAAGAAAATAGATATTTATTTCCATGTAATTTTTTATATCCCAAATAGGTTTCTATCACATGAAAAATTTTTATGTAATTATTTGACAATCGTTTATTAATTATATATTATTTATACTTTGTTTTGGTTACTCTATTTTCATAACCTCACTCAGGATCTGAGTTTAACCCTTTCATTTCTACCCATTCCTACAGATACTAGGAAGAGTGTTATAATTGGTATGTAGGTTATTCTAAATGTAGTTATGGTGTAATAATTGAATATACTATATTGTTTTTAATGGTTTCAATTGTTATGTAAAATTCATGTATTTATTTATTTTTACATGATTACTGAACTATTTTTTCTCTTTGAATACGATAACTTCTATCTGGATAAAATGTAATAATGTAACCACCAGCTCCAGGCTACATATCTTGGGGTATTTATAGCCTATTAAGATAATCAATGGTACAACTGGGAAGAAAATTGACATTAATGATTTAATAGTCTGATGAACCCATGTTCCATGAATTCAACTAAGGTAAAATCATATGACAATAAAATAGTTTCATTTTAATGAGTTTATTACATTTTTTAATCTAATGAAATGGTATAGACTAATGTAAAAGATAAAAAATATTTAAAATTATTAATTTAATGAAATAATTTTCATTTCAATGAATATTTTACGAGGAAACATAAAGATGTTGAATATGTTTACTACACTAATTGATATTATTTGAGCAATAGGGAATCACAATATTATCATGGAATTAATATCAATGATGGAAGGGAAAATACAATCCATAAATTAATGTTTTAATTCTTTCATAATATTATGAGTTATAAAAATATGATGATACTATTAAAATATCAGAGTAATTAGTGGATGAGAAGAACAATTTTTTATGGGTAAATAAAAACTACACAAATATACCTTTAGAGAAGCAAGTTATTAAGAAATTAGTTAGAAAAAAACATTATAGTTTAAGATGAGAGAAGAACTCATGTAATTATTGAATGAAAATTGGATTATTAGAATGGATACTTGGCCTTTAAAAATAATAATTTTAATTTTTTAAATATTCATGAACAGTCAGATGCGAAGAATATTGAAAATAAATGTTCAAAGATGTTTTTTGATAATTTATTATTTCATAAATCATTAATGAAAACCATGTAAGTTATTTATGTTCATTTTCTTTCATAAATTATAATGTAAAGTATTTATAAGAGATTATGGATGAAATACAACAATACTTGAATAATTATTCTGAATATTTTAAAAATTCAGTCATGTATATCAAATAAATATCAAATATAGGTATATTAGATATTATTCCAACCAAATAACATGATAATTTTCCATTACTAAATCATAAACGTTTTTATAGAAACACAATATTTTAAAATAGATTATGGAATCAATGAAAATAATTAGAATAAAACAATAATTTTAAAAAATATATGACAAACTTATTTTAATTACATGTGGTGGAAATAATAAATCATAATACAGTTGTGTTTTTAGGAAGAATAAGGATACTCATATTTCAAGGAATGGTAAATTTTTACAAAACAAAAAATTTCATAAAAAGTTACACTTTTATAATCAGAAGTAATTTTTTGACCCAAATTATATCATTATAAAGGGAGGTATTTATGCTTTATAGTGTGTGATTCCAAATCTGATGTGTGGTATCATAATTTATCCCTCCAAAAGATAAGGTGGGGTTAATAATATTGTTCCTTAGGGTTATTTTTTTTGGATATTACATCTTTCCAAATGAGTATTTATTAAATTACCTAAACACGTGATATAGGGCTACAATAGTTTATTATCATTATAAACAACGAACACAATTTTCTAATCTGGTGAAAGATCTACAATTTTTCTCCTGAAGTTATTTATAATTAGTAATATTCATATACATAACCTACATAATGAAATTCTTTAAAAACTATGTAATGTAAACATAATATAGGGTGGGAACATAAGATTAATAAGAGAAAACATGGGAGATACGTGACTATAACATGATTGTAAGGGTTTGAGAACATGAGAACAACATTTCAAAATAATACCATGTATATCAATGATTATATTCTTGAGTAATAGAATAAATATTTTAATTTTATAAGATATTAATAACAATAAAAAAACATGATCCATGAGAGGATAAAATTTCCATTAAACATAGATTTGTGGAAAACCTATATGAAACAATATTACTTAAATGATACCCATGATGTCATTCATAACAAGTTAGGTTTTAGTTAACAAATAGTGTACCCTATTTAGTCATGGGATGACCTTCTGTGTAACCTATTTTTGGGTTTTTATTACCTCTCATGTACAATTTGAGCTCAAATAACATTAATTATTATCCAATTAATTGAAAGAAGACATATGTACCGCCTATCACATAATTAATTTCAAATATATATTTTCCCCAAGACCATAAAAAATTTATTATATCATAACTCATTAAAGGTTTCGTAATCATTTTATCACTTCCTCAAAGCAGAACCCATGGAAAAAGAAACTGGTTTCATAAGAAATTATAGATGGTATAACCTAAAAAAATAAATGGGTTTCACAAAAGAAATTCTCAATATAAGAATTACTGTATAAGTAAAGTTTAATAATTTTATACTAGGTTAAATTTACTAGTAAATACATAGTAAAATAAATGGAATACATCTTAGATGAAAATTGATTTTGAAATGAAAATCATCTAGAATATTTCTTGAGGAATATAATATTTCTTTGAAAATCACTTTTAAAACATTAAAAAATATTTAAATTGAATTTCTTAGAAAATAACCCTGAAATAATATAATGGAATCTTTGAAAACCATTTAAACTTTTTCTTGGGGAAATTTTTATTCCCACATAAAGAATCTCTTTTTAAAACTAAGAACATTTTCAAAGTCATTTTCATTTTGTAATAATTTATTTTAAATATAAAAAGTTCCAAAATAATGAGGAAAAAACTCTCATTGAAAATAACATAGAAATAATTTATGTGAATATTGAAATCATTTATTGCTCATGTTAGTCAGAAATATTTCTCTTGCCATGAATGTTAACATTGATATTCATTTTACATTTTAGGTAAAATGAACATAGGGATTGTTTGGAAAATGACCTAAATATTCCTTTCAATACATTTTTTTAAAAAGTATAACATGGTTATAAATCTATTTAATAAATAATTTTAAAAATCCTACAAAATTTTTGAAAACTATTTTAGAAAACATGGTTTTGGAAAAAAAATGAGTCTTCCACTAAAAAGAGAAATAACAAAGTTTTTTTAAAAAAAAAATATTATTTTTAAATTTTGAGTACATAAAGAGTATAAAATGGTGGAAAACTGTATTCCCATTAAAAAAATATAAGAGTATAAAATAATTTAGTTTATTGAGAGATAAATCATGCAAATTTATTATTTTAAGTGTAAACAAAAACAAACTCGATTAACAGTGAGATTGTAACATAAAACTCTTATCATTCTGATAACATTGAATTATTAGACCCATGAAGTGGTAACATTAAATACATAAAATATAATGAGAACAAATAAATAAATTATGTTACATGTAAAATGGATTTATATACACCTCATTAATATGGATAAGTTCCTAACATAACATATTTCTTAATGAAGAAAAATTGAGACAAAAATCCCTTGTTGCTTTAGTAATCTTTGTATTCTCAATCCCCAATAAATAATTAAATATAAATAACCATTAAATATAATTAAACTATAGGGATTCTTGATATATAATTCTAATGGGATAGTATATTAGTCACAAAAAGAAAACTAGTGGTGAATTTGCATGTCTCCTAGAAATAAAAAAGTGGCCAGAAACCCCTTACCTTAAGTCTTGACTACCATTGTACAAATTAAACCTTTTTTATAATATATATGTTAATTATACATATAATGAAGAAATATATTTATATATATCATAACATATATGATTTATTTATGATGTTTTTACCAATTTATTAACAATCTCATGTTAATGTTATGTTTTTAGAAATAAATGCATTATTTTTTGTAAATTTTATGAATTTTTATTTTTGGAAATTTTTCATTGATCATGGTTACATAATTTAATTAGTTTTATTCATAATATAAATATAATATTATATATATAGTAATCTATAAAATATAATGATAAAAAATGAAATACACTATTCATGGAGATGACAGGCAGTACAAATTCATGAACGTTGTTACAATTTTATCAAAATATTGAATGAATGAAAATTAAATGCCATTATATCATTAAAAATAATTTGTATTTATTAAATATATCATATTTTAACATAGATCATCCTTATTTCATTCTATGTAAAGCTTGAATGAATCGCATCGCATTGCAAGGCAGTAGTCCACCATACACACATGCAACATTATCATATCCACACAAAATGGAATTCATTAAGGCATGTGTGATATAATAATTTTAAAAGAATATTAATATCATAAATATCCTATATAAATAATAAATACATCATTATTTTCAACTATAACACATGGAAATTGAAATATTAATGACATTGTTCTGCGAGGTGGTAGTCCACCATACAAATGATTGATTATTTCACAACCATTTTAATAAAAGTTGTGATAGTTATAGTTCATGAAATTAAAATAAAAATATATCAATATAGGGAAGATAATTAGGTTATTATATGAACTTATATTAATAATAATATATTTAGTTGAAGGAAGAAAGAAAATAAAAATTCTTGATGAAGAACATTATATCTTTTTTAGTAACATCCTTGGCCTTATATAAAAATTATTTCAGGACAAGAATTAGGAATATCTATGGAATATCATATAAGAGGACATATTTTTTAGGTGGTTTGGGTAGGTATTTTTTGAACCAAAAGGTTGTAATTTTTTTAATAACATAAAAGAGGGTGTCCTTTTATAATTGTGAAGGAGTGACATTTTGGTTAATACAAAAAACTATTCAATAATAGGAGGTCACTCACACATCATGTGGTGAAAAAATTGATAAATAATAGAGGGTAGGGATGATATGGTTAACAAAAACCACCAAAAAAATACATGATTTATAAATTTAATTCCATATCCATTATGGTTTACTCAATTTTTCCTTTTTATCATTCACCACAGTAACTAGTTCATTTTTAACATAGGAATTTAATATTCTATAAAAAAAACTAAAAAGATAATTATTAGATATTTTCCAAAAATTGGTATTAAATATGAAATACATTTTACAAATTAAAAAATTAATTTCTATTGAATTTTATTTTTAAGAAATGTGCAAGCAACATGAAAAACACCCTTTTAACCATAATGACATTAACTAATTTTTATATGTTTCTACAAATAATTAAGGATTTTTTTGATGAAATTATTATATATTATTAATAATTATTATTAAAATATATAATTTATTTTTTAAAATTACATATAGAAAAGTGGTAGAATTTAATTTTAAATTAATCTTATAGAGGTGATGAGAAATTGGGTTTATAAATTTAAAATGTTAAATTTTTATATTGTTTTATATTGAAATTCAAAATGAAATTTATTCTTATGAGATAAATTGAAATAATTGTTTTATAATTGAACTAAAATTTATTTAAATAAAATTTAAAATATAATTTATCATATGAAATAAATTAAAAAAATGTAAATTTTTAATTAAAATTCAGTATTTTTCACTATCCATAAAAAAATGAATATTTTTGATATAATCCCAAAATTTCACCATAATATAATATTTACATGATGATTTAAAAAATTATGTTTTATTTTAAAATAATTTTTCTAAATTTGATTAAATTGAGTTTTTAAAAAAGTGTTCTAAATGTGAAAAAGTTGGAAAAATACGATTTAAGTGTAAAATTGTATTTATTCTAATCCCTTTACCATTCAACACATAATATTAATATTAAAGTTTGATTAATTATATAATTTATAAATTTTATTAAAATAATTCAAAAAAAAATTCATTTAATTTACTAGGGAAAAAAATCATTTATGTGAATAAATATAGTTTTCTAGAAAATGGTTTCTATTATTTACAAAAGGTTTTTATTTGTATTTATAATTAATTGGTCACTAAAGAATTCATTATATATAAATTTGGAAATAATATATCTTCACATTTTATTTAATCATATTAGTACCTAGAATTCCAATGGTATGGTGATAACTATCAAATTAAATAACAATATTTTAGTAGTATGTTATGTTACATTTGAACTTTGTATTATGTGTATTTCATAATAAAGTCTGTATTGTTTGTAACATAAGGAAAATTATTGTTTCATGTAATTTAAGATAAAATCAATGTTACATGTAACAGAACATATTGAATGTATTATATTCATTTAAAAAAAATATTTCACAGTATATCGGGGTGTTACATTCTACCCCCACCCCAATGAATTTATCCCTCAAAATTTATCTCACTCATAAATGGTTCAACAATCGAAAATTCCTTCATAGAAACCCCAATCATAAAAAGGATTATTAATCCTCATGAAAAAGATAAATGGATGTAAAACTTTTAGAAGGAACAACACATACTAGGTTTTTGAATATGAGAACATATGTTGTAAGTGAAGACATTGACATAAAAGATAAGAGAAACACCCAAATACTGATGGATAGTGATAGAGAACATGGTCATGAGAAAGTTAATATCCAAAAATCAAAATATCAATGTGGTCTGAAAAAGTTCATTGATATAATAAAAAATAATGATTATTATAAAACTTATGATTTTAATATCCTTTTCCTAATTTTGTGTTATTACATATCCATATTAAATTAGAACATATGAAAATTTATTTACCTAATATATATTTATTTTATAAGAACATTTTCATAATTTGGTTGTTCCTTGTTCAATTTTCACATCATGTTTTAATCTAGTAAAATAATTTTTTGATGTCATAAGTACTATATAAATTCCCTAAAATAATGATAATTAATTCTTTCTATCTCTAATTAAAAAAAATTTAACACTGGTTATCCAATATGGATAAATATTCACATGGAAAAATAATAAATTAATCTATTAAACCTCATATGAAGAATAAAATCTATGATTCCTTAAATAGTTCACCTTATAATCCTACTAAAATATTAAAATTAAAATATTTAGATAGAAGGACACTAAATTTTCAAAATATACTATTCATTAATCCCCAAAAACATATGTAGTAGCTCTAAATTGTCACATAAAAAACATGTGAGTTCCTTTATCATGCATTCTATTTAAATATGAAAATAACATGAGTTTCCATAAAAACATAGGGTAAACTTATATCAAACCTCTTAATTTTAAAAATATATCACTAATTATATTCCTCAAATCCTAAAATGTTTGGAAATCTCTCAGTGATTTCCTAATCCAATTTTTCAAAAAATCAATAATCTGTTCCAAGAAAATAAGTACCATCCAATTTTAATTGTCAAAATAAACCATATCTTTATCGAAAATAAACACCATTTACTCAAAATAAAGAATATATTAAGGGTTACATTCCCTTATACAAGTATTTTTCTATATAATATAACTTTTTCATTTAAATCACTTATCTTGGTCATCTGCAAAAATAAATATATTCTTACATATCTTTCATGAAAAAATTATATTAAACAATCATTTTATATAACATAATTCTTGAATCCCAATACATAAGCACTTTAATTATTACACCTCAACACTATTCCATTAACTAGGCTTCATCATTTTATTCTTTAATATCATTTTTCTTTCATATTTCATTCATTTTATCTTCAACAACAATAGAAAAACCATTAGTCGTACAACATTGATAATTATTCTAACAATATTTCCCCTATGGACGTCGATTTATATAATGACCAAACATCCCAGTTTTAAAATATTCTATAGTGGATGATACCTTTAAGAGGCCATTATTCTCATATATTTGGATAACTAAACGTTTCATTTTTATTTTATATTTACATTATTTTTGTTATTATTTGGAACACACAAAACATGGTATTTTTTATCTGAGACATTCCCTTGAGTTCTTCTTCCCATATTCTGAAAATATATGAATCTGATTCTTCTTTCCTCTATGGTCTCTACTACCCAAACCATTAGTGAACTCTATCCTTATATTGTTTTTTGAGTCCTAGAGTTTGTTAAGCTGAAGTTTTTTGATCATGTATTCTGATAATTAACTATATATAATCCCAATATACATCAATAAAGTTGTTATACAATTTGGATTCACATCAATAAATTGTCCCTCACATTCAATGTTGATATGGTACCTTTTGGTTCTGGGAATTTACTAAAATAATCATATTGTGAGAAATACTAATCATTATGGGAAAAAAATTATCAAAATCACTTATAAGATCCCAAAATATTGAAAAATATATTTAATATATGACACATTACGTTTATCCAATGACATTAATTTTCCACATATAAATAAATTATTCATTATCATTATAAAAGACTTTAATAATTTAAAAACAATTTCTCGAGGGAGTGTCAAACTACATGTGTGGTAAGGCATGTAATAATGCACCAAGATATGATCGAGCCCATCTTAATGCTCCATTTTTGGAGTTATTACACCTAAGTGTCTATATTATATAGCCACATCCACTTCTAATATCCAGAAAGAGATGAAATTTATCAGAACCCCATTCTCTGTCCTTTACTAAAATTCTATAAACATTTCCTGTACATTTACTCAACCTTATACATATCCTTAAAGACATCCCAATAAATATCATGAGAAATATAATTATCAATATCCCAAGGGATTTATATTACGTTTTCTCATCCTAGTTTATAATTATTAACTAAAAATATCCTCTGATCCCAACTATATCTTAGTAGGCTTCTCATAAATGGATATTTCATCTTTTTAGAAAAATATTCATTACATTACACAAGAACATTCCTATAGACTATAATAGTTTTTTACATTTGGAAACATAGGATGAAATTTTCTAATCTAGTGAAAGGTAAACATTATTTCCCATAATTATCTTACCATTTAGAATTCCTTGTAGACATACCCTGTATAAAAACAATCTTCATAACTATGGTAAAGGAAACATGAAAAAGGGTGAGCTTAGATGCTTAGTTAGAGTAAAAAGGGAAATATATGATTATAAAATTAACATAATGGTATAGTTACATGAGTAAAATAATTGAAAATCATACCATTCATATAAAAAAACTCAATATTGAGTCATTTAATTTATATGGGTAGTTTATGAGACATGAATAATATGCGAATCAAAGAACACAAGACATTAGAGCATAAAATTGGCATAAGATATAAATTTATGGAACCAACATAACCGTAAACCTATATTGGGATTAGGATAACCTCTCATGTCACCTTTACAATCATATAAATTTAATCATTACCCAATTCACTAAAGGGAGATATAAGTCCATCTGTAACATAATGAAAATAATACATATTCGTGATATATAATCATAAAATATTCATCATATGAGAACCCATTAATAAAACTGGGTTTCATAATTATTTCATCTTTTCCTCAAAACATAATTCAGGAAAACTTTCTAGTTTCATAAGAATTTATTGATCGTATAATCTATGTTTGAAAAAATGGTTTCATAAAAATATTTTCATCATAAAAATAACTATACAAAGAAAGATTAAGAATAATATCCATTATTCATAAGCCTAGTAAATATTAGTTCACATCAATGGATGTAATATTAGGCCAAAAATTATTTTGAAGGAAAATATCATAGAAATTTTCTTATGGAATATAAATTTTGATTTAAAAAATTTTCTAAAAAAACACAAATCCTTTTCAAAATCGTTTCAATTAAAAATAACATTTCAAAATTATAATGGAAGTTCTAAAAATTATTTAAACAATTTTTTATAAAATTTTCCTTTTGACATTGAAAACCATATTTCAAAATATAAAACTTTTTCAAAACCATTTTAATTTTGAAATAATTTAATTAAAATATAAAAATTTATGAAATATTATGAAAACCATTTATTTTGAAAATAAACTCAAAACTATTTTACTAGAATCCTGAAATCGTGAATCTGTAATGATAGCAACAATTACTTTTCATGCCATGAAATCTAAAATAACGGTTCCTTTCACATTTTCAGTAAATACCAAACCGTCATTTTTTGGAAAAAAATGATTATTTCCTTAAATTGTTTTTCAAAAAATTCAATAATTGGAAAAAAGATCTATATTAAATAAATTGAAAATTGATAAAAAAAATTAAAAAGTTTTTTATAAAACATGGTTTTTTATAAAAACATGTTTTCGACAGAAGAGTTAAATTAAAATTATTTTATTTAAATATTTATTTTCAGTTCATTGGTACATAAAGAGTGGAAAATAATTTGAAATTGTGTAATCTCATGACATAACCTAAGGAGAATAATGTTAATGATATTATTGAAAGATATATTATAATATTTAATCATTGGAATAATAATTATAATCTATCCAGATAAATGATAAGATTATAACATAAAACACTTACAACAAAGTTAGATTTAAATTTTAACCCAAATGAAGGAATAAAATTAATTAAAAGAAAATATATAATGAAAATAAATAAATTTATGATATTAAATGTCAATGGTATTATAAATACTCCCCATAAATTAATACAGATTCATAACATGACATAAGTCTCCATGAAGGGAAATTGATAAAAAAAATACCTTACTACTTTGGTAAAACAATGAATTAGAAACCCTAAAAAGGGATAAAATAAAATAAAACAATTAATATCACAAAAAAATGGGTTCATTATATTACATTTTAATGGGTAAATGTATAAACCTATATATGAAATGAGTGTTATATTTTCAAATGTCTCCTAGAAATAAAAGAGAGACAAGATACCCCTTACCAAAAGTTTTGACATATGTCGAACAAATTAAATTATATTGTATAATAATTATATTTTTATTATAAATACATTTCAAAAAAATATTTATATATATCATACCGTATAATATTCTATTATAACCTTTTTTATAATTTTTTAACAATTCCATGTTAAAATTTCATTTTGGGTAATAACCACATTGTTTTTTATATATGTTTTAATTTTTTATTTATGGTACTAATAAATTGATCATACTTCCATAAACTTTTAAAATTTTAACCATTATATAATTATAATAAAAATTTTGTATAGATGAATTTTCAATAGTCTATAAAATATAGGTATAGAGAATGAAATACACAGTTCCTAGAGATGGTTGGCTATACGTATTCATGTACATTCTTTCCATTTTCTCAATGTATTGTGTAAAAGAAAGAAAAATTATATACTATCATTAAAATATTATTTTTATTTAATATATAGAACAAATATTAATTAAGAAAATCCTTATTAAATTCCACTTAATGCTTTTAATTAATTACATCCCTTCATGAGATGGTAGTCCACCGTACACATGAGCAATGTAATCATATTGTCCAAAAATGAACCACATGATGATATGTGTGATATAATAATTTGGTAAGAATAATAATATAAAAAATATGATATATAAACAATAAATACATCATAATATCAAATCTTGAGAGGTGGTAATGTTAAAACAAATAATATCGGCTTGCAAGGTGGTAGTTTTTCGTACAAATGAATGATGATTTCATAACCCATTTGATGGATTTGGATATAATTTTAGGTAATTAATATAAAATAAAAATATTTAATTATATATAATATAATTATATTTTTATATTATCATTTTTTAGTATGAATGTAAAGTGGTGTATGAAGAAATAAAGTAAAATATCTTATTAAAGAACATTACCTTTTTCTCAGGTGACCTCCTTAGGATTTCACGAGTAACCATCCTAGGTAGGATTGATTCCAAAAATATGTATTATAAGATATGATAAGGTGTTTTTGGAAGTGTTTTTAGGAGGTATTGTCCAATTAAAAATGTTTTTAATGTCTTATGAATATAGGATATGGGTGTCCTTTTATAATTGAGTTGGAGTGTCATTTTTTAAACACACAATCATATTAAATAATGGGAGGTTAATATCACATAATGTTTAAAACAATTGGATAAATAATGGATGGGAGGTTATATATGGTGGATCCACACCTCCACCATAAAAACACATTCTTTAATTATTTCATTCTATAGACTTTATGTTTTACTCACTCTTTACCATTTTAACTTTCACCAATAAAATAGGTTTTTTAACCTATGTAATCTATCCATTAAGCTGAAAACAAAATTGTTATTATTATATAAGTGAGACATAATTATTATAAATATAAAATTAAAATTTTTAAATAATAATCAAATATATTTTGAATATTAATTTTATCAAAATATCATATAAATCGTAAACCGACATTTTAACCTTAATCTCGCTAATTAATATTTTATTATTTTCAATAATCATTATAATAAAAAATAAATTTAACCTTATAATAAAAAAATATTATTATAATTCTAAATATTTATTCCATTACTTAATATTATATTTAAATAATTTTAATTTTTAACTTTAAATGTATTCACCAGGAATGATGAGAAATCGAATTTTTATAGAGAAAATATTAAAATACTTACAAAAATTTTATATAAAATTCAATATAAAATTAAATCCAATAACAAAAATTGGATTAATGGATGTATAATTGAACTAAATATACATTAAAAACAATTTCAAAGATAATTCAACATTCTAAATAAATTAAACAAAATAGTAATTTTCATTTAAATTTTACTATTTTTCAATATTCATCAAAAAATGATTCTTTTTATAAAAATACCAAAACATCACCCTAAAATAATTTTCACAATAAAATTTAAAAAATTGTTATTTTTACATAAATTTTATAAATTTAATAAAAATTAATTTTAAAATAATAATGATAAAGGCTACAAAACTAAAATTTAGAAATTACATTTATAAGTATAATATTTGATTTATTACTTTTTATTTTATATTAAACATATAAAATGAATATTAAATTTTTTACTGAATATATAATCTATAAATTTACGTAAATTAATTCACGTAGTTTTATTTTTTAACTTATTGATGTAAAACTCATTTGTGTGTATAAAAATAGCTATTCATAAAATGACTTACTTTATTTTAAAAATGTTTTTATTTTAATTTCTAATTAATTTGTCACGATATAATTCATTATATATATATGTGTAAGACATATATTTTCATATTTTTGTTAATGGTATTCATACGCACTATTCCAACACCTAGGTGATAATTATAATATTAAACTTGGTTTTGTCTGTAAAATATTCCAAATATAGTGTTGTGATTAACTCAAGATAAAATCAATGTATTTGTAATGAAAAAACAAAAAAATTAAATACATTTGAATTTTTTTTAATAAATCTCTGTGTGTTACAAATACATAATGTTGATACCTATAAGTGAATGAATATTCTAGTAAATTTTTTATCATATAAAATAGATATGAATATAATAATCCGTTGATTACATTTAGAAAACTTTTATTAGTTGTGGGAAATCTATATAATATAGAAAAAATGTATTTATTGTAATCAAGATAAAGTAATTAAAGATGATAATACAAATGTTTTAATGAATATTAGTAAATAAGACTAACTCATGATGGTTGAATTTGTATAAAAAATAGAAAATTATGAAAATATTTTAATTCCAAATAGATGATTCTCGTATTATTTATGCGGAAATAAAAATATTATTGAATTAATTCCTATAAAATTATCGTATGGTCTTTAAATTAGTACTTTTGCATAAATAAATTTAAAAGGTGATGGATATGCTAAAATAGTGTGAAAATAGGTTTTATAAAGTGGTGTTTTCATTGTTTATTAGTTGAAAACAATATTTTCATCAAATCCCAAACATTGTGATGATCAAAAACAAGGTATCATACAAAATAAGGGATGTGTTATTTGAATATTAATTAATGAACATATTTTCATGAAGTTAATAAATGAGAGTAATAAGATTTTTTCTATTTTAAAATATCCTAATTATTTTTGGTTATGTAAAAAAAGGAAAATTAATTTTCTCATAAGATATCTAATCACTTGGGCTTGAATAATATTGTAAATATTACCAACAATCAATTACTACAGAATCATTCAAAATATTTTAATGAATGAAATAACCATCAAGTAATATATCATAATTGTATGATTGTAAAATAATACCACAAGATATATTAGATTATAATAAATAAACCACTTAATGTCATATATTTTTCTATTTATAGACTCAATACAATGAAATCCATAAATAGTTTTAGAAACTTCATAAAATTTGTTTCTGATTCAACTATTTTTTACAATAGATATATTATTGGTGATTGAATCAAAATAACATTGGTTTATTATTTAAATTAGGATTTATATAAGAATGAAAATATGATGTCCCCTTATATGGATTCAATCTAACAACATATTTTAATAGAAAAATGATAATTTTTCAAATTTAGTGTTAAAATAGGTTTCTTATATGAATACAAATCTCTTTACCATTCATATAATAAAGGACCCACAAAAAAAATATGAAGTTTGATAACATGGTAATTACAATGATTTTGGAGCTTGGAACATCTAAATATTTTTGGATACCAGAATTTTATACAGCAATCAATATCAATAATCACCGATAATGTTTTATAGATTCTATTAATATACTATATGAGATTTATATTACAATAAATCCAATCATAGTAGATTAAAGTTTCTTATATTTCCATTTAACATTATATTGAAAGGAATTTATTTTGGTAAATTATATGAACGTACTAATGAAGGTATCTTTCTTGGGTATATTCTTAGTAGAAAATACTATAGAATTATTAAAAAATAATTGAATAAATTTGTGGATTTATTTGATGAGGTTATATTAATAGAAAATAAAATATATAAATTTTCAATTCCTATTAGTGGAGAGTGTGATGAAGTAAATAATGAATAAAATATAAAACATAAATAATGTATAAATCAATAAGAATATTTTCACTATGATGATGTTAGTAATCAAGGGTAAGCATAACTATGATGACTAAAACATCATTTTAAAACTAATTATATTACTGAAGATGTTATGAAATATAAGAAAACTAAAGGATCCATTAGAAATCCTTATCAAGAAATCCTATATTCATAGGTTATGTTGAAAGTATAAAAATAAGCCATATAGATTGTGTGTTGTGTCTAAATAGTAGAGGAAGAGTTAATTAAAATTAAGAAAGAAATTATCCATAATTTCATATATTCTCTCAATTATATTAATTTCATTGGTACTAAGTGGGTATTTATTTACCTAATTGATGAGAAAAGTTATGGGAAGAGAGAATGTCATGTTTTTCAAAACAGTGTAAGTTCTTATGTTTAGATATAGAAGAAAGACTTGTCTAGCTCGGATCAAGCCTAACTATAATTATATTCCATATTATGTAATATCATGATATAAATTTAATTTATAAAAATATTAATGTATTTAAAAATATAAATCTAGTGCATCCAAAAAAACTCAATTGGTGTAAGTTTTTTTTATTGAAGACATAGTTTACCTATAATTAAATAAAAAAAGTGAACAACTTTCTAAATAAATTAAATAATATTATTAAATGTTAAATATTGGTAGTTTTTTCTAAGGATGTCATGTCATAAGTATAATAGGTGAAATAATTTTGTCATAATAAATATATATTTAAGATTTTATATATAGTTAAAATATAGAGGGTCAAGGTATGGATCAACTATTATTTCACCAGAGACTAGGATATCAATGGATGAGAATGGAAAAGTGTAGATAAATTGGATTTCTAAGAATAATAATAGTCCAATTATAATTAAAATAATCCAAAATGATATTTATTTTACTATTATTTTTTATGATTACTATTAATGTTCTCACATTATAATGTCCAAATATATATTATTATATTTTAATGGAATACTAGATCATAACTTGACGTATGATAATGCTTATACTATTTATATTTATGGTTATTAATATTCTAATTGGTAAGGTGATGTTAGTGATTGAAAATGTACTTAAATAGGAAAATTAGTTATCAAAGGATGGTGTTTTTCACATAACTCAAAAAAGATGAATTTTGGAAACAATGCATGAATGATGTTGTGTATATTTAGGAATAATAATCTATAAATCAAATGATATATAAAAAATCACAAAAGGAATATATGATGGGGAATGTTCCATTATCATTAGTTATTATGTTTGATAAGTGGATAAAATTATTTTTTCAATATATCCAATAAAATCTTCATTTCAAAATAGTATCGAAATAAAAAAATATCATCTAATAGATATTGCAACATGGAGAGATAAAATTAATTTATGTGCATAAAAATAAAGAAAGTTCTAATATCATAATAATTCACTAATGATGGATATATTTAAATATTTTTTAATTTTGAAGGGATTTTAGTCTCTCCCTCATTCTCACTGAGTATTAATTATAATATACCCTTAAAGATTCAGTCAACTTGATTGAAAAATGAGATAGTATTTGTGGGAAATTATTCCCAATTAGTAGAGACTGTATCCAATTTATAGGATACATTCATGGGAGAAAGGATTAAATAATTTTTTAGTATAGGATTTCACAAGAAATTTTAGAAATTGTTTCAAGAAACATCATTCAATTATTTTTTTCTATAAAAACGGAGGAGGATATTAAAGACCCATTGGTTTTTATTAACGAATATTAATTTTTTAGAAGACATTAATTTTGATTATTCAAAATTATATTATTGTTTATACCAAGTGTTTTCGAACACTAAAAATCATTATTCCATATAATGATGAGATGTTGTATTTCTCTCAGTCATGGATATCATATCACTAATTAATATTAGGATGATCATTAATGGTTGTTTATTATTTTCATGAATTATATTTTGATATTATATTATATATTTCTATTAAAAAAGGTTGTAGACAGATACAGAACTAAAAAATATTGATACACTATGTTGAATTTAATTTTATTCCAATAGAATTTGTCTTAAATGTATGTTTCAATTAAATATGAGAAAAAAATTATTCATGCACTTTTTAAGTTACGCCAATTCACATATAATTTATTATTGAAAATTATTTTAAATAATTATGTTTTTAATATATTTTTAATCATTTGACTATAGAAAAATGTCTCACTATAAAGGAATGAGTTTAATAAATTAACTAATTTTTGGGTTCTACTGTTTTTAGGCATAGTATTATCAAATGATTATAGCAATCTGAAATTATAAAAGTGGAAAGTGATCATGTCACAATGAAATTGATTTCACTAAAAGAAGTTAATGTTTATAAAAAAATTAGGAAATTATCTTTTGATTATTCTAATATCATTATACCATAATTTGAGTAATTATTAAGTAATGAATAATGGATTTGAGGATATTTTAGATATCATACTATGATTTGAAGTCTTTTCATGAATATTTTACCATAATATAGAGAATAAATATTTGAATTTTACATTAAGACATAATTAAATATGTATTACTATAATGAATTTAATGATAAGAGAAGTTAAAATGAAATCAAATGTATCATGTAATAATAGAGTTCACTAATATTTTGGGATATTTTAGTCAATTATTATGGAGATTTAGATCACAAATCAACCATGTTATCACAAAAATATATATAAAATGTCTTGAAATAATACATGTCATTCTTAAAACAATAGATGACTAAATTTTCGATAATAAATGGAAAAAAATTCATTATTTGAAATCAAAAAACTAATGAAATTTTCTATGTGATCATGGTTGTTTTTATAAATATTAAAAAAGGAACACACTCTAGAGTATCCTTAGAGGGGGAGTGAAGATATTAATTTTTACAAACTAGTTATGATTGGCCTTATAAAATAGTTCTATTTCTATATTATTTATCTAATTTTATGAACTAATAATATCAGGAAGATATGAATATGTGGATCAAATATAATGTAAAAATAAGAAGAACCAATAAAAAACCAAGATGAATTAAACCCAATAAAAATATCTTGTGTAAGTGTGTTCTACCAAACCTTTTTTTTGTTCAACATCTTTAATTTAATATAAATAACATGAACTAACGGACAGAATAATATTGATGAAAATGGAGTTTTGAAATATTTTTACCCAATTATTCACCACACCTCATTCATCCTTTATGGTCATTCTAGGAACCATCATATAGATTATTCAATGATAATAAACCCAATGATATCTTAAAATTTATTATATTCTTCTATAATACATTTTTTATTTGATTTAGGAATACTTGTCATATAAAAATACATCATCATATTATTGAAATTTTGTTATTATATAATCCACATACCAACCCCAAACCCGTGAAATATTTATATATAAAAATTTTCAAAAGGATAATCCTTATTTTTTAAATAGTTGTTATTATTATTTTGACTATCCATTTTCACATATAAATCCAAAAAAACACCATTATAAATAATGATTCTGTTAGTTTATCCTAAATCATCTTTGTACCATCTAATTAATAACAACAGTTATTAATTTTATTGAATCTCACCTTCAAATCTCATCAATGAAAAACATATAATTTTTTCTACTTGGAATTGGATTTTTTGGAAACCATCACTATTGTTAGTTCTATATTAGGTTTTGATAAATGAAATAATTAGAGAGATTATTAATCAAATTTAATACTCTTTCAATTTATAAATGTATAATACACTCATATTCTATGTGTAATAACATCAATAATCTTGCTTTAAGTCAAATCCATTCCTAATGAAATCATGTTTTGAATCATCCTTTCCTTAAATAGGTGAAATTTGATCCCTTCCAAATTAAATATCCCATATTTTTAATATAATTTATCCTCTATAAAGAAAAAATTTAATTTAAAAATAAATATGTAATTTGTATATTTAAGTCAACAAATTTGAGATTTAACCTTGGATTTGATTTCAATAGATGTACCATATGATATTATATACCAGAATGTTTTTGATCAAGTAATGAACTATAAACCCATTCATCTATAAAAAATCACCAATATTCACTGAAAAAATCTCTATGATACTGATTAGGGGTAGTCACTTAATGTGTAAATAATTTTCTATATAGATTTTTGTATACCATGGTGTGCTGGCTTAAACCAATGTTTAATTTTACCCAGTAATACAATGATCAAAAAACCTTTTTTAAAACCATAAAGATGTATATAATTTAGTTAACAAACCTTTTTAAATATAAAATATTTCACTAAACCACAATCTATTTTTTTTATAATGAAAAGTTTTAAACTAAAAAATAAATTTCAAAAAACCATGATCACATAACCAAAAAAATTTACCATCAATTTATGATCTATTATTTGAAAATTTTATATTACATGCTTTTATTTTTTAATGAAGTCAATATCCTACTCCATCTAAAAGGATTACAAAATATGGGTTTTTATTAAAAATAAAGACATTACACATCTTTAGAAATAATTGTTCAATTAAACTATTAGGATTTTTTATTTATAAAACTATGTTAGCTTTTATAAATTTTCATCATCCCATGTATAAAAATCATGGATGATTTTTTAAGAAAATTTTATTATTTTGTAAACAATCATGTTTTCCTCAATTTCAATGTAGGTAGTGTGTTATACATTTCATCTCAATTAATACCATTGAAATTGTTAGAATACCGAATTGTGTTTCTCCTTTGGACTGAGAATTTGGAATCTCACTAGTAAGAGTTCTTAAAAATATAGTGTCCTTAGAAGGAAACCATGACGAAAGTTTTATCCCCAATGGAATTATTTTCCCCATCCTTGAATATCATTATTATTATAAAAAAATAACAATAATTATTCCTAAACAATTCTAGGTGTATGTTTGTTTTAAAAAACACAAAAACAAGTCCATGTATCATAAAATATATCTTAATAACAAAATTCATATTATTCCCTCAAAGTTGTAGTTATGAAATGACTAAATAAAAAAGAAAAAAAATTCATGACATAACTCTTTATCTTAGAGTAAATAATTATACTATGACTATAATATTTTATATCACTATGGATTCATTCAATCAAACCTTCTTCAACATACTTATCTTGGGATCTAGATTCTCCCATATAAATCCCCCAATCTATAATGGGATCTTCTGTAATCAATTTAATTCATCATATCTACTACCCCAAATTATTTTTTCAAAACTTTCAACCATATTTGATATTATTAAAAGGGACTTTTTCAAAACTTGTGTGAGAAATAAATAGTTTGGTGATTAAGTATTTGTAGATAATTCAGTGGCATAGATTCTTCTGTAACCATGATCTCCAAATTTTGATGAATTTCTTTGACATAGGTCATTAATATACAAGAAAAAATCATAATAATTTATTCTCTAAAATTTGTATTAAATAAAATTTTAATAATTTTTTATTAAAAAAAATTCAAAATTTTAATGATGTTTTATATGTTACTCTTATTTAAGTGATGATGATAAAGTTTCAAAAACACTTTTTCTTTTCAAAACATGTTTCTTTAAATTTAATATTTAAAATTTTAATTACTTATATTTTATTTTAATGGATTTATGGTAATTGTAAATATAATGGGTAATTAATGAAATTGATTTATATAGGAAAAATAAAAAAATCAAATTGTTTGAAAGTGAAATATAATATTTTTTGAAAGACATGTATTCAGCTAAAGTTATTTTATGTTAAGGTTATTAGATGCAAATTAGATAGAGGGACCATATTCATTCCATATAAAATAAAATAATATAAATATTAATTAATTGTATCTATTCATCTTGAATATTTCATTAATTATATCCAATTAACTATTCTTGTTATATTCTCATTTTAGGGAATTTTTAATTAAAATAGAGGGTGCAATAAAAGGTTTTTTTACATTAATAATTATTTAAATTTTATTATATATTTAACATAAATCATAGTTAAAATTATATGTTTTCAAATTATATATTAGTTTTATAAAATTTATTTTGTGGTTGTCACAACATATAATCACTACATAACAAGTACACTTGTATTTCCACAAGACAACGCATTACATGACATATTTATTGAAATAAAATTATGGTATATAACCCCTTATATCATATGTGCATATATATATATATATTAGATAATTAAATGAAAAAATTGAAGACCCATATATTTATTTGTAATAAATAAACAATTAAAGGTTTGATCATGAGGGTTGATATATTTATGGGATACTATGTGGAGTTTCTTCTATTATTTTGATCAATTTTGATCCTATTAGAGGTAATTGTTTTCAAATTAATTAGAATATATTTTTTATACTTTATAAATCCAATTTAGTCCTTTTTTTATCATTACATTTTTAGTTTTTATATATACACACAACAAGGGTTATTCAGAATAATTCAATTTTTTGTTTATTTTATTCATTAATTTACGTAGTGCATTGCATGTTAAGGTAATTTGTGAAATTATTTTCTTAAATACTGCCTATGATTTGTAAGTAAACCAAGGAATAATTTGAGAAATGAATTTTTAATCCCATTTCATTACTATTATTTTGTTTATAGAGTCTTCATTTTAAATGTTATTTAGATTATTTAATGGATTACTTGGTTTGTTTAATAAAAAATATAATCAATGAATTCTGTCATCCATTACGATTTATCAAAGACCTTGGATGATTATTTTTAAAGAGACAATCATTTTTTGGTACCTATATGTCAAGTAATAGGCCTGATATTAATATCAGGGAACCCTAGTACTCCACTTACATACTAAACTAGTAATATCATGGGAAAAATGTTTTTTAACAATTAATTTACCCCTTTAGATATTTAAAAAATTCTTTACTATTCAACAAGAATGATTTTGTTTAAAATAAAAAATATTTTAGACAATATTACTGGAGTCTTAATTAAGAAAAAATAACTACTATCATTTCTAAAAAATAATAGTTATATAATTTGTGAAAAAATATTTAATTATAAAACCCAATTAAAAAAAATAGTTCATGTATATATTAAACTCTTAATGATGATAAGTTTCTATTTTATAAGGTTGTATAGGGAGAACAGTAATCCATTGATTTATTTAGGAATTAAAATCTACTTCTTGGTGTGGTTGGAAATAGCTAACCATCTCTAAAAACATTTCAATAAAAACATTAAAATATATAAAAGTAATAATGCAACAAAATTTAGCACAAAACATTATTTAGAAACTATCTTGGTTGTAGGTATATATATTTCTAAATGATACAATCCTTAATGTCAATCACATTACATCACAATCATTACTTAATCTATACCATGAATCATGTTTGTGGATATAACATAATATAATTAACCAAAATATCAAAATATAGTTTTTAAATTATGATTATACAGAAATAAAATATTTTGAGCATATGTTATACATAGAAATCGAATGGAAAATTATCACTCCATTAAAATATAAAAAATGCTCAGATAAATGATATATATATATATGTGTGTGTGTGTGTGTGTGTGTAATTATATGTAGAACACAAGATGAAAATATTTTTATCAAAGCTCCTAATAAACAATTAGGTCTTTAATAGCAATAAACATTTAGTGAAATCAATTAAAAAATATAAATATTTTTAATTATCATGTTGAGTATCTTGAATCTACCATTAGTGAAAACCACATATTGTGTTATTTATAAAATATAAATAAATTTTATTATAAATCATTATAATAGGGGAGTATAACACAATATTAGAACTAATCACTTACATCCACCATATTCTGGGTATTGGAAAAAATATAGTCACACCCTCAAATATATATAAATGTCATGTAGTTTTCCATAGAAAAAATGAAATATGTATCTTCTTGAAAATCCATTAAACAACAGACAAGTGATTTGACCTTATAAATTTGATACAATATAAGGCTAAAATATAATTTTAGTCTTTTCTCATGTCTCCTAATTGTTTCTAAAAATACTCAAATTAATAAAAAAATTCTAATATTTATAGTATCAACTCTACATCGTTCAAGATTTAATACTACCAACAATTAAATATAGAGGAATTGATCTTATTAGAACCTCACCTCTATAATATTTATATAAATTAAATACCCAAAATTATAAAAAATATATACAATGTGTAAAATAATGATTTAGATGTGTAATAAGATTAACTATTGGCTTAACAAGTGTAAAAACATTGGAAAAAATCAATTGTTTTAAAAAATAATAGACTGGAAAAAACATTATATTATATTATTCTAATCCTATAAAGATACACTATAATTATCTATCTGGTCATAGAAAATGCCAATATTAAATTAAATCATTTTTAATTGAACAAAGTATCCCTTTTTATCCATATTAAATATAATTAGTCTATATAAATCTTGACTCAAATCTTATTTATGAATGGAAATAATTTATTTTTACTGAAATTTAAAACATGTCAAAACTAAAATACCAAAACCACTATCAAATACCACCTTTACATGAACTAATATGAGTGGGTACCTAGCTAGGTGTAATATGATGTAATGAGTGCCTTCCTTGTATGACATTAAAAATCACAGGTATTATTATTATCATAGAGGGAATAATATAATAATATATGATAAATTATGTACTAAAATTAATTTATCACCTTTCAGGGAAAAATGATAATATTAAATTTTATATTGAAAAAATAAATGTAAAATTAAAATGAACATAACAAAACATGTATGAATTTAAAAAAACACCACACTGAAATGCAATTGGGAAATCATTAGCTAAGTTGTAATAATTGAATCCATTAAAGAAAAGAAATAAAATATTAAATCATGAAACCTATAGTATATCCTTAGTAATGAGTTTAAAAATAAAAATATTTAGTGTTATGTAAAACTATATCTATTAATGACTCCATTATAAGAGTCAACTACATTATTTTCAAGAATTCTAGAACAAATATCACTTCTATATAAAAATTGATGAATATTTTTATCATCTTGAAACAAAAATGTATGAAATATGACTAATACATTAATCAATTATGAAATATAAAATAAAACATATTGATCATGAATTTATTTACACATAAATTTATATGATAAATAATTTTATGAGATATCCATATCTATCCAAATCATATTTAATCTAAATAACACATAATAATGGATGTGTATAGATGATAATTAAGATATAATTATAAAATTTACAATAATAACTACCTATTATAAAATTTCTAATATATTAAATTATGTATACAAACATAGACTATTAAAAATAGTTTCTATGAAACAACCATGATTCAATTATATTAATGAAATTTTTCATCGCAAAAAGTGTATCATAATGAATATTTATGATTTAATTATAATAATGTAATAATATAAAATATAGTACAAAAGAAGCAAAAAATTGATAATAAATTTTAAAAATATTTTTATAAGAAATAAAAAAATTATTTTGCTACCCCATAATCTTGTATTTGGTTGTATCATAATCAAAAAAATAATTAAACTTATATGAGGTACATTTCCATTTATAACAAAAAACCATGAAATTAATAGACATGGTATTAAAACTAAAGGAATTATTATAATGATTTAAACTATTAAAAAAATTGTATATAAAACTAGAATTATGATTATAGAAATCTGAATATTGGAAAAATATGACCATTGAGAATCTGACCTTTGTAATGTCAACATTAACATTATACATAAATGTGCACTTCAAATTCATAAAACAATATCAAAATAATTTCCATAAAAATTAATAATAATTAATATTGTTCATTTAATACTAACACTATTACATATGTATGTTGATGAATAAAAATAATACTCAAGAAAAATAGTTTAAATATTTTTTCTCCAAATACTGTATTTTTTATTATAAATACCTTTTTAATAAGTAATTTTCACAAATATAGAGATTTGTTCATAAAAACATGTTAAATTTGGAGTAATAAAGTCAAAATTATCCAAAGGTGAATTTTTGATTATTTTATGTGACATTAAAATTTTATGGTATAAAGTAAAACACATTTTCAGTATTTGGTATGTATTATTCAATTATAATTACATAAAAATGATTTAATAAGCATTATAAATGATTTATTGACCAAAAATGGGTTTAATTGTTAAAATAGTATATTTTAATGTAATAAAAGTATATTTCTAAACCAATGGGGAATATTAAAAAAGTAAATGAATATCATAAGTTTCAAAATGAAATTATTTATTAATAAGGATTTTCTCCACAACCAAAATAATATTTTTTTTGGTGGATAATTTCCTAAAAAATTAAATATTAAACTTAGTTCCTACATATCATATAAAAGCCACCAAAACCATGGAAATTAACATTTTTTATATCCAGGGTTCTAGGACCTATGATTTAAAATTAATAACAAAATTTCCTAGTTTTATATAAATACCAACACATTTTCTTAGTACTCTCTAGTATACATTCATTAAAGACAAATTCCAACTTCTTTTCTCTCCCAGGATACTCCTTAAGGTGTTTCAATTGTCCTAGGTTGTTACTATCGTAAATTAATTTTCTAAGTTCAAATGTATGTGGTATTTACCTATTTTATGCCTTTATTTATTTCAATCCACACTTTTCTACTATTTTCAATGAGGAATTTTGTTGTGTATAATTATAATAAATTTGTTAATTTTATCAATGAGATATCATAATCCACCATCTTTATTCTACCTTTTTAATATACAGTAATATTCAGACACTCCTACATCCAAAAAATACCTAAATGTTTTTGTAAGGTCAAGTGTGTTTTATTTCATAGAAATTAAATACCTCTTTGGATACAAACATATTGATGTAGGCCCTCGTTAAAATACAAAAAGGGAAAATTTTCCAAAAAATGGTGTGTTAGTTATTAACTCAATATTCTCTTGATTCAGAACTAATGGGCCCAAACACATACCTAGCCTGAAACTTCCATGGGACATTCTTTAAATGATTTATGATCTATTTAAAATCATTAATAAATGATTATTTCCTCTATATATTCCTAAAACATAAAATAACATTCCATTCCTACCTTTTTATTCTTCTTTTGATAATGTTACATTCCATTAAAATGTCAATATCCTATTATTATAAATTTTATTATAATATTTTCACATATATAGATATATTTGTTCCATTGAATGACTAAATATTAATTTATATATAAATTACTATATGGGAAAATTTTTATTATATTTATAGGATTATATATGCTATTTTTATAAAAAACATATAATATGTATTTATTATATATTATATAGATGTGATGGATACATTATAATTTTTTTTTGAAAATAATGTACAATAATTATATATCCATTCATGAATTATAAGTTCTCAAGAGACAATCTTTTTGAGTATTTGGTATAATCTTTACAGTGTTTGGTTTTTTATCAAGACATGAGGACAAGGGTATCATTATATAATGATTGAAATTATTTATTCCATCACTATAAGATGAATTATTTTTTACCATAAATTTACTTATTGTTATGTAATACAAGGTTATATTATTTACTCAATTAAATTTGTTATGGAGTGTTTTTTTGATTATTTATTCAATGGTAGTGTTTGACAAGATCTATTGTACACTACCCCTTAAAGAGCATCATCTCCCACACCTTTACATTATCTCCAATTTACCGAGGAATTTTTTAGTATTACAATAGGTGATTTTTTTTAAAGATAAATAATAAATTTTATTATATTTTGTTGATATATCTTATTTTTTCAATATAATGTTTTTTATGTATTTATATAATAAGACTAAAAAATTCTAGATCATATGTAATATGATCTTTGTATTCTTTAAAATTATAATTAAATAACCACTAGCACTATGGTTTGGGAGTTTTGGTTCTTACAATTTGTAACAAAGTAAGTTTAGTAGAAACCATTAGAGCTATATGTATAATCATTGTTATATATCAAAAACCTGATGAAAATAATTAATACATTCTTGGAATATTTATATATTACATGAAAGGAATTTCTAATAAATTTGTATGAAATATATAAAATGATGTTTAGTTTTAATCATGAACTATTTAAGTATATTCTATTTTCTATAAATGAATTATAATGGAAGGAATAAAAAACATTTCCACACTCATAATCAAGGTTGGTATTTCCCTCTAGATCTATTAAATGACACTAGTGATAGAGTAGAGAAGATTATATTTGTGTTAAATGAGTTGACTTAGGGTGTGACTAATATACATTCTTTTATATAAGAATTTATTTATCCATATCATTTTGTAAAAATGATAGAAATATCCATGAGGAAACTAACACTAAACATCAATTATCCCTTGAATAAAATAGTAGATGGATAATGGATCAATTCCATAGAAAATGTATTCTAGGCCTTTGAATATTGTGAGAATTTTATGGTTTTCATGGATTCATATCATCTATAGGGATATTTTGACAAATGGGTATCATTGATTGAATAACCTAATAATGACGTGGAGATAGTGAATATGTAATGAAAGTCTATTAATGTGATATTTTTTAAGAAGTACATTCCTTGTGATAAATGATATGAAAAAGAAATAAAATTCATGAAATTAAGATAAAAGGTGGTGGAACCTATTGTGTGTATGATTATTACTTTATCTGTTAAGAAAGATATGTTGTTGAATGTGTATAGAAACAAGAAAAAAAATTCAATCACGTAATATATTTTTTGAATCCATGCATTATAATGGAATTTATTTCAAAAAAATTCTCATATTTGAGGATATAATAAAAATATCCATCACAACTAAAATTATGTTCACAAAATATTTCTCTTTAAAAGAAAATAAGGAATAGAATATTGTGGTTGAGAATAATTTTTGAAAGAATTTAGAAATGAGAAGAAAATAAGGGTATAATATCCTAAAAATAATAATAATGGTAATAAAAACCTTATGTATTTCTTAAATAGGATAGTATTCTATTAAAAGTGTTAATATAAGGGGGATCATGAACATGACTTCATGGGGAAGTGGGAAGTTAAAAAAATAGTGCATAAATTTTAATGAGATGGGACACTATTTAAATAAATTCACCAAGAATCAATGGAATCACCCCTAAGAATACATGAGGGAAGGTATGTATTTATACAATTACAAAATCATAAGTTTAGGATACACATTATATTATAATAGTTTCATTTTTCTTAAACTCATATTAAGTTAATAAATTATATAACTATAGTTATACTCATTAATTTTTATCATTAATATTTTCATTCACATTAAATCATCATCAAATGTAATACAAATTGATTCTTTAGTAAAAATAGCCTTATTGAAATATTATAACAATGAATTTATAATGGTATATCTTTCTTAAAATGTCTGGTGTCTTTTACTTGACAATTTTATGGTAGTACCAATGATCACCTTTTATATAATCCTTTGGATGTATTTGATCTCACAGTATAATGCATGAATTTATTAACATGGTAAGGCGATTAAAATATTTCATTCTAGAATAGAATCTAATGTTTTTAGGGGAGATACTTTATTGCCTATGTCTTTTTAGGATACACCAATAATGGATAACCTTAGGAAATGTTTTGTATATAATTAATTGATGATTGAGAAATATTTCCATTGAAAAAGAGTATATATCAAAAATAAGATATTATATCCGTTCCTTTACCAAGGAAAATTATAGAAATGAAATTGACCTTAATTATTAAATATCTAGGGAACATGACCATGATGAAAAATGCATATTCAATCCTCTAAATAGAATAAATGTGGGGGGATTAGTGGAATTAATGAAATATCTATAAGATTTATTTAATAATGGATTCAAACACTGAAGTGTTTCAACATTGGTAGAACCAAGTGTATCCCTGAATAAAAATAATGGGTCCTTGAGTTTGTGCATCAATTAAAGTGAAATTAATACCATTAATATTAAAAAAATAATTATTTACCTCTCTTAGATGATTTATTTCATTAACTTCCTAGGAAATAAATCTTTTTAATGATTGGAATCAATATTTTATATCATCAATTATTGGTATAAAATGATGATATATGAAATTTTTCATTCCATGCAAGGTATGAACATTATGAAATAATATTTATGCCTATATGGTTAACATATATACCTTTAGAATATATAAATATAATTAATAGAGTGTTTATATATTTCCTTGATTTTACATTTTATATTTTTTACTGATGATATCTTGATTTACATATAGTTATTTAAAGACCATTAACAAAAAGGATATATTGATTCTGATAATAAATGGGAGAATGTTATATATAAACAACTATGTAACTGGGAGTTTTTCCTTGATGATGTTTCATATATTGGCCACATTGTATCCAATGATGGAATATCAGTTTACAATAGAATTAAGGTGGTTGATAATTAATTGACCATAACAATGGGTATAATTAAGATACATAGATTTCTGGGATTACCTTATTACTATGAGTGATTTTTCAAAAAATATATTACCTAATATGTTAACCAAGTTAACATATAATTGGGTAAAATTGAAAACTTCGAAGGTGTGTAATGAAAGCACAGTAGAATTAATAATACATAAACTAATGCACTAGTATTGACCTTACCATCGAGATAGGAAGGATTTATTACACATAGTGATGCATTAAACAAATGACTATGTTGTGTCCTTATGCATAAATATATAGTAATTTCTCTTACATTAGTTAAATTTAAAACCCCTGATAAAAAATAGCAGACTAATAACCTTCAGTTACAAACTATAATCATTGAAATGAAAATAGAGAGGCCATATTATTATGGTGAAATATGTGATATATGTAGTATTCAAGAAGTTTTTAATTATATATTCACATATAAAGATCCCAATATGCGATAAAAGTGATGGTTACAAGTATATAGGGACTAATAATATACAATAAACATCTTTAATGGGAAGACTGAGAAGATAAACAATGCATTGAGTTGGAAGCATAATGTTATTCTATCCATGGTGATGATGAAAAAGGATCCTATATTAATGTATTTAGTAAGTTTTTAAATTTAAAGTATTAATAAAGGAAAGAATCTGTGAATCCTAGAGCCCACACTTTTGAGTACAGTACATAAAAATGTTGTGTAATTTATTTTATAAAACTCTAAGGATAAATACACAATGAAATTTTTAATACTATGACCTTTTTCATTATAGATTTTGTATAATAGACCATTACATTAAAATCTATCCAAGCAGTACAAAAATAAAATAATTTAAATAAACTGCTACATGTCCACTAACTCTGTAAGAGAAGTGAACACCTTTTTAAGATTATACTAAACCCATTAAAAGTAATTTTTAGCCACATGGGGAGTATTAATTTTCTTATTAAGGGGTTTTACACTATTCAAAAAGACTAAAATTTTGAGAATTACATAATGCATGAAAAATACTTTTGCTTTCTAAAGTACTTTAAAAATTAATAAGTGAATATTTTTCAAAAACAATTATGATTAATTTTGAAAACAAAACCATGAGCACACTTGAAACATTTAAGGTTTTATAGTCCTACCCACTTTCTTGAGGGACAAGTTCACCCCCACTCACTATCATGATTACAAATATCAAGTGCATAATTTTGTAAAAAACATTTTAACATTCCCTTACCCCCCCCCCCCCACACACACACACACACATATATATATATATATATCTATATCACTAGAGTATTTTTTCCAGAACATTACCATTAAATAAATACATACACAAACTTATATTTATATAAAAAATATAAATATTAACTTTATTTGTAAATTACTTGTGGTACATGGTTCCACAAAATATCATTATATTTATACTATTCATAAATAAATGGATTGTTAATTGACATCTGTTTAATTGAAACCTCATTTATAACTCATGAGATACGCATTATTGATAAGTCACATAAGGCAATACAATTTATAATTTACAAATTAATCATGAATAAAGGTAATATAATACTCATTTGTTTAATTCAAAATTTGATTCGTTTAATAAAAAATTATTGTGTATATATATGAACCATTCAAATAATGTATATAAATTTTAAATAGATAAATAATCCTAAGAATAAAAAATTATGTGATGAACATAAAATTAAAAATAATTAAATTTTAAATAAAACATTTCATTCTATTTATATAATTAATTGTGTGTGTGTGTATATATATATTGACTTTCATGAATAAATTATTGGAAAAACAAATAATACCATTAAATTATAATTTATAAAGAAAAACTATATTATAAAGAAGTAAAAATTAAAAAAAAAATGGGACATTTTATCCATGAATTTATAAATAAAATAAAAAGAACTACTATATAAAAAAATAAAAAATAGTTCAAATAAATTTTTCATGTTGTATTATTTCTAAAAAATGAAATTATACATACAAATATTGATAAAAAAATAAAAAAAATTCCTTCATAGTGGAACACATAAAAAATGATATTAGTTTATAATTATTAGATTTATATACTTGAAATTAATATAAACACAAATACATAAAAATATAATTACTCTTATGAAATTAAATTTAAAATGTAATATAATTTTCAAAAGTACTCATTAAAAATTTCCAAAAATATAATTAAACACCCTCACTAATTTGAAAATTCAGGAATCAGAAATTGAAAATGAATAATTAAAATATATCCCTTAAAACCCAAGATTTATAAATTAATAGATTTATAATAAAAATAAAATAAATCCCCTGTATCTAATAAATGAACCAAGAACCCTTCTACCTGAGGCATGAACACACTAGAAGGACGAATGGAAAAGTGCAGAAGATAACACAGGTGGTGCAATGTTCATGTAGGGTGTGAAACACACCCAGCACTGTGTGTATCACTTCATCAAGGTGAAAACCCCAAAATATAGTAGATAGTAAGTGTATAAATAAATCATATTTTTTAAGAATCAAACTATATTAAATATTATTTAATATTATATATAAGTATCAAAATCTAGTTGTAGTTCTTTTGAAAATTAGGCATTCATATCTTTGATCTTTGACAAAGAGTTGATTCTTCCAGTTCCCGCCAGAGAGGAATAAATTTAAAACATTTCACACTTTTTCACAAGTAAATTTTATTTAAAAAAAATTGATTCAATAAGAAATAAAAAATAATTAAATATCTAGCTTCCACAGAAAGTTTCAGACCCAAACTATTCAAAAAATCGATATAAACCTGGAGTCCAAAAAATACACAATTCTCTAATAATTCAATTCTATATTCAATTTGAGAAAATATATTGTCTATACAAAAAAATAATAGAAAAACAATGATGAAAAATATAATAGACTAATATGAAAATTAATTTAAAAAAACTTTTCTTGAAACATTCTGTAACACGCCAAGCTTCCACGATATGCTTCTCTTTCCATAATGCAATAGCTTGCATTGTACGCAAGTTCGAGATTCTAACACACCGCGACCAATCAAAGTAGTCGTTATGAATAGTAATAACTAATTTTTGAAATTATATTAATTTTATAATTAAAAATGGACTTAATTTTTGTATTCGGAATATCGAAATTATCCTCAGTTGAAGTTTTTGTAATTTTCTAAGAACTTCCAATTTTCTTTGAATAGTAAAAAAATACTTAAGAACAACGTTTTTAATCAAAATAATTTATAGGGATAAATTATAATATTGAGTGGTTTTAAAGTATAATTAGAATATATTTTTACCATTTTATCCAATGGTGGTCATTAGAATTTATTTTACTTTGAAATTGGACACAAACAATTGTCAATCATTAGATTGATATTGTTTCTTAAAAACACGCTATTTGTTTTGACAGCGGGAATTAATTATAAAATTAATTAATGAAACTTATATATTTGTAATTTTGTAAAATAGGCATCATTTTTGAATTCGGAATATCAATTATAGCTTAGGGAGAATTTTTGGTATTTTTCTGAAAAACATCAATTTTTGATGAATAGTGAAACCACTAAGTGGTAGTTAAAAGAACTAATTTTTCATTTAAATGAAAGTTTACCACTTTTGTGAATTGAATTTAAAAAAACTGACATACATGGTCATCATCAGTAAGTAAAATGTGGTTCAATGGGATTAAAATAATTTTTGGTGAATAGTAACTTTTAAGTTCTATTAATCGCGATTAAAGGTAATTAGTATAATTTAAGGTAAATATAATGTTATAATAATATGAAATTACTTTTACACTTATCCTACCCATATTTTATGAGTCATGGCCGACCAATACAATCCATGGGTCAACTTGGGGACCCCATGGAGCCACTTGGGTAAGAAAATGACATTAATAACTTTTTATTTAAAGTAAAAATAAAATTGTCACAAACATGTGTTGTTTTACTAAAACAATTATTACATGGGGTAATATAAGTTAACTTTTAGAATATAAATATTCATTGGAAAGATAAAAATATTTCATACATCATGATATTTTTTTATAATTTTTAGACATTAAAATAAATTAAATATTTTATGACACCATGATGATGCAACGATTAGCACATTAACTAATGATTTAAATAAAATGAAAAGATAATGTAAAATACAAGACTTACACTTATCCAAAACCTATTAGATTAGTATATTTCTAACCCTTATCAAATTATCCTCGAAATATATAATTTTGGGACCTTTGAAATCCTAAAAGCACTTCATAATAATGTAACATTTCATGACTTTCCGAGAGTGCCCCTCCTCTCCTCTTATAAAAGGCTGCCACCTCTACCACCTTATTCACACCATCAAAGCCATTTGGGCCAACCTCTACCCAAATACTCTCTAAACTTCCATCTCTTACTCCTAGAAGCCTCACTTTGGGCAGAAGTCTTCCCAAGGAAGCCTTTGGCTCAAATCAAAAAGAGTTACTCGATTTTAAGGTAATGTCTTCTCTTATGTTCTTTTGTTTTATTTTGCTTCTCCAACCCCTTAAACTCTTTTTATTATTTATTTTGTAACAACACCAGTATCTACAATATACTAGGATGTTTTCATGAGAATTATTTTATTTACACTTACACATACCTTCGTCTAATGGTTAAAGAACATACTGTTTCTGTGGGTGGCCGTTTTGATGACACTATTTTCATATATGATATATATATTATGTTAATGCTTTCCTTATGCTTCTGTATTTCTCATTTATGGAATACCTTTATGATTTCCATTATGGGTAAATGTGATAATTTCAATTTTGGAAGTGCGGACTACTGCCCCCTCAAAGTGATTTGAATGGTTAATGCCATATGTGGGACGCATAAAGGATGGAGTAAATGATATTATATTTTATATTATACTGGAATTATAATACATCTTTATATCGTTATGATTTCATTCCATTAAATACGAAATAGAAATTAAAAGTAGCGTTCATGTGTACGTATGGCTTACCGTCTTTATGAACGGTGCATTTCATTTCTTACCTCTAAATGTTACGTAATATTATGAATGAATGTATATAATAGATATATATGATATCTACATCATGAATATAATTCTAGATATAATAGATATTTTACCACATGAACAACTTGTAATTATAAGAAGTTTATTTTTGACTCAAGTACCAAAGATCGACAAAACAACCATTATTAACACAAATAATTATGTAATGTTCATAACATGGTAATAAGTGATATAAAAGGAATAATAAACTTGAAAAAGGTACTTAAGCAATTATAAATTAACTCTATTTTATTGTTGAAGAGGTTAAATAACGGTCGAGTCAAGTCGGACATAAGGTAAGGGAACTTCTTAACCCAATTTCTGTTCTTTGGGTTAATCTCCAACTTTCAAATTATGTCATGATATAATTATGTCCTATCTTGTATTTGTACTTTATTTATGTGTACTTATAGTGAATACACATAATAGATCTATTTTATTTAAAAAATTATCTTTATAAGGGACTTCGTATCAATCTTCTTTCATTGAGGCATATTTTGTTTTATACACAACTTTCTTTTATACGGTGTATAAACCCCTTTGACTTTTACGTTTATTCATAAGGAATCTTCTTTATACGAATCATTTTACTAAACGGCAAAAGGGAATGTTTTTTTTGTCGTACGTATGCGGCGACAATGACTTCTCCATCGTTGTGACCATTATTTGAGTTTCGGCTTCCTCTACAAGCCATAACTTTTTAAAAAAAATGAAAAAATAAATACCATGTTTCAATTTTCTTTTATTTTGGTATTGAAAATGGTTATGATAATGTTTGTATTATATCAATGTGTTGTATTGATATCATGAGATTGAAATGTGGAAATGTTATGTTTCTTTTATGCATGTTTTATATGATACGATTATGTTATGGTTTATTATATGTTTAAACCTTTTAATATAAGGAATGCATTGGACTTAATAAGAGAATGGTGGAGCTTGCTATAGCTCCTTGATGCATCGGCAGGTCTCATGAGACAAACTAGTGTCTTGGAACAAGGCCTTGACAAAATCTTATTTGTAGTCTTGGCACAAGGCCTTGGCTACGTGGTTATGATAGTCTGGAATTATGCATTCCATCACTATGAAAGTGGTTATTGATATTGCATGTGATTATTCGACTAGTATAATATCCATGTGAATAAGTAAATGGAATTATTTAATTTTATTTTTTCCATATTATGCTAAAGTTCAAGTTTAAAAGGCTTTGGTTTTAGTTATATATTTCCTTAAATGTTTATGTTTATTTATGAAAGTTTCCGCTGTATTGTTATACTTACTGAGCAACTGAGCTCACCCCTTTCAATGTTTTAATTTTTTCAGGATGTGATGAAGTAAATTATGAATGACCTGCATGGATAGTATGAGGGGATATGAAGATAGGATGTTTTTTTAGTTTTGTTTTAATTTATTATGTAATGTAAGACTTATGAATGTATCTAGTGTTTCCAAACCTACTAAACTAATCGGTCTTTTGAGACATGATCTTTTGTGATCATGCCAATGTTACGCAATAATGCACCGACTCTGGGTAGCTGGGGTCAGGGTGTTACAGTTTATATCAGAGGCAGTTTAGTACTAACCTTGGAAGATAGATTTAGATAAACTCTGATTAGATCACATGACCCTAAGATAGACTTTGAGGATTAGTATAGAAGAACTTCCTATAATTTTGTTAAAGTATATATTTTGTGTATTTTCAAAGAAATACATCCCTGTCTGGATACGAGCAGGTAGAGGCGGCTCTGGCACAGATGTACCTAGGGGTAAAACCCGAAAACACCGCTTTGAGCTAGACTCGAACAGGAACTGGTGCACGACAACGGGCCTTGCTGCACTCTTGGTTACGACACTCATGGGGGATATGCTTAGGATAATTCTCATTTTCTTTAAAAACCATTTTGAAGGGTTTATGAGTATATACTTCCTCAAAGAAAACATTTTTATGATTATAGTTCAATTTATGTTAAGTGTTTGACAAGTATGGAATTATGTATTTTGATTCATAAACTAATCTAGTTTATTCCATTGTTTAGAAATGAAGCCTAGTGGAAGGAGTGGAAACTGTATCAATGCACGCACTCCATGTAGGGATTTCCCTCTTGCTCAAGATAATTATAATGCATCTGGTGATACAACTGGTGCTGATCAGCTTATCACCATACTGGGACAACTCACTCAGGTTATGAATAATAACCTTACTCGTATGGAGCACCCTGATCTGCAGCATGGAGGATCAATGTTAGATCAATTCATGAGGCAACAGCCACCAACATTCAATGGGAGTACAAATACCTTAGTAGGTGAGCAATGGATAAATTCCCTAGAAAAAATATTTCAGGCTTTGGGGAGTAGTGAAAGGGAAAAGGTTATCATGCCAGTTTACCGCGTCACTAGAGATGCTGATCAATGGTGGTCATTGATTCAAAATAAAAAGGAAGATAAAGAAGTGTCAAGTATGGAATTGAGAGAGTTCAAGGAGATTTTCTTAGAAAAATACTTTCCTTGTGACCATAGAGTAGATATGGAAAGACAATTTCTGAGTCTGAGACAAAAGGAGGATGAGAATGTCACAAAGTATGAGGCTAACTTTACAAGGTTAGCGAGACATGCTACAGATTATATATGAAACCCAAGGAGTAATATTGATCGTTTATTTGATGGGTTAAAACCATTTCTCCGTCGAGCTTTAGTATCACAATCCTTCTCATCGTACAAAGATATTTTCTCGTGGTCTATCAAGAGAGAAAAAGAATTCTCTAAGTCTTATGACAACAAAGTAAAGCAATAGAGGAAGAGAACGGTAGAACAAGAGACAGATAAAGGGAAAAAGGGAAAGAATGATTTTCCATTATGTGATAATTGTGGGAAGAATCACCCTGGTACTTGCCTAAAGGGAAAGGGAGTTTGTTACAAATGTGGAGAAAAAGGTCACCAAGATCGTGATTGTAAGGGAGTGAAAGAGCCAATCAATGTTGAATGCTACAATTTTAGGGAAATGAGGCATTATGCAAATTATTTTCTTAATCATCAGGGAAAATTATCTCATAAAAGGCCAAGGGATCAAGGAAAATCTTATGTTGTCACTACAGTTGAAGTGGAATAATTAATGTATTGGTGATTTTTGGACTCAAGGATTATATTCTGGTTATAATAATAATGTGATATATATAAGGATTGTACTGCAGTACTTGTTGTTTTCATTAAGGTTTTAATATGATGAAGGTAATCATATTTTTGTATGTGACAATAAGAGAAACTTTACTTTGTTTGAGGAAACTGATGATACAATTGATTTTGGAATTTAGAGACCTTTTAGAGAATGTCTGGATAGAGGTATTTTAGATAAATATAAAGGTTTGAATGGATTAATTTGAACTTTGGATAGTATTGTTTAAGGTTAAAACATTTATGAAGATAATTTTTGGAATATTATAATACTATAGTTTTAGGAAAAGGAGAACTTGCAGGTTGGAGGATAACCCATCGCGTCGGGCAAAGCTGTAGGAATAGAACCCACAACCATAGTGTGACATGCCTTTATTACCTACCACTAGCCTACAGAAAGTCCCTGGTTATTACAAAATAGTTTTCCTATTCTAAATGGTATGTGTTAATATTTGGAATCTTGTGCGATTAGGATAAATATAATATTTTTGAGTTCTATTATCTTTTTGAGGGAAAGATGGGTTTGTGGTAAAACTTTATTAAAGAATGAAAGTCTACATGACAAGTATGTATATTTCCTTACGTTCTTAGTAAATCTCAATTCCTCAACTTTAAGAAAGGTAACTTAAAACAAAAACGTTGTCAGTTAACTTTTCCTACTAAAGAATGAATGATCGTTTAACCAATCACAAGTTTGTGATTTTCTTGTAGTTAAACATTATCCTAATCCTATTTTCTACAACTCTCCATCATACCTTGATGATTGTTTTCTCCTCCATATCCATATTTTCATAGAATCCTAGTACGGGCTATCTCTGGTGACCTTTGTACTTCTCTTTCTTTCTTTTAAAGTTATAATTTTATAAACTTTATTTCCGATGTGGGTTTTCCACAAAGGTATTTTCTATTTTCAACCTTTTATTTTCAAAGAAAAATTTCAAAATTGCGAGGATGCAATTTATAGAAGGAGGGGAGAATGTAACACCCCAAGCTTCCACGATACGCTTCTCTTTCAATAATGCAATAACTTGCATTGTACGCAAGATCAAGATTTTAACACACCGCGACCAATAAAAGTAGCTGTTATGAATATTAATAACTACGTTTTGAAATTATATTAATTTTATAATTCAAAATGGACTTCATTTTTGTATTCAGAATATCAAAATTATCCTAAGTTGAATTTTTTGTAATTTTCTGAGAACATCCAATTTTCTATGAATAGTAAAAGAATATTTAAGAACAAATTTTTTAATCAAAATAATTTATAGTGATAAATTATTCTATTGAGTGGTTTTAAAGTATAATTAGAATATATTTTTACCATTTTATATAATGGTGTTCATTAGAATTAATTTCACTTTGAAATTAGACATAAACAATTGTAAATCTTTTGATTGATATTGTTTCTTAAAAACACGCTATTTGTTTTGACAGTGGGAATTAATTATAAAATTAATTAATGAAACTTATATGTTTAGAATTTTGTAAAATAGACATAATTTTTGAATTTGGAATATTAATTATATCTTAGGGTGAATTTTTGGTATTTTTCTGAAAAACTTCAATTTTTGATGAATAGTGAAACCACTAAGTGGTAGTTAAAAGAACTAATTTTTCATTTAAATGAAACTTTACCACTTCTGTGAATTGAATTTCAAAAAACCAACATACATGGTCATCATTATTAAGTAAAATGTGGTTCAATGGGATTAAAATAATTTTTTGTAAATAGTAATTTTTAAGTTCTATTAATCACGATTAAATGTAATTAGTGTAATTTAAGGTAAATATAATGTTATAATAATATGAAATTACCTTTAAACTTGTCTTAACCTTATTGGATGAGTCATGGATGACCATGACAATCCATGGGTCAACTTGGGGACCCCATGGAGCCACTTGGGTAAGAAATGACATTAATAACTTTTTATTTAAAGTAAAAATAAAATTGTCACAAAGATGTGTTGTTTTACTAAAACAATTATTACATGGGGTAATATAAGTTAACATTTAGACTATAAATATTCATTGGAAATATAAAACTATTTCCAACATCATTATTTTTTTTTATAATTTTTAGACATTAAATTAATTAAATTTTTTATGACACCATGATGACGCAGTGATTACCTCATTAACTAACGATTTCAATAAAATGAAAAGATAATGTAAAATATAAGACTTACACTTGTCAAAAACCTATTTCATGAGTATATTTCAAACCCTTAACACCTTATCTTCGAAATATATAATTTTGGGACCTTTGAAATCCTAAAAACACTTCATAATAATTTAACATTTCATGACTTTCCAAGAGTGCCCCTCCTCTCCTCTTATAAAAGGCCCCCACCTCTACCACCTTATTCACACAATCAAAGCCATTTGGCTCGGCCAACCTATGCCCAAATACTCTCTCAACTTCCCTATATTACTCCTAGAAGCCTCACATTGGGCAGAAGTCTTCCCAAGGAATCCTTTGGCTCAAATCAAAAAGAGTTACCCGATTTTAAGGTAATGTCTTCTCTTATGTTCTTTTGTTTTATTTTACTTCTCCAACACCTTAAACTCGTTTTATTATTTATTTTGTAAAAACACCAGTATCTAAAATATACTAGGATGTTTTCATGAGAAGTATTTTATTTACACTTACACATACCTTCGTCTAATGTTTAAAGAACATACTGTTTCTGTGGGTGGCGAATTACTGCCTCATGAAACGATGATTGTTCAATCTTCTTTTAGCACCTCTCATGGTGGCCATTTTGATGAAATTATTTTCATATTATATATATATATATATTATGTTTATGTTTTACTTATGCTTATTTATTTCTCATTCATGGAATACCTTTATGATTTCCATTATGGGTAAACGCGATAATTTCATTTTAGGAAGTGCGGACTACCACCCCCTCAAAGTGATTTGAATCGTTAATTCCATATGTGCGATGTTTAAAGGATGGATTAAATGATATTATATATGATATTACACTGGAATTATAATACACCTTTATATCATTATGTTTTCATTCCATTAAATACGAAATAGAAATGAAAGTAGCGTTCATGCGTACGTACGGCTTACCGTCTCCATGAACAGTGCATTTCATTTCTTACCTCTAAATGTTACGTAATATTATGAATGAATGTATATAATGGATATATATGATATATATGACATCTAAATCATGAATATAATTCTGGATATAATGGATATTTTACCACATGAACAACTTGTAATTATAAGAAGTTTATTTTTGACTCAAGTACCAAAGATCGACAAAACGACCGTTATTAACATAAATAATTACATAATGTTCATATCCTGGTAATAAGTGATATAAAAGGAATAATAAACTTTAAAAATGTTCTTAAGAAATTATAAATTAACTCTATTTTATTATTCATGAGGTTAAAGAACGGTCGAGTCAAGTCAGACACGAGGTAAGGGAACTTCTTTACCCAATTCCCGTTCTTTGGGTTAATCTCCTACATTCAAATTATGTCATGATATTATTATGTCCTATCTTGTATTTGTAATTTCATTATCTATACTTATAGTGAATACACATAATAGATCTATTTTATTTAAAAAAATGTTCTTTGTAAGGGACATCATCTCAATCTTCTTTCATTGAGACATATTTTGTTTTATACACAACTTTCTTTTTTAACGGTGTATAATCCCCTTTGACATTTACGTTTATTCAAAAGGAATCTTCTTTATACGAAGCATTTTACTAAACAAAAAAAGGTAATGTTTTTTTTGTCGTGCATATGTGGAGACAATGGCTTCTCCGCCGCTGTGACCATTATTTGAGTTTCGGCTTCCTCTACAAGCCATGACTTTTAAAAAAATGAAGAAATAAATACCATGTTTTACTTTTCTTTTATTTTTGTATTGAAAATGGTTTTAATAATGTTTGTATTATATCAATGTGTTGTATTGATATATTGTGATTGAAATTTAGAAATGTTATGTTTCTTTTATGCATGTTTTATATGATACAATTATGTTATGGTTTATGATATGTTTAAACCTTTTCATATAAGGAATGCATTGGACTTAATAAGTGAAGGGTGCAGCCCTCTATAGCTCCTCGATGCATCGGTAGGTGTCATGAGACAAACCGGTGTCTATGCATGAGGACTTAAAAAAATCTTATTTGTAGTCTTGGCACGAGCCCTTGGATACGTGGTTATGATAGTCTGCAATTGTGCATTCCATCACTATGAAAGTGGTTATTGATATTGCATGTGATTATTTGACTAGTAGAATATCCATGTGAATAAGTAAATGACATTATTTCATTTTATTTTTTCTATATTATGATGAAGTTCAAGTTTAAATGTATTTTTTTTAGTTATACATTTCCTTAAATGTTTATGTTTATCTATGAAATTTTCTGCTGTATTGTTATCCTTACTGAGCATCTGGTCTCACCCCTTTCAATGTTTTAATTTTTCCAGGATGTGATGAAGTAAATTATAAATGACTTTTAGGGATATTATGAGGGGATATGAAGATAGGATGTTTTTGTAGTTTTGTTTTACTTTATGATGTAATGTAAGACTTATTAATGTATCTAGTTTTTCCAAGGCTACTAAACTAATCAGTCTTTTGATACTTGATCTTTTGTGATCATGCTAATGTTACGCAATAATGCACTGACTCTGGGTAGCTGGGGTCGGGGCGTTACACATTTAGATGTCAAAAATGAAAATTACACATACCTATCATATATTAAAGAAGATTGAAACTCCATTTGATCAGATATCACTTGAATCGAAACCCTAACATACAATCAATCCCCTTTTGACAATTATTGGAATTCGAAATCCCTCATCAATGGAAAAGGCTCGCTCGAACTCCTCATTGATAGTCGATATCCTTTGGTTAGAACACCCTACATGGCTAGAACTCCATCTCACTTTTGTTTTATCCCTCTCCCTCTCACTCGTCTCCTCTGAAGCCACATTTCTCTTCCCCCCATATGGGGTCATATAATCTATTAATGATTTACTCTTCGTTTTTGGTTTATTTTTTCTTATAAATCTGGGTTTTTCTTTTTTATCTCTCTATTATATTTATTTTTTTAATATTTTCATGTTTTTTTAAACATATCATGTATTTTTTTACTAAAACATGTAACATTTTTTTTCTAAAAATATAGTTTTTTGACACACACACACAAACACACAAACACATATATAGAGAGGAAATTAGTTTTTGGAGAATAACATATATATATATATATATATATATTTCAAACTTCAAAATTTTATATATAAAAACAAAATATCATTTCATATATTTATAAAAAATATTATAATAAAAAATTTCCTTCAAAAGCATATTTTTTATCCTTAATTATTATTATTCTTTATTATTTTTATTATTATTATTATCCTTAACATATTAAAAAAAAATAATTGTTATATTAATAAAAAAATTGGTCAGATTTTATTTATTTCAAAATAATAGAAAAAAATTTATTATATATATTTTCATAAATATTAAATCATATATATATACACATTTTATTACATATATGTAAAATGAAATCATTTTCATTTTCAAACTAATTTATTTATTAAGAGTTTATATTTTTTGGAAAATAATCACGTAAATATATTTATATTCTAATTTTATATTAAATATATTAATAAATCATTTTAAAAAATTGTATTTGTTTATAATTTTAAATTGAAATATTTTTCTTGAAAAATTATAATATATTCAAAACATTCAATATTAAATCACAATTTTAAATAAATAACATATTTAAACTTATTTTATAAACAGTACAATTATTTTAATAAAATACATTTTCTTCAGAAAGTGACATTTTATAATTTGAACAAAATATCTTAGTTTTATAATTTTTTTTATTAAAACCATTCTTAATTGGTTTTAAATTTTAAAAACTATTAAATAAAATTACTATTTAAATTTCTTGGGTTGTTTCAAAAACATTCCATTTCCATGTATTTTACCAATCATAAATTCTAGAGAATATATAGAGGCCCAAACATGATGATAAGGATTTAAAAAGAAGATTCAATAGGAGGATTTTAGATTGATGGAATTCAACTATGAAAATGGTGTATTGTTGTTTTGAAAGATACTATATGTACCATCAGTTCAATATTTAAACTAAGATTTACACGATTAATAACATAACTCGAATATGTTTATATATTCTTTTAGTAATAAGATGTTTGTGGATGTAAAAAATTAAAACTTGTGGGAAAAATGTAGCAGGAATTTAAAGAGTATGGTTACTAATTATCGATATTCCAAAAAGAGAAGGCTTAGTGATATCATCTAAAGGGTATCATGAAACAGGTCCCCATACAAATGTGGATTTCCAAAAACACAAAAATATGGTTTGTTACTAGTATTGTTATGAAATCTATGAAGAATTATGTTATATGTGTTGTTTTAGATCAACTTCCCATGTGTTACCAATTCATAGAAATATGGTAGAATATTCATCTTGAATTTCCTAATGTAATTCATATCAATGAATTCGTGAGAATTAATTGTACACCCTGGTATTTAGAATCTGGTCATCAACCTCAATTCTAAATAAATTTTGGATAATTTTTCAAGTGGAATTGAATATATAATTACTTTTTATCACAATTTATCATCCTAAAACTAGTGAATAGTCTGAAAGGTCTATCCAAACCTTATAGGATACTTGTAAAATGGTACCAGTAACAACCTCTAGTTGATTTTATATTCAAAAATATCTTCTATTTTATAGTATAAATTTATCCATGTAATGCCTTTTATGCAAAAAAAATTCATGACCAACCCTATTGGTATGAATATGCGGAAATGATGCTTGTTGTTCAATGACTCATTGATATGAAAATTGAGAATGTGTTATCTATCCAAAATTATATGATGATGGCTCAGAAAAGATAGAAAAACACTAATAATAATATAATTATGGGTTTTTAATCCAAATTGCGGGATCATATATTTAATAATTCATTAATATTGAAGTGATTTATAAATACTGGTTTGAAACAGAATCTAAGTCTATATTATATTGAAAAATTTAATTTTTTTAGATAATTGGGGTTCTGGATTATTATAGCGAATTTATACACAATATGTCTTATGTTAATTAAGTATTTCATATCTCAATGTTAACGAAGTAAATTCTATAACCAATGAACATAATCACCACAAATGAAATTTCTAACATGAATGGTCATATAATGAATATATTTTCAATATCATTGATAAAATTTAGGAAGTGTAATGCAATAAGGGAAACTAATTGGTTAATATTATTCAAAGGAATCATATGTTGGAAGAAGAAACATGGCACTAAAGGAAGAAATTAGGAATAATTATCATAAAAATTTACTAGATTTATATAAAACACAAATAATAAAGATAGAGTTATATAAGGGGTTGAATGTAATACAATAGATTTCACTATAGTAAATAAAAATTTCATTAAAAATATTGTGGAACAATGTATATTATATTATATTATTATAATAATTCAAAATATTATAATATAATAAAATACTATGATGTTTTATAGATAATGGGATCTATAAAAAGATCTATAGAACATCAAAAAGTATATGGAAACAATGTAATCTTATAATCTGGTGTACCATACTAAAAAAGAATTAAATGTATATCTGGTAAATTGTTATTATGAAGAAAATAATAATAAAATTAATGATCCATATATAGAACCTAATAGATGTAAATGAGTGATTTAAAGTGTTATAATGAATTATAAATATATGATTATATATGACCATTATAATTTTATCATTGGAAAAATCCTACCATTTAGGAATCAAACTCTTGTAATAGTATTATTACAGATATACATGAAAGTAAAAAATGAATAAAACAATTTTTCAAAAATTTAATTATTAGTTAAGAATACTGAATAGATATTAGTGAATATTTATATTATTATATACATATTTCTTAGAATAAAAATAAATGAAAATAAAAATAGTTTATATTTTTTTTCTAAATGAGTGATTTTGAAATACATAGGTTATTTTATTTTACAACTATATTAAAATATATAGAAAATTATTTTCATAAATAGAATACTAAATTTGGAATCCTCACATCAAAATTATCCAATAGTAAGTTTTTCATTATTTTCTATGATAGAAAAAATTTTAAGGTTAAAAAGTTGAACACTGTATTGATATACATTAGGTTTTATAACAATATAATAATAAATTTTTACTTAATAATAAATATAGTGGAATTATCGACCAAAAATGTTTTTATAAATTAAAAATGTATTTTAATGTAATAAAATATTCTTTTTAATCCTTTATAAATACTTTAAATCAAACTTTGTTTTTAAATAAATTAAAAAAAATATTTTCCAAACACATTTTTCCCACATGATAAAATTTTCATTTTAAAGAGTTTTGGTTCTTAGTCAAATAAAATCCTAAAACAATTCTCTATTTTTCAAATACCATTGAATGTAATTTATCTCTTTATTTTTTATATAACCTAGGAGATAAGACCCTTACATGGAAAATAATATACATTTCCCCCTAATTTAATAGAAATATCAACCCATTACATAATTTATCTCCACTTTTAATCCATTTATCAAGAATTCCATGTCATATTCATTCTGAAAATGGACTTTATGGAGTTTCTAACCTTATATGTTGTTCCTCTCCTACATTAAAAGGATACTTTTCTTATTCAGTGTTCCTAAACATTTATCCAAATTAATTTTCAAAATAAATCAATTTTCATTTCAATGATAATTTAAATATGATTAATTTTTACAAATTAATCACTATATTATCTATGAGAGATAATTTTTACACTAATTATACCACCATTAAAAGACATTATAATTCTCCAAAACTCTCATAGCCATAGAATATCATAACAATTATAGAAATTAAATAGTGTATGATATCCTATAAATGAAAATAATTTTAGAAGAAAGAAATAGGATATATGAACTGACTTAGATGAACCTATGGATAATAACCCTAAAATGTTTTGGTTAGTTATTAACTTAATTTAAACTCTGTGCACAACTAGTTGGACTAACTACACACATTTCTTGAAACACCTATGTGATATTCTTTGGATTCATTTTGAGCTATTTATGAATCAAAATGAAGGATTATTTCTTACTAATATCCCTATACTATAAAATTACTCATCATTACTAACGTGCTATTATTTATTTGGTGAGGGTACATTCGAATACAATTTAAAAATCCTATTATTTATTAGTTAATTATGGGATATTCACCAAGATAGCCATATTTTTCCATTATATAGGGAAACACTGATTGTTAACTTACCCATATTATTTTATGGAAAAATATTTATTACTCAACAATTACAATATATTATGTTTCATTAGTATTTTTATTATATGTATATTTTATCCATTCTCTTCACATTATATATGAATTTGAAATGTTATGTGATAGGTGGGTCACATATTTATATAGCCAACAATGGATCGGTATGTCCCATGATATAAATTAGTTTGGTATTTTATAATATCTATACATATTTATTTATGAATTATTCACATGGATCCTTGAATATATGTTTATGATATACAACTATTTCACCACATTTTTTGGGATGGTTTCCAACATGGTTCATTCAATGAACACGAAATACCAAATGGTTCTTGAATTCATGATGGGTTATGGACCAAATTTCTAAAGGCAGAAAATCACTAGGTATTTCATCTATGATGCATATGAACTCACATCAGTCGAGTTGATGTGCGTTTGGACTCATCTCACCCTTTTTTAGGAATTATTTCCAACTTCAGACAATATTTTATATTTATTTCATATTAATGAATCCTTTATAAGAACCGATATACTGATAGAAACACTTCATATCTATAATCATTCATGGATACATGCACTGTAACCATTTTTATTTATCTGAGGCTCTCCATCCATAGAACAATCTATTTTTAGTAGGGTTTATCCCTAAGGATACCTATCTATATGTATCCTAGGTTTTCCATCTCATCAAATTATTTTGTTTTTCTTGATTGTTATGATTTAAATCCATATAATTTGGAACACATTAATTTATTATCATCTAGATATTCATTAGTGTTTTGATATTGGTGTTAAGACCATGAGAAGGGATTTCTATATATAATATTGAAAGGAATCATCACCCATATAGTTCAGTTCCACAAAAGAGGATATGTTTTACCATTTGGGGTCATTTTATAAGGACCATACCATGTTGTTTAATGTCATATGAAAATGGAATCAAGGTAAAAGTTTACTTGAAAGGTTTGTGGTGGAATTTATATATGAGAACGCCTTGATAGATGACCAGAAGGATAATATTTCATGATGTGAATGGATTGGAATTATAAGGAATAAATCCCAGTGAATATATATACCATAGGTACTATGGGATGATGTGGGTGAGATGATGGGTCCTAGAAGGAATATGGAACTCCAAGATGGTTGTGACCATACAAGGAATATGGACCAGTGATGATAGTGGTGGGTAAAATACTACGGATTGAATGATAGAGAGGCTTATTATGTATCTAACTAGGAAGGGAATCAAAGCCCATGTAGTTTAAATTTTGTTGGGATATACCTTTTTCATAGACACAATGTTAGACTATTTGTAATATGGCCCTCCAAACATTTTTCTCAAATGGAATATGGACCTTTGAGATGATGGTAACATGCATTTGGGATTATAGCTAGTGGGAGGACCACTTAAGAGTTCTGATAAAACTAGATGCATGATCATAACTAATCGCTAATACCATGTGATTCATGCTTGCTGTGAGAAAAAAAGACCATATAGGAACTCCACGTTCCATAATGATGTTTAGAAAGAGAATAATACTTCAATAAGAATCCCATGCTAATCATTATTCCTTATCAACTTCTATAAAGGATCAATGATTTGAAAAACATGATGAATATGAAATCCTACAATAATGGATTGGGGAATAATCTTGGGTGATTCCCATTTATCTTCTCATCAACTTGGGGAAGAGGGAAAGTATATCCCTAGGTAGTTATAATTAATGATAGGATTTATCCATTCTCACCTTATTTCCATTTCTAAAATCCACCATTAGGGATTACATCTCTTTTGACTGCATTAATAATTCTCAGTTCACTTAAAACTTCATGCAGTATGCATGGAATGAATGTTTCTTCGTGAATAAATTCCACTATCCCCAATTCTAGGATCCCTATTACCATGAGAATTCACAATTGTGAAAATTATGAGGACCAAGGCCATTGTTGAGGTTAAATATGGGAATTCTGTTACCACAAGATTACATCATCATGAGAGGGTCATGCTTTTGTATCTCTTTCCTCAGAAAGATGAAACTGGGGGCCATAACAGAGGTATTTATGATGACATTATCAATATTTGGTATTGGTTTATGTTAAAGATATTGATAGTTTGAAGAGGAGAAAATATGAATTTTTACACTACACAGAATGTGGTATGTGAGGTAAAAGAGGTAAATACACTATGGATACCACATTCTGAATACTATTTTTTTCTATTTGGGATAGGGAATCGCAATGGGGTGTTTCCATATACTGGGATTTTTTACCAAGACATTTCTTTCACGGATATACAACCCCTTTTGCATCTATCTAGATGAACCATGTTTCTAAAAAATGGGTTGTCCCTTTATGGGTGGGGACTCTTTCCTGATGTTCCCTTTATGGGATCCACTTTTTTCACATTTTAGTATGTAGTAAATTAATTAAATGCCAAACTAGAATTCTTTTACAAGGTCTTCTATATTCTTATCTTTTACTATATTTCATTATTACTCATTATTTATGTAAACATTTATATCATCATCACTATCTGTTGAGGACATCAAGTGTTTTTAGGGTATGAGAATAACAGTTTTTCTAAATAGTCATCCATCCACAAATCATTCTTGGCATTATGAAATGAACAATAAAATTTTCACCTTATCTATAAGGTAATTTATTTTTTGGGGTGGTCGGGAAACCACCTCACATTGAATTTGATATTCATTTTGGGGTACCTGATATTTATACCAGACATTACAAATTAAAATTTCATTCTTTATGGGAATGACCATACCACATCACAGAGAAAATTATAATTTCATTTTAAGATGGAATGATTGAACCACATCATGCCACAAAATAATGTCATTGGGGTGGCAGGGTGACTATGTTCACTCTCTACAAAAAATATTTTTTTATGGGGTGTGTGATCATAATATAATGCACCATGAAGGATTTCCATTCTTATTTTTTCTTTGCATAGTAGAATTCCCACATATCTCGTGTGATGTACTCTTGGTTTTGATTACATTAAATCTTCTTGTACAATACTAAACATTTTTCACTACCAATTGAGTTTATTTGGTCATGAAATATTAAAATTTGTTCAATTTTTTAAGGATTCTTTTCATAGATTTTAAGTACCAAAGAAATATTCTTAGAGAAATGGGGTCTCATCGACATTAAGTGGAAAAAATTATATGGAATAACTCTTCTCTAATAAATGAATTTTGGTGTGCATGTGGACATACAGGAGAGACCATGCAAATAAAAAGGTGTTATGTTGAACTCATTTTTTACATAGTGATGAGTTATTTTTGCATGATTTTAAGATCTAGACGTAGAAAAATTCCAAAAAGTTAATTTCCACTTGTAATCAAATCCTTTAACATACTAAAGAATCATTATCCTAGCATTGGTATTCCTATAAACTATAAAATATTCTTAGCAGTGGAATTATTTCTACATAGAAGTCATAGATCACACTGAGTAATTTCTCCTATTATGTGGTCCTCATAGAACTCTATACAGTGTAGGATATAAATATTATATATAGATACTCAATGATAAGAGTGGATGAATTTTAAGTTTAAAAACATTTATCTTTAAACTTATAGAAACTTTGTTTAACAAAGTTAAACCAAGAACATTTAAAAAACCATCCACTATCTTAAACAAAGAGATCAGAAGGGCCTGAGGACTAAATAAAAAGATATTATAATGGAATAAGAACATAGGTATATATAAATAAGATTATTACTTAAAGAATATAGAATCATAAATCAGAGTTATTACAACAGAGAAATTGTAATCAAGTTACACTTTCTATTTATAACAAAATATGCATCAGAAAAAAAATAAATTGTAATTAAACAAGTAGTACAAGTGTAATTAAATGTTTTAACCAAAAGAGAAAGGTATCCAACAACCTTGGATAAAGGTCCCTTGATTTAAAATTTCAAGAAAGTTTGTCTTACCCACACTAGGGTAAGATCTCGATACGAAGATCTGAATCTGTCTTGATATTCCAGCAAGCCCTTGATCTGTAAGGTGATCATCACCTCTATATTTCATTAACTTGGAATCCCTCGATTAAGTAGGTAATTAGAATTTTTATTTTCCTTCATCTTGGAATCCCTCGATTATATACAATAATAATCAGAATCACACAAAGCAAAAAAATCTTGTTGAAAATTTAATTATTTGTAACATGTTATTCACAACCTATACTCTTCAAGGTATTCATATGAATCAAATCTGTAAGAGATATCAGAGGGAGTCAAATATACCAAAATTCCATAGTATTTATCACTTTAAATTGATTTTTAATTTATATGTTATATCTCCAATGGTCACATTATCATCCAATGGTCATATTTCCTAGAAATTTTGTTGGGACCTGTATTGGTGGCACTCATGTAACATTCATTTTGAAACAAGTTGTATGAAATCATTTTATATAAAAAACATTGAGTAACAATATCATGTAGTATATAAGAAACGTTATCATACAACGTATGTAATAAATATTAAGTAAATATGGTAATTGTAAGAATTATATACAACTAGTTTCTTAAGGTAAATCAGATTATGGAAATATAGAAAATCAGATTATGATTTCAGAGAGAATTAGAGTCTGATTTCATAGATAATCATAGTCTAATTTCATAAAAAATCAGAGTTAGATATCAGAGAGAATCAGATTTTGATTTTAAAGAGAATAAGTGTCTGATTTCAGAGAGAATCGAAGTATGAATTTATAGAGAATCAGATTCATATTTCTTGGGAAATAGGATTCATAATTCATTGATAATCAGATTCACAATTCTAGAGAAATCTTATTCACAATTCTGTGAGAATCAGATTAAAAATTCTGGGGAAATCATACTCACAATTCTATGAGAATTAGATTCACAATTTTAGAATGTTCTAAGATTTAGATAAGGATGTGATTTAATACAAAGTAATTTTTATTATGGAAAAGATGGTTAGTCTTGGATTAGGAAATCATTAAGTAATACATTGAAGACCACAATTATGGTTTAACATGTTATAATATATAAATATCCGTAGATAAATACAAAAAATCATTAATAAAATGTGTTTGTGATTTTCAAAACATAAAGGAATGGAAAAATCCTAAAGAAACATATTGAATTAACAGTATCCCCCTTTTTGGAAAGCACCAACAACATTTCATAAAAGAATTTTAAGGCACAATATTTTCCTTTATGAACTTAGAAGAAATATTTGTCTCTCTTTTTTATAACTTATAATGAATATGAATAACTCCACCTTAGGTTATGAAATTATCTAGGGATATTATTCTTGTCTTTGAGTATATCGGTATTACATAATGACATAAATCCTTCTTTAATAAAGTGCGTTAAGAAATATCCCCCTTTCATAGACATCCTCCCCCTTATATTAATATTATTTTTTGAGCATTATTTATTCCCCTTTGTGATTTTCAAAAAATGAATTCAGGGAAAAATTGAACCTAGAAAGTTAGCAAACATAAAATATGAAACAATTTTATAACAAAATTTTCTTTAAGATATCAAAGTATAACAAAATTTTTGTTACAAAAAACGATTGGGAAAAAAATTATTCATCTTTCTTCTTTTTCAGCAAAAAAAGTTTTCATCATAGCTTTAAACTTCTTCAACACCTTGTGATATTTTTAGAACTCAGAAAGTGAAAAATCTGGGTCCTGATTATTCTTTTCATGATCTTTTATCCTATCTTCCTAACACTAAATCACTTCCACCTATGTTATAACTTTCTCAACCAACATAACCATGATTTCATTATATTTTTTAGATTTAAAGCAATGGAGTTCTATTTTCCATTTAGATCCCAATTTTCTTATTGGTAGACAGCTTTCTCTTCCTACAGTTTCTCTGATAAACTTTTTAAGAGATTTTATTTGTTTTTCATTAGATTTATCAAAGGAATTCTTTACTGAATCATAAAAATCATCAAAGACCTTAAGATAATCTGAAAAAGTTTTTTTCCATCTAGTTATCTCTATACATGATTTTATATGAGCCTAACAACTTTTTAATATGGTCCTGAAATCAATTAAGAGTTTAATAAATTTTTCCCTAAGATGTTTTTTAGATTACATCTTTTAATTAATTTTATCATGAATCCTCTAAAATCTAGATTCTATACTTTGAAAGAATGGAATAGTGTTTACAAGATTCTCCAGGGACTGAACCACAAAATCCTCACCTATTAAAGAGGAATATTCTGAAATAGAATCTTTTCATTGTGTGATAACATCAATTTTATCATCATCATTCTTCCTAGATGTTCCATAAACATCTTTATTTGTTTTTTCAAAAATATATTTCTAAGGAACAGAAATATCCACTTGATTTCCTTTCACTTACTTTAGATATTTTCTTCTCAGTTTTTTGAGTTTCATACTCTCCATCAAAAACATGATCTATTCTATCATCATCATAAACTTATTTATCATCTTATTTTTCAAAAATATCATTAGATTTGCCTTCAAAATTTTGTATAATATCATTATTATAACTTTCACCATTAGAGCTGATTTTATTTACATATTCCTCAGCAAAAATATCTTTCTATAAAGACTACCCTTATGAGACTATATTAGGGGAGAAATCTTGTGAGGTTCTTACTGACAACATTCTGGATTGACATTCCTTCTCATCTTCTTCAACAATATAGATTTCATTTTCACTTTTCTATTCTTCATTGGTTTCTACTTCTTTTTGGTATTTTTCTTCAACTATATGGGTTGGAACTAAAATAGATCTCTTTACCTAATTTAGTGCTGGAGTTACAACTATTACAGGGGTTGGTTGGAAGAGGTGGTTCCAAAAAGAATGATTCTGAAACTTCTACTTGTTCATAGGATTTTTTTGTATCTCTATATAGAGCTTGAATAATCTTAGCATCCAACATTTTGTTATTCATCTTATTCTCTTTTTATTGTTTCTCAAGATCTTCAGCAGTTTGAATTTTTAAGGCATTATCCTCGGATGGATCTATTCCAAAAATAGGGTATTCTTCTTTTCTTTTTCACTTATGTTCTTTCCCCTAAGAAAATACTTCATCTAAGAATGTTTTCGATTTCTTAGGATTATTAAGTACAAATAAAAGTTCGGAGGATTGATATGGTTTATGGGGTTATACTACTTGGCCTTTCATTTTCTTTGGTTCAGACTTAAAGCTCTCTCCAACTTGGTATGCGATTTCAGAATGGTAAAAAACTCAAATGACTTATTAGAGAATCCAAAAATCATCTTCTTGAGGGTTTCATCACTAAATAACATGATTCTTAATGTCTTAGGATTCCAATAGTAAAGAACTTTGTAAGTTTCTATGAAGATTAAAATGATCACGACAATATTTATGGATACATTAAAATTCGAGATTTGAAAATTCCATTCTTTAAGTTGTTTATTATGAGGAATATATACTTCTTCATGTTAAGATTTATTACATTAAATAGAAAATCATTCATTATGTTGTCTGATGTCTTTAGGGTGTCCTTGTCCCCCTTTCTCAGAATGAGTATTACTTTTATTCAAAGGGATATTATCATGTTGTTTGCTAAGAGATTTGATATTTTAGGTTTCTTTACTCCCTAACATCCTAGGAATTTTATTTCCTTAACCTTGTCAAATTAACCTCCTCTATCAGAAAAACTGTGTGAAAAAAGTATTCCTCTCCATCATAAGGTATCTCAAGAACACATGAGGCTTTCTTATAAGATAAAGACTAGGTTCTTCCATAACTCTTGAACTGAAAAATATCTTTTCCTCCTTTTTCAAAAAACTGAACTGTATAAAAAATTCTATTATAATATCTTCATAGACTAGATCTTTATTCCTTTCCTTCAATATAGAAATAATTTCACATTCATTGAGTTTGATAATATTTTTTATGAGAGAATCATACACGGGAATGAAATTCTGATCTACTAACCTTTATCTAAAGATTATCCAGTCTTTGAGTTCCTTATGTGAAGGGATCAAAGTTTGAGGAGAAATTTCTAGAGACATTCTGAGCTTGAAGGGAGGATGAATGAATCAGATTGACAGATTTTAAGGGCACTAGATCTTGGGTGTAAAATATGTGGACACAGATGTGAGACGCGAACTGGTTGACTCTTTATATAGGTTTTGCTGTGACAGATCAACTTCCCGGGTCAATCCAATGGTTGATATTATCTGAATATGATCTAACAGATAATATTAATGTTGTAGATGGATTTATAGATTCCAGTAATTTGATGTTTAAGGGAATTAATTATATTAATGTGAAGATGAATCCAATAAAACATTCTTAAAATAAGATTGAAATACCTATAAATATAAATGTAATTAAAATAATATGAGTAAGAAAACGTACCTTCTAGAGTTCTTAGAATGGTTTTTCCTTATTTATTAGGTTCCTATTAGAAAACATAGGTTATTAAAAGTTTTATTAGTGAAAGGATTTTTTTTTCAAAAACATTTAGGTTATGAAAAATTTATTAGGTTCTAGAAACAAATCTTCAAAACAAAGGTACCCACACTATGAAAAGGATCATCCTAATGTCAGGAGATGGTTTTAAAAAAAATGGAAATGAATGATTACCTTATAGTTATCATTCCAAAAAAATTAATGTATTGAAATCTATTTGATGGTAATGGTTTTGTAAAAATATCTGCAAGTTGTTATTGCATTCTAATGAATTGAAAATGATATCTCCTTTAAGTGTGTGATCCTGAAGAATGTGATGTCTACTGTCTATGTGCATTGCATGAGAGTGATGTATAAGGTATTTTCATAAAGATATTACACAAGTGTTATCACATAGTATCTGATTTTTATTAAAACTCATGCCAGTATCCGTGAGTATGTGTTTCATCCACAATATGTGAGCACAAAAACATCTAACTGCTACATATTCAGCTTCTTTAGTGGAAATTTTACCTGAATTTAGTTTCTTTCATGAACAAGAAACTAATGAATCTTTTAAGAAATGAAAAGTTCTAGTTGTAATTTTCCTTTACATTCTACAACCACCAAAGTCAGCATCTGAAAAACTTTTTAAAACAAATTAATTTTGATAAGAATAGAAAAGTCATAATTCCATTGTTCACTTTAAGTGTCAAGAAATTCCTTTCACATCTTTTAAATGGGATTATTTTGTATTAGAATGATATATTAGACATAAACATACTAAAAACATTAATTCTATATGACTAGATATTAAGTATAGTATACTTCCTATCGTACCACTAGAAGAAGTTTAATCTACTTGTTTCCAAGTTTCATTAAGATCAAGAGTGGTTGAGGTACTTATTAGAGTACTTATACTTTTAGTGTTGTCATATCCATACTTTTTAAGAAGATATTCAATATAAATATATTAATTTATATAGATTCCTTCTAGTTTTTGAGAAAATTAAAAACCAAGGAAAAATGTTAACTCACTCATCATACTCATTTCAAAATCATATTTGATAAGATTCACAAATGAATCAGTTAAGGATTGATGACTTGATTTGAATATAATATCCTAAACCTAAATTTAGATGATTAAAGAATTTTTATTTTCATTATTTATAAAAATAGTTGGATCAAAAATTCCCTTGACATAATTTTTTTCTAACAAAAATCCTATAAGTCTATCATATCTGACTCAAGGGGCATGATTAAGACCACATAAAGTCTTTTTATGTTTAAAAACATGTTCTGGATGTTTTATGGCTTAAAAACATGATTTTTTTCAACATAAACATCCCCTTGAACATATCTGTTAAGGAAAAAACACTTCACATCCATTTGAATAATTTTAAATTTAATGCATTTTATAAAGCCTAATAGAATTTGAATAGATTCATGTCTAGATACTGGATCATAGGTTTTTCATCGTATAGTCCTTCTTATTGATTACAGTATTTTACAAATAATCTTGATTTATTTCTTAATATGATTCCATTTTCATCCCATTTATTTCTAAAGACCCACTTTACACCAATTACATAAGTTTCTTTGGGTCTTTCAACCAAGTCCCAGACTTTGTCCCTTTCAAATTCATTTAGTTAATCCTGCATAGCTTTAATCCAATAATCATCACCCAAATCTTCTTCAGAACATTAAGGTTATAATTAGGAAGTAAATGCTAGATGATTTAATTCATTTCTTAAAGAACTTCTAGTCTTTATGGGTTAATGTAAATCACCAATGATACTATCATTGGGATGATTATTTAGAAACAACTAACTTGGGTTTTGCAAAACTTTTTCATCAATATAGGGTAGAAAATCTTCTAGAGTGAATACTTTAGAAATATTTTTCTTGATTATTCTCTTGAATTGAAAAATATTCCATCAAAGGTTGATAATAAATTTTTTAAAACACATCTGATGATATAGGTTGAGGTAGTTTAAAATAGATGGGATCTGTTTTATGAAAATTAACATGTACTATTTCCTCAACAGTATAATAATTTTTATTAAAAACTCTATAAGATTTAGAATCTGTAGAGTAAGATAAGAAGATTCCTTCATCAGATTTGAGTGAGAATTTGTGTAAATTATCTTTTGTATTCATAATGGATACTTTTCATCCAAATACTATAAAGTATGAAACTTTTGGTTTTTAGCCTATCCAAAACTCATAAGGTTTTTTATTAAGAAATGGTCATATTAAATCTAAATTTATAATATAGCAAGTAGTACTAAAAAATTCAACCCAAACTTTCTTAGCAATAGAGTATTCACTAAACATTTTTTCTTGTTATTTATTGAATAATTCGGTTTCTTCTTTTAAAAACACTATTTTTCTATGGTGTTCTCAGGGATGATAAGTTTTGAGTAATGCCTTTCTTACTACAAAAAGTCTCAAAATATGAATTTTCAAATTCTCCTATATGATCACTATGAATATTTATCAATGGAAGTTTTTTCTCATTTTTAACTTTGGATGAAAAGGATTTAAAATGAGAAAGGCTTCAAATTTCTTTTCTAGAAAATCATCCCATGTAAATCTACTATAATCATAAACTAAAAAAATACATAGTATTTTTCTCAAATACTTCTAGTTTTTGTTAGACTAAAAATATCCATATGCACTAGATGTAATGAATCATAAGTTGGGAATTAACTTATTTACATAAAGCTATAAATATGATTCTTTCATATTGACAAATATTACAAACTTTTGAAGAATCAAATATAAGATCTAGTAGATCCTTAACAAGTCTTTTCTTAGATAGTTTATGTGAGTTCATGAGGTTACAATGTCCAAGTATTCTATGCCATAACCAATATTTGTCTTCCATTTCTCTTATGCAAGGTAAGCATTGGCTTCTATGGTCTTCTATGTTATGTGTATAAACATTCTCATGCTGATGGGTAAAGAGAATGAGCTCATCCTTTAAATTATGTACTAAAAATTTATCATTCCAAAAATTCACAACATAACCATCATCACATAATTGCCTTATTCTTATAAGGTTTTGCTTAAGACCTTTAAGAAATAAAACATTTGAAATTAAGGTTTTTCTAAAAATAACAATGTTACGTATACCAAGAATTTCTCCCTAATAATTATCTCCAAAAGTGAACCTCCCACCTTTCATCTTAATGATGTTTTCAAATAATTTTTTTACCAGTCAAGTGTTGGGAACATCCACTATCAATTTACCTTGTATTATTTTTGGAACTTCCTTTATTATCCTGAAAATGAAATAGTTAGGCATTCATAATACAAACTTTCTTGGATTAATGAATTTTAGAATATAAAATATTCGGTATCCACATTTTCTCCAAAAAATGAGCTTTTTGAAAACCTAAGGATTTTAATTTTTTAATGAACAAATTTTCTCCCAATGTTCACTACTATGACACTTAGTGAAAAAGTGGAACTTGTTACTAAAAATTGGTTTTAAACAATAATTACCAAATCTAGAACTATTACTTAGAAAAAAAAGTGGTGAATACATTTTATCAAAACCTTAATTTCCATTAGTAAATTTTGGAAAAAAATATTTAAGGAAAATAAGTCAGATTTTAGTCTAATGACTAAATTATTAATCTCATAGTCATTAGTCATTGAATTTGAGTTTGTCTTAAAAACATTTCTTAGCAATAACCTTTTCAAGATACTTAGAATTTTTATCCTTTTAATAATTAAATTCCTCAAGATTTTTTGAAATAGAAACAATTTAAAAAGATTTTTCATCAAGATCTTTTCAAAAAAATCTAATACTTATTTTGTTAAAATATTGATTCTAGAATTTTCCATATCTTGTTTCTTTTTAATATTACTATATTCATTCCCATGTAATTTAGAAGAACTAGAGACTTCTTCAAAAAAACGTAAATAATTATCATCTGATGAGGTAGAATTTTCATCAAAATAATCATAATTTTATTTATTAGGTTAATTTTCACTTAATGATATATTGGTTAAAGATTTTGCAGTGTGTACCTTGGCCAAAAGGAACATATTCTCTGTAGAAATTCAGGCAATAAGACCAATATTATTTTTTCCAAAAGATTCATCATATGAGTCTCCACAAATTTCACTACAAGTGTCATTTTCATTCAAAACCTTATTTCCCTTTGACTTACAGTATCTTCTCTGATTCCTTTTAGAGTTTATGTCTTTCTTGTTCTTTATTTACATATTAGGACAATCTGGTCTGATGTTTTTAGATTTCTTAGATTCATAACTTGTATCTTATTAATCTTTCATATCCTTCCTATAATTATTCTTATATTGGTAATGAAAATTATTCTTTTAAAAAATATTTTTCATCCTTCAGGCAATATTTGTTAGCTCATTCTCTAACTGTTCATATTCACTTGAGTCTGATTGAATAACAACTTTCTTTGACTTTGTTGTCTAAGAAATTTTCTCAGGAGTCTTGGAATTCATATGATTCTATGTAGTAGTAAAATCAACACTCTCATTCTTATTATTAATATTATTTGCATATCTCTTCAATCTATTCTCATGTTGAAAGAGTGTGCCAAATAGCTCATCAAGATTATCTATTATAAATTTCCTAGACTCATCAATGGCTATTATTTTTTTATTCCCTCTCACTCAGTATGATATCAATAACATTTTCAACAATAATTTCATCATCTAAGAATTTTTATCCCATTAATTGTAAACTATTTACAATATTCATGAATATTTTTGAACTTTAACAATTGTTTTTCCATAAGGAAAAATAAATCCATGATAATCATCTCTATGAATAGATCTTATGGTTTCTATAGCTTTTGAAGTATCAAAATGTTTAACTTTTGGTTTCTTCTAAATAAAATTTGTTGTTTCACATAAATATATTTGATTGTATATATTTATGTTCATCAAACACAACAAATTCTTTTTTTACATTATAGTTATGCAAATATTTTTGATTTTCTTAATTGGTAAAAGTTCTAACTTCCTTATCTAGGATCTTATAATCACCAGTAAGCATAATAATGTTTTCAACTCTAGTGTTAATAATAATGGTCTTCATTCAATATCTTCAGTACTCATAATCATTACCATAAAAAATTGGAGGTCTTGTTGGATTTATATTTTCAATAGATTCAATATTGATTCCTAACATATTAGAAAACAAATAAATTTCCACTCCACACGTTAGCATACTATGTATTTACAAAAAAGATATATAATCAACTTGTAGAAATAAACAAAGTGTAATAAAACTAATCAATGAAAAGTTTCCTTTGATACTAAGTATCAGTTTCTCAGAGAACTCCCCTAATAACAATTGTAGGATCAAAACATGATATATATATATATATATATATATATACTTAATGACAGGAGGCGGTGAATTATGAGTTTAAAAACATTCATTTTTATGCTTAATGAATCTTTGTTTAACAACGTTAAAAAATAACATTTACAAAACCCTCCACTATCTTTCACAAAGAGATCAAAAATGACCAAGGTCCAAATACAAAGATATTGTGATAAAATAAGCACACATGTATACTTAAGTAAGATTATTCATTAATTCATATAAAATCTTAAATCAAAGTTATTACAATAGAGAAAGTTACACTTTTTATTTATAAAAAAACTTGCAGTGGAATAAAAGAATATGTAATTAAAAAATTAGTATAAGTGTAATGAAATATTTTAACCCAAATAGAAGGGTATCCAAAATCCTTATATAATGTTCCCTTGATTTATACTTTCATGAAGGTCTGTATTACCCACACTTGGGTAATCCCTCAATACGAATATCCAAATCTATTTTGTTATCCCTACAACACCTATATTTTCAAGGTGATCAGCACCAATATCTTCCTTTAACTTGGAATCCCTTGATTAAGTAGGTAATCCGAAACTTTGTCTAATTTCAGCTTGGAATCCCTCAATTGTATACAACAACAATTAGAATCGCACAAGGAAAACAAATATTGTTGAAGATTTAAGTATGTGGAACAATTTATTCACAACATAAACTCTTCAAGGCTTCTCAAAAAGAAAATATGGAAGAGCACTTGCAGAGTGTTGATTATTCGAAATTTTTGATCATCGATCACATTCAATGATTGGGAATTTATAGAAGAGATATCCAACGATCACAATCTATGACAACGGTCATATTTCCCAAAAAAATTGAAGGGACCAATACTGGTGGAACTCATACAACAGTCATATTGTAACAAATTAGATGACATCATTTAATATAAAAATTATGAGAAAACATATCATCCAATATGTAAGGAATATTATCATATAAAGTGTGTAGGAAATGTTAAGAAAATACTGTAATTTAAAAAATATACAATCATTTTCTTAAGGTAAATCTGAATCTATAAATATAGATAATTAGATTTTGATTTCAGAGAGAATTAGAGTCTAATTTCATAGAGAATTTGTATATGATTTCATAATTAATTAAAGTCTAATTTCAAAGAGAATTAGAGTCTGATTTCAAAGAGAGTAAGAGTCTGATTTCCAAGAGAATCATAGTTTGATTTCAAAGATAATCGAAGTCTAATTTCCGGGGAAATCAGATTCAAAATTATGTGAGAATCAGATTCACAATTAGGGGGAAATCATATTAAAAATTTTGTAATAATCAGATTCAAAATTCTTGGGAAATTTGATTTAAAATTTTGTGAGAATCAGATCCATATTTCTGAAATGGTTCGAGATATATACGTGGATTTGATTTAATAGAAAATAATGTTTCATAAGGAAAATATGGTTAGTCTTTTCTTAGGAAATAATTAGGTAATACATTGATGACCATGGTTAAGGTTTAACATGTTTTAGAATATAATCTTCCCTAGAAAAAATAAAAAATATTATTATGAAAATGTGTTTGTGATTTTCAAAACACAATGGAATGGAAATTTCATAAGGAAACTTATTGACTTAATAGGAAGTTTGTCTAAATTTCTATGCATGATTTCATACATTGTAGAATTTACATAAATTTACCTTTTTTCATCAGAACCATATAAATTTTATTATTTTTTATTACAGATATGATGGTTCATTATATGAGTCACCTATCTAGTTAAATGACCACAAATTAAAGGAGATCCTTCACTACTATGCATCCTAAGGTAGGTCCTCAATACCATATTATTCCTTACGAGGGGAACATGAAGAATCTTATTACCCAAATATTTGAATATTATCCATTTTCCAATAGTATACCTTTATAAAAATTGAGTTTTTAAGATGATGCTCTGATCCCTCTAGTAAAATAAAATATTCCACCTACTAGGTTCAAACTGTCATCAAATTGCGTTCATTTGAAAATTTATGTTGTGGGGCACGTTATGTTCAAATCGAGTCATGGAAATTCAATTATTTTGAATGGTATGATATAGACTCAAAATAACTAGGTCATTCATGACATATCCTTACAATCCATTATTCATGACAACTTATCAATTTTTGACCTTTCTTATGCTGATTATAGGGGGTGGAGCTCAATGGGGAAGTTTTAATCTAGTGGGATCTACTCTGATCAATGGGATTTTGAATTTTTGTTGTATAAAAATTTCATATAATTATCTAAATGGTTGGTTAATTTTATTTTATACCTTGTGTCTTGGATTTCCAAATTCATAATGTAGTGCCTAGAGAGGATCTCACTCAAACCGGTCAGTCGTTTGTGTTCAAGTACCCACACATTTCACCTATGACCTAGAGAAGTTGGGATGAATATGTGGTATATATACCAATTGGGGGGAATCTTTATCTTTTAAAATATGTGTGATCAGTTTTTTTAGGCAGCTAACATGTGGGTGAATTCTAATAGTATTCATTCACTATAAAGAGATTTATTGTTTTTGGAAGAGAAGTCATTGGGACATCCCCTTCACATCTATTCAATTATCTTGTTTATTGTTTCGATATAAATCTTTCTCTTGTCTTGAAGTCATAGGATAAAAGTATTACATACAATGACTTTTCAAAACAAACAATTATGATATGTTATAGGTTCATACTAGGATACCATCAAGGGTGGTCAACACACTACTTGGGGTCACCAGATCTAACCAGATATAACATCTAATTATGGGTTCGTAGTATACTTCTCCCTGTTTTTGAGTGGATAGATCTTACAATACCATTATTCTTCATTTGGTTTAAGGGTTAAAACATTGATTATTGAGGCCACTTTATCATAGGGACATCTCATAATCCTATTTTAACCCACTCTTCCTATGATATAAATTTTGTTGGGTAATATAAAGTAGGAAAGGTCTCCTCTTCATCTCTATAGTTCATTCCAATTTATATATGGATAAATAGTGTAACATTATCAATGTATGGACGTTATTATATAGTAAAAATACCTCATACTATTTTTCAACCAAAACTAGTCAACATTTATATTGTCCACCCAATCTCCATAGGCATCGATGGAACTATGATATTCCTAGGGATCCCCTAAATTTTTTTATTCCCTTGTTTTAACAATCTGGAGTGTGAATGGAAAGTTGTGGGGGTCCTAGGAATAATGTTCTTTCATTTTATTATTATAATATAGGATTATAAAAACTAAAATTAAAAGAGCGACCATTTGTGAACCATACACCACTTTTGTTTTAGAATGAAAATTTAGATCCCTAAAATAGGACACACACTTAACTCTCATGATGGTTAAGAGGGAATACCATCCATCCATCCTATGTCAAATATGGTTGATGTTAACTCATGTGGATTCTTTTATGAAAAACATGTTTCCTTTAACAAATTCTCAAACCAAAATGTCACGAGTTAATGTCAAAACATGGGTGGAATACCATCTGGATGGAACGTTTGGGAAACAAGTCTAATAAGTGAATAATCTATAATATTTTCCAATATCCACACATATCATGATTTAGGAACTAGGGTCTATCACATAAAATCATATGTCTAAATTCTCTAATCGTACTCTGGGGTTTTCATCTCCATGTTACCCTCATATTATCAATGGTACAATCCTAATATTTTTTTTTCAAAACTATGTATTTACTCACTAATGTTATTCCTAGGGAAAATGAATTGGGTGTTTAATCAGTAGATGATGGTCTTACCAAATCATTCCCAAATATTAAACGAGAAGTTTTGATGGAGGCCTTTAATGCAACAAAATCAAAAATCTGATTAAGACCATCTATAATGAACATGTTTTCCATTATATGCCTATAGTATTATGTTGATAGTGTCTACATCCTAATGATACTATTAGAAATTAGGTCATGCAAAACAATTCCTATCGTGATGTTTTCACTATCAACATGGATACCCTCTAATGAAGATTTCCAATAATGTAGACATTATTTGTTAAATCTTCCTCTGAATGGGAAAAAGTGGGTTTTAAAACCAACATCGCAATATCCTTATCCACTATGTTATTACTTCTAGAGAGTGTTTGGAAGCCTGTCAATTTAATCTAATTCAATTTAATGTTTCCAATAATAATTCATATTCTCTGATAAAGTTTTCTATGGAATTACATTATTTGTTTCCTGAGGAAGGTAAACATGATGATTGGATTTTTTATGGACTGATGATTTAGAAGAATATTTTAGTCATCTAGACTGAGTATAATCATAGATTTATTTATCTAGCACTATGATGGAATCCAAAATATAAATAATCTTGGATCTTTATGCTCATGTTATATAGACACACCCATTGTATGGAGAAAAATCTTGTTAGGGATCCAATCTTCAAAATTCCCTCAATACTTTCCATTAGCTGCTAATCAATTTGTTAAAAAATAAGCCAAGATTTATTTTATCTATTTTATTTGTTTCCCTTCACACCAAGTTTACAGGAGATGCTCTAGGGTATGTAATCTCTTTTGTTGTCTTTTTTTATACATAAATAAAGTATTAGTTTATTTCAGTTATGTTTATACCATCTATTTTGGATCATCATATTATAACAACTTTCAATGGTTTGAAACATGACTTTATGATATTCAATATCATATATGAATTAAATAACAACATTGGTGGTAATATTCAATACCGTATTTAGAATAATTTTTTCTTATTATTAAAGCAATGATTAATGATGGGTTTTGTTATAGTAACTATCACCATAACACTAGAGTTTGTAGTTTGAAAGAATCATTTTTGAAGAAATATGTTTTTCATATAAAATAAAATGTCTATAATGGATGTATATAACACACTAATATTTTCCTTGGTTATGGGGGATAATGAACATACTTGAATTTTGTTGTGACCTTCGGGTTAATCGAATAAGTATTTCATCATTTTTTCCTATAAAATCTTCTTCCTAGTCATGATAAAATGAGGGAATAGATGACGTGGATGTTTAAAACATCATTTGGGTGGGGAGAAGAAACATTATTAATTACTATATTGGGGTTATCAGATATGAGCTAGTGAAATGGGAGAATTACATGAGGAATGTAGACATACAATGTTCGAAATGTAGATTCCATTATGATGATTTTAGGGTGTGCGGAGACAAGAGGGAATTATCATGAGGTAGAAGATGCATTTTTTTTTGTAAACATTAGATAAACACATTATGTATAGAAAAATTATACATATTATGCATATTCTAAATAACGGTGTCCTTTGAATTAAGTTACTATTATTTCTGATATCTTATGACGGTTTATCAAGATCTGTGTTTTATGAAACTATGCTGTGTGATTTATGGAAGAAGTAATTCTAAAAAAATTATGGGATCATTTAGACTCAATTCCACCATGATGGGGTATCTCTTCTCCCATCGGCATATTGATGTCATATTTTTAATTTCTTTTATGTGGATTCTCTTATATAGATCATTACTAAATTCAAAGGATAATGTGAATTTTATTTTCCCATTCATTGAAATAGGATGTGGGATCCAAGGATCATTGCATATCTTGTTTGAGAGATATTCAATCCATATATTTCATTATGTAAATTCCATTCACATCTCTAACACATTTGTAAAATGGGGTAATAAAAATGATTGAGTTCACTCTATGTAGTTTAAGGTCTGGCATGATGGACTGATCACTTATTTGAAAAATGGAATGGATTAATTATAAAAATTTTAATAATAAAATAAAATATCATTGATTACAATATTCCTTCTAGATGTGAGAAAAAAGATAAAATTGTAGGATTCCTCTAGTTGTTGGTCCAAATTATGGGAAATCATTTTTGAGAGCCAAATTGAGTATAATATGCATAGTCAAAAAATTTGTGCATAATATTTAGATTCTATTATCATTGATAGCCATGGATGTTTTTTAATGATCCGAATTTCATGATATATAGAGTGTGGGTTGTTAAAATAAGGCATCTATATGATATAATGAAGTAATTTAAATCTAGTTTAGTTGTGGATGAAAAATTTCCTACATTGATCTAATTCATATATAAGGAATGAGGATTTTTTTTTTAAATTTCAAGTTTGTAACAAAATGTATCCATGTTTGAATTTCTTGAATGGTTGGTTAATTGTGTAGCAGGGTTCTTAAATATTGTGGCTAGGATAGGTTTTATGATCTAGGAATCACTACATATCTCATCCAACGAACAACCAAGATACATGTAGTTCTAAGATAGGTCCCTCTCAAAAATCATGTTCTTTTATGGGGAGAGGTAATTTTATTTATATATAGTGTTAGTGGATGATAAAGGATATATGATATGGGTGTCACTACATATCTCATCATAGTGAGAATCAAAAAACATGTAGCTATGAGAAGAAAACTAGCATAGTAATGGACCGACATTGAAAGTAGAATGGACCTTTTAGTGAGGTCCAAACTATAAAATCATTATATATCATGGTATAGGAAATTTAACCTTGTAGTTTAACATCATATAAATAGGATTTTAAAAGAACAATATAACTTTTAATGGGGAGGATAATGTTTCATGCAGTTTAACATCTTATTAAATTTTTGTATGATTGTTGTAATTTAATATCATGTATTCTTGAAATAGATTGGTTGGTTATACAGTCTATAAATGAAGGTAAGGGAGAAAACATTATTTTAATTGAGATTCCAAATGTGAGTATTCATGATCTCATAGGTATTTACACTTACTTTAATTTCACAATGCTTGTAATAATGGGTGACAAGAGTTTCAGGTCATGTAGCTTCGATTATTGATAAGCAAAAATTACTAAACAATGATCTTACTAGAAAAAATGTCCATTTATTATCTAGATTGAGGTGAAGAGTGTTATACAATGATCAAGCGGTTCATGGATTTGAGGAAATGAAATATTATTATATAAATAATAAATAATATTGGTCCATATTTCAAAATGGGTTTTGGTTAAGATGTTTTCAAACCATTTAAAGACAAGGGGTATTCTTCTGAGAGTGAATATGCCTCTGGTAGATAGGCCACAATGATGACACACATCATGAAGATCAATGTTGTAAAAAGTATACATAGTAAAAAACATGTGTCCCTCAGAGTGAGATTAACTTATCACTAATATTCATTGATGTTTATCATTGATCAATGTTTTGTGATTCATAGAGTTTTATTTGTGTAATGAAGATGCAAGGATATAAAGTAAGGCTTTAAATAAGAATTTGTCATGAAGGAGTGGAACATAACCAAAATATATCTATCACTTGTGGAGAAAACATAGAGGATTTTTTTCTCATGGATCAGTCAACGATATAGAATTCATTCATCATTATATATATCATTGGTATTTAAAAATATCCATCAAAAATTTAATTAATAGAAAGAACACATTCATATCTCTAACTTATATTATGAGAGAGGAATTTTGTCATCATTTTTCTACTGCAAAAAAAATTAGGATCCTATTTTACTATATATCTCCTTGGAAATATAATCAATCCTTATATAGTTATAATATGGTTCCTTATACAAATAAGGAACATTTGAAAAGGATGAAACCACATTTACGAGAGGACATAGTAAAAAACATTACATCATCAAAGATGGACCAATCATAACCTTCACTCATGGAAATTATTATTTATAAAAGTTTCAATAATCCGCAAAATTATAAAATCTCACTCAAGTCATTCATAATGTGATAATTAATGGAATATTGGAGGATAATTCAAATTATAGAATGAATAACAATCAATGATTTTATGTGGCACTCAAAATCTGGTTTATTGTGCCATGGGGGAAATTATGTCTGATAAAAAATACTCTAGAAAATTCTAGATGTGATGTGGATATTTTCTAACCCATTATCTCAGGGATTGCAGATTTGAGAATATGTTATGGAAAATGAATGTAAATAATGACTATGGACTAGTTCTAAAAAACTAGTTTCAGTTATAATGTAGTAATGGAAAATGGAGATAAGAGAATTCCATCCTAATAATGATGATCCCACTGTTTGATGTGACACATTGTGGGAATACTTTATGTAAAGATGTATGGGGAATAAAATTCAGAGTCCAAATAATAGATTCATTGATATTCATATTCTATTATTACATATATTCGTGGATGTTTTTCAATGATCTAACATTCCTATTACAAGGAGATTTATCTGTTAGAGGGATATGTTTGAGTATGAAGAGATAATTTTGACTATAATTTACCATTAATGGGTGGAATATTCATTTCATAAACTTGGAAGGAAACATTTTATCTCAACTATATGTTTATGATTGAGGAAACATGGGTTAGAATCTCCTACAGAGTTATGGATTATATACATGACATTGGGAATTTTTATCATGCTGAAACTAAACTAGGATTTAGGATTTAGTCATCACTATGTATCTTCTTAGAGAGATCACAATGTATTACATAGTTCTAACAGAAAATTTTCTATGTGGTGAGTGATTGAGAATAGAGGAATAGATCTTCTCAATAAAGGACCCCAACAATGCATAGTTTTATGTAATTCAAAAAGGGTATGATCCATGTTGTTTATCATCATAAAAAAAGGATAGAAAACACATATTTTAATTTCACATTGTGAAATGATGTATCATAGATGTTAAAGTATTAGTATATGTGTGTTTTCCAACATTTTAAAATCATGTGTCTAAGATGTATGATTTTTCATTCATTTTTAGTCCCTTAAGAAAGGACCGAAAAGTGTACATGAATTAACTTTTTTAGATAATGATAACTAATTATATGTGAATGAGTGTTGTGGAGGCTAGTTGTTAGAATAGAAAATCACATCATAGTTTGTAATTTTAAGCTAGTCCCAGGAGAAAAGTATTGGGCATGTCTTCATATTTTATTAGTGTGATAATCAATCCAAAAATAGTTCTAATAGAAGAATGTTCCGCAAACTAATAAAGTTATTATGTAGGGATAGTGGTATTTATTTAAAAATGAGTATAATAATGAAATAAAACCCCATGCTATACTATCCCATGTATATTAGGCTTATATATAGTGGTTGGGGAAATTTTTTTATAGTTTGGTGTGGGTTGAATAATCCAAGCCCCACTACATACATCATCAAAGTGTGAATATAGAAACATATATATCTATGTTATAGGTGTGATATTGTACCAACACTAGTAATTATGGTTCCTTTATATGTGTGTGATAAAGACCCCAATGAAATTTAAATTCATGTATTGAGGACCATTGTACCTAAATCACATGAAATATTTCATGACAAATCATGCACTTATGGGGGCCTAATATTCTCACCAGTCATGGTAATCATTGAATATTTAAAATTGGGGTAGAACCTATAGATGACAAAAGGTCCCTCCACATTTTGGTTCACGATTCAAATGTTTCTTCCTTGGTACTATTGGGGTCTTGAGATCCAAAAAAAATTATATATATAGGACTGAATATATATGAAATTTCTTGTCAAAATATGGTGCAATTTTATTTTGATGGACCTATAAATGATGAATGGTATGTATCATTTTCACATCAAGGTGTTCGAATTTCTCTATCTTCATTTCAGATATCATTTTGTGGATAGAATATAGAAAATTTTAATTCTATGAAAAGGCATTTAGGACTCTATGGGAAGGAGTAATTATATCATATATACCAAGAAATAAAAGGATTAATTTATGGTGATATGAGTTTTTGTATGTTAAGTAGTCAAAACCTGAATAAATTTATCGATCCCATAAATGTTGTTTTAGCCACAAATTTCTATAGTATATTTGACAGGGTTTTATTAAAAATACACTATAGATATATTCATTAAGTCAAGGTATTGGGTTTAATGGTTATACTCAATAATTTACTCATGGTACAATATTTCAATTCCGATGAATAGAAATTAGTTCTCTTTTACTTTAGTATTGTGTGAGGGGAACCAAACCAAGTGATGATGTTTTGATTTCATGAAATTTATGATTGTATTTTTTCCAAACTCCATGTTTGGTATTGCCTTAAACTATTTAGAAAATAATTATATGGTAGTATATATGTAATGAAACTTATTAGATAGATATGGAGGGTATATCCCCACAACATCCATTCCCCATATGGAAAAAACCATCTGTATTTCATAGTACGTAATGATTTTGGTGGTTGATGGATGATGTTAACATGAACATGATAAGAATGAAACATTTTAGTGAACTCCATGAAATCATGAATCATTAATGGTCATAAATATCCAAGCCATGTGATTTTGTGAGAAATTATCAATCCTGACTAATGGATACCACATATACCAATATTGAATTCTTCCAAAATGAAAATACTCTCATATACATAAACAAATATGATATGGATTCCATAAATTATTTTTAGAATAATTTTTAGTGATTCTAGACATCATTAAGAGTAATGTTTATTATTGATCAATAGATTTTATATATCCCAGATTTGTGTAATTGAGGAGCTCTATTTTGGAGGTAGTATGACATGGAATTCATGCACCCTTTGTAGGATTACCAAGTTTGGGGATAGAATTTAACTCATTGATTTATTCAATTCTTCTTCAAAGAATTGGTGATATAATTCCAAACTGTGAAATACTTATAAATATTTTATCTTAGTATGGATAAGACAATTTTGAATCCACATTTGATAATGACTCTGTCGAGTGATTGTTTTAACCATAGGACGTGAGTTAATGTTGGATCTAAGGGTAATTATTCCATCAAACCTCATTCATAGTAAATGAAGAAGATAAAATATTATTTTTTAATCGAATAATCAACATTGATCTGCATGATTACCAAGACTAAATCAAATTTCATCTTTAAGTGGGTCATTGGTATTTACATGGCTAGTTTTATGCCATCAATGAGGGCCTGGTATCTTGCCACATTATTGGTGCATCCTTATGGAAAAATAAGTAATATGGTATAAAATCCTTTATAGGAGAGATAATAATGACTCTCAACCCATCATTTTTAAAATCAGGGACTTCTATTCTATTTTCTATTAGTATATTAGATGCACCATCAAAATATATCTCTTAAATATGGGGGTCACATTGAATTTTTAATATCTCTTCATTGGGTAATTATTTTAATTTCATTTTTTATATAGAGGAATGTTATTTAAGGAAATATTTTAGTTCATTTCCTCCCATCACTTTATGCGGTATGAAAATAATATAAAACTATTATAATTAGACTACCCAAAATACAAAATTCCCAATCAACATATTAAAATTGATGATTTATTTGACTGGTTTTTCATGAGAGATCAAATGTGTATCATTATGATGGAGTTAGTATCTCATATTCTAAAATGAAAAACTTTGTGTGAGCAAATTCTTCTCAATCTCTACATATTGATTCCTAGTGTCAAGCATGGTTCTACTGAGATAATATTAATTATTAAAATAAATGGAATTATTATTTTCATGAGGAAGGAACCATGTGATTAGTCTTGGTCAATAAAAAAAATAATGGGTTATTTTACTTTGAAAAAATCCATTATAACTAGTGGACTCAATAAATACATCTAAAGAAAATCAAACTCTTCTTGGAAGTATTTAGACCACTGATAATTTACCCCCATTTAAATTATCTTAGTAAATGGAAAACACTTTCCTGAAATATTTATTATTGAATTTATAATATAGGTTATTCATCCATATATTATTATAAATTCTATAAACTTTTGAGTAGGTGAAATTTTAGGGGTTGACATAGTCCTCTCTTAATCAACATTGATGTCATGTTGGAATACTATGATAATGAAGAAATTTCCTTCAGGTTACACTGAAAGAAAATTTCATGTTGTTCATTTTTAGGTTATAAATTCATAGAATCTAAATAATGATCCCAGGATCAATGATATGATCATTGATCTACTGATATATTTTCAATAAATCATCAAAGTAGAATTCTATAGACTTTAAAAAAGGGTTCAAAAATATGGTGCATCGAATGTTAGTATATATCACTGCAATTATATAAACCAAAAGGATTCACTTTATAATATTATGTTCTTCTATGTAACCTAAATGTAGTGTCCTATTCATCATTATGGGACAAATTTTTATTTATTTATTATGAATATCCATCTATTAAGAAGACAATTTGATAGCCATCCATGGTGTCATTCAGGAGTTCTATGATCATAAATAGTAAATCATATTTTGGATAATACTCTTTGAGATCTCTAAAGTTGAAGAAAAACCTAATATTAAAATTATTATTTTTGACTATAATAATATTGGATAACTGATTTGGATGTTGTCATTCTTGAATGAAATTGGCCATGATGATTTTATAAACATTATCTTAGACTCTGGAATAATGATTTGGATGCATTCTTATGTATTCCTTTTTGCAACCATGATGATGATCTGGTAGTCCCAAATGGTGGGTATCTAAACCAAGTTTAAGGATTGAAATTTCTAAATAATTATATGTGAACACATCCTAGTGAGGAATTATAATGTAGGTGTATTCTTCTTGTTCATTAAGGGATGTGGTCGCACAAATCAGTTTGGGTTGCAGTTCTTCCCCAATAACCATATTTTTCTGACAGAGTTCATCTATTGTAGAAGAAATGACTTCATTGAATGCTAGAGTTTCTCCCATAATATTTTATTCATATATACCTTACGATTCATCTATTTCATATCTCTCAACTTTATATAGAGTATGTTATGATGGTTTATTTTAATGTATATGAGATGTATTTTCATCTCAACATTAGAAAGATGAGGTAGATGAATTTTCAATCCCCATGAATGGTAAAAAATCATCTTCTAACCAAAATGATGTTGTAGGGTAATTCCAGTGCTTTGGGGTAAAAATAAGGGAAATTTTATAGGGGGTGTCACTGTCGTGTTTGAGGTTAGAGAAATATCTGATATTGTTTGGCTCAGTTAAGGAAACTAATATCATTATAATTTATAGAAATACACAAATCATAACATGATCATTATATTTGGTAGATGGGAAATACATTTTCATCACCATGTTCCATAAATTGGTCATTTGGTTTCATTTTGAGACCTTTTAAAGAAGTAACATAAGGTACATCATCTGTCATAGGTCGTCTCCCCTCCCTTCAGAAAAATTATGTAACTATATATTGAGATTCACAAGACTCAAATGGATCTTATACACTATGAAATTCTCAGATCAGTCTATTGATAAATTTTTTGAGACATTGGTTGTAAGAGGAAGGGATAACCACATGATGATATAACAAAGGCCTTCCTAGATGGATGTTGAAAGCAGTATCTAACTAAATGACCAGAATTTTTGACTAAGATAAAAGTTCCATGAATTAAGTAATGAGTTTTATTTGGACAAGTGGATTTTTTTCACATTATTAATAACCCTAAAGGATCAAATGAGAAGGGGAAAAGTTATATTAATTTTAACATAGTTTATGAATTATTTGGACTAGAATGAGGCTGAATAATCAACCATTATTAATGATGTCATGTATAACAGAAAATATTATCTATCGATCATTTTAGACACAAACAAGGGTATTATGTTCCCTTATATTAAAACTTCATTTTCTTCATTTTTTAAATATAAAATCATGTTCCATTAATCAAGATCAATATCTTCATCATGACCATCAATAATGGTGGCCTTGGGATTAAATTCTTAAGGTCTCGGTAGGGACTCCCCAAGTGTTTCATAAATATCCTTTAATAAGTTGGGTGCATCTATAATTGACCATTTTTTTATAACTATGTTGAACTATTTTAAGATATGATATTTTTTAACCAAATTTATAGTGCTTCCCCATGGGAGGATAATCTATTGAATATTCATTAGGTACTGAAAATCCTGAAGTAGGTGGGTCAAGTATTTTAAAAGAAGATGAATGCACACCTGTCAATGGTGTGTTGGGATGACATGGTATTCCTTCTCATAGATATTCATTTGATGATTGAACCCTCTCCACATTATCTTCCAAAATGAACAGTTTTTGGCAACTCATAGATAATTTGGGTGAATTTACATGATCTTTTTGCATTAGATAATGGGACTTCCAGCATGTGTGTGTTTCATAAATAGCTCCAGTAGATACATAGACACAATATTGGTCGCATCCAGGATTGCACCATACTAGGATACCTTGTATCTTGCATCCTCCTACATTAGTTCCCAAATATTTTTCAATAAAATTAGATTCATAATCATACTCATCTTTATAAAAAAGGGTCCATTAAAGGAATGACATTACTAGAACTAAATATCAATTCTTCATCTAATGAGGATTCATTTTATTGCACTTGTTCCCATGGTAACATTTGATGGGATAGTTCCCATTAAATCATGACTAGAGGAATAATTCCTAAGAGGGTCAATATAAAATTTGACCTTAGTGTAGGTTTATCTTCATATTATTGAGTTTTTTATCCCATTAATAAATTTATTTGATGATCATCTCTTGGTGGATTATAGTGAAAATGAATTTGGTCTCATTATGGTTGAAAACAATGGAGGTTTAGTTGATTGGTTTGACTATGAATTGAAAATAGACAGAGTCTGATAGATTTTGTTTTTACTTTCTATCCAAGTACTAAACTTATAAAAATATTTTTTTGAATTAAAATTCCACTCACCTTCTTCCACTGGGATGGAAATGGAAAAAATAAAAATCCAATAGGTCTCTTACCAAATTTTACATTCCCAAGAACAACTATATTTTGAAAAAACAAATAAAACAAATAAATCATAGATGGTGTGGCCTAGTTTTTGATTAAATGGGAAATAGTTCATGTGGTCAACAAGTCCAACATGATCAAGCTTTAAATCCTCCAACAACATTAGAAATTTATTTTCCATAGTTTTTAGAATGTATTAAGGGTCGTATTCATCTCAAAATGAATGAAATTTATTCTTAAATTCCTTAAATTAATATAAATTATCTTCGTTTTTCTCCATCTTATGGGGATGTTATTTTTTTCTTATTTGTGAGGAGGTTATACTAGATAGGGTGTGTTCCATAGATTAGTGACTTGTGTTGGGAAAGGATTGAGTGTAATGGTCTCAGTTTCTATGTTACCCATTCTTTTTCCCTATACTTCTCGGATTGGTCAAGATATTTACTTTATTAAAAAAAAGGAAGGATTCCAATATTTGGGAAACTCTAGTAAGGTCTCAAAACCCACCATTATATTTATAGTAACGAATGATATATGATACTCAAAGAATTAGTTCTCTATAAATAGTGACAATGACTTTTAGTAAGGAATCTCTATGTTTATAGTGTAATTCAAACCCTTCCACCTAGTAATGAAATCTGATACTCACATTCTCCTACTATTTTCAATTTCAAAGGTCAAGGATCATCAACTTTTTTAGTATTGAGATGAATTGGTAGAGTAAATTAAAATGGATATATTCCTATAATTTGATTAATAGGTATTGTAAACAAGTATAAAATAATAATGATGAGCCTTACCTGGTTTGAAAATGGAATATATGCTTATTTGTTTCTTGGTATTCATGTATCCCCATCATGGGATCGCAAGCAGACACAAAATGGTTCAGGTGTTGTTATGGGTCCCCTAAACCATTCAATGTTACAAATGTGGGTTTCAAAAGCTAGTCAAAGGAATAGTAACCTCTGTCCATTAGGATTAAGGATTCCTCTCTGGCTATACAGGTGCACACTAATTTTATACTTCTTCCAATATAGTAGTAAATGTCTAAATAGTTTCATATAGACCTGGTTAGATGACTAGTTGAATGGGATATTGAATAGAGGGAATATGTGGATAACGGATAATGTCCATAATCTACATGTACTTTCAGTTGATAACCAACATGGGATTTCCAATGATTATAATATTTACATGATTCTAGCTTTTTCCCTAATTGAGGGAACTCCTATTATCCCACTTCTATTAGATCAAAATTAAATCGATTTCTGGATCCGATGTTGAGGGATTTTCTAGATCTTCTATCATTAGAGTTATTATTCCCTCATATTGATGTACGTCAGCTGGTAGTGAAAGAATATATTCTTATTTAAGACCATTTGAACCATGGATATTACCTATTAGTTATTCCACATTTAGTTTCTTCAACCCAAGCATTTCTATATCATATTGAGAAAATCTCCCCTCAAATAAAAGTTTTTCAACTCTTTCAGTTAAATTATGTGATGAAGCCACACCTTTAACCCTTTCCTCTATTTTTTCTCATCATTGGATTCATATATTAAGGTTCATAAAAATCTCAAAACATTTGACGATCCTTTGGTATGTAGTTAACAAACCTTCTTTACTTACTTTAGTTTGGACCATGTTTCTAATAGAAACATCTTCTTCTTATATCTATACATAAATTTTATGTTTTTTTCATTGACATTTATAGTGATAATAACATTCACTGATGTATAATATATTATAGGTGTTTTATTAGCACTAGAATGATAAATGGGGATATGTACCAGAGGATATATACTGAAATAGTTATGACATATAATAGATCTTGTATCCCTGACAGATTTATTCTATTTGTGGCCATTAGTGGGACTCATCCTTACATTTATGGTTTTTCATAAATCCACTTCTTGATGGGTTGTCCAAAGAAAATCTCTTGAAAATCTATTGTATTCCATAACAATAAAGAAGATAGTTCATGAAATGGGAAAAATTGGGATGATTCACTTTATAGTTCTTCTCCAAAATTGAAAAAACATATTTCCACCGTGGAGAAGGATGAGGAAAAAATTCCCTATTATTTGTGGGATGGATTTTCCTTAATACACTTTTGGATCACTAAAAATTGTGTTTAGTGATCATGAAGGAGACTGTGGTGGTAAAAATGCATCAATATCATTTTATCTGGATATATATTATATCATCTTAGTTTTACCTATCATTGTGACTCTCTCAATAATGCAGTTTCGAGTTCGAGCGTGATCTAGTTTTAATATATGTTCTGCATGTGAGATATCTTATTTTTAATATACCATTATAATTTGATTATTTCATTTTCTTAGGCATGAGGCCTAGTCAATATGTTTAGCTTACTTCTGAAAAAATCCATTCTCAAGCCTTCACTCATCAGTATAAATGCCTATGGGAATTAATCATCGTTGACTAACATTTACATTGGGAAGAGCCTATCCCTAACAGTCATCTCAAAATAATGACATTTCATGAAACCACTTCTTGTGGTATTTTTTGACCTAATAAAAAAGTGAAAATAAGTTATCATTGATTACACTACCTATGATATAAACACTAGATAGTGTTTTATTAATCAATTTAAAAACCTTTTACAAAACATGTTGGAATGTGCACTAAATGTTATCCCACTAATTTAAAAATATCAAGTTTCATGCAGCTAAAAGTTCCCCTAAGCCAATATGATGATGGGGTTATTATATATCCTTAATATCATCTCTATATAAATTTATGGAATGAATTTTTAAAAAAAAAATTGAAGATTCATCCATATTTTTAGATGAATTTCATATATTAATTCTACTCATTTGTTTTCAAAATTTTATACTATGGAGTTCCCATTAGCCAATACAAGACTAATAAATTATCTTTGTCCAATTTATTCCTAATAAGAAACATATTATTTTCATGTTCTATACAGGATTAATTTATTTGACATGCCTTAAGAGAGAATTTCATGGATTATTTATTGTTCACATTGAGATTAGTATAGTGACATTTTTCTATGTTTGGGGGAAACATATCCAAGGATGGTTCATATAGTAACCATTAACATGGGATATATATGGTTTGAGATAGAATATAACTTTTTAATGGTAAAAAATTAGGAATGAATGGATGCATCTTCCCAAGTTCCTCATGATTTTATGGATTTCTCAAAAAAGGAAAGGATATGACCTTCATATTAATATAAAATACAAATAAAGGACGAAAATCATAATGGGCATCATGATGGGGGAGGAAAACCATCGTGGAATAATATCCTACTGTGGGTAGAATTCATGTATCATATACCTTTTGGAGGACCTTTGAGTTGCACATTCACAATGGGATGACCTTTTCACTTGATCTTCTGATCATGAGGATGGTTTATTGGGTACTCATAAATATAAAATATTTCATGATCATTCACATTATATTCATAAAGGGTATATTCATAATGAATTTTCTATTGTGGACCTCCGTAGATACTTGTAGTGAGGTTGCAAGGAGGACCTTCCCAATGACTACTTATATATCCTTGAATTAGTGACAAGTCAACAAGATCATTTTCCTCCATTGATAGATTCATGAGGGCCTCATGAATGCCATAATTTTGAAGAGAATATTCATGGACCTAATCATGTATTTCTAATAACCTTTGTAGATTATTATGTTTTATTTACTCTGTGAAACGGTTAGAGTCGCATGTCATAGATAATGAATTTCATATATGGGAGACCACTTGAGGTACTCCAGTGTTTCTTTAAAATATTTCAAAAGTATTCTTATATTTTGGAAAGAATTATTTTATCCTTGGAGTATAAATTTAAATGGAACAATACTCAATAGTTTGAATGATAATTTATTCCCAATTAAATATTCTATTTGTCACTAGAATGTGTCAGTGACCTCGATATGCAAGTAGGAATATGCACATTCTCTTAAGTAACCTTCATATTCTGTTGATGATTTAATCTAATTATGGGTTTAAGTTTATGTAATCTCCCTATGACTAGTACCACTACTATCATTATATACTGATAGGCTTCTATAATGTTGGTCGAGATAGATTCATTCCCTTTAATTTCGTCTGGTATATTATTATTGAAATTTATAGATGGAACCAAAATATATGATCATTCTATTGTTGGGTAAGGGATATATGTATTATCCTATCCTCTATTTCTTGTAAAAAAATTCTATATGGGGTGAAGAAATGAGATCCCCCCTTGTTTTCAGATGATGTTGACAATGCTCTTCGAGATCTACTATATCATAATAACAATCTTTTTTATGTGTGGTCTAGGATATATGATTTATAATAGATTTCCACCATATTTTTTAGTATTCTTTGGCAAGGATAGGGTTTAATATATACTCTTGATTGATTACTCTCCTCCCTTGGAGGTCCTACCTAGAAGTCTTGGCTTGAGCGGCCTATGTCAGGGCCCATATGGTGGTTATCCCATCATACTGAGGATTTGAAATTTCATGAATTTGGTGGTGCAAACTAATGGAAAAATCCCATTAAGGTGATATTGTATAGATATTATGATTCTACTATTGAATTTATTATCATCCTCCCTCTGGTAATTGATGATATTACTATTTCATTCCAAGGAGAGGGACCTAAAATGATTTTAAATGAAGATGGTCATCATTAGGAAAACAACCTCTAATTATAGAGGCCCAAACATCTCAACAAAAATATCAAATATTTATATATTAATATTCATTACATAACATATTTGTTAATTCCAATATCATTTAGTTGAAGTTCCATTCGAAACATATAATCATAAACAACTAGGCCATAAGTGAGCTACATCATCCCCCACTAAGTTCATCAAAACTAGAACCCTTTATAGACATATCATACATAGTATCATTCATCATTTCCTCAAAAAAGGAAACATATAAAATGGTCACGTAGATTCTTAGTAAGGGTAAACAATATATATATCAACATATCATGAGAATAAGGGAATAAGAACGTGTGAAAAACATTTAAAAAACATAGAATGCCTTTCTTAGATCATAAATTTGATACATGGAATACATCTAGATAGTTCATAATATTTAAATAATAATTGACTCAAACCCCATTACAATTATATCTTACCATTCAAGGACCCTGAAATACCTTGAGAGGGGAGGGGTGAATCAGGGTGTCAACATTTTCTTTTAAACTGATGGATCTTGTTCCCATGTTGGTAGGAAATTGTTAAAGCTATCTGAATTGGAAGTGTATAAATTTTACAATCACATGCAAAGAAAAGACACAAAAATTTTACTTGGTTCACCACTAATGGATACATATATGGAGCATATTCCTAAAGTGTTTCGGTTATATCAAAAACCACTAATCTTTACAAGTTTTAGATTACAAGATATTTCCACACTCACTTTCTTCCAGGCGCACTCCCTTTACTAGGTTTTAGGGATAGAAAACTACATCCCTAAGATCACTTCCCCTAACTCCCCCTTTCTCACTACATTGGAATAATCTTCATGAATTTTAACGACTTGAAGGTCCCTTTAATGGTTTACCATTAGATCATGAATCCTCAACTATAAATGGATTCTTTGTTGAAGTCTCATAATCAAATACATATATAATTTATTTTTCATTACACAGATATGTTATGGAAATTGATTTCACAAACTAATTTGGTCAATTTTTAGGCTTCCTTGGGTGTTCTATGTATTGCTGCTGTTTCTGCGTACTATTGATGTTTTCATGTACCATCCAACTATTTCTGTGTACCATCTTGCTACTTATGCATACCATCCAACTCCTTCATGAATTGTCCTTATTCACATACTTCCCTACTCTACGTACCACTCTACTCCTTTACGTACAATCCTTCTCTACAAACTACCTTTCTCGGTCGCATACTATGAGAGCTTCCTGCACAAACTGTGCTCTCTTCCACGAACTTTTTTCCTTACATGGATGATTCTCTCCATGTACCATCTTCTCCTATATATAACACTTCAGACTTCACTGAATTGTTTCCTAAAATTTTGATCTCCAATATCGTTACATAAAAAGGGGATTAATACTCCTTAAATAGGCACATAACTCCCCCAATTTCAGTAATATGATTTACCCAAATTTTTAATGTGAGACAATCTTCACTGTAAACTGAACTCTATCTGCATACTGTTAGCATCCACTACAAACTACAATCCTCTGAACTGTGAACCTTTAATGCATACCATTAACCTTCCACATACCATATGTCTGTTAGTATGCATACAACATCTCTTCAATATGAACCATCATTGTGAATAGTTTTTGACATCAATTCGCATACCGCACACCTTCACCGCGTACCATCACTGCGAACTATTTTCAGTTCTAGGCATTGTTCTGTGTACCGCACACCTTCACCTAGTACTGCAAGACTTCACCCTATATCGCACACCTTCATCACGAATTGTGTGGCTTCACTGCGTACTATGTGCCTTCACCACATACCGTACACCTTCACCGTGTACCATTGCTGTGAACCGTTACCAGACCCCCAATTTTTGAGGCCCAAAAATTTGGCAAACACTGGTAAACTGAGCCACCTTCAATACTGCTTTAAACCTCGAACGTATGACCCTATTCTTTGAAAACTCCCTAGTCATCCATGTGAAGATTGAAAACAAACACAAACCAACCTTCATTATTAGAAATGAGTAGCCTCGGTTTCAACAACTATTATAATAATACATTTATTTCTGTTGAACAGATGATTAAAAAAATCATTTCTACCTCAGTCAAGGCTCGGTTCCAAGGTTATCATTTTGTAATGGGTTTTCTCCCCAAACCTTTATAGTATTTAATTTTCATACCCAAAACTATAATAGTGTAAAATGTACCTTACTAAGTTGGGTTCAATCCCTGTTCTTGTCCTGTTTATCTCATGAGATATCAATATTTAACCAATTCATTTGAGGGAGATGTAGGTCCCACCCATCTTGGTTATAACATCACCACCGTCCTTTGTTATTACTTTGAAAAATTCTTTGATTACAACATAGCCACCATCTCAAAATCAAAATCATAAATATTTGTGAAACAAGACCATAAAATATTCATTATATCTGAACCAATTAAAATAAATGGGTTCAATAAATACTTTATACTAATATTTTTTTTGGGGAAGAAATATGTTTCATAATCACATCATCATTTAAGAAAAGAATAACCTATATAAAATAGAAGAGTGTTTCATAATAATTTAATTATGGTATAACCCATGCATGAGAAACATGTTTCATAAACATGTTTCTACCAAAAAAAAAAAATCATCCAGAGAAATAATAATAATTTTATCCTTGGATAATATCCCTAGTAAATTATATATAACATCAAATTATTCCATCATGTATAGAAAATGATTTTGAATTATCAATTAAAAAATTTCATAAAGAAAATAATATTTCCCCATTGAAAAAACGTTTTAAAAAATAAAACATTTAAAAAAAATTATTTGGAAATAACCATGTAATCCTATAAAAGAGACTTTAAAAATCATTTAAATCATTTCTTGAGGATGATATACTTTATTATATAATCAATTTTTAAAAATTACAATTCATAAAATATTTTTTAAAACATATTATGAAAATATAAATATAAATTTATAGAGGAATCATTAAAAATTTAGTATTCATTAAGGTGGGAAATGAATAGAAATTTTTTCTCTACAGGAATAAAAAAAGGTTAAGAAATTTGTAATATTCTGGAGATATTGTTAATAAATTTTTTTAACAATAACATAAACATAAAAAATCGTGATAAACTATGAGAATGTATCACAAAACCCTTACTAATATTTTAACATTGAATAAAAAGTACCCTCAAAGAATAAAATTAAATAAAAATTTAAATATTTTAAATAGGATGTTATTACTGAAATTTAATATCAAATTGGTTTTATATATATCTTATAAAATAATATACTTTCATAATACAATATATGTCGCAAAGTAAGCGAATTAAGTCAAAAATAACTCATCACATTGGTAATATATTGAAATGTAAATTGCATGAATGATATATAAACAAATTAATTAATTAATACAAATATTTTTCTAGAAAAAAATCATAAAATAAATTCATGGGAATTATATAGACCACATAAAACAAATATTTTATGAATATGGTATGTGTCTCATAGAAGTAAAACGTACTATGAACATCCATTACCATATGTCTCAACTTTCTCTATATAAATTTAATCCTCTATAATAATAAATATAAATTTTTAATAAATATATAATATATCCATATTTATATATATCATTGCATATATTATCTACTCATGGCCTTTTATTACCCATTTATTAACAGTTCCTTGTCAAAATATTCTTTCTAGTAATAAAAACTTTTTTTGTCTGTGTTTTGAATTTTTATTTTTATTAATATTAATTTAATTAGGGTTAAATTATATCCAAAATATTATCCCTGATTGAATTATCATATATGTTCAGTATATATGTAGTTATAGTAATCTATAAATGTTATAAATAGAAACCTAAATGCACCTTTCATTGAGACGGTAGGTCGTATCTATGCATGGACGTTATTTCTATTTTCTTGATGGATGAAATGAAAGAAAGGTAATAAATATATTAAATTTATTTAATCATTTTTTATTTCATATATATCATATATTTTTTATTTAAACCTTTTCTTATTACATTCTATGTAAAGCGTATTTGAAGAATGAATCACAATGCTTCATTAGGAGGTATTGTGTCGTACACATGAATAATGATTTCTTAACCAATTTGATGGTAGAGGAGAATGTTTTAGGTTATTTAATTAAAATAATAACATAATATTATATTGAAGATATAAAAGTTTTTTATCATCATTTTTTATAATAATATAAGGAAGATGATGATTAGAAAATATAAAATGCTCGATTAGGGACGTTGCCTCTTCATTGGACAACTTCTTTTGGTTTGTAACAAAAGACTTATTTGGTTGATTTATGACCAAAAAAGGATTCTAGGATTGGGTTAGGAAAATAATAATGTTAATATAGAAGGTATTTTATGAACGAATTGGTTTTGTATGTGTGAATATGAGATGAGGGTGGGTGACCATTTATATGTGAGGTCTATTGTACACATGTAATGTTTCAAAAGAAAAAGGTGTACCCAAATTTAACACAAGAAAAAAGGAACCTAAATGGTGAATTATTGAAACATAGAGGTTATATAGTCTAAATATAACCATAAAATGTTTTTTGGACAATTTTATAACTCTTTTTATCCAATATCATTTTTAGTTTAACCCTCAGATAATCCCATTTTTTAGTTAATCACATAATTAATATTTACTACATTTACTAATCACAATGGTAAAAAACTTTGAGGAGATTATTCGATATTATATATTATGTTTCATCAAAATACGGAACCTAATTCTAAAAATTATATACACAAAATTTTAAAAAATGAATTTGAAATTATTCCCAGATATGCGGTGAAAAAGCGGTTTTCCATAGAGAAAATGTTCAAATGTAAATTAAAGTTCAATATTAAATTGATTAAAAAGAATTAAATTATAATAATATATATATATATATATATATATAATTTAATAATTTATACTTTTAAACCCATCATGAAATAATTTGGATGTTTTTAAAAGATTTAAAAGTAATGACAATTCTTAAAAAAACAATAATTTTTAGTATTCATCAAAAACAAATATATTCTCAGAAACCTCTCAAAAATTAAAAAATAGATAATTTTTTCATGATTATTTCAACAATGAATTTAGTTTTTCCCAATGAATTTTCTAAAAGTGTTAAAAATTAATTTTAAAATAATTATGAACAAGGTAAAAATATATCATTTTTGAAAAATAATGTTTTTAAACATAAAATTTGATTTATTCTTATCTCTTGTCTAGAAAACACACATAAACAATGTTAGAGATTTTATTGAATATATAATATATAAATTTATTTCAAATCATTAAACAAAATTTATTTATTTTTATTTTATTAAGTCAAAACGTGTTAGTGTGTAAAGAAAATCATTTTCAAAAAAACTTTTCCTTTATATTCAAAGTGTTATTATTATTATTATTTATAATTAATTGTTCACCATAGAAATAATTTTTTATACATGTGTAAACCATTTATTTTATTAATTTATTTACTCGTATTTATAAATTTCATTCCAATGGCTAAGTGATAACTATAATATTAAATAAATTTTTTTAATAGAATTATAAGTTTTGATTAAAGTTTGTGTTGCATGAAACACAAGAAAAATTCAATGTTTCATGTAATGCAATATAAAAATTGTTTCATGGGTATTTATAGATAAACATCATGTTTTTTTAATTACAAATATCAAAAATATTAAATTTATTTGAATAATAAATTTCAAAGAACCATGGGGTGTTACATTCTACCCCCCTTAAAATGGATTTAGCCCTATAATTTCATCACATTTGTACAAAAATTGAGGATACATCTGACTGATTACATACCCACGTCCCACATATACTTCTAGATCTCATAGTTTCACTACACAAAAATATACCATGTGAGTTTTCTTGATTTACAGTACATTCTTAATTCGATCTTGAATCTCCTTCAGTTACTCCTCATAAGAAATACCATGATCCAATGGTACAACCATTGTGTTCATTACATTTGATGGACACAAAAACTACTTCCTTAGTAGAGATACATGTAACACATCATAAAATTGATAGAGTTTTTGTGTAATAATAAAGTGATAAGACATGGTCCTAATATGATTAGGAATTTTAAAAGGACCGATATACCTAAGTCTTAGTTTTGCCTTCTTCTTCCATGGGGAAATTTTTACAAAAAACATATCACTAACATCTAATTATAGATAACATCTATTATTATTAATATAACATTTATATATAATTTTTTCTTCCATTAGTTGTTGTTTAATGGATTCAACATTATCACTCATTTCATCATCTATATTAGGTCCTACTAGCTTTATTTTTTAATAATCTTTCCGGTACATCAGTGTAATATACATTATTTGATAAAGGTCTTCATAAGGAGACATATGAATAATAGAGTTAAATATATTGTCGTACAAAGACTCAAATAGAATAAGGTATTTATCAAACTTATCATTTTCACCCATATAATAAGATCATAACTTATCATCTAGTTTTTTATTGTTCTATCACACTTACCATATGTCTATTGATGATACATAGAACTAAAACTCATATCTGTATAAATAGCATGCTAATGACTTCTCCAAAAAAAATTGGTAACCCATGGAACCCAATAAAATATAATGGAATCTTATAATCCATGAAATCCTTAACACATCCTTAATAATTAGTCAAGAAATCTTATCTAAATATAAATATACTATGATTGAGATAATTTTGTGAAAATTGTAAGGAAATAGACTATAAAACATGTGGAATTACTCCCTTTATATGGTCTTAGGATTCATAGAAAAACCCCATGGTGATTTCTTCACATTTCCTTTCTTGTGTGGATAATGGTCGTAGCATCCTTTTAGGCCTTCTTCTCCCAAACCTGATGTGAATACATACTGGGCATCGAGAAAAAATCTCAATAAAATATCTTTTTATTTTGTCTCAGTATAAAAATTCATTCATTTTGGCTAATGGTAAGAGATATACCATAGTATTCCTTCAGTTCTGGGTTCAAGATTGGCAGCATTGCCGGATGTAATGGGTTGTTTCAGGGCTTGTGGGTTATCATTTTCAAAAACTATATTAATTAAAATGATTCAATAATAAAATAAACCATAACTAATGTATAAATAAAGATAATATAGACCCAAAATGATTCTAATTCCTTTAATCATATATTCATAAAAATGAATTCCTCCTCAAAACTAATTTGTTGTATTATAATAAATGATTCTCAAAATATCCAAATTCTAATAAAATATATTCAAAAAAATTTCAAAATATATTTCTAAGTCATTTAACATATAATTAACCATAAACTAATTAACCCATCATGATATCCCTAACTATTATATTAATATTACATGAATATATATATTCTTACAAAATTAACTTAATCCTTATATGTTTCTAGATTATTATAACTAAAATACCATTATTGAAACTCTTTCAATGAATAATTAATGAATCAAAATACATAAAATTTCCAATCATTTCACTGCATTAGTTATTATAGAATATGTACTCTAATTTCCTTGGGGATAACCCTTAGTTTATAGAATTTAATCAGATAATTCCCAATATCCCCACATATAATAAATTGAATTCATGGGAAAATCATTTCTCTTTGACCATTATTTACATATATAAAACATCTTCCACTCTATATGAACTATTTTTCTTGGTTATTTTTCTCACTATCATGACATATATAAATCAGAATATTCATTATTCTATGTTATTTACTAGAAGAACATTCATAAAATTTCATTTCGATCTTATTTAATACATTAATAATCTAATTAAAGATAAAAAATTTAATCATATATCTTGGTAACATATTATAAATAATAAAAATTTATTTATCTACATCCATCAACAAATTTATTTTCTCATGATCACTTAATTTTCCATTACATTTAGTATTAACATTTTTCTTCCTAGTTCGACCAATTTAAAAAAATAAAAAATCATTGTATGAGTAATAATAATTATATTGAGAAAACACGTAATCTTGAAAAAAACACTTATAGGATTTCTAAATTATGACACCATATTTTCATGATATGACACTTTAGGAATATCATAGGATATTCATGGTCATTATTTAAATCATTCATGTTGGTTTGGAAATTGTTTTGATGATCCAAATTTTATCACCTGATAGTGTCAAACCAAGTGCACAACAGGGACCATTTTCATGAACAAAGTCATAATAGATTCAAGATCAATATTCCATTTTTTGGAGTTATTACCCCAAGATACCATTGATCCAGATCCAAATACACTTTTAGTATCCATAAAATCATGTAATTGATTGGAAAACACTTACTTTATCCTTTACCAAAATTTCTAGGATGTTTTCATATACTTTGTCTCATCTATTGAAATTTCTTTAGATATATCCCCAAACATTTCCTTCGAAGTATCCCTTAGTATCTCATTAATTTTCTTTCAACCAAGTTTTCACATGGTAACCAAATCTTGTTTTGATAGAAACTTTATATACACAAACATATCATACATAAATATTACATATTAATAGAAAAATATTTACTTCATAACATATTGACCCATTCCAGAATCATTTAGGCCTAGTTCATTTGAAAACATGGAAACATAATCAACATTTCCATAAGTTATCTTGTCATAACCCACTAAGATCATCATACCTAGCTCCCATCTTATACATATCATGCATAATATCATACATTATAACTTTGGAAAAAGGAAACATTAGAAAGTTTTAACTTAGATGATAAATAAGCATAGACAAGGGAGATTTCAATATATCATGATAATAAGGGTATGGTAATAAGATAATAAAATTTTAAAACTATTACATATATCATAGAGCATGATCCATGAGAGCATAACATTGGAATAACATAAATTTTTTTGGAAAACAAAAAATCATAAAACATCATTTCATATGTCATAAAGGTTTATTTATAAGTATTTAATAGTGGAATGGGATCACTCCCCAAACCATTGTATTAGTCAATGTTCACTCCCAAGGCTATAATACTGAAAACATTCCCCTACTGAACCGGTTTCACTCCTCATTCTTTTACTGTATTTCTCTTTAGTTATAATTTTATAGACAACTAATTAGATGGAGATATATGTTACACCCTTCTTGTTTATAATGTAACCACCATCCTTGGTTATAAAATAACCACCATCATAGATTGAAAATAAAACATTTGGGATACATAATATTATTACACATTCATCTTATCACAACTAATGAAATGAGATATATTTTATAAAAATTTAATACTGAAATAACTTATAAAAAAGAAACATGTTTCATAATAATTTCATCATTTAATCAAAGCATAACTCCTAGAAAAAAGGTGTGTTTCATAAAAATCTTATCATGGTATAACAAATAGAAGAAAGATGGGTTTCTTAAAAATATTTTAATCAAAATAATAATCCATAAAAAGAGATAATATGACTATAATCCTTCGATTATATCCCTAATAAAGCATAATTAACATAAAATGATGTCATCTTAAGTGGAAAATGATTTTTAAGGATATCTTGTAACATTTCATAATGAAAACAACTTTTCTACTTTGAAAAACAATTTTTAAACACATAATTTTTTTTCATAATTCTTTTATTTGAAAACAAAAAAGGAAACTTATAAGGTAGGAATTAAGAATCCTTTAAATCATTTCATAAAAAAACAATATTCGGAAATCAACATTATAAAATTATAATTAAAAAAATTAAAAATAATTTTCATTGAAAATATACATTTCAAATTTTTAGATGAAAAATTAATACAATGAGTGGTTATGATTTTGTAAAATATAATTTATTCCACACACATCCAAAAAATATTCCATAATCATATTTGGTAAAATAAAAACAATATTTTTTTAGAAAAAGACATGATGATTCAAAGAAAAACATTTTTCTTAAAATTCAATCATTGGTCACAATGTCTTTAATAAAAAAAATTATAATTAAAAAATTATTTTTTAAAAATTTTCTAGAAATCATGATTTTTGAAGAAAAAGGATTTTTAAATTAAGAGAGAAATAAAGTCAATTTTCATTTAAAAAATATATACTGAAATAATGATTGTAAATAGATATGTAAAATAGGTAATCTCACTTAATAATAATAAGATAAGAAAATTAATTAGTTTCATGGGTTATGTATTACAATATTTCATTATCACAAGAATACACATTAACAATCAAGTAAAATTATGAGATTGTATCATTAAACCATTGCCACATTTGTAAATTTGAATCATAATCCCCATGGTAGAAAAAAAATAAATGAAAAATAAAATATCATGAATGAAAAATGTTTAATAATATTAAATGTTAAAGTGGAATTATATAATAATCATTAATAAAGATAGGTTTATAACACAACATATCTCACCCTAAAGGAAAATTGAGACAAAAATTCCTCACCAATTTTGTAATAAATTGAATTGTAAACCACAATAAAGATAGATACTAAAATGTATTATTAAATACAAATAAGTTTCTTGATAGTAATCATAAAATATATTCATGGGTATTATATGCACCACATAATGGAAATTAGTGGTCAATATGGAATGTGTCTCATGAAAGTAATAAGTTTGATGAAATCCCCTTACAATAAGTCTCAAATTTCTATATATACATTCAAATACACTACATAATAATAATATTTTTATTATAAATCTAATAAATAACCATATATAAATATATAATAACATATATTATTTATTTATGACCTTTTATTACCCATTTATTAACAATTCCTTGTAAAGATCATGTTTCACGTAATAACTACTTTTTTTCTTATATGTTTTTATTTTTTTTCATTCGTAAATATTTGATCCTAGTTCCATTATATCCATAATAATAAATATTATATAAATATAATATTTATTATTATATTTTTATTTATATTACTTCATAATATTTTGATATAGAAAATAAAATACACCATTCACAGAGATGGTATGTCATACATTTCCTTGATGTGTGAAATTAATGATATGTAAATTATGTATTAAAATTAATTTATCATTATTATTTCATATATATCACATGTTTTTATTGAAACACATCCTTATAAAAATCTTTGTAAAGGTTTTGTAAAAAAAGAATCAAATGGATTTTTGATACAGTAGTTCACAGTAAACATAAATGGTGATATTATATCCCATTCAATTATAGAGTAGAAATATTTATGTTATTCTATTTAAATAATAAAATATTAGTATATTTAATACTCTATGGTTAGTATATCATCAGTTTTTAATAATAGTTGAAGGTGGTGGGGGAATATATAATATAAAGCACTCGATTTGGGACGTTACCTCTTATTCAGAAAGAATCTTTGGGTTTTCACAAAATGGATTAATAGATTAGATTTATGACAACAATAAGGATTATAAGATGTAATGAGGGAAGTAAAAAGGTTTTTTGGGAAGTTATTTTTTGAAAAAATGGGTTTTGTAAGTGTGAATTTGAGAGAAGAGTGGGAGTCATTTTATGAGTGAGGTGAGTTCCAAACTAGTAGGTTTTGATAATAAACATGTGTAGCATAATATTAAACATTCCAAAATGGACTAGTATTGAACAATAGAGGTTATAAGGTTAAAATATGGCTATAAAGTTTATTTTTTCATGTTTCTAGGTCTTTTACCTATTATCCATTTAGTTTAACCCTCGGTAAACTCAGTCTAACCTTAATTTTTGTAATTTAATTTTAATGTTCTTACTATTCATTAAGGTAAAAAATTAGGTAGAACATATTTGAAAATATAAATTTTTTATTCCAAGTTTATCCAATTTTTCCAAATTTCAATCCCAATAGTTTTTAACTTTAATTTAAAACAAAACATGTATATGTGAGGAAAAAGAGGTTTGTGAGAGAGAAAATGCTCAAAAGTTTAAAAGTTTTAATACCTAAATTCAATATTAATTTGATTTTAAAGACCTAAATTGAATTAATAGATATATGATTTTACTAATTTGACTTTTAAAAACATCTTAAAATATTATGAATGTTTTTAAATGAATTAAAGTAAATGACTATTCTTATTAAAAAATATTATTTTTCACTATTGATTGAAATATTTATATTCATAGAAAATTATGAGAAATTCAATATAAGAAAATTTTCACATACTGATTTAATAATTTAATTTAATTTTTTCAATAAATATTCTTAAAATTATCAAAATTTAATTTTAATATAAGCCCAATGTCGGTGAAAATCTTCTTTTATGAAAAGCACAACATTATTCATAATATTGGAATTAATCTTATCTCTTACCTAGAAAACCTATATGATAAAATTCAAAAAATTTATATAATATATAATATATAATTTTTTTTAAAATAAATCATAAAAAGTTGTCTTTTCAATTTATTGATTTGAAATTTATTTGTGTGTAAAAAATAAGATTTTCCAGAATTTTTTTCATTATCTTCAAAGAGTTTTTATTTTCATCTCTAATTAACAGGTCACAAATTAAGTCATTTTTTTACATGTGTAAAATGTATTTTATAATAATTTATTTAATCCTATACATACTAATTATTTCAATGGATAGTAAAAAAATATTATTAAATGTTAATATTTTTCTAGTATTCGTTACTTCGTTTAAACTCAAAGTTGCATGTAACACAACATAAAATAAATTCTTAAAGTAACACAAGCTTAAAATAGTATTTTATGTGTAATGGCCCGGACCTTTCAGGACCATTACATTGTCAAGTTTTATCATTTGGGGTATCCTGGGGACCATCAGTGACTCAATAAGGAGTTTTCCAAATTTTCAACTTGAATGAATGGTGGTACCGATCGGCATCAGTTGCACTAATGGGTTTTGGTGGCATCAATTGTCTTCGATCACACCGATGGGCCATCGGTAGAACCAATAGGCATCGGTGGCACCGATGGGAATCAGTGGAATATATGGGAATCAGTGGCACTAATGGGCTATCAGTGGCACCAATCAGAATCGGTGCTAGGGTGACGGTGACTCACCCAACATTGATCCATTTCCAGTTTCTCCAGGACATTCCAGTTTCACTCTAGTAACATATCTTTTAACGTAAAATTGTTTTAATACCCATTTAAAATCAATTTATGGCCCGTAAAAGTGGTTTTAAACCCCCCAAGAGTTGGGAAACCCTTGATTTATCAAAACGTGTGGCATATCACACCATTTGTCGTGTTTTCCAACCTTCGGTGTTTTCAATTTTAGCCCATGTTATGTATTTTTCTTCATTTAAAGGAAATCTATTAACTCGCAGTCATTTTCTCCACAATCCTTGAGGGTAATTATTAAATATCAATTAATCCCAATGTGTCAAACTACCAAACCATGTGGTCATGACATAATCCAACTTTTATGTAATTCAAAATCATTTCCCTGATTTTAGGATCTAGCCTATTCTTAAGCTGAGATCCTCTCTTCTTTATTCCTTTCCTCTTCTCTTAGTGCACCTCAAGACTTCCTCTATAGAAAAATCATGCGGTCGTACTGGAGCCCTTCCCACTCTACCTTGGAGTCTTCTTTTCATGCAATTCGTGCCATCTATAGTTCTTGGCACAATGAGAGAACTTCAATCCTCGATAATCCAATTAGGCATTTTCCTCTATCTCTCATTTTTTTGCATCATGTGGGGAGGGTATGATGATGTTCCCTTGGTAAAAAGTTGAAACCAACTTTAAAAAAGATAATAAACAGACCATTAAAGAATTAAGGAGTGGGAAAGTTTATGATGTTACTGTGTTATACCATTTTTATGTTGTGAATTGTATGGGATCATGTCCATTGAAAATAGTTGTTATTGGTGGCCATTTCTTACATACTAATCAAAATTTATTTTCTAGATAGTCTTGTGATTTAATTACTATAACATGGGAACTAGTTAATCACATAAACTTGGGTGATAAAAAATTTCCCGATAAATAATAATCCCTGTGTGATCACCCTGGTTGACCAAACTGAAATAAATAACTTAACAAATGGTGTTGGCCAAATCTGAAAACTCCCTTAACCTATTCTGGTGATATTCATGGTTGTTATGTTTAATTTTTATTGGGTGACAAAGAGGGGGGATGGAATATCTGGATGTAAGTTTTTTGTTTTGTGAATCTGAGGTCGTGTGGAGGAAGTATGTTGGGGCTTGGTTTGGTTCCAGCGGTTTGAGGGATCTTATAGATCTCTTTTGATGTATTGACTTTACAAGAGAATTGGGTGTGAATGCATAAAAACATGTTTTGTTGTTTTTCTTTAAGTAGTTGTTTTAAATTTTTGTCATGCCTGTTATTTTCCCAGTAGTGTAGGAATGTTTTAAATATAATCAATTGAACATGATAATGAGAATAGGTACACTGGGGGAATTGTTTTCCCAAAAATGGGTTGTGTTCTAGTAGTGGTTGTTGTGTATTTTTTGCGTATAGGGATAGCAGTGATAGTGGTTGTGTATGGTCTGGTTGTCTTTTTTGGAACCCTAAGGTTGGGACGAGTTATTGTTTACCTATATTTATAATTTTTAGTTCTTGTGTTTCTTATACGCACCCCGCCCATGTTAAAAACTTTATGTCGAACACCCCCATTTCATGGGGTGATTCCAACATTCTTATGAGTGGTTGGTTATTATATCCTTTTTAATCCCTCTCCCAAGTATCCCAAAATTCATCAAGAATGCTGTGATGTCCTAAGGTTCATTATGGGGCAAGACGCTACGATCAGGGTGTGTTGTGGTGGTTGGCCTAGGTGTGTACGGGCAGGTTTGTTTCCCACGTGTCTTCGGGATGAGGAACAGGTGCCTTAGGGCATGAATTTAGTTTTTTTGGACCAGGTGTCTTTGGTATTAGAGATGGTTGTTTTTTCCCATGTGTCTATGGGTGTGGTTATGCCTGGCTGTTGTGGCCCATGAGTCTGTGGACATGGTTATGTGTGTTTGTTGTAGCCCAGGTGTCTGTGGGAATAGTTATGTGTGTTTGTGGTGGGCTGGGTGTTTGTGGGTGGGATGGGTGGTTTTGGTGGCCCATAAGGTTTTTGTTGGTGCGGTAGTGGGACTGTAGTGGAACCTGGGGGGGAGGACTAATGCGTAGGATGTCCTAAATAACTTGTGGGAAAGCGGTGCGGGGTACCCATATATTGATGTGTTATTACGATTTACTTTACCTAGATTGTGTTAGTTGGGGACTATACCTTGGTGAGGCTTGGTGGATATTTTCCTTACCAGTTGTTTTGGTTATCTCTCTTCTCATGAGGCATTATAATTTCTCCCCACTTGTGCATGATAGATTTTGGTGTTCCCTACTTATTATACCTTTATACTCACCCAACATATAAAAAAATGCTTTCAGGTTTCCAGAAGGACTTTAAAGACCATGTCGGACCTTATTAGCATAGCGTCAGGACAATTTTTGTTACTGCTTTTCTTTATTTTCTTACTTTCCTTTATAGTTTTCTTGTACCTTTTATAACTTTATTTTGGACATCCATATGGGAATTTATTTTGGGATTTACTTTTACTTTCGTTATTTGGAGTTGTTTAGGATTTACCATATTCTCTCTTGAACTTGTTCGATAAATAGGGTAATTACTTCCATATTACATGAAACTCTATAACCTTGGTGCTATTTAGCACTCCAGGGATTATTGAAAGAGGGACTTGGGGGTTTTTATCTCTCCTCCAACATGAAGAAGGAAGGCTCTGGCAGTTTTTTGTCCCTTCTGCCATCATGGTGAAGGTAGGTCATGAAAAAATGGTATCAAAGGTGACTGTGGATAGATAGGATAATGTTTTGTAACACCCATATATTTTATGAGAATTATTCTTTTTAATTTCTTTGTTGTCTATTGTTGTAAGATTCACCAAGATTATCTTGCGCTATACGTAACACCGTATTAGTTTATAATATACGCAACACTATTCTTGGCTTGTGATGCACACAATTTTAAGTTCTTTCGAATAAAATTAATTTTAAACAACACCAGGTATAGATTTTGATCCATGTATAAATGAACTATATTTTGAGTATGTTATACGCAATACCAAAGGAATATTTCCCTACACGCAACCCTGACTTGGCTTGTATTACACGCAAGAGCAACCTTCCTCAATAGCGTGTGTTGTACGCAATACCGAGTTTCACTAAAGAAAGATATATTGTTATAATATTGTTATGAACTAGCCGTTATGAATATTAATAACTGTATTTTGAATTTTATAAAATTATAATTAATCTTACACATTTTCTGGAATGAGGTATGAGAACAAAATCAATTTTCGGATAAAAGAAGTATTTTTTAAAAAATGCATTTTTGCCGCCTTTTGATGGCGCACCCATTTTAAATCAAATTTTTGAAAATTTTATAAGTTCAATTTTACAAAATAAACTTCTTCTTTTGAATAATTATATAAAACTTTACATTGGATAAAGATTTGATATTTTTATGACAATGTTCTTATTTTGATGAATAATAAAAATACGCTAACTTTTAATTGAAAACAAATTTTTTCATCAAGATACTTTATACGGTTAAATTATAATATTGAATAGTTTTAAAGTGTAAATAGAATATATTTTAACCATTTAATATAATTAATATCATTAACATTAATTTTACATTGAATTCATAGGTAAAATCAATTCAATCTTTTGCAATGTTTTAGACAAAAACCCGTTTTTTCGACAACGATATTCTTTTTAAATTAATTACTACAACTTCTATGTTTTGAATTTTAAAAAATGGATTCCATATTTGGAATCAGTAGGTACAAATAATTTTAATAGGATACTTTTTATTTTTGGGCATTATGAATAGTAACTACGGTAAAGTTTATTTACCACATTTAATGGTAAATTAGGTAATTGAGGGTAAAATAATATTATAAAATTACCCTAACACTTTTTGTAATATAATTGGATGATTATATTTCATCCTAAAATATACTTGGGTCGAAATGGTATCTATTAGAACCCAGTTGTATGTGATTAAGACCTTTAATTTATTTTATTTAAATGAAAGTAAAATATGTCTCACTCAAACTTTAATAATTAAATTATTTTTAATATAAAGTTATATAGAATATAAATTAGGTTATAAATACTCATTTGAAAGCTAAATTTTTTGTCTTTATCATGGTAAATTATCTGTAATTTTTACGAAATATATAATTACCTTAATAGCTTATACATCAACGATGCAGAAATTATTTATTTAATGAAAATCAATAATATAGTTTTTATTAAACTAATAATACCCATAAAAGGCCCAAAACCTGACCATAACTTATTGGTAGTGTACATATAAACCATAACCATGAAAATGACTAATTTGTGACCATTTGGATCCTTATAAAACCAATTATGAAACTTATATTATTTAATTTTAAATGATGTCAAAGTTGTCACCTTCATAATTTAATAAACATAACATTTTAAAAGTTGGAAATTTTAGAAGATAAATTTGACTAGAAGTATTCTTATGAAATATATTCGATTTTTATTCATCATATTAATTTATTTTTAATTTTAATGTAACAAATAATTATATTAAATAATTATACAAAAATGTTGTAGTAATTATTTTATTAAGAGAAATATCAAATAAATGGTTTTAAAAATATTAAAATAAATAATATATTAACAAATTAATATGATAAGAGGATTTTATTGAATAATATGACATTTTATAAATCTATTAAATATTTTGGTTCTAATATTTTTTTGTTTTTATTTTATTTAAAATCAATTAAATCAATAGCATCAAAATATACACTATTGGTATTTTATAAAAATAACATATTATTAAATTATTTAAAAATCAAAAAACTATTTAAAAATTACAAATAGGAGATTATATGGTCTACAGTTTTATAAAGTATCCAATTATGGTAAATTGACAACATTTAAGTATGTATTTATAACAATTTAAAATTTAGAATATTATTACCCAAAATAAAATTAAATAGATTAAATAAGGATAAATCAAAATGATAAGGTTTAAAATAAACTTAAAAAATGTCAAAATTTTATTTTTTGATGATATTACAACCATATCTCATCTCATCATTTAATCGAGTCATTTTTTGAGGTTTTTACATGGGGTTTGAATTTATTATAAATTAATATTATTTAGTTTTCCAAAGTTTCCCCTCTCCTCCCTTATAAAAGGGCACCTCCTCCCTCTCCACTTCACACAAATTTTGTGCTTTAATATTAGTCCAAACCCTACCCATTTCACTTATCAACTTCCCTAGAAACCTACTATAGGTCTTGGTCTTCTTCAAATACCATCTTTAGTGCCCTAAGAGGAGGTTAAGAGGAGGCGCGTCAAATAAGAGATAATATCCTTTACCGATTCTTTCAAACATATTTCTTCTCCTACTTCCTCAATATGAGTTGTTTCACTATTAAGTAATAAATCCAGGATCACTTGTATACTGATATGTTATTATCAATATGAAACGACCATATTCTATTTTCTATCCATCCTATGAAAAAATGAAATCACCACATGTGTGTACGTACGGCTTACCATCTCCACGCCGTGGTGTAATCTTTTATTTCATCACTAACATACATGGATGGGTATAAGGATGGAAGAAATAACTATATATGATTATTATAAAGTTATATTTATTCTGAAATATTATACATCATACACTTCAATACAATTCCACAATCATGGTAATGATATCATCGCTCATGCGTACGTATGGCCCACCGTCTCCACGATGTGATGTGCCTCGTTCTACATGATCTTAATTGAATAATGATTATAGAAATGAATTGAATAAATAAATATGATATATATTACACTAATACCATTCTTTAAATTATTTATCTATAACCTAAAAAGAGGAATAGAAATTTATTTGACAAAACATGCATAACAACATAAAATAATGAACACCCGAATAACAAGAAGTAATGAAATATTACTAATAAGAAGATAAGAATATGACCATATATGATATCATAACAATGAATAAGATTATAGAATAAGTCAATTACAATATTTAAATCATTATACAGGAGTTTCTAATACGTACAAATCATATTGGACCTAAGTTAAGGGAATATTTCGTCTCACTTTTATTTCTCTGAGACATATGCCATAATAACCATCTATTTCTTTTGTATGGTGTTTATTCTTCCCATGAATGTTTTATGATTTTTATTTTGGAGGATATTATATTTAAATATGCATGTACTTTTCATTATTTTATGACATGTATAATTCCACCAATCATAAAAGTTAAGGGATAATTATTTCAATCTTGTTCTAATCTGGGATTATTTATTCGCAAGTGCTTACTGGGGTAATGCTTATCATCCAGGTCAATGATTTCAATAAATGTTTTCATAAAATGTTTTCTATTCTTCCATGTATGTTTAAAGTCATTTTTACCCCTTTTTACTTATACAACATGGTATGGAAGGAATCTTTTTTTGTTTTACCATATGAGGTACTTTTTGACTTCTCTGGAAAAAGTACGAGAAGAATTTTTTTTAACATATACGGCATGAACGGATTTTTACTGTTTCATAACGCCTTAATTCAATGAATCTTACTCTAAAAAATTTCTATATTATTTTCAAAAAAATTATTTTCTTTTAAAATTTCACATCATTTTGATAAAAGAAAATGATTTTTGAAGAAGAAAGGATATTTTCCTCAAGAATTAATTTCAAGGGTTTTATCAAAACTATTTCCCATCTAAGATGAAATTATTTAGTATGATTATGTTTGAAGTATAATGCCTCTATTATTTACATGTTTTGATTTTTATTATTATGAAATGACATACATTTGTTTTATATGGATTATGTTAATATGGGATGATGTTTATGAAACCCATTTTATCATTTGGGTTATGATGAATGATATATGTTTTTTTGGCACACGTAAGAATAATTTCATTATGAGATGGGTCGGACCTATATATCCCTCCAATTCATTGGGTAAGATTTATATCTCATGAGATAGACATGGATGGAACGAAAATTAAATCTTGTTTAGTAATATAGGGCTGGAACGGCAAGTAAACCCGGTTCAGTAATGGACATTGTCCACTATGATGGTCCTGGTAGAAATTCCATGGCTATTATGGAAATCATATCATGTGCTAATGGTTTTCCACAATTACATGTTTTATTCCCATGCTATTTTATCATGATTAATGTTCCTTTATAATCTATTCCTTAAGTACTGCCAAGATTAATTTCACCACTCAAGATTTTGATGTTTAAACATTATATTCATGTTTTTAAGTTCAAATGTATATGGTTTGTTTTATTTTATCAATTCTTACCCTTACTGAGAATTTGAGATCACCCTTTTTATGTTTCCTTTTCCCCAGGATATAAAAAAGGTTTTAGGTAAGAAAACCAAAGGGAAATATCTTTATGGGTGATGTTGAAGATCTTTCACCATGATTAGAAGATTGTGTTCCATGTTTCGAAAGACACTAAACTATTACAGTCCTTGGGTTTCTGTTTTTATTATGTATTAAATATTCCACAAAAGTAATGTAATTCCCATGTACGCCAAGATTGGGTCTCTATGGTTGGTATCAGAGGAAATGTTTAGTTAACCTTTGGAAACTAGGATGTGAAAACTTTTGAGGGATCCCTAGAGACATTTCTAAGGTATGTCTGAGGATGTCCCTAAGTTTATGTATAATTATAGTTTATAGTCCTAGAATTATGGTAACAATCTTAGAATTAAACCTAAGATGTTAGATATTGAAGGTACTCCCGCTTTATTATAATTTCTTCCAAGCATGTTTTTTGGCTATCACGCTATTTTTTTGGGTTTTAGATGATGGCAGGAACCCGAAGGAACCGTGTTGATCAATGTAATGGACAATGCAATGATTCTCCTCCTAAACAAACCAATGTTTTGGGATATGGGGTGAAATATCTTATTTCTATAATTAAACAAACTATGAATCATTTTGGGCATCCAAATGAGCAGAGAAGGGAACAATGTTCTATTGATTCCTCCATGTGGCAACATCCACCTTCTTTCAGTGGGTCTTCTGATCCACTTGTTGCTGAACAATGGATCAGTACCTTTGAAAAGTTATTTTCCATACTTCACTATTCAAAGCATGAAAAATTCATTTGGATGTTTACTGGTTATAATCTTAACAAGACTAGTGGTGGACTCTCATTAAGAATACAATTCCCCAAGATGACATTGAATCCACGGAATGGGGAAAGTTCAAGAACTTGTTTTTAAATAAGTACTTCCCTCTTATTTTTAGAACAAAGATGAAAAAATAGTTAATTGAGATTAAGCAAAAGGATGATGAATCTGTTGGTATATACGAGGTGAATATTACAAGGCATGCAAGGTATGTATCTTGCCTTATCATCAAACCTGAAAGTAAAGTTAATCGATTCTTCAGCGGATTAAAACCAAGTCTTAGAATGGAATTATCTATAAGAGACTTCACTAGCTATGCAGAAATTGGGCTTTGTGCTGTCATGGTAAAACTATAAGTTGGTGTTACATATCCATCTCACGGATTTACAAGAAACGAAATACGGAGTTCAAGGAAAAATCTCTAAACAATGGTGAAAAGAAGACAAATGTTTCATTAAGCTCAATGTGTGTAAAGAAGCATGGTGGAGATTGTCTTAAATGGACTAGAAAATGTTTTAAGTGTGGAAAAGAAGGTCATCGAGTAGATGAGTGTCGAAGTAATGGGAAAATGGTCGCTAATGATGAGAATAAAGAAAAGACTACAGAGAATGCACCACCAACACTTCAATTCTACAAGTGCAAGGAAATAGGGAATTATACTAACCAATTCCCTAATCCAAGGGTTAATGCTGATCAACATCAACAACCTCTTAAGTCAAGGGACAAAGGGAAGTCACATGCGATCACTATTGGAGATGTTGAGTATGAAAACTATTTGGTGGAATGATTAATTTTTTATGTAACGAGATTCCAAAATAATGTTGTGGAATCTCATTTATAGTATCATGGAATATTAGAATATATATGTATTAGTTTGTTGTGGGTTTCAATAATTATATAGTACCGATTACCGTGAAAAGTGATTGAAATGTTTTTGGAAAGCAGATGATATGCACATAATGAAGGGATAAGGAGATAATGAAATGTCTGATAATATAAATGATCTCATGACTAATATAAGGAAAAATTGATGTCATGGTTTAATTATTTAGAAATTGTGGGCTCATTCATGTTTTCACAAAGATTACATAGTTATTCTTGTTTCAAGACAATACATGATTAAGGTATTCACAAGTCTGGAATGTGACCAACGAGATATGTTTTATGATATATGGGGGATAAATGATGGTATTCACATGCTTGGTAGATAACCTCTCTAGTAATAGTTTTCTTTATACTATGAGATTGGATATAAGTATTTTGGATAGGAATAAATATTAAAATGGATTAAGTTGTACATCAGATAGTATTGTTTAAGGCTAGAGTTTTTTGAAATTATGATAATATAGTTTTAGAAAAAGGACAACCTGCAGGACAGGCGAAAACCCATCGCATCGAACAAGGATGTAGGAATCGAACCCACAACCGAAGTGCGATAGGCCTTTATTTCCTACCACTGGCCTACAAGATGTCCCTATTTTTTAGAAGTTAGTTTTATTTTATTAATAAATATGATAGATGAAGTATATGTCCATTTTATAAACCATATACGATTAATCTCACCATAGATGGACTTATTTATATTTGATAAATTGTGCTAAACTTTTTATGATATAAATAGATGGAATGATATATCATTCTATCGCATGATCCGCTAACACTACACAGAAGACAAATTCAACTTCATTTCATTAAGAGATGAAGTAGAAATTGTTCAAGGCATGAACAACAATGAGATTGTACCAAAATCAAGTAAGTATTTATTTTAATTCAAAAATTATTCAACATTAGGGAAATGATCATTAAAACCAAAAATGTTGTCCTATTACCCTTATATCTGATGAATCAGATGGTACCTTAGATCATCCATAGTTTATGGATTTGTGATTATTGGATTTTTCTTAGCCATGTTCTCTACCACTCTCCATCAGAAATTGATGGTTATATTTCTCTTCCATATCCATATTTCCACCTATGTTCTCCTATGTAGAAACCCAGTGATGTTTTAATTTGGGTAACCGTTACGTTTCATACTTTAGTTTTCAAAGTTAAGTTTTGTTATCCCTTTTTACGATGTGGGTTTCTATTAAAGAAACTTTCAAGTAAACCATTTATAACCCCAATGAATTTCGAGGGAGAAATTCATTTTAAGGGGGGTAGAATGTAACACCTTGAGATTTTATGAGAATTATTCTTTTTAATTTCATTGAATTATTTTTTTGTACACTTCACAAAGATTATCTTGTGCTATACGCAACAATATATTATCTTGTAGTATACGTAACACTATTCTTAGCTTGTGACGCACAAAATGTCAAGTTCTTTTGAATAAAATTAATTTTACACAACACCATGTATAGATTTTGATCAATGTATAACTGAACTATCTTTTGAGTATGTTATACGCAACACCAAAGTAATCTTTCCCTACACGCAACCCTGACTTGGCTTGTATTACACGCAAGAGCAACCTTCCTCAATAGCGTGTGTTGTACGCAATACCGAGTTTCAATAAAAAATGATATATTGTAATAATATTATTTTGAAATGGCCTTTATGAAAATTATTAACTACATTTTGAATTTTATAACATTATAATTCATATTACACATTTTTTGGAATGAGGTATGAGAAAAAAATCAATTTTTCGGATAAAAGAAGTATTTTTTAAAAAATGAAGATTTCCCACATTTTGATGGAGCACCCTTTTTAAATAAAATTTTAAACTAGTTTTTAAGTTCAATTTTACAAAATAAACTTCTTATTTTGAATCATTATATAAAAATTTACATTGGATAAAGTTTTGATATTTTTCTGACAATGTTCTTATTTTGATGAATAGAAAAAATATGCAAAATTTTAATTAAAAACAACTTTTTTCATCAATATAATTTATATAGTTAAATTATAATATTTAATGGTTTTAATGTATAAATAGAATATATATTTTTACCATTTAATATAATGTATGTCATTAACAATAATTTTACATTGAATTCATAGGTAAAATCAATTCAATCTTTTGCAATGTTTTAGACAAAAACCCATTTTTTCGACAACGGGATTAATTTTAAATTAATTACTGAAAATTATATGTTTTGAATTTGAAAAAATAGATTCAATATTTGGAATTATTATTTCAAAATTATGTTAATAGGATTTTTTTATTTTTGGTCATTATGAATAGTAACTACGGAAAAGTTTATTTATCATAGTTAAAGGCAAATTAGGTAATTAACGGTAAAAATAATATTATAAAATTTCCGTAAAACTTGTATTAATATAATTGGATGATTATATTTCATCATAAAATATACTTGTATCGAAATTGTATCTATTAGAACCCACTTCTATGTGATTAAGACCTTTAATTTATTTTATTTAAATTAAAGTGAAATATGTCTCACTCAAACTTTAATAATTAAATTATTTTTAATAAAAGGTTATATAGAATATAAATTAGGTTATCAATACTCATTTTAAATATAAAATGTTTTTCTTTATCACGGTAATTTATTTTTAATTTTTAAGAAATATATAATTACCTTAATATCTTATACATTAATAATGCAGAAATTATTTATTTAGTGAAAAATAAATAATATAGTTTTATTAAACTAATAATACCCATAAAAGGCCCATAAACCTGACAAAAAATTATTGGTAGTGTACATATAAACCATAACCATAAAAATATCGAATTTTTGATCATTTTGAGTCTTATAAAAGAAATTATGACACTTATATTATTTTATTTTAAATGATGTCAAAGTTGTAACCATCATAATTTAATAAAAAGAACATTTTAAAATATGGGTATTTTAGAAGATACATTCACATAAAAGTATTATTATGAAATATAATAGATTTATATTCATCATAGTATTTTATTTTAATTTTTATGAAACAAATAAATATATTAAATAATTATTCAAAAATGTTGTAGTGATTATTTAATTAAGATAAATATATAATTAATGGTTTTAAAAATATTAAAATAAATATTATATGAACTAATTAATATGATAAACGAATTTTTTAAAAACATATGACATGTTAGGAACCTATTAAATATTTTTTTTAGAATATATTCTCCGTTTTTATTTTATTTAAATTCAAATAAATAAATAGTGTCAAAATTTGCACTATTGGTATTTTAAAAATATAACATATTATTAAATTATTTAAAAATCACAAAAATATTTAAAAATTAAAAATTTAAACTTATATGGTCTAAAAGGTTATAAATTATCCAATGATGGGAAATTTACAACATTTATGTATGTATTTATAACAATTTAAAATTTATAATATTATTACCAGAAATAAAATTAAATAGATTAAATAAGGATAAATCAAAATGAAAATGTTTAAAATAAACATAAAACATGTCTAAATTTTATTGGTTGATGATATTACAACCCTATATCATCTCAAATTCTAATTTAGTAATTTTTTGAGGATTTTAGGTGGGTTTTTAATTTATTATAAATTAATATTATTTAGTTTTCCAAATGTGCCCATCTCCTCCCTTATAAAAGGGCACCTCCTCCCTCTCCACTTCACACCAATTTGGAGCATTAAAATTCGTCCCAAACCTGTACATTTCACTTCTCCAATTCCATTGAAACCTATTATAGTTCCTGGTCTTCTTCAAAGGCCATCTTTAGTGCCCTAAGAGGAAGTTAAGAGGAGGCGCGTCGAAGACGAGGTAATATCCTTTACTGATTCTTTCAAACTTATTTCTTCTCCTACTTCTTCTATATGAGTTATTTCATTATTAAGTAATATCTATAGTATAACTTGTATACTGATATGTTATTATTAATTTGAAACAACCATATTCTATCTCCTTTCCAACCTAATAAAAAATGAAATCACCAAGCGTGCGTACGTACGACTTACCATCTCCACGACGTGGTGTAATATTTTATTTCATCACTGACATACTTGGATGGGTATAAGGATGGAAGAAATAAATATATATGATTATTATAAACTGATATTGAGTCTGAAATATTATACACCATACACTTCAATACAATTCCACAATCATGGAAATTATATCATCGCTCGTGTGTACGTACAGCCTACCGTCTCCACGATGTGATGTGACTTGTTCTACATGATATTCATTGAATAATGATTATATAAATGAATTGAATAAATAAATATGACATATATTACACTAACACCATTCTTGAGATGATTAATCTATAACCTAAAAATAGGAATAAGAATTTATTCGACAAAACACGCATAAGAACATAAAGCAATGAACACCTGAATAACAAGTAGCAATGAAATATTACTAATAAGAAGATAAGAATATGACTATATATGATATCATAACAATGGATATGATTCTTGAATAAGTCAATGAAATTATTTAAATCATTATACAGGAGGTTAGAATACGTACAAAGCATATTGGACCTAAGGTAAGGGATTATTTCGTCTCACTTTTATTTCTGTGAGACATATGCCTTATCACCATCTATTTCTTTTGTATGGTGTTTATGCTTCCCATGAATGTTTTATGATTTTTATTATGGAGGATATTATATTTACATATGCATGTAATTTTCATTATTTTATGACATGTATGATTCCACCAATCATAAAAGGTAAGGGATAATTATCCCAATCTCGTTCTAATCCAGGATTGTTTATTTGTAAGTACTTACTGGGGTTATGTTTATAAGGTCCATGTTTTATAAAAAAAATTCATACAATTTTTTCTATTCTTCCATGTATGTTTAAATTCATTTTTACCCTTTTTGACTTCTACCACATGGTAGGGAATGAATATTTCTTTTGTTTTACCATATGAGGTACTTTTTGACTTTTTCAGCAAAAGTACAAGAAGAATGTTTTTTTACTTATACGGAATGAATTGATTTTTACTGTTTCATAATGCCTTATTTCCATAAAGATTACTCTACAAAACTTCAGTATTATTTTCAACAAAATTCAATTCTTTTAAAATTTTACGGCATTTTGAGAAAATAAAATGATTTTTGAAGAAGAAAGGATATTTTACTCAAGAATTCATTTCAAGTGTTTTATCAAAACTATCTCCCATCTAAGATGAAATTATTTAGTTTGATTATGTTTGAAGTATAATGCCTTTATTATTTACATGGTTTGATTTTTATTATGATGAAATTACATCCATTTGTTTTATATGGATTATGTTAATATGGGATGATGTTTATGAAACCCATTTTATTCATTGGGTTATGATGAATGATGTATGATTGTTTTGTGGCACACGTAAGAATGATTTCATTAGGATATGGGTGGAAACTATATCTCCCTCTAATGCATTGAGTAAAGATTTATATCTCATGAGATATACATGGCTGGAACAGAAAGTAAATCTGGTTTAGTAATACAGGGCTGGAACGAAAAGTAAACCCGGTTCAGTAATGGACATTGTCCACTATGATGGTCCTGGCAGAAATGCCTTGGCTACTATGGAAATCATATCATGTGATTAATGGTTTTCCAAAATTACATGTTGTATTCCCATGCTATTTTATCATGATTAATGTTCATTTGTGATCTATGCCTTACGTACTGCCAAGATTAATTTCACCACTCAAGATTTTGATGTTCACACAATGTGTTCAAGTTTTTATGTTCAAATGTATATGGTTTGTTTTATTTTCTCGGTGCTTACCCTTATTGATCATTTGAGCTCACCCTTTTTATGTTTCCTTTTCCACAGGATATAAATAAAAGTTTTAGGTAAGAAAACAAAAGGGAAAGATCTTTATGGGAGATATTGAAGATCTTTCACCATGATTAGAAGATTGTGTTCCATGTTTCCAAAGACACTAAACTATTACGGTCCTTGGGTGTCTTTTTTTGTTATGTATTAAGTATTCCAAAAAAGTAATGTAATGTCCATGTATGTCACGCTTGGATATTTAAAGTTTTGGGGTTATACATAGTGAGGATTGAATTTAATTTTAGGGAAACAGTGTTAGGAAATATTAGTGCATGAAATAGGCGAGGAAAGTCTTGCTAGGACATGAGATTTTAGGGCCCCGTGATCCGATGCATGGACTTTGGACCTACTGAAAAACCAGGTGAGGCTACACCGATTGCAGGGAAGTGACCCTATGAAATGTGCATGCATCATAATTACTTTTGTTATCATGTGGCATGGGTGATTTGGAAATTTAAAAAAAATAAAAAAAGTTAAGAAAAATTTAGAAGGGATCTTCTACAGTACTCGGTCTTTGATATTCCTTGTTTCCCTTGCAGGTATGGCCCCCGGACGACGTCCATAAGTAGTGTGGTCAATCGGGGCCTAGTTGGATGGTTTAGTTGATCTACAATGGTCTGATCAAGAAGAGGAGGATGACTAGTGGTAAAAGATGCTTCATTCTATTCAATGGTAGACTCTCGGAATGTACGATGGCAGAGTCTCAAACATGGAGATGAAGAGCTAGGTTGAGGAGCTGGTGATCGCCTTCATCTTGATCTGGGCTCTATTAGAGTACTTGGATCCTCTAGCCGTGAGCTAAATGAAAGTGGTGGCGCGTTAGTGGTTGATTATTTGTCTCGGGGAGAAGAAGGAAGTATAGGTTTTGCGGACTACCTTTTAATAGAGTTCTAGGTGGAATTCCATTCTTCCACGATGAAGGATGAAAAGAGAAAAGAGATTCTTTCCCTCCATTAAGGCAGTATTTCAATAAAGTAGTTGGGAATTAAGTTAAAGTATATCCTTTGTTTCAATCTAGACCTCTACCCAAACAAGGAGTCGTAGGCAAGAGTCTTAGAGTAGGCATTTTGACATTCTCTTGAGTATGTTGTTATTCCCTTCACTCTACCAACATACTTGGAGGTTCCTAAGAAGGATGAAGTTGGGGAGAGGATTCACATGACGGGATGTGTTCTATGAGAGAGAATCCAGTTGAGATCATCAAAGGGGAAGGTTGTTAGCAGCAGGACTCCAGCATTAGGGCCTTCCAGGTTTTGGCCGGTGAGGAGTATGACATAGTAATTCCAGTTCTGATCTCTTGGTCCTCTCCCTTTCTCCATGAGCCTAGGACCGAGGTGATTTACCTTTTGAAGTAATGGGAACCTTAAAGATCAGTGCGCAAACTGTGTATAGTATAGTGGGGGTGGGCAGGTTCAGCGCCCACCTCAGCAACACCAGTTTCTGACCAAACCATTTCACCAGTAGGAGGTGCAGTGAGCTCCCACTCCACTGAGGAAAGACAGTGCTGGAGGAGGCCAACCTCACGGTTCACCTCAAGGGCCTCGACTAGGGAGTGGTCCGATAGTATGCCAATAGCTGAGGGGAAGTAGAGCTGGGCGTGTGCTATTTCATGCCATAGATACAACAGTTCCTGCAGAGCCATAGGTCATTTGAGTTACGATCAGTTTGTTTAGTACTCTTAATTTTTCCTTTTTTGATTTAAGAGCTTCACAGTCCTTTGTTTCACCTATTCTAGACCATGCCTTGGGCCTAGACGTTGAAATAATCTTCATTCCCCTGGTGATGAGTATTCGAGGTGGAGGTAAGACTAGCCTATTTGATGTTTCAAGAGAATGTCGTCTGATGTTGGGTCCACATTAGTCTAGTGGGGATCTTTTTCTACTAAACATGCCGCCATACAATGTCATCCTAGGAATAAACAAGTTGTTTTCCAGGAACACAGTTATCGACTACTTCTTTATAAGGTTCAATTTCTCGTATATGGGTGGATAGTATATAGCTTTTATTTTTTAGCAGGGTTTCAAAGAGGCAATCTGGCATGTGAAGTCCCTTATTTTCATGTTAGATGAGATGTCAGGGGAATCAGTAGACATAGAGATGGTGGAAGTTCCATGGATTGTTAGTGAGTTCCTGGATGTCTTCCTCAAAGAGGTTTTGACTCTACCCGCTTCACATGATGTTGAGTTCGAGATAGACTAAAAACTCAGTTCTCGTCCAATTTCAATGCATCCCTATTGGATGGCACCTTTTGAGATGCTAGAGTTGCAGATTGAGGTTAATGACCTAAGGAAGAAGGGATTTATCCGACCAAGCGCATCACGGTGGGGTGCTCCAGTCTTGTTCGTGAAGTAGGTAGATGGTGGTATCAGACTGTGCATAGACTATCGAAGACTGAATCATGTGATATTTAAGAACCGTTTCCCCATCCCAAGTATTGAGGACCTTTTTTAACAGTTAAAGGGAGAAGGTTGGTTCTCTAAGATTGACTTGTGGTCTAGATATCACCAGTTGAGGGTGAAGGATGGTGGCATCTCAAAGAAAGATTTCAGGTTCAGATATATACACTTTGAGTTGGTGGTCATATTGTTTGGTGTTACAAATTCAATAGTTCTGTTCATGGGGGTCATGAAATCTATTTTTCGTGAGTATCTGGGTCAGTTAATAGTCGTGTTAATCAACAACATCCTAATATACTCAAGATCATAGGAGGATAACACTGAGCATCTCAAAATAGTCTTGGAAATCCTCTAACACCACCAGCACTGCGGGAAGTTATACAAGTGAAAGATCTAGATACAAGAGGTACCCTTCCTTGGGAAACTGAAATCCCAACAGGGAATAAAAGTGGACTCGTCTAATTTCTAGGTGGTTGTTTATTGGGAATCAACCAAGAATGTGGCATACGTTCGTAGTTTCCTGGGACTGATAGGTTACTACCGGAGGTTCATACCTGAATTCTCTTGAGTTGTAGTGCATTTGACAACCTTGAGAAAAAAAGACTAGGATTTATTATTAAGTGAGTAGTGCTCGATAGCTTTCAGTTATCTGAAAGGGAAGCTAGTCAGTGCCCTAATGCTGAGGTTTCCCATGGAATGGGTAACATTTGTAGTATTCTGTGATGATTCTGGTCTAGGCTTGGGGTGTGTGTTGATGCCGTAATGGGGAGTGATCACTTATGGTTCAATGTATTTACTCCCTCATGAATATAACTATTCCACCCATTACATAGACCTTGCAGCGGTTGTGTTTTCACTGAATATGTGGCAGTATTACCTCATCATGGAACTCATTGTGGTCCTAACAGGTCACAAGAGCTTGAGGTATGTCTTCTACGAAAGAGACCTAAACTTCTATAAGTGGAGGTGAATGTAGTTCCATGAAAAATGCAAAATTGAGATCTATTAAAACTCAGAAAAGGGGAATGTGTTGGTCGATTCCTTGAGTAGGATTTATCAAAAATATGTGGTTTTGGTGTTAGAAGATTCTTGGAGAGAAATAGAAGAGTTGGAAGATTTACATATTAGCATGAGAGTGGACGATGATAGAGGATGTCTATTTTAGATAGCAGTGAAGTCTTCCTTGATATAGTAGGTGGAGGAGTCTCAATGGAGAGACTTTGAGGCTAAAGTGTTACGTGATCGTGTTTTCCAGGGTGATGCTCTGGATGGATGGTCGGAGGAGGGTCAGAATCAGATTCTTTTCCACGGGAAGTTTTTTGTCCCAGAGACGATGCATGAGAGACTTCTCGATGAGTTCCATAAATCTCCCCTGGTGGTAAACCATAGAGTTTACAAGATTTATTGGGGATTTGGAGGTCAATTTTGTTGGCTCAGAGTGAAGAGGGTAGTAGAGGATTTTGTGGCAAAGTGCCTCGTGTGTCAGCAGGTGAAGGCTGAACATCATGTCCTCGGTAGTCTGTTGCAGCCCTTATAAATTCCTGAGTGGAAGTGGGATGACGTCTAGATGGATTTTTTCACAGTACTACCCATATAACACCCCAAGATTCCATGTTATGATTCTCTTTCAATAATGAAATAGCTTTCATTGTACGCAAGTTCGAGATTCTAACACACCGCGACCAATCAAAGTAGCTGTTATGAATAGTAACACCCACTTTTTGAAATTATATAAATTTTATATTTCAAAATTGACTTCATTTTTGGATTAGTAATATCAAAATTATCCTATGTTGAATTTTTGGTATTTTTCTGAGAACTTCCAATTTTTGATGAATAGTGAAAAGATCTTAAAAACAACTTTTTTAATAAAAATAATTTATAGTGATAAATTAAAATATTGAGTATTTTTAAAGTATAATTATAATATAATTTTACCATTTTATCCAATGGTGGTAATTATAATTAATTTCACTTTGAAATCGGACATAAACAATTGTCAATATTTTGATAGATATTGTTTCTTAAAAACACACTATTTGTTTTGACAGCGGGAATAATTTTTAAATTAACTACTGAAATTTATGTGTTTATAATTTGGTAAAATGGATTCCATATTTGGTATCAGTAGGTCCAAATTATGTAATTAAGACTTTTGTTTTTGGACATTATGAATAGTAACGACAACAATTATCTTTAATTATCATGATTAATTAGTAATCAGGTAGTTAAGGGTAATAAAATAATATCATAATAATATACAATGACCCCAAAATGTGTCTTAATGCTACTGGTTGTGTCATTGCCGACCATGGGATTCCTTGTTCCAATTTAAAGACCCCATGGAATCACTTTTGTGTGATAGTGACCTTTTATCATATTATTTTTAAAGAAAGGAAAATATAACCAAAGTATGTAACACCTAAGTAAAAAAATTTAATGTTGTATACATAAATGATATATTAGACTATAAATATTAATTGTAAATCTAAACATATTTCATACATCATGGTATTTTTATTATAATTTTTATACATTAAATAAATAAATTGATTTATGACACCATGATGATGCAGTGATTTACCTCATTAATGAATGATTTAAGTAAAATGAAAAGATAAGGTAAAATGTAAGACCTAAACTTATCTAAAGCCTATTGGATGGGATTATTTCTAACCCTCATCGCCTTATCCTCGAAATATATCATTTTGGGACCTTTAAAATCTGAAAATCATTTCATAATAAAGTAACATTTCAATCCTTCCAAAAGAGCCTCTCCTCTCCTCTTATAAAAGGACCCCACATCTACCACCTTATTCACACCTTCAAAGCCATTTGGCTCGGCAAAAATCTGTCCAAATACCCTATAAAATTTCCTCCCTTCATCCTAGAAGCCTTATCTTAGTAGAAAGCTCTTCAAGAAACCCTTTTGGTTCAAACTAAGGGGAGTTACCCGATTTAACGGTAATGTCTTCTCTTATGTTCTTTTGTTTTATTTTGCTTCTCCAACCCCCTAAACTCTTTTTATTCTTTTATTTTGTAAAAAAACAAGTATCATCAATATACTTGGATTTTTTTATGAGAAGTATTCGAAATACACTTACACAAACCTCCATCTAATAGTTAAAGAATATATTGTTTCTGTGTGTGGCGAATTACTGCCTCATGAAACGATGTCTGTTCAATCTTCTTTTAACACCTCTAATGGTGGCCATTAATATGTCACTATATTTATATATGATATATATTATGTTTATTTTTTCCTTATTCTTCTGTATTTTTCTTTTATGTCATACCTTTATGATTTCCATTATGGGTAAATGCGATAATTTCATTTTAGGAAGTACGGACTACCGCACCCTCAAAGTGATTTGAATCGTTCATTCCATATGTGGGATGTATAAAGGAAGGGGTTAAATGATATTATATATCATATTATATTGGAATTATAATATACCTGTATATAATCATGATTTCATTCCATTTAATATGAAATATAAATGAAATTAGTGTTCATGCGTACGTAAGGCTTACCGTCTCCATGAATGGTGCATTTCATTTCTTACCTCTAAATGTTATATAATATTATAAATGCATGTATATACTGGATACATATGATATATATGATATCAAGATCATGAATATAATTCTGGATATAATGGATATTCTACCACATAAACAACTTGTAATTATAAGAAGTTTATTTTTGACTCAAGTACCAAGGATCGACAAAATGACCGTTATTAAATTAAATGATTACATAATGTTCATAACATGGTAATAAGTGATGTAAAAGGAATAATGAACTTGAAAAAGGTTCTTAAGAAAATATAAATTAACTATAGTTTATTATTCAGGAGATTAAATAATGATCAAGTCAAGTCGGACACGAGGTAAGGGACTTCGTCTCAACCTCCTTTCATTGAGGCATATTTTTTTTATACACAAATTTCTTTAATACTGTGTATAAAGCCCTTTGACTTTTACTTTTATTCAAAGGGAATCTTTTTATAAGAATCATTTTTACTAAACAACAAAAGGAATGTTTTGTCTTACGTATGTGGTGGTAATGACTTCTCTGCCACCATGACTATTATTTGAGTTTATGCTTCCTCTACAAGCCATAACTTTTTTTAAATGAAAAATAAATACCAAGTTTTACTTTACTTTTATTTAGGTATTGAAAAAGTTTTTGATAATTTTTTGATTATATTAATGTGTTGTATTGATATCTTCTGATTGAAATGTGGAAATTTTATTTTTCCTTTATTCATGTTTTATGTGATATGATTTTGTTATAGTTCTTGGGAATTGTTTATGATATGTTTAAACCTTTTTATATAAGGAATGAATTGGACTTAATAATTGATGTGTGGAGCTCGCTATAGCTCCTCGATGCATTGGTAGGTCTCATTAGACAAACTAGTGTCTTGGCATGAGGCCTTGCCAAAATATTATTTGTAGTCTTGGCACGAGGCCTTGGCTACATGGTTATGATAGTATGGTATTATGCATTCCATCATTATGAAAGTGGTTATTCATATTGCATGTGGTTATTCGACTAGTATAATATCCATGTCAATAAGTAAATGGCATTATTTCATTTTATTTTTTCCATATTATGTTGAAGTTCATGTTTAAAAGGCTTTTGTTTTAGTTATACAACGCCTTAAATGTTTATGTTTATTTATGAAAGTTTCCACTATATTGTTATCCTTACTGAGCATCTGAGCTCACCCCTTTCAATGTTTTAATTTTTTACAGGATGTGAAGAAGTATTTTATGAATGAATTGTAGGAATAGTATGAGGGGATATGAAGACAAGATGTTGTTGTAGTTTTTTTCACTTTATGATGTAATGTAAGACTTATGAATATATCTAGTGTTACAAGGATACGAAACTGATCGGTCTTTCAAGACTTGATCTTTTGTGATCATGCCAATGTTATGTAATAAGGCACCAACTCTAGGTAACTGGGGTTGGGGCGTTACAGTTGGTATCATAGGCAGTTTAGTACTAACCTTGGAAGCTAGATTTAGAAAAACTCTTATTAGAGCACATAGCCCTAAGATAGAATTTGAGGATTAGTATAGAAGAACTTCTTAGAATTTTGGTATTGTAGAGATTTTGTGAGTTTTTTGAGCAATACATCCTTGTCTAGATACGAGCAGGTAGAGGCGGCTCTGGAATAGATATACCTAGGGGTAATACCTGAAAACACCGCTTTGAGCTAGACTCGAATGGGAACTAGTGCACGAAAATGGGCATTGCTGCACTCTTGTTTACGACACTCTAGGGGGATATGCTTAGGATAATTCATGATTTCATTAAAAACCATTATGAAGGGTTTATGAGTATATAATTTCTCAAAGAAAACATTTTTTTATGATTATGGATTATATCCATAAACTGTTCAATTTATGTTAAGTGTTTTACATGTATGGAATTATGTATTTCGATTCATAAACTAATCTAGTTTATGGCATTGTTTGGAAATGGAGCCTAGTGGAAGGAATGGAAACCGTATCAATGCACATGCTCCATGTAAGGATTTCCCTCCTACTCAAGATAATTATAGTGGAGCTGGTGATACAACTGGTGCTGATCAACTTATCACCATACTAGGACAACTCACTCAGGTTATGAATAATAACCTTACTCATATGAAGCAACCTGATCTGCAACGTGGAGGATCAATGTTAGATCGCTTCATGAGGCAATAACCACCAACTTTCAATGGGAGTATAAATCCCTTTGTATCTGAGCAATGGATAAATTACTTAGAGAAAATATTCCATGCCTTGGGGAGTAGTGAAAGGGAAAAGGTTATCATGGCAGTTTACCGCCTCACTGGAGATGCTGATCAGTGGTGGTCATTGATTAAAAATAGAAAGGAAGATGAAGAATTATAAAATATGGAATGAAGGGAGTTCAAAGATCTTTTCTTAGAAAAATACTTTCCTCGTGACCATCGAGCAGATATGGAAAGGAAATTTCTCAGTCTGAGGAAAAAAGAGGATGAGAATGTTGAAAAGTATGAAGCTAACTTCACAAGGTTAGAGGGGTCTGCAGTAGATTATATACATAACACAAGAAGTAAGATTGGTCATTTATTCGATGGGTTAAAACCGTTTCTCCATTGAGAATTAGTATCACAATATTTTTCAACATACGAAGATATAGTCTCATGTGCTATCAAGACAGAAAAGGAATTCTCAAAGTCTTATGAGAACAAAGTAAAGAAAGAGAAGAAGAGAACGGTGGAACAAGAGACAGATAAAGGGAAAAAGGGAAAGAAGGATTTTCCATTATGCGATAATTGTGGGAAGAATCACCCGGGTACTTTCCTAAAAGAAATTGGAGTTTGTTGTAAATGTAGAGAAAAAGGTCACTAGGCTAGTGATTGCAAGGGAAAGAAAAAGGCTATCAATGTTGAATGCTAAAATTATAGACAAATGGGGAATTATGAAAATGAATGTCTTAAGAATTAGGGAAACTTACCTCAGAAAAGGCCAAGGAATCAAGGTCAAGCTTATGCTGTTACTACAGATGAAGTTGAATAATTATTGTATTTGTCTTTTTGGACTCAAGAACTATATTATGGTTATAAGAATAATGTGAAATATATATAAGTATTGTACTGAAGTACTTGTTGTTCTCATTAAGGTTTTAATATGATGAAGGTAATCATAATTTTAGAATGTGACAATAAGATAGACATTAAATAATTTGGGGAATCTGGTGTCACAATTGATTTTGGAATTTAGAGACCTTTTAGAGAAAGTCTAGACAGAGGTATTTTGGATAACTGTAAAGGTTGGAATGGATTAAGTTGAACTTTGGATAGTATTTTTTAAGGTTAAAACATTTCTGAAGATTTTTTTTGGAATATTACAATATTATTTTTAGGAAAAGGACAACCTGCAGGATGGGGGATAACCCGTCGCGTCAGACAAAGCTGCAGGAATCGAACCCACAACCATAGTGAGATAGGCCTTTACTACCTACCACTAGCCTACAGGAATTCCCTGGTTAATACAAAATAGATTTCCTAATCTAAATGGTATGTGTTAATATTTGTACCCTTGTACGATTAGGATAAATATAATATTTTGGAGTTCTATTATCTTTTTGAGTGAAAGATGAGTTTGTGGTAGAAATTAGTTGAAGGTTGAAACTCTACTTGTCAAGTATATATATATATACCTCTATCTTATTCTATGAATAAATTAATTCGTAAACTTTAGGAAAGAGATATTAAAAAAAAGTTTGTTATCCTAATATCTTATGTTTTGTTGAACTGATGATATTTTAAATCACCATAGATTGAAGGCTTTGAGGCCCACAATTTTACACTTGTTTGTGATTGATGACCTCAATCACTCCCTAAAAGTATTTTTGTTTCCCTCCAATTATGTGTCTCTAATTTCCACCAATGTTCTCCTAATTGAGATCATAATTTGGTGGTGACTTTTTCATTTCCCTTTCCCTCTTATTAAGGCTAAATTTTATTAACATTATTTCCGATGTGAGTTTTCCACAAAGGTATTTTCAATTTTGAACCTTTTATTTTCGAAGAACAATTTGAAATTTTGAGGAAGAAATTTATTGAAGGAGGGGAGAATGTCATACCCCAAGCTTCCATGGTACACTTCTCTTTCAATAATGCAATAGCTTCCATTGTACGTAAGTTTGAGATTCTAACACACTACGACCAATCAAAGTAGCTGATATGAATAGTAATACCCACTTTTTGAAATTATATAAATTTTATATTTCAAAATGGACTTCATTTTTGGATTCGTAATATCAAAATCAGTCTATGTTGAATTTTTGGTATTTTTTTAGAACTTCCAATTTTCGATGAATAGTGAAAAATACTGAAAAACAACTTATTTAATAAAAATAATTTATAGGGATAAATTATACATTTGAGTGTTTTTAAAGTATTATTAGAATATAATTTTACCATTTTTTCCAATGGTGTTCATTAGAATTAATTTCACTTTGAAATTGGACATAAACAATTGTCAATCTTTTGATAGATATTGTTTCTTAAAAACACGCTATTTGTTTTGACAGTGGGAATAATTTTTAAATTAATTACAAAAATTTATGTGTTTATAATTTAGTAAAATGGATTCCATTTTGGAATCATAAGGTCCAAATTATTTAATTAAGACTCTTTTGTTTTTGGACATTATGAATAGTAACGACAACAATTATCTTTAATTATCATGATTAATTAGTAATCGGGTAGTTAAGGGTAATAAAATAATATCATAATAATATAAAATGACCCCAACATGTGTCCTATTGCTATTTTTAGTGTCATGGCCTACCATGGGATTCCTTGTGCCAACTTAGGGACCCCATGGAATCACTTTTGTGTGATAGTGACCTTTTATCATATTATTTTTAAAGAAAGGAAAATATAACCAAAGTATGTAACACCTAAGTAAACCAATTTTAATTTTTTCTAAATAAATGATCTCTTAGACTATAAATATTAATTGGAAATCTAAAAAGATTTCCTACATCATGGTATTTTTCTTATAATTTTTAGACATTAAATAAATAAATTTATTTATGACACCATGATGATGCAGTGATTACCTCATTAATGAACGATTTAATTAAAATGAAACGATAAGGTAAAATGTAAGACTTACACTTAAATAAAGCCTATTTAATGAGATTATTTTAAACCCTTATCACCTTAACCTCTCAATATATCATTTTGGGACCTTTAAAATCTGAAAATCATTTCATAATAAAATAACATTTCAATCTTTCCAAAAGAGCCCTTCCTCTCCTCTTATAAAAGGCCCCATCCTCTACCACCTTATTCACACCTTAAAATCCATTTGGCTGGGCCAAACTCTGCCTAAATACCCTCTAAAATTTCCTCCCTTCATTCTAGAAGCCTTACCTTAGGCATAAATCTCTTCAAGAAACTCTTTTGGTTCAAACCAAGGGGAGTTACCCTATTTAAAGGTAAAGTCTTCTCTTGTGTTCTTTTGTTTTATGTTGATTCTCCAACCACCTAAATTTTTTTATTATTTTATTTTGAAAAAAAACCAGTATCATAAATATACTTGGATGTTGTTATGAGAATTATTCGAACTACACTTACACACACCTCCATCTAATGGTTAAATAACATACTGTTTCTATGGGTGGCAAATTACTGCCTCATGAAATGATGATTGTTCAATATTATTTTAACACATATCATGGTGGGCATTAATATGTCACTATATTTATATATGATATATATTATGTTCATGTTTTCCTTATTCTTCTGTATTTTTAATTTATGTCATACCTTTATGATTTCCATTATGGGTAAACGTGATAATTTCATTTTAGGAAGTGCGGACTACCGCCCCCTCAAAGTAATTTGAATAGTTAATTCCATATGTGGGATGTATAAAGGAAGGAGTTAAATGATATTATATATCATATTATATTTGAATTATAATATACCTTTATATCATCATGATTTCATCACATTAAATATGAAATATAAATGAAAGTAGCATTCATGCGTACGTACGGCTTACCGTCTCCATGAACGGTGCATTTCATTTCTTACCTCTAAATTTTATGTAATATTATAAATGCATGTATATACTGGATATATATGATATATATGATATAAATATTATGAATATAATTCTGGAGATAATGGATATTCTACCACATAAACAACTTGTAATTATAAGAAGTTTATTTCTGACTCAATTACCAAATATCGACAACACGACCGTTATTAAATTAAATGATTACATAATGTTCATAACAAGGTAATAAGTGGTGTAAAAGTAATAATGAACTTGAAAAATGTTCTTAAGAAAATATAAATTAACTATAGTTTATTATTCAGGAGATTAAAGAACGATCGAGTCAAGTCGGACGCGAGGTAAGGGATTTCGTCTCAATCTCCTTTCATTGAGGCATATTTTGTTTTATACACAATTTTCTTTTATATGATGTATAAACCCCTTTGACTTTTAATTTTATTCAAAAGGAATCTTTTTATACAAAGTGTTTTTACTAAGCAACAAAAGAAATGTTTTTTCGTACGTATGCGGCGGCAATGACTTCTCTGCCGCCGTGACCATTATTTGGGTTTCTGCTTCCTCTACAAGCCATAACTTTTTTTAAATGAAAAATAAATACCAAGTTTTACTTTTAGTTATTTTGGTATTGAAAATGGTTTTGATAATGTTTTCATTATATTAATGTGTTGTATTGATATCTTGTTATTGAAATGTGTAAATGTTATGTTTCCTTTATTCATGTTTTATGTGATATGATTTTGTTATGGTTCTTGGGAATTGTTTATGATATGTTTAAACCTTTTAATATAAGGAATAAATTGGACTTAATAAGTGATGGGTGGAGCCTGCTATAGCTCCTCGATGCATCGGTAGGTCTCATGAGACAAACTAGTGTCTTGGCACGAGGCCTTGACAAAATCTTATTTGTAGTCTTGGCACGAGGCCTTGGCTACGTGGTTATGATAGTCTAGCATTATGCATTCCATCATTATGAAAGTGGTTATTGATATTTTATGCGATTATTTGACTATTAGAATATCCATGTGAATAAGTAAATGGGATTATTTCATTTTATTTTTTCCATATTATGCTGAAGCTCAAGTTTAAAAGTCTTTTGTTTTAGTTATACATTGCCTTAAATGTTTATGTTTATTTACAAAAGTTTCCGCTATATTGTTATCCATACTGAGCATCTTAGCTCACCCCTTTCAATGTATTAATTTTTTCCAGGATGTGAATAAGTATTTTATGAATGACCTGCAGGGATAGTATGAGGGTATATGAAGACAAGATGTTGTTGTAGTGTTTTTCACTTTATGATCTATTACAAAACTTATGAATATATCTAGTGTTTCAAGGATACTAAACTAATCGGTCTTTTGAGACATGATCTTTTGTGATCATGAAAATGTTATGTAATAATTCACCGACTCTGGGTAACTGGGGTTGGGGCATTACAATCAAGGGCTTATAGAGGTTGTGATTCCATCTAGGTATTAGTGCACCATTTAACAAAATCGGCTTTACTTCTTAGCGATTAAGGAGTCGTGTGCAGTGGATGCCTTAGCAAAGAAGTATGTGGGTGAAGTTGTGCAGATGCACGGAGTTCCCAGAACCATTATTTCAGATCAGGATACATGCTTTACTCCATGATTTTGGATGGTATTACAATGTTTTTTTTTTGCACCCAAATATTCCTTATCACTACTTTCCACCCTTAGAATGGTGGGAAGATAGAGAGGACCATCCAGATGTTGGAGCATATTTTGAGAGGGCGTGTTCTAGACTTCGTAGGATCATGGATACGACACTTTCCTTTGGTAGAGTTTTCCTACAACAATATTTATCACTCTACCATTAGCATGGAACCATTTTAAGCCTTGTATGGGAGATTGTATAGTTCAACTCTGTGCTGGATAGAGGTTGGGGAGGCAAGTGTTCTTTACTCAGGGGTGGTGTAGAGCATAACGAAGAAGGTTCATCTAGTGCATGAGAGGATGAAGGAAGCTTAGGACCTGAAGAAGTTGTATTCCGATCATAGGAGGAGGCCCTTGGAGTTATAGGTCAATGCCCACATGTTCTGAATGGTCTCCCCTCAGCATGGACATTAGAGGCTTAGTGGGGGAGTAAGATTTCTCCCAATTTCATTGAACCCTTCAAGGTGTTGATACAAATCAATGAGGTGGCGTATCAGTTGGTGTTACCACTACCACTACAGAGGATCCACAACGTCTTCCATGTGTCTAAGATCTGTCTGTATCTACATGATGACCCCCATGTCCTCGATTGGGGAGAGTTGGATATCAAGGACAGTATGACGTTCGTGGAGTGACCAGTGAGGATATGGGATCATAAGGAGAAGGTGCTTCATGGATGGACAATTCCTTTGCTTCATGTTTTGTTGAGGTATGATTCCTTTAGGAGAGTACTTGGGAGCCGAAATTTCCGATGCGTGATCAGTACCTAAATCTATCTTGAGTTGTTATTTTGATTTTTCCTTAATGTTTTTACCTTTTTAATTGATTGTGATGTAATTATTGACCTTATTTTCTATAAGATGGGTTGTTTCCCTTGTACTCTATATGTGTGTGAAAATACCTAACTATGGGGAGGGGAGGACCTGATCCCTAATCAAGACGCATTAAGGTGGATGTGATTAAACTTGTGCAGGTGAGTCAGCGCCGCCCAAAGAGGAGAGTATCTTAACATGGGAAAATGGGTTCCTTGATCCATAAGTTTGGGCGGTGTGAACTCTATATGTTTGTGTGGTTTTTCAGGGGATAAGAGTGGTAGTGTTTCTATAGTTGTTCAGGAGATAGATGTGGAAGAGATACTCTTGGATGTCTAGGTTTGTTCCAGCTTTCTAACAACTCTAGGGTGGTTTTTCCTTGATAGGTATCATACAAGGTGGTTGTTCGGACCCCTCTCTTTCCATCATGTTAATCATAAATTCTTGAGTGAAAGAATAGTTTGATAGGTATATCATGTAATGATTTGAACCTTGTTGGTCCATTACTTTTTTTATATTTTGGTGTTTGGGGTATCATGGGTACTATTGGTGACTCATTAAAGAGTTTTCAAAATTTTCAGGTCAAACGAATAGTGGAACTGATTGGCATCGGTGGCACCGATGGACATCACTGGCACTGATCGGCATCAGTGGCATTGATCAGACATTCATGGCACCGACGGGAATGAGTGGCACCGACGATCATCGGTGGCACATATGGGAATTAGTGGAATTAATGGTCTGTCAGTGTCACCAATCGGCAGTGGTGACAGGGAAACGGTGCCAGGGAAGTGGTGCTAGGGTGATGGTGTTAGGGTGATGGTGCCATGGTGACGGTGACTCACCCAATAGTGAGTCATTTCCAGTTTCTCCAGTACTTTCCAGTTTCACTCCAGTAATGTATATTTTTATGTAAAAGTGTTTTAATACACCTTTCAAAGTAATTTAAGGCCTGTAAAATATTTTTTATACCCCCAAGAGTTGGGAGACCCTTGATTTACCAAAATGTGTGGTCTGTCACACTCTTTTCCGCGGTTTCTAGCATCTAGTGTTTTCCATTTTATCCCTTGTTAAGTGTTTTTCTTCGTTTAAAGAAATTTTATTAACTCACAGGCATTTTCTCCACCATCCCTAAGGATAATTATTAAATATAAATTAATCACAATGTGTGAAACCATTATGCTACATGGTTCATCCATGATCGGAATTTTATTTACTTCAAAATCAACTCCCTAATTTTAGGATCTAACCTCTTCTTAAGTCGAGATCCTCTATTATTTCTTCTTTTCTATTTCTCTTAGTGCGCCTCGAGACTTCCTCCGTAGATGAATCGTGTTCCCATGATGGATCCCCTCCTGATCATCCTGGGAGTACCCTTTTCTTGCAAGTCACGTCATCCCCGGTTCTTGGCATAAATAGATCACTTATATCCTTGATCATCCAAGTAGGGTTTTCTCCTTTTTCTCCCTTTTTTGTGCATCATGTAGGGAGGGGATGATGATGTTCACTCAGTACGTGGATGAAACTGACATTAACAAAGATAATAAATGGAATTTTAAAGAATTAATGGGTGGTAAAGTTGATGAATTTTTTTGTGTTTTACCTTTTTTATATTGTGAATTGTATGGACTCATGTCCTCTGAAAATCGTGGTTGTTGGTCATACTGTCTTGTGCCCTAATGAAGCTATATTTTTTGGATGATCTTGTGATTTAATGACTATATCATGGAAAATTGTTAATCATGTAAACTTGGTAGATAAAATGGATGCCTGATAAATAAGAATCCTTGTGTGATCACCCCATTTGAGAAAACTAAAAGAAAGCACTTAACAAGCGGTGTTGGCCAAATCTAAAAATTCCCTTTCCCTATTCTATTGATATGAATGGTTATTATATTTAATGTTTTTGTGGTGACAAAGAATGGGTATTGAATCTCTAGTTGTGAGGTTATTACTTTTTGAATTTGAGTCCGTGCGGAGCTGTTATGTTGGGGCTTGGTTTGGTTCCAGTACTTCGAGGGATCTCACAAATCCCTTTTGATGTTGGGACTTTACAAGAGAATCATGTGTGAATGCTTGAAATCATTTTTAGATTTTTTTTCCTTTAGTTATTGTTTTGGATTGTGTTCATGCTTGTTATTTTACCGGTAGTGGAGGAATGTTTTAAATGGAATCACTTAATCATGATAATGAGAATAGGTACAATGGGGGAATTGTTTTCTGAAAAATTGGTTGTGTTTTGGTGGTGGATATTGTGTTTTTGCGCATATATGGATAACAACAAGAGTGGTTGTGTGTGGCCTGGTTTTCTATTTCAAAATCCTTAGGATGGGATGAGTTCTTGTTTACCTATATGTATAATGATTAGTTCTTGTGTTTCTTATACGCATCCCACCCATTTTGAGAACTTCATGCAAAACACCCCCATTTCATGGGGGAGGGTGTTTTTTACAACATTATTATGAGTGGTTGGTTATAATCTCTTTTATTCTCCCTTTCCCAGGTATCCCAAGATTATTCAAGAAGGTTGTGATATCTAAGGTTCACTATGTCCCAAGACTCTTCGACCATGGTATGTTGTGGTGGTTGTCCTAGGTGTGTACGAGAAGATTTTTTTTTAAAGTGTCTTCAGGATGAGGAGAAGGTGTCTTTGGGAATGGATGTGGTTGGCCAAGGTGTCTTCGGGTGTGTCGTTGTTGTTGTGGCCTAGGTGTTTGCAGGTGTAGTTATGTATTGTTTTTGTTGACAAGGTGTATGTGTGTGTGGTTATGTGTGGTTGTTGTGTACCTGGTGCTTGTGGGCGTGGTTATGTGTGGTTGTGGTAGCCCAAGGGTCTGTGGGCAGGATGCATGGTTGTGGTGGCCCATAAGGTCATTGTTGGGGTGGCAGTGGGACTGCAGTGGAACCTATGGGGGAGTTTTGACGCATAGGATTTCTGAAATAACAAGTGGAAAAGCGGTGTGGGGTAAAAAAATATAGATGTGCTATTACTATTTACATTACCTGATTTTCATTATTTGGGGAGTGTTCCTTGGTGATGCTAGGTGGATAGTTTCCCTACTAGGTGTTTTGGTTGCCTCTCTTCTCACGGGGAATTAGAATGTGTCCCCACTTCTGCATGAGAGATTTTGGTTTTCCCTACTGAGGATACCTTTATACTCACCCTATGTATATAAAAGGGCTTTCAGGTTTCCAGGATGACTTTGAGGACTGTGTCAGACCTTACTAGCTCGGCATTATGACAATTGTTGTTGCAGCTATTCTTTATTTTGATACTTTCTTTCCGATTTTTCTTATACCTAGTATTACTTTATTTTGGACATCCCTATGGGAATGAATTTTGGTATTTAATTTTACTTTCAATATTTATAGTTATTTGGGATTTACATTCTTATATCCCGATATTATTCGATAAAAATGGTAATTACTTCCATATTACGTGAGAATCTATACCCTTGGTGCTAGTCACCACTCAGGGGCCTATTGAAGGCAGGACTCGGGGGGTCATTATCTCTCCTTCAACTTGAAGAAGCAATGTTCTGGCAGTTTTTTGTCCCTTCCCACATCGTCATGAAGGTGGGTTGTGACATTATGTAATTAAATTTAAACTCAATTTTTTTGTAACGTGAAATATCAGAAGGATTAAATTTATTAGAAAAAAATCGTAGAAACAAAGGGAGTTACAGTGGGGGGGTTCATGTCCTCTAGAGCTTCTCATGTATTATCTAGGGTTTGCATGGTACTATTGATGTGTCACACTCATAACAGTTTATTTAACACCAAATGATGGATACACTAGGGGTTGATTTTATACTTTGACTGGATTTGTATCCCACTCATGAAACAGCTCATACACAAAAATTTTATTGAAGAAAAAAATTCATTTTTTGATTGAATAGATCTTTGAAGGATGTGAACATTGGTATTTGAAAAAACCAAACAAATAAAACAAATAAAAGTAAGACCACAAGTATATAAGAACATTTTTATTGTTTTATTTGAAAGATCCATGTTGTACACTTTTTCATTTCATGTAAATATACATTATAGAATGTTCTCACATGTGGGTGACCAAGTTATTTTTTTAATGGAGGATTCACATTAGGTTCACCATTTTTGTTTTGTACCCATTTTCAGGATTATTTCCAATGATGTGTATTCATGGAACTAAAAACACACAATGCTTCATGTATCAATGAAGGGTCTCAAACCTTCTTTACTGAGGTAGATGATCATTATAAAATTTTCCTAGGATGCTTAAGAACTCACATTGACTGATGGGATTTGAGGTCTCACTCATAGCACCCTTTTGGGGGAAATTACTTTCTACCATAGTACTTTATAATAGATTTATGTCATATTCATGAATCCTTTATAAATCAAATATAAGGATGGTAACCCTTCACATCTGAAACCATTCATGGATATGTGTGGTAGTTACCATATGTATGTATCCTAGGATATCCATAAATTGAACAACATATATATATATAAGGTTCTCCATTAAAATATCAATCTATATGTATCAAATGTTCTATATATGTTCTCATTATTTACATGTTTATTCATATTATGAATTAACTTCATGTACATGAACACTCTATAAATTATTTCCATTGAAGGAGTTGGTTGGAGTTTGGATTTTGGGATAAAGACCATGATAGGGTATTCCTGTATATCCTTGTAAAATGATTTGAAACCGTTATATTTTGGTGACACTTAATGGGACATGTCATCCCTTTTGAGGTAATCTAAGAAGGACTTGAACATGAATTTGAGCATAATGGGGAGAATATGTATATGATAGAGGTTACTATCAAGGGTAAGTGTAGGACACAATAATATGAATCCACTAATTGATGACCCGTAGAGAACATTGACTCATAGTAATGGATTGGTTTTACAAGGAATATTTCCTTTTCAAGATAGCACAGACCAAGAATATTGACTGATGAGGATAAGATGGCGAGACATTGAAGAAATATGACCTATTCAAGTTCAATATGAACCTATTTGTAATATGACCTAGTGATAATGTTGTGGTTTTGAGGTGGTGGGTTTGGAACTTAGAGGTGCTTCCTACATTCCCTATTAGGAGGGGAATCAAATCCCATGTAGTTAATATGGTGTAGGTCTTACACTAATAGGGGAATCCCAAAGTTACTTCATAGAAAATATTGACTGCCCAAGGTTTCACAATCTAGAATTACATCCCTTGTGTAGGATGGTAACATGTTATGGGGATTACACCTATTGGGGGGCCCACTTAAGAGTTTTGATAATCCTAGTTCCATAATCAATATTGATCGCAAAGAACATGGGCATCATACTCAGTTTGAGAATCATGAGATAATATATAATCACCATATAACAGAATAATGTTTTCCAATGGACTCATATATGAATTATAAGTCCATCATAAACATTCGTCCTTGTCCTGTGTTGGATGAGGGAAGAGATGTGGAAAGCATGAAGAATATTTGATCCTATAAAAAAGTCAATGGCCTTACTCTGGGAGGGATACCTAATTATCTCCTCATACACCAGTGGATGAGGGAGAAACTATAGTGGGGTAATTAGGAAAAAATACTCTATATACAACTATACAATTCTCTAAATTATATAAATCTCAACTTATGGCTTATATATGTTTTTACTATGAAGATACAAATGAGTTCACTACACATTTCAGGAAAAATATTGTGAATGAGTGCAGCTTTAGGAATCACTTCCACCATCCCTAAGGATGGGATACTTTTTATCCTAACAATTAATGATATTGATAATTTTTAAGACCTTATATATAGGTAACTAGAGTTATCGTACATTGATATTACATCTTTCTAGATGAATATTCAATAAATTATCAAAACATGCACCAGAGTACCATAATAGTGCCTTTGGATACATGAAACACAATCTTATTAATTCATGAAATATCTTCAATGTATCCTATAAAGATATTATCCTTTAATAATCCTATATAAAACCCTTAATCACAACCTAAGGTAGTGGAAACATAATAAAGGGTGATATAATATGCTCAGTACAAGTAAACAAGGGAGATATACAAGAACAAGATATGAATAAGTGTATGAGAACATGGCCAAAACATTTGAAACCCATACCCGACATGTCAATGATCAAGATATTGAATCGTGGAATATAATTTGGAATTTCATCAAATATGAATAGTAAGCTTATAAAATACCATGATCTATGAGAGATTAACATAGGCATAAGACATGGATTTCTGGAATACACATAAGCATACAAAATTATTTATATATTTATCAATGATCACTTCCTTGTTTATCATACTAGAATGGGTTCACTCCCAAAAACATAATATAATTCAAGGTCTACTCGCAAGACCATAATAATTTTCAATGTCTCCTATTAAACCATGTTTAGTTCTCTATCCATCCCTTTTGTACTAAAAAGGTTTCACCCCTACTCCATCCAAGTCTTACTGAACTAGGTTCACTTCTCATTCCAGCAGTGTCTTACTGAACCAGTTTCACCCAAGTTACAGTCCTTTATATCTCATGAGATATAAATACATAATCTATATATTTGAGGGAGATATAGGACCCACCCATCCTTTTATATACCATAACCACAATCCATGGTTATAATGTAATAATAATCACATAAATAAAATCATACATAGGTTTCCCACCAGAATATAAAAAAAACATCAAATCATAACCCATGAAATGAAATGGATTTCATAAAAATTTCATCATATCATAACATATGGAATTAATATAGGATTCATAATAATTTCATCATAGTATGACATTTGAAAATAAGTGGGCTTCATAAGCATTTACTCAGGTTATTACCAGTGGAACGGAAACAAGTTTCATGAATAGCATGCCAATAAAACATAAACCATTTTGAGAAAGAATAAGAATGGAATCCTTGGATCATATCCCTAATAAGTAATAGTTAACATCAATAGATGAAATCATAGATATAAAACGAATTTGACCAATCCTTTAAAACATTAAATGAGGAAAATATTCTTCCTAATTTAAAAAAAAATATTAACAACATAAAAAAATTTCAAAATCATTTCCTTTTGAAATCATTTATTTAAATTTGAAAAATTTCCTAAATATCAAGGAAAAATCCATTCATTGAAAATAAATATGAAATCATGAAATTAAATCTTGATTTCATTGTGCATTCGTGATAGTAGGACCTATTATTCATATCTTACATGTTAAAAACCAATATTTTTTCACATTTTTTATAAAATATAGAAAAACAATGTCTTTTGATAAGGACAACAATATTCCATTAAAAATAATTTTTAATACATAAATAATGGGTAACATTTTCCTTTAAGAATCATATAATAATATTAAACCATTTTTTTAAAACATTTATTTTTCAAAACAAGGTTTTAGAAGTGAATATGTTTTTTTTTAAGTTTATTTTTATTGAAAAAATATTTTTGAACTCATTAGTATATAAATATGGGAAATTAAAGGAAAAACATTATTATCATAACATAACTATAGGAGAATAAAATTAATTAGTTTCACTATATATATAATATAATTTTTATTAATTTGAATAATAATCATAAACAACCCAGACAAACTATTAGATTGTAACATAAATCTCTTTCTACTTGAGTAACTTTGAAACATAATCCCAGTGAAGGAATTAAATGAAACATAAAATATCATGAGCATAAATAAATCTATGATATGAAATTTCAAAGGGATTTTATATACACCTCATAAAATAATATAAGTACATAACATAACATATGTCTCAAAGAAGGAAAATTGAGATAAAAATCCATTACTACTTCAATAACTATTGAATCATAAGCCCTGTTAAAGAATAAAATCAATAGAAAATTCTCTTATATTTAAATATGGTATATTAATGATATATAATATCATTGGGTAGTGTTGGGACCACTTTTGTGTATAAGTTGTATTTGTTTTCAGTGGATGCCAATGAGGTTTTCAATGATGATCAAGGTGAAGAATGGGACCTCCAAAGTTATTGGAGATTGGTTGATGTGATGGTTCCTGGAGAATTGTTATGGAATCATAGCAGTGAATGACATTCATGATAAATTCTCCATGTTTTCAAATTAGATTATTGATGAATTGATCTTAAGTTCAATAAACTTATGTCAAAGTTGATACATTGTTTACAAAATTTATGAATGGTGAAGCATCATCCATCTGAGGATGATTTAAGAATAATGAGGATTTGGATAAGACAATGTAATGATTCAAAATTTCATGACAACCATGAAAGAGCTTACTTAATGAAAATAATCATAATTTTTTAAAAAAGTAGATAATGATGGTTGAAGAAGAAGATAGAGTGTGGAATGGATTTTCATTCTAAGATGGTCAGGCACTACACATTTCTTTGAAATCAGATGATTTTTGTACTATTCTTAAAAGTTCAAAATACATGTATCAGAGGAGATACATGGTCTACAACATTAAGGGTATTTGAAGAAGCCTCAATACTCTACTTTTGGATGAAGAGAGATTATTGGAGTTCTTTGGAATTAACAAGCCAAAAGGAATTGAGGATTTGAAGTGAAGATGAACTGTTACTTTGAAATTAATATTCCAAAGAGTAAAATAATATATAAGGATGATTGTTGAAGATTAAGGAAAGGTGGGAAGTTGGGAATGGGCTTGGAATGAGGATAATGGCCAAAACTATGATTATGCATTGCTGATTTTTATTTCCCAAATATCATATATTTGGAGAACTGGTGACGAAAGCCTTATAAATTTTAGGGGAGTAAAGAAGTGTTTTTGAAAATTAAACAAAAGTGGTGCACAAGTGTGGTGCACAAGTATATGCAGCGTGAAAGTTTATGTTTCAGCCAAGTCATAGGTCAAATTCATCATATCCAAATATGACCAAGGATAGAAAGTGGCATGGAAGTATAAGTGGAATGCAAGTGTGGAATGCAAGTATAAGTGGCATGAAAGTGTATGTTTTGCATAAGTCATATGTCAAAATTATCACATCAAAATATGACAAAGTAAAGAAAGTGGAGCACAAGTTAAACAGTGGTGTGCAAGTGATGGAGCAGCACATAAGTTATGGAAAGGTGTGCAAGGTGAGTTTCATGCCTCATATGTAGGGTCACCAAAATTCCTATAAATTTATGTCTACCCTCCTCATTTTTAAATGATCAACACTTAAGATAAAATTTTAGCTTTGATCATGTAAGTAGTAGAAAGTGGAGCACAAGATAAAGTGTCTCACAAGTTGTGTGTTATGCACACAAGTGGTGCGCAAGTATAAGTTGTGTGCAAGTTTTAAGTTGCGTGAAATAAGGGAGTTGTGTGAAAAGAGTGTGTTGGGTATATGACATAATTGGGACACATGTTTTGAGTTTCTCACAAGAGTGGTGTGAAATCAGTGAGTGGCGCACAAGTAGTGAGTTCAGCGCAAGCTGAAAGTGGTGCGCAAGCAAGGAGTTGTGCTCAATAATAGAGTTACAAGATGTGAGTTGTGCACAAACTAGAAGTGGCATGAAAGAAGGGAGAGGTGTTCAAGAAGGGAGTGGCTCACAAGTTGTGAGTTTTCCCAGAAGTTATTACTAGTTTATTGGTAGAAAAGTGAAGAATAAAGGGAGATCAAGACACTATAGCACTATTTCACATTATTGTGTGTCAAAGAATATATAGAGAGTGGCCATCTATATTATTTTATTTAGGACATAAACACTATTATGATGCTAAGTTTAGTTGTTCCTCGTTTTTTTGACCATCATAAAGGAATTTTGGGATTATAGAAAGTACAAGGGGAAGTTTCAGTGCAAGTATTTTTGCATCTGGAAGAAGGAGAAGAAGATTGGGAAACATTCAGGTTTGCTTCTCGGAAGAATAAGGGGGTTTATTTCATGCTTCAAAAAAGTAACAAGTTAAGAGTAGAAGATTAATTATAATTTTTACATCCAATGGGTCTCAAAATGTGGAAGACACTATTGGTGTTGAAAACCCTATTCAATAGGGAGAAGAGTGTCTTGGAAGGAACTATAAAGAACCAGAAAGGAGTTGAAATTTGGACTAGGTTGTCACCATTTCAGGAAGATAGGATTGTTTCTCATCCCCCTCCAAAGTTATGGGACTCACACAGTCTTACAGATTGTTTTCTTATTCAAACCACTTTAATAGTTACTACATTATTATGGATAATCCATGTACTAGTCATAACAATACATGCCAAGGACGTAATTTCTCTTACTAACTGGTGAACCTTGTAAAATTACTGTGCCCATATTTTTATTTCTTTATATTATTGCATGTGATAGGGAAAATATAATGGGAGAATAAAGATCCTAACAGGTCAAGAGGTACAGGGAAAAAAGTTGGAATTTGTTTAAAAATTCCCCAACACTGACTCACCCCCCCCCCCCCACCCTCAGTGCTAGGAATATCCCAAACTGGTCCTCTCAATTGGTATTATAGGAAGGTTCACCTCTATTGGATTATCCACATTGAATATATTCTCTTTTGAAGACTTGAGTTCCTTTCTTGAGTCGACAATGATGATAAGTGTTGGTGAATATTTAGTTTCCTCTGATCCAAAGGCTATATCTACTAAGACCATGATGAAAAGTAAAAATAAACATAAGAGAAAGTTGAAGAAGAATTCCCTCTTATCTAAATAAGAGGATGTATCTGGTTCTCTATAATTTGCGGACAATGAAGACTTATCACATAAGGAATGTAATGAATAGGTGGATCAAGTTTCCACCAAGAAGATGGATGTCCTTCCTACCTCAAATGATCGGGAGGTATGTCTTATTAAATTTGAAAATTATTCTCATGATGAAAATGCAAGAACAAGTGGTGATGATCAATCTACAACATCTCAAGAACTATCAGTTGATAGATTGAGAGCTATTATGTATGAAATCCATCGAGAAATTGAATCCCTTATCTGTGGGGTATTTCAATGTATGCAGGAATATATCACCTAAATGGAAGATGAAAATGATATTTTGGAGAAAGGATTATAAGAAAAAAATATTGAATGACTAATGCTCTCCAGACTGGTTGGAGCCTTTGAAGCAACAAATAAGTTATTTGAAATAAGTTCTTGAAAATGGCTCAAAGAAGTTGAGTAGAAAGAGTGAGTCAATAAGATTATGTAAGAGAAGATCTATGAACTTGACAATGAAATGACAAAGAGAATTGATGTCAAGGGTTTACATTTGGAAGAAACTTCCATGAACTTCAAGGAACTTGAATCTTTGTTACAAAACAAAGTGAAGCTGCATGAGGATAAAGTTGAAGTAATGTGTAAGTATTTTGAAGAGAATATGATTATGATTAAAGATCATAAAGTCATCCTAAATTTGAAAAGTCAAGAATTGGAAGCTCAGTAAACCAATATTAAAAAGACACATATTGAGACTTCACAAAAGAGGTAAATAGTTATTGTTGGTACTAAATGTTCATTTGAGGATTTTACTATCAAAATTACACCCAAATAATATCATGACCTCATTAAATGATTTATTACAAGCACTTGAGAAATTTAAGTTACAATCCATATCCTCTTTGGTTAATGTTTCTAAAACTAATTCTTTAGAAATTACAGGTTGGAAGAAAAATTCTAAACAAGTATAGATAAATAAATATGATATGAAACCTACCACCATGAATAGGGTGGATTGGAAGAATAAGTTGAAAAATTACTCCCCACAGAGAGCACCCCACATCAAGAATAAGAACCAAAAATATAATAAATAAGATATCAAGAAGTCAAGATTTGTAGGAAAATGTTGGTGCTGTAATAGATTTGAGAATTATGTGTTGGATTTTTAGTACAATCCCTTAAATTAAAAATCATATAAAAAGGCTATATCAAGGGGGAGAAATCCAAATAAACAGAAGAATCATCCACATATCCAGAAGAATATGTATGCTAAAAATAGATTTGGAATGCTTGACAACATCAGTGATGTATGAAATGGTAGTGGTCACAAGGTTAGTGAATGTACATCTCAATATGTATTAAAATATGATAATAAATTGTGACCACAAAATCTGGCTAGGAATGAAAAATAATCCTTGGGAAGTAATTAGAAGAATTTTGTAAAAGAAAATCTCCCAATAAGATTTCAAGAAGGAAAGTTGAGAAGACATTGGATTCCAAATACATGAAGTTCAAGGGTGGTGCATCAAAAATAACTACCAAGAAGGATGACACTCATAATAATCCATGTGGATGATCCAATATTTATGCATCAGTTCCTAATGACTTATTTGTTATCTAGATAGAAGATTTGGAAATAATTAGGAAAAGTTAAGATGCACAAGCTAAGGCTAGTTCAAAAAAAGTAACAAGATGATTCCACATGAAGTAAATAAATATTTGTCTGTGAGGTACAATAAGGCTGGTAAGGTAGTTAGAAATTTCATTTCATTGATTCCAGATCAAGAAGAATTACTCAAGAATATTAATGTTTCACCAGGAGATACTAGTGTTTTTAAATATCTTTAAGAAAGAAGGATCACACACAAATAAATAGAAGAAGTTATAATATCCACACAACCACAATCATAAATGAAGATAAATTGTGGAAGTGTTAGGAGGGGAGAAAATGGAGCATCTTGGTTGAGAAAACCATTTCAACATTGTTGTGCACATTGATGAATCAAAGAGGATCCACCATATTCCCTTAAATATTTTGGTTTATTGTATTTCTTTTCTTGTACATTGAATTAATGGTAGAGCAAGCTCTTGGGGGGAGAACTTGAGAAGTTGTGAGTGTTGTGAATACATGATATAAAAGTTGAAGAAGTTGAAATTCGTGGAAGATTATTCAATTGGTATTCAAATGGAAATATGATGAAGGATATTTTTTTTGATGAAAATGATGGTGATTGTTTCTCTTGAGGGGAACACAAATGAATAAGATTCTAGAGTTATTATTTCAATTAGCATCGACTTCAATTAGTATCAAATTAAATTGCTCTAGAAATTGCTTGATGATCATTTCATTGAAAAATGTATGTCATTTGATAATATCTTAAACTTGCTTACTCAAAATAAAGATCATTATACAAAGTTGGATTAACTAAATAAATCAATGACATAAGAAGAATGGAAGTTCTCTAAGGTCACCTATCTAGCCTATAACACTTGAATGTTTTTGATCTATTTGTTGAATTGAGTGCATGTATAAGGACCCGGACTTATATATTAAAAAATCTTGAATTAAATGAATAATTTACATTGAGGATCTTTTTAGGATTAGAGTTTTAAATAATTAGGCCATAACTATTACATTACATCTCAAAAATTAAAATGTAGACACTTCTACTCAGTTTACATTTTTTCATAAAATAAAAACTCCTGAAAAAAGAGTCATGTATAGTACCGTGTTTTAAACAACATGACTTTTCTTTGATCCCATCCTTGACCCTATTCACCTTTAGGTCTTGTGAAAAACATATAAAAACATGGGATGAGCATAAGAAGCTCATTAAAGGATATAAAAAAAATAAAACATTATTTCATCATTACATACATAACATAAGATCTTTAATATACCTCATGAAATCATAAGATTTATGAATAACACATAGAAATCATAAATCATAAAGGTAACTTGTAGCATCCATATCATACTTACATTGTAGCTATCATAGCTACGTAGGGAGTAACATTTGGAATACCCATCACAATATATTCCCTAAATCTATTAGGAGAAACATTAATGTTTACCTCTATCACGTTACCCAATGAATTGGAGAGCTATCTCTGGCTCACCCGCCCTAGGTTTATCATGGAACCACCCGTGTATGTAACAATGCCTAAGAACCATAACATATTTATAACACATAAAATATACAGAAAGGAAAGATAACATTTCCACATTTCAATCACAATATATCATTTAAATATATTGACATAACAAATCCATTATCAAAACCATTTTCAATACCAAAATACGTAAAAGAGTATATGGTATTTAGTTTCATTTTAAAACATTACAGCTTATTAAGGAATCCATAGATCAAATAATACTTGTGATGGAGGAAAAGGTTATTGTCATTGATTAAGTTAAAAGAAATATTATTTCTTGTTGTTTAGTAAAACAATTTGTAGAAAAATATTCCCTTTGAATGAAATTAAAATTCAATGGTGTTTATACAATGTATAAATGAATGTCATGTATTAAAACAAAATATGCCTCAATGAAAGGAGATTGAGACGAAGTCCCTTACAAAGATCATTTTGTAAATAAAATAGATATATTATATGTATTCAATATAAGCACACATAAAAAAATTATAAATACATGATAAGATATATAAATTCATTTCTCAGATAATCAAAGAACGACATAAACAAGAAAGAGAAGATCAACCCAAAGAACGGAAATTGGGTTAAGAAGTTCCCTTACCCCATGTACAACTTGACCCATTCGTTCTTTAATCTCATGAATAATAAAGTAAAGTTAATTTCTACTTTCTTAATAAAAAATTTCATGTTTATTATTCCTTTTATATCAATTATTACCATGTTATAAACATCATGTAATCATTTAAGTTAATAATGGTTGTTTTGTCGATATTTGGTACTTGAGTCAAAAATAAACTTCTTATATTTACAAGTTGTCTATGTGGTCAAAAGTACATTATATACAGAATTATATTCATTATTTAGATATCATATATATCATATATATCTATTATATACATGTATTTATAATAGTACATAACATTAAGAGTTAAGAAATGGAATTCACCGTTCATGGAGACGGTAAGCCGTATGTACGCATGAACGCTAATTTCATTTATATTTCATATTTAATGGAAATAAAACATAGTTATGCATTGTTATATTATAATTCTATTATAATATAATATATAATTTCATTAACTCTATTCTTTATATGTTCCACGTAAGGCATGAACGAGTCATATCACTTTGAGGGGGTGGTAGTCCGCACTTCCTCAAATGAAATTATCACGTTTGCCCATAATGGAAACCATATAGACATGATATTAATGGAGAATACAGAAGCATAAAGAAAACATAAACATAATATATATTATATAAAAATAAAGTGCCTTCATAATGGCCACCATGAGAGGTGGTAGGAGATAATTGAACAATCATCGTTTCGTGAGGCGTTAGTTTATCATCAACACAAACAGTATGTTCTTTACCCATTAGATGGAGGTGTGTGTAAGTTTAGTTTTAATAATTCTCATAAAAACATTCTAGTATATTGAGGATATTGTTTTTGTTATAAAATAAATGAATAAAAAGAGTTTAGGGGGTTGGAGAAATAAAATAAAACAAAAGAACTTTAGAGAAGACACTGCCTTTAAATCAAGTAACTCCCATTGGTTTGAACCAAAAGGGTTTGTTGAAGTGACTTATGCCTAAGGGATTCAAGGAGGAGTAAAGGGATGTAGGGAGCTTAATTGGGCAGATGTTGGATGATTCAAGGGGCTTGAGATGTGTGAGGAATGGGTTAGAGGTGAAGACTCTTTTATAAGGGGGGAGGGGCTCTTTAAAAAGTGTGAAAATATTATTTTATTACATAATGATTTTCGGTTTCTAAATGTCAAAAACTTATTAAAGTATAAGATAAGATGAATCATAGTCTAAATAAAATCATCCAATAAGAATTGGATAGGTTTTGGATATTTTTTTAATCATTAAAATCTTATTTATTTAAATCATTTATTAATTAGGTAAACACTGCATCATTATTGTGTCATAAATAATTTTATTTATTTGATGTCAAAAAATTATTAAAAAATCCATGTGGTAGGAAATATTTTTGTCTTTCCAATTAATATTTAAATTCGAGAAGATAAATTATATAACCCCATGTAAAAATTAATTTACTAAAAGAAATTTGTTTATGTCATTTTTGTCTTTAATTTAAGTTAATTAAAATAAAGTGTCATTATCACTCCCAAGTGACCCCATGAGGACCCAAAATCAACACAACGATGCTCCTGTTTGGAATCGTATAAAATAATAGGATTAGGACATATTTTAGGGTAATTTTATATTATTATAGTAATATTTTTTTTCCCTTATTTATCAGATTTACCCTTTAACCATGGTAAATAAAATATTTACTGAAGTAAATATTCATAATGTTTAAAAAGAAAAGTTAACTATTTTAACAATCTGGACCACAAGATTCTAAATATGGAATCCATTTTTTCAAATTCAAAACACAGAACTTGAAGAAATTTATTTAAAATTAATTCCCTTTGTTAAAACAAAAAGCATGTTTTTAAGGAATAACTATCAAAAGATTGACATTTATTTATGTACAGTTTCAATTTGAAATTACATCCAATGGAAAAAATTAGATTAAATGGTAAAAATATATTCTAATTACACTTTAAAACCAATTAAGAATATAATCTATCCATATAAATAAATTATAATAAAAAGGCAGGATTGAATTAAAATATAGTATTTTTCACTATTCATTAAAAATGAACTTTATCATAAAAATACCAAAATTTCATCCAATGTAAATTCTGATGTCCTAATTCTAAATAATAATTTTATTTTGTCAAATAAAACATATAAAAGTGACCAAAACTAGATTTAAAGAATTTTCGCAAAAAATTAATATTTAATTCACAAAATATTAATTAAAAAGAAAATTTATAATTTCTTTATTTACCTGAGATGTTTTACAGCAAGAGTTTCAGGTCGATCATTTCTTGTCACGCTTCATATCCTCATCCTGAAATGAAAGTGAAAACCCCTTGAAGAAAATTACATGAGCTCTCATCTCATAAGGTATCATATTATTGGGGAATGAAAAACTTTGTTGTCTAAACCAAATCCTCTTGTTTTCTACTATGAGCACAGCTCAAGTAGACTTAGAGTGAAATGATTAATGGAACATTTATTAAGAATGGATTGATACCCTACTCCCATGACCTTTGTATTTCTTATAAATAAGGTGTATAGAATGTTAAATGAAAGTTATATAAGTAAAGGGGAGATATAAGACTCATATTGACACATTAATTTGAAAGAGAACATTGGGTATTGCCAAAAAATACAAAGGGGGGGATTAATGGGACCACATTTTTTTATAAGTTGTATTTTTTGTCAATAGATTTCAATGAGGTTGTAAATGATGATCAGGATGAAGAAGGATGCCTCCAAAGTTAATGGATATGTTTTGAAGTGATGGTTCTTGGATAATTTTTGTGGAGTCATAGTAGTGAATGACATGCTTGAGAAATTATCCTTGTTGTAAAATCAGACAATTGATGTGCTGATCTTAAGTTCAGTGAACTTGTTAAAAAGGTGAAACAATGTTTAAAACATTGAAGAGTGGTTAAGTATCATCTACATGAGGATGATTGAAGAAGTATGAGGATTTTAAAAAGACAATCCAATTCTTCATGATTGCATGAGAACCATCCAAGAGCTTACTTGATGAAAAGAATCATATGATTTTCATGAAGTATAGAATGATGGTTGAAGAATAAGAGAGTTTGTGGAAGGGCTTGGAAATATAGAAAAGTTGTGCATTTCACATTTCCTTGAAATTAGACGCTTATTTCACTATTCTTAAAGTTCAAAATACATGTTTCAAAGGTGATACATTTCCTTCAACATTGAAGGTGTTTGAAGAATCCTCAATCCTCAACTTTTGGATGAAGAGAGATGGTTGGAGTTCTTCAGAATTAACACTCCAAAATAAATTGAGGATTTAAATTCAGGATGAATAATTAATTTGGAATTCATATTCCAATGATTATAAGAAGAAAGAATAATGATTGTTGAAGATGAACAGAAGATAAGAAGTAGTGTGTGGGCATGGAACTAGGAGAATGGACAAAACATTTAAGATACTTTACTGATTTTTTTTCAAAAATATCATAAGTTTGGAGAACTTGTGATGAAATACTTATGAATGTTAGGGGATTAAAGAAGTGTTTTTGACAAAGTAAATAAAGTGGGGTGGAAATATAAGTGGCACACATGTTTGGAGTGCAAGTATAAGTGGTGTGCAAGTGTATGTTGCACGTAATTCATATGTCAAAATCATCACATTAAAATATGATAAAGGAAATAAAGTGGCACACATGTATAAGTTCCATGAAATTTTGGTGTGTAAGTATAATTTTTTTGAAAGTGTATGTTGTGTACAAGTCATATGTAAAAATGATCACATCAAAATATAACAAAGGAAAGAAAGTGTCCAGCAAGTTAAATATTGGAGCGCAAGTTATGGAGCGATGCGCAAGTGATGGAGTGATGCGCAAGTGATGGAGTGACGTGCAAGTGATGGAGCGACATGCACGTGATGGAGAAGCACACAAGTTATGGAAATGCGTGAAAGGTGAGTTGCATGCCTTGCACATAGGGTCACCAAAATGTAGTTGGGGTTTGTCTTAGTGGTAAGAACCCCATAATTCTATATGGAAAATGGGGGTTCAAAACCCATTGGGCATAGGTATTGTAGCAGCACTGTAGCGCTACTATAGTAGCCGAGATATTGTTGCAACGGCGGCACTGTAGCGGCGGCAGGGGTACTGTAGCGGCGGTAGGGGCACTGTAGTAGTGGCGGGTACTGTAGCAGTGCGTGTACTGTAGCAGTGCGTGTACTGTAGCAGTACTATTCACAAAATGGGCTTTGGGCCAAAAAATTGGGCCTACGGGCTATGTAATGGGCTAAATGCCCACTGGGCCTTCAGGATATGTTACGGGTCTCCCTCTACCCAGTTAAAGAGTCTTTTCTTTGTTTCAATAATAAAAATGAGGATTCGGCCCCAACCATTAAAAAAACATAGGGTCACCAAAATGCCTATAAATAGATGACTACCATCCTCATTTTGAATTCCTCAACATTTAAGATAAAATCTTATCTCTAATCATGTAAGTATTAGAAAGTGGTGCGCAATATGAAGTGCTTCGCAAGTCGTGTTTTATTCTCAAAAGGGGTTTGCAAGTAGAAGTTGTGTTGAAGTTGTAAGTTTCATGAAAGTAGGGAGTTGTGTGCAAAATGTGTTTTGTGTATAAGCCATAAGTGGCACGCTAGTTTTGAGTTGTGCACTAGAGTGGCGTGCAAGTAATGAGTGGCACACATGTAGTTAGTTACATGCAAGATACAAGTGGTGTGCAAGAAAGGATTTGTACTCAAGAAGAGAGTTACAATAATTTAGTTGTGTGCAAGACCTAAGTGTCGCACAAGTACGGAGTGTCACCCATGTATTGAGTGGTGTGCAAGCAGGGAGTGGAGTGCAAGAGGGGAGTGGTGCGCAAGTTGTGAGTTATTCCAGAATTTATTAATAGCTTCTGGGTAGAAAAGTAAAGAATAAAGGGAGATCAAGACACCACTACAATATTACACATTATTGTGTGTCAAACAAAAAATAGAGAGTTTCCAATCTATAATAATTTTTCAGGGCATAGAATCCTTTATGATCCTAAGATGTGATGTTCCTCATTGTTCTGACAGTCATAAAGGGAGTTTGTGATTCTAGCTAGTAGAAGGGGAAGTTTCAGTGCAATTAGTTTTTCACTGAAGAAGAATGAGAAGAAGATTGTGTAGCTTTCAGGTTTTCTACTAGGAAGAATAAGAGGGTTACGTGCATGTTGCTAATCATGTAACAAGTGAAGAGTAGAAGATCAAGAAGCAGTGTGACATCCAACAGGTCTAAAAATGTGGAAGGCTCTATTGGTGTTGAAAACCCTATTCAACAAGTAGAAGATTATCTTGGAAGGAAGTATAAAGAACCAGTAAGGAGATTCAGGTTGGACTAGGTTGTCACTAATTTAGGATGGTAGGACTGTTTCCCTTCCCCCTCCAAAGTACAGGGACTCACACAGGCTAACAGATTGTTTTCTTAACCAACCCACTATAACAGTTACTACATTATAGTGTAGAATCTATATATTGGTCATACCCATACATAGAAAGGACATAACTTCTCTTATAGTGTGTTTAACCTTGTAAAAATATCATTTTCATATTTTTACATCTTTCTATTATTGCACGCGACAGGGAAAAGAGAATAAGAGAATCAATATCCTAACAGGTCAAGAGGTACAAGGATAAAACATTTGCAATTGGTTTAAAAACTCCCCAACACTGATTCACCCCCCCCCCACACCCTCAGTGTTAGGTATATCACAAACTATTCCTCTCAGTTATTATATACACCACATAAAAGGATAAAGTGGTAAATATGGCATTAGTCTCTCAAAAATAAAATCATGATAAGAAATCCCCTTACATAAAATATTGAATGATGTCATACTCATTAAACCATTTGGAATAATAAATAAAAGTTTATTATAAATATATTATAGAACCATATTTATATATATATATATATAATACCATATATTATTTTATTAGGACCTTTTATCACATATTTATTAACATTTACATGTTAAAGATGCGCTTTATTAATAACTCATTTGTTTTTGGAGTATGTTTTGAATTATTATTATTTGCCTATTACATTGATCTTTATTTTATAATATCCTGAATTTAAATCATGATATAAATATTATATATATTTATAAAATATGTATTTATAGTAATACATAATATTTAGTTACAACAAATGAAATACATCATTCATGGATGTGGTAGTTCGTACATATGGGTGAACGTTATTTCCATTTTTTGAAAGAATTACTGAAATAAAATTAAATGATATATTATCATTAAAGAATTATTTTTTCTTTAAAATATTTCACATATTTTCATTATATCCATCATTAATACATTCCTATTAAATCATGAATGAATCACATCGTTTCATGAGGCGGTAATCCTCCATACACAAGAGAGACATTATCTTTTTCCAAAATCATATAAATCAAGAATTTTTGTGTAATATAATAATTAAAAAAGAATAATAATATCATAAATATCATAAATATAATATATAAATATTATTTCCATCATTATACCCAACCGTAATAGGTTATAATTGAAAAATTAACGACCTCATTTTGTGAGGTGGTAGTCCGATGTACACACAAATGTTGTTTTCAAAACACATTTGATGGGAGTTTGTGTGGTTTTTGTCATAAAAATATCATAAAAAAATATTAGTATATAGAATATATTGAGGTTATTATATAATATGGTGTAATATACAATTATATAAGTGGGTAAAGATATAAATAAAAAATGATTGTTGATGAACATTACAACTTCTTTAAGTATCCTCCTTATGTTTCCACTACAACCATTAATGGTTGGATTTATGTCTATAATAAGGCATATATGATGATATTAGCGAATTCTTCCAGTGATTTTTTCACATATTGGTTGAAAAAATGGATTGAGATGTGTGATAAAATGAGGAGAGTGAGTTCCTTTTAATAGTTGGGGAGAAGCGACATTCTTGTAAATGCTCAAAAGTATTCACTATTGGTAGGTCAATCTTACCACAAGTGCTTCTAAAAATGATACGTAAGGTTGTCTAGGGATGATATGGTTGATCCAAACCTCCAAAAAATAATGAAAGAGATTTTTTTTGATTTTCATTCTTTAACATCTATGTTTCCATATTTTTACCATTTTGGTTTTTTCACTAAGGTAACTATTTTTCTAACATCGGTAATTTATCCATTAATAAAACATTAGAGTGATCATTATTTGATAATTTGAAAAAAATTATAAAAATTATATATAATTTATAAACCATGAATCCTATGTGCATTGTAAATTAATTTTAACACAATTTCATGCCACGTGATAAAAACAGCACATTAATCCTAATCACACTAATGTAGTTTTGTAGTTTAAATGTAAATATAGTCACTATAATAGAACAAATGATGAATTAATGAATTTTTTTGATTTTTATCAATATATAAAAATCACTAGGAAGATTATATGATTTTTATAAAAGTTTCAATCATTTAATAAAAAATCATTAATGTCATCTTTGATATTATTTATTTAATTTTTATTTTAATTAAATGTCAAGAAAATGATGGAATAAAAATAAACTATTTTAAAACCTATTTACAATGATATAATAATCTAAATATATAATGTAACACAATAATTCATTTAATTTTCTTCACTTTTAATATTTTTAGTATCACTTATTTTATTTTATTTTTAATAAAATAATTATAGTGTTGGCATTTCTTATGCATTTAGATTAATTATTTCATCCCAAAAAATCAAATAAAATAACATGATAATTAAAAATCATTTATGTTTCCTAATTATATATATAACTAAACATATGATTTTTTTCATCCCAATGCCAAGGGTTTATAGTTATTAAAAGTAAGAATATGTTCTTTTTTTGGCCTTTTCTGTTACATAACATTTTATATTAGTCAAATTCAAAGGAACTTGGAACTAAATTTAAATATTTAATATAAGTTTTTTCCAATATATTAATAAACACATTCAATAAAATTAATATAATTTTTTAGGCCATTTTCACTTTTATGATTCTTTTTTAACCTTTATTAAATAAATTTTTACCTTAACAGTTATAATTGAATGTTTCTATATTTAATATTCATTTCGGTCAAAAAAAACCTTCACCTTATTAAAAATTATAAATTATAAGGATATAAAATATGGAATCCATTTTTTCAAATTAAATTCACTAATTTTTAAAAAAATAATATAAAAATAGTCTCACATATGCATCGAGAAAGTGGGTTTTTAAACGAAAAAAGTTCAAAGGTTTGAAATGATTTTATATTCCAAATAAATATGAAATTAAATCCAATGACCTACATTGAATTAGTGGACATAAAAATTTTCTACTTTTATTTCAAAAATACTTCAAAATATAATTTTACTTAATAAAAAAATTAAATGAAAATGTAGTTTTAAATTAAAATTCAAAGTTTTTCAGTATTCAATAAAAAATGAAACGTTTCAGAAAAATGGAAAAAAATCACATGGAGATAACTTTAACATTTATATTATATTTTTTATTTTATTTTATAAAATTATAATTATAAAATTTTTACAAATTAATTTTATTTACATTCACAAAATGAAATAAAAATAATATTTTTTTAGAAAATATTATTTTCAAAACATATTAAGACTATATTGAAATAATTAAGTATTTTTAGATCAATTTTAATTATTTATATAAAACCATTATAAAAAATATTTAACAAATATTTATTAATATTGATTTTTATAATATTAAGTTGTAGTTTGTAATAGTTGATTTTATATAAATATATTAGAAACTTTTCATGGTTTTTTTAAATCTCAATGTTGTGTGAAAAGCTATCTATGCTCGTGTTGTGTGTAGTGTAACATTAAATTGGTGTTGTGTGAATTGAAATATTAACCACATTTTTTCATAACATAAACCAGAAATTAAATTTAATTAATTTTAAAATAATAATAACTCATAAAAATTCAGGATGCTACACAAGGCATTGGGGAGGTTAAATTAGGGACATCGTTTACCACATGAATGCATAATAATGAGGGTGTGATAATGTGTCTACCCCTAGAGTTGGTTGGATCTAGAGGCCATGGGAGAGGTCTTAGTGATTATATTATTAATTTCTAGAATTGGTTTGAGGGGATGATTTTGACAGTTTTTTGAGGGTCCATGATGATTCCAAATTCTATGTGGAAGGCGATTAGTAATGGAAAAGTGGTAAATAAATTACTATAACATCCAGAGTTTTTAAGAACTAGTCTTTCTATTATAATGAATTAATTTTCATTTATTTCTTCTATTTTACTAATTAAAACTTTCCTTTGACATGGAGTTTACTAGGTCTATGCAACACTGACTCAACTTATTTTACACACAACACCGACATATCGTACGTTACAAGCAACAATGAGTTTCTTCGAAACACTTTTTTTTGTTATAATTATTTAATTGAGATAATTATAAAGTAGTTTTTAAAATTAGAAATACGAATAGTAATAACTATTTTTAAAATATTTTTATAATGGTTTTGTATAAAAAACATATTGATAATAAAAGATATAATTTTTGGTAAAGTTAATATATGTTTTTAAAAAATATTTTCTCAAATAAACTAATTTTCACGTCCTTCTGTGAACAAACAATAAAATTAATTTTAGATACATAAATAAATGAAATTTTATAATATAAACTTGATTTTTTAATTTATAATGATAAAATTATATTAGGGTGAATTTTTAGGTTTTTTCTGAGAAACTTCATTTTTTGATAAATAATGAAAAATACTGAATTTTAATTCAAAACTTATTTTTTATTTAATTAATTTATAAGGTTAAGTTATATTTTTAATTGATTTCCATGTTTAATTTGATAATATTTTTTATTAATTAATCCAATTTAGGTCATTGTATCAAATTTATCATTTAAATTGGATATAAAAACTTAGGAAACATTTGATCATTTTTACTTTAAAAACCTACAGTGTCATCCTGTTAGGGGGATTAATTTCAAAATAATTTATGCAAATTATGGAACTTTAATTTGTAAAAATGAATTACATATTTGGAGTCATCATAATGTATACTGTATAATAATTTCAAATTATTTTTTTTACCAAAATAATTAGGAAATCTAATTAAAATTATTTATATCGATTAAGTTAAAATTAATCTTATCTATAGACTAAACCTTACTTTTTAGACCCAAAATAACTTAGAAACTTGTCCAATAGTCATTTTATGGACATATTTAGACCCTATCTTCCCTTGGATTTCATGTTTTCCATTATTGGATCAATATTTCATGTTGAAAACGTTTTTGGAATTCTTTTTTCAAAATATTACAAGAGTTCCACTACTCCTCCACTATAAAAAGGCTTCATCTTCAAAACTTCATTACACATCTAAAACCAATTATTCTAGGAAAATATATTATAATATATCATCCTAAAAACCCTAAATTACTCCATTAGTCCTCCCTTTTGGAATAAAGTCTTCCAGGGAAGCCCTTTGGTTCAAACCAAAAGGATTTACCCGATTAAGAGGTAACACCCTTCCGAAAGCTTGTTTATTTTATTTTCATTATACAAGACGTCAATTCATATTATTACATTATTATATAACAAAAAAATTTTCCTTAATAAGTTGATATGTTTTTATTATTATCATTTCTACCTAAACTTGCACACATCTCCATCTAATGTGTAACAAACATATTGTTTATGTGTACGGCGTACTACCGCATCATGAAACAATGATTGCTCATTTTTGAGTTACTGACTCCTGTGGTGGAAATTATGATGGATACTATATTTATATATGTTATATTTTATATTTATTATGTATTTTATATTCTTTAATCCATTTACCATGCATATATTTATACTTTTAATTTTTTGTAAATAAGATTATTTCATTTGATGATGTGTGAACTACCGCCCCCTCAAAGTGATTTGATTCATTCACACACTACAAGAAATGTATTTAGAATAGTCTTAGTAATAATATATCATATATATGATATAATAATTCTACTATAATAATTATATATATATATATATATATATTATTTACCTTCTTTCTTTCAATACATCAATAAAACAGATGCAGCGTTTATATGTACATACGACCTACTGTCTCTATGAACGGTGTATTCCATTTTCATACTTAAATATTATATAGATTATTATACTATACATATAATGAATATAAAGTTTATTTATGTCATGGTTTAAATTATTTAAATCATTATAAAATTATAAATTCTAAAGATATAACAAACTAAGACGCGTGCAAAGAACAAAACAGATATTACCCGAAATGAAACTTTAACACAGAATTTTTAACAAGAAGTTAATATAAAGTCATAATAAAACCATATATGTTATTAGATATAGTATTATGTTTTTATAATATATTTATAATATATTTATATTTATTATACCGTATATTTTAATTAGTATGATGAGAGTCAAGACAAAAGTTGAGGGAATTTCATCTCACTTTATATTTCAATGAGATATATGAATTATTAACCCCCAAATACTTTGGACTTATGTGTATACTAAAAATTAATTTATTATATGTTATTAATTATTAAATTTTTGGTATTTACATATTCATTATATGCTCATCCTTTCATGGAGTTTATGTCTCAAGGGTTACCAAATCGATAAGATAGTTTTTTCTTAATTTTTTTTCTTGAGACACAAGTTTTGTTATGAACCTCAATTAATTTTTTAAGTTTTTTTACTTCCATTTGACATTTTATATCATGAATATCATTATTTTAATGATATTTTTATGTTTTATTTAATTATCGTTGTTCTTACATGGAGAGTATGAACCTAAGTAATAAAGTGGTAATAGTTTATTGAAATAATCTCCCCTCTCTTCAAGATTGTTAATGATTATGATTTCATTGAAAAAATCATATGATCCATGTCTTAAGATCCCTCGTCAGTTTAATTCTCCTTTTCTTATTAAATATATTTCCATGTATAAGTATTATTTTATAACTCTTTGGTATGTAATATGATTGTGAAATTTCTTTATGAAAAATATAACTGCATTTCTCTCCTCGGTCAGAAATATGTTTTATTTCAAAAACCATATTTTCAAAAATATTCTCAAAAATATTTTTTAATGAAAATTGATTTTAAAAATTCTTCATGGTTTTAAAATATTCCTTTTTAATTTTTTACAAATATTTTCTAGGAAAAAGTTTTTGAAAGTGTTTTCGGTTTTAAAAATATTTTTTTGAAGAATAATAGATATTTTCCTCAATAAAAGATTTTAAAAAATATATTAAATTTATTTAAAATATAAGATGACATATTTTGGTGGTACCCATGCCTTTTTTGGGTAAATTTTTCAACATATCTATTCATATAGTTTCCTTAAATGGTTTATGTTTTGATGTCATGATGTTTGTGAAACCCATTTCTCCTCTGCATGTTATATATATGTGAAATATGTTTATCATTCATGGGTTATGTGATTATGAAATATACTTTATTTCATGGGTTATACCTTTATGAAATTATTATGAAACAAATCATTTTTCATACGTGAATATATGATTACATGATTATGAAACCCATTTCATTCCATGGGTTATGGTATGGTTGTTTATTAATTTATGGAACATGTATGCATGATTTCATTATCAGATGGGTGGGACCTATAACTTATTCAAATGTATTGGGTAGGGATTTATATCTTATGATATAGACATGGCTGGAAAGAGGAGTGAACCCGGTTCAGCATTACATGGTATGAATAAGGAGTGAACTCAGTACAGTAATACAAGGCTCGAACGGGGAGTGAACCTGTTTTAGTAAAGGATTTTCCCACTAAGATGGACTTGGAAGTGATGTCTTGACTACTATGGAAATAATATTTTATGATTATGTGTTTTCCACAATTCCATGATTAATTCCTATGTTATTATTTCATATCATATGTTCTTTATTTTCTAATGATTTTTGTCTTATGAACTTCCAATATTTATGCCATGATTGTTGTTTATGATCTTTGATATTGAGGGTATGATATTATATTTTCATGAACATGTTCTCATGCCCTTATGCTCAATATTATTCTTACATGTCTATGTTGTTTACCCTTATTGAGCATCTTTTATCACCCATTTTTATGTTTCATTTCCCAGGTAAGGAACACATGTATTATGTTTGATGTGTCTAAGAAGGGTTATAGTCTAGAAGAACCTAGTGGTAGATAATGTATCTCACTTATGTACCAGTGTCTAAGTTTTTATGTTTCGAAAGGGAATAGATTAATATGGTTTTTAGGCCTATGATGGTATAATGTATTAAATATTCCCCAAAAGTTATGTAATATTTATACATGACAAGTGTGGGTCACTAAAGTTAGAATTAGAGTAAAGGTTTAGTTATTCTTTAGAAGATAGAATGATAAAAACATAATGAGAACTCTGAGGAATTTTTTAATGATAATAAATAGTATAGGAAAATGTCCTGGAATTGTTTTAAAGGATATAGTTAGTGGTTTCCAATTAATTCATCCTTGTATGGATACTACTAGTTGATGTGGATCTTTCATAGATGTACCTAGGGGTAACAACTATTAAAAGTTGTCTTGGTCTTCACTCTGGGTAATCTGGTACATGATAATATGACTTAATCCACACCTATTTTGTCACTCTTGGGGGATATGATATGGGAATTCATGAACACTTCAAAAACCATCATGAAGTTTTTAAATAGAATTTGTCTATGAATAACATAGGATAAACCAATAGTGTCATAGATTAATGAAGGTGTCATAATTTATTCATCCTAAAGGTTAATTTTCATGATTATGTGGTTCCTCATTATGATAACTGTTTCATACTCTATGATTTTGGTTTTAATCAACTGTTGGAACCCAAAATAACTGCATTAATAGTGATTGAGATGGATAATTCAATGATTGTACTCCTGATAAAATTAATTCTAAGGGATATGGAATAACAAAATCCCATTTATGTACTCACAAATATTTCTAATGCTATGAATCATGGTGGAATCCCAAATGAGAAATGTATAGAACAATATAATATTGAATCATTCATGAGAAAACATCAACCTTAATTCTGAGGGTCTTCTACTCCACTTGTTGATGAATAATGAATCAGTATTACTGAAAAGATATTCTCTATTCTCTAGTTGATTTAGCATGAAAAAGTTATTCCATATTTTTATTGGATAGAAGGGGAATAATACCTAAGGTGGACTCTAATAAATAACATGCAGTAAAAAGATGATATTTAATTCATGGATTGGTATGAGTTCAAGAAGTTATTTTTCAATAAGTACATTCATCGTATTCTTTTTACCATGATTGAAAAATAGTTCCCTGAGTTGAAACAAAGGGGTGATGAATCTTTTGGTACCTATGAGGCTAATTTCACAAGACTTACGAGGTGCACTTCAGGAATTATCATCCAACCTAAAAGTGAATTTTATTGGTTCTTCAATGAATTAAATATAAGTCTCATAAGGTTGTTTTCCATAATATAATTTAGTATCTATAAAGAGATTGGGTTTTGTGAAATCAATATTTAAATGGAGGTTGGAGTCAGGTATCAACATCATGGTTTTGACAAGAAAATGAATATGGTGTTCAAAGTAAACTCTAAAACCCATGGAGAAAGTAATATGATTTGACCATTATACTCTAAATATGGGAAGAAGCATATAAGAATTTGATTAAGGGTCCATTAATTATTTCAAGTGAGGTAAGTAAGGTCACTGGGGAACAGATTTTCGAAGTCATCTGAGGAGGTTAGCTCAAAATGAAAATCGATAGAAGGCTATACAGAATGCACCTCCCCTACTTCAGTGATAATAGTGTTAGTAGAATAGTAATTATGATAACCAATTACCAAACCCAAGGTTTTTTATGACTATAAACTCCAACAACCTATTAAGATGATGGACAAGAGGAAATCATATGAAATCACTATTTATGATGAGGGTTGTGACAATGACGCAGTGAAAGGTACACTTACCTTCCACTCTAGAACTGCTAGTTTCTTATTTCATTACATATCTACTTACTCTTTCATATCTAATTAATTCTCTATGCATGTCAAGATTTCACAAAAAAAATTAGATGTGGGATTATCAATGAAAATCCCTAATGGTATGATGATTTCCTCACAACACTATGATTCCTCTCTGGATGACATTTGTGGGAATGTGCTTCCTTCAAATCTTTTCATTATACATTTGTTGAATTTCATGTCATCTTAGGCATGAGTCGACTTTATCTTCATGAATACCACATCAATTTTCAATGAAAGCAGGTCAAATTTGATATTTTAAACCCTCCTTTCATCATCCATAAATTTGAGGATAATCATGAACTTTTTTTGGAGATTACATCACTTTTATGGGTCTTAATTCCCATTTTGAAGGGTTATTTATCTCAAATGGTTGGGTATAAAATCAACATTGATGATATGCCTATTTTTTACAATTGGTGAATATATTTCCAAAACTGTTTCCAAGCCTTATTCAAAAATGAGAAGTTGAGTTCTCAATAGAACTCATACTCGGTTCCACACCAATTTCAAGGAATCCATATAGAATTTCCCAAATTGAGTTGTAGGAATTAAAGAAGTTACTCTAAGAAAAACATGATAAGGGATTAATTCGTCTATGAGTGTCACCTTAGAGTTCACCTATTCTTATTTAGAAAAATAAATATGGATCAATGAAACTCTGAATTGATTATTAGGAGTTAAACAAGATCACAATCAGGAAAAAAGTATCTTCTCCCCCATATTGATGACTTGTTTGATCAAATGTGCGAAGCTCAATAAGTTTTCAAGATTGACCATCATTCTGGATTTCATCAATTATGGATCCTGGAGGATAATATTCCCAATATGGAATTCTGTAAAAGGTACAAACACTATAAATATATAGTGATGCCTCTTTTTCTTATTCATTCCCCTACTATATTCATAGATTTCATTAATATTATATTTAGTGATTCCCATGATATGTTTGTAGTCATATTTATAGATGATATTATTATCTATTCAATGTTCAAGTAAGAGCATGAATATCATTATATAATTAAACTAAATACCCCAATGATGGATAAATTGTATTAAAAAATTTCAAAGTGTACATTTTTTAGGCAAAAGGTTTTATTTTTGGGTTACATAATCTAAAAATATGGTATTGTAGTTGTTAAATCTAAGATGTAGGCTATTGAATGTTGTCCTAGACAAACCACAATGACTGAGATCCATATCTTTTTTTTGGTTTACCTAGATATTATTGATGGTTTATGTATAATTTCTCATGACTATATAATCCTCTAACCAAGTTAAATAGGTAGTGTTTCATGTTCCTCTGGAAAAATGAATGTGAAGAAAATTCCATGCAACTGAAGAGAAGGTTGGTCAGTGCACCTATGCTTACTTTAAAATATAGTAGATAAGGTTTAAAATAATATAGTGATGCATCCATGAATGGATTGGGATGTGTTATTCTATATAATAACATGTTTATCTCTTATGCCTCACAAAAACTGATGATTCATGAACAAAATTACCTAAATCATGATTTAGAGTTAAGAGAAGAAATTTTTTTCATTAAAGATAGGGATGCATTATCTTTATAGAGAAATGTGTGATATATATATTGATCAAAAAATTCTGAAATATATAAGATCACATAAGGATTTAAACATGCACCAGAGAATATGGTTAGAGTTAATAAAGGATTAGGACTGCTCAATATATTATCACCCTAGGAAAGTGAATAAGGTGGTTGATTCTTTGAGTAGAAAGGATTATTCTAGCCTATCCATGATGAGGATCACAAAAGATCAAATGTTTATTTAATTTTAAACGATTGATCAAAAAATATAGATGGAAGGGGAAAAATATTATCTTTAGCAAATTAATTTTCAACCCTCAATCCATGTGAATAGTAAGGAGGCACATAATGAATATGTAGAGCTACAAAAGAAAGTTAGAAATGTTTATGAGTTTAACCTTGACCAGAATGGAATGAAATGGTTCTGGAACTGTGTATGTGTTCTTTCCATACCATATTTTAAGAATGATGTATTAGAGTAAGCTCGTAGTTCTTCGTTATCTATTCATACTATAAGTGTGAAGATGTATAGGGACTTAAGATAATATTTTTGGTGGGATGGCATGAAGAGAGATATTGCAGAGTTTGTATCTTGGGGCTTAGTATACCAGTAAGTTAAGGCTCAAAGAAAAAAATCTAAATGGATGTAGCATCCATTACTCACACCAGAATTCAAATGGGAGAAAAAAACTATGGATTTATTCATTAGACTAACCAAAACCTCAATAGGGTTTAATGTTATATGGGTGGTTGTTGATCTCTTCAAAATGTCATCACACTTCATCACTATGAGGGAATACTCCACTTTTGATCATATTTCCATGATATACATTAAGGAAGTGGTAAGGTTTCATCGAGTACCATATTCTATTATATCATATTTGGATCTAAGGTTTACCTCAATATTCCGGGGAAGTATCCAGTAAGAACATCATACATAATTGAGTTTCATTACTTCCTATCATCCTCAGACAGATGGTCAGTCTGAAAGAACAATTAAAACCCTAGGGGATATGTTGAGATCTTGTTCTATGTATTTAAAAGGTGTTTGGGATCAACACATTTTTCTAACATAGTCTTCTTGCAATAATTTATTTCACTCAATAAATCATATGGAACCTTATGAATCCATCAATGGGAAAAAATTTATAGCTATAATGTTCTGGGATTAAGTTGGAGAAAGAAAGCTATTGGGGCATAATATTGATGAAGAAATGGCAGAGAAGGTTAGAACCATTCAGTATAATATCAAGTAATCTCAAATACCAAAGTAAATTAACCTTAATAAATATCAGTTTGATCTAGAATTTTATGTTTTTGAACAGGTGTTTCTATGAATCTCACCCTGGAAGAAGGTTATGAGATTCAGGAAGAAAGGGAAACTAAACCCTAGGTACATTAGTCCCTTTAAAAAATCTTGATCATATTGGGATGGTAGCCTATCACTTATAAAATCTTCTAAATCGCTCCCTAGTCTATGATGTGTTCCATGTATCTCTCCTGAGTAAGTACATACCTGACCCTTCACTTGTGTGGAACTCATTATTGATAATGTTGGAATAAGATCTTTCTTTTAAATAATAACTTGTTGAAATTATGTATTGATCAGAGAAAGATATATAAAAGAAGCCCACTCACCTGGTAAATGTTTTGTTGAGAAATAAATTGGTAGAGGAAGCTATGTGGAAACCTGAGTATATGACGAAGCAAAAGTATACTCAATTGTTTTACTATAATGATGAAATTTGAGGGTGAAATTCAATTTAAGAGTGGAATAATTTAACACCCTTAGTTTTTATGGACCATTTTTTAACTTGGAATGAATTAATTTTCATTGATGTGCTAATTTTAATTAAATAAAACATTTATTTCCCATGTAATAAACTCACTGTATGCAACACCAACATGACATATGTTACCAGAAACACTAACTTAGTGTACGTTACACACAACACTAAGTTTCTACAAAACAACTTTTTTTGTTATAATTATTTAAACAATATAACTATACCCTAGCGGAAAAACATAGAAATATAAATTATAGTAAATAATAATAAAATATGTTTTATAGATTATTTATATAAATAAAAAATATTGATAACAAATGATATAATTTTTGGTAAATTCTATATATGTTTAAAAAATTATTTTCTCAAATAAACTACATTTCATGTCCTTTTATGAAAAAAATAAAATTAATTTATAATTTTTTAGAAATTTAACTTTATAAAATAAAATTTATTTTTTTAATTTATAATTAAAAAATTATCTTAGGGTAATTTTTTGGGATTTTTCTTAGAAACTTCTTTTTTGTTGAATAGTGAAAAATACTGAATTTTAATTTAAATTTACTTTTTAATATAATTTATTTATAATGGAAAATTAAATTTATAATTGGTTTTAATATATATTACATAATATTTTGATAAATTAATCTAATTTAGGTCATTGGAACCAATTTTTCATTGAAATTGTATATAAAAACTTAACAAACTTTAGATCATTTTTACTTTAAAACCCAATAGGGTCATCCTGTCAACATGATTAATTTTAAATTAAATTCCACCACTTATGTGATTTTAATTTTTCAAAATGGATTCCATACATTGAATCAGAATAATTTATAATGTCTAATAAGGTAATTTTTTTTAGCAACATGATTAGTAAATTTAATTAATATTAATTACATAAATTAAGGTGAAATTAAGATTAACTAAGGACTAAACCTTAAATTTAAGACGCAAAATGGATTAGATACTTATCCAAGAGCCATTTAATATATATATATATATATATCAACCCTATCCAAAATTTTATTTAATTACTTACATTAATGGATACAATCGTTATGTCAAAAATGTGTATGGAATTCCATTTTCAAAATATTACAAGAGTGCCACTCCTTATCCACTATAAAAATGCCTCCTCTACTCAACTTATTTACACCACACATACAACTTAGTTTAGGAAATAATGTACTCAAATATCCTCACAAAAACCCTACCATAATCTTGTAATCCTCCCATTCGGTATATAATCTTTCAAGTAATCCCATTGTTGTGAACTAATAGGATTTACCCGATTAATAATTAACACCCTTCCTCAAGCTCGTTTCTTTTATTTAATTTATATACCACATAAATTCATATTATTTCATTATTATAAAACAAAACAAGTATCCATAATATACTAATATAATTTTATGATAAGGGTTATACCTACACTTACACACACCTCCTTCTAATGGGTAACAATCATGTTGTTTATGTGTACGGTGAACTACCGCCTCACAGAATGATGATTGTTCATATTTTTGGTATCACCACTCATGGTTGAAATTGTGATGGAAAATATATTTATATATGTTATATGTTATATTTTATTATTAAATTAATCATATTTAATTATTTTACCACACATATTAATAAAATTTCCATTTAATTTAAATACGATAATTTTATTTGAGAAAAGGTGGACTACCACCCCCTCAAAGAAATGTGATTCATTCACACACTACACGATATGTATTAAGGAAGGGTTTAGTGATATTATATGATATTAATGAAATAATAATGATAATTGAATAATTATATATATATATATATATATATTATTTACTTTCTTTCTTTCAATACATCAATGAAATGGAAACAGCGTTCATGTGTATGCACAACATACCATTTCCATGGATGGTGTATTCCATTTTCACACTTCTATATTCTATATATTATTATAATAAAAATTTAATGAATATAAATGTTTTTTATATCTTGGTTTTTATTCTATAATTCATGATATATGTATATGTACCAATGATATAACAAGATAAGACACATACGAAGAACAAAGAAGATATTACCTGAAGTGAAAACTTAACATAGAATTATTAAAAATCAGGTAATATAAACTCATAATCAGACCATATATGGTATTATATATAATAATATGGTTATAGGATATATTTATAATAAATTTATATTTATTATAAATGATTATTGAATGAGTATGATGAGAGTCAAGATAAAGGGTAATGGAATTTCATCACACTTTTTATTTTTGTGAGATACATGATTCATTCACCACCCATTAACTTGGTGTGGTGTGTATAGTTGTCATGCATGTATTATATTATTATTATTATTAAATTTATGGTTATTTACATATCCATTATATGATCTACTTTTCGTAGATTGTATGATTCATGGGTTACCAAATCGGTAAGATAGTATTGTCTTAATTTACCTTCTTAAGACACATGTTTTGTTATGCACCTCCATTATTTTTTCGAGGAGTATAAAATTCCATTTGACATGTTAAATCATGAATATTATTATTTTCAAGAAATTTTTAAGATTCATATAGTTCCCTTTTTCTTACATGGTGAGTATGAACCCAAGTAATCAATTGGAAAGAGTTTATTGAAGCAATCTCATCACTTTTTAATATTGTTTATGATTATGATTCATTTAGTGAAATATTATATTCCATATATTATGATACTTAATTATTTTTATTATCATTTATTTATCAATGATATGTCCATGTATAAGAACCATTTTTTAACTATTTGGTACTTAAGATTATTAACAAAATATTTTGAAGAAAAATATGACTATATTTCTCTCTTCAGTCAAAAATCTATTTTATTTAAAAAACCCATGTTTCCAAAAATGTTTTCCAATAATATTTTTCATGTAAATGGATTTTAAAAATGTTTTATGATTTTAAAATAATCCTTAATAATTTTTAATAAGTATTTTAAAAAGAAAAAAGTTTTCAAAAAGATTGATGTTATGAAAATCATTTTTAAAAGAAGAAAAAATATTTTCCTCATGAAAAGATTCTAAAAGGTCTTTAAAAATTATTTCATATCTAAGCTGACATCATTTGGTGTTAATAATTCCTTTATGGGTAATTTATTTTATTTATATATTGATAATATTTCTTTTAATGGTATATGTTTTTATGGCATGATGTTTATGAAACCTGTTTCACTTCATGAGTAATATGTTTATGAAACCTTTTTCACATTAACGTGTTATATTCTTATAAAACATGATTTATTTAATGATTTGTGCTTTGATTAAATGAATATGAACCCAAAATTTTTCTATAGGATAAGATATTATTACATGATTATTGACAACCATTTCATTTCATGGGTTTTAATATGATTTTTTAGGAATTTATGCAACATGTTATCATGATTTCATTATCAGATGGGTGGGACATATAACTCCCTCTAATTCATTGGATAAAGATTTATATATAATGAGATAGAAATGGATGGAATGAGAAGTGAAAATGGTTCAGTATTATGGGGTTGGAATAAGGAGTGACCTCAATTCAGTAATATAGGGCTGGAATTGGGAGTGAACCTATTTCATTAAAGAAATTTTCCCAATAATACAGGATTGGAAATGATGCCTTGGATACTATAGAAATAATATTATATTCTAATGAGTTTTCCATAATTCATTGATTTATTCCCAGGTTATTATTTCATAGATTATATTCTTTATTTCCACATGATTCGTTTCATTTTAACTGACAAAATTTATGACTTGATTCATGTTGATGATCTTTGATATGTAGGGTATGATATTATATTTTCTTGGTCATGTTATAATACCATTATTCCTATGATTATGCTTACATGTATTCCATGTTTACCTTTACTAAGCATCAGATCTCACCCTATTTTAGGTTTTCTTTCCATGGTTATGAATATATTTATTATGTTTAACATGTCCAAGAAGAGATCTCATCAATAAGAACCTAGTGGGAGATAATTTATCTCACTTATATACCATTGTATATATTTTCATGTTTCTAAAGGAACTCGACAAATACGGTATTTGGGAATATTTTTGTGTAATGTATTAAGTATTCTAAAAAAAGATATGTAATTTCTATGTATGAAATTATAGGGTCAATATACTTACATATACCCCATTCCATATACTATATTCAGTAAAATCAATGGGCATAATAAAGGGGTATGTATAAATAAGGGTATATCATCATGTGGGTTTTCCTTCAATGATAAGGAGTCCACTTTACTACAGCCCATATGGAATTTGATTCCTATAAAGTTGAAGTCATTTTGTTCATGGGGACTCTTAGTATAGGTTCCCTTTACAACATATATTTTTTCTTTATGGTCTGTAGTAAATGAATTACCTTATAAATTGGAATTACTTTGATAAGTCTTCTTTGGTCTTCCCATTATCCATATCAAAACTTTTCCCACTATCATCCTCCTCGTCTAAATTTTCCTCCACATGCACGGATGTCATTATGTGTTTATAGTTTATGTGAAAAATCATTTTCATTAATGTATTAGTTGGCCATATAGAATACCTAGAACAATGTAGTGAGGAAAAAAATTGCAACATCATACTAAATGTATTTTCATTTAGAAGGGCACACACCATAAATGATTTTTTATGGGGGGGGGGATGATATTACCACCCACACAAAAAAAGGAAAATTTAATTTCTAGGGTCATAAATATACTATCTCATGCTACAAAAGAAATTTTTTTTGTGTGGTATGTGATTTTATTAACTCACCTAACAAAAGAAATTTTTATTTTCGATGGGATCGTCATACCTCCTCCCACCAAAAAAATATTATTTGTGGGAGACGGTGGGCATACCTCCCCACCCCCCAAAATATTTTTTTTAGGAATGAAATGTAAATCATAGGTTTAACATACGTTGTTTTCTCTACGGTAAGACCTATTTTAATTGCAGCTTCCTATAAATTTTAGAATTTTTATTTTTTTCATGTGGAGTTGATGTGGTTTTTAACTCAAAATATTACTCCAATAGTTGTTCAATATTATTTATGGACGTTTTTAGTCCCAATAATGGCATTATGTGTTCCATCACTACGATATCAGTTAATCTTATGCATGAATTTATTTATTTTTATTGATTTTATAGATATAATATACATTTAAATCCATTAGTTATGTAATTTATTTATTCCTATCATATTGTTAACTCCATTCAGATGTATGATAGATTCTGTTATGCACTATAGCTTATTAATTATTTTTATATTTATAATTTATATTGATTCTCAATTACCCTAGTTACCATAAATATTAATAAGTTTAAATTAAGGCTCTATATTGTGAAATAATAAATTTAAATGAACTAATTTGATATATAAAGTGTTTTTTAATGTTATATGATGTTCAATTGTGTATCTAGTTCTGGATACTCCTAAAATAAAATATTCGATGTAATTTTATAAAATTTTTCTATACCATTGAAATAACCTGACCCAGGGATTTCAGGTATTAGGGTTGAGACTGTTATATCTTGATATTTTTATATCCATAAATATATGTTAAGGGATATTATGGATTTTTTCTCCACCAAAGTTCTATCAATTTTTTTACATTATATAATTAGTATTTACCTATTATCTTCTTTAGGAGATAACTCTCTATATTTTATTTAATCTTCTCATTATCTTTCTATTTTTTTATTCTTTAGTTTTGTTCTCCTTCACTCATGTTTGGTCTATCTGGTTCTTCATAGTTTGGAGAGTTTTATTTTATTAGTCATGTTCCTCATTTATATTTTTTTATCATTTCATATATCCATTCATGTAAGACATCATCTTTGTATTGGGTGAGGGTGTTACTTATTTTTTGTGTTTTTTATTTTTGTTTTTTAGGTAATTTTTTTATATTGGTTTTATTTACCTTGGTTTTGATTTCAACTATATTGGATCAATAATGAGGACATATTTTTTTCTCAATTTCTTCCCTTTCTTCAATATATAAGGGAATTGACCCCATTTCAATATAATACACTTGTTTTTATGAGGGATTTTGATATGTTTTGGTTGAGAATTCGTTAGTTTTCTAATATTCTTAACAGCTATAAGTTTTATATCCTTATTAGGGTGTTATTGTTCTTTCAGTAGTTCTATACTGGTGTTTTCTTATTTAATAGTTGTATTGTGATGGTGGTGGGTCGTTTCATGGTTCACCTATTTTAGATTCTATTATCAAATAGTTCTATCTATTTTTTGTGCTAAAATACATCTCAGGTTTCCAATATGATGCATTTCCTAGGTTTTCTTCTAAATGGAGAAAGTAGGTTTTAGATGTAATGAATACATTCTTTGGTATTTTTGTTTTCAAAGGGGTTCTGGTAATGACACTGACTTTTATAATGATATTTATTTCCTGAATAAATGTGAGTTATATATTATATAATATTATAAACAAAAAAATTAGAAAAAAAATTTCTCTCATTAATTAATATCATTACATTAGTCGGCTATAGAACTATGGAAAATATAATATATTACAAATGCACAGAAAATATATAATATAAAATTAAAAAAAAGTTAAAATATATATTGTCCCAATCTGCTGGAATCATATCCCCCCATTAACAACACTATATAAATTATAAAAAATTATTAGCTCAATAAAAATCATAGAACATGAAAAAATACAACCTTGTATGTATTTAAAGTAAATATTTAATAAAATAATGAATTTTTATTTATTTCTTATAAATAGAAATGTGACCATTAGGATCCAACTATTATTTCATGATTGGTTAACTATGAAGGTTTTTCAGTATAACCATTTTTCAATTTTCCCATTGGGATCAATAACCATGGGAGATAATTTTACCTTTATATTTAGTGTTTATAAATTCGGATGATAAAGGATAATTGATGCAGAATGGAAACATATCGGCCTCAACCAGTATGGTCATGACATTTGAATCCCATTTGTTAGAAATTGGAAGGTATGTGGAATAAATTTGGTTCTCCCTTGACCAAGCCTAGTTCGAGCTTCAAAAAATGATTCTTGAAAGAAATCTGATATAGGATATGTTCAAGTTTTTTGAAATTACCACTCTTCCAATGTTAACGTAGCCACCCCATGAAACGACCACCATTGTACAATATAACCTTAGGGTGTATATGGTTGTAATAAGGGGTTACGTGTCTTGTAATTAGTTTTAAAAGTGTAATTTACAGTATATAATTAAAATTGTTATTCCATATATTCCATTTTTAGAATAATTTTGTTTAATAAAATATAAGTTTAAGTATGACCAATTTGATAAATTAATTATTGGATGAAAACAAAACATAGTTGTATTTATTTTGATAGTATTTAAAATTTTATAATAAACTAGGGGATTATGAATACTTTTTTTAAATTTAAATATTCTTCTTAAAAACAATTATTTATATAGATATTATAAAATAATTTTCTAATGTCCTCGGAAAATTTTATAACTGTCGAAAATTTGACTATCTCTTCAAAACTGCTATCTTTCAATAAATATGGATCATTATATTTTAAAGTTAAAAATATAATATTTAGAAAAATATTTTGATAAAATAAATATTTCATTTAGAAAATAATTTCAAAATTATCTAAGGGTGAATTTTATTAGGTTTCTAAATTACAATATTTTTTAGTGAATAATAAAAATTCATTTTTGGGTTTTTCATATGTTTAATGAATTCATATGTATGTCGTAAAAATTTAATAATAAACAAACTAAAATCCCTGAACTAAAATATTTTATTTTATTAATATTATTTATTTATATGACTTTTAATCAATTTCCAAAACTATAGGTTACTTTTTGATGTCTAAAAATAAAAATTTAATTTTAAAGACATTATTTTGAAGAAAATTTAACTTTCAATATTATATTGAGCATTAAAATTTTGTTTTCAGTTATAATAGATTAAAATATCATAAAATATGATTCATATATTTATAACCATGAGAAAAAACCATGGGTGTTCTAATGGATTTCCATTTTCCACGATCTATATTTCCAACACCTATATTTAGAAATTATTAAACAATTCCTCCACTTTTTCTATAAATACCCACCCATTTCACACTAAACCTTTACTATAAATATATAAAAAATAAGGTTCTAGTATTTTTCTACCCATGGATTCTACACATGTTTTCTTTAGGCCCCTATGATTCCATATTCATGTTCTAGGAACAACTATTCAATATAAGGTAATAATCACCATCTTTTTTTCCATTCATGTAATTATTATGGTGTATAACTTCCAAAAGTTATGTTGTAACACACTGATATTTTATGAGATAGATTATTTTAAATTATTTTATATCTTGTGTTGTATACTACACCAAGATTATATTTCATGGAACACAACACCGTATTAGCTTGTAGTATACACAACGATATTCTTGGCTTGTGTTAATCATAATTTCAAGTTATTTTGATAGAATTCATTTCACGCAACACTGAGTATTTATTTTTTTCAATGTATAAATTAAATAAGTTGGGATTATGTTATATTCAACCCCAAAGGACGATTCCACTACATCTAACTTGACTTGGCTTTCATTGCAAGAAAGAGCGATCTTCCTCGATAGCTTTCATTGTACACGATACCGAGTTTCACTAAACAAAGATATATTATTAAAATATTATTATTTAATTGGATATAAACAAGATTTTACAAATTTTATTAACCAAATTTTTAATTTTATATCATTAAGATTCATCTTATATATTTTATAGAACATGCTATTAGAACAAAATAAATTTTTCAGATAAAAGAAGTATTTTTCAAAAAAAAAGACGTTTTACTGCCTTTTTACGAAGAATCCTTACGAAATTTTGTTTTTCACACCTTTATATGTTATATTTGAAAATATAAACTTTTTATTTATAATTGAGAAATCAAAATTTACTTGTTATGATTTTTTATATTTTTATGATAACTATCATGTTTTGATGAATAATAACAATACGCTAATTTTTCATTGAAAATAACTTCTTCCATCAAGATAATCTATATGGTTAAATCAATTTATTTAATAATTTTAAACTATAAATTGAATATATTTTTATAATTTAATCCAATTTTGGTCACTGAAATGAATATCCCATGGAAATTGGACATAAACACTTGTCAATCTTTTTATAGTTTTTACTTCATAAAAACACGCTTTTTGGTTTTGACAACATAAATTAATTTTAAATTAATTACTTTAACTTCAATGTTTTGAATTTTAAAAAATGGATTCCATATTTGGAATTGTAAGGTTAAAATTTTGTGAATAGATACCTTTTGTTTTTTGACATTATGAATATTAACATCAATAATTATTTTATTTACCATGGTTAAAGGGTAAATCTGGTAAATAAGGGTAAAAAATAATATTATAATAATATGAAACTATACTTAAACATGAACTAATCCTATTTGATGAGATATTTAATACCATGGTCATATTTGGGTCTATTTTTGGACACCATGGATTCACTTGGATGTAAAAATGATATTTTATAAGAATTAGTTTGAAGTAAAGATAATTATAACATAAACATATATATTTTATTAAATAAATTTTAATATAGGGTTATATAACTGAAATATATTTCTATAAATATTCATTATAAATCTAAAAATATTTCCTACATCATTTTATTTTATTTATAATTTTTATAAATCAGATAAATATATATATTTATGACAGAATTATGAAGTAGTGATTACCCCATTAACGAAAGATTCAAATAAATGAATTTATAAATATTAAAATATGAATATTATGATTCCATAAACTAATTTTATGGATGAAGTTGACATATTAGGTATATTTTAATGACTTTTTTTAAGGAATCTGATTATTATGAATTTTTTAAAGTCATGTAAGAATAGAGCCCAAAATTGAGATAATTCCTAACTTCTAAGATAAAATAGTTTATTAAATGATATTAAATTCCAAAAAATCTAAAATTCTTCCAAATGGTTAATATAAGTCTAAATATTTCATCAATATAATTTTATGGGTTGTTTTACATGATATGGTAATTATATTAACCCACAATATGTAAATAACATGATATCACGGTGAGATTAAAAAGGGAAAAACAAATGTTAAAACAAAATGATAAGGATAAAAATATATTAAAACAAGTCTAAAAATTAATGGGTGATGGGTATTCAAACTAAAATCATGTTATTTTCAAATTAAATATTTTTTGGATCATTTTAAATAGAAATTGAAAATATAATAAATTAATATTTTAAGACATTTCTAAAGTGCCCCTCTCATCTCTTATAAAAGGGAACCTCCTCCCTCTCCTATTCACTTTATTTTTATGCTTAAATATAATAAAAACCCTAACCATTTCTCTTATAAAATTTCCTAGTTAAATTCTATAGTTTTTGGTCTACTCAAAAGACCAAATCTAGTTCCCTAAGAGGAAATTTAAAGGAGGTGCGTCGAGGAAGAGGCAATCTCTTATACTGATTCTTTCAATTTTCTTTATTATTATACCTTTTCTTCTTTAGTTGATTGATTATAAATTAGTAACATTAGTATCACTCATTTAATTATATATTATGAAACAATCCTATTTCACGTTCTTTTTTTCCTATGAAAAACAAAATCATCGTGTGTGTGTACGTATGACTTACTGTCTCCACATTGTGGTGTAATCTGTTTTTCTCCACCACCTTACTTGGATGGGTATAATGGTGAAAATAATAAATATATATGATTATTATAACATGATACTAATTATGAGATATTATACACCACCCAATCCAATAACATTCAACAATTATCGGAATTATATCGTCACTCGTGCGTACGTGCGGCTTATCGTTTCTACGACGTGATGAGATTCATTCCCCATGTTAGCCATTCCAGAATTATTATAAAGTATATATAATAAATAATCATGAAATATATGACCTAATAATTCTACTGTATATATATATATATATATATATATTTCATTTACTTACTTCCATTCAATTAAATAAGTAAATGAAAATAGTGTCCATGCGTACGTACTGTCTAACGTATCCATGAACTGTGTATTCCATTTCATTTATCCATCTATTATATATATTTTTATGATGATTATATATAATATATATATCATTTTTTACATTATAGAAGTAATTAAATCATTATATAAGTAGTGATATCAATAATAACAATTCAAAACACGAATGATAAGTAAAACGATTATTACCCAAAACACTACCTTAACATGGAATTGAAACATTAATGGGTAATATAAAGTTGTAAGTGGATCATATATGACATAATAAAATTTATTATGTATCTATTACAAGTTTATAATATGTTTAAACCCACTATACAGGGGTTTCAGATACATATAAAATAAATTGGACCTAAGGTAGGGGATAATTTTGCAATCTCATTTTTATCCGAGATTGTTTATTCGTAAGTATTTAATGGGGTATATTTATCATCCATGTCCGTATTTTCTAAAAAAATCATAAAATTTATTATTTTTATATGTATTTTTAAATTCATTTTTACCCATTTTTACTTTTACTACATGTATTAAAAGGAATCTTTCTTTCTTTTACCAAACGTGTTACATTTTGACTTCTCCGAAAAAAGTACAAGGGGAATGTTTTTTAAACTTATATGGAATAAATGGATTTTTAAATATTCATAATTCCTTATTTAAATGAATATTACATTATAATATTTCAATTTTATTTTCAATTAAATTATTTTGTTTTAAAATTTCATGACATTTTGAGAAAAGAAAACATTTTTGAAGAAGAAAGGATATTTTCCTGAGGAATTAAGTTCATGTCCGCTATCAAAAGTATTTTACATATAAGATGACATTGTGTTATGGTTATATCCCTATTATTACATTGATTTGATTTTTATTATGATTGCATTATTTTTATGATGACCATTTATCTTATATGGATTATGTTGTGATGAATTGATATTTAAGAATCCCATTTAATTTTATGGGTTATGCTATGATGAATGATTTATGTATTTATGGAACATGTAAGAATTATTTCATTATGATATGGGTGGGACCTATATCTCCCTCCAATTCATTGGGTAATGATTTATATCTCATGAGATAGACAAGATAGGAACGACAAGTAAATCTGGTCCAGTAATACATGACTAGAATGGTAGGTAAATCTGGTTCAGTAATACATGGCTAGAATGGGATGTAAACCCAGTTCAGTAAAAGACTTTTTCCACTATGATGGTATTGGGAACATTGCCTCAATTATTATGGGAATCATATTTTGTATTTATTATTTTGACACAATTACATGTTTTGTTCCAATATTATTCTATCATGGTTAATGTTTCTTTATGATCCATGCCTTATGTACTACCAAGATTTATTTCCTAACTCCAGATTTTGATGTTTAAACTTTACGTTCATGTTTTTACATTTAAATGATTATATTTGGTATCATGTTCTCCATGTTTACCCTTTCTGAGAATTTGTGCACACCATATTTTATGTTTTCTTTTCCCAATGATATAAAGAAAGGTTTTTGGTAGGAAAACAAAAGGGGAAGATCTTTATGGGAGATGTTTAGGATCATTCACCATAATTAGAATATTATGTTCCGAGTTTCTAAATATTCAAAACTAATACGGTCTTTGGGCATCTATTTTTGTCATGTATTAAGTGTTCCACAAAATAAATGTCATGTCCATGTACGTCAATCTTGGGTCTCTACTGTTAGTATCAGATCGATGGTTTAGTCAACCATTGGAAACTAGGATGTAAAAACTTTAGTGAGATCTCTATAGATATTTCTAAAGATATGTCTAGGGATATCTAAGGATAAGTCAAGTATAGGTTACAATCCTATGGTTTTTTTATAATAGTGACTAACCTAGGGTTAAACTGAAGATATCATAGATTGAAATATTATATGAAATTTACCTTACTTATGTGTTTCTAATCTATGATATGTATTTCTAACACTTTTATTTCTAATCTTAGTCAATATGAAGAACAACAAATAAATTTTTTAACCATTTAAGGTTTCAAATGTGTAAATTATGGGAATTATGAAGATCAATTTGCTAAGTGGAAATATCAGGAAGAGAATCGTGGCGATGGTATGAGTATTAGTTATAATGCTGGGGATAAAGAGATTGTAAATGACATGTGAAAGTTATGTGATGTTATTGCAGTATTGTTTATATTAAACCAAATAATCTTGAGGTTGAGAAACCTTAAGACATGATTCATGTTTTAGTAAATATTAAGATGATGGATCATGAGTAATGGTTTAAGAATAAATCTTGATGGTTGAGGTGTATATGTTTGGAAATTCAAATATTATGAAATATATAGCTCTATTTTCAGTATAAGTTTTTCATTATAGATTTGAAAGTATATGTTTAATACTTATATGGATCCAAAAAGTGATTTAAAGGTATGGTGATATCCTTGTATAGCACATGATTGAGGGAAAGATAACCCTTAATATGTTTCTTATGTTGAGATAATTATTTTTGGATAAAGATATATTGGATTTGACTAAGAAAATTGGATGTTGCTAGTTTCTTGGGAACTAATTATGGAGTTATTGACAAGTGGGTTCTGCTATCATGGATGAAGTATACTACTTTTTTGGACTTAGGGAATATATCAAATAAATTTTGGAATAAGGAAACATGCTTGTATTCAATAAGTATATATGGTAATTTAGGTTATTACTATGAATCAAGAGAATGAATGATGAAGTCATTCAAATGTTTGGAATGTGACCAAAAAATATATCTTATATAGGGGATAAATGAAGGTATCCACATGCTTGTTATATGACTTTTCTTGTAATTGTTTGGACAGATGTATTTTGGATAAGCCTAAAGTTTGGAGTGGATTAAGTTGGACATCAGATAGTATTGTTTATTACAATAAATATTTTTTAATATTATTTCTGTAATGTTTTAGTTTTAGAAAAAGGAAAAATCGTAGGATGGGTGACAACCCATCACATCAGACAAGGATGCAGGAATCAAACCCATAACGAAAGTGAAACAGGCCATTATCGCCTACCACTATCCTACAGAAAGTCCCTAGTTAGTATAAATTAGTTTTATTTATTTAAGAATTAGGATAGATGATTTATAAGTCTATTTTTGGGAAAATATACAATTATATTCACCATTTATTGACTTAATTATATTTTATAACTTGTGCTAACCTTATTTTGATAAAGACAAACGGAATGACCTATCTTTCTGTTTATGATGGGATGAGGGGGTTCTCTCCGAACGGGTCAGTGAACCCTCGAATATCAATACCCAAGCTATAGAAATCATAGATGTTAGGATCTATCATTGCTAAATTATCTGAATCATGGCCTCCTTTGATCTGGAATGGGAGTGCTCCTTTGTCTCCAATGTGCCTCAAACAAGAATAAACAAAATCCTTGATGAGAATGGTTTGGGACAAGCGACGAATGCAAAACCTAGGGGGATTTCCATCCTTGAGTCCTCGAACAGACCGGAGCTACCCAAATCAACATTTATGAAACCTCCCATGTTAAAAATATTGGATGATGGAAGATTCTCTATGGAGGTTGATCCCGAAGTGATTCAATAGTGAACTCAAATTTGTATGTTCCCTATCATGGGTCACATTGCTTATTTAAAAGGGGGCCAACCTTGGTCATTACTTGATATTAAGCCCCACATATCTCACTGTTGAGGTTTTTCTAACTGGAAACTAGCCCCACTAGGTAAGGGTTATTTCCATTTTTCTCCTCATATGAAGACATAGATATGGTATGGAAGATAGGTAATCTACAACTCAAACCTGGTCTATTGCGTATCTCTGAATGGGACTTTGCTTTTAGTCTGAACACTCAGAGAAACAATTTGGCATAGGTATGGGTTAGACTGCATAACCACAATTTTTTTTTAGGAATCCAAATATCTTAAATGACTTAACCTCTTGTATTGGTACTCCCTTGAACATCAATCAAAGAACACTAAATGGTGAGTTAAGATTAGTTTCAAGATTCATAGTAGAAGTGAACCTAGAAAATAAACTACCGCACTACATTGCCTTTAATGCTAAGGATTAAAAGGTTAATATAATGATATATGAGAGAAATACCCCTTTCTATGAGTACTGTAAAATCATAGGTCTCTTGATACTAAACTATAGGGTAGTGCACAAACAGGCCTCACAACCAAGTTGTATTGAATGGACGAAGACCAAAAAAAGAAAGAAAGATAAAGGTCCTTACTTTGATAAACATGAAACCTCTATGAAGAACACTGAATAGTGGGTTATCAAATCCAAATCCTTGATTCCATAAGAGATTGAAGAGGGAAAATCATGGGCTGATTTAGTGGTGGAACCTGAAAATAAAGCTGAAGATCAATGTATATCTAATGAAATTGAAAGAATTGTTATGGAATTACTTAATCACTCTCATTCAGAATTAGAATCTACAACTTTGGCATCCAATCCTAGTCATCCTAGAAAATTGCTGAAGGATTTTGAGCCTGCCCAAACACCCCCTATAATGATGGAATGTATTTCACATACACCAGTGTTATCCGCTGGGATCGTTAATCACTTGAATACTGACCCCCTTAAAATATCACAGGGTTTGGAAAAGGATACATCTATAGACAATACTATCCAAGAATAACTCCATTGCCCTCCCCCTACTACTCTTAATATTGAAAATTCAAATAATGGCTTATTTATTTAGAAATCTAGTAATGACAAACAAACTAATGAAAAACATAAAATTGTTGTCTCAAGTCTTAAGCTGTATATGGAACAGAATTTCAATACTAGTATTACTCCCAATACTGAATTCCCTTTGTATCTTATTGCTTTGAAAATATCAGCACTGCCTCAGCGGTACAGGAACCCGCATTGAGCAAGCAGCCTGAACAAGACTACAAACCTACTGATATGGTCGTTCTAGGTACATATTGAATTTTTAATTCTATCTATGACCATGGAAAGCAGTAGTTCACTGATGGAACAAATAACACACACCTCGCTGATGGTTCAAATGTTCCCACATTTGAAACTAAACTAGCTAGATAGAAGTAGATACCATTGACTGCTCCAAACTGTCAATCAGTACCACCTTCAAACACTAAAATGAATGATACTACACCTATGGATATAAAAGACTCAGGTACTCTTGATTCTACATTTATAGCTATGTCTACTAGTTTTTCTCATACTATCATTCATAATGGTATTTTGGTGAATCCTAGAAATCTAATTGCTACTCATGATGTGCTTTATACTAATACCTCTACTAGGAACTCTATAGATTCACATGTGGATACCTCCCTGCATGACTTTTCCATATATAATTCTTAGGGAATCTCAACAATCAACCCCTTTTTTACTCCAAAAAATAAGCAGAATCAGAATACTAGTCCAAGCAATGATAAAAAAACAGAGAAGATTTTCTAGGCAAAAAGACTCAGTAAACAAAAAAGGGGAGTTCTAGGTCCAAACATAGTTCTAAATGAATATTCTCTTCTAGAATTGTCAGGGTATTTCCAACTCTAACACTCTTATCATATTAAAAAGAATGATCAACACTCATTTCCCAATGTTGTTTTCTATTGTTAAACCCAAAAATAATTTTTCTACTAAATATTCACACTTATGCCAACATGATTATTCTTTTTCAAGTGAAACCAAATATTCCTCCAATGTTGAAACCCTTTAGGTTTTTTTCACACACATATCTTCAAAATTTTAATGTCTTTTAATGTTTCTGGGAAATCCTTTACTTGTGACTTCATAATCGATGGCACTCACTCCTTCTTCTCCTTTATCTATGCTAAAATAGATATCAAGATAGAAGACCCCTATGGAATGACCTAACCTATTTGGTACCAATATCAATACTCCTTGGTTTTTGATTGGTGAATTTAATTCCATTTTAAACACAAGTGAGAAAATTTTTATAACTCATGGTACTATTTCCATGAGAGAATTAAAAACTTCTATTGAAGATAACAACCTTGTAGAAATTAACCTCACTGGTGCCAAGTTTACATGCTATAGGAGGCACTAGAATAGGGTGGTCACCTCCAAGATGGAAAGTGCCTTAGTGAACGTCCATGTCTTGGAAAATGGGACTCTATCTCTGTATCACCCTCCACAACCTACACTCTGACCATCACCCCATTCTTTTCAATGTCTCCACCAAAAATATGAAACCCTTTCTTCCTTTAATATTTAACAATGTGTTGTTTTCTAATTATGAATGAATTGATATCATGAAAAAGTTTTGGACTTCTATGTCACACGTCACTAATACCTTTTCATATCATGTTAAGTAAAAAAATCTCAAACAGATTCTCAAAATTTGGTGTATTTCTACTTCCAAACAGTTTAACAATGACATTCTTCGTCTTGAGGATGAACTTAGTCAACTTCAAAACAATAACACTGGCTCCGATTTTAACACTGATCCAACTCAAGAACTCAATCTTTCGGTAAAACTAAATTATTTTCTCACCTTTAAGGAGAACTTGAGGAAAAAGAATTTTAATGTTAAATGGTTATTTGATGGTGACAGGAACACGAAATTCTACAACTCACTTCACAGAGCTAGAAAAGGTTACAGACCTATATCATTGTAAAAATATGGGGAAAACCTCTTAGACAATTAGGGTGATATTTCTAGTCATATTGTCTTTTACTTCAAATCCATCTTCAATGGCCCTGATAAGAATAAATACCGCATACCTGAGGTCCTTCCAAAAGTGGTTAATGATAAGGATAACTCTTTGACTCTAAATATACCACTTGATCATGAAATTAAAGACAATGTCATTAGTTTGAATCCAGATAGTTCTCTAGGAACTTATGGTTTTATTAATGGGTTCTTTTAACATTATTTGGATGTTATACATTTAGATGCTTATAAACATGTCAAATCTTTCTTATCCAATGGTATCCTTCCTCATGGTCTGAATTCTCAATTTCTTTCTTTGATTCTTAAAGTGGATAGTAATTTTGATATTCGACTTTTTAGAACCATTTCTCACATTAACACCCTCTTTAAAATCATCCCCAAAATCATTTATAATATTCTTTCAACCATCACGGACAAAATTGTCTCCTGGAACCAATTTGGCTTTATCAAGGGTAGATCTATACAAGATTTTATTGGTCTTTCCCCTGTGTGTTTCAACACTCGTAAAAATGTTAACAGAGGGGGTAATATCTCCATTAAACTTGACATAAAAAAATATTTTGATACCATGGACTAGAGCTTTATCTTCAAGGTTCTTCAAGGATTTGGTTTCAATAAATCCTTTATTTCTACAATCAGAACCCATTTCAGCTCGACCTCTATTTCTATCTAGATAAATGGTTCTCCCAAGGGCTACTTTAAATGCATCAAAGGTGTAAGGCAAGGTGATCCCTTATATTACATTCTTTCCTCCATTGTAGAGGACTATTTTAGTCATCTTCTCAATAATCTTGTGTAATAGACTAAAATAAAACCCATTCATATTTATAGGACTGTGAATTCTCCCACCCATCTTCTATATGCTGATTATATCATCATTTTTTTCAGTGTGATAAAAAAAATATTTGAAACCTCAAAAATTCTCTATCTCACTATGAAGAGGTCTCTAGAAAAACCATTAGCTGGAACAAATCTTTTATCTTACTTGGAAAAAGCTTCCCTTCTAGTCAAAAAGGTAACATTATTAGTGACTTAAGAATCAAAAAGGGTTCCTTTCATTTTACCTACCTTGGTGCTCACATTTTTTGGTGTAGACCCAAGTCTTCTCACTTTTCTGTAATTTTTGACCAAGTTTTTAACCAATTATCCTATTGTAAATGGAAATCCCTTTCATTGGAAAGAATATTATGCCTTTTCAAATCCGTTGTAGCATCTAAAATGGTTTACTCCACGATGGTTTATAAATGGCCTATTGGGCTTATTAAGAAAATGAATACCTAAATCAAAAATTTCATTTGGAATTGTAGTACATTGGAATGAAATCTTCTGATTATCCCCTAGTTGACTTTTTGAAAACCTGTTGATAAGGGCAGGATTGGAATAAAAATCTTAGATGCTTTAATGAGGCCCTTCAAGCTAGACTCACTTGGAACCTTCATTACAACAATTTAGATTTTTTCTCTTTTCTGAAAAAGATATTTCTTGGAAAACTTAAGGAAGGAAAATTGAACTTCCTCATCTCCAATATCTAGCAATCCATTAAGAAATATTTTTTCACCATCATGAATGATGTTAGATGTATGGTTACCAGGGAGTCCTCTATAAATTTTTGGTTGGATAACTGGACCATCAATCCTCTTATTTCTATGATTAATCTTGACCAAACCCCTAAAGCAGTAACTACTCTATTACAGATATGATAAATTCTCACAATGATCATATTCATAAAAAAATTATAAACATCATCAACAACTATCCTTTCTCAATCACTAATGATTTTTTAATTTGGAAACCTGCCCACAATGGTATGCTTAATTATAAAAAATTTACTATCATTTTTTCTATAATTCTGTAAGTGATTTTTATTGGCTAAAACTATTTGACAATCCCTAGATAAATCCCTCAATATTCACTCTTATTTGGCACCTTTCCTACAACATATTTCCCACAGATAGATGCCTTCAATAGTTTGGTATTCAACTTTCTCCAAATGTAGGCACTGTAATTAACACAGAGAAGATACTAACCACATTTTCCTTTCTTGTGCTACTTCCTCTGCTCTATGGAACTATATTTTTGACATTTTTAAATACAGATGGTTGATTATTGACTTTGTCAACACTAAACTAAAGAGATGTGAGAAAATGGAAAATTCTCAGAAAATTAAGAACCTCTTCCTTACTGCTGTTGTTGATCTCCATCGTGTGATCTGGTATAATAGAAATACTATTACATATAACAAATCATCACTCAATCTTAATTCAGGTCAGATGCAGATTGTTATTTCCATACGTGAAGCTTCTTTGATGCAAAAGGGTCACTGTGACCACACTATTCATGACTATGATTCTGTGACGTCTTTGGATTGAAGTAAATTTTTGTCAGCCACATCGTACCTTTAAATTGTTTTGGCATGCTCCCTTTCCTAGTTGGATCAAAGTCAATGTTGATGGTGCCTCAAAAGGAAATCCAGGTCCTGCAGGTTGTGGCACTATCTTCAGGGATCACCTTGGTCAGATCCTTGGATTCTTTCTTGGGAAATACGGAATTGCCTCTTCTCTAGAGGCCAAAATGATTGGTATGATACATGTTGTTTCTTTCACTAGGAATCGTGGTTGGAACAATCTCTAGTTTGAAAGCGATTTAACTACCATGGTGTAAGCAATTTGGAACAATGTGACACACCTTACATGGACAATCACTACTCGATGGATGGATTGCACCAGCTCGCTTCTCAACATCAACTACATTATCACTCATAACTATCATGAAGATAATACGGTTGCTAATGGAATTTCTAACAAAATAGTAAATAAAGAAATAACCTGGCTTCATGATCTTCCCGCTGATCTTCTCCATCTTCATGATAAAGATTATAATATAATACCGTCTTTTTGACTCATGTATATTTTTACTTTTAGTTTATTAAATACTTCTTATTAAAACCCTATCATTATATTTATAGATCATATGATATTCTAACACTTTATGAATTACAAATCTAACTTCATTTTATTGAATAAGAGATTAAGTGAAAAAAATTTAAGGCATGCCCAACGATGAGATTTTACCGAAATCAAGTAAGTATTTCATCACATGGTCTACAACTTTTGGGAAAAGGATCTTGAAAAAAAAAATGATATCCTAGTACATTCATCTCTGATGAATCAGATGGTTCCCTAAATAATTCTAGATTTATGGCTTTGTGGTAGTTACCTTTCTCTAACCTTATCCTCTATCACTATCCATCAAAACATGATAGTTATATTTCTCTTCTTTATACATGTTTTCATTTCCCACCTATGTTCTCCTATGTGGAATCTTAGTGATGAGTTACTTAGCATAACCATTAAGTTTTTAACATTTAATTTTTAAAATTAAGTTTTATTATCTCTTTTTATGATGTGGGTTTCTATGAAAGAAACATTCAACTTGAAAACCATTTATAACCCCGAAGAATTTTGAGGGAGAAATTCATTTTAAGGGGGTAGAATATAACACTCTGAGATTTTATAAGATAGATTCTTTTTATTTATTTTATGTATTGTGTTATACTCCACACCAATATTATCTTTCACAATACAAAACCCCACATTGGCTTATATTATACGCAACAATATTCTTGTCTGGTGTTATACATAATTTCATGTTCTTTTGATAGAATTCATTTCATGAAACACTGGGTATAGATTTTGTTCAATGTATAGATGAACTAAGTTTGGATTATGTTATATGCAACACCGAAGAAATTTTTCACTACATTCAACACTGAATTGTCTTGCGTTACACATAAGAGTGATCTTCCTTGATAGCTTGCGTTTTACGTGATAACGAGTTTCACTAAATAAAGGTATATTATTAAAATATTATTATTTAATTGGATATAAACTATCCGTTATGAATATTATTAACCAAATTTTTAATTTTATAACATTATAATCCATCTTATATATTTTCTAGAACACGATATAATAATAAAATCAAATTTTCTGAGAAAAGAATTATTTTTAACAAAATGTCATTTAACTGCCCTTTTATAGTGAACCCTTTTTAAATTTAGTTTTTGACACCTTTATATGTTCTATTTCAAAAAATAAACATCTTATTTAGAATAGAGACATTAAAATTTACTTTTGATTAATTTTTGATATTTTTTATAACTATCATGTATTAATGAATAGTAAAAATATGCTAATTTTTAATTGAACACAACTTTTTCCATCGAGTTATTTTATATGGTTAAATAATATTATTTAATGGTTTTAAAGTATAAATGGAATATATTTTTATCATTTAATCCAATTTTGGTCACTGGAATTAATTTCCCATTGAAATTGGACATAAACACATGTCAATATTTTGATAGTTATTACTTCTTAAAAACTCGCTTTTTGGTTTTGGCAGCAGGAATTAATTTTAAATTAATTACTATAACTTATATGATTTGAATTTGAAAAATTTTATTCCATATTTGGAATTAGAAGTTACAAATTTTGTGAATAGATACCTTTTATTTTTGGATATTATGAATAGTAACTTTAGTAATTATTTTATTTACCGTGGTTAAAGGGTAAATCTGGAAAATAAGGGTAAAAAATGATATTATAATAATATTAAACTACCCTTACACATGGAATAATAATATTTCATGAGATATTTATTACCATGGTAATCCTTGAGTCTATTTTGGGACCCCATGGATTCACTTGGATGTGAAAATGACATTTTATAAGAATTAATTTAAAGTAAAGATAATTATAACCTAAACATAAATATTCTTGTAAATTGATTTTAATATAGGGTTATATAAGTGATATCTATGTTTATAAATTGTCATTATAAATCTAAAAATATTTCATACATCATAGTATTTTATTTATAATTTTTATACATTAGATAAATATATTTATTTATGACACAATTATGATGTAGTGATTACGTCATCAATGAAAGATTCAAATAAATTAATTTATAAATATTATAATATGAATATTCTGATTCCATACAAGAAGTTTTTGTCTGAAATTTACATATTAGTGATTATTTAATGCCTTTTCTTTGAATTAATCAGGTTTTTACTAATTTTTAGAAAGTCGTGTAATAATAGTTCCCAAAATTGACATAATTCAAAACATATAACATAAAATAGTTTATTAAATGATATTAAATTCATAAAAATAAATTATTCTTAAACATGGTTAATATAAGTCCAAATATGACATAAATAAATTTTTATGGGTTTTTCACATGATATTATAATTACATTAACCCACAATGTGTAAATAATATGATATCACAGTAAGATTAAAAAAGGTAAAAATAAATGTTAAACCAAAAAAGATAAGGTTGAAAAAATATTTAAAACATGTATAAAAAATACTGGATGATGGGTATTAGAAGAAACATATTCTTATATTCATATTAAATAATTTTTGGACTATTTTAAATATAAATTGAATTTATAATAAATTAATATTTTAAGATATTCCTAAAGTGCCCCTCTCCTCTCTTATAAATGCCCACCTCCTCCCTCTCCTATTCACTCCATTTCGAGACTTCAATATCTTCCAACCCCTACCCATTTCTCTTCCCAACTTCCCTAGTTACATTCTATTGGTTCTGGTCATCTAAAAATACCAACTCTAGTTCCCTAAGTGGAAATTTAAAGGAGACACATTGAGGAAGAGGTAATCTCTTCTACCAATTATTTCAAATTTCTTTCTTCTTCTACTTCCTCTTATTTAGTTTTTTAATTATAAATTAGTTACATAATTATCACCCATATATCTATATTTTATGAAACAACCCCATTTCACCTTCGATCCATCCTATGAAAAATGAAATCATCGCGTGTGTGTACATACGGATTATTGTCTCTCCACTGTGTTGTAATCTTTTTTTCACCACTACCTTACTTGGATGGGTATAATGGTGTAAATAAAAACTATATATTATTATTATAACATTATACTAATTCTGAGATATTATACAACATCCAATCCAATACCATACAATAATTATGGCAATGATATCATTGCACATGCGTACGTACGGCTTACAGTCTCTACGACATGATGAGATTCATTCTCCACGTTATCCATTTTAGAATGATTATAAAGTATTTATAATAAATAATCATGAAATATATGACCTAATAATTCTACTTTAATTATATATATATATATATATTTCATTTACTTACTTCCATTCATTTTAATAAGGAAACAAAAATAGTGTTCACATGTACGTACGGTCTACCGTCTCCATGAACGGTGTATTAAATTTCATTTATCTATCTATTATATATATTTATATACTGAATATATATAATATTTAAATCATGTTTTATTTTTTTAATGTAATTAAATCATGATATAAGTAATAATATCAAGAATTACAATTCAAAACATGAATGATAGAAAAATGATTATTACCCAAAACAATGTTTTAACATGGAATTTGAAAATGAACTGGTAATTTAAAGTCATAAGTGAATCATATATGATATAATAAATATTATTATGGTTCTGTTACAAGTTAATAATATGTTTAACCATAATATAAATGGGTTTCAGACTCATATGGAAGAAATTGGACCTAAGGTAAGGGATAATTTTGCAATCTCATTTTTATCTGAGATTGTTTATTCGTAAGTATTTACTAGGATATATTTATCATTCAACCCATGTTTTAAAAAAAAATTCATAAAATTTAGTTTTTTTCTATGAATTTTTAAATTCATTTTTACCCATTTTGACTTTTACTACATGGATTGGAAGGAATCCTTCTTTCGTTAACCATACGAGTCACTTTTGGACTTCTCTGACAAAATTACGAGGTGAATGTTATTTAACTTATACAGAGTCAATGGATTTTTACATCTTCATAACACATTATTTACATGAATATTCCCTTATAATATTTAAATTTTATTTTCAATTAAATTTATTTATTTTAAAATTGCATGACATTTTGAGAAAAGAAAAGGTTTTTGAAGAAGATGGGATATTTTCCTCAAAAATTAAGTTCATGTGTTTTATAAAAATTATTTTTCATCTAAGATGTCACAGTGTTATGTTTCTATCCCTATTATTACTTTGATTTGATTTTTTTTATAATATAATTATTTTTATGAAGTCTATTTATCTTATATGGATTATGTTATGATGAATTGATGTTTAAGAATCCCATTTAATTTCATGGGTTATGCTATGATGAATGATTTATGTATTTGTAGCACAAGTAAGAATGATTTCATTATTATAATGCCTCGGCCTTAAAAATTGCTTAATCATGGGTTATTTCAATAATTCACATTGAGGAGCCTTTTAGGATTAGAGTTTTAGAGAATTATATCATAAATCATGCATTACATTCCATATTTATACAAGGTGGTTACATCAAAGATAGTATTCATTTTTTCCACCAAAGGAAACATATTTAAAGTTAGACATGGTTTCTTTCTTGACACTTCCTCGACACTATCATCACATCATGTACTTTTCCCTTGACCTGTGAAAAACATTTTAAAAATAAGGGATGAGCATAAAAAGCTCAGTAAGGGATATAAAAATACGTAAAGAAAACATTATTCCATGTATACATAAGAATCAATGAAATCATACTTTACTCCTAAAACATAAGCACTTTAACACACCTCATGAAATCTTAAGATTTATGAATAACTCATAGAAATCATAAGACATAAAGGTAACTTGAGGCATTCAAAACATTCTTATGTATGGAGTAACCCTCATGGTTACATTTATAATACCCATCACAGTATATTCCTTAATTCTCTTCGGAGAAACCTTAGCGTTTAACTCCTTAACATTACCCAATGCATTAGAGAGCTATCTTGGGCTCACCCTCACTTAGTTTATCATGGAACCACCCGACTTCATAAACAATGCCCAAGAACCATATGATAATCGTATCACATAAAACATGCATAAAGAAAATATAACATTTCCACATTTCAATCGCAAGATATCAATACAACAAATTGATATAATCAAAATATTATCAAAAAAATTCAATACCAAAATAAAATAAAATTAAAACATGGTATTTAATTTTCATTTAACAAAATATGGCTTGTATAGGAATCCGAAACTCAAATAATGGTCATCGTGGTGGAGAATTCGTTGTCGCCACATACGTAAGACAAAAAGATTCCCTTTTTTTATTTAGTAAAATGCTTCGTGTAAAAAAGATTCCTTTTGAATGAAATTAAAAGTAAAAAGGGTTTATTATACAACTAATAAAAGAAGTTGGTATATAAATTGAAGTATGACTCAACGAAAAGAGATCGAGACGATGTCCCTTACCTCAAGTCCGACTTGTTCTCATTCGTTATTTATATTCATAAATAATAAACATAGGTAAAATTATAATTGCTTAAGGACTTACTTTAAAGTTTATTATTCAATTCATATCACATATTATCATGTTATAATAATTAGTTAATTATGTGAGTTCATATCATACGTTTTGTCGATGTTCGGTACATGAGTCAAAAAATGAACTTGTTTGAAAAGAATTTCCCATGTAGTTATAAGTACATCATCTCTAGAATGGTATTAATGATTTAAATATCATATATATCAAGTATATATTTTTTTTATACTATTCCATAACATTTGGAGATAAAAAATGACATGCGCCATTTATGGAGACGGTAGTTCGTAAGTACGCATGAACGCTACATTCATTTCTTTGTCATATTAAAGGAATTAAAACTAAATGATATATATATATATATATTATAATTCCAGTATAATATATATGTTATATAGGTAACATAAGTTCATTAATCACATTCTTTATAAATTCCATTTTTGGCATGAACGAGTCACACACTTGAGGGGCGGTAGTCCACACTTCCTTAGATGAAATTATCACAGTTCCACAACATGAAAAGCATAACGATGTCATTTAAAAATAAAATTAAGAAAAATATAAAAAAAATACAATATATATCATATATAAATACAGTGACATCATAATGGCCACCATGAAAGGTGTTAAAAGAAGATTGAACAATCATCATTTCGTGAGGCAGTAATTCACCACCCTCAGAAACAGTATGTTCTTTAAACATTAAACAGAGGTGTGTGTAAGTGTAGTTACAATCCGTATCATAAAAAAATCCTAGTATACTGATGATACTGGTGGTTTTATGGGATCAAATAATAAGAAGATATTGGTGAGTGAAGAATGAAAATAAAAGGAAGAAACTCGAGAGAAGACATTACCTCTAAATCAGGTAACTCTTTTTGATTTGAGCCAAAGGATTCCTTGGAAAGCCTTCTTCCCAAAGTGAGGCTTCTATAAGAAATATAGGGATTTGGAGAGATAATATTAGAAGATTTTGGATGATCCAAGGTCTTTACTGGTGTGGGTAAGGGGGTAGAGGTGGGGGATTTTTATAAGAGGGAGGAGGGTCACTTTTAGAAGGTCTTGAAAAGTTACTTTATTATAAAATGGTTTTCAGATTTTAAAGGTCACACAATGATATATTTCGAGGATAAGGTGATGAGGGTTAGAAATCCACCCATCCCATATTTTTTCGACAAGTTTTTGTTTTAGATTTTACCTTATCCTTTTATTTTATTTAAATCGTTCATTAATGAGGTAATCACTGCATCACCATGGTGTCATAAATAAATTTATTTATTTAATGTCTAAAAATTATAAAAAAAATACCATGATGTAGGAAATATTTCTATCTTTCCAATTACTATTTATAGTCTAGTATATAATTTATGTAAACAAAATTTAAATTGTTTTACTTTGGATATACAAACCTTTGTTATATTTCTCTTCTTCTTAAAAATAATGTCTTAAATGTCACTATTACACCTATGTGACTCCATGGGCCCTCAAGTTCGGTAAAGAGCTTCCCATGGTCGGACATGACTCAAAAAGAATGAGTTGGAAACATTTTGGGGTCATTTTATATTATTATGATATTATTTTATTACCCTTAACGACCCGATTACTAATTAATCACGATAATTAAAGATAATTACCGTCGTTACTATTCATAATTTCCAAAAAAAAAGAGTCTTCATTAAATAATTTGGACCTTATGATTCCAAATATGGAATCCATTTTACCAAATTCTAAAAACATAAATTTCATTAATTAATTTAAAAATAATTCTCGTTGTCAAAACAAATAGCGTGTTTTTAAGAAACAATATCTATCAAAATATTGACACTTGTTTATGTCCAATTTTAAAGTAAAATTAATTAAAATGACCACCATTGAATTAAATGGTAACAATATATTCTAATTGAACTTTAAAATCAATTAAAAAGATAATCTAACCAAATAACTATATTAGATGAAAAATCAGTTTTGAAGTAAAATGCAGTATTTTTCACTATTCATTAAAAAATTAACATAGTCAAAAAAATACCAAAAATTTATCCAAAGTAAATTTAAATGTAAAAATTATAAATAATAAGTTTATTTTGATAAATAGAGAATATAAAATTTTCAAAATTTAGATTTAAAAATGGTTTTCCATCAAAAGGTGGTAAAACAATCTTTTAAAAATATTAGAGTGTTCTATGCCTAAGATTGGATTTATTCTCAATTTAAGCCTCTAAAACACTATATAATTCTTAAATAGAAATAGATATGAAAATATATTATTCTTTAATTACTTGGGATGTTTCAATTATGACATGGGTGGGACCTATATATCCCTCCAATGCACTGGGTAAAAATTTATATCTCATGAGATGGAAATGAATGGAACAATAAGTAAATCTAGTTCAGTAATACATGGTTGGAACGACATGTAAATCTGGTTCAGTAATACATGAATGGAACGGAAAGTAAACCCAGTTTAGTAATGGACATTTTCCACTATAACGGTCTTTGAAATAATTACTTGCCTGCCATGGAAATCATATTATGTTCTTATTAGTTTTCCCCAATTACATGTGTTATTGCAATGCTATTCTATCCGGTTTAATGTTTATTTATGATAAATTCCTTATATACTACCAAGATTTATTTCATGACTCGAGCTTTTGATGTTTAAACTATACATTCATGTGTTTACGTTCAAATGTTTATGGTTAGTTTTATGTTCTCCATGTTTACCATTACTAAGCATTTTGGCTCACCGTTTTTTAATGTTTTCTTTTCCCCTGGATATAAAGAAAGGTTTTAGGTAGGAAAACAAAAGGGGGATATCTTTATGGGAGATGTATAAAATCGTTCACAATGATTAGAATTTTATGTTCTGACTTTCAAAATACACTAAACTAATACGGTCTTTGGGAGTCTATTTGTGTCATGTTTTAAGTATTCTAAAAAAGAAATGTAATGTCCATGTACATCAAGCCTGGGTCTCTACATATGTTAAATTAAATTAATATGATATTAATTTTACCCTTACTTTTAAATAACTTATTATCAATGGGATACCTTTCTTATCTCTCATTTTACCCTTTTCTAAATACATAATTTACACCTTTCATGCTCCTGAGTTTAGGTCTGAAATTTCCAAATTTTAAATAAGAGATTATTATTTTTTGAATGCCCAAACCGTTTTATTATCCATGGGTATCCTCCAATAAGTAAATATAGTTAATTAATTCAATGATTTACATAAAAGGAACCCACATTTTGTTTCATTGGGCTAAAAATGATGTTTTTTTTCGATCCATTGATAACTTAATCAATGTTTTTATATGAACACCATAAATTATTCTCTTTAAGTTATTGAGAAAATGATTTTTTATAATCAATTTGGCTCACATATAATAATGAAATATGAATGGAGATCCCCGATAGTGATCTAATGCATTGGATAATGAATTTAATCTCTACAGATGACATGTTTTACGATACCTTGGTGGGTAAACTTGGTAATTTTCATTTATGATATTTTGTGATAAACTGTAGTTATATGATTATGAATAAATCGTTTTTATATTGTATCCAAATTTACATGTTTTTATTCATGTTATTTTTATTATTATATTCTTCATGTCCTCTTGTTCATTCCATTTTGTTATGCATCATGTTCTTAATGGTATGCCTCATGATTACATGTTATATGTCTCTCTTTCTTATTCCCTTACCGGTATTATACTCACCACTATCCAGGGATGTATGTCCATGGGATATGAGATGCAATAAAATTAATCTATGTAGAACATATATAGGTGTATTCCAAGTGGATTTAGAATAATTTTTTACGTGTTTATGCATTATATTTCTAAGTTTCAAGAAACTAGACATTAAAAGATAAAGTGTTGTGTTCCATGAAATTAAAATATTATTTAATCAAAGGGAGACATTCAATAGTTGGTATCATAGGTTGGCTTAGATATTTTTATAAATTATCACTTGAAAACTTTTGTAAAAACCCTAGGTGTAATTTTAAATATAAGAAACAATCTTATAATTTAGGAGAAGTATTTATCCATTTATTTATAGAAAATTAAATCATTTTATGGATACTATATGTGGATGTGGATCTAGAATATCTATTACTAGGGGTAAAAACCCTTAATACACTGCATTAAGCTAGAATCGATCGGGAATGGGTGCAATAAAATGGGAATTTTTTCACAATTGGTTTGATAATAGTGGTGGATATTTTTATCCAATCACAAAATTTTTTATTAACCATTATTAAGGATATATTTAATAAATATTTATTATATGATGATATTAATGAATAGAATATTTTATGTTGAGGTTTTATAACCTAAACTCCATTTATAATTATAAGATTCCTAAAATTATCATTTTTCTCGCAAAGATTTTCTTCTATTATAAAATAAATGGAAATAGGAGGAACCACATAAATGATGGGTGAAATAAAAGATACAATGATGGCTTTAATTTCATTATGTATTTTATAATAGAAAAAATCTGGAGGTTGATGAATCAACTATCATGAGTTATGATTAATATATTGTATCATGTTGATAAAATATTTTGACCTCAAAGGGTAAAACATTACTTCAACTCCTTCATGTCTGAAAACCACATTAATTTAGTGGATCTTCCAATCCATAGATTTACAAGTAATCAATTACCTCTATATAAATGATATTTTATGTACTATGATATTCAAATCTAGAGAAATTCACCCTAGAAGTGTACCAATTAGAAGGATAATCTGATCAGTGGTATAAATTGCCTAAAACTTCCAAGATAATAGGTAAATTGATGTTATGAAGTGGGAATAGTTTAGAGGAATGTTTTTAAATCAATATTCTCCCCATTTTATTTGAAAAAAAAAAGTAGATAATAATTTATTAGAGATAAATAAAGAGGAAAATTAACTAGAGGAAAGCTGTGAAATAAAATTTATAAGACATTATCGATATACCTGTATATTTGTTATGGATCCTAAGGGAATGTTCGATACATTTTTCAATGTAATGTGAACCAATTTGAGGATGAATTTTGAAGATTGAGACAATGAAATCTATGAGGATATAGAATAGAGTACTATAAAGGTCCAATTGAGGTATGGAGGGACATAGTGGTCACATAGGTTGAATGAAAAAAAATAGAGATGTGGGGCAAAAATTATTGTAAAAGTCTGATCATGGAGTGGAGGAAGGAAATTGGAATTTCCAACGTGAAACAAATTGGCAGAAATTTCAGGGAACTACTATATTTGGAGTGTAATGTGCTAAAATTATGGATTAGGTGGTTATATTAAATGTAAATTTTGTGGTGATGTGAAGCCCCAACTTCTCAACACTAATGAAAAAGGGATGATGGTATATTCCTATCTTTATGTTCAATTAATCAGGTGGGGATAGATTTGTAACATTTCCAAACAATGTTCAAATCAGAAGATAATTGAGGTTAACCATCATCGACCTTAGTGTTGGACAAGGAAGAGTGGTTGGCCAATTTCTATCATGACTGCTGAATTAGAGGCTCCATATTATGTAGTGGAAGGTAAAATTTTTGTGCTCTAAAATATAGAAAATTATTTGTATGATTTGGGTTATATGAATTCCATTATTTCAACCAAGTTTGTAAGGAATAACGAATCAATCCCTAATATTATAGATGTAGAGTATTCAGGAAATACTCCTTGAGAGGTTTTAATACAATAAAAGTTGTTTAAAACTCTAATATTAACATTGGGGAATAAAATCTCATATAATATATAGTATTCAATCCCATGGTTGAATTAGACACTATTATAGGGATGGAATGGATCAAAAATTATAATTCTATGATCAACTACCAAAGAAAATAAATTCCAGTAGTCTTGAATTAAAAACATATAGTTATTTTAAAAGTATAGATATCATGACCTGGTCTTTTTCTATTAGCACCTACCATATCCATTTTATGGATATGATTGGTGAAGAGGGAGAAAGAATTAAGGTATTAAAATTGAGAATGTTCCTATTGTTTAGGAAAAAATTGACCAACTTATGGATGATTTATTTATACTCCCATAGAAAGAGAGGTATAGTTCTCCATTGAACTCATTCCTATGTACATGAAAATATAAAATAACTCATATAGAATGGAAAATTAGAAGTTATTAGAATTAAAGAAACAATTTTAGATATTTTTGAGAAGGTCGTTATCATACCAACAGCTTATCCTTCAGAAGAACCTGTTCACATTAAAATAGATAAGGGTGGATCAATAAGAAAATGGATTGATTATAGAGAACTAAATGAGATCATGCTAGAGAGAAACTACCATCTCCTAAGAATTGATGATTTATTTGACCATTTTCATAGGGATCAATTATACTCCAATATATAACATTGATCTGGGTATCAACAATTGATGGTAAGGAAATAATATAACCCTAAGACTCCATCAAAATTATATATGGAAATTATGAGATTATTTTTATGCCTTTTATCTTTACTAATTATCCTACTTTATTTATAGATATGATTAATAAAATATTTATGGAATACCATGACAATTTATTTTTTGTTTTTATTGATGATATTTTGATATGTATGTCAAGGACAATGAGGGTTCATATATTTTTTATATTGAAAACTCTAAGGTAGGAGAATATGTTTGGAAAATTCTACAAATGTGAATTTTGTTTACAAAAACTTTGTATTTTTGGGAAAGTTTTAACTAATGAAGGAATATTAGTTAACCTTGCAAAGAAATAAAATATATAAGAGTTTCCACATCCTATAAAATTAAATAGGATTCATAGTTTCCTTGATTTAGAAGTATATTATCATAGTTTTTTAATATATTTGTCTGAAATTTCTAATCCACTAACAAAGTTAACTAAAAAAATGAGATAAGTTCATACGGATAAGGGAGTTTGAAGATAGCTTCATCCAACTGAAAATCATTTTGGTTTCTACACCTATATTAACTCTAACCTATATCATAGATGGATTTTGTATTTATATTAATGCACCTCTAAAAGGGCTTGGGTGAATCTTCATGAAAAATGAAAAGTAGATCACTTATTAAACTTGATAGTTAATGCTTCCTGAGAAGAATTATTCTACTCATGACCTGTAGTTAGTTACAATCATTTTTTGTCTAAATATATGGAGGCACTAAATTTATGTAGAGAAATTTTATGTATACATATACCACTAAATGTTTATTTATATATTTATGAAAAATGAATTTTCCATTAGAAAATTAAAACGGTTGCTACTTAATAAAGACTATGATGGTTTAATTCATTATCAACCTAGAATAGAAATCAAAGTCACTGATGAATTAAGTTAAAAATACATTATTGTGGTGTAAATTATGAGTATTCAAGAAGATCCATTAATCAAGTACATATTAATGTTGTAATTGTGAATATAAGGTAAGTGGAATTATCAATCCTATAAAAAATGATTTCTAAACCATCAAAACATAATAGGAAAAATAAATATACCAGTGTTGATCCATTATTACAAAAGAATATAGAGGTTGTGAAGAATGTGAGGTTTTTTTAAATCAGTGATGATAAAGAAGGTGTATATAGAGACCCTAGAAATTTACACATAACATTACATGATTTTAATTATAATTATACATTAGAAAACAAGCCAAGGATTGTGAAGTCTGGTGTCTTGGAAGACTAGGTACAAAAAACAAAAAACATGGGTCTAAAAAAGAACTTCTTTAATTAATATTCATAAAGAGATTTTAAATTCCTTTTAACCCTTACATATAAAAAGGGTACCCTAGGGATCACATGAATTAAGTGATGATCTAAATTCCCGTTAAGGGAAAAACATAGTAATAAAACTATAACACATGGGTTAGAAGTCATGGTATAATGAAAATAAAAGGTGTGGAACACATGGAATCATAACATATAAACAAGGGATGATATAAACATGAATTAATAGTAATGTGTAATCAACATAAATCATGACTTTTTAATGTCTCAAAGCTCGTTGCACATATATGAGCACAAGTCATGGGTAACCAACAAGACTATTGCACATGGTAGTACGAGTCAAGGCTAACTGCCAAGACTGTTACACATAAAATCTCAAAATACTAAACTTTACCAAATGCATTGGATCAATATGTGGGAGAACATATATTAACATGTTAAATAATCTTATTTCCAAACAAATAATCATATATAATCAATCATACATAAACATAAGGGTACACATTGAAATAAATGGGTATCATAATCATGTCATATGGAATAATGAATGAAAATAACATAAAAGTTTCCATAAAAGAAAAGAATTAAAATATACATGTAAATTAATAAGTTAAAATAATCATATATCATTGTAAGTTATGTCAAAAATAATTTACAACATGTAAAAAAGAGTATTTATGAAATTGTAGCATTAAAACATTTTAGTGTGGTTTTAAAGAAAATACTAATGAGAATTTATAATAGAAAAGAGAATAATCTTTTATATAAACCAATAATTTATCTAATAAGGTTTTCATAATAAAAATAAACGTTTTATAGATATAATTATGTATTAAAAATTTGGTAGATTTCACTTCAAATTGGGTTCAAATTCGCGATTTTCCCTTAAAATGGGTTGGCTTATCAGGAAGTATTAAGGAGGGAATCACTTAAAAGAAAGTATATACACTAAAGAGAATGGATAATAGATCTTAATAAATTATCTTTGACATATAAACAGAAATTATAAGATTTAAATAAATAAAATATAGTATTTCATTTGGGTAAAAATAGAGTAAGAATAACCCGAAGGAATAACGATGGTCTGGGTAGAAACCCTTACAGAATATCAGCATGGAACCATGTGTACATATGAGGGATTAATGAGAGAGAAAGGGGTTTCACTTATTGTATACATCATGAGAGAATTATGTGGGAGGTTCTAAATCATACCCCATAATTAGGAACTACACATAAAAGAACATAACAAAGAAGAGATTCTTAAATAAATGTGAGAAGGAGAGGATCCCTTACCTTAAGTCTGATGGTGTTATTTGCTTGATTTTAATAACCTAAATATTCAAATTAGGTTCATTAATTAATAATTATATAACATCTATTACATGTTATTGATTTATTCTAACCTTATTATATATATCCATGCCTTTTTTATGAGTTAAGAGGTTTAATTTCATTGTTTGGGATCATTTTATTCCATGGTTTTAATGATCGTTTCACTTATATTCATTTTCGGATAAACATTTATGATGAGAATGGTTGTACATAATTGAAGTTATATAAAATTATTAAACATGAATAATTTTACATTTTTATAAAATTCATTTTGTTATTTTTATTTAAGGTTAATCATTGTATAAACCATTAATGATAAACGCTTGAATTAATTTTGTGATTTTTCTCACAATTAACTTGTTTTGTATTATTATTTTGCATCAGGTGTGAAAAAGGGTTCCATAACTTCAAATAAATTAAAATTAATATTTGATAATCTATTTCAACCATAAAAAATTTTTCATGACCATCATTGAAGATGGTAATAGAAATTTATAACTCGTCATCCTTGAATGTGATAAATTAACACATCCCAGACAGTGTTTTTCTTTCTTTCGTATAAAAGGATTGGAAAGGATATATGATAATGAATTATCCAATAATCATAACTAAATATAAGTACATGTAAGGTACTGGATGTTTTTTACCATTTGTATGTGGATAAGTTAGGAAAGAAAAGAGAACAAAGGAACATGAAAAGAAAATAAATGAAAAGAAAAAAGAAATTTACCTCTTGATTCAATCTTCCTTGAGAGCCTCATACGGGGTGAGGATTTGGTCTTCTGAAGAGACAAAGGGATGATGGATGTGGGGGAGGATCTTGGAGAGATATTTGAAAATAATTTAGTAAAGGTACCAGAATTGAGAGGGGAGTGTGGGTCATTTTTAAAATGGAGGGGAGGAGGGTTTTCTTATCATTTTAATCATTAGTTTATTATTTTTTCACAAGAAAACCAATAGTAATTATTCTTGTGACCGAAAACAATAATATGTGCATGTGAGTTTGAACCAATGGTCATTTAAATCATATATGACTTAATCATTATGTAGAAATTAATTTATTTATCATTTATTGTAAATTATAATATTTCACTATTCAGCAAAAAAATAATGTATTTTAGAAAAAAATCAAAGAAATTCACCCTAACAATTTTTTTTATGTGTAGAATCAAAAAATTAACTCCATTTTTTCAAAAATACTTTTCTAAAGATGAATAATTTAATTTTTAATAAAAATCATAATTTACTTGAAAAATAGATTTTAAAACAATAACTCAGTTTATAATTCTTTCAAAAATCACAAAAGGTATTTTAAAATTATCCTAAAACCAGAAAACATAAAATGTTAATTTATGAATAACTTTTAGGAATATATATTTTCTTTTAAATTAATTAATTAATTTTAATTATTTATTTATGACTTAAAAAATACCAATACTTTTGATATGGTCATATTATAACATATAAGATGCCTAAATTTTATTTATACATTCACGGGTGAGTTTAATATTCTTTTGGATGATTTACTATTAATAAGGGTTATATTACTATTCATATGGGTAGGTTACTATGCATAAGGGTAAGTTACTATTCACTGAAAATTACGTTTGTTCCATCAGACACCAAAAAACACACTAAATGCAACTTTTTATGTCATATTTTTAAAATTGAAATCACAGAAGTGACAATATTATGTTTAAAGGTCACATATTACATAGTAGTTCATTGAGTTATGATTTCATGTGATTATATGAAATAATTAGAAGAATGTAATTTACATTGATAAAACATTGGGTTGTTACATTATTCCCCCTTATGAAATTTCGCCCTCGAAATTTCATTTTACATTCTAAGACATAAACAATGTGGGTACTTTTCCTTAATTGCCTACTCTAGTTCACATGTTTCCTCTTCATACTTATTTTTTACCACAGTACTTTGACTAGGTGAGTAGTCTTTCTACGTAGAACTTTATCTCTACAATCCAAGATTTTCACTGGAAGCTCTCGTAAGAAAGATCATTTTCAAACTGTACCACCTTTGAAGACAGTACATTTGAAGGATCTGGTATGTACTTCCTTAAGAGGGATACATGGAAGACATTGTTAACATTAGACATGGTAGGTGAAATTTAAAGTCTATAGTCCAAAACCCCAACACGATAAAGAATCTCAAAGGAGCCAATGTACCTAGGACTTAACTTTCCTTTCTTCCCAAACCTCATGACCTAATTAGTTGGAGATATGCATAGAAATACCAGGTCTCCAACTTTGAACTCAAGGTCTCTTCAATGATTGTATTCATAAATATTTTGTTTACTTTGGGATTCCTTGATGTAATACTGAATGGTTTTCACCTTCTTCACCATTTCATTGACCATTTCAGGTCCTAGAATCTTACTCTCACTGACATCATCCCAACACGCTGGTGTTATGAACCTTTTCCCATAAAGGGATTTATATGGTGTCATTCAGATGCTTGAGTGGAAACTATTATTGTTCGAGAATTCAACTAGGGGAAGATGTTGGTCCCTCCCTCCATTTAATTCCATAAAACATGATCTCAACATGTCTTAATGTGACTGAATAGTTTTCTCAGATTTTCCATCAGTTTGAGGATGATAGACCGTACTGAAGTTTAGTTCAGTGCTTAGAGGATGTTAGATATTTTTTCAAAACATCAAGGTGAATCTCTAATCTCAATCAGATAAAATAGATAGTGGTACTCCATTAATCCTTACCAAATATTTTATATATATATTAGTGCAATTTTATCCAATTAAAAGTCCTCTCAAATTGTGATAGAGTGAGTTTTCTTTGTAATATGATTCAAAATGACCCATATAGTGTAGTTTCCTCTGTATGTGCTTAGAAGTCCAATGACAAAATCCATGGTGATATTGTCCCACTTTCATTTTGGTATGTGTAGTGCTCAAATAATCCCCTTATACTTTTGTCTTTCATCCTTCACTTGTTTTCATAACAGGCACATTCATGTATACTCAGCAATATCCTTCTTTATATTGTCCTACCAAAATTTCTCGCAGAGATCTTGATACATCTTTGTACTCCCTAGGTGAATTGAAAAAGTTGATAAATGTGCATTATTATAAAGCTCCTTATTTATCTCTAGATTTTATGGTACAAATAATCATGACCCAAATCTTACAAATCCTTCCTCGTCAATCATAAACTCAAAGGATTTCTTATTATTAATGGCTTCCACTCTTTTCTGAATTTCTAAATCTTTTCTTTTTTGCATCCTTTATTTTCTCCTTGTGGGATTTTTGAGCAATAATTTGATAAATGATTGATGATTTTATTCCCTTAATGATTCCTTTTTCTATCCTCTGCAAATCTAAGAAAATCGGATCTTTTTCAATTCTCGTCATTGATTAATATGTAGGGTCTTTTCTACTCAGATCATCCACCAGCTTATTTTCCTTACCAGGATGGTAGTGGATTGAGAAGTCATAATCCTTGATGAGATCTATCCATCTTCTCTAGTGCATATTGATATCTTTTTGTGTGAATATATATTTGAGACTCTTTTGATTATTATATGTATCTCACTTCTCCTGATATAGTAAATGCCGCCAAATTTTTAACACAATGATCACAACTGCCAACTCCAGATCATGCGTAGGATAGTTTTTGTAATGTTTTCCAGCTTCCTTGAAGTTTACGCTATCATTTTGTCATTTTTAATTAGCACATAGTCTAATCCCTTCTTTGAAGCATCAATGTACACCACAAATAATTATCCACTTGTTTGGAGTGTGAGTACTAGCATAGTTGTTAACCTTTTTTCAATTCCTTAAAATAGTCTTAACATTATTGAGTATAGACAAACTACACACTATTCCAAGTCATCTTGGTCATTGTGTTTTAAAATCATGAGAAGTTATCCACAAATATCTGATAATACCCAGATAGACCGAGAAGGATGCATATGTCTATTATAGATATTGGTCTACGCCACTCGTCAATTGCCTTTATCTTGGAAGGGTCTGTAGATATCACTTTGCTAGTGATAACATTCCCTAAGAATGATAATTCCTCCATCCAGAACTCACATTTACAGTACTCTGCATAAAATTTCTTCTTTTATAAAATCTTCATCACAGTATTAAAATTCTCCTTGTGTTCATCCTTTCTCTTGGAGTATACCAGAATTTCATCGATAAATTCTACCACAAATTTGTCAAGGTAATATTTAAAGACTCAATTCATTAGGTCCATGAATATTTTTGTAGCATTAATGATTCTAAAGGGCATCACTATGAATTCATAATTTCTATACCTCATTCAAAATGCAGTTTTGATAATATATTCCTTCCTCACCTTTAATTTGTGATATCCCGACTGAAGGTCCACCTTAGAGAAATAACTGACTCCATGAATCTGATCAAACAATTCATGTATATATGGTATGGAATAATTTTTCATTATCATGATTTTATTGATATTAATACAATCAATTCAGAGGCACATTGATGCATCCTTCTTCTTGAAGAAGAGGACTTGCACACCCCATGGTGAAGCACTCATGCGTATAGAATCCTTCTCCAGATTCTCTTGTAACTGCTTCTTCATCTCTTCTAGCACTATAGTAGACATTATATAAGGTTTCTTTGATATATAAAGAGATCTAGGAATAAGTTCAATTGAGAACTCAACCTCACGATCAAGTGGAAGACTCGGAAACTCTTCGTTTAATACATTAGTGTAATCCATCATGATGGGAATATCTTCAAGTGAGAATCTCTCTTTTTCCTCAATAATTTGAGTGAGACATTAATTCTCATAAGGAATTAATATCCACACTTGAAACATTTATTCTAAAATAGATTCATCTTACTCTTTACACTTTTAAATAATTGGAGTATGCTTCAATATGTGAAGTGTGATCTCCCTTTCCTGATAGATGATGTTGTCTTTGTATAAAGATAGCCAATATGTGCCCAAGATAACATCAAATTCCACTAAATGGAATATGAAAAGATTTTATGGGAGGTTCAGTCCACAAACATTTACCAGAAAGGTGTTATAAAACTTGGATGTAATAATTTCCCCATTCTATGTTCTCACAGATAACTTATCCTCAAAATTTTGAGGTGGGATTATAATAGTTCTACTAAACTTGAAAGATATAAAGAATGCGTAGAACTAGAATCAAATAGTATATTCTATATTACAGAATGAATAACTATCTTACTTGTCACCGCATCATTGTTCGGCTCCACCTTAGCAGTAGTGATAGCATATTCCCTTTCTTGTTTCCCTGGTTTCTGTAGTTTATTTCCTCTAAAAACCCTTGGCCTAGGGAAATTATTCACATAATTCCCATGCTTATTGCAGCTGTAACACTACACTATAGGTTGATTATTGATCTGAACCTTCCTTTCTTCTTCCATATTAGTGGGATTTTTTATATCTCTTCAGAATTGTTTTTCCAGATATCCCAACTTTCCACATTTGAAGCAATTCTTGGTTCCCTTTAGATAATTCCCAAGATGCCTCTTCCCACAATTTTTGCAGATGGGATAGTCAAGCTTCTTTCCATCATGGAATTTATTTTCAGAACTTCCCACATTATATTTCGTTTTCCTCTTTTTTTTTTTGGGCCCACGATAACACTAAGAGACTCTGATCTCCATTTCAACCTTAATGGCACAACGAAAAATCTCCTCATATCTGTTCAAGTCTTTAATCACCAATGATTTTTTTAGACTGAGATTTAGTATGCTATAGAAGTGATCCACCTTGTATTAGGTGTTCATGAAAAATCCAGAAGCGTGCCTTTCAATCCTTTTGATGTTTTCTTCATACACCTTGATTTAATAATCTTCCTTCTACTTGAGTCATAGGAACTCTCTTTCGATCTTGAAAAGTAGGTTTTATGGAAAATATTTATTGAAAAAAATTCTCTTGGATTCCTCCTAATACATGGAATCAATTTCCTCCTAGGGCTTCGTATTCTAGATCAGTGACCACCACTGATTAGATTCCCCATGAAAATGATAAATTGTCATCACAACTTTCTCTTCTACTAAGAACTAGAGTATAGATAATATTTGTTCAATAGAGTTAATACATTGTTCCACAAGGAGTGTATCAAAAGATCCAATAAACATGAGAGGCCTTTTTCACATAAAGGATTCTATGACAATATGCTCTTTCCTTTGGGTAGGAGGGTGTTCCATTTGATTCATGTTATTATTCATAACTTGATTCAACTGATCAAGTACTATCATGAAGTTTTTAGAACCTGCACCCATCATATTTGGAATATCATTATGGAAATATTCACATTCCCTATCACTTTTTTTTGGAATGTGTTCTTCTATCCCCCCCCCCTCATTAACTAATAAAAAGAATGTATTATTAGAGGGCTTCAATACTTAGCTATTGAGCATTAAAAGGAAACTTTAAACATGAAAGGATAATCCTGTAAAGGGGAAGTGTATCCTAAATTGTGATTCCCTATGTTTAAATATAGTTTATCCTTGATCTATTTATTAAATTATATTTTTAACGGTTTTTACTAAGCTAATGAATTTACTAAAGAATATCCCCTGGGAGTGTCAAATCAATAGTGTAGCAAGGCCTGTTATCATGCACTAGTTCCTATTTGATTATAACTCAAAGCAGTATTTACATGTTTTACCCCAAGATACATATGTGCTAGAGCCTCCTCTACCTATTTTTATCCATATAGGGATGTATTTTCTTAACAAACAACTTACTCTATACTTACCAAAATTAAGGGGTGTTTTCTTATACTTAGTCTCATCCTTAAGGTTTTTACTAAAGTTCTCTATTCTTAATGTATAAAAATAACTCGACCATACTCGAATACCAACTATAGAGACCATATCCATTTACACATAAAATTATATTATTTTATGCATAATTATGCATCAGAAAACAATCCTAGGATTGTAGTTTCTTTGAAGACTAGGTACATAAAATGGAAAACATGGGACTAAAAACACTTACTAATTTAGTATTCACAAAGAGATCTTAACTTCCTTTGATCACATGCATATTCTAAGGGTAACCTAGGGATCACATGAATGATGTGATGAACTAAAATCCCAGTAAGGGAATAAATCTATTAATAAAACTATAACACATGGCTTAGAAGGCATGGTATGATGAAAAAAAATCATAGAACAAATGTAATCATAAAATATAAACATTGGATCATATAAAAATTAATTCATAATAATTTTTAGGCAACAACAATCCTGAATTTAGTACGATTCAAATCTCGTTTCACATAGAGGATCACAAGTCAAGGTTAACTACAAAGACTGTTGCACATGGTAGCACGAGTCAAGGCTAACCACAAAGACCATTGCACATAATATCTCATGAGACTAAACATTACCCAATGAATTGGGGTGATATCTGGGTGCACTCATATTAATAGGTTCTTGAATATTCTTTCCACATAAATAATGAAACATAATCAATCATACATAAACATAAGGGTAACCATGGAAATAAATGGGCATCATAGTCATGTCATAAGGCATAATGAATGGGTATTTCATAAAAGTGTACATGAAAGAAATGAATTAGGAAATAAATGTAAATTCATAAGGTAAAATAATAATATATCATGGTAAGTTATGTCAAATAGAATTTGAAACATGTAAGAAGAGTATTTAATAAATGTTGGCATTAAAACATTTTACCGCGATTTTAAGGAAAATACTAATGAGCATTTGAAATAGAAAATGCAATAATATTTTATATAAATATAGAATTTATACAAGAAGGTTTTAATAATAAAAAAGTTAGTTTTAAAAAAACAACTATTTCTTAAAACATGTGGTACATTTCACTTGAAATTTGGTACAAATTCAAGAAGTTTCCTTAAAACGGGTTGACTTATCGGGAAGTATTGAGGATGGAATCACTTAAAAGCTTTTATATACCCTAAAGATAATGGATAATGGATCTCGGGAAATTATTTTAAAAATATAAATAGAAATTATAATATTTACAAAAATGGAATATGGGATTTCATTTTGGTAAAAAGAGAGTAATAATAACCCGAAGGAATAATGGATGTTTTGGTAGAAACCCTTACAGAATATCAACATGGTACCAGGTGTACTTAGAAGGGATTAATGTGAGATAAAGGGGTTTACCTTATTTTATAAATCATGAGGTAATTATGGGGGAGGTGAAAAATTATACCCCATAATTAAGAGCCACACATAAGATGACAAAACATAGAGGAGATTCTTGAATAAATGTGAGGAGGAGAGGATCCCTTACCTTAAGTCTGACGGTGTTATTCACTCGATCTTAATGACCTAAATAACCAAATTAGGTTAATTAATTAATATTTTAAGAACATCCAATATATTTTAATTATTTATTATAACCTTATTAAGTTCATGAATGTTCTTTTTGATAAGTTAAGAGGTTCAATTTCATTGTTTGGGTGCATTTTCTTCCTTGGTTTTATTGATCATTTCACTTATATTCATGTTCAGATAAACATGTATGATGATAATGGTTTTACAAAATTGAATATATATGAAATTAGTTAAAATATAGAATATTACATGGTCATAAAATTTATTTGGTTATTTAGAGTGAAGGTGAAACATTGTATAAACCATTAATGACAAACGCTTGAATTAATTTGGCGATTGTCCTCACAATTAACTTGTTTTCTATTATTATTTTACATCATTTGTGAAAAAGGGTTACAGAACATCACCTAATATAAAATCAAAATTTAATGGTATGGTTAAACACTAAAAATGTTTTCAATACCATAATTTAATATGGTAATAGAAATTTATAACCCATCATCATTGAATTGATAAATTAACACATCTTGGATGGTGTTTTCATTTCTTTCGTATAAAAGGAGGTGAAAGGAGAGATGATAATGAATTATCCCATTATAATAAAAATATTATACTAAATTGATGGTACTGTATTTTTCATACCATTTGGATCATGATAGGTTAGGAAAGAACAGAGAACAAAGGAACATGGAAAGAAAATGAAAAAAAAAGAAAAGATGAATTTACCTCTAGATTCAATCATTCTTGAGAGCCTCTTAAGGGGCGATAATTTGGTCTATTAAGGATAAAAAGGGATGATAAAAGTGGGGAAGGATCTTGGAGATATATATTTGAAGAAATTATGAAATTTACAAGGCTTGAGATGAGTGAATAGAGGAGGGGAGTGTGGGTGGTTTTTATAGTGGAGGAGAGGAGGGTGTTCTTAATATTTTAATCATTAGTTTGTTATTTTTTTCATAAGAAAATAAATAGTAATGATTATTGTGACAAAAATAGTATTATGTGAATGTGAGTTCAATCCAATGGTCATTTACATTATCCATGACTCAAGCATGATGTAGAAATTAATTTATTTAGCATTTGTTGTAAATTATAATGTTTTATTATTCACCAAAAATTCAAGTGTTTTAGAAAAACCCCAAAACACCACCCTAACCATTTTAAAAAATTTAAAATCCAAAATGAACTAAACTTTTTTAAAAAATAATTTTTTAAATATTATTAATTTAATTTTTTATTAAAATCCTAATTTAATTGAAAAATACAGATTTTAAAACTATAACTGATTTTATTATGATTTCAAAATTATTTAAGGTCTTATAAAATTATCTTAAAACCAGAAGAAATAAAATGGTTAATTTATGAAAACCTCTTATGAAAGTAAATTTTATTTTAAATTAATTAATTAATTGTAATTAATTATTTATGAATTACAAAAATACCAAAACTTTTACTGTGGTCATATTATCACTTATATGACGCATAAATTTTATTTATACATTCATGCGTGAGGTTACTATTATTTTGGATGATTTAATATTTATAAGGGTCATATTACTATTCATAACGGTAGGTTACTATTCATAAGGTTAGGTTACTATTCACCAAATATTATGTTCATTCTTTCAAACCCAAAAAAACACCCTGAACGCAACCGTGTATGTTAGATTTTCAAAATTCAAATAAAAGAAGTGAAAATATTATGTTTAAATGTCAAATAGTACTTAGTAGATCATTGTGTCATGATTTCATGTTGTTATATTACATAATTATAAGATGGGAATTACCACTGATAAAAACGTTAGGTCGTTACAGTGTACTGGGATTTCATTCTAGGCTCTGTGTCCTATCTATCTTAAAGATAAAGAATGAGATTATTAAAGAAGCAAATAGCTCTTAATTTTTTTTATACATACTATAAGTGTTAAAATGTAAAGGGACCTTCTTGATAATTATTTCTCATATAATATGAAAATGGAATTATTTACTTCATTGCATGGTACTTGGAGTTTCAACAAGTGAAGGTAGAGAGATAAATTAGTAAAGGTGGATTTAAACCACTACCCATACAAAAATATAAATGGGACAATATCACTACAGACTTCAACACTGGTCTCCTAAATACATCCAAAAAATATAATTGGATATCGTTTATAGTTGATTGACTTTTGAATACATCCCATTTCATCACTATTCAGGAATATTTCTCTCTTGACCAAAATTTAATGATATACATAAAGGAAGTGGAAAGGCTACATGGTTTTCCACTTGAAAGTTTTTTTATCTTGATCCATAGTTCACATATAAACTCTATAGAAGTATTCAACAGTCTCGGAATATTAAATTTAATTTTTGTGGGTCCTACCATATCCAATCTGATGGACAGTGTTGAAGAACTATTCAGACACTTTAAGAGATACTGAGAACATCGTCAATGAAATTTAAAGGATGATGGGATCAACACCACCCTATTTTAGTTCACATTAAAAAAAATCAATTAAGAATTCAAATGGAACCATATGAAGATATATATTGTTATATTTATATAACTCATACATGTAGGAATTATTTTGGTGAGAGAAAGCTACATGGGCTTGATCTAGTACAAGATATGATAGAAAAGGCTCATACAATCCATCAACATATAAAATCTTCTCAAAGATGGTAGAAGCATTATGATGAAAACCACTGAAAGGACTTAGAGATTGATATTAGAGAAAAAAATTTCCTATACACATCACTATAGAAAAAAATCCATGTGATTTGAAAAGAATGGGAAGTTCATTCCTAATTACATTAGCCCCATTGAAATCCTTGATCGCATATGAGCTATGACCTACCAGAAAGAACTTCCACCAAATCTGGATAAATTTTATTATCTATTCCTTTTATCCATCCCAAGGAAGTACATACCTAACCACTCACATATAAAAATATATAGGTGGTATATTTGGATAATGACCTCTCTTATATGAATCATCTGGTGGGGATCTTGGAATTTATATACAATGTTTTATGAAACAAGAAAATTCACCTTTACAAAGTGTTATAGAGGAACCCTAAGTATGAAGAGGGGATAAGGGAACTAAAGGAAAAACTAATATATAATTACTCTCACCTATTTTCAATCGATAATATGAGTTGAAATTCCATGGATGATGTTTCTAAAGCATGAAGGAATGTAACAACCCATACCTAATAAATGATATTTGTTTCATAAATTAATGTGTGTTATATATTATATAATATTATACATCTTCCAAATATATATAAACAAACAAAATTTTATCTCATTAATACTGATCATTACCTTATAAATCTATGAACCCAATGAAAATTAAAAACATTAAAAATATAAATAAATAAATAAATAAATAAAATCGGAAAAAATAGATTGCTCCAATCTGCTAAAATCATCACCCCAATACCCAAAACTATTTAAATGAAATATATATATATATATATATATATCTTATTAAACCAATCATAATCATATAAAAATAATATTTTTAACCTTCGATGGAATTATAGCGAATATTGATGGAAATAATGAATTTTAATTGTTAGTGTATAAAGGGAAATGTGGTTGTTGGGATTCAACCATTATATGACCATTGGTCAAATAAAATTGTTGGATATTATAACTGGTGGTCAATTTGACAATTGGTAATTTTACCCCTATGTGAATATTTTACAATTATAATTTGTGTTTATTAGTATTGCTGATAATAGATAATTGAGGCAGAAAGGATAAATGATATCCTCAACTCATAGTATCATGTCATTTGAATCCCATTTTTCAGAACATAAGAAGAAGTTAGAAACATTAGGGGACTCCCTTAACCAATCCCAAACTGATATTTAAAAAGTGAGGCTTGAATGAAATCACCAATAGTATAAGTATGTGTTGGTGGAGATTACCACATGGTTAATTTTAGTCGATCCACCACATTTAACAACCACCATCGCACACCTTACCATTATGGCATACATGGTTGTAATAAGGGGTTAAATGTACCGGAATTAGACGCATAAAATTTAATTTGAATTTTATAAATAAAATGTTTATTCCATCAGGTCTACTTTTAGAATGATATTTTTTAATAAAAAATATTTTTATGTATGACCAATTAGATAAATTGATTATTGGATGAAAATAATTCATAATTTTAATTTTTTAAGAAATATATATTATCATTATAAACTAATGAATTAGGAATAAAATTTTTTAATGAAATAATTTTTTAAAACACACTTAATTAATTCGAAAAGATAAAAAGGTAAAATTATAGGAAATGTTTATAATTTTCAAAATTTTGAATTTCTCTTAAAATGGATATTTTTCAATAAATAAGGATGTTTATATTTAAATGTGAAATTTTTCAGATTTATAAAATAATTATAATTAAATACATAATATTTTTGAAATCATCATGTTGAAATTATGTTAAGGATACTTTTTGGAGTTTTCTAATGTACATTACTTTTAGTGAATAGTAAAAATATTGTTTTGGGTAATCTATATGTTTTATGACTTCATATATATTCCATAATGATTTAATAAATAATTAAGAAGAATATATGGAATAAAATATTTTATTTTATTAATATTATGAAATTTAATGTATTTTATTCAATTTCAAAACCTAAAATTGTATTCATAAAGTCTAAAATAGTAAGTTTGATTTTAAAATCATTATTCTGTGGAAACTTTTAATTTAAACATGAGAAGAAGAGTTATAAAATGTTGTTTTGTTCCAATGTATTAAAATAACATAAAATAAGATTCAAATTTCTAATGCAAGGATAAAAAACTAAGGGTAAGACAATGGTTTTTAATTTTCCACTACATGGATTACCAATACCGATATTTCAAAATTATTAAACATTTCATCCACTTTTCCTATAAATACCCTCCTATTTCACCCATACCCTTCACTCCAAATCCATCCTCCATTAATTTTTGGTCTTTTTTTGCCCAAGGATCTCCCATGGTTTCCTTATATACCCATGGTAACATAAACAAGTTTTAGTTACAACTCTTCAATGTATGGGAATTGTTGTCATCTTATTTTCCATTCAAGTAATTTTTTGTGTACATTTTATAAAGGGTATGATAATTTATTTTAGTATGATTTTGGTTACACCGTTAATTATAAATAATGTTTTATCAATTGTAGACCTTCATTCTACCTCATTTTACCCTTTTCTAAATCCACATTTTCTACATGTTATGCTGCCGAATTTACTTCTTAAATTTCTCTCTTTTACATAAACAATTATTATATTGTGAATTCCAAAACCATTTTATTATCCATGGGTATTCACCTAGATATAAATTTAATTCATATATTTGTAGATTTATAAAGATTAGATCCTTATTCTCATTACTTGGGTTAAAATAATGTTATGGTTAACCCTTTAAGGACTTACTCAATGTTTTTATATGAATCTTATACTTTATCCTCCTTCTGTAATTGAAGAAATTATTTATTATTATCAAAGTGGCTAACATGAAATTAATACATATGAAAGTTGATCCTTTATATCACTCTAATGCATTGGGTAAAGAATTTAATCACATGAGATTACTTGTTTTAGTATACTATCGTGAATAAACATGGTAGTTTTAATTTATGACACCTTAGTGATAAAATATGTTGATATGGTTATGAATTCTTTATTTTTATGTCATAGAAAAATATAAATTTTTTTATTCATTTTATTTTTATTATGATATGCCTCATGATCTCTTATTAATTTCTTAATATTATGCCACATGTTCATATTAGTATACCTCATGATAATATGTTATATGTTACCCTTGATTATTCCCTTAATGAGATTTACAACCTCTAATTTCCTTTCATGAATGTACCAAGGATATGAGATGTAGTAAAAGTATCCTAAGTTAAACCCAAGAAGATTTATTTTTTTATTTAGAAGAATTGTTTTTTCTTTTATGTATTATATTTCTAGTTTCTAATAAAATACACAGTAAAGTTCATGTGTTCTATTCCATGTAATGAAAAATTTATGTAGTAAAAAATGTTGGATTCCATAGTGATATACTAGGGAATGTTGGGGGTTCATCACCAAATTCTATTTGGTCACAAGTGGATTCAAAACATTTTGTGATTGTGGTTTCTAGTGGAATTTTTTGTTTTTATCCCTAGAATTCATGAAGGTCTGGCTATAGTGTTTCATAAATTTCTTACTCAATGATAAAGAAGATGTACTGGTGGTCATGGTTTCCTATAATGATGATGGAACGTTATTTCATGTTGTTCCTGTTAGATATACTGGTTTAAATGTAGTGGGAGTTATCGATGGAGATCAGTGGTCGACTCGTGTATGCTCTAGGCTCAAGGAAAGACACATTATGTCATCATAAATCTCCTTTCTTGGATAATTCAGTGGAATATAGCTTAGTGGATTATGAAATTTGAACACATTTTATTGAACATTGGGATTATGTTAGCATCTAAATTTGTTTTTTTGTGTAAAATTGATATGTTCATTTGTTTTTTTTTTCTAGTTTTTGAATAATATGTCTCTCGCATAATTAAAAAATGTTTATTTTAATAAAAAATAATGTATTTGATATAGATTACACTATCCATTAATAAAAAACATTGAATTTCATTAGGTTATTCGTAAAAACTCAATACTTGTTAACAAAGAAAATATTTAATTATTATATGATGTCATAAAATATCTTCAATCACAATATTTGGAGTGACATAACCTATAGTAATTGATGATAAATTCTTAATGTGATTTAACATTTTTACTATAATCATTAATTTTTTGAAATAGAAAATAAAAATGAACAATAGAAAATGTCACCAAAAAATATCAACATTTAATCATTCAATATACAATTATACTAGAAATAGTCTCCATCAGCAGTGAAACCAAAATATCATTTTTTTAACTACATCATTTCCCCATTAAAATAAAAGAATATCTAAGATAATATTTTTATAAAATCTATCCACTAACTTGTCTTAAACATTAACATCACACTAGAAAAACAATAATCATAACCCATAAAATACCTTATTCACTCTTGAGAAAATTATTCAAAAATTATATTTTTATTTTACCAAAATTATAATTCTATAAATGATGTAATGTATATTTGTTATCTAAAGAAAAATGAAGAATTTTTTAGTCGTTAAATATATTTATGAAACCTTTAAAGAAATTTTTAATATAACTGGTTGATAAATTTTGTTCCTTATTCATGATTTTATCCATGATGAAAAAAATTCATCAATACTTCTCTCACGTGTTATTATTATCTTCTTGTATAACCATCTACTTGCTTTTTTTAAATCATTTAATATTGATATCTAGTTATTCAAACTAGTTTTTAGTCTTTGAATGGTTATGGGTCTATTCTTCAGTGTTGGTATAAGGGTGGACATGATCCTGTATTTAGAAAAACTATAGGAGGTCCATCATTTTACCAGTGAGGGCCATTTTCCTACAAATAAACTGACCTAGGCTAACACAGGCTACAGGATTTCCACTAACTAGCTAGTAACCATATGTTGTCTATATAGTGTATGTTTCTAGTTGAAATAAATATTCCTATAACTAATAACTAGATATCTAGTCACTACTAGGAAGTTACCCACCCATTCTACGATGATCCCAATAAGGTTGATAATTATAAGGGTAATACAATTTTCATTTCCCTCAGGACCCCCCATTTAATTTTTTATTTACTCCTCAATTTCCCATACTTCTATTCATATGATTCTAGGGGGGCTCTATAGGAATTCATACATCTCTAAAACTCAATTATTTTTTGATCGAAGCATTTTTCATCTCAGTTTTTTTTATCATTGGGTGTTATATATTTTTGTCAAAATATATCCTCTCTTCTTTTTCTCTTATATTAATAATCCATTCCCTTCTTATATAATTTTTAAATCCTAATTCTTGATTAGAATTTTTTTTCTTCAATTATTTATTTTCACCTTAATTCAATTTTTGGATCCCTTTTCTTATTTTTTTGTTTTATAATTGAGGTAGGTGGTTTTCCATAATTTCTCTATTAATTAAAACAATTACTTCATGGATTTATTGAATTTAGTTTCTAAAATTATTTTTGAAGAATGAATCATGATCACATGGAAATAATTTCTTTATTGAAAAAATTTATTATTAAGTCACGTCAAAGTAAATTATTTTAATGAAAATGATATTTTTCAATTGAAATTGTAGTTTTGGAGATATTTCCTTGATCTTGTTTTTGAGGTTAACTTGGTTTGGATTGTTTTAATATCCTTGAAAATTATATGTTTTGAGTTGTAGAAGTTTTGGAAAACTATTAATGTTGTTTCCTTGAAATTAAATTTATATGAAAATTAGAATAATAAGTCTAGGATAGTAGTGAAATGATTAATGAGACTAATGAATGATGTTGATAGACCATAATTGAACATTGAATTTAACCCCAATAGAGCTGGTAATTTAAGATTATAGTCTTGGATAACCACACTATGAATTATTATATCTATATAGTAATTTTATTGATTACCAAAATGTGAAGTAATATTTTTGGAGGCAATCAGACACTTGTGTGCATGGAAAACTACCATTAGGCCCCTATCCGTAGGTTAATGTTCTAAATATGTATCCTTGATAATCTATAAGTGTAAGGATTCATGAAACATGAACTAACATATAAGGAAAATCTATTACAATGGAGATATGTTTTCTAAAAAATAACCTTTATTTGTTTTTATATTTCTTTTTACATTCATGATTTATAAAATAATTTTCATTTTATGTGTAGGATATTGGTAGTTTCATAAAACTTTCAGAGAAATTTGAAATTTTTGTTTTGATTTATCTTATAAAAATTATTACCAGGAATTATTTTATCTAAAAGTGATAATATTTGACTTATTTAATATAGAATGGTTATAAAACACTTGATGTGATCCTATTGAGGTTGTTTTCCAAGACCCTACATATACCTTTGGGAATATAGATACTTTTATTATAAGATTTGTTAAAGTAAAGGAACCAAATGGGGTTGGGGTGTATCCATTATAGAGAAACAGCGTATTCTAGTAGAAACGTGTTAGATGGGATACCCATGAGTTTTATATAGAGGGGTTAATAATGATGTTTTTTTCTTGAATTTTTTCAATATTGGTTAAGGCTTTACTTTTTATTACATATACATGGTATTTCTCTTATTTTTTCTGTATTTTATTGTATTTATTGAATATTTGGTTAAATAATCTATTGGGGATATGTAATTTACAAAAATATTTTATGTCCAATCTCTAGTCAAGAGACATAGGGGATTGAGAATTCCATATGGTCCATGTTAAAGATCCACTTGAATGTTTATATTGACAGGTGATCCCTATTGGTTCATTAAAAAATTGTATTGAAGGGATGTTTTCTTTTTTTGATTATTGTTATGTGATTTTTGGATGCCCTAGTAGAGAATAGATTTGAATGTTGGAACTTATTGGGTAGGTTTTGAGTGAGTTCATGTCATTCTATCGTCATGACGAGTTTGAAGTAACCATGAGTGGTCATATATTGATTCTTTAGAGATATGTACTTCCTAATTTCAGTAGTTATTCATGTTTTTATTGGTTTGACGTGAAACATTTTCCTCTATCTCAAATATTCCATTTTATATTTTCTTAATATCCTGTAGTACCATGCCCCCATAAGACTCTCAGAAAGGCCTGATGAGGTTAATTTATAGGAATATCAATAGAAAGATAGTATCATTGACAAAAATATCATTGATTATTTCATATGTGTACTTGGAGTGATGGACCACAGTGTGACATTTTTCCTTTCTAGGGATACTGAAGAAAAAACATGAAAGTATGAGAATTATAATAAACTGTATTTTCATTAAGATTGAATGAATAAATAAAAGGTTGTGTTATTCATTGATTTTTTAAACGAATAATGAGAGTTTATAGGGGACTAAATTTAATGTCGTATTCAATAAAATATTTTAAATAGATATTACAATCTTAGTGAAATATATGGAATTTCAAAACCTTTATTAGAACAATTTTATAGTCATGGAGTATACTAATACCCTTACTTCACTTGCTCATTTTTAACCTACGGTTATTTCAAATGATTTGAATACTTGATGGTCCCATATCTGTATTTGAGTAGATATCCAATGAGAGGGTTTCATATTCAATATTTGTACCTATTTAGAGGTACATAACAATAGATTTGTTCCTCCTTAGAAGCACCAAATACTTTCATCACACGTGGATTATATGGTTACTTTAATAGGCTCTATCATGTTTTCACTACTCTAGGTATTGTAAAGTGATATTCAGCACATGGGGGAGTCACAATGTTGTAATATGATTCAATAAAAAAGGGTTCTAGTAACAAGTGGAAGAGCCTACAGTGGATGATGATGTGGGCCCAGTGACTGTGAGAGGTAACATTTAAGTTACATCATTTTTAGTTAACACTTTATTTGATAAAGGTTCTTCATTCAAAGTTATATCAAAATTAACTATAAACCTATTATTTTTTCTAATTAAACTCATTATCTATTTTCTGATAAACAATACTCTACTAAAAATGAAAAGTGAATTGGGTCTCTCATTCCCTTCATATTCCCATTTTTTATCAAAATATAGGGTAGGTTAGAATTTTTTATTACTCAAAATGTAACACATTAAAATAATTCTTTAAAAATATTAGTTGGTATCTCAAAAATATTTAATTAAAATTTATTATTAGTGGGGTTCCTTTAATTACCCTAAAGGGAATCCTCAAGTGTTTCAAGGAAATGGGACCCATGGTCTATTCTGGAGGTTCATCCTATTCTAGATCATGGTTGGTTAATATCCTTTTTTATTGAGCTAGAACTAGAGGAATTTTCTAGTGACCATCCTCTAGTGATTAAATAATATTCTAATGTGTTCTTTGAATACTTATTTGGATTTACACTAGAGATATAGGTGTAATTATCAACTAACATGGCTTTGGGAACTCATCCAAAATTTATACAATATTACTACATTAGTCCAATAGAGATAAAAGTGTTCAAAAATATTGTTAGATGACTTAAGAGGGAAGTGGTTCATATTCCCATTTACATACCTTGGGTGGATCATAATCTCTTGGATAATAAAGTTAAATAAACTCTTGGCTAATGTGTTTATTTCCTAAAACTAAACCAGTTAACAGTTAACAAAAATTATACAAACCCTCAATTTTATGATTAACTTGGTAAATTAAATAGTAAAAAATGGTTATCAAAAAATGATCTTAATATTACTTAGTAGCAGCTAAGAATAAATTATTTGGATGTTATAAATATAAATATTTTAACTAGGTATATCCATTTTGATTACCACCTTGTTCCATTTGGATTGAATAATGCTTCTTTATTCTATATGTAATTGAAAAACTAGATTTTTCATAAGTACCTTGAATCATTTATTGTAGTATTTATGGATGAAAATATTTTTTGTTAAATAACTAAATAAGATCTTGTGAATTACCTGAAAAATATTTTGTAAATCTTAAAGAATCATCACCTATATGAATAATTATCAAAATTTTAATTCTGGATTTGGTAAGGTTATTTTTGGGGAATTGTTACTCAAAACATGGAATTTCAGTTGAACATAAAAATGTGAAGGTTGTCATTTCAAAGGAGGAATCTCAGAATTCCGTTGAGATACAATTTTTTTAGGTATGGTGTGATATTACTAGTAACTCAATACTGAAATATCAAAACACAAATTTCCATTAATTAATCCCCTATATAAAGGGGTGAATTTTTTATGGTACTTGAGGTGTCATGAATTATTTGATAAACTAGAGTATATTTTACCCTCAATTCCTATTATTATTCTATTCGAGGATAAAGAGCGGAACATTATTTATTGTGATTCTTCAAGTGATTTTTTGGACTGATTTTTTATTCAAGATGATTTTTTGTTGTCTTATGTCTCTTGACAGATTCAATATCATAAGATTAATTAACCCCCTCCACTAATATGGAATTTTTTTTGTTTATTTTCCATGACATTATGAGTTGGTGAAATGACCTTCTCGAGGGAAATTTATCATCTACTCTAACCATAATATTTTGGGTTACATGTTTACATAGAAATAAATGAATATTCGGAAAAGATGATGGGTGGAATACCTATAGTCCTCCAATATCAATTTTTTCTATAATCTGTGAAAGTGAAATGTGTTTTCTGATTATATTACAAGGATGTTTCCTTTCTAGTTAGTGATGGATGTAATGCATGAATTAAATTTGATGGAACACTTTTCATGTTTCACATGTGTATTTGGGAGGAAGAGTTTGTTAATTTTCTCCCTTGTAATCAATTGGAATTATCTCTTCTTGAAATGACCCTCCAGGATTATCCATGTTATGACATGTTTTTAAATATCAGTGATTATTTATATATAGGGAAACCATCATCGAATTTATTATTTCATTGGAAGTTATTATTTTCTTCAAAAACCATTACATAGTTTCTTCTCCTATAAGAAAAGATCATATGTATCATTTTCATCATTCCATATGGATTTCCCACCTAAGGAATAAATAGATGTTTTATAACATTAAGTGTTGGTTTTAGTGTCTATGAGTGAACTGATAAATAGATGGATTTTTTTATCGTTACTATACATTCCAAAAGAGTAGGGTTGAGAATAAAATTCATTTTGGTTTTCTTTATTCTCTCCCAAAGATAATTTGGAAATGGAATAAGATATTAATATATTTAGTTATTTTTCTACCAATTAATCATTAGGGTAATATAAAATGTTTGGTTGTGATTGATTAATTGACCATTTTGAACCATTTATTACACATTTCTGACACCACTAGGGTAGAGAACATTAGGAATCTATATTTCCATGAGACTATTAGGATTCATGGTGTTACAATTTTCATTATCTCAAATAGATATCCTCATGTCACATATTTTTTTGAAAGGTCATCTAAGATAAAATAAGATCTCAGTTTATCATGATCACAACATTGCTTCCTTGGATGGATGATAAAATAGAGTGGTAAATTCAATTTCTTATGTACATTCTCTATGTACGCATTATAGACTGTGGAGGTTGTTTGGATATCTATATATAATTTTAGTGTTTTATTAAAATATTATATAAAAATAAACCATAATTAGGGAACCATTTCACACTTTATATGAATGACCTTGAATCTAAGTGTTGTGTATGTCGAAGGTTGTTTAAGAATCATTTTTTTGGGAAATATTCGTTTATAAAATAATAAAAGGATTTAAATGATAAAATTATTATCTATAACTTTTTATTAATCCTTTTGAGTTTTTAATTGGTGATCTAGTATTCTTGAGATTCTCACAACAGTTGTGTCACTGACATCATGGGAAGCTAGGGATGAAAGACCAAAGGTACATGTGATCATTTTAGATAATAGAAAGCATTGGATGGGTTTAATATCCATTGGATTTACCTTTTCAAATGAATTTGATCCATGCTATTTTCATGTTTCCTAACTCAATCAGATCCAACCTTACCCATCTCATGTTATAATATGGGAATACCTGGACTATGACCCTAATATATCAGTTACTAAGTAATCATTTAAAATTTTTGACACTTAAGTAATTGTTCTCCAGGGGAAACCTATACCATTTTTATGAGTTCTATAGTTGAATGGATCGTGTAATCATGATATGTGGGAGTGGGAGTATATGATTTGATTGATATTTTCTCATCTCTTTGTTGACAAACCTTATTTAACATATAATTATAGTTTTACAATTTAGTATAGTGGGATGACTTTTCATATCCTATAATAGTTTTCTACAATGACCATTTACTTGTTTTCTCTCACAATTTCCTTACTTATCACTAGTTTTTCTTATTTTTTTAGTCGATAAGTTTTTGAGGGAGTATGGATCAGTTTTTCAATATGTTTGTCCATTATCATGTAGCTTAAAAAGCTATAAATGGACTACGTTTTAGGGAGTGATTTCTAATGACATTCCATTGTACCGAATTGTGTTACCCAATGTTAAAAAAATTCAAATTGATGGTATGTACCTTTACACAAAATAGATAGTAGAAGTTATAGGTTATAGAAATTATAACTGCAACCAATGCCATGATGGTTTGTCACTACAATCGAGTCGGAGGCCCACTAGATAGCAAGTGGTAAACCACAGGCTCCCTCTCGACATAGATACGGTATGGAATTATAAGATTAATATCATGTTATTCCCCTATAAACACATGTTATGTTTTATCATTCATAATCCATTAAAAATAATTTCATATTTATAAAAATAAGAATCATATTTGGATGTTTTTGTTCTCCAAAACTCAATTTCGGTAGGATTAAAGAGTCATTCATCTAAGTTGTTTCGGATTAATGTGTCCTATGTTTTTTTAACTAGAATATCTCCTCTCCTCATGTTATTTTCTTCTGATGAGTGATAAAATCCTTGGATGAATTTAACTTCATTAATATTGATTAGTGATTATTATTTTTATGACTCTTTCATCCATCCATATTCAGGTTGGGAGTCACTCTCCAATTCTTAATGTTTTGAAAATTAAAGTAGGTTCTTTCACATGATATCTATAGTAATTAAATATCATGTTGAATTCCTTTTTTAAAATTCGTTTCAAAAATTAATTTTGAATAAATAATCATGATCTCATGTAAATGGTTTTGTTTAACGAAATTGTAAATAATCAAAATCTATAAAAGTGCATGATTCTGAAGAAATAGAAGGTTTTCATTGAAAATAGTCATTTTCAAGATCTTCTCTTGTTATTTTTTTAAGATGAGTTGGCACAGAATTATTGGATATATGTGAAACTGATCTATTTCAAATTAAATGTGTTTTCTGAAAATAATTGATGATGCTTACCTAAAAAATAAATGATATGGATAGTGAGTTCTTAATTCTAGGTTATTTTTTCAATGATTGATGAGACCAATGATGTATATTGATATCCAATGATTAAAATTTAAATTTATTTCCATGGGTTCATAGAATGTTGATGTGTAGTGTAGGAAAAAAACTCTACCATGTTTAACTCTACTTAGTATCAAAATTTATGATGCATACAATAATTAAACTTTGATGATGTAGTGAGTCACTTTTTTCGGTGGACTCATATCCCATAGGCTTTTAGCACTAGGGGAATGTGCACAATTGGTTTCCATGATCACTGAGAATTGTAAAAACATTGATTCATAATCTAAAATAGTTAGAAAAACAATTATTATAGTTCTTGGACTTCATAAAAATACCTCATATATTATTTCTGTTGAAAATATTTTGTAAATTAATTCTAGATAAAATGAATCTCTTGGAAATTATTGGATATTAATGTTTTTATAAATAAATATGAAATTATTGAAATTAATGTTTTGATATGAACATTAATAATGATTAAAATATATTGTTTTATTATAATGTAAGTATATATTGCTTACTTAATATTAAATTATTATGAAACACTTACTCGGATCTAACTGAGCTGGAATGTTCTCACCCGACATATACCTTTGACTATTTTCCAAAATTCTTTTATATGTTTATATAATGGAATGGTACAACTTGGTGGTGGTTAGTATTCTTATTAGAGGGACATATAATATGATCAGAAAAATTTTGGGTGAGCTACCCATGTATTTAATAAAGGTGTAATGATAGTGATGGTCATGTTTTGGATGAGGCATCTCGTGTTAAACATGAATTTATTCTATATCGGTTCTAAAATAAAAAATCATTAAATTAAATTATAAAAAAAATCCAAAGAATGTATAGGATTAGTTTATTTGGATTTTACCAACAAAATCCATATATTTTACAATGTTTGTGATCATTTCCCCATTATTTTGATATATTGGGTCTTCTTCTAAACATATACTAAGTCAAACTCTTCCTCATACCTAGGGAAATAAAAACACAAGTAAGGGGTGAACGCCAACACTCATTGTGTTAAAAATCAACACATAAAAATGTTACCCATGGTGATATCATATTAATATGATAAAAAAGAACCAAAATAAAAATTTTATGCATAATTAATACAAAATCATTATAAATGTTCAAAAAGTATGATAGGAGAACAAAAAATCCCATAAATTTGAAAATATAACATGGTGTAAACACTTAAACAATATGAGACATAAAAAATGAGATTATAAATATATATTAATATCATATAAATGGAATGTGGAACCAATATAATTAGAGAAATAGAAAATTATCGATCAAGAATCATCATATATTTCATATTGTCAATTAGGTATTTTAATTGTCTCCCATAACTGATTATGCAACACAATATGATTCCTATAGAGGATTAATTATCCCAAACTATTTCCCATTTTGGATCAAGGATCAGTTATATGGACCCAATCCTTATTCAATCCATAATATCATTTTTATACAAGAAATATCTTTATTATATTTTGAGGATTTTTTTAGGTTTATTGTTTTATAGAATTTGATTATAAAAACTATATAAAAACCTCATACAATACATTTTTGGAAAATCCCTCTTATTATCCATTTTTTAAATAATATAAAACACATACAAATAAACATGTTTTACTTTCATGGAAAATATTTATGATTTTAAAAATAACTTCTTATTTATTGCAAATCATCCTTAAAACTAGTGAAAATATTTGGACACCTGAGATGATAAAAAATATAATAGCAACTAACCTAAATGAGAGAAAGAATCTTGTTAGTCCTTTAGAATATATGAGATTTTAAAATAGTGTTTTCGTTGATCTTAATAAATATTAAACTAAAATAATAATTTACATACTAATGAAATAATCATTACTTACCAAATGTTTTTCATAAATCACGTTATAAGAAAATATGACAGAAAATATAAATCATTTGAATTTCTTATAAAACATGAGAATTTATAAATACACATTATAAAAAAACATATATTTTTACCCTCATTGGGAATAATCATTACATAAAAAATATTATTTATTTCCATATAAAATAAAATTTTCCCCTAAAAACTCATTAGCACGAATAGAAAATTCATATAGGTCCCTTGAGACATCACCTTCATATAATTTTTATATTAACCCATAAAATTGGAATAACTATGTGATTGAAAAGCAACATCATTCACCATAGTTTATAATCATTACCCAATACATTGAATAGAAATGTTGGACCTAACCAATAATAAACAAATTTTAAGGAACATAACATGCACAAAACACATGAAATCTTGCATTCCCACCCATAAACACATTAAAATATCCTTTTAAACCCATAAATAATACATTTTAATATATTTTTATATCCCTTTTATTTAGAACCCCATTTTCAAAACGAAAATACCCAAAATAAAGGGTGATAGGTGTTTTTATTTAAAAACATGGTATACTGTAAAATAATCCAAACATTAATTTATTTTTATGGTTACTTGAAAATATTCTTTCGTGATATAAAATAAAATTGAAAATTCCTTTTATATTTTGTAAATAATTTCAAAACATTCTATAAAGGGTTAATTTTGAAAAACTTTTTAATAAAGATATATAAAATGTTCATTAAAATACTTTCATCTAAATATGAAAACATGTATAATTTTTTAGGAATATGGAAAAGAAAAAAAATATTTAGAAAATAAATCATTTCAATGCATAAAATATGGTATTTAATGTAATGGTTAGTTTATCTCAAGGCTAAATCATCTCTTAGGTTCTTTATATTGTGGAATAATAAACACATATTAATTATTTACATTATTAAGAATCTTTTATAAGGTTTTTATTCTAATTATTTAATTTATTACCATGTAAAATTAAATTTCTTAATAATTTATGCTCATGTATGATGTTTTTATGATATTTAACTCGTGTGGGAAAAATGGCATCGGTAGGTTTACTATGTTCAATGACATTATTATTCCAATATCACCATCATAATAATCATGGCATCATTTTCATTATTTAAAGGAGATGAATATTATTTTATCATTACAAAATTTTAATTATATCGTACATACCATATTATTTTTTTAAATAATCTTTCATATGTCATCCATATGATGTAGTGATTAAAAATTAAACACATTACTTTATGGAGGTAGTAGTCTATGCATATGCATGAATAAATTTTTCTTTTTTAATGAATAGAAATATATGGAAGTAGATTATATATAATAATTATAGAATTATATATATTTCATGAATATCATATATATATATATATATCCATAAAATCCATCATTATAACTATTATTAGAGGTGATGATGGAAAATATATTAAATCTGTTTTTGAGGTGGTAGTCTTCCTTACAATGGAACAATTGTTTGTTTTACCATTTGTTGGAAGAGGATATGGATATAAGTTATTAAATAAAATAAATAACACATCTTAATATGAAATTTATTGGTGATATTATATCAGCAAGCTCGAGGAGGATTTTAATTAAGATAAAGATGAAATAAACGAAAACATAAGGCTAAAATTTATACCTCTTTTCAGACAACCTCTATTATTTTACACCCTAATCCAACTAATTATTATATTATTTATAAAAAATAACTATATAAGGATATAATTTATTCTAGGAAGGTATTTTTTTAGGTATGTTTCAATGTAAATTTCATCTGATGTGGGAAAAAATGGGCGAAGGATATGACTTTTTATAAGTAAGGGGAGGGGCACTCATGGAATTTCACAAAATAATAAATTAATATTAAATTATTTTCATATTAAAATCGATATAAATTGATATTTTTAAAATAAATGATCAGGATATTTGGAAATTTTTATATATAATAATTTTTAAATTATATTTCATATTTCATCCATATGTTGTTGTGATTGAAAATGAACACATTGCTTTATGGAGGCAGTAGTCTTCACATACGAATGAATAAGTTATATTTTTCAATGAATGGAAATATATGATAGTAGATTATATATAATAATTATATAATGATACATATTTCATTAATATCATATATCTATATATACCTATTAAATATATCATTATAACACTTCTTAGAGGCAGTGATGGAAAACATATTAAATCTCTTTTGTGAAGTAGTAGTATGCCTTACAAAGGACCAATGGTTTAGTTTACCATTCATTGGAAGAGGATATAGATATTGCTTATTCCATAAAATAAATTACACATAATAATATGTATGTTATTGGTGATATTATATCTGCAAGCTTGAGGATGATTTTAATTAGGAGGAACATGAAATAAACAAAATCATTAGGCTAAAATTTATACCTCTTTTTAGACAACCTCTATTATTTTACACCCTAATCCAACTAATTATTGTATTATTCCTAATAAAGACCTATATAATGATATACGTTATTCTAGGAAGGTATTTTTGTATATATGTTTCAATATAAATTTCATCTTATGTGGGACAAAATGTGGACAGGATTTTCCTTTTTATGTGTGATAAGAGGGGCACTCATGGAATTTCATAAACTAATAAAATAATATAAAATTATTTTAGTATTAAAATGGATCTAAATTTATATTTTTCAAATAAATTATCATGATATGTTTCAATTCCCATATATAATAATATTTGGACATGTTTAAGTGATTTTTTCACCCCAGTCTTTGTGTTTTAACCCTCTTTTAACCCTTTTGATATTATGTTTATAAAAATTTATTTTCTCTTTAGGAGTCCATAAATTTACTATAAGTGGAATATTGTACCATAAATAGACAAGGTATGACATTTTAAACCTTAACCTAATAATTTGTAAAAATATAGTTTTTTATGAAATTAAATCATTTAATAAAATATTATTTATTATACATTATTATTAAGTTCATTTTTTGAACTATTCATTTAATTCGACATTAAAAAACACATGAAAAAAAATATAATTAGAATGTAGTCAATTATAATAATAATATTATTCCATATTTAATAGTAACATAATTTTAATATATTAACATATCCAAATAATATTAATTTTTAAGTTTTCAAAATAATTTATTTGATATTTCTTCTACTTCGATAAGAATTGTGTTGGTGGTGCATAAGAATTTATGTTAACTATATAATCACTAAATATTAAAAATAAAATATCATGATTAAAAAAAATTATATTCCTAAAAAATATTTATATATAAATATATGTTTTTTTAATCCATGTCATAATATAATATACTTATTAGAAGAAAGTGACATTTTAGTCATTATATTTTACATAAATAATTTCATGGTCAAAATAAAAGAATATGGAACCAATTTTCCATATGTTCAATACCTAGATATAAATTGGAAAATAAAAATATCTAATAGAATAAAGATAAGTGGTAGGGTCTTTTTTAGTCCTTATCATAATATATTTAAAACTTAATTTCTCAATTTACCCTAACCATGGTAACTATTATTTATAATGGTTACCATTACAAATGGAAAACAACAAGAGGGTCCTATGAAATAAATTTAATCCCTATAATTCCAAGTATGGATACCATTATCGAATTTTTTAATTAAATAAATTTCAAACTTTAATTTAAAATTATAAATTCAAAATGGAATGAAAACAGTTTTTCTTAGAAAATTTATTTTCAAGTATGAAAATATTTTTATACAAATTACCTATATAAAATTAATTCCAAACAACATAATTTGATTATATATAATAAAAAGGGAATATAGACACATTAAAATTCAAAAATATAATTTTACTTTCCAAACACTTTAAATGAAAACACAATTTTAAATTAATATAAGTATTTTAACTATTTATTTAAAAATTAATTTTTTCAAAAAAAATAATAAAAAAATTCCATAATTTAATTTTGATGTGATTATATAAAAATTAAGTTATTTTTTAAAATTCATATTTTTAAATTTTTAAATAAAAAAATTAAGTAAAACCATGTAATACATGAAAACGCAATTTGGTTGTAAATAAATTTGTAGCGTCCTGAACCCATTATCCTGAAGTCAATGCATGATTTTATTACATTTGCATAATTACAAGGGATAAAATCCCAAAGGACCAATAACTGTATAATTTTTGGAAATCAATATTACTTACATGATGCCCATAATATATTTCAAAATAAAATAAATCATAACATAAGTAAAATTTCAGAATCCTTGAAACTCATTCAAAGGATTCTTCTTCATAACCTAGAGAAAGGATACATAATAAGGGTGAGACCAAATGATCAATAAGGGTATTTAAAATAAAATAAATAATTATTTTATGAGAATAATAAACATGTTAATGAAAATAACTGATAACACATTCAATTCTAATAACTAGATACAAAAATATCAATATGGAAAGGTAAGAAACTAAAAACACATTACATTTAATCAATGAACTAAATATGAAATGCATCCATAAATATATCACCCCAAAATATCATGGATAAATAATAACAGAAGATAAATGATGTAAATGATTAATTATTTGATTATATTTTTCCTAGGAAAGTGGAACCATTACTTTCAAGACCATTCACAAGATGGTTTAGCATATAAGGTAAAAACTCATTTAATTTGGCCAACTAATTCATCTCATGAGAATACTGAAGCATCGAGGGGATATATATAACCATCCCCAACCGATGTCGTACCTATCTAAATCATTCCTCATATATCAAATAATCGATTTAATCATGTACACTTTTTCCTATCAAATATCCATTGTTTGAGAATTGGGATATTTATGAAAATTTAAAATAAAAATTTATTAAAATAAATTTATTGTTTCATGTGAAAGATAACAATCACAAAAGGAATTAAGATTAAAAAAATAACCATTTAGAAAATTCTTGAGGAAAATAATATTTAAACATTCCAAATTGTCACATAACACTTTGAAACATTTGAATCATTATCCCCATGAAGGAATGATATTAAATAAAACTTATAATATAATTATAATAATTTTATTCTATATATAACATTTCAAAGGGAAGTATATACACTATATAATAGCTAATTGGTGCATATCGACAAATAAGTCTAAATAGAATGTAAATTGAGAAGAAATCACTTGCCTTTCATTTAATTTTCTGTGAATAACACTTAACCTCTTTTTTAATTGTTTTAAGAGTTTTAATAACTTATTAAATAAAAATATTCATATTTAAAATATCATATATTATCTTCTTATAATATCATATTATCAATTTGATAACAATATATCATTATTTTCACTATTCTTGGTTTTAATTACCTAGTTTTCCAAGTATATTTTAACTTAATACTTGTTTTTATTATTAATTATATAATGGTTTCATCATCTACATAATTTAAAACAAAATTTAAATATAATATATATTCATTATATATGTATTTATAACAATTTATAACATTTGGAGAAAGAGAATGAAATGCACCGTCAATGGATACAATAGGTCATACGTACGCATGAACGCTACTTTAATTTATTATTCACATTAAAATAATGAAAATTAATTGATAAAAATTGTATATTAAAATTAAAATAATATATTTATATCATATATGTCTCATAGGTTTGATAAAAGCATCTTTTATATTTTTGATGTGTAGTGTGAACAAATCCCATCGCTTTGAAGGGGTGGTAGTCCATAGTTCCACAAACAATGTTGCCTTATTTAAACAAAATGAAAAGCATAAGGGTAGGTGTTATATAAAATTTAAATAATCATTCATAAATTATAAATATAATATATTTGATATATAAATAGTTTTCCTATCATAATTCTCCCCATGAAAGGCGGTAAATGAAAAAACAAACAATCATCATTTTGTGAGGTGGTAGTCTGTCGTACACATAACTTACAAGTTTGTTTCCCATTATTTTAATGTTTGTATAAGTTAAGGTTTAACCCTTTACATAAAAATATACCATTATATATATTATATTTCTTGTTATATATAATATTAGAATAAGAATATTTGAGGGGTGTATATTGAAAATAAAACTAAAGAGCTTGAGGAAGGATATTACCATTTTATTGGGTAACTCCTTTTGTTTCCACCAAAGGGATTCCTGGGATGGATTTATTACCAAGGAGAGTCTTAAATTTTAAGGGTATTTATGTTGAGGGGATATATGTTCATATATGTTTTAATCCAATGTGGCTTCATTAATGTGGTGAAGAGGGAGGGTTGATTGCCTTTTTATAGTGGAGGGGTGGCATTCTTGTCAATTTTGGAAAAGAGAATTCCACCCATGTTTTTTCTATGACAAGTACCTCAAGTAATGATAAATATTAGATCCAAGGTTTTATAGGGTCTAATTATGTATTGAAAATGTATTTTCAGAAATTTTATAGGTTATTTTGGGCCTTATGTTTAAGGTGTAGTCTATTATTAAGCTAATTTTCCTCTTAATCGCTTAAGTAATTATAATTACATTCACTAATATTTTTTGGAAAAAAAAATAATTTTACTTATTAGACATTATAAATTATTCTTATTCCAAATATGGAATCCATTTTTCTAAATTTCAAAAATATAATTAGTATAAATTAATCTAAATTTAATCTCACGGATGGTATGACAATGCAGGTTTTTTAAATGAAAACATTTAAATGCTTTCTATGTTATTATATCTAATTTAGAATGGATATTGATTAAAATGATCAAAATTGGATTAATTAATAAAAAAATTGATATAATTAAACTTTAAAACCAATTTAAAATATAATTTATCCTTAAAAATAAATGAGATGAACAAACAGTTTTGAATTAAAATTAATTATTTTTCATTATTCATTAAAAAATTAAACATCAAAGGAAAATACAAAAAAAATAAACCTTGAATAATTTAGATGTTTTTATTTCAAAAAAAATTATTATTTATTCATATTAAATTTAAAAAAGTTATAAAATTTATATTTAATATATGTTCTCAAACAAAAGTAGTAATCCTACTTTTGTTAAAATATAGTTTTTTATGTGTAAAATTGTATTTGTTCTTCTCTTATGTTTATAAAATATATTAGGTGAATATAAAAAATATTTTAATGAATATAATATATATATATATATATTACATTAATATCACTAAATAATTCAAATTAATTTAATCAATTAGGATATAATAGTATTATGATCATAAAAATAAAAATATTTCTTTTGTATTCAATTGGTTTATACTTTCATTTAAAATTAATTGAAAACCAATGAATTAATCATATATTTGTGTAAACCATATATTTTCATAATTTTGTTAATATAATTCATAATCAATAATTTAATGGATAAATTATGTCTTATTATATTAAATAGTAATATTATTATTAATATATTATTGTTTAATAAAACTAGGTCTTGTGTGTTACGAAATCCATCAAGGAAAGTTAGTGTTGGTTATAATGATGGATTACCTTGGTGTTCTATGTAGAGAAAACTAAACATTATGTTGTGTGTAATATCAGCTTAAGATGGTGTTTCATATAATGAAATCTATGAACAAACATGAAATTTATTCTAAAAGGATGCCTTTGTAACGTCTTGGGGTATTATATTCTACCAGCATTAAATAAATTATTTCCTCTCAATTTAAACTTGATCGAGGTAATCAAGGGATTGGTATTTGAAAATAAAATACTATTGAAAACCCCACATTCTTAATAGTGTTAATAACACATATTTTTAATAATATAGAATTAAAATTACAATGTCCATGTAACTAGGTTCCCTAGTAGGAGAACATAGGTGGAAAATAGAATCACAGATATAGAAGAAAAAGAAAACAATCATGTTATAATGGAGAGTTATAGAGAAAAAGTTTAGCTGAATGTAGATTCCCACAAATCCATAAACCACAATTATGAAAAGGTCATTGATATCATCAATAATGATGATAATTGGATAAAATTTTTGTTTCAAGACCAATTTTTCTATAGTTTAGGCATCCATTAACTCTATAAGAATATCAGTAAATATATTATTATCTTTAATAGAAAAAAATATTATTCTTTGGTTGTGAATTGAACTACTTATAGTCCATCACATAGAACAAGATTCTTCATATAGTGAATTAATTATTAATCTCTAAAATATCATTCAAAGATCAACATAAACCATTTCTTAAATGGTCAACTTTTCCAAATTGATATGATCCAACACATTTAGAAAGAAGGTTACGAAATGTCAAAAATGAAATTATTATTAGAATTAAATCAACATGAAGTATCCCTTTAATCATCACATACAAATATTTGAACTAATTCATCATGTATTATCTTGAAATATGTTAATAGATTGAATTACAATAAAACCATATTAGAAACATAAACTGTTTTCTCATTTACTATGTAAAAAAACATGTTATTGGATATGTTCCTTTAATCCAATAATCTAGTAAACTTCATCAACGATTGCATAAATCAATTTATCAAAAAATAATTAATCATATTCAAGGTAATCAAAACATATCCAAATCAATTATTTCTTTACCCAAACAACATTGTATCAACATTAGAAACATATTAAGTGTTATCTTTTCCTTCACTATGTGTTTTCCAAAATGTTTTATTTTCTACTGAATAACTTTTCTTGGTACCACTCAGCATATGATCTAAAATATTTAATAAAATTTATTGTAGTAAAAGCCTCATATATTATGTAATTATTATAACCAATAAATCATTGATAAAATAATAAAATTAAATAATTCTTTATTCGAAACATAAGTATATTAATCATTCCACTTCATCACTAGTAGTTGCATAATCTTTACCATGATCAATTATCCAATTTTTTGGTATATTACCTTGATGAAAGAATCATTTATTTAAAAATTGTTCCATCTCCTTGTATTAGTAAAACTAAATAGAAGTGTTTTACTTATTCCATTTGCATTATGTTTCATATTGACCATTTTTTCTGTACTTATAACAAACTCCCAATCTATTCATGGATTTACCAGGGTGATTCTTTCCATAGTTTTCATATATGGTAATTTTATTTTGTCCCTTACTCCCTTTATTTTTCATTTTATCTTTCTTAATATTATTATCTTGCTTCCATTTGAATCCATATAATGTGGATAATTATTTCTTTGTCTTGATATAACATAATGTTATTTCATCATGTGAAGAAAATTCTTGATACACCAGTTCCCTTCAAATACTTCGATTAAGTCCTTCAATGAAATAATCAGTCCAGTATTTTGTGTTGCGTATGAAATATTTAGCATACCATTATAACCTAGAAAAGGTAGCTTCATACTCTATAACACTTTATTTCTACTTTTTCTTTAAACTAAGGAACTTTCTCTTCATCTCAGTTTATTTTTCGTGACGGAAGTTTTTATCGAATAATGTCCCTGTAAAATTTATTCATTCTATAAGTTCAATTTTTTATTTGTCCCTAGTATTCTGGACCAACGACCATTATTGATCTGTGTCACCAGTCATAAAATATATACAACTTTAACGTTTTCCTTTTCCCCACATCCAAATCCTAGGAATATATTCTCCAAAGTCACAATCAATTTATCATCCTCCATTGGGTTAGTAGTCCCACTAAATGATGGTTGAATCTATCACAAAAAGTGATCCAAAGTCATAGATTATCTTTTTGAAATATGTTTCTCCATCCTAGAGAGGTTATGTTTCATAACCTAAATAGTCTACCCAAATATTTCCATAACATTCTTAGTTACAATACTAGTTGTATTAGTTTTTCTCATCAGGGAAATCTCTACATTTTCTATGAGTACATATACCATTCATCCTCCCATGTACCATTTCTAAACAATGGAATAGATTTTATTATATCATAACATTATGTAATATAATGTATAATCAAAAAAATTTTGCATGCATGAATTTGTTTTTTGTATTTTCAAATGACACTTTTGAAGGGTAGGTGTGAACTAAAAATAACTTCAACTAGTTGAAACACATAAAAGTAAATTCATCCCGGGTAAGCTATAGGAATGTCACCTCCCCAACAACTACATCATTATGTCAAGTCTCCATATTTACAAGACTCCTCGGATAGCTATCCCATGCAGGATTTCATGGGCCTGGTACTGATGTAAAAAGATATACCCTCTCGATCTTCCAAGTCTGAATGGGCAAGCGCTAGTGAAAACTTCTTTTTATGAATCCTCATATGGAGCTATTCCTTGTAGAGTATCTAGAATATTTCACATTCCAGTAACAAACAACACCAAAAACCAACATACAGATGCTAAGTCATTCAAAACACATTCATAAATCAGAATACATAGATGTCGTCGTAGAACCTCTGCGACAACGTCAATCTATAAGAACCGACAGAGGTAAAACCACCATAAGGATCTAGAAATAGATCACCCTCAAATACTAAATCACCAAGAAACCACCACTCATATCTTCCTCAGAGAGTATGAATGAGTCCTAGAGTAAGATCAAAGAAACAAGAATCCAATCCTCTCTACAAAGCTCAAATTGATAACACCTAAACATCGTTGACCACCACCAAATCAAACCAAACCAACCATATCACATACAATCAGCATCATATCACTCAACCCTTCAAAGACAAAACCCACCAACACGAATGAAATGGAGAGGAAAATTGGAAAACCTTTAAATTAGAGCTTTCCAACACTGGCTACGCCCAGACACCAATGACCACCTATCCACACCTCCCAAAAACTAAATGAAACAACTATAGCAAATCCGATTGGGAATTCCACTGTGGAAAAAACATATTTTATTGCAGGGTTAAGAGATCATAACCACCAGGCTATGACAATAACATCCCATATTCAATTGGCTCGGAACTAGATCAGCTCTCACAAATATCAAATCCTCATATCGATATCAAGAGTTACCTTCATATTTTAAATAAACCCCAAACCTTGACAAGATTCTGGAATTCAGAAACTACTCTGATGTTACAACAAAATCAACAAACAAGATGTAGAAAAATTGAAAGTTGAATTAAATGGAAGACAGAATAACAATATTTCCAGAAGACATAAATATCTTCACTACTCTCACGAGAAAGAAAACCCCCATAAAATCACTAGAGAAATTACTTCAACTCTCTGCAAAACCAAACATCAAAAAACTCTAACCACATATTTGAAACCTTTTTTGAAAGATCCCAAACATAAAAATCAGATCATAAAAAACTCCAACTCACCTCAAAACCATACCATCATGACTCCACTTTCCATCTGGAGAAGAACATTGAAGCATCTAAAGTCCACCAGTCAATAAATACAGTGGATCTCATCCTGCTGCTGGAGAGATGCTATCGAGGATGATAAGAACCACTAAGGGAATGACTGCATGTTGTTGATCGAAAACGAACCGATGTTTCACCGAAGAGAGACCGCTTCCATCAGAATAACATCCAAATCCACAACTGAATCTGTTGATGACTCACAACTCCGACATCCTCTTCAAACCGAAATGATGCCCAGATGTGTCCCCATCACCGTCGACCTACAGACCCCACCCACCAATACCAACATTATGCTTTTGAGAGGCCGTCGTCAGTACCAAACCGCCCAATGCCGCAAAACCCTAGGGAACTCCTGAGAGAAGAGAACTCTCGAGAGCGCCCATCCAAAAACATATGATACACTAATCATCAATTGAAAATTTTTTCCATAAATAATCACATAACAATAAACAAGTTTTATTTTGGGATAACTACTCTTTAAAATTCTTCATAATGGTTTTTCAATAAAATATGAATTATCCAAAGTGTATCCCCTAGGAGTGTCAAAAAGTGTGCGCAGTAAGGCCCATTTTCATATACTAGGTGATGCAGAGTCAGGCTCGACACACCTTGTTAGATTTTCTACCCCTATGTATATGTGTTCAAGAACCATGTACACTTGTATTATCTAGACAGGGATGTATTTCTAGGAATACCCACATAATCTATACCTTAACAAAATTCTTGGAATTTATTTTATACGTATCCTCAAAGTCTATCTTAGGGTTATGTTACCTAATATGTTTTTTCTAAATATAATTTCTAAGGTTGTTTCTAAACCCCATTTGAAACCAACTATAATTCCATGATGCTATAATCCCAGAGATGATTCATTATTTTATTACATTGACATGATTATAGGGCATCAAATTCTAAAGGACTGATCAGCATAACAGTTTTCTAAAATAAAAATATATATATTATTACCCAAATAAATTGTAAAATAAAATAAAACATAACATAAGTAATATATCAACATCCTTGAAACTCAATCAAAGGATTATTATTCATAACCTAGGGGAAGGAAACATAATTAGGGTGAGTTTAAATTCTTAGTAAGGGTAAGTAAAATGGAAGTAATAATGAATTGCTGAGAATAATAAATATGGAAAAGTAAATAAATGAAAACATATTTCCTTGAAATAACCATATAAGGCAATATCAATATGGAAAGATAAGAAACTAAATACAAATTCCATTTAATCATTGAATTGAAAATGAAATGCCTCTAAAGATGGGATGATGAAAAATCTCACAGATAAATAATAAATGAAGATAAATGAGGGAAATTATTAATTATTTGATTACAATTTTCCTAGGTACATGGAACCATTCTCTTTAATACCTTTCACAAGAAGGTTTATCATATCAGGTAAAAATGCATATAATTTGGCCAACAAATTCACCTCATGTGACTACTGATGCATTCATGGGCTGTATATAACTAGGGCCCACCAGTGTTGTATCTATCAAAATAATTAAAAATATATAAAATAACAATTTAAAAAGGTAAAATGTGCCTTATCAAATATTTTTATTCAATAAATGATATAGATTTATCAATAATTCCCTAGTTAATCAAATAACTGTCAAATTGAACATCATATGTAAAATGGTAAATGGTTTAGACAATAATAATATCCATTGTATGAGTATATGGATATTCAATAAATTTCATGTGAAATTTGGTTATAATAAAGTTATTTTTTCAAGATAAAGATAACAATCTCAAAAAAAGTGAGATAAAAAACCCATTAGGAACATTAATGTGGGAAATAATATTTAAACATTCCAAAGTGACCCATACCACTTTGAAATATTTTAATCATAATACCCATGGAGTAATGAAATTAAATGAAACTTATAATAACATATCAATAAGAATATTCAAAATATAACATTACAAAGGGAAGTATATGCACCATATAAAAGTGAATTAGTGCATAATGATAAATAAGTCTCAATAGAATTTAAAGTGAGATGAAATTCCTTAACTTTCATTTTATCTTCTATGAAAGGCCTATGAAATAATATATAATGGTTTTAAAAGTGTTATTAACTTCTTATAGAACCATATTCATGTTTATAATATCATATATTATCTTCTTATAAAATTGTATTACCCGTTTGATAACAATCCCTCATATCATCACTATTATGGGTGTTAATTTCCTTGTTTTTTTGTAATGTTTTAACTTGTTACTTATTGTTCATATTAATTAGATCATGGTTTAATCATATATAGAACGTAATACATGATTTAAATATCATATATATTAAGTAGATATGTATTTATAATAATTTATAATATTTGGAGATATGGAATGAAATGCCCCGTTATGGAGAAGGTAGACCGTACATACGTGCCCCTTAGATGAGAGTATTACATTTATAATACTTTATTTAAAGAAAATCTAGAGATGTCATAATAATAGTTATAATAAATATTTTATTTTTAACATAATGTTATACAGAAGATAAATTAAACTATAAATAATCATCTGAAATATAAATTTTTTTTATCTATCATGGTAATTTACTTTTAATTTTTAGAAAAAATTTGTTACCATAGTGTCTTATAAAATTATGATGTAGTAATTATTTTATTAATAGCAATATCATAAAAATGTTATTAACAATACTAAAATAAATTTAATTTGAGATAGTTAATATTATAAAAGAATTTTATAAATTACCTTGACCTCTTAGGGATATAATAAAGCATTTTATTTGAAGTTAACCTGTTATCTTTATATTTATAAAAATTCAGGAAATGAACAGTATCAGAATTGAAACTATTTTTATTTTATAAAAAATAAGAATTCATTAAATTATTTAAAAATCATAATTTTTTTAAAAATACCAAATAATTATTATATGGTATAAAATGTTCTAAATTTTCTATTTATAGTCTAAATTACATAAAATAAGTAAAAATTAAACTCTTTTAATTTTAAAAAATTTGTTACCTTATTTAAAATTAAAATATGTTAACTAAGGGTTTATCAAAATGATAAGTTTTAAAATAATAACAAAACTATTAAAAAGTATTTTTCATGATTATATTACAAACTTTTATCATATTATATTTTAATAAATGTACTTTTTGAGGTATTTGGATAGATATTGAATTTATTATAAATTAATATATTTTGAAATTCCAAAAGTTCCCCTCAGCTCAATTATAAAAGGCCGCTTCCTCCCTCACTTCTTCACATCAAATTGAGACATAAATCTTATAAATACCTTACCGATTTCCATTCTAAAATTACCTAGTCACATTCTATAGGTTATGGTCTTCTCAAAAGATGAACTCCAGCATTCCTAAGAGAATATCTAGAAGGGGCTTGCCGAAGAAGAGGTAATCCCCTTTACCGACTCTCTCAGGGGTATTTCTTATTTTAATTCTTCTTCATGTGTAGTTTATATTATAAAGTAATAAATATAGTATCAAATATATTATGAGATTTTATTATGACTATAGAAAAATCATATTCCACCTTTTATTCATCCTATGAAAAATGAAATCACCACACGTGTGTACGTACAGCCCACCGTCTCCACACTGTCATGTAATCTGTTTTTCATCACCACCATAATAGGATGGGTATAATGGTATAAATAATTAAAAATATAATTATTATAACATGATATTTATTTTGTAAAAATATATACACCATCAACTTTCATTCCATTTCATAATTAAGATAATGATATATTATTAAGAAAACATATGATCATATGATCATATATGATAGAATAAATATGAATAAGGTTATAGAATATGTTAATAAAATTATTTAATTAATTATACATGATCTTCATATATGTACGAACAAAATCATATATAAGGTAAGGGTTAATTTCACAATCTCATTATTTTCGTAGATTGTTTATACATAAGTATTTACTATAGTATATTTATCTTCCATGTGCACATTTCTTAAAAATGTTTTCAAAAATATTTTACTATTCTTATAAAATTTTTAAATTCATTTTTACTCATGTGTGAATTTTTACTATATGGTTTGAAAGGAATATTTTTTCATTTTCCAAATGAGGTACTTTTTTAATTTTTTGTCAATAGTACAAAAAAAATTTAAGTTATATGGAAGTAAAAAATTACTATTTAATGAATACTTAATTATTTTAACCTTAACTTATAATATTACAATGTTATTTAAAAATAAATATTTTTCTTTTAAAGTTTCATGATTTTTTTGGAAAATGAGATGTTTTCAATGAAGAAAGGATATTATCCTCAAAAAAAATATTTTCAAGTGATCTCTCAAAATTATTTTCCATCAATGATAACATTATTTGATGTTACTTATTTTTTATGTGGAATATTTTTAAATGATATTATTCCTATTATTACTATGGTTGGTATATTTTTATGATGTAATGATAACCATGAAACCCATTTCATTTTTGTGGGTTATGTTACGATTTAATAATGTTTATGAAACCCATTTTTTCTCATGGGTTATTCTATAATGAATTATTTATGTTCTTGATGAAAAAATATTTATATTATTCATTATGTGATGGGTGGTACTTATATCTCCCACCAATTCATTGGGTAAATATCTATATCTCATTAGATACACAGGACTTGAACAAGAAATGATCTCAGTTCAGTAATACAGGGATGGAATAAGAAATGATCTTGGTTTAGTAATATATGGATGGAATGGGAAATGATCTCAATTTAGTATTATAGGGCTGTAATAGGTAGTGAACCCAGTTTAGTAAAGCACTATATCCTCGAAGATGGTCTTGGCAATGATCCTTTACTAATATGTAAAGGATCTCTTATACTTATGTGTATTCCACAAATTCCATGCCTTATGTTATTCCCTATGGGAATATTTTAATTGGTTCGCTATGAAATTCTATGATTTAAACAATAATATGATATCATGATTTTTTATATGTAGTATAATATTTTCAAATTTTGTTTTCTTTTTTATTTTGATTATGATATGGTCGATATCTTCCTTACACTTAATGAGCATCAGCTCTATCCCTTTCTTATTTTTCTTTTCCCCAATATATGAAGTGGTTTATTAAGTATGATATTTAACAATGGGGTTTTAGATATAAAGTAATAAGAGGGATATTATGTATATGTTTTATGAACCATTAGTTTATGTTTCCCAGTTACTAAAGACAGTAAACCTATACGGTCCTGGTGTGGTTTTTTATGTTTTTTAATGAATATTATTTTATTTAGAAGTAACATCTATATATGTAAAGTGTAATGACCCAAATCTTGATGTACATAGACATTACATTAATTTTTTAGAATACTTATTACATTACAAAAACAGACACCCAAAGACCGTATTAGTTTAGTGTCTTTGGAGACTCGGAACATAATCTTCTAATCTTGGTGAAAGATCTTCAAAATCTCCCATAAATATCTTCCCCTTTGGTTTTATTACCTAAAACCTTTATTTATATCCTGTGGAAAAGAAAATATAAAAAGGGTGAGCTCAAATTCTTAGTAAGGGTAAACATGGAGAACATAAAACAATCCCTAAACATTTGAACGTAAGAACATGAACATAAAACATCAAAATCATGAGTAATGACATAAATCTTGGCAGTGCATAAGGCATAAATCAAAAAGGAAAATTAACCATGATAAAATAGCATGGGGATAAAACATGTAATTGTGGAAACCATTAAGCACATGTTATTATTTCCATAGTATCCAAGGCATTGCTGCCAAGACCATCATAGTGGACAAAGTCCCTTACTGAATCGAGTTCACTCCTCGTTCGAGTCTTGTATCACTGAATTGGATTAAATTTTCATTCCATCCATGTCTATCTCATGAGATATAAATCTTTACCTAATGCATTGGAGGGAGATATAAGTCCCACCCATCTCATAATGAAATCATTATTACATTTTCCACAACATAAACATAAATCATTCATTATAACTGAAAGCATAAAATGGGTTTCATAAACATCATCTCATCATAACATAATCCATATAAAAAAATGGATATCATTTCATCATAAGAATATTGAAACCATGTAAATCATAGAGTCATTATACTTGAAACGTACACATATGAAATAATGTCATCTTGGATGGAAAACTATTTTGATAAAACACTTGAAATGAATTCTTGAGGAAAATATCCTTTCTTCTTCAAAATAATTTTGTTTTCACAAAATGCCATGCAATGTTAAAAGAAAAGTATTTTGTTGAAAATATCCATGAAATCTTGTAGAGTAAGCTTCATAAAAATAAGGTGTTATAAAACCGTAAAAATCTGTTCATGTGGTATAAGTTAAAAAAAACATTCTCCTCGTACTTTTAATGAAAAAGTCAAAAACTACAACATATAGTAAACAAAAGAAAGATTCATTCCATAACACAAAGTAAAAGTTAAATAGGGGTAAACATTAAATTAAACATAAATTGAAAAATATTAAACACTTTATGAAAAACATTTTATGGGCATGGATGAAAAATATAACCCTAGTAAATACTTACGTGTAAGCAATCTCGGATAAAAATGAGATTGCAAAATTATCCCTTACCTTAGGTCCAATTTCTTCTGTACGTGTCTGAAACAAATTTATAGTGGGTTTAAACATATTATTAACTTGTAACAGAACCATAATAATATTTATGATATCATATATGATTCACTTATGACTTTATATTACCCGTTCTTTTGTCAATTCCATGTTAAAGCAGTGTTTTGGGTAAAATCGTTTCATTTATCGTACGTGTTTGGACATGTTGTTATTGATATTATTATTACTTATATCATGATTTACTTAATTACAGAATGTAAAAAATGATTTATATATCATATATATTCAGTATTTATATATATATAATAGATAGATAAATGAAATGAAACACACTGATCATGGAGACGGTAGGTCGTACATATGCATGAACGTTGTTTTCCTTTCCTTATTGACTTGAATGGAAGTAAGTAGATGACATATATATATATATATATATTAGTATTAATATGTCATATATGTCATTATTATTCATTATATATACTTTATAATCATTCTTTAATGGTTAATATGGAGAATTAATCTCATCACGTCGTGGAGACGGTAATCCGTACGTACGCAAAAACGATGATATCATTACCATAATTATTTAATGGAATTGGAGTGGATGATATAATATCTAGTAATTAGTATCATGTTATAATAATGATATATAGTTATTATTTACACCATTATACCCATCCAAGTAAGGTTGTGGTGGAAAAACATATTACACCACGGTGTGGAGACGGTATTCTGTACGTACGCACGTGTGGTGATTTCTTTTTCTATGGGATGGATAGAAGGTGAAATGGGGTTGTTTCATATTTATAATAACATATAAGTATATTAGTTATAATTATGGTATTACTTTATAATTAAACAACTAAATAAGAGGAATTATAAGAATAATGAAACTTGAAAGAATCAGTAGAAGAGATTACCTCTTCTTCGACGCGCCTCCTCATAACCTCCTCTTAGGGCACTAAATATGGTCATTGAAGAAGACCAGAACCTCTAGTAGGTTTCTATGTAAGTGTATAAGTGAAATGGGTAGGGGTGTTCTGATCTTGAAGTCTCAAATTTGTGTGAAGAGGAGAGGGAGGAGGTGCCCTTTTATAAGGGGGGTGAGGGCACCTTAGGAAAAACTTAAAATATTATTTTATAATAAATTCATATTCAGTTTATAATGGCTCCAAAGTAACTTATTTCGAATATAGGGTGGGTATGGGTCTAAATAAACTCAACAAATAGGTTTTAGACAAGTTTAGGCTATCATTTTAACCTTATCATTTAGATTTAACTCTAAGTTAAATAATTTAACTTTTACCATGTCTTCTTGTATTCTTACACTATATGGTATATAAACTTACTATAAACTACCAATAGAACTCCAATTGGTTCATTAATGTCATATATATTATTATATAAGTCTTTTGTCCGAACCTTATATTTTTAAGAATATAATAACAATTAATAATATAATATTTGTTTTAAAAACCCTTTTATGTCAATTTTAACACTATTTGGTATTTTGTATTTCATAAATTTATAACAGCATTATTACTTAGAAACAAATTCATATAACTAACCCTAATATGTTATATTAACCTATTAAATTAGTTTAATTCATAAAAAGTCTCAAATTACATTTATTTGGGTATTTATAATATCAATTATGTTAAACATTCATTAATAAGGTAATTACTGCATCATCATTGTGTTAAAAATAAATTATATTATTTAATTTCTAAAAATTATAAATAAAATATCATTATGTAGGAAATATTTTTTTCTTTCTAATTAATATTTATAGTCTAAAGTATCTTATGTATAACCCTATATTAAAAATGTTTTAGTTATTAAACATTGATTTTAACTCTTTTAACTCTTCTTTCAATTATATAATAATAAATGTCCTAATCTAATCCAAGTGGACCTAAAGGGTCATATTTTATTCCTAAGGTTTTTTTGGTTCTAATTACACTTATAAAATATAATTAACACATTTTTTAGGGTAATAATAATATCATTTTTACCCTTAATTACCCTATTTACTTTTAATCGTGGTAAATAAAGTAAAAAGTTATTATTCACCAAAAATTATTTATATCTTATTGAACCACATTTTACTCCTTGATATTAACAATGTCTTGTGTATTTTTGAGATTCCACTCACAGAAGCTGTAAAATTATGTTTTATGTAAATTTAAAAATTCTCCTAGGAGGTGGGTAAAAGACGGTGAAAAGTTCGATAAAATTTTTATATATCTAAATTTATTATAAAATGACTCTAATGAATTATATTGAACTTATATAAGTATTTTTTGTCTATTGTGCCCTAAAATAAATTTAAATAAAATAAATAATTATTTTAATAAAAATTAGATTTTAAACTACAACTCAGTGTTTTTCAATATTCATTAAAAATTTAAAGTTTTCAGAAAAATACCAAAAATTCACTCTAGGCTAATTTCGATATTCAGAATTAAAAAATGAAGTCCATTTTGAAAGATAAAATTTATAAAATTTCAAAAAGTGCTATTACTATTCATAATGGCTAGTTTATATAATATTTTAATAACATATCGTCGTTTAGTGAAACTCGATATTGTGTACAATGTAAGCTATCGAGGAAGGTTGCTCTTGTGTGTAACACAAGATAAGAATAGTTTTGTGTATACTACAAGATAAAACATTTTTGTGTATAGTGCAAGATAATCTTGGTGTAGCATACAACACAAGACATCAAAGAAATTAAAAATAATATTTCTCATAAAATCCTGTGGTGTTACATTCTACCCCCCATAAAATGAATTTCTCCCTCAAAATTCATCGGGGTTATAAATGGTTTAATACTTTAAAGTTTCATTCATAGAAACCCACATCATAAAAATGAATACTAAAACTTAATTTTAAATACTAATGTATGAAACGTAACGGTTACCCAAATTAACTCATTACTGGGTTTCCACATAAAAGAACATAGGTTAAAATATGGATATGGAAGAGAAATCTAACCATCAAGTTCTAATAGAGAGTGTTAGAGAACATGGCTATGAAAAATCCAACAATCACAAAGCCATCAATTTGTGATGATCTAAGGTACCATCTAATTCATCAGATATGAGGGCACTAGGAAAACATTTTTTGTTTTCAAGATCATTTCCCTAATGTTGATAAATTTTTGCACAAGGAGAAATACTTACTTGATTTTAGTACAATATCATCGTTGGTCATTCCATCAAAAATTTCCACTTCATCTCTTATTTAAAGAAATACAGTTGAATTTTCCTTCTTGAAATGTTAGTAGAACATGCGATAGCATGATAGGTCTTTACATCTGTCTCAAACAAAAGGTTAGAAAAAATTATTAAATATACATAAGTCCATATATGGAGAGGTTAATTGTATATGATTCCAAAAATGGAGTTAGACTCCAACAATCATACCGCTTGATAAAATAAAACTAATTTCTACTGGCCAGGGACTTCCTATAGACCAGTGGTAGGAGATAAAGGCATGTCACACTACGGTTGTGGGTTCGATTCCCACAACCTTGTCCGACGCGACGGGTTACCGCCCGTCATGCCGGTTGTTCTTTTTCTAAAACTACACTATTATAACATTCCAGAAATAATATCAAAAAATTTATATCCTTAAACAATACTATCTGATGTTCAACTTAATATATTTCAAATCTTTAGGCTTACCCAAAATATTTCTATCCAAGCTCATATTCTAAAGAAAATGATTACTAGAAATTTCATCAACCAAGCATGTGAATACCATCATTTATCATACGATATATCTTGTTGGTCTCATTCCAAACATGTGAATACCTTAATCATGTATTCTATTGAAACATAAATTACCATATAACCTTAGTGAAAACATGAATTTTGTCAAAAGTTAACTCTTTCCACATACCAAAATCCCAAAATTTCTATATATTCAAACCATGATATCACATTGTCCTTATATCAGTCATGAGCTCATTAATGCTATCAAACATCTCATTATCTCCTTATCCCTTCATTATGTGCATATCATCTACTTTCCACAAATATCTGAATAACCTTTCATGGTTACCGGTACCATTCAACATATACCTTCAAATACTTTAGGAAAAACAATTGTGTAACAATGCTTAGATGTGTCATTATTTTATAGTACCATTACCTATACAACAAAACTCTTGATAAAAATAAATCATTCCACTACCTTCTTAAACCATTGACCGAGATTCAAAAATTCTTCCATATCACATATCATTTGTAATCTCTTCATCATCATCAATATAAATACCACCCATACAACAACGATGATTCTATTCATGCGAATTTACCTTAGGGTATTGGTTTTCATAATACCTGTACATTCCACATTAAAAACATTTAACTATTGTTGATGTCTTAGAAATACCATTATACTTGTCCATTGTGTTAACTAAACCTTTTTTTTACAATTACTGGCATTGTGTCCTTCTTTTCCACACGCAAAGCATATTCCAGTTCCTTTGAAACATTCTCCCTGATGCCTCTTCCCACATGATTTACATGAGGGGAATTGAACTTTCTTTCCTTTATGGTCATCATGAAACTCCATCTTTCTCTTATTAGCTGAGTCAGGAATCTTACCAAAGTTTAGATTATTGATCATATTATGATTTTTCTGATTAGTCATAATAATTATGTTTCATCTTCTAAATACTGTTTCATTTAGTAGCTCATGAAGAATATCATTCCACTCTCTATCATATTCTCGATTAACATGAATCTTCCTGTTTCCAGCCATTTTCTTAAACCCAAAAAGAATAGTGTGAGAGGAAAAAATCATAGTAGGAAAATAACATAATAAAGGGTGTGTACCTTAAATATCTAAGATCTTAGGTTTAATTCTATGGTCATTTCCGTAATTCTAGGACTATAACCTAGACTTATACTTAACCTTAGGAACATCCCGATACATACCTTATAAATATCTCTAGGGATGTCACTAAAGTTTTTGCATCCTAGTTTCCAAACGTTCACTAAACCTTCGCTGTGATACCAACTGTAGAGACCCAAATTTTGAAGTACATAGACATTACATTACTTTTGGGGAATAATTAATACATTACAAAAACAGACGCCCAAATATCGTATTATTTTAATGTCTTTGGAGACTCAGAACATAATCTTCTAATCATGGTGAAATATCTTCAACATCTCCCATAAAGATCTTCCCCTTTGGTTTTATTATCTAAAACATTTATTTATATCTGGGGGGAAAGAAAACATAAAAAGGGCGATCTCAAATACTCAGTAAGGGTAAACATGGAGAACATAAAACAATCCCTAAACATTTGAACGTAAGAACATGAACATAAAACATCAAAATCATGAGTAATAACATAAATCTTGGCAGAGCATAAGTCATAAATAAAAAAATAAAATTAACCATGATAAAATAACATGGGAATAAAACATGTAATTGTGGAAACCATTAAGCACATGTTATTATTTCCATATTAGCCAAGACATTGCTGCCAAGACCATTATAGTGGACAAAGTCCCTTATTGAATCGAGTTCACTCTGTATTCCAGTCCTGTATCACTGAACGGGATTAACTTGTCGTTCCATCCATGTATATCTCATGAGATATAAATTTCTACCCAATGAATTTGAGGGAGGTATAGGTCCCACCCATCTCATAATGAAATAATTCTTACGTGTGCCACAACATAAATATAAATCATTCATCATAACCCAAATAATAAAATGGGTTTCATAAACATCATCCCATCATAACATAATCCATATAAAACAAATGGATATCATTTCATCATAAGAAAAGTAAAACCATGTAAATCATAGAGAGATTATACTTGAATCATACACATATGAAATAATGTTATCTTAGATTGAAAATGGTTTTGATAAAACACATGAAATTAATTCTTGAGGAAAATATCATTTCTTCTTCTAAATCATTTTCTTTTCAAAAAATACCATGCAATTTTAAAAGAAAATGATTTTGTTGAAAATAGTCATGAAATCTTGTATAGTAATCATCATGAAAATAATTCATTATAAAACCGTAAAATTTTTTTCATACTATATAAGTTAAAAAAACATTATCCTCGTACTTTTAACGGAAAAGTCAAAAACTACCACGTATGGTAAACAAAAAAAAAGATTCATTCCATAACACAAAGTAAAAGTCAAATAGGGGTAAAAATGACATTAAAAATAAATTGAAGAATATTAAACACTTTATAAAAAACATTTTATGGGCATGTATGAAAAATATAACCCTAGTAAATACTTACGTATAAGCAATCTCAGATAAAAATGAGATTGCAAAAGTATCACTTACCTTAGGTATAATTTCTTCCATACGTGTCTGAAACTCCTGTATAGTGGGTTTAAAAATATTATTAACTTCTAACAGAACCATAATAATATTAATGATATAATATGTTATTCACTTATGACTTTATATTTCCCGTTCTTTTGTCAATTCCATGTTAAAGCAGTGTTTTGGGTATAATCGTTTCATTTATCGTACGTGTTTGGACTTGTTGTTCGTGATATTGTTTTTACTTATATCATGATTTACTTACTTCCAGAATGTAAAACATGATTTATATATCATATATATTCAGTATATATATATATAATAGATAGATAAATGAAATGAAACACACCATTCATGGAGACGGTAGGTCGTATGTATGCATGAACGCTCTTTTCCTTTCCTTATTGACTTGAATGGAAGTAAGTAGATGATTTATATATATATAAATAAATCTAGTAGAATTATTATTTCATATATTTCATTATTATTCATTATATATACTTTTTAATCATTCTTTAATGGTTAATATGGAGAATTAATCTCATCACGTCGTGGAGATGGTAATCCGTACGTACGTACACACGAGCGATGATATCATTCCCATAATTATGAAATGGAATTGGAGTGGATGATATAATATCTAAGAATTATTATCATGTTATAATAACCATATATAGTTATTCTTTACACCATTATACCCATCCAAGTAAGGTGGTGGTTGAAAAACATATTACACCACGGCGTGGAGACGGTATTCCGTACGTACGCACGCGTAGTGATTTTGTTTTCCGTAGGATGGATAGAAGGTGAAATGGGGTTTTTTAATATTTATAATAACATATCAGTATATTATTTATACTGATGTTATTACTTTATAATTAAAAACTAAATAAGAAGAAGTATAAGAATAATTAAACTTGAAATAATCGGTAGAAAATATTATCTCTTCTTCGAAGCGCCTCCTCTTAACCTCCTCTTAGGGAACTAAAGATGGTATTTGAAGAAACAGGAACCTCTAGTAGGTTTTTATAGAAGTGGATAAGTGAAATGGGAAGGTTTTGGATGAGCTTTAAGGCTCAAAGTTGTGTGAAGAGGAGAGAGAGGAGGTGCCCTATTATAAGGGGGGTGAGGGGCACCTTAGGAAAAACTTAAAATATTATTTTATAAAAAATTCATATTTGGTTTATAATGGCTCCAAAGTGACTTATTTAGAGGATATGGTGGGGATGGGTCGAAATTCACTCAACCAATAGGTTTTAGACAAGTTTAGGTTACCATTTTAACCTTATCATTTAGATTTAACTCTAAGTTAAATAATTTAACTTTTACCATGTCTTCTTGTATTCTTACACTATGTGGTAGATAAACATACTATAAACTGCCAATATAACCCCAATTGTTTCATTAATGTAATATATATTATTATATAAGTCTTTTGGCTGAACCGTAGATTTTTAGGAATAGAATAACAGTTATAATATAATATTTGTTTTAAAAACTCTTTTATGTCAATTTTAACACTATTTGGTATTTTGTTTTTGTTAAATTTATAACAGCATTATAACTTCACAAACAATTCATTTAACTAACCCTAATATGTTATAATAACCTAAAAAATTATTTTAATTCATAAAAAGTCTCAAATTACATTTATTTGGGTATTTATAATATCAATTATGTCAATATATTATTAATAAGGTAATTACTGCATCATCATTGTGTCATTAATAAATTAAATTATTTAATGTCTAAAAATTATAAATAAAATATAATTATGTAGGAAATTGTTTTATATTTCTAATGAATATTTATAGTCGAATTTATCTTATGTATAACTCTATATTAAAAATGTTTTAGTTATTAAACTTTGATTTTAACTCTTTTAACTCTTATTTGAATTAAATAATAATAAATGTCCTAATCTAATCCAAGTCTACCTAAAGGGTAATATTTTATTTCTAAGGTTTTTTTGGGTCTAATTAAACTTATCAAATAGAATTAGGACTTGTGTTAGGGTAATAATAATATCATTTTTACCCTTAATTTCCCTATTTACTTTTAACCGTGGTAAATAAAAGTAAAAAGTTACTATTCACTAAAAATTATTTTTATCTTATTGAACCAAATTTTACTCCTTTATATTAACCATGTCTCTCGGATTTTTGAAATTCCACACACAGAAGTGGTAAAATTAAGTTTTATGTAAATTTGCAAATTCTCCTAGGAGGTGGGTAAAAGACGGTGAAAAGTTCATTAAAATTTTTATATAGCTAAAATTATTGTAAAATGACTCCAATTAATTATATTTAACTTATATAGGTATTGTGTAACTATTTTGACCTAAAATAAATTTAAATAAAATAAAAAATTATTTAAATAAAAAATTGGTTTTAAACTATAACTCACTATTTTTTACTATTCATTAAAAATTGAAAGTTTTCAGAAAAATACCAAAAATTCACTCTAGGCTAATTTTGATATATCAAATCCAAAAATGAAGTCCATTATGAAAGATAAAATTTATAAAATTTTAAAAAGTGGGTTTTACTATTCATAATGGCTAGTTTATATAATATTTTAATAACATATCGTCGTTTAGTGAAACTCAGTATTGCGTACAACACAAACTATCAAGGAAGGTTGATATTGCGTGTAACAAAAGCCAAGAATAGTGTTGTTTATACAAAAAGTTAATATGTTGTTGTATATAGCACAAGATAATCTTGGTGTAACGTACAACACAAGACATCAAAGAAATTAAAAATAATATTTCTCATAAAATACCGGGGTGTTACATAAAGTATGGGTCGTTACAATTATGATAAATCATGATCAAATAAATTAAATATTTTATTTAATTAATAAATTTTTTTATATTAATTCTCATCTAAATTTTATTGAGATTCTCATCCATCATAATTTTTAAAAAAATTAAATAAATTTATTTAAAATTAACTGTATAAAAAATGTACCTTAGAGGAAACACAGTGAGTACCCATCAGAAATACCCAACGTGCATTATACTCATGTACTGTTTACACTTGCGATATATGGAATACATGACTTATCACATAATTTCCTAGCATGTACTATCAACTTAACGGCCAGATGGAACACCTGGTATTTACCTAGTGTGTTATGCTTCAATATGCATATAGTAATATCTATAACACAAATTATACATGATTTGAAGATCGAAACATTTTGTATAAATTAATTTTACATTTATATATATAACTCATAACATGGTGTGTTTTATAAAATTATTTACCACATGGAAACTTTTTGATAAGGTTTGTACATTATAATAAATTAATTATTAATTCTATATAATTTGGTAAAAGTAAACGGTGTGTACATTGGTGATAAATGTCATGTATTATTTTCACTGTCTATATGCGGCACACACCTTGGGACTCATCATTTAACTATGTCATGTAAAATATTAGATTACATAGTTTGTACATGGGTTACACTATGTGTGGTCTTTGATTTACAAAGACACCAATCATGTAGGTCGTGTAAGAAAATATGTGGCTTGTCTGTGAATAAATGACTACATGTTGTGTATGTAAGTTACACAGCTTGTACTCCAAATGAACATGTTCTAGGATGTCCTGTTAAACACAAGTTTTGTAATTAAATTCACTACATGTAATAAATAAACATGGATTGAATGAATTCCGAATTTATTCAATGTGCATTAAACACTGGTACACGGCGTGTACCTCCAGATTACACAACATGTACTCTGGTCTTATCCAACTAGACTCCTCGGTACCTCCAAATGAGATATTTGAATTTATTTCGTTCATACAATTAATCAATTTTATTATATTTATGAAAAAATAAAAGGAATATATTATATCTCGCAATCCTAATTAAAGAACAATTAAACTAGAATTGAAAACTAATTACAAATGTGTAAATCGATCAATGATATTTAAATAATTATAAATAATTATGCAACATGTATTTGATACCACTTTTAGGATATAGGTGTAGTAGAAGTGGTGGATGTGGCATTCCCAACATTTCATTTTTTCCTGATCTATGATTAATCTGGTATTTACGTGTTGAAAAACATTGTGATCAATGTAATTGAATCAAAGAATATATATAATAGATAAATGTTGGTATTAAAGTATAAGATCATATCATATTATTTATAATTAATTTAACCAATTACAAAATCACATTGCAAGAAATTATTTCTTCATTGATAGATCTGGCTATGCCTCTACATCGTACTTTCTTTTCATTGTCAAAATCAAGAATAGATTCCATCCGATGATGATCTGCATGTATTCCACGAACCACCGAACATCGTTGTAGGAATCTATGAGTGATATTATGGAATATCCTAATACTTGGTTCATTCATCTTTGATCACACCAAGAATCACTTAAAATAATGGTTCTATATTATCTATCTAGACTTGGGGTGGTGGTGGAGGAGGATCGCTCTCCATTCATGATAATATTCTTAGAGAGGGATCTCTCTTGTGATTTGAGCGAATTATCTCTGGATGTCACTGTGAACTAAAAAAAATTATCTTTTAATTAAATAATATAATTTTGTTTATAAAATGTTAGAGTTAAAAAAATAATAAAATTCACATACTCCCTTATTATTTCTATAATCACCATGGAACCCCATGTCTACAATAATAATATTATTATTATTACTTCCCAACATGCACTAAACTGGTTAATCAAATTAAATATTATTTATTCACTTAATAATCAGTATATACACAATTTCTCACTGGAACATTAAACTCAATCCCCCATTCATTCATAATATTTATCACAGATTGAATAATGACTATTTATTTAATAGATAAATATAACTCTATTATTCTCTAATAAATAAATAAATATTATATTCACTAAATAGCCAATAAATATTTATTTAATATTCTTCTCACGTAATATTCTATTTAATAACTAGTGATGTAATATATGTGATCAAGAAAATATGAAAATTATTAAACTATATATGAGAATAATATTTATTCAATTTTTTAAATAATAAATATTAATATATTATTTAACTGATATTCTAGATATACTTAGTATGTGACCCTCTATGCCTTTTTCTCAGTGGAATTAGGTGAAGAATCCTGAAATCCATGGTTAGCATCTAACTGCACCCCAAGGTACCCATAGAGAAAGAATATAATGTCATAATGACATAATACAACCCACAGATGCTTACTATGGAATTTAATCCATTTATCATGATATCTCTAATCAAGTAGTTTTCATGATGGCGTCATCAACCTATGTGCATGATGTAACTTTCTTTGAATTTATAGAAATCAAACATGGTTAAAGAACTACATGGACTTGGATTTATTTAGGATATATCATTTCCATTGAAATTCATGAAATATAAACTTTTATTAAAGAAGAGAGTGAAAAAATCCTTTATTTTATTATTTGTTAATAAAATATTACTCGTGATATACCCAATGTAACCTACCTCAGCATGAGCATATGTCACCACGGTTTTCATCAATACATCAAATTAAGTGACTAATAATACTCATTAATAATAATCTTAAAATCTAAGGATCAACACAAACATATGTATATATAACATCCAATGACATATAAATATGGATTTTATTCTGGCGGGTCTTGTTCTCATAATATTCTACACTATATATTACCAAGGGAGTTCACCATGACAAGGTGCCTCAAAGTCCTATGAGTCTCCAACACTGATATAATATATTATTAGTGTCCCTAAAATTATTTCATCCATATATAGAACATATATTTAAGAATAAATTCATGGGACTTTAGGGTTCTCGTCATAGCGGGGAACTAATATGACCTTTCAATGCAACAGCTACTCTTATAATAATATCACATACTATATTATGTAGAAGAAAAATCATGATGTGATAAATATTTTGTTAATATTAAAAAAATTAATACATGTTATCATAAAGTATATAATAGTTGGTTCTAGGGAACCAACTCCAACACACACTACTATATTATTCAAGATAGAATCAACTTCATCTAAAGAATAGGTAAATAAAGAATCATGGGTGAATGATATTAATTAAAAACAGAATCATATTAAAACAATCATACATGGTATCTTGTGGATAGTACAAATAATAATAATTTGATTGGTACAAAGTGGTTCTTCAAGAAAAATCTGGTTGAAAATAAAAAGGTAATGTGGAATAAATTATAGATAATATGTAAGGGATATTTTCATGTTCAAGGAATTGATGTTGAAGAGACATTCGCATCAATGTCAATAAGTGGTATACTAGAATTTTCCAAGAATTTTCCATTCAAATAAAAGTTTTATTATTTATGATTAATGTGAAGATATAATTTTTTTAATGGACACTTAAATTTAGAGTTATGTATTTAAAAAATGGTTCAATTTGTTATTGGAGATGATGACTCAAAGTTTTGAAATTTTAAAAAGGATTTTTATTTCCTAAATAAACCACCATGTAATTGGTATGCACTGGATATTTTCTTGGGAAAGATAGTGTTTAAGAGAGTAATATTTTATTACAACATCTATGCGAATTTTTTGTAAGAGTATTTGTTCATTATGACGAAATATGTATATGAAAAGTTATTTATAGGAAATAATAATAAATAAGGTGATAAGATTTCTTTATTAATGAGTTTATAATTTTATATTTCCGTGATTAGATAATTTAATTACTATATAGGGATGAAAATAAATCAAAAGGAAGGGAGATTGTATATCTCACAAATGAAATATTCAAGAGATGTTTTGAAAAAAAAAATTGGATGGATTATTTTAATCCAGTTCTAAATTGGATGAAAGTTGTAACTCAATTGGGAAATCATGAAAATAACAGGGGAGTAGATTCAATGTTATATCGAAGAATCATTTAGATTTTACATTATATATCTTCAACCATGCCAGAAATGTTTTATTTTATATTATTGGCCGAATTTTTCTAGAGTTGTCTGAATAAATATCTCCTTCAACTAGTGATGAGAAATAAGAGATATATATTAGTGACATTAAATTATGGTTTGGTGTTTAACTCTATAAAATATTTTAATTGTTTATCCTATTAGGACATAAATTAGGATTCAAAAATTTTGGATTGAAAATATAAAATTGGTGGATTATTGTAAATTAATAGATATTATTTTGGTTGGATAAGTAAGAAACAAGACTATGATTATTTGGGTATAGTGGCGACGAAGTATCATTCAATTAATAAAACTTATACCAAGATTATATTTATTTACAAAAAATTAAAAGAAAACATTAAAGTGATGAAACAACCAATAATGATTCAATACAAAAAAAAGTTATATTGAGTACACTAAAAAACCATTATACCACTCTTGCATGAAGCATACTAAAAAAAGTATATTTTCATAAAAAGAGAATGTGTAGAAAAAAATCATTGAAAAATAACTTTTTGGAACTCAAAATCAGGTGGAAGACATATTTACTAGTCCTTTATTTACTCATTTTTTTTGAGAGGTATAGGTTTAACCTCAAAGTTCAACCAATATCTTCAAACTAAGGAGGTTTAATTCCCCCTCTCCCTATTTTAATTAATTTTATATTTGGTTATAGTTTGTGTTTGTAAGAAATTATCTTTTATTATATACATAAATAAAGAGGGGGACACTATCCAAGTTTATTTAGAAGGAATAAAATTTTGATCAAATTTTTTAATATGACATTGTTATATTTGATTACTTCTCTTATTTACTACACTAATATTTGACTTGCATAGGCTTAGAGATTAATTTTAATTCTATTTGATCTATTCTTAAATAGTTGTATAATATAGTTATTTATGAGCATGATTGGACCTGAGGTAAAAGAACTATTTGAATTTTATTTCAAAAGGGAACTATATTGTGAAGAAATAAAAGGGGAGAGTAACTCATGCCTTATAGAACACAAGTAGAGAAAAACTATAAATGGAGAGTGAAGTATCATATTCGGATAGGGCATGATTAAAGGATCATATAAATATCCTGATATTGAAAATAATATTCAATGGGTTGATTGTTGAAACAATAGGTTGTCTTATTGTATTTTTCATCAATAAAAGTTGATTTTGAAGTGTTGTGAAAGGGTATGAATAATATAGAGTTTATTTTGAATGTTCTCAAAAAATGGTAGTTCATGTCACAATCTATGTATCACGCAACTAGGACTGGTTTTATAAGGCTCATTTGAAACTTCATAAGGTTCCTTCTAATGATCCTACTTTGTGTTGTATAGTATTCATTTTCAATAGATCACAAGTAATAAAGAGATTCATGTCAATATGGATTTAGTAAATAATATTGGGTTTTAAGTTAATTGGTGTTCCTAATCATATGTTTCTTTAAGTTTTAAAGAAGTTATATCCATGTAAGTTCAAAGGTCACATGGAAATATTTTGGATTAAGTGGATTTAAAGTATAATGATTGATGAACTGGTCTACATGTTTAAATCACATGTTCTAGTGGTTAGCCTATTGTCTAAACTGATGATGAGTACCATGAAAATAATTATTTGTTTAAAGAGAAGTTGGAAGAATATATGAAGACCATATAAAAAAGAAATAAATTTCATGAAGTGATATTAAGGCCATGAAAAAAAATACATATATAATTTTTCATGATGAATATTCTTGAAGAAGAGTTAGCTTGGTAATGTAATACTTAGTAATTGCTAAATCTATATACGGTGTTTAACTAAACAAATTGGCCAACTGAGCTAGCTAAATAGGCAAGCTCAGCCACATGGGAGAGCCATTCCAATATCCATCATATTGGCAGACCCCATGTGTGCATGAAATGTGTATCCTGGTGCTGACCCTAGTGCTGGATCGATAAGAAAAAGGAATGGAGTAGATTAAAAAATATTACTTAGATGAAATCAATCTTGATATGGAATGTCAAAAGTGAGGCACTATTTATCCATTTTAAAAACATATAGAAATATGATCATTCATTTGATCAGCACTAATCTAAGGATCTTCTATCCTCCACGCCATCATCTTCCTCGTCAAGATAACATGGGTTTTTTCTAATTCTTATTCAAGTGAAAGTGAACACCTGATTGGGTTACAAACCACTACATTTAACTCAAGTAAAGATCAAATTAATAGATCTTGAGATAAAATTTCTACATACCACCATTCGTTAAAACATGTGATTATTCAAAGAAAAATTATATAATCGAATTCAAATGAATTTTAAAGAGTCTATTAATGCATCATAATATGTACTTAGTTTGATCCAAGGAGTTTAATGTGATTTTTCTACATGAACATGGTTTTTTACAACATAGAAGAAGAAGCAGGATCATGTAAATATGATTACATAAATTTTCCATCTTTTTTGGCATCATAAAATTTTAATGATAAGAAAAAAATGTTTAAAGTTTAATATATCGAAATATTTAGTAATATTAAATCATCCATGACTCACCACTATTATTATACATAGAATGTTTCTTTAAGGACTAGAGCTATTGGTTCCTCTTATATAAATATCGAGGTCCCGAGAGCTGAGTGTTGCTACTACTATTCATGTTTCTTCCTAGAGAGATCCCATTTTTTAGTAAATAGAGTATCTCAATACTTCATTTTATATAAAGAATTAGAGAGTTTTCTGATCCACTTGGATAATTGTAGATGATATTTCCAAACACAATCCTTACAGAAATAAGAAATGTGATCTTACTTGTCTCACAAAGTAAAGTACCACGTGATCTGACCTACTCATAGAACACTCGAGAGTTGTTTGATGAAGAATAAAAACATTGCCTTACTGTATTCACACTGTTATACAATGACTGTGTTATATTAGAGTTTCCATAAATAAAATATATTTTTTCCAAGGAAAAGAGAGATCCCATGATATATTTATTTCATAAAGTTGTTCTATGCTTTTAATTTTTGCGAGGAAGGATAGAAAACTGATGCTCAACACTTTTGAAAAGAAGGAGAACTCAGGAAACAGTATATATCTATTTGGGATTTCAATAGGAAGATAGTTTTCATGTATGATTAGTTTTTAAACTTTCAAGAACATGCACATGGATTAAGATAACCAAAAATCTATATTTATAGTTGATACTGAAGTACAAGGTAGAATAAATTGAAACATTGAATAAAATTGAAATATAAACTAAAATAATAAGAGTAATATTTTTTTCTAGGGTATACCCACGTTTGAAGCTATATTTGAGATTATGCAAGCTCACTCTTGCATAAAATACTATTTAAAGTATAGTTTCAATTATTTGTATAAATATTTTTTGTTCCAAAGAGAATAGAGGAGAAATGATATCATAAAAATTATTGATATTTTTTATCGAGTAAGTTTGATATTTCATTCCACATTAATATTTATATAACTAAGAAAAAGGTGGAGAAATAGTTTTCCCAATTATCAATTTATTATTATTTATGAAATAATTTCTAAAATAGCCAATTCATTGTTGTAATCGAGGTAGTACATTTTGATTTTTGTATTTTAAATAAGTTTATCATATTCATTAGATTCCAGATAAGAATACTTATGTTATACTAATGGTCATTTCAGGTGTAAGAGATCAATGTCTTGTATTATTTATTCAAAGATAAAGATTTCATTGTACCTGGTTGGTTTAAAGAAAAATGAGTTCAAGGCCATTCCCTTAATCACTATTTTCCTTATACTAAAAGATAATTTTTTTTGTAAATGGGATAACAACCATCATACACTAAGGAAATAGTCATCCACGTGTTAGGCGGACCTCATTAAAAATCTCGATTTTCATTGTGATTTACTATTTTATGTGAATCCTTTCTAATTAAAGGTGAAGATAACATGAGAACCATTTACTAAATAAGAAACATATACAGATAAAGGGATAAAAGTTTAATGGAAGAAAAGTTTCCCCACACTGATTCACCCCCCCCCCCCCATCAGTGTGGTCATTCAAAAGTGATCCTAATAATTTTATCAAAGGGACTAGTCAAAACTCTGATTGGATTCTTTAATTTTAAGTGTGTTAAATATTTTATTATTATTATAAATTCATAATTGTGTCCAAACTTATAGTAATTGTATCTATTTTAGATCATAATAATATTTTAATCAATAATTTGAATAAAATAAGAAGTAAATAATTGAGAAATAATAATAAGAAATCCCTTTTATACAAAGAGGAATGTAAATATTTAACCATTAGTGGAAGTTATCATATATCTAAGGATTTTATTTATTAATCATTTGCTACTTTCAAAGATATGATGCATAACAGTCCCAACGAAATATCCTCTTTTATCTATGGAATGTTTAAAGGAATGTTGAAAGATATCACGGAACTTGATGAAAATTTATAAAACATGGAGAAAACATTTTAAGAGATAATACAATATGATATTAATCACTCCAAGAAAATTGGATCCAATTAAGAAAGAAATATTAATCATGAAGAAAGATTCTCCCATTTTTAAGATCTATAGAAAATTATAATTCATGATAAAGAGTATACAACTAAATAATTTAAAAAAAAGTAACATAGATTAGAAGAAAATGGAAATCCATTGCAGATGTCAAGAATTCTCAACTTCAGATCAAAGAAAACAAGATAATGGATCTTGACGCCAAACTATATAAGAAATATAAAATTCATAATGAATAAGTTATGAAGATCGATAAATAATTTCAAGATACAATTAATTTAGTGGAGTACGATAAATTTATCCTAAATATGAAATTTCTTGAACTAATAGTTAAACTCAAAAATATTGAAAATTTTAAAGTTAGTTATTTATAACAAGATGAAATAATATTTGTTACTACAATAGATATAGCCACAAAAACTTCTATAGAGTATTATTATTCTAAATTTCCTCTAATTGGTGGAAATAAAAATTTAAAATCATTAAATTTTAAATATTAATAAGTCTCTAAGTAGAAGGTATCATCCACTTAAAATAATGTTTTTATGCTAATTATGGTTCTATATATAGTGCCAGTTCAAAATCAAAACCTATGTAAAAGTGGTTAAATAGGGGAAATGAAGCTCTTTCCACTAAATCTATGGTAAAGGATGATAAGTGAAAAATAATTTTTTACTATAAATAATATCAGTATAAAAATGAAAAGAAACAAAATCAATATATATATTTATCTAAATTTGGCCAAATTTTTATCCAAAATAAGTGATCAAGATTTATTTTCTATTATTGGAGTTACGAAAGATTTAGGTGAAATTTATTTGATTGTTGGTATAATATGACAGTATTTGAAAATGAAGGTATGTTTATATCAAGGGTTGAAAAGTAATGATGAATTATAGACCTCATATAAAAGGAGATAATCATCATATTATAAAAAAGTTAAAAAAATTAAATAACCTTTGTTGTATATTAAATGGAAGTGGGAAAAGTAAAGAGTTATACAAGTATAAATAATTTAATCAAGACACTAAAATAATTTAGAATAAAATAATATATAAAATAAAGACTATAAATTAACCAATCTTGGGGAAGAACCAAGATAAATTATTTATAAAGAATATTCCCATTAAGTTTACAAAGAAGATGGGAAAATCGTCCTTGGTTGAAAATCAAAAAAATATTGATGCTTAAAACAAACCCAATAATATCAAGAAGGGTGATAAACCAAAGAGAATAATATGATTCTTTTGTTGAATAATATGTCACACTATGGGTCCCTAAAATTGGTTCACCAATATCCTAATGAAAAGAATAATTCTTAAGTAATAAAAGTTGAAACCATTCCAAGAGAAAAAATAAATAAACTAAATTCGTAAATAGAACACCTAAGAAAGAATGTGGATATACCAATCATGTAATGAATATTCCAAATAAAATAATGGTAATTTACCTATTTGATGTGTAAATATTGATAAAATTGGAAGAATAATAGATGAACTCAAATTATAAATGAAAGAAGAATATTCCATATGAATAAATAGAATTTCATGAGAGGTTGTGAAAAAATGATAACCCTAAATTCTCAAAAGTACTATATGGATGTGGAAAAGTGATGGGAATATATATAATGAGTTTTTGTTCATAACTCCAACTTGATAATAACTACTAAATAATAATATGAAATAAAAAAGTGATGAATGTTGTAATACCCCAGAATTCCATGAATTTTTATTTTGAAAATTAAATGGGATTATTTCAAGACTAGAATCTAAGACGGAATGTAATTTAATGGCCCAGAGTGATCGGGACATATTTTTGAACTTTTTTTAAGGTTCATTAAATAATTTTGCGAGTGGTTTTCTATAACTTTTTAAACCGGTGCTCGAATCAAAAATCAGAGGGCAAAGTTGAACTCAGAGCATTGGGATTTTTCTAGAAAGGGATAATGTTGGTCAGTGAGGGCCAGTAGTGGAAAGTAGTTTTTGGCTGTAAATTAAATAATTATGTAACAATAATTTTATTTTCAAACCTTTATAACACCTAAATGATAACTCTGATTGAAAATCCGAGAGTACCATGGAGATCGTGAGGGCGTGTTTCCCTTAGGTGGAGCTTAAGCTTGACTGGAACGGGTAGAGGGTGAAAGATAGTTTTTGGACTTTTTAATAAAAATTAAAACAAAATATAATTGATTATTTTATTTATATTTTGAAATTTTGAAATTTCTGCAGCGAAACAGCATTGTAACTCAACAAAACCAAAACAAAATTCATAAATGAAACATCATAACTGCACTATAATGAAACAGTAATGGAAAAGTGTTTCCTTATTTAATGATTTAATCGAGGGTGCGTCATTGATACATTGGGAGAAACACTCTAAATTTCTTTAAGATCATTGGTGATGAATGAATAATGATGATCACTAATGACATTGAGCACTCCCCCTCCTTCGACGTTAGATAAATCAATTCCATGGACGGATCACCATCAGGGAAAAATCCCCCCTTCGATCATACTTTCTCTCCAGGTAGGGATTTAAATTGTTAATGAATTGTTTTTACCCCATTCTCCCCCTCTAAACCAAGAATGTGGATCAACTCTTTAACAAGTTGATCTGCTGATTGATTTCCCTTACGGGGTTGGGAAATATAGTTTCAAGTTGATATGGGGATAAATCTTAGTGATTTATAATTTATATGTCATGATCCCACTAACATGCAAAATTCCATACCAACAACAACAAAGGCCGGTTGTTTATATTGTTGTTCTTTGTGATTCCCTCCATCACTATCCCCACATTCTTCGTTGCATAAAAAATGGTGGCGCATTGGTTGTAGAAGATTCAGGTGGAAGGGTCGCAGCTAAGTGGGTCGTGGCACCGGTGAGACACCACAAAAGAAGGCCACGACAGTGACATCAGGCCACAGCACCCCCACCACGACAGCTAGTGGGAGGTGGTACACTGGAAATACGTAGTAGAAGTGATAAGAGTTGTCGGCACAGAGGCTGACAGCTAGCGGAATGTGGACGTGGCCACCTGGCCATGTTAGAGGCACATGTGATGCAGAGCCGTTGTCCACAGACCACAGCGGTGAGCTAGACCCGTGGAAAAGTTGTGGGCCACATGAGGAAATTCGTTCACGTGAGTGGACTAGTGGAGACAGGCAGTGCCGCTCGGGTGTCATGTTGGAGGAGCATCTCGTGCTGGCAGGCCATTGTAGAAGTAGGCCTGCGGTCCTGGAGCGCATGTAGAGGAGGTATCCGGCCTCAGTTGGCCATGTGTGGTGCAAACTGAATGCCCCACGGGTGTCCAGGTAGGGGGAAACTAGCCTTCCATGTGGGCCAGGCCAATGGCATGAACTGGGACACTGGGTGGCCCAGGCTAGAGAATATCTTTCTCGTCGATAAGGGATTGGACGACGTGACAAACTAGGCCGTTGGGCAGACCGAGATGGGAAAGAACCAAACTGCCAGTTGCGGGGTGGGCTGGACGAAACCGGGTCGCTGGGTAACCCGATGAGCTACACCCACGGCCGAACTGGGATGGGTCCAGCAAGGCCTGATGGCCCTAACCTAGCGAACAGCTCAAACTGGGTATTCCCATACCGAACCGAGTCAGGTCGGGTCGTCCGAACTGGGTCGGTTCATGTGGGCCCCTCAGATCGGGTTGGTCGGGTTGGTCTGGTTGGTCGGGTCGGTCCGACCAGGATGGACCGGGCTCAGACACAACCACCCATGTTTACTAAAACGCCAATATCTTTCAGACCAGGCATCCAATTGATGCTCTGTATACGACATTGGGACCATTATGATGAGACGGTCCTTTGGTAATACTCTGAACGATATTTCATGGTGGTTGATATGAAACTGATGGATTTAGGAGTAGATTCTTCCAGAATCAAGCACACTACGAGAAGGAATCCTACATCTAGTTATTACACAGTGGATATGATGAGTGGGACTTAGTGTTCTAGTTGGCTCAGAGATAAGCGGGTCTTAGTGATCCAGCTAGCCCAAAGAATTGTGGGTCTAAGTGATCGAGATATCCCAGATAAGATCAGGTCTTAGTGATTGTGTTGTCCTAAAGATGAGCGGGTCTTAGTGATCCAGTTGGCCTAGAGATGAGTAGGTCTTAGTAATACAGATGGAAAAGAGATGAGTAGGTTTTAGTGATCCAGATGTCCTAGTGATGAGTGGGTATAAGTGGTACATCTGGAACATAAATGGGAAGGTATGATTGATCCATCTAGCCTTAGGTGATGATCAGACCCAAATGATGAATCCGTCAGCATTAAGAATGTTCAGTTTTACAATTGAAAATTCTACTTCCTATATTTAATGTTATACCTTGTGTGAGTTGTGTTTTCTTTGTGATATTATTGTGTGGTCTTTATTTGTGGTCTTTCCTTTGTGTTTTGGGGTCCCTACTTAGTATTGTGTTACTCACCCCTGCACGGGCTTCGCCCACACATGTCATGTCCCGTGTAGGTGAAAAATGCTTCAATGGAGACCTTGGTGGATCGAGGCCAGGTGTCGCTCAATGAGACGGGACAGATGGGATGTACTTCTTCAGCAACCGATATTTATCCTCCACGAACCCTCCAAGTAGGTATTGAGAATATGGAATTTGGTATGTGTTATTTTTCTTATGGATTTGGGCTTGTATTTTGTCCCCTTGTACTTTTTAGTTATACTGTACTTTCATTATTTATCTTATGAAAGTTGTGGTTTACTTAGTATTTATCTTTCCACAGTTTGTTTTGTGTGCATGTGTACAGGTTTAAAGGAAAATTCCTTCCCTTTTTTGGATATGCCTATTCTGTGCTAGTCATCATCACATGGCCTATAGAAGGCAATCTTGGGGTTATCATAGCATAGTCCCTGGGGGATGGGTCGTAAAAAAGAGGTATCAGAGGAGGTCAGTTCTACCAGAAGAACTAAGAGACTAAAAAATTATGGGGAAACAGTGTTAAGTATCTCGAGTTCAGCTTTCATGCTTGGGAGTCCAGTGTTGGTGCGATGGCCAATGTATCCATACACAAGGACCCTAAATTTTTCTTTCCAACTTGGTACATGAAAACACTGGTTGCATGTGTCCTTGAGTGTTTTTCTCGTGATCTTTTTGAGTTAAAATCAGCTCACCCGGTATACTCTATTAATCATGGATCATCTTGGTCTCTTTCAGGATACCCCCATGATGAAATCCATCCATGATTCTAGTGTGTGACCACAAGGATGGTCCAAAGAGTGATGAGGCTTTGGTACTAGGACCTTTTCACAAGATGGAACCTTCGGGAGGTGTTCTAGAAATACCACTGCCCATTGGTCAACAGTTACTATCGACGCTACTGATAGATGATTCACATAGGCTTAGTGCCTTACACAATTTCCAACTATAGAGACCTCCCAGGTGCAGGGGAGAGACAGATCCTTGGGTCACTAAGGATTGGATGGATTTGGTGACACGAGTCTTCCGCTTAGTGAGGATGACACATGACTAGATGGTGGTTCTAGAAGCGAGCCTTCTCCAAGGATTGGTGGGGATATGGTGGAGTTTGACCATCCAGACTCACGAGGAGGTGACCCTCACATGGTCTGACTTCGAGTGATTTTTTATGGAGGATTTCATCCTCATGAATTTATGCTCAATGTACATACAAGATTTTCTTCACTTATAATAGCACATCCTAACATTTGTTGAGTACTCTGCGAGGCTCATAGACCTCTCCTATTACTCTACGAATATGGTGTGAGACCCTTTCTTCAGGGACCAGACCTTTGAGCAGGTACTCTAATGGGAGATCAGGGAATATATGATTTCCCTCATCATACCTATGCAGGATGGGGTGCTGGAGAAGTCTTTACTTGTGGAGAGATTCCTCACTGAGTAGGCACCAATATTAGGAGCTACCACCGGGTGACGGGTGGCCGAGTCATCTATGGCAGGTAGCCGACAGTTGATGTAGAGGTAAAAGTAGGACAGTGTAACATCTCGGTTCTGGAATCCACTCAGAGGCACCCCGTACCTGGTTGGTCACATGGCCTCAAGCGCATTTCCCCAAATGCTAGAGGCTTTCGTCTAGCAGTGAGGGCCTTGGGTGTGATAGTGGGGAAACTATGCCCTCATTTGCAGAGTACACAGCAGAAGAGAAAACAAATAACAACAATAGCGGAAGCAGTAGACATCCATACAAGAGTAAACAGTAGAATACTGATAAATAAACAACTAGAGAAGAAATATATGTAAATGATTCATGATACACATATGTCTAGAAAAATAGACAAACAAGTCACAATTCTGAATACAGTACTAAACCAAAGTACAAAATAAAATAGATGAGCAACTCCTCAGCATTACAAGCCTCGGCTTGGTCCCATGCTCTCCAGCTCCAGTGCAATCAAGAACCTAACGTAGAAGGGCACTTGACCTTATCTATACCTGCAACAACATAATCTGTTTGGGCCCAAAAACATGACCCAAACAGGGTGTGATACAAAGTCCCAATAGGCAACCTCCCAAATATATGTGCCTAATAGTCAGTGAATATATGGCAGGTAAAGTACAGTAAGCGATAAACAGTAAGCAGTAAACAGGATAATACACAGCAGTAAAAATCCATAGTTTCTAGCATATGATCTACAAACAAGAAACAACCACTCAATCAAGTAGAACAAAAAGGTAACCTCTGGGTATTTCTCACATTCTAACTCTTAAGGTTCAACCTACAAGTACTAGAAACCCTATGGGAGGCACACACAGTCTCACCCCTCTGGTTCAGCTAAATCAATTGACTCTCTGAGGAAGAACTCACCGTCAATTCCCCCTATAGTCTCGTGTCGTACTAAAGGCTCTATGGGGAAGCACTCAAGGTCAATTCCCCCTGTGACCTGCGTCGAGGAACTAAAAACTCTCTAAGAAAGCACTCAACATGAATTCCCCCTGTGGTCTTGCATCGTAAATTAAATACACTCTAGAGAATCCCTTACTTCCATTCTCCCTATGGTCCACTACACTAGGTTCTCGCAGCCCTGTGTAAAATAAACATGCATATCATGCATATCGGCCCAAGTAAATCTCAAGAACTACTTGGCTATCATTCTAAGCCATAACAGCATAAAAGTGCAACAGTTCCACTATCCTACAACTAGGCATGGCAACTGGAAAAACACCGAACAAGGAAACAATCATGGAAAACCATCGAGATCACAGTACAATTTACCCTATTCACAAGAAATAACCTCTAAACATGCATATCAGCAAAGCAAGCAAACAACAAGGGAAAAACAAGAAACACGCAATACCCCATTCATGGGTATTGGTGGAATTTTCACAAAATACTCAAATACGTTCTACAGAAAGGCACAAACTACCTACCTTGATGTGAGGAGAATGATATACGTGAACCACGATGATTGATTCTCCTTATAATGTCGAGGATCTAAGAAAAGGCCCAAAACTCTCAACCCACGATATCTTGAGAAATGGAAGAAATTGGTAAAAAAATGCTCTAGGAGAAGAGATAACTCACCGCTGCAATTCCAACGCACTCGAAGGCGGTCAATTCGGAGGACGGACGGAGTTTTGGGAGCTTGTTGAAGATCTGAGGTTGTACGGAACACTCTCGGTCGAATGAGACCTAAAAGAAGTGTGTTCTGTCCATTAGGCATGACCCCGGTCCATTTAATGAAAAACAAAATACACGGTGTGTACTTCTGGGGTACATGGCGTGTACTCTGTTTTTTCGTAATCCACTTTAAATGGCCTCCACATAACCCCTACACACCGTGTGTGTGGTCCGGACACGGCCAGCACACGGCTTGGTGCGGAAAGGGAGTACAAGGCATGTACTCAGAAAGTACACGGCGTGTACTTCAAAATTTTCTAGAAACCCCACTTTTCTCAAAAACACCAAGAAAAGAAATACATACCTAAAAATGAAGATCCGGGTTCTTACAAACTTCCCCCCTTAAAGAAATTCATCCCCGAATTTCCCTAACGAGGCGGAGAAGGAGAAACCCTGAACAGCTCCGACCACTGTGATTGTACATCAGCTTCCCTTTCCCAGGTCTCGTCCTGTACTCTCCTGTGTTTCCATAGAACCCGTACTAAAGGAACAGACCGCCCACAGATAACCTTCGTACTACGATCGACAATCCAGATAGGATGCTCATCAAATGATGTATCTTCTTCAAGCTCAACCTCCTCAGGCTGAAATACATAAGACGGGTTTGAAAAGTAATGTCAGAGCTGGGAGACGTGGAAGACATCGTGCATGTCCCGGTACCTATGAGGTAACTGAAACCGATAGGCAACTGGCCCAGCTCTCTCCAATACCTCAAATGGCCCGACGTACCGTGGTGAAAGTTTACCCTGTATCTGAATCCTTTTGTGTCCCAACCTGGGTGTGACACGCAGGAAAACCTAATCCCCGACCTCAAACTCCAGAGGTCATCTCTGCTGATCAACATAAGACTTCTGTCGAGACTGTGTTGTAGCCATCCTCTTCTGAATCAACTCTATCTACTCTGAGGTCTCCTGAACAAGACAAGGTCCCAATGAAGATGCCTCTCCTGCCTCCAGCCAGCATAAGGGTGATTGGCATGTCCTACTGTACAAATCCTTGTAAGGTTCCATTTGAATAGTTGCCTAAAAACTGTTGCTGTAGGCGAACTCCACCAGAGGGATATGCTTGTCCCAAGAACTGCCAAATTCTAGAATGCAAGCTTGGAGCATATCCTAAAGCATCTAGATCGTACGCTCAGACAGGCCATCTATCTGGGGATGGTATGTTGTACTCAGAAGTACCTGTGTACCCAAAGCCTTATGAAGTCCCTGCCAGAACCCAGAAGTAAAACGTGCATCCCTATCTTAAACAATGCAGTGGGGGACTCTATGCAGACGCACAATTTATCATATGTATAATCATCCTAGATCATCAACACTGAAGGTATCCTTGATCTGTAAGAAGTGAGCAACCTTCGTAAGCTTGTCGACGACAACCCAAACAGCATCATTTCATCGAGGTGATCTCGGAAATCTGGTCACGAAGTCCATCACGATGTCGTTCCACAACCACTCTGGAATGGGTAACTGTTGTAAAAGGCCCGCTGGTCGTTGATGTTCTTCCTTCACCTGATGACAAGTAGAACACCTCAAGAAAAAACTAGAAACATTTATCTTCATACCTGGCCACCAATACTGGCGATGAAGATCATGATACATCTTGGAGACTCCAGGATGAACTGCCCAAACTGAGGAATGAAAATCCTGCATCCGATCCTCGCGTATGTCTGCTGGCACCCATACACGTCCCTGGAAACACAAGATCTCCTCCTCTCCCACTGTCCATCCAGGAAGAGGATCCTCTCCTAACATACTCTCCCGCAGGACTAAGCCTTCTGAGTCTAATAGATGCCTCATCTGTACCCGATCAAGAAGTGTAGAGGTAACAGCTACAGAAGATAGCAAAGTTTGTCCCTGTCTATCGTGCACCTCCAGATGCATCTCAAAGAACAGAGCCATAAGTTTCCACTCACTGCTGGCCTCCTGAACTGCCTGAATATGATTTCTCCTGCTCAGCACATATGCCACTGCGTTGCCCTTTCCCGGCGTATAGGCAAGCTCGAAATCGAAGGACTGAAGATACTCGACCCACCTGTGCTATCTCAGATTCATATCATGATGGGTGAAGATGTACTTGAGACTCTTGTGGTCAGTGAAAACCACAAAGTGCTCTCCTAGAAGGTAATGTCTCCAACGTCATAATTCATGAAAAACAGTTGTCAAATACAGATCGTGCATCGGGTAGTTATTCTCATGTGTCCTCAACTTCCGAGACTCGTAGCAACGACTCCATATCCCTGTATAAGCACAGTGCCTAGCCCGATACTTGAAGCATCATAATAGACTGTATAGCTCTTGGCTAGCTCTAGAAAGACAAGTATCATTGCTGACGTCAACCTTCCCTTCAGCTTCTGAAAGGATGACTCACAAGAATCTGACCATAAGAACTTTGCCCCCTTCTTGGTCAGACCTGTAAATGGTGCTGTTAGGCATGAAAAGTCCAAAATTAATCGTATGTAGTATCCATCCAGCCCTAGGAAACTCTGCACCTCAAAAATGTTTTTCGGATGCTCCCAGTAAACTACAGCTCTCACTTTCTCTGGGTCCACGGATACTCCTGCCTCTAAGATGACATGTCCCAAGAAGTGAATCTGATCCATCTAGAAGTGGCACTTCGAGAGTTTAGCATAAATTTGATGCTCTCTCAGTGTACTCAGAACGATCTCAAGGTGGGTAGCATGGTCATGTCGAGTTTGAGAGTACAACAAGATATCGTCCACGAAGAACATAATGAAGGAATCCAAGTAAGGATGGAATACTCAGTTCATCAGTTCCATGAATACTGCTGGTGAATTCGTGAGACTGAACGGCATAACTGTATACTCGTAGAGACCATAACTGCTCCTGAAGGCTGTCAGGGGTATATCTGATGGTCTGATGCACAACTGATGATAACCAGACCTCAAATAGATCTTCAAGAACACGCGGGCTCCTCGAAGATGATCAAAGAGATCATCAATCCTATGAAAGGGATATCATTTCTTTACTACCAACTAGTTCAGCTTCTGATAATCCACACAGAGCCTAGAATTACCGTTTGCCTTCTTCGCAAACAGGATAGGGTACCCCAATGAGAAGTAGTGGGTCGGATGAAACCCTTTGTCTGTAACTCCTCCAACTTCTTCTTGAGCTCATGCAACTCAGGTGTAGCCTTCCTATAGGGAGGAATGGACATCGGTGCCGCTCCTGGAACGAGCTCGATATAGAAGTCCACCTCACGCTCTGGAGGTAAACCTGAAAAGTCCTATAGAAAGACATCTCTGAAACGATCCACCAGTGGAGGAAATTCCACCTGTGAAGTCCCCTGATCATCCAGATAAAGACAAGAAATATTGGTCATCACCCCTCCAAGCACATGATGCTTGAGTCCTGCTCGACTCGCTCGAACATCCCATTCACCTCTATGAAGAAAAGACTCACCCTCTAGTGAGATAAAACTCACCCTGCGGCGATAATAGTTGACGACTGCCTGGAAGGGAACCAACCAGTCCATCCCGAGAATGACATCATACTCTATCATATCTAGGGCATAGAGATCCCATAAAAACGATACCCTGCAACTTTGATAGGGAACTCTCTACACTGATGTACACTAGATGTCCTCATCTCCAAAGGTGTGTCTAGTGTCAACAAGTCGGCAGAAGAAAAGATATAGAGCCTCAGGCTCTCCACAACAGCAACAGAGATAAATATATGCGTAGAACCAATATCGAAAAGAGCTAAAGATAAAACTGAGACTACTAAAATCATAATTAGAACTGTAGAAGGTCTGGGATCCTTCTCCTAATAGGTCTGCTCCACTGCAAAAGTCTGTCCTGTCCCGTGGCCCTGTGACCCTGCCTGACCACTCTGAGCTGATCCTCCCTACTGACGTTGAAAGACTGGAGACTGACTGTTACGGCCTCGACCTCCACCTCAGCCCGAACGGCCGGAAGAACTCCAGTTCCCTAACTGGTTAGAAACTGGTGGTGCTTCTCCTGTACGAGGAGTCATGGAAGAACCCCTGTCACCAGCTACTGGTGAGAAAACATGGCAAAAACACTGAAGGTGACCCATCTTTCCATAATATCGACACTCCACTGGGTCTCTCTAGCACTGTGGCCTCATGTGCCCTACCATTCCACACTGGTAGCATACTACCTGGCTACCTGAAGATGTGTCTCACCTCCTCGGATCACCGTTCATAGACTCCCTACAGTGCTTCTAGATGTCAACTGGAGGAACAGTAGATCTGGAAGTAGAACCACCCTGGCTCGCAGCTCCGGAGTCTCTCAGATTGCGCTCTGCAATCAGCACCTGGTTGACAATGGAAGTGATAGAAGTAAACTGGAAGATATTCACCTGCGATAGGATCTCCCGCCTGAGACCATCCTTAAACATCATTGCTAAGAACACCCCACTTCCATCTAAGAGGGGTGTGAAATGCTACAGCTCAGTGAAACGAGAGGAATACTCCATGATAGAAAGAGTACCCTTCTCTGGACTCATGAATTCTTGGGCTAGGTCAGCCCTTAGGGTCTCTGGGTAGAAGTAGTCATAGAACACGCGCTGGAACTCCTCCCAAGCCATAACCTACTGATGACCCACCTGTGAGATCACGTCCCACCACCTCTTGGTAGAGTCTCGTAGCATATAGGTATCGATCTTGACCTTCCTCTCTGAAGGTGTTTCCAGATGCTCAAAGATAGTCATCATGGAATCCAGCCATGACTCTGCAGCCTGTGGTCCTCCTTCCCCTGAGAAAGTAAGAGGATGCTGCTGTTGGAAAACCCGCGTCAAGTCTGCCATAGACGTGGCAGGAGGTGGTGCTCCCTGAAAGGTCTGCATCATCCTTATAAGTCCTTCCTGAAACTGTACATCAGTGCCTACAACTGGTACAACAGCTGGTGCCAAGGATGGCATGACTGGAGGATCGGCAGTAAGTCCCTGATCATCCATATCTGGAGTCTGATCACTATCCTATGACTGACGTACAACTGGAGGACGTCTCAGAGGCATAGCTCTGAAAGATCAAAAGCATACCTTATATTAGGAAAACAAGGATAGAGAACAAATGAGTTCAAAATGGAAACAGGGGAAAGAAACACTCAAGTTTTACAAAACATGACTACACGGTGTGTATAAACTCTACACGACATGTACTTAACTTTGGTCTCCTGCCTGAGTCTCCTTGAACAGCTAACCCACACGGTCTTCTTAAACTGGGACTACACGGAATGTTCCCTATGGACACAGCATGTAGTAGACAAGGTTTCAATGACCTGTGTTGATAGTTAGACGTTCGGTTACATGGCTGAGACTACACGGCGTTTTCCGAACAAACTCGGCGTTTACTTGAAGATTTTTCCCAACCCGTGTTGTTGGCGACACGGCCAAGTACACAGATGACCCTTACATGGAATGTTCTGAAAAAACACGACATGTAGAGGAGGAGTGAACACCATCCCGTGTTGTTCGTGACATGGCCGGGTATTGGGAACAAGGATACACGGCATGTTCATACAAAACATGGCGTGTATGACACGAGCTTCCCTGACCCGTGTTATTAGTGACATGGCCGAGTACACATCTTACTACTACACAGCGTGTACCTACCATACACGGCAGGTTCCTGGAGATTTTTCACAACCCATGTTTCTACTCACATGGTCAGTGACACAGCTTTAAAACTACACAGCGTGTATATATAAAGTACACACTGTGTATTCTCGGTTTCTCTGGGCAGTAACTCTGAAACTGCACCGAAGCCTAGAAAACACTGAAAAATGAGCAAAGAGGTGCCAAATTTCGATCCGTGAGGGCCAATACTACCCACGAATCAAATCTTGGCATCCAAAATAGTCACATATAAGGGGGAAAAGGTCAATGATTCACCACTTTCTAATTCAAGAGGGACCATAACACCTCAAGAACAAATATTTGGCATTCATTTAAGCAAGGTACAAACAAAATATTTACCTATAAAATAGACAATATTCTATCAAAGCATCTATCACAATATCATGCATAATCTACAAAAAGTCTATCACAATAACATGCAATTGCTAATACACCCTAGATGGCATGGCACGAATGCATGGCATGTGATTTCTAATAAGTGTCTATATGATGCATGAGATGGCATACCCTCATCTCATCGGATTGCGATAGAAATAGAACCATAATAGCAAAAACAATAACAACACAAGGCATGTGGATCACTCTAGGTGAAATCATATCAACCGTAAAATCTCAAAACTAGAAAACTACAATAAACGAGGTAGTATGCCTTTTCCCTGTACACGGGTTAGCTACTCCCAATAATAGCTTAATTCCAAGTACCAAATTTGTCCTATCCCTATCTAAAGGCTCCAAATAGTAAATCAAGAGAAAAGAAACCCTCTGATACCACTTTGTAACATCCCGGTTCCGGAAGCCACCCAAAGGCGCCCCGTACCCAGTTGGTCACATGGCCTCAAGCGCATTTTCCCAAACGCCAGAGGCTGCTGACTAGAAGCGAGGGTCTTGGGTGTGATAGTGGGGAAACTATTCCCTTATTGGAAGAGTGCACAGTGGAAGAGAAAAAAAATAACAACAATATCAGAAGTAGTAGACATCCATAAAAGAGTAAACAGCGGAAGACTGATAAATAAACAACTGGAGTAGAAATATATGTAAATGATGCATGATACACATATGTTTAGGAAAATAGACAAACAAGTCACAATGTTGAATACAGTACTAAACGAAAGTAAAAAATAAAACATATGAGCAACTCCTCAGCATCACAAGCCTCGGCTTAGTCCCATGCTCTCCAGCTCTAGTGAAATCAAGAACCTGAAGTAGAAGGGCGCTTGCCCTTATCTATACTTGCAACAACATAATCTGTTTGGGACGAAAAGTATGACCCAAACAGGGTGTGAGAAAAAGTCTCAATAGGCAACCAACCAAAGATCTGTGCTTAATAATCACTGAATATATGGCAGGTAAAGTACAATAAGCGATAAACAGTAAGCAGTAAACAGGATAATACACAGAAGTAACAATCCACAGTTTCTAGCATATGATCTACAAAGAAGAAACAGCCACTCAATCAAGTAGAAAAAAAGGGTAACCTCTGGGTAGTTCTCACAGTCTACCTCCTAAGGTTCAATGTACAAGTACTAGCAACCCTCTGGGAGGCACACACAGTCTCACCCCTTTGGTTTAGCTAAAGCAATAGACTCTCTGAGGAAGCACTCGCCGTCAATTCCCCCTATAGTCTCGTGTCGTACTAAAGGCTCTCTAGGAATCACTCAATGTCAATTCCCTTTGTGGCCCGTGTTGAGGAACTATGGACTCTCTGAGGAAGCACCCAACATCAATTCCCCCTGTGGTCTCGCATCGTAAATTAAAGACACTCTGGAGAAGCCCTTACGTCCATTCTTCCCATGGTTCACTACACTAAGTTCTCGCAGCCCTGTGTAAAACAAACATGCATAGCGCACGTATCGGCCCAGGTAAACCTCAAGAACTACTTGTCTATCATTCTAAGGCATAACAGCATAACAGTGCAACAGTTCCACTATCCTACAACAAGGCATGGCAACTGGAAAAATTCTAAACAAGCAAACAAGCATGGAAAACCATCCAGAGTACAGTACAATTTACCCTATTCACAAGCAATGACCTCTACACAAGAATATCATCAAAGCAAGAAAACAACAAGGGAAAAACATGAAACACGAAATACCCCATTCACGGGTATTGGTGGAATTTTCACAAAATACTCAAAGACTTTCTATAGAAAGGAACAAACCACATACCTCGATTCTAGGAGAACGATATACATGAACCACGATGATTGATTCTCCTTAGAACATGGAGGATCTGAGAAAATTTCAAAAACTCTCAACCCATGATATCTTGAGAAAGGGAAGGAATTGGAAAAAAAGGATCTAGGAGAAGAGAGAACTCACCGTAGTGATTCCAACGCAATCGACGGTGGTCGATTCGGAGGACGGACGGAGGTTCGGGAGCTTGTTGAAGATCGGCAGCCATATGGAATGCTCTCGGTCAAACGAGACCTAAAAGAAGTGTGTTTTTTCCATCAGGCGTGACCCTGATCCATTTAATGAAAAAAAATACACGGCGTGTACTTCTGGGGTACATGGCGTGTACTCTATTTTTCATTACTCCACTTTAAGCGGCCTCCACATCACCCCTACACACCGTGTGTGTGGCCCGGACATGGCCAGCACACGGCCTGGCGCGGAAAGGGAGTACACGGCGTCTACTTAGAAAGTACACGGTGTGTACTTCAAAATTTTCCAGAAAACCCACTTTTCTCAAAAACACCAGGAAAATAAAGACATACCTGAAAACTAAGATCTGGGTTCTTATAGACAGACCATCCAAAGGATGACCCCAGGACTCACACACAGTGGTACGAGGCTACCAGGGCAGTGGTAATTAGTAGAGGAGTAGGGCATTCTACTCATGCGGTGGCATGGAAACATGATTTTTGATTGCCCAACCCACCGTATAGACGATCAATATATGGTCGAAGGGCCTTTGAGGCAGAATTAGAGATAAGAGAGAGGTGGTATAAAGGGTAGAGGATGTGTTAGGGGATCAGGTAGATTGGAAGGTGGTGAATGAAGGTTTGATATGTTTCTTCCACCACCCCCAGGTTATCCACAATGGGCTTTGAGAACTGGTGGATAGGGGTGAGGCCAGCTTCAGGCAATGGAGGCCTACGACCACAACGCTCCATATATGATTAGAGGTATGATCTATGTCATCTCCACCTCATATGAATTTCTTATAAACATAGGTTCTAATCACTCTTTCCTGGCCACAGATCTTTTTTAGATCTCGGAGATTCTGATTGAGCTATTGGCTCGATCCTTACGTTTGGGGACTCCTACGAGTGAGAATTTGGAGATTGCAAACTAGTTTTGGTAATGTGATCTTACTCTAGGAGACGATATCTTTAGATAGTATCTTCTAGTAGAGTCTTTGAGGCCTTATGACATCATCTAGGGTATGGATTGGCTATCCACAGTTCATGAGCTGATCGATTGTTTTAGGTTCACCATGTGGTGTGTCTGTCGATATGGGACCATGTTATACTTTATCAGTAAAAGGAAACTAGAGAAGCACAGGATGGACTCATATGTAGGAGGGTGCAGCCGATCACTCATCAGTTGGGTAGAATGACCCTCGGTGTAGTGGTTGAGACGAGTCCACAGTTTCCAGCAATGTTGGACGAGTACAAGGACGTCTTTCTGGAGGATGTTCCAGGATTATCTTCTCGTAGAGTGGTAGACTTCTGTATTGATATGTATCGGGGTACGTCACTGATATCTACACCTTCATATCATATGGCTCACAAAAATCTCTGGGAGCTGAAGGTATAGTTGGATGACTTGCAGAGGAAGGGGTTCATAAGGCACAGTGTTTCACCATGGGCAGCCTTAGTGTTATTTTCCAAAAAGGCAGAGAGGAGATTTAGGCTATTCATGGACTTTTGATGCTTGAACCAGGTGACCGTGATGAAAAATCATCCTCTACTGAGTATTGATGACCTCTTCAATCAGATGAAGAGGGAGAGATGGTTCTTAAAGATAGACCTCATATCAATCTATCTCCAGCTACGAGTTTTAGATGAGGACATCTTGAAAATGGATTTCAGATGTCGCTATAGACACTACAAGTACTTAGTTATCTCTTTTTTCATAAAGAAATACCTTTTAGTTTTTATTGGACTCATGAACAATATATTTCATCCATACTTATACCAGTTTGAAGTGGTCTGCATTGATGACATCTTGGTGTATTTAGCGTCTGAGGGGGGATCACGTGATACACATATGTATGGTTCTAGACACACTCTGAGAGAACCAACATTATGGAAAGCTCTGGAAGAGTGAGTTCAGGATACAAAAGTTCCACTTCCTGGGAAATGTCATCTCATAGGCTAGAGTTGTGGTAGATCTAGCGAAGATTGAGGCAGTTCTTGCTTGGGATCCATCCAAGAGCGTTATTGAGGTGCGGAGATTCTTTGGGTTGGCAAGGTATTATAGAAGGTTTGTACCTAACTTATCCAAATTGGAAGCACCCATGATAGCATTGACAAAAGAAGATAAAACCCTTCGTCTAGACCGAAGTATGCCAGCAAATCTTTCAGTAGCTAAGGTAGAGCTTAACGAGTGATCTTATCTTAAGGTTTCCAGAGGATGGCGCCGACTATGTGGTGTACTGTGACACATCAAAAACCAATCTTGCTTATTTATTAATGAAAGGGTAAGAACTAATTGCTTTTAGATTACGAAATTTGAGACTGCATGAGAAAAACTATGTGACTCATGACCTTGAGTTGGTTGTGATAGTCTTCACACTGAAGATGTAGCGACACTACCTTATGGGAGAATGATTTATTGTATACTATGACCACAAGAGTCTTAATTATATCTTTTCTTATAAGGATCTGAACCTGAGATAGTGGAATTGTCTATAGTTCTTCTAGGACTATGACTTCGAGATAGTCTATACTCCTGGGAAGGGGAACATGGTGGCAGATGATCTCAACAAGAGATTGAGTTCACAACTACTGAACGAGGCCTCAGATCATGATGCAGGCTTTTCATCCCAATTGTGGAAGGGATAACAGAAGGCTTTTGGGACTTAGATGTTCTTGAGTACAACCTTTCACCCACAGACTGATGGTGACATAGAGCAGACCATAGCAACCTTAGATGACATGATTCATGCTTGCGCTCTTGATTTTGGTCACAGTTGGGAGGACCACCTACCACTGGGGGAGTTTGCGTACAACAACTACTAAAACTCCACCATTGATATGGCACCATTTGAGGCATTGTACGAATGACCATACAGGTCACCATTATGCTGGACAGACCCAGGGGAGTCATCACTCATGGGTCTAGAGATGGTACATGCTACCACTGAGAAGGTGCAGGTCATCTAAGGGTGGATGAAGAATATACAGAGCTAAGAAAAGTCCTATTATGATAGGCAATGTAGACCCTTGTATTTTGAGGATGGGGACCACGTATTCCTATGAGTCTCACCTCGGTGTGGGATATGAATATTTTTCTAGGGTGTTAAGCTATCTCTGAGGTTCATTGGACCTTTTCTGATATTGTGTACAGTGGGTGAGGTGGTGTACCACTTGGATCTACCACCATAGTAAGAGAGGGTCCGTGACATCTTCCACATATCCCAACTGAGGAGATACGTGCATGACCCTTCTCGCATCATCGACCATGGTGAGTTGGAGATTGAAGACAGAGTGACATTTGTGAACTACCCAGGGGAGATAGAGGATCGACAAGAGATGATCCTTTGTGTATGGTTGATTCCTATGGTATGTGTTCATTGAAAACACAGGAATCTCTAGGATAGAATGTGGTAGTAGGAGGCTCAGATCTATTCGCAACACACCCTTTTGTTTTATTATACTTTTTATGGCTTACGAGGATGTAAATCCTTAAAGGGTGAGTAATGTAATAACCCGTAATTCCATGAATTTTTCATTGGAAAATTAAATGGAATTATTTCGAGACCAGGCTTTGAGAAATCACACAATACCGAGGCCCAGAGTGGTCGGAAAGCATTTTTAAAATTTTTTAAGGTCTGTTAAATAAATGTGTGAGTGGGTTTTTCTAACTTTTAAACTAGGGCCTGGAAAAAAATGTGAGGGCCCCGTTGAACTCAAACTGTTGTGATTCGGCTAGAAAGGACCTAACATTGGCCAATACGGTCCAATAGTAGAAATTATTTTTTGGCCATAAATAAAATAATTAAGTAACAACTATTTTATTTTCAAATATTTATAACTCCTAAACTGTAACACGGATTGGAAATCTGAGAGTACAGTTAAGCTCATAAGGGGGTTTTTTCTTAGGCAGAGCATAACCTCAACCGGCGTGGGTCGAGAGTGAAATATAGTTTTTGGAATTTTTAAGAATAATTAAAATAAAACAAACTTTATTATTTTAATTTTATTTTGAACTTTCGAGATTGTTGTAGGGAAACGACGTTGTAATGCAACGAACCCAAAATATTATTTCATAAATGAAATAGTATAACGGCACTACAATGTAATGATAATGGAAAAGTGTTTCCTTCTTTAATGATTTAACCAAGGGTGTTACATTGACACGTTGGGAGAAACACTATGAATATTTGGAGTATCATCATTGAAGAATGACAAACGATGATCAAAAATGTCATTTAGCACTCCCCTTCCTCTTCCAGAGATCCCTCCTTTGACATTGGATCAAGAACTTCTGTGGATGGATCGCCATCAGGGAAAAATCCATCCTTCGATCATACTTTTTCTCTTTGTTGGGGTTTAAATTATTAGTGAATTATTTTTCCCCCATTCTCCCCCTATAAACGAAGAATGTGGATCAATTGTCTAACAAGTTGATCTGCTGATGAATTTCCCTTGAGGGGATGGGAAATATAGTTGCAGGTTGATATCGGGATTAAATCTTAGTGATTTATAAATTATACATTGTGATCCCACAAACACAAAAAATTACAGACCAACATTAACAAAGGTTGGATTTTCATATGGTTGTTCTTTGTGATTCCCTCCATCTCCCCCCCCCCCCCCCCCCGTTCTTAATGGTGTAACGGATAGCGGTTCATCCGTTGTAGAAGCTCCAAGCAGAAGGGTCATAGCCAAGCGGGCCACAGCATCAGTGAGAGACGTCAGTACAAGGTCGCGGTGGAGACACCATTCCCTAGTACTCAGCCATGGTAGTGGTGCCTGACTGTAGCACCCTGACCGTGGTGGGAGGCCCTGTGCTGGTAGTGCACCTTAGCGGTGACAAGAGCCACCAGCACGTAGGCCAGTGGCTAGAAGTAGGCGGACATGGCCACCCATCCGTATCTGAGGCGTAAAAGGTGTAGGACACAATCCACAGACCGTGGAAGTGATTTGGACCCGTGGAAGAGCCACAAGCCACAAGGGGAAACAAGTGTGCATGAGCAGACTGGCGCAAACAGGTGGGGCTTCTCAGGCACTACGTTGGACGAGCGGCCTGCATTGGTGGGCTGCAGCAGGAGCCAGCACACGAGCCTAGATGGGGTGTGGAAGAGGTGGTCAGCCTCAGTAGGCCTCGTGTGGCACAAACCAGATGCCTCACGGGCATCCATGTAGGGGAGAAATTGGGACACCATGAGGGTCGGGCCGGTGGTGCGAACCAGGCCGCTGGGCGGCTCGGGATGGAGTAGATTCTTCCTACCGATGTGGGCTGGGCTGATGGTACATACCGGGTCGATGGGTGGCCTAGTTTGGGGAAGAACAGGCCCACCAGTTGCCAGCCGATTCGAGTCCTGCAAGGCCCAATGGGCCTGGACTAGTAGTATGGCCGAACTGGGACATCCCATAACAAACTGGGTCAGGTCGGTTTGGACAAACCAGGTTGGTTCATGAGCAACCCCCAGGCCAGGTTGGTCAAGACGGTCTGACCAGGTCGGACCAGGCCTAGACACAACCGGCCCCTGTTTACTAAAATTCCAATATCTTTCAGATAACGCATCCAATTGATGCACCATCCGCAGCATTGGATCCCTTACGATGAGACAACCATTTGGGAAAACTCTATATGAGATTTCGTGGTTGTTGAGATGTGACTGATGGCTTAAAGATTAGATTCCCTCAAAATGAAGCATGCCGTGAGTAGGAATCCTAGAGCTAGCTGTGATGCAAATGATATGAAGATCATGTCTTAGTGATCTAGTTAGCCCAAACATGAGCGGGTCTTAGTGATCTATTTAGCCCAATGATGAGCAGGTCTTAGTGATCTAGTCAGCCCAGAGATGAGTGGGTCTTAGTGATCCAAATGTTCAAGAGAAAAGTGGGTCTTAGTGATCTAGTTGGCCTAGAGATGAGCAGGTCTTAGTTACCAGTTGGCCCAGAGATGAGTGGGTCTTAGTGATTCAGCTGGCCAAGAGAGGAGTGGGTCTTAGTGATTCAGCTAGCACAAAGATGATTGGGTCTAAGTGATCCAGTTGGCCTAGAGATGAGCGGGTCTAAGTGATCCAATTGTCCCCAGGTTATGAGTGGGACCAAGTGATAAATCCCTCAGCAATACAAATTTTCAGCTTTATGACTGATAATTTTACTTCTTATACTTAAAGTTATACCTGGTGTGAGCAGTCTTTGCCTTGTGATCTTGTTTTGTGGTCTTGCTTTGTGGTCGTTCCATTGTGGTTTTGGGTCCCTACTAAACATTATTTTACTCACCCCTATATGGGATTTTCCCGCACATGTCATGTCCCATACAGGTGATCAATGCTTCAATAGAGACCTTGGTGGACCGGGGCTAGGTGCCACTTAGTGAGATGGGACGGACGTGACGTACTTCTACAGCTACTGGCAGCTATCCTCCACCTACACTCCAGGTATGTCTTGAGAAGATGGACCTTGGAATTTATACCTTTTCTTGTAAATTTGGTCTTGTATTCTGGCCCCTGTACTTTCCTATTGTATTGTACTTTCAGTAATTTTTTGTGACAGTTGTAGTTTAATTAGTGATTACCTTTATGCGGTTTGTGTTATGTATGTGTGTACAAGTAATAAAGTAAAATAACTTCTCTTTTGGGGATATGACAATTAGGTTCTAGTCGCTAGCCCCTAGCCTATGGAAGGAGGGCTTAGGGTAGTCATGGCATAGCCCCTGGGGAATGGGTCGTGACAAATGTGCCCTGATGGACGGTGTGAAAATAAAAATTCCACAGAATGTTGTCACAAAATAAAGTAATGATTCCATACTACCCAAAACTGCAAAGAAAATCATAAAAGTTATCGTGTTTATTTCACCCTCATATAGAGTAGAACAAATGGAGTTACATGGTTGAGAAATATCTCTCATCCTTGTAGATCTCACTAAAGAGAAAATGAGATCCATATTTTTTCCATATACTTTGTGTTTTTTCATTACCTGTAGGGAATTGAAGGTGATTCATGTACTTAGGGGGAGAAATGAGTTAAGGAAATTTTATTTTAATATATGTAAGATAGAATATTCATTTTAAACCTTAAATAATTCACTGTCTTTATGTAGGTTCTGGGAGTAGTGGAAGCATGCGATGGGCAATGCCCAACTTTTCTTTTGTCATGATTGATGATCAATCTGATATCAAAATGATGATAAACATCGATATCTATGAAATTGATTCATGGAAAACAGACAAGGAAAATCATGTCGGAACCAGAGGGAGGATCATCACATATTATTTATAATTAATTTAATTAAATAAAGAATTACCTTTGTTTGAATTCTTTCTTCGTTGACAGATATGGTGACAGATCTGCAGTGCACCATCATTGCATTATAGAAACTAGGTGTATATTTACTCTACGTGGTATCCACATGTGTTCCAAAAATCTCCAGGAATCACTAAAGGAATAACTGAGTGATATCATGGAAGATCCTTTCACTTTCATCATCATCTATCATTGATCACTTCAGGAACCTCTTCAAAAGTGTTCTCCTTGATCCGATGGAGGAGGATTACTCTCCATTCTTGGGAGTGTTCTTGGAGAAGGGGGACCTCTAGACTTGAGAGGATTCTCTAAATCTTTTGTGCACAACCATGAAAATTGAATTGGCTTAAGGATTAAATAATATAACTAAGTTTATATTTCTCTAGGGTTAAAATAAAATAAGTACACCAGTGCCATTAATTATTTATTTAATCCTAGAAAAAACCCATGCCAAATACTAATAATAATATCATTATTTATCGATACATGCTAAACTTGTGAATTATAATTAAATATTTATTAATAAAAAAAATCAATATTTATTATTCCTTATTAGAACTAAAATCTTAGTCTATCATTACTCTATAATATTTATCGAATCTTGAATAATAACTATTTATTTATTAATTAAATATCATTTCATTATTCTCTAATAAATAAATAAATATTATATTTACAAAATTGAAAATAAATATTTATATGTCATCAATCATAAATGAATAATTATTAAACCAAATTCTGGAATAATATTTGTTCGAATTGTTAAATAATAAATAATAATTTATTATTTAACTGATATTATGGATGCACTTAGTGTGTGACCCTCTAGGCCTCTTTCTCAGTGGAATTAGACGAAGTAGCCTAAAGTCCATGGTTAGAATCTAGAAACACGCCAAGGAAACCATAGAAAAATAATTTAATTTCATAATGACATTAACATCATATTAATGTTTAATATGTCAGATAATCTTTTTATATCAATATCTCTATTCAAGCTGGTTTCATGCTAGTTTCATCAACTTATGTGCTTGATTTCTGTTTCTTTGTCTTTCTAAAAATTAAACTTTCCTATGGAACACCATGTCCAGGATTTATTTAGGTTATATAATTTCCATTAAAGGTACTGAGATAACAAATTTTGTTGCTGAACATAATGGATAAATCATTTCTCACATTATTCATTAATGCAATATTACTCATGACGCAACCAACATATTAAACTTTTCTGAAAACATCTACCATCATGGTTTTCAATAATACATCTAAGTGTGTGACTCTTAATACTCATTAATAATAATAATAATAATAAATTCTAAGGACCAATACACACATTCACATATAAAAACATCCAATGACACATATAAATGTGTATTCCCAACTGCCGTGTATCTTTCTCATAATATCCTAATGGATATTACTAAGGCAATACACCATGAAAAGTTCCTAAAATTCCTATGAGTCTCCTCCCCTAATAGATTGTATCATTTTTATTCCACAAATTATATCATCCATATATATAACATATATTCAAGAATAGTGTCTTAGAACTTTAAAGTTCTCATTATAGCTGGGAACTGTTATGACCTTTTAGTGAAACAACTACTCTTAGGATATTATCACATACTATATCATATAGAATAGCAATCATTATATAATAAGTAATTTTTTAATATTTAAAACCATGAATACAAGTTATCATAAATTACATAGAAGTTGGTTCTTGGTCACCAACTCCAATAGACTTCCACTTGAACTAGATCTAACTGCTAACATACTTCAGTCTGCTAACTCTCACATGATACTCATGATTCTAATAATTTATGCCTTTAGTCAAGGGTCCTTCCATATTATCTTATGTGGGTACTCTACTTACTACAAATTCTCACCTCTGATAGAAATCCCTCAAAATTTGATACTTTCAGAGTATGTGCTTTGTCTTTTGGTGTGAACTTGGCTCTTTTCCAAGATCCACTATTGCAGTATTATCATAATAAAATATGATATGGTATTTTCTACTATGTATCACATCAATCTGCTAGACAATATTTTGAATCCAAATGGATTCCTTGGCTACATCAAAAGATGCTATATACTCATACTCCTTTATAGAATCAATGAAAATTGGATGCTTTGAACTCTTTCATATCACAACTCCTCTGTTGAGATAGAAAATATATCCTCATTCTGACTTTAGATCATTCTGATATTTCTGAAAAATAGCATCAATATAACTGGTGATGACCAAATCCTCATCTCCTCTATACACCAAGAACATATAACAGATTTGTTTGATATATACTTACCATGATCAATTCATAGGAAAAATAAATTCTAGTACACAATATGTCATACATTATTGATCCTATTTCCATAGTATATGGGATCTTACACATTCTCTATTTCTCTTGTTGTGTCAAAGGACACATTTTCTTAGAAAGATGTAAACCATTTGACACTGGAAATAATTTTTTATTTGATTGTTCCATACAAAATATATTTAGTATTTGCTCAATATATAAACTTTGACTTAGTCCAAGCATCCTATTGGATCAATCATGAATGATCATGATCCCTAGAATGTAGGATTCTTTACCTAAGTCCTTCATGGGGAAACACTTTTTTAACCATTCTTTAAATAACTGTAATACTGGTATGTAATTTTCAATAAGTAATATGTCATCAACATATACTACTAGGATAACGACTGTATTTCTACTAAATGTCTTGTAAAAAATGTATTGATTTAGTTCTTAATAAAACCAAATTATTTTATGGCTATATCAAATTGAATTTTTGATGTAATGTATTCTTTCTTGAATCCATAAATGGATCTCTGCAACTTGAACATCCTCTTTTCATCACCTGGAGTCACAAACCTTTCTGGTTGTGTCATATAGACATCTTTTCAAAGGTTCCCATTAAGCAATGTAGTTTTTGACATCCATCTACCAAGTCTCGTAGTCATGGTAAGCTGCTATATAAAGTATAATTCTAATAGATTTAAGCATGGAATCTAGTGAAAGGTTTTCATCATATTAAATTCCTTTGGTGTTTTTGAAACCCTTTAGCCACTATCCTTGATTTATAGGTATTTAATTTACCTTCCATGTCTAGTTTCCTCTTGAATACCCATTTGCATCCAATAGTCTTTACATCAAATGGAACATTGACCAGAACCCAAAATTTGTTCCGATACATGGAATCCAGTTTAGAATTCATGTCTTATTTTAGTATTGAAACTTCTGATCTTTCTATTGAATTCTTATAGGATTGAGGTTCATTATTTTCAAGCAATAATGAGTCACCATTCTTAGTGACTAGAAAACCATATCTCTCTGGTTATCTTACCTATCTCACACTCTTATGCAGTATTTGTGTTTCAGGAACTACTTCTTCCATGGTAAACTATGGAATTTGTTCATGTTCCAACTCTTGTGTATCTTGGGAATCAACTTCTTTGAAGTCAATCTTTCTCACACTAAACTTTTTGAGGATGTTCTCCCTCTAAAAAAAGGTGGTTTTTCTGGCGACAATGACTTTTTTATCTGAGTGGTTGCATAGGTAGTATCCCCTTTTTTCCTTGGGATACCCTATAAATATACACTTCATGCACTAGGGTGATAGTTTGTAGCCCAATAATCCCTTAACAAATGCATCGCAAACCCATACACGTGTGTGTGACAAAATGGGTTTCTTTCTACACCATAGCTTGAAGTGAATTCCATTTTTTGATTTAGTTAGAACTCAGTTCAATGTGTATGCCTCATTTTGTAATAAACATCCCCAATAAGATAATTAAAGATCTTTATTACCTATCATTGACCTTATTATGTCTAACAAGGTAGGATTTCTCATTTCAATAACACCACTCCCTTGTGGTGTATATGGTGGAGTGAGTTGAAATAGAATCCCAAAATCCAGTAAAAATTTGATGAATTCTTGGTGAATATATTCACCACCTTGATCCCATGGAAGATTCTTTATCTTCTTAACAAGTTTATTCTCTACTTCATTCTTGAATTCCTTAAATTTATCAAAATATTCAGACTTATACCTCATTAATTAGACATGTCCATATCTACTCAAGACATCAGTAAATGTTATGAAGTAAGAATATCCACCTATATCTTCTACTACAAATGGTCCACACACTTCAATGTGTACGAATACCAGAAGCTTTATGGATATTTAACCCTATCCACCAGATGTTGGTTGGGCCAGTTTTTTCTCATAAACAAGAATGACATCTTTCAAGTGGTTTTACCTCAAAAAAGTAAAAATAGCCATCTTGACAGAGCTTTTCCAAATTCTTATCATTTACATGACCAAGACAGTGGTTCCAAATCTAAGTGTTGTATGAGTCATGTTAACATGATTCGTTATCAATTTCCAACACCAATTTTTCATAATTTAATTCAAAAATAATTTTATTTAAATGTTCCATACCATAACATATGTTGTTCTTATAAAAGAAACAAATTTTATTTCTAAATTTGAAAACAAAACCCATCTATATCTAGTCATGATACATAACTTTTGTTTTTGGTAACTATAGTACATAATAGAAATATTTCAAAACCAAAATAATTCTTGTTGTCACTGAGAGGTGTTAGTCACCAATATCTAGGGAAGCCAACTGTATTCCATTATCTACACATAGATCCACCTCTCCTCTGTAAATATTTTAGAACCTACTTAGTTCTTACATTTGGATAAATATGTGATCACCACAAGCCATATCTAATACCCATGGAGTATATACGGAAATATTTAACATGATAATAAATGAACCTTTAGTTTCCCCTTACTTATTGGTGGATTTCCTCTTCCAATGGCCCAACTTTCCACATGAAAAACATACTACCTCCTTTTCCTCGACCTACCTCTGGATCTTCCCCTTCTTGGAAGGATGGTCCTCAGGAGATTTAGACTATTTATAGGTCTTGGGCCCCTTTTCCTTGTTCTTCCTTTTCTTATTCACCATAAGTAATGTGGGTTGGTCATGAACCATGTCCTTATCCACTTATAGAATCAAATTAAAAGTTTTGAAAGAATCTTCTCATTATTTCTCATATTGTAATTAATAATAAAGTTGGATATGGTCTTGGGAATTAATGAAAGTATGGGACGTTTGTGCAACTCCTCTGGAAATTTAATCACTAAGATGACTGAGCATTCAAGGTTTCAAAAAACATTGACTACATGAGGCCCCACTGGTTTAGACTATCCTATATTAGTTGTGAACAAAGCAATGGAGATCTCATACCTCTCTTGTCTCACCTTCTCTTGATAGAGATCCCTAAGGTGATACATCATTCTATATGCATCAATGTCCTCATGTTTCTTACCAATATCATTGTAAATGGATGATAACATGAAGAAATGAAAATATGTAGCATCATTCAGATGTTTCTCATAAAAATGTAGCTCTTTATCACTTGCCTCATTACCAGGCACTACTGGAAAAAGTTCTTCCAACACATACAATTTTCTTTTCATTGAAAAGGATGACACATAGGCGCCTTTTCCATTCTTGGAAATTTGTGCTAGTGAGAAGGTTATCCTTATCACGTATGGATCATAATGTTATGTTTGATGTCATTTTATTATTGTTTATACAAAATAAGATAAGTATAATTTTAGAACATTATCGAATAAAATTTAGACAAATAAATAAATATTATATTTATTAGTCCCTGCCTATTTTAGCAAAACCAAATATCCCTCACCATTGGATTCAGAATATCCTATTTCTTGGATATAATGGTGGAAAGGATCCATATTCCCATTCTCATTACACCAAAATTTGTTGGTCAAGCAACTTGAATGGTTTTAGGTAGGCATACTAAATGCCAACTACATTAAATCATATTTCCTTGGTCTTTTGAGTGGACACCCCAATCCTAAAATCATTAATTTATATTTCCTCAACTCTTTCCTCTCAATTACACTAATTCATGCTTCGTCAGTTAACCCTTGAGGTGAAAAAAGTTAAGTCAACCAAAAAATTGAAGTTATAATTCCCCAATAATTGAAAGCACCCCAACTTGGGCTAGAAATCACTTTGAACTATGGTTTGACTTTAACTAAAGTAGTGGAAGGCTATATCGACTTAATATTTTATTAAGGGATTTTATCCATTTATGCATAAATTTTAAATTATTATCTTTATCACATTCCTATTAATATTAAGTGGATTTAATTAAGTAATTAATCATGTATTATATAATATTTATGCATAAGATAGTTTATTTTAGTTCTATCTTGCATGATCGTTAAATCATTAATTATGTGATCAAAATAATAAATCCATAATGAAATAACCATGAAAATAAGAAAAATAAAAAATAAAGTGGTATGGTAATGAGTTTTTACTAGTGGTTAGTTTATCTAGATGTTGATAAACTAAATATTAACCTAGGGGAAAACACCTCGAACTAATTAAGGTTCATGTTATATCTTTCCACATATGAACCTATGTATCTCCTTGGATTGTTTTCTCATCGGCTTAGAACTTGAACTACCTCCACTAACTTAGGAGCTCCATCCTTTACATATGACTTTTACTCACACACATGTGAGGGGGAAAAAAATTTTACATAAAAGAAACCATGGGAACGTAGTCCCTACAAAATAAGAGGAGAGAAGGCATACCGTGCAATAATTTAATTTAATAATGAATAAAATAAGATAAAACCAATCATATATAAAGATATGGACAGGATCATGACCATCCACATGAATGAAATGAATTACATATTTAATAAAACTAGCATTTAATTATTAATCATTATTATTTAAGATAAATCGCACTCGAATCAATTAATTATTATCTTTAATTAATAAATTTGTGTATATTAATTCTTATCTAAATTTCATTTAGATTATCATATATTAATATTTTAAACAAATTAAATAAATTCATATAAAATTAACAATGTACATAAATGTACCTTGGAGGAAACAAGGTGAATACCCGTCCAAATATACCCAATATATATTATACTTGTAAACTTGTTTTACTCTTGTGACAGATGGAATACACGACTTATAACATACTTTCATAACATGTACATCATGGATGATTACATGAATTACATGATTTTTTCAGTCACATGTTTTTCTTCAATGCATGTAGAGAAACAAATTATAATATAACTCATACATGATATGCAGATCTAAACATTACACATATATTAATTAAAAATTTATATATATATATATATTAAAACCTATCACATGGAATGTCATATCTTTACAACCAAAAGTAAGTACATGTATCAAGGTTTACACTATATAATAAATAAATTTTAAATCTATGTAAGTTGGTATAAGTACATCGTGTGTCCATCCGAGATAAATGGAATGTAAATATCTCACTATCTATCTGAGGTACACACCTAGTGATTTGTTGTGTGAATCATACCTTGAAAACTAGAGTAAATGGAATTTACAATGGGCTACATGCTGTTTGATATCCAAATTATATGGTCACCATTTATGTCGATTGTGTATTGAAATACATGGCCCATCTCTAACTCAAAAGGACTAAATATTGTGTACATCATCTACACAGCATGTAATATGGGTGAATGTGCACTATTATGTTCTGGTAAACATGTGGTGAATTTAAATTGTGTTATTAATGCATAATCTTGAATAAATTTTTTAATCAATTCTGACGCATTGAACATGACTACATGGCATGTAACTATGGTTACATGGTGTGTAGTCTTGTGTTGTCTGGTCGAAAACCTTGGCACCTCTAGATGAGTTCATTTATTTTATATTAATAATAATATTGATCATTTTGATCAGATCTATTAGAAATGAAGGAGGAATAAGCAGATATCATGATTCAGATAAAAAGAATGATTAAACTTGAATTGAAAAACTAAATTAAAATTCATTAAAAACCAATGATCTTTAAATAATTATAAATAGTTATTTTACTTCTCTAATACCACTTTTAGCTTTTGGTCACATCGGAATCATGCCATTTCCGATATCCAAAATTTCTTTTTTCATGATTGATGATCAATCTGAGATCTAAATGTTGATAAATGTCGAGATCTATGGAATTGAGTCAAAGAAATCAAACAAGGAAAATCACACCTGAACCAGAGAGAGGATCATCACATATTATTTATAATTAATTTAATTAAATAAATAATTACCTTTTTTGGAATTATTTCTTCATTTATGGATCTAGTGACAGATCTACGATTCACCATCGTTGCGTTGTAGAAACCAAGTGTAGATTTTCTCTAGTGGTGATCCACAAATTCTCCATGAATCATTAGGCATCATTGAAGGAATCTTTGGGAGTTGGCATAGAAGATCCTTAAGCTTGTACCATCTGCCTTTGATCACTTCAAGAACTGCTTCTAAATCATTCTCCTTGATCTGGTGTAGGATGATTTCTCTCCATTCTTCATAGCATTCTTTGAGAATGGATCTCTAAAGACTTGATAGGATTCTCCAAATTTGTTGTGCACAACTAATACAAATGAATTGGATTAGTGGGAAAATAAAATAACTGGGTTTATATACTTCTAGGGATAAAAGAAAATAATAGAAAAAGTGCCATTAATTATTTATATAATCCTAGTGAAAACCCATTTCAAATAATAATAATAATATCATTATTTCTCTACATGCACTAAACTTTCAAATTATAATTAAATATTATTTAATCAAATAATATTCAATATTTATTATTTCTCACAAGACCTAAAATCTCGATCCACCATTCCTACATAATATTTATCAAACCTTAAATAATGACTATTTATTTATTAAAAAAATATCACTGCATTATTTTCCAATAAATAAAAAAATATTATATTTACTAAATAGAAAATAAATATTTATATGCAATCAAGCATGCATGAATTATTATTAAACCACATGCGGGAAAATATTTATTCAAATTGTTAAATAATAAATAATAATATACTATTTTACTAAGATTCTAGATATACTTACTATGTGACCCTTTAGGCCTCTTTCTAAGTGGCAGTAGGCAAAGCATCCTAAATTCCACGGTTAGCATCTACCAACACGCCAAGTCACCCATAGAAAAAGAAAATAATTATAAAAATATATGTCACCCCATATGGATTCTTACTGTGTAATATAGTCTGTTTATCTCGATATCTCTAATCAATCATGTTTCATTCTAATGTCATCAACTTATATGCTTGATTTCTCTTTCTTTGACTTTTCAGAAATTGAACTTGCCTATGGAATAACATGGGCATGGATTTATCTAGGCTATATCATTTCCATAAAATGGCCTTTGATATCAACTTATCTTATTTAATAGAAGGTATAAATCATTTCTATCATTATTCATTAATTCAATATTACTCATGACACACCCAACATATCCTACTTTGTTGAAAACATCTGTTGTCATGGTTTTTGTCAATACATTTAAGTGTGTGACTCATAATACTCCTTAATAAGGATCTTAAAGTCCAAGGAATAATACCCACATTCGCAGATAAGAACATCCAATAACACATAGAAATTTAGATTCCCTACTGCCGGGTCTCGTTCTCATAATATCTTATTAGATATTACCAAGAGTGTACAACATGAGAAGGTTCCACAAAGTCCTATGGGCTTCCACACCTGATATCCTATCTCATTTGTGTGTCTCAAATGATATTGTCTGACGGTAGAACATATATTTAAGAATAGTGTCATAGCACTTTTAGGTTCTTATTATAGTGAGGAACAAATATGAAATTTTAGTGTGATAACTACTCTTAGTACATTATCACATACAATGTCCTGTATAAGAACAATCATGATGTGATGAGTAATTTATTAATATTTAAAATCCTGAATACAAGTTATCATAAAGTATATAGATGTTGGTTCTATGGCACAAACTCTAACACTTGGTTTGATATATCTTCTAATATCTTAAATATTTCTTGTTAAAAAATGTTAGAGATCAACCTTGATTAATATGATCATGATACCATAGTTAACAAAAAACATGAAGTCGTCATCATGGATAAGATCACAATAATTATTAATTAAATAAATTAGAATTTAGAGGATAAAATAATGGAATGAATCCATCTTGATGGAGTAATGTTGGTTCTCATCCCCTGAGGGGAGTATCCAAATAAGTTTTTAGAGCTTTATATTTCATCCAATTCTGAAATATCTTGAAGGTAATTTTTCAAGAACTCAATGATGAGGTATATTGGTACATTGTCCTATACTTATTCAAAAAAATTAAATTAATTCATATCTAAAGGGGTAACATGAATGAACCAATTAAATGAACAAAATATTTTTGATGATATACTATAGTTGAATTCAAGAATGTAAACTGCCAATTATACTTGAATATTTTTAATTTTTGTTTTGAGTTGAGTACAAGAATTTCTGGTTTAAAGTTTCTTGAAAATCGTTTTTTCGACAAGTGGTATCAAACAAGTTCCACATATATTGTATCAATTGGTATAAACCAATAATTATCAACCTCAAAATAGTTGAAGACCCTATAAAGAAATAAATAAGTTGTGTTATATAATTTGGTATCATATTCTGTATAGATAATGGACAACATTCATATTTAAATTAGACCGTATTGTTTTCTACACCCTATTAATCCACATATTAGTATATTGGGATATTTTATGAAACATTTCTTAAGAAAACAATGATACCATCCTCTCTCAAGTACTTTGTATTGGTCATCAATAAAGGGTAGATAATTAAATTAAAATAGAGATAACATAATGAAGAACTTATTCACATCTCTTTTTCTACATTAGTATTGAAAAAAAATAAAATGGGGGGATTGATGATCATACTTTGTGTTTGTGTTTTATTTTTTTCAATAATTCATAAACGATGAATCACTGGATTTCAATATGGATTTAGTAAATAATAAAAACCTATAAGATCATTAGTGTTCCCAATAATTTTTTTTGATGTTTAGAATAAGTTCCATCCATAGAAGTTCAAATTTCACATGTTCATATTTTGGATGAAGTGGATTTAAATTTTCAAAATTGATCAAATAGTCTAAATTTTTAAATTACATGTGCTAGTGGGTAGCATATTGTTAACACCAATGATGAAGACCCTGAAAATAAATATTTTTTTGAATAGAATATAGAAGAATATATGAATAATGAGAAAAAAATTAATTTCACAGAGATATTTGAAGTCCATAAAAAAATATAAATACACATATCTTTTTTTCATTATGAATATTCTAAAAGAAGGGTTATCATGGTAATTTCACACTTTTTAATTTCTAAGAATATATATGAGGTTTAACTAAAAAAATCCAACCAAGCTAGATAACTAGGTCATCCCACACATGTGGGATCATTCTCAACAACATGGGAGATCTATCCGGGTAGCCAACATTGTGGCAGGTTGTTTCAGAGCACACACAGGGAGGTGAAAATAGGAACACATTAGTATTAAATAGGGAATAGAACCCATTGGTTGTGCATAGTGTTGCACAAGGGGAATTCGTGGTGTGGACCACTCCATGTGTGTGTGTAGTGTGTATCTATATGATTACTCTATTGTTGGAGCAAGAATAAAAAAAGTAAACAGGTTTTTTATAAAGTGTATATCAAATGAACTAAAGTCCAATGTGGGATATTGAAAGTGGGGAACTATTTATCCATATTAAGAACATAAAAAATAATAATCTCATCCATTTGATAATCAATAATTCGATGATATTCAATCCTCCATTCCATATCTTTATCCTTGAGATAATTAGGGCAATTACATTAGAATATTTAGTAATAAGTGAACACCTGATAGGGAGATAAACCACTAGGAGAAACTCAAGTCGACCTAGAATGAATATTTCTTAAGATAAAACTTCTATAGACCTCCATGCATGAAAACAAGAAATTATTCAAAGAAAAATTATAATATTAAATGAAAAATATTTTTCAATAGGAAATTAACTCATATAGATATATATTTTGTTTGATCCAAGGATCTTCATGTGATCTTCCTATATTCATGTTATTGTTTCATCATAAAATAAGAAGGAAGATCACATGAAGACAATTATTTGAAGATGCAGTATTTTTAAGTGTCATGAAAGTCATGTGATGATATGGAAATGGAATGAATTTAATATACCAAAACCTTTGATAATATTAAATTATATGTGACTCACCACAATTATTGTACATGTAATATTTCTCCGATAGGAAAAATTAGTAGTTTTTTATCAATAAATATTGAGGCCTTGAGAGCTAATATCTACTGCTATTATTCGTTTTACTTCCTTGAGAGATCTCATTTTTCATAAAATAGAGTATCTCAACACTTAATTTTCTGAAGTAAATTAGATAATTCCATGAGAAAATTAGATATATGAAAAGGAGAGTTCCTCACAAAATCCCTGCAAGAATAATAATGGAAAGCTTCCTTGTCTTGTGAAGGAAGGTACTGCATACTCTCACTTGTTCATAGAATAATAGAGAGTTACGAGAAGAAGAATAAACAATTCATTAGTTTATTTATAATTTTATAAAATGATAGTGTCGTATCAAAGTTTCCATGAATCCAATCTGGTTTGCATGATGGAAAAATATATCCTATGAAGCATTACTTTCATGAATTCTTTTTGTGCTTTTGATTAGTGTGAGGAAAAAGAGAGAACCAGTGTTCAATTTTCATGAATATGGAGAACTCACGCAATATAATATACCCATCCAGGTTATCCTGAGAATGAAAATTTATATTCATGATTGGTTTTATAACATTCATGCACATTCACATGGACAAATATAACTAAACCTCTACATTAGTAGTTAAGACTTAAATACAAGGAATCTTAAATTAAAAAATTAAATAATATTTAAATGAAAAATAAAATAATAAAAATAATATTTTATTTTGGATAGGTTACACCAACATGTGAAGATGTATTTGATATTGTTCAAGGTAAATCTTATATAAAATAATATTAAAAATTTAGTGCAATTTAATTATAAAAATATTTTTTGAACCAAATAAAATATAGTAAAACTGATAAAATTAAAATTTATAATATTTTTTATTGAGGAATTCTTGGATTTAAGAACATTTTAATATTTATAACATTGATATTGGATAAGAGAAAGGGTTTTCCTAGGTATAAATTGATTATTATTCTAGATTGAATATCTATGAAAGTCCACTTATTGTTGTAGTCAAGATATACCCATTTCATTGTTTTATTTTAAGGTTGTTGATTATATTCATTGGAGTTTAGAGAAGAAGAATTATTATATACTTCTAGTTACTTTAGGAGGATTAGGTTGAAATATGTATTTATTCTTCATAGATAAATCTTTCATTATATATATTTAGTTATAGGAAAATGATTTCAAGGTCCTCCCATTTCTCATTATTTTCTTGATAACAAAATATAAGTTGTGTGTGAGTGGGATAATAACTGATATACACTAAGTAAATAGTCATCTATACTAGAGGAGCACCTCATTAAAAATCCTAGTTCCATCTGTTATTTTCTATTATATGGGAATGCTTTCTAATTATAGGTGAAGAAAACAAGTGATCAATTTACTGAATAAGTAATAGAGGTAAAGAAAGGTATAAAAGTTTAAAGTTATAAAGTTTTCCACGCAATGATTCACCCCCCCCCCCCCAGTGTGGTCATCCCAAAGTGATGCTAATACAATCGCGTTGTGATTTCATAGGTCACATCGTGAGTGGAGTTTGTGTAAGAATATTCAATTTATTTTTAAAATTTATTATTCTATACTACACATAATGACACAAACATCATTCTATAAAGGATTCATGAATGATTTTTAGTGATACTAGAAATAGTGGGTCAGGTCATGAAATGTTATTTCCTTTCATGGTGGTATATTTGGGTCAAATTTAGTGATTTTATATGTTGGATTACCACGCAGTGAAATCAATGTCACAATATAAAGGACTGCACCTTTTATAGGATATGAAAAATGATAAAATATAAGAAACATCATATAGGGTCATAAAATTTTAAAAAAATATTACAAGTTGAAATAATATTAACACCATAAAGGATTATGTGGCGTTGTGAAATATCAAAAAATTCAAATAATTTTCAAGTGAAACTGGTATATCATTCTGTCCTCTAACCAGTCACTCCATGGTTTCAAGTTTCTATAGAATTAGAACAAATATTATGGTTTTTCTTACCCTTTATGGTTGGTTAGTTATTTGATAAACTAGTAACTACTTATTCAAATTAAATGGTATTGATTTGATTAGATATGATCCAACAGATGGACTTGAATTAAAAGAAGTTAATTATTTTTTGAATTTTAAATCCTAAATTAAAAATATAATATGTTTTTAGAATATTTTCTATGAATAATTTTAAAATATCACACCCAAAAATAGAGGAAGAAAAATATTTATGATCCGGGGATCGTAGGATCAGTAGTGAAGAATATTGAATATCTTTTATTGATTACTAAAATGTGATCAGACTAAATTGCATTAAAGAATTGGATTAGAAGAAGATTAAATTGTGTATATCCCTGATGTAATAGAAGTGAAGTTTAGAGAAGAATTAATAACACGCCTATTGATTGTTATTGATCTATTTGTCAAACATCTTATAAGATTGACCTGTATATTGATTAAATCTTTGAATCCCTCTTTAAATCATTATGTAGAAGAGCGGAATAGTCTATAAACCTTGGTTGAGAAGTTATCTATTACTAAATATTATAATCACTTACTAGTTAAGTAGTGAATATTTCTCACATAAACACATCTTTGATATTTTCTCCTTAGATATAGCCTTTTACTAGTGAACCAACTAAAATCATGTTTCTATACTCTTTATTGTTTTTTGGATTTGATTATTCTTACGAAATAGATTTCAGGTGTATTTTCCAATGAAAATATAAGATCTGAATTAATATGAAGAAAAGAATAATTTTAAATTCACCTTAATTCACCCTCTCTCTATGGGTAGATAGTGGTAACATAGTTTAAGACACACACCAATAGCATCATATCAACCAGAGGAACTAAAAAAATAAAGAACTGAATTTAGTGCATGGAATCAATTTCTAAATTTATATAAAGTTTCCAATTTCATTTTTTTCATTACCTATTTTATCCCAAAATGGTAATTGAAATGTAAAAGAGGGGTGAGTTTTTAATCTAAAATATTAATCAAATTTATAATTTATTTGAGGAATATGGGGAATTAAAATATTTAATAATTTAACTACAAATAATTAATCCAATGAGTTTGAATTGAATACGTAGTAGAGATAAAGAAAAAAGATATAATAAGGGTTTTTATAGTAATTTATATCAACATGACCCAATATCTAATATCCACACTCTCAATGTGAGAGTACAGAACCCACTATAAGGTATATCACTATTAAAAGATCGTGACAAATCTTACAATCCACCTTTAGTCTATTCGGTGGCTCAAATACAAATCCATTTCCTTTGTTGGTTTTAACAATAACCTATACTTTATGGGAGAAACCCCAACCTAAAATTTAAAAGGTGTAGCCATAACCTATTTAGTTTTTTATTTTTAATTTTAACCCAGCCTTTTTCAAAAGTAAACATTTTCCAGACTTCCAATGAAGCAGGAAAAACCTCTTATGTTTTACGATTATAGATAGAACTAGGGATTCTCAATGTGCATCCCTAAACCTCTTTCTTTTTATGGGCATAAATAGATCCCTTTAGTCATTTTTTGGTTGGGTAATCATAACTGGGACGTATATTTTAAAAGGATGGTATAACACCATTTAAGATTAAAAAGGGAATGACTTTATAATGTAGACATTTATAGCATGTTAAAAAATAAAAGAAGAAAACAAATGAAAGATTGCTGAAGAGGTTGCTCGATTTTGGAATAGGTAGAGCTTAGATTCTTCTTGATGTACATGATAAATCATGTGAAATACTAGAAGTGTTTCCTAAAATTAGTGTGAATATTAAATCTCACAGACTCATTTCCAAATGATATAACACTTTAAAATAAAAATTGATCTACATCTCCCTATTGCATGCATTTTTATAAAGCCTTTAAATAGAGAAAATAGAAACTTCTATTTTCCTCTTCAAATTATACAATCCTCCTTAATAAATTATCAATTAGCATTCTTCATATTAATATTTCCTTAAATTTCATCATCACTCAATAAAATAAAACAACCTATATGGAATTCTATTAATAATTATAAATGAATAAAATTAATTTGATTAACAAATACTCCCACTAATAATACTTTAATTATGTGAATATTTCCCATGATCCACACAAAATTAATCGACCATAAGTATCTAACAATATTAAAATTAAAATATATATACTGATAATTAGTTTTAAATACTTGTTAAATACAATTAATAATATTTTAAAATTAAATCTCCTCCAAAATACTAAGTAAAAAGCAAAAGTCTTAATATTGAGTCATGTAGGACTATTATTTTGTAATACATTCTAATTTCATAAGACTTTAAATCTCACTGGACATTATATAATTTAAGACTTAAAACTAGAGGAATTTATATCTTTGTAAGAAATTATTTAAAGTGAGTAAGAATTTTCATTCCTATCATAAAAATTTAATATAGAGTATAATATTATAGAACATATGAATTTATAAATCTCATAAGAAATTAGACTTAGAGAAATTTTCATATTTTATTTCATTAGGATTTAATTATACTTTATAATACTCTTAAACTCCATGTAAGATGATGGTCCCAAAGGGAGACATTATTTCCTTTGATTCTAATAAAAATAAAAATTTATAAAAAACATTTCAATGTTGATTAATTAATTAAAATGAATATTTTGGAAAGATCAAGATCAATCCTACATAGATGGTGAAATTAGTTAAATTATTTTTTTAAAGAAAATTCTTTTATTTGAGAAATATGGGGAAGAAAATATGTTGGTTTTGAAAGATTTTTTAAGAAAGATAGATAGAACGAAGAAAATTTCTTTGGGTTATATAAATAAAGTTTGAAAGTGTGTTGGGGGTTTTTAGATTTAGGGTTTAGGTCCAATTATATTTTAGAAAAAAAATTGATTAATCAATTTTTGGTGTTGGATATGAGATGATATAGATCCAATGATCATGGTATACCCTCCTCAATGCGGCAATCCCCTATTTTCCTTGGTCCATTAATTTTAGGGTTTATTGAAATGAGTTTGTCTCAATACCATATTAAAAAAAACTCCTTGAATGTGACAAGTTCATGCCTCATTTTAGGGTAACCAGTAATATAATTAATTGTTTCCTTTCAAGAAATTCTATCATTGATTATGAGAAAAAAATAGGGGGTTTGGAATTGTATGATCAAATTATATAAAACCCAAAAATGAATAATAATTATAAATAGATCCAATGGTACCTTACCCCTTCAGTTACATAACCCTAGAACAAGGATAGTTTTACCCCATCATCCTAGTGAAAATAGAGTAAGGTTTATGTAATAAATAAACTAAAAAATATAAATTAAATTCATAAATGAAACTTTTGAGGACCCTATATTGCACAGCTTTTGTCTTTAGATCCCTCTAGTGTGGAGGCTCAACCATCTATTAATAGACATTACTGGGGCATGGGAAGTATTCATTTGCATCATAATGAGTCAAAAAGTAGTAATGGGTTGTCTTAGGGCCATGAAATAGGTCTCCTAAACTTGAAACATCGAATCAGCCCATTTCTAGGTTGTCTAGGATTTTTCACATTGTGAAAATAATTCACTACATGAAATGTTCAGGGCCTTGAAATATTAATGGATTGATTTCATGTTCTGTAAATATCAAGGATCATTTCAGATTGAAATTGTTTCATATTGTGTATTGTATCTTCAAATTTTGTAATATTTTTACATAATGTAATTTTGGCACGATATGAATATCTAATTTCCAATTATAGAAGATTTTTTTTGTTATGTTTCTTCACTTTGTCCCCACAGTAGTATTCTATAGGAATCATTTATCATGGGAAGCCATGTTATTTTCTAATGTTCACTATAGGTTTAAATGTGTGAGTTAATATATCTATGTATGATCCATTTAGGCTGTGTATGATTCATTCTATCTTAATTCATTTTCATATGGGTTATTAGAGATGAACTCTATAATATTCATTTGTATATAAGTAAATTTTTTAGCTTTACACATGTCATTGATTTGTGTGTGTGTCATTCTATGAGTCATTTGACCTATGAATCAGTCAATTGGACTATATATGAGTCATTAAGCTATATTTGTATCTATTATATGGTTCTAAATACGTTTTTTTTAGACTTTGAAATTTTTCAATCAATTCCTCCATCATAAGATTCATTCCTTAACAAATAATGACACAAAGTTTTCTCCAAAGTCATTTCATAAGAAACATCAAAAAATAGGAATACTTTATGAGGACCAATATTTATAACCAAAATATAATAAAAATATGAAAAAATTAACCAATTAAATAAAAATTAATAAATAAAAAAGCAATGAATAATCAATAATTTGAACATTATTATTTTCTTCTATGATCAGTGAAAGATTCAAACTAAATCCTTTATTCTTTTCAAACTCATGTTAAATGGAATTAATTAAATAAGTGAGAAATTTTATAATTTTCAAGACATAATCAAATAAAGTTTCAATGAGCCACTCAACAATCTCCCCATTTTGATAAATTGTAAAATAAAACATAAACTAAACAATTATACCCTTTTTATAAGTGATCAAAAAGATAAAAAAATGTAGTATCTTAAATTTTCCCTCTTTAAATTTAATGAAAAAATATCAAAAAAAAATATCATAATAAACATACACATACCCCCCTATGATAAATAAAAAATAGTGAGTAAAATAGTTTTTCTTATACATAAAAGATAACTTTGAAATTTTAGAACATGCTAAGTAAAATAAATAAGGAATATGATTTAAAAAATAAAAACAATTCATGATGAAGTTCTATGAAAATAAAAACTTTATGCTCAAACATAAATAAAATGATCATATTTCATCATGATTTAAGGTGATTTTATCCCCTTAAATTCATGAATTATAAAGTTAAATATCAATTAAAAATGAAAATAAAAATATTAAAGCTCCCCCTTAATTTCAGCTTCCTTTATTTGTGTAAACAAATGATTTTATCCATATTTTCAATTATAGCTTGTATTAAATAGTGAAAACTTCTCATATATAAAAACATTAAAATCAATAATGTGGAAAGGAACATGTCAAATGATATTCAATGAGATATATAATGGTTTTAAATGAATTAAAAATTACTAATAGTGATAGTTCATTCTAGTAAACTAGAATATAATAAGATTTATCATGCTCACTAGAAAAAATAAATAACAAATTGTTTTAATTTCATACCAATATAATAAATGTTAAAAATATAAAAGTGTATAAAATATTTAATTCAAAAATTAAAAAATCAATTACTTTGGAATCCATGCCAACTTTTGTTGAATGAGATTTATATAAGTACCTTTAAGAACCCCTGTTGGTGAAGGTTTAAACAGTGCAGCTTTAAAAGAAAATTTTGACAAAAAATTATTTCATATTTCCAAGAGATTGAAAAGGCCTCAAGTAACAATCAAATATATAATGACTAAAATCTATGCATTTAAAATAATTATCTGATGAAATAACTTCTATTTACCTTTTAAAATTTTATATATATATAAGGTGAAAATACATCATAACTAAGTCCATTATTATTTTCTCTCATTGTATTCATGGACATAATTTTTCCATAAATTTATTTTCCTTTAAAAAAAATTAACAAATTATATTTAATATTTTAAATATTATCTTTCAACTTACCATTTTACTTCTGGATAGCCACCAAATCATCAAAAACTTTTCTATTAGAATAGTATTCCTCATTTTTCATTTTCTTCCATAAGCATCCTACACTATTTATTTTCCTAATAAATATCATTTAATAAAATATTCAATTTCCTTTTTCCCTTCATTATTTTTAGAAATAAAATATTTAAACTTATCATTTTACTCTTCAAGTTTCAAAATTTTAGAATCTATGTTTCTTCACCCTTTGATAAAAAAATTATGTTTATTTACAAATTTCATATAATCATATTTAATAATAAAAAATTATTATTTAATTCATCAATTTTTTTCCAATGATTTATCACTAAGCTTATACTTTTTAGATATAAGTTTAGAATCATAATTAGATTAATAATTTTCACTTAAACTTCCCATCAAACAAATATTTATAGTTTCTTAGTATATTATCATAAATAATTTGTAGAATATGAGTAAAGATGTGAAAAATAAATATTTTTATATTTTATAATAAAAAACCAGTTTCATTTTCACATCCATTTTGATCACTTAAATCTAAACTTTTATATTCACTCGATGTAGCTAAATCCTTCTTATCTTTCTTTTGGAATTGTTTGTTAAGCCCTAAACAATCCAATTTAATGTGTCTTTTTCATGTAATAATAATATGTAAAATCATAATTATTTAGATTTGAAAAATTATTATCTTTCTTATATATATTTTTCTCTTTTCTTGATTGATTATTCTTGATTTCCATGTTAACTCTTTTTCCAAATTTTTTTATACTCTTCTTTGCATCAATAGATGAACCTGAAATATTAGAATAACTATATGATATAATAATAGTTTTAAAGGAAATATATTTATTCTTTTTACCAGTTTCATTTTCAATTTTTATCAACTGAAGATCATATTGAAGAACTAAACTAATAATCACATATAAAGTGTAATACTTTGTATTATTTCTTTATTAAATTTCATATTTATTATCATGAAACATTTTTTGTAGTGGTCTCAAAAATCTATCAACCATTTCAGTATTTTCCAATGCTTCTCAAAGAGAACTCATTCAATTCATAATACATGTGAAACTATGAAATATTTAGGTGATAATTTCACTTTATCCAATTTTCTAATCCTATTATTCATCCCACAACATTCTATTATTTGTTTCTTATGAACTTGTATGATCTATAATAAGTTGCTTTCAAAAATAATAAAAACAACTTAACTAGTTTTACATATAAAAATGGATAAATAAATTACTACTAATAAAATAATAAAGAATATTTATGATCTTATAATTAACCATATACTTAAGTGCATCATTAAAATTAAGAAATTAAAGGTCTTATTCAAGTAATTTATAAGGTTTTACCATTATAGTAAAATTTCTAATGCCTAGATTATTGAGATATGACACTATTTTAGATTTCCAATATCTATAATCACTTCTATAAAAATAAAGTGGTTATATGTGAATCCATCCATCATCTGGAATTTGTATCACCATATAAAAAAATTTACCTTGTTATTGTTAAGTAATAGCATAAAAGTTAGCTTAAAATAGATATGAACATTAAAAATCCTAATAAGTATGTGCTCTGATACCAATCGTTTAGTCCCAAAAAAGTGATGTTGATAGATAATAGGGGGATATTTTTTAATATCCAAATAATATCCAAAGAAAAATTTTATTTTCATAATATAGTAGATTATAATATTTAACAATTCAACCAAAAATAATTTATCCAATGAGTGTGAAAAAAAATATCAGTAAAGATAAAAAAAGAGATCATAAAGATTTTAATAGTAGTTTAAATCAACGTGATCCTATGTTTACTCTTTACACTCTCAATGTGAGAGTATGTCACGCGCTATAAGGTATATCACTTTTTAATTATATTGAAAACTATTACAATACACCTTTTTTACTTGGATACTTAAACCCAAATACCATTTCTTTTATGGGTTTAGATAATAACCCAGCCTTCTATAAGAGAAAAAAACCTAGAATTTCAATGGTGTAATCCTAACCTCTTGACTTTTTTAGTTTTAATAAGAACCCATTATTTTGTTGGAGTATACCAAACCAATAAATTCAAGGAATCAGTTGTAACCTCTTTCTTTTTTTGGGTACACATAGGACATAGGACTCTCAAGGAACAACCCTAACCATTTTTCCTTTTATGGATACAAAAAACCCTTATGTACTTATTTTTTCCAGATAAGAATAACTAAGACATAACTTAAGGAAAGGTATTATAACCCCATGCAACACACACAATTTAATGAATCTATAATGTATACAGTTATAATATAATAAAAAATAAAACAGAAAAACTAGTGAAGGATTTTTTATGAGTTTTCTAACATTTTTAATAGATAGAGCATCCAACCTTCTAGATATAAGTGATGAATCTTGGGAAAAACCAAAAAAATTCATAAAATCAGTGTGAATAATGAATCTCCTCCTCTCAATATAGAATGACCAACAATATATAATCTAAATAAAGTCATACCTTTTGATGTGAGCAGAAAATTTCAACATTTTTATCTATTATTCATTAGAAATACCCCTAATTTAATCAAATTCTCAGGTAAATTTACGATTTTCATTACTCTTTGATAATCTAGAGTTCATCTCTAAATAGATTAAAATTAAGATATTATTATTTTATTCATTTTTTGGAACTAAATGGGGATTCCAACATTTGATTTTCAATTGAAGTTCTTTCTATAATTAAATTATAAAATCTATTACTATTTTAGTGTTAATTATTTCATACATACATAAATTAAATAAAATCAATACATTAAAATTGAAATTTAAACTATTTTATTCAATATATAACTCATATTCATAAATGTATTTATTTTTTATTCTAATTGATTTATTATTTTTTGAATTTAATACAAATAGATAAATTGGAATTTTTTTGAAAAAAAAATTAATTTAATTTAAAATTTGGATTAGAATTTGATTTTTGAATGCTTGAAATTTGGTGTTTTGAAAAACCTAATTATTTGATTTAATTAAATTTAAAATTATTTTGGAATCAATTTGTTCGAAGGTATTAAATTCTGGATCAATTTTTTTATCATTTTATTAAAATTTAATTGGGAACATTTTCTACTCAACTATGAAATTATTTGTGATTTTTGGATAGAAAATGATAAATGATGGAAGTGACTATATGAAGGAATCATGGTCACTTAAGTGATTGTGCCTAAGTTAACTACATGTTTAAATTAAGTGACTAGGTATTCTCGAAAGTTCTATAAAGCCAAGAATTGACCATTCCTCTCTCTACTCTAAAAACCTACAATGATATTTATATTTAAATTTATATGATAACCATACTCCATAGTCACTTCAACCATCTTCAACCTACTGCATGAGCATGCTCTAACCGACTGTGATATCATGGTCACTTCTATGTGACCACATTGTGAATAAGTGGCACCACCAAAGGAGAGGGATTGGTGACCTCCACAACCACTTCTTTTAGACTATCAAAGCTGGATAATATTCCCCATGGAAATATCTTTGATACTAGATCCTCTATAGACCTCCCTTGAATATCTCAATTCCCTAACCCACCACTGGATGAAGTAGACCATCACTACAATTCATGTACCTATTGAGTCACTACCGTGCTAAAAAACATGAGTTCCACTATTGAACGTCGGACCTACATATCCAACCACCATGATTTTTTGTCATGCCTCTATATGAGAATCACTGAGGATGATTCCAAAGATTGAATATGATGATCTTAGATAGAGGAAACATGATTTCACACCAAATCTGTGAGTTGAATTAAAGCACTTGTTCTTACTGATGAAGAGAGGAAGAAAATTTGAGCTCACCACCACCCTAAATAGATTGAAAATCTGATAGAGGTAATATTTTCATTATTTTTCATATTTTTTTCAGTGATTTAACCCTTAGAAATTAATCAACTTAAACTTATTTGTATCATTTTAATTTATTTGGTTAATTATGGGCTTAATTGTAAAAATTGGTTAATTCTGGAAAATTGACAGTTTTTTTGAGATTTTGTTTTTCTGGGATAATTGCTGCAATTTTGATCCACATTGAGTGATTCTTTTTTAGTCTTTCATTACTCTTGGTATTCAAATTTTTCTTTTGGACCCAGACCCAATTCTAAATACTCAGGCCTTTAGAATCAATGAATGAAACAATTTTGTTGGCCGACAGAATAGAACTCACCTCCGTAATGGAATTATATATCATCCTATATAACTCCAAATTATGTTATTTTCACTGTAATAGAAATAGTAATCCATTTATCATGTTCAAATTAAATTTCATGAACAAATTTGGTCATTAAGATATCCATTCCATCCGACAAATTGGAGGTATTTGAGCATTCTCCTCGGACAAAAAACGTATCAATTAGTAATCTAGAAATATATTTTTGGAAACCTGTCCAAATATTATGTGCATTTGTGGGAACATGGAAAAGAGATAGGGGAACAACTTTTATTAAGGAACCTACCAAATATTCAGCACTTTATGATGCAAAATTAACTCAATATTTCTGAGTGAATCTGAACGGAAAGTTTTCCACCCCTTAACCCTATATATATGAGTATTTACTTCCATTCAAGGTTTTTGAATAAGGTGAAAGATGGGATTTTATAGAGGATTTTATTCTTTAAGTTCATTTTATTTTCCAATTTCTCTTTTCTTAGTTTCATTATTCTCTCTTTTTTCTCTTTCAACTCTCTTACCCTTTACATGGAGGGGTAAAACCTTTGAGTGATTGGGGAAGGCGGAGTTTAACTTTTTTAATGTCAGAGTCTTGAACTTTAATTTAAAACTATTTTTTTATATTGAAAATTTTATATTTACAGTGGTTACCAATTCTCTTAATACGTGTGTGTTTTGGATTTTGTTTTATTCATTGTTTAAAGCTTTGGTTAATGAACTTTTAACTCCCTCCACCTAGTGCAATTTGTCTTGATCAAGTATATTGTATTAGGTGGTGAGTGTATAGATATCATTGGAATATTTGTGGAACTAGTTAACTTTTTCTAGATTTATAAGAATAAAAAATTATCAATCGGGACTTGCCTTATTTATTTGGTATTTTTTTTTTTGAACTTTCATGCACATAATAGTTGGTTTCATTGAATCCTTCAAACAAGGGTGATTGATGAATTAATCAAGTAGAATTTAATTTATCATTAAATAGTAAAAGAGGATGAATGATTTTTATGATTATTATGACATTGAAAAATGATATCCTACCCTAGCCCCATCACTCTCTTCATCCATTGGTGTTCAAATGTTATTTTCATTTCTTTATTTCTTTTCAAACACAAACAATGTCATAAACCATATCACTTATTTCTAAAATTTTAAGGTGAAATCTTGATTGTTGTGAGCTCCTCTTTGGATACATCCTACATTACCTACTATACTACATTTTAATATAGGAAATATTTGTTATTTCCAAACCCCATAATAGGCATGTGTCAATAGTTCTGTCCACCTATACTTGATTGATAATGGAAGATGGTCCCTCATAATATCCTATTAAAATTTCTCAGAACCAAAGGATCCATGTGTCCAAAACAAATGAAACTACACCACCCCTCTACATAAAGAGAACCAAAGCTTGTGGGTTGAAGATGAATCAATATGAAGACTTCTAAATTATACTGATTATGAAATTATGATGCCACACCTTCCCTATTAAAACCCATGATGAGACTGAATCTATGTTTTTTTATTGTTGAATTGTGGTATTTTCAAGTGTGATTGGATTTTTCAGGGCCATGAATTTTTTCCCATTCACCAGTTACAGCGATAAAGTAGGATGCACACCACCAATTCTAGGTATTGCACCAATGAGGAAACAAATATTGGTCTCAACCCAAATTCTCCACTATAGTTCATCTAGTATGAACTCTCTAAGAAAGTAACTTTTCTAATAAAATTTAATCTATCCACATTCCTTCTTAAATCATCATAATCCCCCATCATGAAGGTAAATGAAATTCCCTAAATCTATCCAGGATAATCTAATTTAGGGCCCAAATGAAATGAAAATAAGTCCCAATTCATTTGAGCCCATTTATAACATGTGAACATATCGAGAATCACCCAAACTTTCACTACTCCTCAAAGTAATTTAATAATCCTTCACCAAATATTTTTGAAGGTGTTCAGGCATGGTCATAGGAAAATTTCCAAAAAGAAAATAAAATATCAATATATTTTATCATGACCTTTGAAGCTAATCAAATGAAATATGTGGATACTATCTAAGAATTCTTGATGCTTATTACATTAAAAGAAAGGAAAAATATGGCTAATGATATAAATGTTTTCAAATCTTTCCCATTTAAAACAATTTGGCATCTAGAGATCATAGCTTTCAATCTCTATTTTTTTCACGATTTTAATTCAATAATAATTCTATTCTTGGTTTAGATGTGTTGGGGGAATCTTTCATTCCCTCTATTCTTTGTGTTTTTCCCATCTTCATGTATTAACATTATCTATATAAACTCTATATTTATGGTGAAATAACCAAATGGCTAAGATCTCGGGGAGATTTCACAGGAACCCCATTATTTAATTTCCTCTACTTTACATCCTTAATATGATAGTACATTAGAGAGTAGAAGATAAATGATATTAATCTACTATTTCTAATAATTTGGTTCATTCTCTAATCTATAAAATATGTTATCCCTCCCTTACTTGGTTTACAATGCATACCAGTGGATCACGGTGGATTGGGGTACAAATAGAATATGATGGAGGTGGTTATTGAGATAGTGTATTTCTCGATTGAGTTTTTCATTTCCTTTTTACTATAGAGGAGGTTGAACTAGATATAGTATGATATATTTCTCTTATGTATGTTAATAATTGTAAATTAGATAGATAAGATAAATCAAAGAATGATATTAATCTGATTTCCAGATGAGAAATAAAGAGGACAATGAATAATCTGTGTGATCGGACACAAATCCAAACCCCTTTCACCCTAACTTATTGTGTTCATTATTTAATATAATTTTAAATTCATAAATCAAAAACCAAAAAAATTGAAATTTCTGGATTCATTAAAAATTAATAAAACAAAAAAAAATATTAATAATTGATTATAATTGTGATAATATGACCCATACATGCTCTTTGGGAATTAAACATTTCCAACCCTATTCTACATTCCAAGATTTAATAAAAAAATTGACCATATCCCACTATAATTGAGAAATTAACTTGGATACATTTCTAGGGAATAAGGTTGGATATTCAATATTTTTTCTCATTGTAAATAATTTATATCCTTGTAAAATTTTAAAAAATGTTTCCCCTCAGTTTCAAAGAGGATGGAATAACTTCTTACTTTACTGAAACAAACAAATAGAAATTTTACAATTAAACATTTTGATGAAATAATAGATGTTTATGAGAAAATTTTACTGAATTTTTATAGATATAATATTAAAATGGGGAACAAATGGATCATTAAACTAAACTTAAAACATTTAATGAGTATATCCTAGAGGTAGAATTGATGATGGATCCCACTATCCCAAACAACTCTGATATTATTCTCGTGGAAAACCAATAGAAATAAGTGATGTTTACTAAAACATTTAAGGTGGATAACCCAACTCTTGACTCTTCTTAGTTTAATTATTTTTTGATTCAATTGGAATTTATAACCTCTTATTTTTTTGATACATATTTAGTACTATTAGAGTATTCTTTGAAGGAAGAAAAATTTGAATCTAATTATTTATATTATAATCTCATATAAGTTGATATTTCTTATGGACTTATGTGTGTTAATCTTATAGATTATTCTATATTACTAGAGGCCCTCATTTTAGAATAGTAATAGCCCCCTAAAAAATATATGGAACATGAAATATAGTTATTCATAATAGAAGAAGAATTCATAGTGGTCCTTTGTAAAGAGACATAAATGGAAATTATTATATATGAGGGGAAAAACTTTGATTTGAACTCAAACTATTTCAATTTTGTATAATTTGAATTATTTATTAACTCATACCTATTTTAAACTGTCTAATTAGCACAGGTGGAGCTACCACTAGAAGACAAAGAAGATATGTAATTTTTATATTATTATGAGGAGACCCCATATATCATCAATATACCACCCCAACATAATATAACACAACACATTGATTTGAGGGTGGACATGAAATAGTTTATCAGAGGGGGCATCCAAAATTTGAAGTGAACTAGCTTTGGATAAAATAAAATGTGATGGTTCTTACTATAGAATCTCAACCTACCAATGGATTTCGGATTCCACACAATTTTCCATTTATATATTTTCTAAATACAATGACTTTTATGAGGGATAACCCAAGGCTCTTTACCCCTTATCTTTATATTTTCATTTTCATTGTTTTTAATAAAATAATTTATGTGGTTATCTATTTTTCTATAGGTATTTACTAAAAGGAAAACAAACTACAAGGATAGATCAAGATTATCCATAGCACACCAAAGGATAACTTCACTCAATATTGTTGAATTAATTAAAAACATCAGTTGTTTTATTTATTTATTATTTTTTTGACACTTATTTATCATTAATATACTTATCAATGATAAATAAATACTCAAAATCATTTAGGTTAGATTCATTAACATGTGTGGGTGACGAACTCAACCGATTCAATAATTTTAAAATTCTTTTTATTTAATGTCTTAACATTTGAAAAAAATACTTTCCTATGTTTTTAGTAAATATATAAGTAAATAAAAAAAATATAAATAAAAAAATTTATTTTAAATATTATATATATATATATATTAGTTATTGTAGGTCATGTTTTTATTTTTCAAACCATTCTTGAACTCAAATTATGTCCTTCCTAGTTTTAACTTCATGCTAGAATTAAGAAATTCATTAGTTTTGAAGTTGTGAGACTTACATGATTTTTGAGTCAAATTTGTCACTGATTTCATTGAAATTTGATTTGGGAACTATGAAAGGGACTGTGAGTGAAAATATTTCTAACGCAACTAGAAATATAACTTGAGGTCACTAGGATTTAGAACTAAATCGAATGTACCTTGAACATTGTAACAATGAATGACATATGGAGCCAACACAAATAAAATTTATATAAAACCATTGAACTTGCAGTAAAATGGTATATTGGGTTCCCATAATAAATATTTGATACAATGACGCCAGGTGTGTGAGTATCCCACTATATATATTTAAATATGTTCTTTTTCATAGTTCTTCACACATACATGTCTACGTAAAATTAATAACAAAAAGAATGATAAAAGTGATTATATGTTAAAAGTAAATTTATTTAGGTGAGGGTAATATTGAACCCATGAATTTGACATTTGAATTATTAAAAATTCATTTAATTTTTATCAATCAGGTGTAAAATCAAACTTTGTTTTAAGAAACACAGTAAAAAGGGGTGAATAGAAGTGCCACTTGTTAAAACATTAACTCAATCTAAATCTAATTTTATCCACACTTAGATTTGGAACTTTGATTGGATTGAAGTTATGAGTGATTTTAAATCACATATGAGGCACCATAATTCAAACATAGGTTGAATTTGTTTTTTCTTTCTTCACTGATTTGTATATTTAGATCAAGGAAGGATGAAATTTTTGTTTTTATTTTTGAATAAATTGAATTCAATGATAAAATTACATAGGATTGAAATAGTTCAAGTGTGGGGGGGTTATGTGAGTTAAAATTTTCAACATGTTTTTTGATTTGTTTTTAAAATATCCCTAGATTTTAAAATAAATATTGAGTTGGATATCGTACAAAATACGCAACATCGAGGTTAAACGAACTATACAATATTATTATTTAAATATAACTATTATAACTTATCCATTGAACCGGTGGGTATGATTTAAATTAATTAAATTATGAAACATATATATAAAGGACCTAATTAATTCAATTTTATAGATTTATTCTTAGGAAATAATCACTTGATTTTTATTATTGTCAATTTATTCTTCAAAAATACGTTTTCTTCGAAAATGGTTTTATTGTTTTTGTGATTAAATATTTTAATTAATTTGTGGAAATTTAAGAAAATTTATTTGATAAAATTAACTTAATTTATTAAATTATAAAATCAAAATTATCATTGAGTTAATTTTTTTGATTTTTCTGAAAAGATTGATTTTTAAATATATAGTGAAAACACTAATTTTTATTGAAAATTGTACTTTCATTTCAAGAATTTACAAAGTTAAATTTTATTTTAAAAGGATTAAAAGTAAAATTAGTCCTATTATATTAATAATAATCTAATTATGTTCAATTGAATTATTTTTATGATTTAATTTTTCATAAAAATGTTTTGTACTTGAAAAATTATTTTTTCTGAAAAAATGTTTTTCATCACATTTTGTCAATTTAAATTAAATTAAATTATACAACATTTATATTTTAAATCTTAAAAAAGGAATAAATATTTTTAAATAATGCTTCCAAATTTATAAAATATCTCACTTTTATTTTTTGACATTATGAATAGTAACTTTAAAAGTTTTTGTAACTCTAGTAAAGGGTAAATCGAGTAATTAAGGTTAAAAATAAAATGATACAAACAAAAAAATGACCCTACCACATTAATTAAGTTTATTTGATGACTATAAACCTTCTAAAATTTATGTATATGGAATTTGTTCTATTTTCCATTGATTTTGACCATTATATTGTTTTATATAAAGAAAAGTCAAAAATGCCATTCTCTTTGTTTTATTATCACTAAATTTTTAACATAGGTATAAACAAAGTATATGTTCAATTATAAATATTTTTTCAAATATAATTTTTTTCCCTCAAGGTAATTTATTTCTAATTTTTTAGTGATGAAATAATTACCTTAATTTTTTATGCAACACTGATGCAATGTTTGTTCAGGTAGTAGAAAAATTAATAATATGATTTTAAAAACACTAAAAATAATATTATTAGAGTTATATTTTATATTAAATTTTTTTAAACATATATATGACATTTATAAAGTGTATGAAAGGTTAATATTTTATTTCATATTTGTATTGATTTTTTTAAAGTCAAATTACATGAATAGTTTCAAAAATGACATTAATGATATTTTATAATAAATATTATATAATTGATTGATTTAAAATTCCTAAAAATTATATATTTGGACAATAAATTTTTATATGATTTAAATTATCAACCATGGTCCATTAATTGGATGTTTTTTCTTTTATATTAACTATATTAACCCCTTAAGAATAAAAAACATTAATATCACTGTAATTATCAAAATAGTTAACGGAGGGATAAAACAAAATGATGAGGTTTAAAATATGATCTAAACATATAAAAATTTATTAAATGGGATTATTTTGAATCATACTCATCTTATATTTTAATCTTATCATTTTTTCCATTTTAACATCAAAATTATTTTATTTTAATTTAATATTTTAGGAAATTCCAAGAGTAATGATCCCCTATCTTGGAAAAGGGAACCTATTATTCTCATTTATTTATACTTAAATAACCTTTTGGTTCAGAAAATACCTACAAAAATACTTTCCTTGTATCTCTAAAAACACCCAAGATGAATTTATTTGACCATAAAACCAACTTAGAAAATCTTTTGATGCAAACATTGAGAGGTTGTTCGAAGAAGATGTATCGTTCTTAACTGATCATTTTTGTTTTATTTAATCTTACGCATATTTAAAATATTATTGAATCATGGTGAAATAATAAAATCACTATCTAAAATATAATGATACATTAAAATGTTAATGTAATAACCTAAATCTATCTCCTCTTTCATCAAATTGGAAATGAAACTGTTATTCGTGGGTATGATAGACTACTACCTCGCAAACTGATGAAATTAATTTTCCATCACCTTCTCACACATATGGTTATACTGATGGATTTAATGTATATATATTATATTCAAGAAATATTTATAATTCATAAAATATAATATACTACACACTTTCTTACATTTCCATTCACTATAAAATGACAATATAGTTCATGCTTACGTGTGGACTACCACCTCCAAAAAGTTATGTGATTCATTTTTCATCACCACGTCACATAGATGATATATATAAGTATGTTTAAATAAATAATATGGTATTTATGATATATTTTTCATTCTTTAAATATAAAATAATACTTACCTTTTTCTATAATTATCATTGAAAAAAGGACATGTTACTCATGCATACATATGGCCTACTGTGTCCTTTTTTTAACAAGTTGAGGGTCAAGACCTCTTTATTAAAAAAAACAATTCTGAGAAATATAAAGAAATTAATTGATTATTCAGACTTTAGTTAAGTTTCCCTCTTCTAAAAAACCTCTTTTGATGTTTCCCTTCTAAATCTTTCTCTTGCATGTTCATATTTTTAAAAATATCTTATTAATGTGTTTATATAGACATAAATGATTTATAAAGGACATTATTTTGTATCTTTTTAATTTATTCAAAGGTAATCAGAAGAAGTATTTTTACAAATATTTTTAATTTATTTAAAAAATAAAAAATTAATGTTCTATTTTAACATATGCAGCAATAACGATTTTTCAAACTTCCATAATCGTTATTTGATATTTTATTTAATTTATAATATTTCATATTTTCTTCAAATAAATGAATGATTTTCAGTTATTCTAAGAATTTTAGTTTGGAAAAATGGGTTTTAAATAAAAGGGATACATTAATATTTGAAAATCCTTTCTTATGGATCCAAATAATTTTTTTATGATGCAATATTTTTGTGATTATATTATGGTTCTTGGACATTGTTTATGATGATGGGTGGTTCCTTTATAATCCAATAATGGGTCGTTACAAGATATAACTCTAATTAATTAGTTAATATTTATGTCGATAAGTTGATCATGAGGGTTATTCTAAGTATAACCATATTGGTTATTTCAATTGTGACTGTGATGGTCACTCCAAGTATAACTATGATGGTTATTCCATGTAAACAATAATGGTTACTCCATTTATAACCATGATGGTTATTCTATATATAATATTGATATGAAAATGATGCCCTAAGTTACCTATATTATTTATCTATGCTTTCTATAGGTTTTTTTGGAAAACATATAATTCCAAAATGGTAATAAAGGAACTTATTTATAAAAAGGGAAAATATATGCTATTTTTAATCAGGAAAAGTATAGCATTTTGAAAAAAAATCATGTGTTTTTCGTGATTTCCAAGAAAATTTTATGAGTTCATTTTTCATTTATTATTTATTACGAAATGTTTTAAGAAAATATTTAGACACTTATATTTATTTCTTTTGTAAAATATGTTTTTCTGAACTCAAAGTTTATTTTGAAAACGGAAATCTTTTATAAGTATTCATGGACTAACGGTTTCTTTTATTCTTTTTATGTACCTTTCTGATATTTTTGTGTCCATATCATGTTTTAAAATTTTTTAATTGGGTTTAATGATTTTTTTAACAAATAATAAGTTAGGTAAAGTCATGAATATTTTCATGAGAAGAAATCCTATTTCTTTTTAAAAGTTTTGTTTTGTGAGAAAAATAGGCCCTGAATAGAATTGTCCACTTCATAATATATGGGTTTGTTATGTAATTATTATGAACTAAATATACAAAAATATAAACTATAAAGATCTTTGGGAATGAAATAAGGTTAATTCTAGTCTAAAGACACAAGAATATGTAATGTTTAAGGTCAGTACCTTACCATTATTAATTGGAAACATCCCTAATTTAATCAAATTCCTATTTAAATTTATGGTTTTTGTAACTCTTTGAGAATATTTACTTTATATGTAAATGGATTAAAGTGATGAGATTATTGATTTATTACTTTTTTGGAATAAAATGGGGAATCCAAATTTTGAATTTTCAATTGATGTTTTATCAGGAATAAAATTCTTATATTGATTCATTTTTTAGTGTTAGTTCTTTAATTAAAACCTAAATTAAATTAAATACAATCATTAAATTTGAAATTTTTAATTGAAATTATGTGATTCAATATGGAAATAATATTCTTTAATGGAATTATTTTTTATTTTAATTAATTTATTAATTTATAAATTTAGTAAAAAACAAAAAATTAAATTGTTTTAGAAAATTGAATATTATTTTATTTTCAATTTGTATTAGAACTTGATTTTTGAATGATAGAAATTTGGTGTATTAAATAATCTAAGAGGTTGATTTTATTGAATTTGAAATTATTTTGGAATCAATTCTTTTGAAGGTGTTAAATTATGATTCAATTTGTTTCATCGCATTATAAACATTTAATTGGGAAAAAATATGTATTGAAATATGTAAATTTTTATGATCTATAGATAAAAAACTTTTAAGGTTAAAAGTGAATATATGAGGGAATCATGGTCACTTAATTGACCATGCCAACTAATTTCATGTTGAACTTAAGTAATTGTGTGTGATAAAAAATCTACAAATTCCTTCACCTACTCTCCAAACTTACCATGAGCTCTATATTCAACCTATTATGAGAAATATCCTCCATTGTAACTTCCCCCCATATAAAATATACCACACAAACAATCACCAACTAACCATGATCTGAAGGTCACTTCAAAGGGACCGCATCACAATGAAGTAGCGCTGCCCTAGGAGAGATATTCATGGTCTCTACTACCACTTCCTTCAGACCATTGAAGCCGAACAGATCACATATTATCACTGATGAAGAAAGGAAGGAAACATGAGCTTTCCACCAAACTGAATAGATCAAATGATTTCATTTTCCTATGCTTGACTAGGAAGATAATATAATCCCTTATCTCCCCTGTTGAAACTTCTCAAAACTAAAGGAACTGCATCACCACACCAATCGAAGACATGCTGCCCCTTTGCCACAATGAGAGAGGAACCTTGCCGATTAAAGATGAATCAATGTAAAGACTTCCAAGTTAGACTATGTAAAAACTAATTATTTCATTCCTTCCCTATTTAAACCCATATAGAGACTGAATTTTTGTTTTTTGTTTGTTGTTCAGTTGGGCTATTTTCATACGTTATTGATGGTGTCGGGGCCATGACTTCTTCCCCACACACCAGTTGTAGAGATTACTGAGGATTCACACTAAATGTTTGAGGTATTTCTCAAATGAAGAAAAATTCACTACTCTTAACTTGGAAGCACCGTTGTAATTATAATACCATGCACTCACCTAGCAAGAAATTTCTCCAAGAAAATTTGATCTACCCATATTCCCTTCATAATCAACACAAGACACCATCTTTAAGGCTGATAAAATTATCCAAATTTCTAGGGGAAACCTTGATGCAATTCCTAAATGTAATGAAAATATGGACCAATTTCTCTAGGACACTTGATAACAGTGAACATGTTTTGAATCACCTAGACATACAGATCTCCATGAAGTAGTGAAATAATTATACTTCTAATTTTCTCAAAGGAATCCAAGTACAATCGTGGGAAATTTTCCAAATAGAAAATACAATCTTAATAGAATTTCTCACAAACTTTGAAGATGATCCACCGTGAAATGTGGAGCCCATCCAAGAAATATTGATGATCATTGTACAAAAATTGATGAATAAAACGGCCGATAATATAAATTATTTCCCTTCTTCCCCATTTGAAAAAAAAATCATCATCTTCCAATCAAATATTTTAATCTCAACAATTTTTTTCTTTATATAATTTTAATTCAATACTAATTCTATTATTAGTTCAATAATGCTATATAAATCTCACATTCCCCTGATTCATTGTGTTTTCTCTATCTTTGGGTCATAAATTTGATCTTATAAACTCCATATCTATAAAGAACTAGCTCAAGGGCTATGATCCCATGGGAGATTATTTATGAAAATTGTTCTTTAGTTAATTATTATTTCCATCCTTGATCAAAAGTGCATTAGAGAGAAGAAAATTATGGCATTCATTTGATATTTTTGATAAGATGGTTCATAATCTAATATATCAAAAAAAATCTCCCCCCTCTCTCAGTTCATGGTGTATACCAATAGGGAATTGAGTACTGAGGGGAGAATAGCAGATAACAGAGCCTGGTGTTGATATAGTGAATGCCTCGATTGAGTGTGTTTATTGCATCTTCACTATGGATTTGGTTGAATAGGATATACTAGGAGATATTTCAATTATCTATGTTTAGAACTATAAATTATATAGAGAAGAAAGTTTGAAGAATGATATTGATGTGATTTTCAATTGAGAATTAAAGAGGATAAAAATAATTTGTATGATTTATCCTAGATCCAAACCCATTTCACCCAAAACTGATGTGTTTTCTATTTAATTTAATTTTAAATCTATAAATCAAAACCGAAAAAAATCAAAAAATAGTATTTCTATTTATTTTAAAAATTAATAAAACAAAAAATATATTAATTATTCATCAGAATATTTAGAATTTAACACATATACATGCCTTTTGAAACAACCTTGGTCAGCTTTATGCTACATTCCAAGTTTTAATAAAATAGAAACTCTATTTGATAGTGGAACATGACAACTGCATTATCATCTCTCGAGCTCATGTTTTTTGATTCAACCTTTAAATAGAGAAAATTTAAACAGTTGTTTTCTTCTTCAAAGTCCATGAACCTCCCTCATAAATTATCAACAATCATTCTTTATGTTTATGAATCATTAAATTCATTCAGTACTCCACAAAAAAAACCTTTACAGTAAGTGGTTACTAATAATAAATGAATCATTAATTAATTAGATTAATAAATAATCCTATTAATTATCCTTTAAACACATGAATATTTCCCATAATATATACAAAATTAATATCCCCAAAATATCCATTATAGTTGGAATTAAAATCGATATACAAATAGTTAGAGATGAATAGTTATTAAATAAAAATAATAATATAAAATAATTCAGCCTCCTAAAAAATACAAAGTGTAATATACAATACTTCACTGTTGAGTCACATAAGACTCTTGTTTTATATGGCTTTACATTACCATAAGTCTTTCACTCTTTGTTTAACACTTACATACTATAATACAAATTATTTCTTAAGGCCTTTAGTTAGTATAAAACTTTACTATATTTTGTGATACATTCAGGATTCATAAGAGTTTAGATCACATAGGAATTTATATGATGCAAGAATTATAACATAATAAATTCCAACTTTATAATTATTTCTCTATACCATTTTAGAATTTGAATTTGTAACGTAAGACTTTAAAATAGAACATAATGTTTTAATAAATTCTGTATGAATTTGTATATTTTATATGACTTCTAACTTAGTGAGTTATTCATCTTCCATTTCTTTAGACTTTAATTCAACCTTTTAAGATTTTATACCTCTATATAATTCATTTCTTTGTATTTTTCAATGTATGATTCAATTTTCTTAATTATGATTCAACTTGGAAACCTAAGATTATTTCAATCATAATTCATTTCTATATTATTCATTCAACTTAAACTACATAATATTAAATTTTTATGTTGAGTTCATGTCATTGATCTGCATATGTTTCATCGTACGAGTCATTTAGTCAATGTAAAAAATTAAATAAAAATTAATCAATAATTAATTAATTAATAATTAACAATTTAGCAACATTATTATATTCTATAAGAAGATCATGAATCAAACTAAATTTCTTTTTATTTTTAAACTCATGTTAGAGATAATAAATAATATAAGTGAGGAATTTTGTAATTATCAAAATATAAAATGATAGTTTCATAGATCCACTAAACATTAACTACTTCTTTATAGGATTTATTATCATTGTTGGATAGTTCATCACCTAACTTAATGAATATAAAATTTCCTCTTTGGTTTTAACTTTCCTACATTATATCTATCTCTGAAATAACTCCTCCCACTAATTCCATTATATTTTAGTGTTCCTATACCAACTCATGTTCATATATATCCTTTTATTTATTTAATATAACTTTAAAACACTATATAAAAAATATTAACTTCTATATTATATAAATATAATAAATTAATTTACTAACATATTTCTATCTTAGGGATAGTTATATCCTAAGTAGATTTTAGGATAATAAACTAATATGCACTAACGGTTTTCTTGATGTATGTTTGTTGTCTTTAAAAAATGGTTATCATAAAAACACATGAAGTTGTGACATAATATATTTATTTCATATTATAACATGTACTACATTCATTAGTCAATATAGTTTTCATATTATTAAGTGTTAACATTGTTATTTTTGAAACAAGTCTTGAAAGGAATTATGGAATACTTGCATTACTTATAATACAGTTCATCGACCTTCTTTTTTTACAACCATCGTCACTATGATGTGTATAAGGTAATGTGGTTTTAGAAATAACAACTCCATATTTAAATGATTAATGAATGCATGGTTAAGATATTTTATGAAAAACCCACATGGAGGATCTTATTTCATTACCAATTATATCCATTAATTCCACTTTAAATTCCTAAAATTTCTTAAATGAGTCTCATGGAGTATATAAATTTACCTCCATTTTCTACTTAAAATAGTTCACATGTATCATATTGAACTAACTCAAGAATATTTTTGGATTTGTAACCATTAATATATGAAGGTTGATTTACCTTAAAACTAATAATTATCTCAAAATACCTAGGATTTTTTATCCAGGGATTCCAAACACCCTACTAAGTATATACTTTACATTTAATTTAAGTTTTATTTGAACAATAATTATCCTACCATGAATTGATATTTTTTTAGTCTTACATTTCTTATATTCATCGTAAATTGTTGATATTATCCATATGTGATAGAATTGTTATCTAAATACTAATCAATATGATATACTATAACAGTATCCATTTCAAACATGAAACAATGTCTTATTATATCTATAACTAGACACCTGAGATAAATGTTTTGTTAACACTTAATAAAAGGTAATAGTTTAACAAGATTCAATTAACTTATCAGTGTAAAGTTGTGTACTTACCTTAACTAACTTTTAATCACCTCATTTATCTAATTGTAAAGTCTATATTAATTATTATAATATTTATAAACATCCTTGATTACTATATTTGGATACAAATATGTTATTTTCATATTGTATTTAATAACCAAGATTTAAAATATAAATATTACATGAAATGATGAATACAACTGAATTAGATACTTCTTCTTACTCTTTAAACAATTCATTATAGATCCTCTTCTAGTGACCATTATTTCCTCTTTAATAGATGTTATAAATTCACCATTAACTCTAAACATATCAACCTTGTCCCAAAATTAATTCACCATAAAGGGTGAGGAACTGTGTTCCCACCAAACCCTGTCTAGTTAGAAAAGCATAGTCAAAGTATTCTTGATTTGATTCTATATATTATTCATTCTATAATTCTTAATTAATATGAATAATCTAGGTGGTAAGAATGATAATATGAGATTAATGGATAATTTATTATCTAAATAGAATCCTAAATTCACTAACTAATCAATATACTTCAATATATTGAAACCAATATCACTATCTAGTTACTCATCTTCTATTTTACACTTGTACAATGTAGTGATAATCTGATTTATATTTTGCCTCTATTTCTCATTTTCAAGTTCCAGGTGATGATTTATCATGGTTTATAAATCCATGACTTTATGATGCATCTTTAGTTCTTAAAAAATAGATGATAACCTGATATAACAAACATATGAAACATTTCCCATGTATTTACTATGGGTATATTTTTCACCTTTACTCCCTCACTAGGGTGGTTAATTAAGAATTAGGGATTATAATACATAATATACATTTTCTTATAGTAGTTTAGGGTATTAGAGACTATACCACTCTAGAGAAATTTATACCTATGTGAAATCTTCCTTTATCTAGGAAAAATCAAAGTGTTCCCACTATTTTTCATTCTATTTTTTCTAAAAAAAATATATTGATTACTCTATATTGATTTTTGATTGTGATGTAATTTATGAATTAATTAGTCTCCCACTATTTGATCAAATCATAATATCCCTCATAATTAGATTTAAAATATAATTTTGTTTAAATATTCTAGTGTAAGGGATCCTTTTTCCCATTGAAATAACCAAGATGAAGTCCTTATCAAATTATTTGATGGTATCAAGGTAGGATTTCCTTACCAAATTCATTAACTTATAGTTCCTTTATATGTTGAGTGGAATCCCCAATCCAAAATTTCTAAAATTAAATTTCATCAACACTTGACACTAAGTTACACAAGTCTTGTGGGGGGGAAACAATTAATGTTGACTTGGTTAAGTTAAACTATGGATTTTATTAGAACTCCCCAATAAGAAAAAGTATCCTGATAAGGGATAGATCAATACATTGATCTATAGATTCATTCTAACTCAGGTGTTGAAAAGAAATTCATGGCTTAATATTTTATTTAAGAAATGTTTTTTAACTTTGTAAAGACCCGTAAAAATCAAAGAAAATGTTTTCTTAATTTTCTTTGGGATTTTACAAGAACGCAGTTTCTGACGGCACCTGATTCAGAGGCCCGGTGTGCCCGGAATCTTTTTCCGAAGTTTAGCTCGGGTACGTTCAGTGAATGAACGAGCGGGGTTTTCTAACTCTTGAACCGGTGCTCGGAATCAAATTCTGAGGGCACCGACAGAATCGTAGTACCGGTTTTTTCTTAGTAACTCCTTTTCCGGAGTTGCGTTTACACGAGAGAAGTTGTTAAATTTTTGTGGAAGGTAAAATAAAATTTAGCATCAATTTTTATTTTACTCTAAGTGGTTTAATGCTTTGGGTGGAAGTTGGGGGAAACCACCCAACTTCCATTTTGAGGTTATGAGTGTGGTGGGGCCCACACTAACCCTACCCCTTCACCTTCCCTAACCTTCCATAACCCCTCTTCTAATTTGACAACTTGAGTTAATTAATTGTGAGGATTAAATTCAACTTTTGAATTTCAAACTTTAGTTGTGTTAATAAAATAAGTGTGGAACTTATTTTATTTTGGTTTGGAGGCTTGTTGCTTGAGAGCTTTGGGAGAAAAGCTAAGGGAGGCTTGAGTATCTTTATCTTCTTTGTCGAAGAACACGAAGAACGCGAAGAACGACGGATTCCTCGTAGGTCGACGTCTCCTTCCGCGACGTATCCTTCCGCAAAGTCTCCCTCTGTGACGGTTATCTCCACGATGAATCCCCACCCAACTTGTTCGACGAGGTAGGGGTTTATGCGTTTTTATTTCATGATTACTTCCGTTGTTTTCTTCGTCAACTATCCTCGTTCTTTGAACAACTTGATATCATTTAACGGGAGGGGGCCGGACCGCACAAACACGGCCGAACCTCCTCCCTTTTATTTATTTGTGGTTGTGGTTCGAAGGGAAGTGACGCAGTGTCGTCGCACCGCACGGGGATGAGCGAAAAAGATGTGTGGCGCCGTCGTGTCGTGCATATGAAAGATGAACCAAGCCGCGGCGCCGTCGCGCTGCGCTAGAAAAACCCAAAGACACCGCGGCCGGAGCGGGGCCGCGGCGGAGGGGCGCGGCACCGTCGCGCCGAGCCGGAAGAACCAAGGCCACGGCCGGTTTCGGGCCGCGGCGGAGCTGAGAGACCGGCGGCCAGTTCTGGGCCGCCGGCGTCGGAGCAAGGGGGACCGGCCTTGCTGGTCCCGTGGCGGCAACAGCCGGCCAGCCAGGGCGGACTGGCCGGACAGGGGAGAACCAAGGGGTTACAAACCCCCGGCGGCCAGCTCAACCAGCCCCCCATAATGGGGGCCGTGGTTACAAAAGATAGGGGGCAGGCGCCCCCCCCCCCCCCCCCCCTCAAACGGCTCGGCCATTTGGCCGAGCTCCTGGCCAGCACGCCACGCCCAGGCCGGGCCAGCTACCTGGCTGGTCCGACAGGCTGGGCTGTGCCCAGGTCGGGCCGGGCCGTGCCCAAGAGGGCTAGACCCAGAACTGGTTCGGGTCGACCCGGTTCGGGCCGACCCTGGGGGTGTCGGGCCGGGTCGGACTGGGCCTGAACCCCTCAATATCGTACCTCTTCCGGTCGATCGCCCATATCTTGAGCTACGTGCCACCGATCGACGCACCGTCAGTTGAGATGTGATCCTTGGATCGAGGTGGTCGTTTTGGTATATCACACTCAAGGTTTCGGAATATTTGGGTTCAGCCGAGTTGGTTCGTACACGAAACCAACCGGGCCCTCGGAGCGGAAACACTCATAACTTGAGCTCCGGACGTCTGATTGACGTTCCATCGACTTTTTTGGATTCCTCTAAGTGAGATAGATCTTTTGGACTACTTCACTCGAGGTTTGGACGCAGGTGGAGTACAGTCAGGTTGGTTTTAACTTAAAAACCAACCGGGCCCCTGGGATGAAAAGGCCAATAACTCTCAGACCGGGCATCCGATTGACGCGCCGTCTGCGACGTTGAGTTCCTGTTGACGATATGGAACTTTTGGATACATCAACTCTAGACTATGTGTCAGTTGATGTATCAGCCTCTCGGCTCATGGAGCGGACCCTCCCGAACGAGCTTGCTGTGGGAGGGAACCCTAGAGCTGGCTGCATCTGCGACTACGACGACAACTGTACAGAGATCCTCAGTGGATTTGACGGTGATGACTACAGCACTCAGCGATCCTATGTGGATCAGTGCTACTGATCCTGTGTGGGTCTGATCCTGTGTGGGTCAGTGCTCAGTGGTCCTGTGTGGGCCAGCGCCTACAGTTCCTGTGTGGGCCAGCGCCTACAGTTCCTGTGTGGGTCTGATCCTTTGTGGGTCTTTGTAGGGGTTAGTTACCTATCGATCATGTGTGGGTCAGATCCTTTGTGGGTCATTGCGGGGGTTAGTTACCTATCGATTCTGTGTGGGTCAGATCCTTTGTGGGTCATTGCGGGGGTTAGTACCTATCGATCCTTTGTGGGTCCGACGGCTTAGATGAATCAGTGGCTATATCTGATCATCTCTATCGTCATACGAAGAAGTATACCTGTGTGAGCTGAATCCTGTTTTTCTTTCCTATGTGGATTGTGTTGAGCTATCCTGTGTGGATTTAAGTTTTTCTTTCCTATGTGGACTGGGTTGTACTTAAGCTCAGAAGTTGGAGCATACTGGAATTGATGACTTAGGAATATGTATGGGCATATACCAAAGTAGTGTCGAATGTTACTTCGTGATTGTATCTTTCCTTTGTGGTTTATCCTTTGTGGATTCTGGGAGACCTTCGGGGGTCTCGGGGTCCCTACTGAGTAGCTTATACTCACCCATGCACGGGCTATGCCCGCACTACGTTGTGTTTGTTGCAGACGATGCACAACGCTGATCGTGGTTGAGGCTTGCGGAGCAGGACGGTACCTGAAGGTAGACCACTGGGCGGGATGTACTCGGAGTGGACGGCTCAACCCTAGGAGTTGTGGAGGCCATATGTACCCACCCTTCAGGTGGGACTTCCAGTGGACGGATTGACGCTGCAGATTTACTTTTCAGTTGCTATTTTCTCTTTCCAGTTGTACTTTACTTTTAGTTTGGGTTTGTATATTGGCCCACTTATTTTTCCGCACTTACTGTTGTACTCAGTTTTTACTTAGTGTTTACTTCTATTGCTTGCTTGCTCTGTGCTGTTTGTTTACTTTACAAAGGCAATGCCTTCCCTTTTTACCAGGAATTACGCCTTGGTGCTAGTCGCCAGCCCCTGGCCTATGGAAGGTGGGCTTGGGGTAGTCACGGCACAGGCCCTGAGAATGGGTCGTGACAAATTGGTATCAGAGGGAGGTTCGGTTCTACCACAGAACATGGGACTCTGATCTTTTCTATGTGAAGAAATAGTGTTAAGCGTATTGGGTGTGGTTATCAGTTCGGGGAGTCCAGTGTTGGTGCGGCGGCCGACGTATCCGTACACCAGGACCCTGACTTCTGATTTCCGACTTATTGCACGAAAACAGTGATTGCATGTGTGTTTCAAGTTTTCTTTGTGATTAATTTATGTCAACTCACCAGGTATACTGTTTGACCGTGGAACACCTATTTCTTTTAAGGATGGCCCCATGACGGCAGCCAGCTAGGGTTCTGAGAGTTGTACGTGACGACAGCCCGCCAAGCGATGAGGCCTCGGTACAGGGCCCTTTGACAGCTGAGGCACCGGCGGTACCTCTACCCGCCGAGCCCCCGATGCTACCAGCCCCAACCGCTGACGATGCACGTCACCTTAGTGCACTGCACGAGTTTCAGCGCCAGCGACCGCCCAGGTTCCGTGGGGAGACGGACCCCTAGGCAGCCGAGGATTGGATGGAGGCAGTGGTACGAGTTTTCAGGTTAGTGAGCACACCAGCAGACCTCATGGTGATCCTCGCAGCGAGCCTACTGCACGCGGAAGCAGGTAGATGGTGGAGCTTGATGCTCCAGGTACATGACGAGGCATCTTTCCTCTGGATGGACTTTGAGAGCCTCTTCCGCTCGGAGTTCTTCCCAGCCACCCTCCGTGCGGTGCGCATCCAGGAGCTTCTACAGCTGCGGCAGGGCAGCTTGACGGTCGCCCAGTACTCTGCGAGATTTACCGATCTCTCGCGCTACTCGACAGACATGGTATGGGACCCATTATTTTGGGCCCAGACCTTTGAGTAGGGATTGAGACATGAGATCAGGGCATCTCTGATCTCCCTCAGCATTCTGACTCAGGAAGAAGTACCGGAGCGATCCCTTTTGATCGAGAGCTTTCTTGCTGAGTCTACACTAGCGGCGAGACCCACCGCAGGGAGGCATGTAGCAGAGTCTTCTGCAGCAGGCAGTTGACGGATGACTCATGGGTCCAGGCAGACCAGACCCTCAGGAAGATGACCTCAGGACACTAGCTCAGCAGTGCGGGGCACACAGCGCGGTGCCAGTCTTTCGAGAGGCAGGCAATGCTACACATGCGGCGGGCAGGGTCACATGGATCGTGACTGCCCGACCCACCGTGTCGAGGAGCAGCAGACGGTTGAGGGGCCACCCAAGAAGAGGCAGAGGTTCGACCATGGAGGTCCGCAGGGGGTAGGCGGATGAGGCAGAGGAGCTGGCCGAGCAGCAGGTGGTGGGTGACGCTTTGAGGCTCTACCACCACCACCACCAGGAGGTCCACCCCGACCACAGGGAGCTAGCGGGCAGAGACAGTCACAGCTCCATGCAGTAGAGGCCTATGACCACGGTGCGCCCGAGATGATTTGAGGTATTATCTATGCCTATTCCACTCTTGCTGCAGTTCGTATAGACACAGGAGCGAGTCACTCTTTCATAGTCGCTGCCCTTGTTCGGAGCTCGGGGATTCCAACAGAGTCGTTGGCTCGATCCTTATGTCTAGAGACTCCTACGGGAGCAGACTCGACGATTACACACTGGTGCCGGTAGTGTGATCTTACTCTAGGGGGCGATAGCTTCAGCTGGGATCTTCTTGTAGCGGTGTCAAGGCCTTACGACGTTATCTTGGGCATGGATTGGTTATCTATAGTCCATGCACAGATTAACTGTATTAGGCGCAAGGTGCGATGTGTACGCACCGACGAGAGCAGGTTCACCTTCACCGGTGAGAAGGGAGCCTTCGCAGCACAGGATGGACTCTCGCAAAGGAGAGGACAGCCCATCACTCATCAGTTGGCTAGCCTCATCCAATACTGGAAAAATACCCTATACCAACGGTTTGGAACGATTGGTATAGGCCTCCAAACTGTTGGTATAGCCTATACCAATGGTTTGGAGAACCGTGGGAAAGTAAGCCGTGGGGATAGGTCTATACCAACGGTTTTGGTAAAACCGTTGGTATAGGTAATATGAAAATATATACTAACGGTTCCATAAAACCGTTGGTATATGTATTTCAAAAAAAAACATTCGGTGGGATTTGATCCCAGGACCTCTAGTTTATAATTGGACAACCTAACCACTAACCTAACATGACATTTGTAAACATAATTTCATAAATATATATATGTATTATCATAATTATTTTAAATTTTGATTTATATAATGTTCTCGGTAAGACGATTCGATAAAAAATCAAAGAACCAATACCAACGGTTTTGAGAACCGTTGGTATAGGTTCTTTGATTTTGGGACCTATACCAATGGTTTTGGACAAACCGTTGGTATAGGGGGGTCTATACCAATGGTTTTGGCCAAATCGTTGGTATAGGGTCTCTATAATGGACCTATACCAATGGTTTTGGCGAAACTGTTGGTATAGGGTCTCTATAATGGACCTATACCAACGGTTTGGCCAAAACTGTTGGTATAGGTCCTCTATAATGGACCTATACCAACGGTTTGGCCAAACCGTTGGTATAAATCTACCATATAAGTGACCTATACCAACGGTTTTGGCAAAACTATTGGTATAGGTCATATTTCCAGTAGTGATCCTAGGAGCAGTTGATGTGCGGAGTCCTGGTTTTCCTGCAGTGGTGGATCAGTATGCGGACGTTTTCCCCGATGACGTCCCAGGGCTACCTCCTCGCAGAGAGGTAGACTTTTATATTTACTTGTACCCCGGGATAGCCCCGATATCGACTCCAGCGTATCGGATGGCCCCCGCTGAGCTTCGAGAGCTACGGGTATAATTGGAGGACTTGCAGGGAAAGGGATTCATCCGACCCAGTGTTTCACCCTGGCCTTCCCTGATATTATTCACCAAAAAGGCAGACAGGAGCTTGCGACTTTGTGTCAACTATCATCGCCTGAACCAGGTGACAGTGAGGAACAAGTATCCGCTACCAAGGATTGATGACCTCTTCGATCAGCTCAAGGGAGCACGGTGGTTCTCAAAGATAGACCTCAGGTCTGGCTATCATCAGCTCAGATTTTGGGACGAGGACGTGCAGAAGACGACCTTCAGATGTTGGTATGGACACTATGAGTTCTTGCTTATACCTTTCGGTGTAACCAACACCCCAACAGTGTTCATGGGCCTCATGAACAGGATCTTTCAGCCATACCTCGATCGATTTGTCATGGTCTTCATCGACGACATTTTTATTTACTCGAAGACTGAGGAGGGGCACGCCTACCACTTGCGGGTTGTACTAGACACACTCTGAGATCACCAGATTTATGGAAAGATCTCGAAGTGTCAGTTCTGGATACGTGATTTCCACTTCTTGGGACACGCCATCTCTGAGGCGGGAGTTTTAGTGGATCCTGTGAAGATCGAGGTAGTGCTAGCTTGGGAGCCACCCAGGAGCGTGACGGAGCTGCGTAGTTTCTTGGGACTAGCTGGATACTACCAGAGATTTGTGCCAGACTTCTCCAGAGTTTCGACACCACTCTCAGCTTTGACGAAGAAGGGGAAACCCTTTGTGTGGTCATACAGATGTCATCAGAGCTTCCAGGAGCTGAGACAGAGATTGACCAGCGCCCCTATCTTGAGGTTGTCGGAGGAGGGAGTAGGGTACGTAGTCTACTGCGATGCATCAGGGACCGGACTCGGATGTGTCCTGATGTAGGAGAGGGAATTGATCGCCTATGGATCACATCAGTTGAGGCCGCATGAGCAGAACTATGCTACCCATGACCTGGAGTTAGCAGCAGTGGTCTTCTCTCTGAAGACATGGCGACACTACCTGATGGGTGAGCTCTTTACATTATTTTCTGACCATCAGAGTCTCAGGTACATCTTCTCTCAGAAGGACCTGAACCTGAGACAGCGGCGATGGCTTAAGTTCCTCCAGGACTATGACTTTGAGATAGTCTATACTCCTAGAAAGGGGAACGTGGTAGCAGATTTTCTCAGCAGGAGGACAGGCATTCAGCTACTTGAGGAGGAAACAGAGCAGTTAGCCGCTTTGTAGATATCCTTCGTGGATAGAGATGGAGCATTCTTCCTTCAGTCTCTCACAGTCACCCATCCACTAGTACAGCGGGTCAAAGAGGCACAGCATGGGGATGCCGACTGTGAGACGCGGCGTGCACAGATATCCTCAGGGCAGGCACCTGATGGTTTCTCCTTTGGAGCAGAGCACGACGTCCTTTTCAGAGGACGCACCTTGGTACCAGTTTCTTTTCGGGAGGAGGTGCTGAGAGAGTTTCACACTTCTCCTTTGGCGGTGAATCCTGGAGTGGCGAAGATGTACCAGGATCTCAGACGACAGCACTGGTGGCCAGGCATGAAGAAGGTTTTGGCGGAGTTCGTTTCTTGATGCCTCACCTGCCAGCAGGTGAAGGCAGAGCATCAGGTACCAGCAGGCTTGGTACAGCCCTTGGTGGTCCCGAAGTGGAAGTGGGATAGCATATCTATGGACTTCGTGACTGGACTTCCACGCACTTCCAAAGGTCATGACTCCATTTGGGTGATTGTCGACCAACTCACCAAGTCGGCTCACTTCTTACCCATCAGAGATAAGGGCTCAGTAGAGAGCTTGGGACGTCTCTATGTTCAGGAGATTGTATAGCTTCACGGTGTGCCATCATCTATCATCTTTGATCGAGATGCTCGCTTCACTTCCCGTCTTTGGAAGGGGTTGCAGGAGGCATTCGGAACGCAGCTACGTCTGAGCACCGCATTTCACCCTCAGACAGATGGTCAGACAGAGAGGACCATTCAGACTCTCGAGGACATGCTCAGTGCATGTGTCCTCGACTTTGGTCGTAGCTGGGAGGACCACCTACCCTTGGTGGAGTTTGCGTACAACAACAGCTACCACTCCACCATTGGGATGGCACCATATGAGGTGTTGTACGGCCAACTTTGCAGATCTCCTTTGTGCTGGACAGACCCTGGGGAGTCAGCACTTGTGGGACCGGAGATGGTCCAGGCCACGACAGAGAGGGTCCAGGTTATCCAGGAGAGGATGAGGACATCTCAGAGATGGCAGAAGTCTTATGCTGACAGGAGGCGGAGGCCACTGGAGTTCGAGGATGGAGACCATGTCTTCTTGCGGGTCTCACCTCGACGTGGTTTACGGAGATTTGGCAGAGGCGGCAAGTTGTCTCCACGCTTCGTCGGACCATTCCAGGTCCTCAGCAGGATTGGTGAGGTGGCCTATCGCCTGGCTCTACCACCTCAGTTGCACTGGGTGTACAACGTCTTCCACGTATCTTAGCTAAGGAGATACGTGCACGATCTGACGCATATCATTGACCATGTGGAGCTGGACATTGATGATGGGGCGACTTTTGCGGAGGTCCCGATGGAGATTGAGGATCGACAGGAGTGTGTCCTACATGGACGTTCGATTCCTCTAGTGCGCATCAGATGGCAGCACGGGAACCTCCAGGAGAGAACTTGGGAGCGGGAGGCTTAGATGCGTGTTCAGTACCCACTTTTGTTTCCCTAGTTTTCGATGTATCTTTACGGGGACGTAAATTCCTGAGGTGGGAGTAATGTAAAGACCCATAAAATTCAAAGAAATTTTTTTCTTAATTTTCTTTGGGATTTTACAAGAATTCAGTTTCTAACGGCACCTGATTCCGAGTCCCGATGTGCCTGGAATCTTTTTCCGAAGTTTAGCTCGGGTACGTTCAATGAACGAACGGGCGGGTTTTTCTAACTCTTGAACCGGTGCTCGGAATCGAATTCTGAGGGCACCGATGGAATTGCAGAGCCGGTTTTTGCTTAGGAACACCGTTTCCGAAGTTGCGTTTACACGAGAGAAGTTGTTAAATCTTTGTGGAAGGTAAAATAAAATTTAGCATCAATTTTTATTTTACTCTAAGTGGTTTAAAGTTTTGGGTGGAAGTTGGGGGAAACCACCCAACTTCCATTTGGAGGTTATGAGGGTGGTGGGGCCCACACGAACCCTACCCCTTCACCTTCCCTAACCTTCCATAACCCCTCTTTTAATTTGAAAACTTGAGTTAATTAATTGTGAGGATTAAATTCAGCTTTTGAATTTTAAACATTAGTTGTGTTAATAAAATAAGTGTGGAACTTATTTTATTTTGGGTTGGAGGCTTTTTTCTTGAGAGCTTTGGGAGAAAATCTAAGGGAGGCTTGAGTATCTTCATCTTCTTCGTCGAAGAACACGAAGAACGTGAAGAACACGAAGAACGCCGGATTCCTCGTAGGTTGACGTCTCCTTCCGCGACGTCTCCTTCTGCAACATCTCCCTCCGTGACAGTTATCTCCACGACGAATCCTCACCCAACTTGTTCGATGAGGTAGGGGTTTATGCATTTTTATTTCATGATTACTTCCATTTTTTTCTTCATCAACTATCCTTGTTCTTTGGAACCACTTGATATCATTTAATGGGAGGGGGCCAGACCGCACAAACACGGCCGACCCTCCTCCCTTTTATTTATTTGTGGTTACGGTTCAAAGGGAAGTGACGCGGTGCCGTCGCACCGCGCGGGGACGAGCGACAAAGATGTGCGGCGCCGTCACGCCGCGCATATGAAAGATGAACCAAGTCGTCGCGCCGTCACGTTGCGCCAAAAAAACCCAAAGACACTGCGGCCGGAGAGGGGCCGTGGAAGAGGGGCGCGGCACCGTCGCGCCACACCGGACGAACCAAGGTCGTGGCTGGTTCTGGGCCGCGGCGCAACTGAGAGACCAGCGGCCGGTTCCGGGCCACCGGCGTCGGAGCAAGGGGGACCGGCCTTGCTGGTCCCATGGCGGCAACAGCCAGCCGGCCAGGGTGGGCCAACCGGACAGGGGAGAAGCCGAGGGTTACAAACCCCCGGCAACCAGCTCAAGCGGCCCCCCATAATGGGGGTCGCGGTTACAAAAGACAGGGGGCAGGCGCCCCCCCCCCCCCCTCAAACGGCTCGGTTGTCTGGCCGAGCTCTTGGCTAGCGTGCCGGGCCCAGGCCGGGCTGGGCCGCACCCAAGCAGGCCGGACCCGGACCCGGTTCGGTTCGAACCGGCTCGGGCCGACCCTGGGGGTGTCGGGCCGGGTCGGACCGGGCCCGAACCCCTCAATACCGTACCTCTTCAGGTCGGTCGCCCATATCGTGAGCTACAGGCCTCCGATTGATGCACCGTCAGTTGCGATACGATCCTTGGAACGAGACGGTCATTTCGGCATATCGCACTCAAGGTTTCGTAATACTTTGGGTTCGTCCGAGTTGGCTCGTACACGAAACCAACCGGGCCCTCGGAGCGGAAACGCTCATAACTTGAGTTCCAGACGTCCGATTGACGTGTCATCGACTTTGTTGGATTCCTCTAAGTGAGATGGATATTTTGGCTTACTCCGCCCGAGGTTTGGATGCAGGTGGAGTATGGTTGGGTTGGTTTTAACTTAAAACCCAACTGGGCCCCCGGGACGAAAAAGCCAATAACTCTCAGACCGGGCATCCGATTGACGCGCCGTCTGCGGCGTTGAGTTCCTGTTGACGATACGGAACTTTTGGATACATCAACTCTGGGCTATGTGTCAGTTGATATATCAGCCTCTCGGCTCGTGGAGCGGACCCTCCCGGACGAGCTTACTGTGTGCGGGAACCCTAGAGTTGGCTGCATCTGCGACTACGACGACAATTGTACAGAGATTCTCAGTGGATTCGACGGCGATGACTACAGCACTCAGCGATCCTATGTGGATCAGTGCTACCAATCTTGTGTGGATCCGATTCTGTGTGGGTCAATGCTCAGCGGTCCTATGTGGGCTAGCGCCTACAGATCCTGTGTGGGTCTGATCCTGTGCGGGTCTTTGCGGGGGTTAGTTACCTATCGATCATGTGTGGGTCAGATCCTTTGTGGGTCATTGCGGGGGCTAGTTACCTATCGATCATGTGTGGGTAAGATTCTTTGTGGGTCATTGCAGGGGTTAGTACCTATCGATCCTTTGTGGGTCCGACGACTTAGATGAATTAGTGGCTATATCTGATCATCTCTATCATCATACGAAGAAGTATACATGTGTGAGCTGAATCCTATTTTTCATTCCTATGTGGATTGTGTTGTGCTATCCTGTGTGGATTTACGTTTTTCTTTCCTGTGTGGACTGGGTTGTACTTGAGCTTGGAAGTTGGAGCATACTGGAATTGATGACTTAGGTATATGTATGGGCATATACCTAAGCAGTGTCGGATGTTACTTCATGATTGTATATTTCCTTTGTGGTTTATCCTTTGTGGATTCTGGGAGACCTTCGAGGGTCTCGGGGTCCCTACTAAGTAGCTTATACTCACCCCTGAACGGGCTATTCCCGCACTATGTTGTGTTGGTTGCAGACGACGGACAGCACTGATCGTGGTTGAGGCTTGCGGAGCAGGACGATACCTGGAGGTGGACCACTGGGCGGGATGTACTCGGAGTGGACGGCTGGACCCTAGGAGCTGTGGAGGCCATCTGTACCCACCCTTCAGGTGGGACTTCCAGTGGACGGCTCGACGCTGCGGCTTTACTTTTCAGTTGTTGTTTTCTCTTTCCAGTTGTACTTTACTTTCATTTTGGGTTTGTATACTGGCCCACTTACTTTTCCGCACTTACTGTTGTACTCAGTTTTTACTTAGGGTTTACTTCTACTGCTTGCTTTCTCTGTGGTGTTTGTTTACTTTACAAAGGAAATGCCTTTCCTTTTTACCGGGAATTACTCCTTGGTGCTAGTCGCCAGCCCCTGGCCTATGGAAGGCGGGCTTGGGGTAGTCACGGCACGGGCCCCGAGGATGGGTCGTGATAAACTTATACATAAATATTATTTATCTTATTTTACATGTTCTTGTTAGTATTATATTGATTTTACATAGTTGATTAACCATGTATGGTAAAATAATTTAAACTTTATTTATTTTATCTCAACTTAGCATGCTAATTGTTTTATTTATTTTATCTAGTCACATTTAACTATTCAAATAAACCATGAATCACATAATTAAATTACAATGTACTGACAAAATAAAATAAATATATGATATAATTGTATTTCTTTGTATACTATTTGGTTTATCTAGTGATGATAAACCAACATTGACCTTAGGGAATATAACTCCTTGAACTTATCCTCATCTAGAGTTACAGGATTTCTCTGTTATCTTATATATCTGTTTTGTTGGTTTTACCTTATCTTGTGTCTTAAAATGTCTCCTCTCATTGGGAGCTCAATCCTTTACAAATTTTTACTCACTCTCAGGATAGAGATACTAGGGTTTTAGAGTTATATAAAATAAAGATTAGACACATGGGTATGTATATAATAAAATAGGGATGTATGATTTTTGGATCGTCATATATAATTTAATAATAAATTTCTCACATAAAACCCATGTAATAAATAATTATATTAAATAAAACTAAAAAATACACTAGTTATTAAATTTCATGGTCAATCACAACTTGAAATGAATTTTCATTTAGACTTTCTAACATTTGTTTTAATTCATTATAGTCAATATAAATTTACTAAAATGAATAAATTAATAAAATGTTTATTTGTTTATTTATCTTAATATTTGGTCCAAACAGTCCTTGAGATATAATAATATTTTCATTCTATATTTTTATTTAATTTTTTTTTAAAATTTAAAATTATTAATTTTATAATGTGTACTGGTGGGGATATAGGAATATACCTTTCTATATTATATTAAATTCACTACTAGAATTATATATATAGAGAGAGAGAGAGAGAGAGATTGAGCGATGTCATCTACCCTAAAGTAAACATATTGTTATACCTTTTCGTTATATTAAATCCATTTCTAGAATTTAATACTTACACAGTATGTATTATCCCTTAAAATTTCATGTGACTCATATTTTCTATGGTCCTAGTTGTATATTGTGTACTTACAAGACATGTCACAATATACAGGGTGTGTAATTCCACAATCCAATCCATGTAGTCTATTTGGTGTGTATTGGTAAATGACACACAAAAACATATGTGACCTGTATCATTGTCAATTCATGTGAAGTACATAGAATGAAAAACTACCATTACACATCATGTAGTTAAAAAATTTATGATGCTAATTATTATTAAGAAATTAAATCTATAAAAGACATTTAATATCACTCTAAATATACCTTGTGTGGAAAGACATATGTAACAGACCATGTAAAATAATCTACACATAGTGTAGTTTGTGTTTCTCTTTAATTATTTGTAGGTTGACCCATACGAAATTCTTATCTCAATGTGTACCTTGTGTAAGTTTTCATGTGTTTCATTAGCTATACAATCAACTATACATTATGTAATCCTCTTCAGGCCACCCACATGATAAGCATAAAGTCCTCATGTGTATCTTTTGTGGGTTCTCACATGTTTCATGGAATGTATATCCTGTTACATGTCATGTAATCCTCTTCTATACACCTACATTACATGCTTAAATTATTAACATATATCATTTTTGTTTTTCATGTGTTACATAGCTTGTACTACTAGTTAAACTTTGTGAAATTCATGTCTAGCCACATTGTTTAGCTGGTAGTTAATATGCGACATGTAATGGCGTCCCATAATTGACCACTCAGTTTGAAATAATTTATACAGATCCAAAACCATGTGGTGTTAAATAGAGTGTATTACATATATATGTTTTTTAATCCCTATTAATTTTTTTAATGCACATGCAGTCAATACATAGTGTGTAATTAGAACACATAATAATCTACACAGTATGTTGTGATTATCATAGCTTGTACCTTATATAGTTGAATATGGGTATATGGAATGTAATTCACTTTTACATGTCCTATATCCACGTTTAAGTGCCTAATAATGGTTTTTAAAAATTAATAGGGGATTATATTGAATCAGTGGTGCATCTTTTACTATTTATATTCATGAAATAAACCTATATTACTTGTTAGAGTATGATCCCATTGCTTTTCCCACCCTTACCCTAATATGGGATAAATAAAAATAACATAGGGTATACTATATTTTTACATGGTTTTCACTGAAGGTTTGTGAAAATATCAATAAAGTAATTAGGTTTATTCTAAGTCACATATTTTCCACTAATTACAAATATGATTGCCAGTGGTTTTGGGTAGGTATCATCTTGATCCTAGTAGTGTTTCCTAACACTTTGTCTCTTGAAAATAGTTTTATTAGTTCCCACTATTTGATAAAATAAATCCACCAAAAAAGTTAAAAATATCTTCAAATTAACTCTAGGACTTCACATGATCACTATTTGAGATCTTCTTCTTCAATTTCCTGGTAATTCATCTATCATGGTGTAATCAAAAGTGCTACGTGCACATCTACCTTATTTTTTTTAATCAAAAAAGAGTCTTCTTCTTATACACTGTATCTAGTTCACTTATCATTGTATCACTATTTTATTCTTTTATATTCTCAATATTGTTTACTCAAAATTATCAAATCCCTCTCATTTCTTATTTTTATTTGATATAAAGAAATATGACCTTGGATCAGTCAACAATCTCTCCTAGACTCTTATTGTTTACTTTCTCATGATGTATCTTAATTAATCTTAAAAACATTACCAAAAATATCTTGAATAACCTATTTCACTTTTAACTTAATGTCTAAATCAAAAAACACATAGAACCCCATTTGTTCCATTAATAAATCATGCATGAGCCAACATGGATTCAATTATGTTGTGACTGGGACTCTCCATTTCTTATAGGAAAGTATATAAAGTTAAATTCTTAGGGCTATGGTGTGAGCATCAGTATCTACCTATTTTATCTTCACCATGGTGTGGATTTCTTCTCTATTATATGAAAACACATCAAAAAAAATTCATATTCAACTAGATTCTTCATTCACAGACCAACTTTATGGTGTGATCATATTCTCTATGGCATGAAATCTTATATTTTATTATCTAACAAACCTCATATTGAATGAGGTCTTAAAACATAATATAGTGGTATTTGTGAAATAAATAGAATCACAACATCATTATACTTTATAATATCCAAGAATCTCATATTTCCTCAATGTAAAAGCACATATAAGATATATAATATCTTAGGCATCAAAAACATGTTATACATCCTTAGATATTTCTTATAAATTAGTATAAGGTTTCTCAATTTTTTTAAAAAAACATCTCTCTAATAAATGATTCTTACAAAATATATATTTAATATTATGCATCATAGTTTTATATAACCCCTTTTGTATCTTACTCTCATAAGAGTTATAGTAAACTTCTCTTCCACTTTTAAAATGGAATCCAAATAATTATGTTGGTACTTCCCATATATCCTCAAGTGAGAGGGGAAGGTTAAAAATGATGTTTCATCTTTAACTCAGCAAGAAATTTCTCTTGGAATATTTTTTTAACACTTAAAGAATAATATCCTTTCTACAGACATATTAAATCTTAATATATCTATTAGAAACATTCTATTTAATAAAATTATAATTTATTTTAATATTATTGGTTAAGTAATACTAGATAGGATTTAAATATAGATCAATGGTACTTTGATTAACATAACAAATCCATATTTTTATAACTTTTACTTAAGTTGACTGACTACACTACTATTAATAATTTCTTTTTATAGGCATGTGTTGTAGCTATATACTTATCCTTGGTTTCACTTAGAGTAACTAGAATTTTCTTCCTTCTATTCTAGATCACACATTTTTTCCCAAAAAATAAAGTTCCACCTAATGTATATTTAAAATTATTATAATCTCCAATCAAATCTATATCTATGAACCCCTATTGATTTATTTCTTCAGTTATTCTATCATCAAACCATAGAATAATTTTATTTTGATATACCTGATTATTATTCAATATAAAGAATGTGTGACTTATTTGTATCAATTTTATATCCTATACACATATATTGTCTTAATACTATAAGATAAATTAGGCTTCTAATGATCTTACTAAATTCATTTTAATTAACATTATTTCCTACTTAATATTTTCTCAATTTTATACCAATTGATATAGATTTTAGTACTTATTTATATTATTCTTTGAAAAATTTATTCAATAATCATCTAGAAAATTTTTATTTGGATAAAAATATATATATATAAGTTTTCATTGCTCACAATCCCATAAATTATTTTATCTCCCCTATAATTTACATTTCAAAATATATCATCATCTTCTTTGAAAATTTGTAATAGAAATAATCCCTGTCACCTAAAAAAATTATTTCATCAACACAAATTATGAAAATAATATTATATATAATCAAATACTTTATATATAAGTTTTTTTAAAAAAATTTATTAGGTTTGTTCAATTTATTTAGGTAACTATCCAATTTGGATTATCATTATCTAGGATCTTGTTTTAACCCATATAAGAATTTATCTAATATTCATACCATGTTTCCAAAACTTTCATATATAAAGCCTTAAGGTTTCTCAAATAATAATTCTTCTAATTCTCCTTTAAAATATGAAATTTTCACATTGATTTTATATACTTTGTAGTTTATGTGTGTTGCAACTACCATAAATATTCTAATAGCATGAAGTTGTGAAACAAGTTCAAAATCCTCTTTAAATTCAAGGCCTTTCACCTAAGAATAACCATCATATACCAATCTAGACTTGTTCCCTAATATAATCCCATTTTCATTAAGCTTACTTTTGAATATACACTTAGTACCTGTCATATATTTCCTTTGGTTTAGGGAAATATTTCCAAGGTATAATTATTCTCAATCAAATCTAACAATTCATTTATAGCATTTATAAATTCTTTACATTCAACATCCTAGAAAACTATTTTTGTTCGACTTGTAAAATAAGAGTTGTTTGATTTGACATTTTCAATATTCTTATTGTCTTCATTGAAGAATCCTAAATACCAGTTCTAATCTATAATTATAAAATCTTATTCAATTTATGTTGTTTTAATATCTCATATCTAGTAACTTATCCATCATCACTGGTTTGATCTGAGTTAACATCCTGAGAATTTGGTTCAATTATATCTTCTTTTTCATTTTATTTAATAGAAATTTTCATTCCATATAGTTTAGTGATCTCAAAATATACTTTATTTTACACAACTAATACAAGATTATTTTTAATAAAATTTCCAAAAAAACAATCCAAAAACTTGTGTAAACATTTATTTTATCATTTATAGCATTTACCATAAGATAGAAAGTCAATGAAAATCCCTTTTTCAAATTTATCACAAACTTTTATCAGATTTGAGTTTATAATATTCAAGAATCATAGGCTTCCAAAAACATTAAAGTGATTCAATATAGGATTCCTTTTATACCACATATAATATGGATTAATTTTGGAATTAGTTATTGGAAATCATCTATTCTAAATATTTATATTTTTACACACTACTTCCCTTCAGAATAATTTTGAGAGTTTATGTTCAGCAAGTAATGTTATTTTCATATCCACCAAACCTATGTTTTTTCTTTCTAGAACGCCATTTTGATGGGGAGTATAATGATTATGTTATTGATGATTTATCTTGTGCTTAAAAATATAGGATTCAAAATAGTTACAAATAAATTCCATTATATTAACTCTCCATAACCTTTTCATGTAAACTCTTAGATTATTCTCCACCTATCTTTATAAAATTTTGAACATTTATACTACATATAACTTGTGTTTCATAAACATAACATTGGTTATCTGGGTGAAAAAATTAATAAATATGATATTTTAAAGACCACCTATGGAATATTTATGTCTCATATAACTACATTAGTCATTATATATTAGTTCAAATGGCTTAGTGGATAGAATTTCCACTATTTGTTTAGTACATTGAAACATATTATCCTTCTAAAATGTTTTAAAAATATCATATCTCTCTTTATATTTAACTGGGTTATACCAATCACCAAATCATTATTTGAGGTTTTACTCAAGTATTATTGACTAAGATGGAAAAAAAATTATGTTATAGTTTTTTGCATAATTGGCACTAAAATAAAATTATTTAGAAGTATCACCAATATAAAAAACTTTCTACTAGTTATTTATACCTTGGAGATTATTCTTATATATTTTTAATGCCTAGTGATGAATGAATTTTACTTTAAAATAACTTCATTTATATTATCATAAAATTGGACCAAACACAATAGATGGTGTTTAATCCTGACAACAAGAAACAAATCATTGGATTTTAGACTCTAATATTCAATCTTAGTAGTACCAACTCCTATTATTTTTAGAAATATTTCATTTAAAAAATTCAAAACCTCTCCATAATTATATTTAACATTATTTAGTATCTTTGTATCACTTATCATGTGAGAGGAAAACCACTTTCAAGAATCCATGGATTAAATTTCATGAAATATTTTAAATAAATTTAAACAATTAATGATGTTTATTCTTCTTCATGTTTTTAATTCCCTTTACTTCTTCACCATTAGAAATATATCCTGGAAGAGTATTCATACACTCTTTAAAATAATGGCATTATTTTTCATCTCTCTTTTAAACAATTAAATTTTTTCTAAGTGGATATATTTTATATTCTCTTATTCATTGATTTATTATTCCCTAGACTATTATTCATCATCCCAAAATTTCTTCTTTTATTTTCAGTGTTAGTCTATAATTATCTATGACTAATACATGGTAATGACATGTTGTACCAACATTAATAGGCTCTGTGCCTATAAAATCCACATCACATGTAATAACCTCTAAATATTTATCTTCCATTATAATAAATGTTATATCTATAAAATTATTGTTCATATGATACCATGTTTTTTGCTTTTTTATGTCTATGATAAATAGTCCTTCATGAGATTCCTTCATCATTCATTAAAGTATAAGAATAATTATCATTATTCTTTTTATTCCAAACATTCCTAATGTTATCATACAATCATAAAATATTGGAAATAACAGATCCATTCTGAGGTTTAGAAATAAAATATTTTATATACACTTTTAGGAAATATTTCTCTATAACATTAGATGTTTTAGCTTTAGCTTAAAATAAAATAATTAAAGAATAACTTATCATATTCATATCTTTTTCATTTTCAATAAAATTTAAGTTTGTTATATTTATATATTTTTCTTTTATATACATCTTTTAAACAATATCACATATTTTCTATTTCTATAAATGATTTAACTTGATATTACTAATTTTATCAATGTATCCAACTTCATTTTGAAAAAATATCTTCTACTACTTAATTCTTATTTCCATTATATTTCTTTATCAGTATGATCTATTTATTTAGTTTAGTGTTCTTCTTAAGACAGGATCCATGTTCAAAAATTAATATATGTTTCATATATGTTTCTTCACCTTATTATTCTTCACTAAATAAGGATTCTTCATGTATTTCAACATGTTTCCTAAAGTTTCTAAATTTTTTAGAAACCCCTTATTATAATTGTATAATTGAAGTATATTATCCTTCCTCTTCCTTGTTAATCATACTTATTATCTTCTTTTCTGTATATTTTTTTATTTATTTCTTTATATTTTTATAATTCCTTTTAGATTTTACATCTTTTGTTTTTTTTTTTGAGTTTGGTATTATTTCTTATCAACCTAATACTAACTACTATTATTATTTAGATAATTAATTTAAAAATATCCTATTTCTCAATATTTAAAGAATTCCAATGGTATTTTGGATTTATAATTTCCTTTTCCTTTTTTAAATTCCTTGAGATAAGAGACATAATTCACATATATTATTCATCTATTTGTTCTTCATCTTAAGAATCACTTTAGTTCTCAAAATATTTCATGAACTCTTATTAAATAATTATAAATTATTTATTGATCAAGAATATTCACATCATAAAATTTTCTTCTTAATATTTTCATCTTTTATTATTTAACCTTCACATTCCCATGAAAAGTGATTTACACATTTTCAAAAATATTTTTTATTGTTTAAAGTCCCATTACTTTGTTATACACTTTTTATTAAAAGGATTTAAGATTATTAATTATTTATTTTCTAGACACATCTAAAATTATTTGGTTCGAAAAATAAATGGTAGAATCTTTCTCATGATTGGAAACCCTACACTATTAGTATTTATAGCTTATAGGCCAAAATTGAGAAAATGGGGTATCACCCTATATATTCATCCATGATTTTTTTTCTTTCGACGGTAATAAAACATACACTATTAACATGATTTAAATTATATATCAATAATTGATTGTGGATATTATAAAGGTAACATGATTACATTAATACCAGTTTATGTTTCCATTAATGGTTTATACAACTAAAAAGGGGGTTTGTATTAATGGTACTTATTTTATAATTTATTTTATTAAAATAAACATATGTTCATTATTTAGTATGGTCTACCAAAACTATTTTCTCAACCATGCCTAAATAAAAATAAATAAAAAAATATATAGGGCACATAATATTTTTACAAGGATCACCCATGTGGTGGGTGACTACATCAATGTTGATATCAGGTCGACTCTAAGTCATATATTTTTCATTAATAAAAAATATTATTACAAGTAGTTTTGGGAAAGTATCATCATAAAACCAATAATATTTCCAAACACTTTATCTATTGAAGATCATTATACTTATTCCCAGTAGTTGAAAAAATCAATCCTCTAAAATAATGAAAAATATTTTTAAATGAACTCAAGGATGCCACAAAAAACACCATATGATATCTTCTTCTTTCACTAAATTTGAATTTGATTATTAGGATGTAATTAGAAGAATTGTATATACGCTGTCATTAGTGATCTTTGATAAACAAATATTATTCTACTTATCCATCATTGTATAAAATTCTTTTCTCACTACCTCACTTTTTCTTCTTGGATATTCTCAATATTCATCACTTATTGTTATTAAATCCCTATTCTTTCTTATTTTTATTCAATACAATGAAGATTAACCAATGATTGGTAAATATAATCTCCTGGATTAATATTATTTACTTTATCATGATATCCCTTAATTAATTATTTAATATTTCCATAGAACTTTATAAATAACTTTATACACTTTGACCTCCATGTATCCATGAAAAAACATAGAGAAAACGTGTCAAATAATAAAGAAATCACATAAAAGACATCATGACTTTAACCACATCCTTACTAGGTATTTCAATTTCTCATAGGATAGTTTATCAAGTTAATCATTGAGTTCCATGTTGTAGCATAACATCAACATGTTTTATAGTCACCAAAGCATAGTTTTCTTCTCCATTGATTGATAACACCTCAAAAATAGATCTATATTTGACTAAGTTCTTTATTCTCACACCAGTTGCATAGTATAATCATATTCTCCACAACATGAAACCTCCTATTTAATTATTCAATAAAATTCATATTGAATCATGGATTAAAACATTCACTAAAGATATTTTTGAATTAAATAATATCATAACATCATTAATCTTTATAATATCCAGGAATCTCAAAATTTTTCACTGTAAAACTATACATAAGATATATAACATCTTATGAATCGAAAAAAGTATTATGTATGCTTATTGATTTATTACATATCAGTGTAAGGTTTTTTTACATTGCAAATAAAAACTTTGTATCTCTAAAAACTTGTACTTACATAAGATATATTTAATATTAAATATCAAAGTGTAATACTTCCCCAATACTATATTTCTTAAAAAATGATTAGCAATATATAAGATTTTGTTACTCCGAAATGTTTCCTAAGTTATTTTAATTGGACACATTTATATGAAAAAACTTAAATATTCTTCTAAAAAACTTATGTATCAGACAAAATTTTACACATTTAATGCCTTTGAAGAATTTCTAGCTTCAAACTCTAGAAATTGTCTTACATAAACAAGAATATACACTCATGCCTTTTTGAATTTTTTTATATAAGGAAAAAAATATTATGTATTCCATGCCTTTTATTATTTTTCCAACTCCTTTTCATACAAAAAAAATATATGCTTAGGAAAAATCACATTTTATTAATTTCATAATCAAACACATAAATCAAGAACTAGTATAAAACATCATACAATTATTCAATAATTATAAGTGAATCATTAATCTATTCAAAATAATTATCAACATAGTCAAATAAATTCTTATTAACTTTCAGTTATTATCAATCATGGTTGAAAACAAATACAACTGTTCAATAATTCCATTAGATTATTCACATGTCATGCATCCAGTATCCTTGGCATCTCTGAGTAGGATATTTGAGAGTTCTTCAGGTTTTATTGACCAGTTCTTGGCCATGAAAACCTTATAAACATGTTGTCTTAATTTTTTGATTAAGAATAAAATTATCAAAATGAAAAATAAGAAAACAAAAAAGGAAAATTATTAGAAAAATAATAATTAATTGTAAATTATAAAGTGACCATTTTGGTACCACTTAAAGGCTCCAAGGAATAGATAAAGTAGTTGGAAAGTTCTTGATTTTGGTTTTCATTAGTTTTAATGGATAATATCTAAATAAATTGATGATGGAATCATTGTAATCTCTGATAGAGGATCTTACACACTAAATTTATTATTATTTTAAAACAAGAATTACCTCAAATGTGATAATTATTCTTGATCAATTCTAATGTCACTCTTGTTATTTCATCATTACAGTGGATAATCCAAGTGAGGATTCCTCTATTTTTATCCACATATGATCCAAAAATCTCTAAATAATTCCCTTAGTATTTTGGTTCCTGGTGCATAAGAACCCAGCCCTTCATGTTTTTCATCACTGACCTCAATGAGAGGACTCTTTTATTCTTACTTATTCTTGAGAGGAAAGGATAAGGATATTTTCACTAGGGATTTAAAGATTTTATTAAGAGGTTCTCAATTTGTTGAGAACAACTCACAACCTATAAAATAATAAAAGTTATAATATATACTTAGGGTAAATATTTTGTAATTTCATGATGGGCCTTTATCAAATTTTATTCTAAGTTATTCCCTATGTCTAATAATAATAAAATTATAATTATTATTTCCATTACATGCATTAATTTAAATAAAAAATTTTAATTAAATAAATATTTATTTATTTAAATGATATTTAATAAAATATATCATTATCATAGTTCCCCTAACTTGGCTCATCAATACCCCTTAGAATTTATTAAACCTAAAATAAAATAAAATATTTATTCAAATAAATATTAGTATATCAATGAATAAATAAATATTATATTCAATAAAATCATGAATAATTATTTATTTTAATATTCGTGAAGAAAATATATATATATATTCACTAAACCAGGGAATGAATATTTATTTATTTATTTCCTTATGAATAATAAATAATAGATAAAATTCAACTCACATACTTTGAAATTGAATATCTGGTTATTAAATTTATGTGATCAACCTAACTAGAGTTATTATTATTCCAAAATAAAATAATAGTATTTGTTATTAATATTAAATTTAAAATAATTTAATTAGATTTATATACACAAGGTGTGTGACTCCCTAAGAATAATTCTAAGTGTAATTAGGTGAACTAACATCTAATGGCCCAAACCTTTTAGTTACATGACTCATTACCTTTATTTTATCCCTTCCTTCAGTGTTTTTGAGTTATTACTTTCTTGGGTGAAGTATCATGTCCCTTTTGGATGGTTTTGGAGAGTTTTAAAGGATTTTAATGGGGTTCATAGTTTAGGAATGGTTTGAAAAGACTGGGTGGTTCTTTCTATGAAACCGTGAAGCTTTTGGAGAGGGACAGTGGATTGCAGACAGTTAACAAATGGTTAGATCTGACCATGAAATATTATTTAGAAAACCATTTCACTTGGTATAGAGGAAAAATCATGGTTGTCACATGGTTTACCAAATTATGTGGTGAAACTATGTGGGTTTCCTAAAGTTGTAGGAAGCCTCACACAATTGGCCCATGATTTAGTAAAACGTGTGACCAAACTATGAACAGAATGTTAATTAACCTAAAAAATTGTAATTTAACATGAAATTATTATGAATCCCTTAATTATTCCTCCTACTCCTTGGAATTATAAACCTAGGGAATCTATTGTTTGTTATTGGTCATTCTTATCCCTCTAAATTATAATTCTGGTGGATCTTGAGGCTTTAGATCATGAGAATTCAAGGTAAGAAGTTTTTCTTCCTATATTATTAATTTTACTTCTATATGTTTTCTTTTATTATTGGAAATAATCGTAGATTTTTAATTTCATTCCTAGATCTATGAATTATTTTGTAATGAAATGTGGGAATATCATTTTTGTTGATGGATATGCAGCTAAATATAGAGAATTCTCATCCTTTCTCGAATATATCTAGAACTCCCATTTCTAGTGAATCTTATTAGGTAAATTGGTATTTCTCTAAGAACATGTTACATTATTATTATTGAATATTCATTCTATAAATATCAATAGTGATAAATTGGGATTTGTTCTAAGATTCATTGGTGCACATGTGTGGTTTAGTGAATGATCTTGGTAATTGACATCGGCGCACCTGAGGTAGGAAGTCCCTACAACATAGGGCCTTTATATAAGGTTGATTGGAAGGATTTTAATATATGTATTCATGTATATCCATATCAAACATTGTGTTGTATGGTATTCTTGTAATGTTTCATATTTTTTTTTGTATCCCATTATGACTATACATTGTGTTCCATGATTTTGAATTTTGTATTATTCCCTATTGTGTATGAATGCTTAGACTATATAGTTTTTTATCTTATATTAAGGTGGTGGTGGATCATCATATCTTGGTTATCCCATATATGGGAAGAATGTTTGGGTGAGACATGGTGTTGATGACAATGATGGGACCTAGAGATAGGGCAAGTTTATGTCGGTCTTTTGGCCTGATCTAAGATAGAGGATAGGGTACAACGGACCAATGGTATAATAAAAGGATAAGATAGGGGTGTGAAATCCTTATCTCCTTACCTATTAGAGGTAGGGGAATTACAGACTTATGGCCCAAACCAAAATTGATCCAGGGGTGTGATATCCATGTGTATTGACCTAGGATTTAATCATGTACGAGCGTTAGTCAAAGGCATGTGTTGTCCTTATATCCTTATATGATATGATGTATGGGACATTCATTTTAGTATGGATACAATTCAAGTAAATTTCAGGTTCATGTAATCCTAGTTAGTTCTTTATCACCCTAAATATCATTGGTTACTTTTTTATACAATTACTTACCATCATGACATATATGTTTTTATAAAAATGTATTTTATATTACAAATATAGTGGTGGTGTTCTACTAGGTTATACTCACAACCTACATGGTAAAATTTATGGTAATAGATAATTTGTTGCTAATGATCCATTTAAGGGAATAGTACCTACATTAGGGAGCTGAGTATGAAGATTTTGGAGGATGGATGTAATGTTAGAATAGACTCTAGATTATTGAAGCACTATTTCAGTTTATTTTTCTTTTATTATCATACTTGTTTTGAAATACCACTTTTGGATTCATTTGGTTTAGATTATATGATATTGATTCCATTTATTATAGTATGCTGAATTTATTTTAGTTTTTTTGTGTTTTTATGGGATGTTTATTTATAATTTTATCTAATTCTTTCAAATGAATAATTTTCTTGAGGGTATAGTGTCTCCATGGAACTATTTAGACCATCTCTTCTTGTCTTTATCCACTTTTGTATGTGATAAAAAACATGATGTCATATGGAAATCAGGAACAAAATATTTGAATAAGTTCAAGGATTTTAAATGTGGTGTCAGAGAAGCTTTACTTTTATTTTCTTCTTAACTATATTGGTACATGGTAGAAAGGAGATTGGTTATGTGAAACTTTCGTAGGGTAGTCACACAGCTGCATGTCCAGCACATGTGTAATGGACCTCAGAGTTAGAGGGGTATGGGATTGCAGTTGTGGTTTGTGTATCTTTTGTTGACTTATTTCACCTCAAGTTATTCACATGATTTATGTGTTTTTATTTTCTGGATTTGGGTGAATTCATGAATAATTAGTTGGAATGTAGGTACACCTTTATTTAATATAATTACTTTTGATAGATAGAGATTCAAATAATTGTGTGTTAGTTATAATTTGTGTGTTTTGAATTATTGATATATTATTATTGGTAGTTTATTATTTTATCATGAGCATGAAATACTTATTATATTTATGTGTGATTTTGACTAATGTGCAGGTATTTATGGAGTAAACATAATCCTTGAGTCGAAGGTAAGTATTATTTTTTCTTTTTCCCTTAGTGTGTCTTTTTTGTTTCAGGATTTTAAATGATTTTTAAGGATAAAAATCACTTGAAATAAGACATGATAAATGGTTTTCAAAATCTTTTGGTTTTTAAATTGATTTTGAAATACTGAGTGATGAAAAAAAATGAAATGAATCATTTAGAAATGGAATGGCTTAAAAATAGAAAAAATGGTTGGCTTTTCTCAAAGTATTTAAATGGAAAGGGAATTGGGATTTTTAAAAAGGTTATTTAATTCCATCTGGACCCAAACTTGGATAAAATAAAACATGTGTTTTCCTATTTATTCTCAAGTTAAAAATAGGTTTTATGTATTTCTAATAGTTTTTATGGGTTTTCCAAATTTTTAGGTTAAAAATGAGATTTTAAATGTAATTTTCAAAGGTATAAATAGTTCAATGTACTAAATCGGGATTTTGTGAGGCCCATTTAGAAATTTTATATTATTTTTTTATAATATGCTTGTTATACCCTATTTAATTAATCTTTCTGTTTTTTATTTGAATTGTGTCAAAGGGAATGTTTTTTTTTTGAGCTTATCCTGGGTGAAGATGTCATGAATGCGTGGTTTGGTAAATATACTCCATAGTGGAATGGGATCATAAGTGGATTTTTGATTTAGAATTTAGCTTATACTAGTAGGGGATTATTGAAAAGGGTTGGTTGGAATGTTATGTGTCATGTGAAAACTATGTGACTCTCCCTAAAGTGAGAATATAGGTTCTGGGATGTATATACCTTTGTGAACAATGAGTGAGATATGAACCCCATCAATGGTTGATCTATTGGGGTGTTGTTTTGTGTAAAGACCTATATTTTATGGGTTGGTGTTAAATTTCACTCTATACCATTGAAATGTGGATCTGGGTGTGAGGGCCATACTAGTATCAATGTAAGAATGATAGCTATGTTGGGTGGCCATTGGTTCTTTACTTGTTAGTGGAATAATTGGGTTTCACAAGCCTTGGGAGGTGTATGAATAAGTTTTGTCCTTACCTTAAGTGCAAAGATAGATAGAATTGTGTTTATAGGAATGTATTAGTATGTTTCATAGGTTGTGAGACCCTTAGGTGAAGATACATGATCAATATTGGATCAATCATATAGCTTGTTTGGTGGTGCATCTCTATTATAGAGCATGAGATCAGTGAGTGTTATGATGCCTTAAGGGTAGTTCAAATATTATTTGGTAATTTTGTATTTACCATTAGTTGAAGTGATACTACATTTAGTGTTTCATGAAGTGAACAAGAAATTCAGGCTATGAAAGTGGCCCTGAATAGTTTCATAAGAAGGTATAGTTTTTGGTTTCGACATCGAAACCAAAGCTTGTACTTGAAGTGAGATGAGACCATTGGTTGTTCCTTGGAATTTCAGAGACTGAGTGAGACATGATGGTATTGAAGAATCCAAAAATAATGTGTGTTTGAAAATTATTCTTGAATGATTATATAGTTTAGAGTTACAAGGTTTAAGGAATCTTATCTTTTTAAACATGATAACTAGAAAATGGCCATCAAATGTGTGGCTGATGATTTCATGCAATATTTTAAAGAAAATTCGTTAAGAATATTAGGATAAGTTTATATTGTATCTAATGGGTATTTCCTTCATAAACTACCCTAAAAATTGGCATATTTTGAGTCTCTATATCTATTATTATTGTGTTGTGTAGAGGAATGTAATGACATATTGTCCCATTCACGTTATACTTCTTCTAGGTTCTTGAATAAGTGTGGAAACACTGTGATGTTTTTCAATAAATATGCATTAAAGTTGTTTTTATTGATTGAAGAACAGTAGTTATAGAGATGCTTCATAAATTAAGTGGGTTCTTCATGTGGTTAAGTTTATTTTTGGATTTTGGGTTAAGAAGAATGTATCAATAGAGGTAGACTTGGATGATGATAAGGCACATTGGTTCCATAGTGAGTGGAATGTGTTTAAATATTGAGATCCCTTGGGATGTGTGGGTTAGTAGTTATAGACCATTGAGTGGGTCAGTTTGGATCTATAGATGGAGTAGTTGTTTTTTTCTATGTGTTTGGATAGTGATGATAGACAAGCATCAGTCAGATCAAGTGTAGGTTATTAATCCATTGAGGATATAAGGCTTAGAATTTATTATCTTGGTTTGAGTATATTGGGTTTCTATACAAATATTTCTTGAGTTGAACCCTATGAAACACTCAAACTAAGAGGAAAGTTTCTAGAAAAGTGGGTGTAAGAAATCATGTGATAGGTGGAAACCTCATTGATAGAGACCCTTTTCACAAAATAATAGAGATTGATGATATTTTTGGATAAATGGTTCATGGGTTAAATTGAGTATTAAGGGGTTATTACATGTGGCCCCTTAGTTATCATTTCTACCTTAGTTTATTAGGTGAAAGGTATCCATGATTCAAATTATGAGTGGTTAGTGATGTAGGAATGGTTGGTAGGAAACGACCAAGTTCTAGGATGATTGTTAGATGGAGATAAAGTTATATAAATTCATGGGGGAGTTTTTTTTCCTTCTTTCATGAGGGAAGAACTAATAAGGGAATATCATAACTCATAATGGTAAGTGAAACCTTAATTTATGAAGATGTATTTAAATATCAGACGGTGTTTCTAGTAGTTGAGTATATAGAAAGAAATTTATGTCTTTGTCTCTCATTGTCTTGACTATCATAGGGTTAAGTTCAAGCATCAGCAACCAAGATTTTTGCTTAAACCTCTTCTCATTCCCACGTGTAATTAGGATGATCCTATGATAGATTTTGTTAATTGGTTTCCAAGGATTCAGAGATGTTTAGATGTTGTGTGGGTCTTTTTCGATCAACTAACTAAGGTGGAACATTTTTTATCAATCCATACGACTCATTCTATAGATGATTTTGGAAAATTCAATGTTTGAGACATAGTGAAGCAACATGGAGTGCCTATGAGTATCTCATTGGGATGCTAGTTTAATTTCATGGTTTTTTACATTCTTGAAGAAGGTGATAGGGAATCAATTAAAGCTTAGTAAATCATATAATCCATGGACTGATGGGTAGTCGGAGAGGATGATCCAGATTTTGGAGAGATATACTCTAGACATACATCTTAGATTTTAGTTGATCCTGGTAATATCATATATCCTTATTATATATTCTTTATAATAAAATTTACTAATATTTGATTTATATATTACCATTTTAGGCTCTATATGTTTTATCATTTCGTTCACCACTATGTTTTCATGAGGCATGTGTGTTAGATGTTATCATGTTGAGTTTGGTACAGGAGACCTTAGATCAAATCCAATTGATTCAGAAGTGATTGTTGCCCATTTAAAGTTTATAGTGATTGTATTTTGACCGAATTATAAGACCATTGGAATTATACATTTGAGAGTAAGTTTTATTATAGGCTTCATCTTGGTTCGGGTGTGAATTTTTTTGGGAATAGGGGAAGTAAGCACTGTGATTTGTAGGATTATTTTTTATCACCAAAAATATCAGAACATTGGCCTACCATTTGTAACTTCCCCCATGGTATTGAGGTATTCATAACATGTTTCATTTCATATATTTTTAGGTAATATCATGATCCTATTTATGTGATCAATATTTAGGACATTGAGTTAGAACCAAATTCATCATTTTTTAAGTGACTGATACTGATTATGGATTAAATCAAGAAGGTGTTGAGGGAGAAGATGATACAACTTGTTTAAGTTTTATAGAAACATGGATGAATCAAATGGGATATTTGAAAGTGTGAATGTAATTTATAAGATCAATAGAATAATTTTTTTGATCAGGAACTATAGAGACACTTCTCAAGGGTGAGAAGTCCTGATATGGGGAGATTTTAATGGCCTTTACTTTTCAGGTACATTATGAATTGACTTTATTTCAACTCATATTTAAGTATTTTTTGAGTTATGATTTCCTTTTAAAAATTCTCATATAAACTTTTTAAGGTTTTATAAAGTTTTATAGGATTTTAATGGGGTAAAAAGTTTGAACAAGTTTTAGGAAAACCTTGCAGTTCTTCCCATGAAATGGTGCAGCTTGTTAGAAAGGTATAGTGGATGGTGCATGGTTATAGATAACTATGAATAATTATCTAAAAAATAATGTTACATAGGAAAAATTCAAAATCATGGTTAGTTCATAGCTTTCCAAACTGTGTATTCAGACCATGTGGGTGCCCTGAAGAGGTATTAAGGGTCACATGGTTGGCACACAGTTTAGTAAACTATGTGACCAAACCATGCATGGAAAATTAATTAATTTTAAAATTGTTATTTTAACTTAAAACATTATTAAAACCTTTAATTATTCCTCCTAAATCTTGGGAACTCAATCATAGAAACTCTATTTCCCGTTCTTGGAAATTTCTATCCCTCTAAATTCCAAATTTAGTGGATTTAGAGGCTTTGGCTCATGAGAATTCAGTGTAAGAGGTAGTTCTTCATCTATTATTCACATTCCTTATAGATATACTTTCATATTAATATAATAAATCAAATATCTGGGTTTTCTTGGATGAATATATGGATTATATTATGATATAATTTGGGAATCCTATTTTTATCGATGGATAGGTGGAAGGATCTTGATAATTTCCATACTTTTCTAAACAGGACTAGATCTACCTTTAGCAGTGGATCTCATTGGGTAAGTTGATCTATCTATAATTCCATGTGAAATTCTCCTTCATGAATCATGATTCTATAAATATTAGTTATGATTAATTGGTATTAGTTTTAGGAATCATTGGTGTATAAATGTGTTTTGGTGACAAAACTTGGTAATTGGCATTTGTACACCTGAGGTAAGAAGTCCTGACCACTTAGTGCCTTTGTATAAGGTTGGTTGGAATGATTGAAATGTGTGTGTTTAACCATGTGAACTATTGTGTGAAATGGTATGCTTTTGATTTTTTTATTATGTATGTGTATGTCCCATGAGACCTATGCATTGTGTTTCAGGATTGTAACTTCTATAAGATACCCTATTGTGTATAAAAACTTGGATTATAGAGGTTTGTATCTAGTATCAAGGTGATATGTGGATCATTGTGTCTTGGTTATCCCCTATATGGGGATAATGTGTTGGTGAGATGTGATACTGATGACGATGATGGGATGTGGCGATAGAGTAGGGGAATGACGACCTTATAGTCTGGACTAAGATAGAGGATGGGGTACAATTTCCTTGTAGATGATATCAAGGTAGATCTAATGGTGTGACAAACTTGTAGTCTAACCTAGTATAGGTAGGGGAATGACATCCTTATGGACCAACCTAAGTTTGATCCAATTGTGTGATGATTGTGTAGCATGGCTCAGGACATGATCAGCTATGGGCTTTGGTGTAAGTCGTTTTTTGTTCTTATCTCTTGATATGTGATTACATATGGGACATTCCTCCAATAAAAGTTCCAAATAAGTACAACTAAAGCTCGTGGTGGCCTAGTTAATGCATGATCACCCAGTATTTGATTGGTTACTTATTTTTTCATTTACTTACCATCAAGGAATAAACCATTATATACTTGTGAACTTTATGTTAATGATGTATTAGTGGTGTCCTACTGGATCATACTCACACCCCTCATGGGAATCTCGATATGCGTGTAGATTTCATGGTTAGGGTTCCATCCAAGGTCAAGGTCCCCACATCAAGGAGATGATAAGTTGGATCTTGTAGGAAATAGGAAATGTCAAAACATAATTAAAATTATTATTGTATTGTTTAATTTTATTTTCATTTGATTATTATAATTCAGTTGACTTACCACATTATGATTCTTTTGGTTTAGACTATATAGAGTGGATTCCATTTATTATTTCATAGGGATTTTCTTTTATAATATGATGTTATATTCTTGGATTTCTATTTACAATTTTTTTATTCTACTATATGACTAATGATACTAAGGTTATATTCACCCCATGGAATATTTTTGACCATCATCGCTAGTCGGAAGCCTCTTTTGTATGGGAAGATGTTCATGAGGTCATATGGAACTCCATCTCAGACCGTGTGATTTGGGTTCGGGAATTATGAAGTGGAATTAGAGAAGGTTTCCTTTTATTTTTATTCTTGAATATGTTAGGGCATGGTGGAAGGTAGATACACTATGTGAAACATGGTTTGGGGAGTCATTCATGTACCTGTCAAGCTCATGTGTAATGGACCTCCAAGTAACCAGGGGTATTGGATTGTTATTTTCATTTTCACTTTTACTATTGACTTATTTCGTCTCGATTGATGCACATGTTTTTGGTGTTATGATTTTGAGATTTGAGTGCATTCATGCATCATGAGTAATCACATAGGTACACATGTCAATAATATAATTACTTTTGATTAATGAAAGCTCAAATAATTGTGTGTTAGTTATAATTTGTGTATGTTTTGTTCCTGATATATTTTTACTTATAGTTTATTATTTGAACCCAATAATATTATACTTATTATATGTATTATTTACTTTGAATATCTTAATGATATTAGTGACCTAGAATTTATCCTTGAGTTTTTAATAAGTATTATGTGTTCTTTTCCCTTGAAATTTATTTTTTTGTTTTAGACTTTTAAGTGATTTTTAAGGAGAAAACTCCTTTGGGATAAGTCCTATTAAATGGTCTTCAAAGGATTTATGGTTCTAAATATATTTTTAAATTTTGAGAAATGATGGAAATTTTAAATGGATTGTTTTTAAATGTAATGTATTTAAAATGGGAAAATGGTTTTATTTTCTCAAAATGTTTAAATGAAAATGGAATTGGGATTTTTAAAAGGGAGTTTAATCCTATTGGGTCCCATACTTAGGGGGAAATAAACATGTGGTTTTCAATGGATTCTCAAGTGAAAATGATGTTTTTCTCTTTGAATGGTTTTAAAGTGTTTTCGAAAATAGTTTTGGATGAAAATGTGATTTGAAATAGAAATTTCAATTGTATAAATGGATCTGTGTACCAAATTAGGATTTTGTGAGGCCAATCTGGATATTCTAAACTATGTTATTATAATATGAAGTATAGACCATATTTAATTAATCTCATTACTATGAATTGTGTATCAATGGAATGTTAATTTTTTTTAGCTTCGACTGAGTGGTGATTTTATGAATGTTCGGTTTGAAAAATAGCCTCCTTAGAGAATGGGCTCGGAAGCGGGTGGACAGTTTGGTTCAAAGGATACGCTAAGAGGGGGACCTTGAAAGGGGTGGTTGTCTTGTGAAGTGTCATGTTAAAACTATTTTATTCTATTTATAGTGAGAGTAGAGGGGGTTTTATTTATATAACTATATGAAACTTGAGTGATAAGTGAAATTATTCAATGGTTAAGTTAGTGGGGTGTTGTTTTGGGTAAAGATATGTGGGTTAAATGAGTTGGTGTGTGATGTCACTATGGACTTTTGAGATATGGATCAAGGTGTAAGGGTCAGAATATTAGCAATTTTGGTATGATGTGTACCCACTGGTTCTATAATGGTTGGTGTAATGATCAAGTTACATAATCATTGGGAGGAATATAAATAAGTTGTTATCCTTACCTTGAGAATAACAAAAGCTAGCATGGTGGTGGTATGTGTGAAAATAATAATTCATATATTTTTTTTTTGAATAATTTATTCTGGATTTTACATGTTATATACATTGATATTGATTTATTTGGTTTTTGAAAATAATTGAATTTGATATTGAAAAAGGGTTATTGTTGAAAAAGTATGAAATTTAAGATATTTTTTGCCATAAGAACCAGTTTATGGTGTTAATATCTAGAGACAGGCCCTCTGCAACCCCAACCGTATGATCCATTCAATCTATATAACCTTCTAGATGAAGAAGAAATTATGGATTAAGATTGATATTTAGACCATAAAACCCTTCGGGCTTGAAGACTTTAAAAATTCCTCTCAAGTCATAAAAAGTATAAATTCAAAATTCTGAAGACCACAAATCTATCACTTATAGTGTAAATTCAACTCTTATGGTGTAAAAGTTATAAGAAAATAGAAACTAAATAAGACTTATGATGTAAAAAAATTACACTATAATTTTATTTGTCCTATTTATACTCCATCTGTCAAATGTTTATAGGAGATTCCCCCTTTTCTTTCAAGTTTTACATTTTTTCTCTTTTTTATCTTGTTATCATTCCCATGTGTTTCTAATATTATTTCTCTAAAGGAGTTCCAATTCCATTTTCTATTTTAATATGGACTAATTTTCCTTCCTTCAACTTCCATGATATTTTGGTTTCTTCTTCAACTGCAATGGTTCATTTCATTGTTCCATTTAAATAAACTATCATTTCCAATTGTGTTCCTTGATTATTATGTTTCATTCATGTCAGTTGTAATTATGTAACCTATCTACAAGATTAATTTTTTTATTTCCATGTGTGGATAATCTGTCTTGGGATAGGGATCGAGAGTAGTTATAGTAAGTCTCTAATGAACCTATAAATCAAAATTAAGTTAATTTATTGTCTAAGTATTAGGTTGATTATTAAATACTATTTCAATTTATTTCATGAATCATACCTGAATATTATAAGGTAAGGGCCCCAACCTAACTGTAATGAACCAAACTAGGACCAATAGTTTGATCTATTTCCCTCCTTTTTAGTTGTTCCTAATGCATATGGACTATAAACTAAATTTTTACAAAAGAGTGGTTTCTAATCTAGGTAGATCCAATTTTCCAAACCAACGTTGTATTGCTGATTCTTGAATAGATAAGAGGTATAATCTAATATACCTTCTTTTTTTATATTTTCGGATTCCCTATTTATAGGCCCCTCTAAATTGATCTTGAACCCTTCTTCCATTAACTAAAGTTTAATCCAAATTGTTTACACAAAACCCAACCTTATAGATTCGTGTAAGGAATCCATATCTAGGTTCTAGATGCTAGGTCACAAACCTATTTTCATCACCTCCCTATGGGTTTGACCCTAGACTTACACTATTTGTTGTACCATAATAGTAGTGTTAGTTGGGTTATATAAATTTTGAATCTGATCATGCCCATGTGGAATTGAAAATGTTGCATCGGCCTGTCAAATTTTGACATTATTTCTAGGGAAGTGAAGTAGTCACATCATCATAGTGAACCCTAGGTCAATCCTAGGATGTCATTACTTTCACTTATTTACCCTTTTATTCTTTAAACTTTTTAACATGTCTTAGTGATTCATTAATGTTTATCTTAGTGCATTATTCAAACCCCTTCAAACAATTAAAAGATCATAGAAACTCAAGAACCACTCTCTTTTGACCCTAAATTTGAAAGATACGTTTCTGCATGTCATTTTCCCATTATGTCCAATCATTGAAATCTCACTTTTCTTAATCCCAAAAATACCCCATACATTCCACTTGAATTGAATATAGTGAAACCTCTATTGTCATAGTGCATCATCATGGATTACATATTTTCATCCATTAGTAGTGTTGTGCCCAGTATTGTTCACCCTCCCATCTAGGAGCATATCTTTAAAATTAACCCTAGACTTTTTCACATTATTTGGAACATGGGTAAATTTATTAGGATTCAAAGCACGGAACCACATGATCATTTATCAAATTTCCTTGAGTTCCGTAACACCTTTAGGTTGTGTCACATCCAAGAGAGGATAACAAGACTCTCTCTGATCAACTTCTAGGTACACTTCCTAGTAACATTGTGACACATCCAAGAGAGGATAACAAGGATGCAGTCCTTTGAAGATGGAAAGAGATAAATCTTCAACAACCATAACAAGGTGAAGAGAAAATTATAGAATAACCTAATTAAAATTCGATATTCATCAATAAATAAAATTATTAAAGCAGAAACAAAGCTAGTGAATAAAAAATATAGTAAATCATATATAAATGTAATAAAGAAGTTTAAGAATCAATAATATCTCATAAAAAAATTCAATGGGGCACTGACATCATATAGGCCCCCTCTCCTATTCCTAGAAAGGATGAGGAAATGAAAGATATAGGGTCAGTACAAAAAAACATAGATATGTTCAAAAAACTCCACATCAATATCACTTTTCTTGAATCTATTATAGAGATTTCTTCTTATAAAAAATTCATAAAAGTTCTACTCTATAATAAAAGGAATATGGAATATTTAGGAGTTATCTCCTTGAATTAAGTGTTTTCTACTATAGTTATACACAAAATTTTACCAAATATGGGAGATCCTAGAAGCCTCTTGATTCCATTCACCATCAGCTCATTCAATTTCATAAAATATTAATTTGATCTTGGAATGAGTATCAATCTCATGTAAAAGAATATTTTTTGGAAATTTGGGCTTAAGGACATGAAAAATAAATTATTATCACTTCATCTTTAAAACAAATATGTCATGTATCCCTAGGTACTTCTCAATAATGAATTAGGTAAGGTTAGAAAGTTAATTTTTTCTATTGATTTTCTCATCCTAGATATGGAAGAAGATGAGATATCCCCATAATTCTAGGGAAACCATTTGTCACCAATATTAAGGATTTAATCGATGTGAACCAAAGAATAATTATTTAATTATTTATAAAGGGACACTTTATGTTTGATATGGTGAAACTAGAAAAATTGTTAGGACCAATAGGGGCCTATATACCCTGAGAGGGGGGTGAATCAAGGTATGGATATTCTTTTTCAAAGTTCATCCTACCCCACTGGATCTTGACCTCTTTATTACAAGGGTCACTTTGTTTGCTCTTGTGTGTAAACTATGATCACTTATTTACTTCTTTATCGAATGATGATGCTTTGAATGCAATACAGGGAAGCAAAAGGCAGACATAGAGATTTTTACTTGGTTCACCCTCACTGGGCTACGTCCAAGGAGCATACGCCGACAAGTTTCCGGTCGTACCAAATTCTACTATTATTCACTAGATGTGGATAAGAAGTTTGGGCTAGATCACTTCTATGCCTAGGCTCACTGCCTTTACAAAGTTTAGGGTCAGCTCACTGCTTTCCCAAGGGTCACTCCCTGTTTCCTTCTCTCTAGCTCACTGTCAGTGGAGAGGATCACCTTCTTCCTCTTCCTTCGCTCACTGCTCTGGTAGGAATCCACTCACAGTTTATAGACCTGTAGGTCTCTTCATTTGCATGAATGAATACATCTTCCTATGTATGTAGATTCTCTATTGAAGTATGACTTTCACCCATAGATGAATATCTCTTTGTACCGAAGGTATTGGGAAAACTTCCAGCTTCCACGCAGCCCGAAAATCACTACTGGAAATAAACCTTACTTGGTGCGTAAGTCAATATTGGCACGCAAGTATCGGCACACAAGTCACAACTGGCGCGTAAGTCTACCTCAGACACTTGCACGACACAACCTTCTTCAACCCAGAACCTGCACGACTCACTTCCTTTTACGCCCAAACCAATATTGGCGCGCAACTAACACTTGGCATGCAACTTCAACCACTGGCACGCAACTTCACTTGCGCGACCCACACACCACTTGCGCGACCACCACACCTGCGCGACGGGAGCTATGATTTCTCAAATTGTTGAACTCCGGTGAATAATGAAGAGGGTTGGTCTAGTATTTATAGGAAAATTGACCACCCTGCGCGACGGCGCGCAAGTCTACCTTCGGCACGCAAGACTCGGCGCGCAGCTCTCTGCCCCTCCAAGTCATTTGCACGACCCACTTCCAAACTTGCGCGAACCTCTTTCCTTTACCATATTTTGATCTTCTAATCTTGAAAAACCATAGACGCGCAAGTTCTCAAGCTTCCAAGGCATCGGCGCGCAAGTATCTTTCATGGCGTGCAAGTCACCTACACGACCTCACCAAAACTTGCGCGAACTGTATCCCTTTGCCATATCTTGATGATCTGATCTTGAAAAACATATGGTGTGCAAGTTTCCAAGCCTTCATGTACACGGCGCGCAAGTCCCTTTTCCAAGAACCACTTTTCTTTATTTGGAGATTTTCAGGCCCAAATATTTGGCAAACACTGGAAAACGGTGCCACCTTGTACCTGTTATTTTGTACCACCTCCAGATCATCCATTCCTTTTGTCAATGTTCTTGAATCAAACATGGATCGTTGACCTCATCTCTTGAACTCGACATTCCATCATGAAATCCTCTTTGTCAACAAATTTTTATGTCATTGTTTTTCTTTGTCAACAATCACCACTCAGATGTCCACTTTGTCAACAAACACAATCACCTCAAAAATGCTTCAATGATGCCTTGAGGGATTTTTTCCCAACAAAGATAGAGTGGATATTTTCTAGTGTCAAGTAATTTTTCTCACTCATAAATAAAGTGATATTATAAATTCGAAATATAAAAGGAAGATCCTAATCCCCTAATAAAGAATATGGTAGTGAATATGATGAGGTAAAATACATCAACCCTCTAATGATAGATTCCATCATAGAGATCACACTGTCATTTGTTAGACCACCCACATTAGAAAAAAATCATCTTCCAAGAATCCCCAAGTTTTATTTCAAATAAATCAAGGAAAATCACAGGTCATCAAAATATCAAAACTGAATAAAGAATAATAATGTAAATGGATAAAAGTTCTTAATAGGCAAAAAATTGAATCTCTTAGAGTGTGAATGATCTCAAATGGATTAAACCCATAATGTTCACCCATAAAATTCTAATGGAAGATGGATCAAATCCAAAATTCCAACCCTAGAGGTGACTTACCCTACTGATGAAAGAAGTGTTTAAGAAGGATGTTCTTAAACATATTTATACTGGTATTGTTTTATCCTTCTCATATAGTGAATGGGTGATCCCACTGCAAGTATACCCAAAGAAGGGAGGCTTAACTATAATAAAAAAAATGAAAATGAATTAATCCCAACATAGACCATTAATGGATGGAGAGTTTGTGTCGACTATATAAATATAAAATAGTAACCCATAAATACCACTTACCTCTTCCATTCATGGATAAAATTCATGAGAGATTAGTAGGGCATGAATTATATTGATTTATAGACGGATATTTTGGATACAATCAAATCAATGCCAACCCATTTTAGTGTTCAAATAAAATGTTCACATGTCTATTTAGGACCATTTATTATCAACATATGTCATTTGGAATGTTTAGTGCACTGGAAACATTCCAATTGTGTATCAAGCATATCTTTAACGATATCAACGAGAAGTTTTTAGAAATATTATGGATGATTTTTCTATATATGGATGATCTTTTGAGGTCTATCTGAGAAATTTGGAACTTATGTTGAAACATTGTGAAGAGAAATTTATGGTGCTGAATTAGAAGAAATACCATTTTATGGTCCAAGGAGGAATAGAACTCAGACTTAAAATTTTAAATCAAGACATCTAAGTTGACCTATAAAACATTAAAGTTATAAAATATTTACCTGACCCCACAACTATGAAGGGAATAAGGAATTTTATGGTCCATCCAAGGTTTTATCATTAGTTTATTGAATAATTTTCACAAATTTATTAACTGCTGACACACCTACTATCTAAGTATGTTCCTTTTTAATTCAATGAATAATTTTAGTCTCAATTTGAATCTCAATAAAACAACTTGATGGTCAAATCTATCATTATCTTACCTGATAGGGAAAATTAATTCAAGTTAATGTCTGATTATAGTAACTTCATTTTATGCACTATTTTAGGGAAACATGTTGGACATATTTTTCATCCCATTTACTATTCCACCAGTACTTTCAATGATGCTAAAACTAATTATTCAACCATTTAAAAATAGATTCTAAATATGGTTTTCATGTTTGAAAAATTTAGTTCATACCTCGTGCTCTACAAAGTTGTGGTTTACACTGATCATGCAATATTGAAATTCCTTATGAATAAAAACGATGTAAAACCAATGTTAATATAATGGATAATACTATTGCAATAGTTTGACGTCATCATCAAAGATATGAGAGGGGCTGAAAATTTTAATTAATAACATCTTTCTAGACTATAGATACCAAATATCGAGGTTTATGAAGAGATGATAATTTCAGATGACTTCCCTAATGATACCCTTTATACCATGGATAAGAAACTATATCCATGTTTTGTTGATATATAAAATTATCTATCCATTGGGTCCCTCTATTCACACTTTCCTTTTCAATATAGGAAGAATTTTTTATCAGATGATTTTCACTATTATGGGGACAAACCAGTACTATTCAAACATTGTACTGAGGGTTTAATGTGACACTACATTCTAGAAGATTAAATTCAAAGTGAATTATAATTCTTTCATACGCCTCATATTGAAGGACATCATGGGTTTAATCGTACCATGACTAAAATTATCCAGAGTGTATTCTTTTGGCCCACACTTCATTGGGATGTATGAAACTTCATAAAAAAATGTGATCAGTGCCAATGAATAAAAACAAGTATAAAACATAATTAAATGCCCAAAAATACCATTCTATAAGTAAAAATATTAATTTTTTGTGGAATTGATTTCATGGACCTATTTCCCAATTACCATAGAAAGTGATGCATCTTGGTTGGGGTGACTATGTTTCAAATTGGTTAGAAGTAGAAGTTAACACCCTTAAAAGTTTCAAAGTGGTCATTAAAATATGAAGAAAAATATATTTTCTTGGTTTTTATTTCCCCAATTAATCATTATTGATCTAGGAACACACTTCAATATTAATTTTGTAAAAGGGTTGTTTGAAAATCATGGGATTTAATATAACACTATCACTCATTACCTCCTGAAAACTAGTGAGAATGTGGAACTTTATAATCAAGACATTAATAAAATTATGGAAAATATAATAATTACAAGTTATTAGTACTGGAGTATCAAAATTGATGACATACTTTGGGATTATGGAATGTTATACACAACACCCATAGGTACATATCCATTATGAATTATCTATGGAAATCTCTATCATCTGCTAGTGGAATTAGAATACCACTCATACTGGGATATTAAAAAGTTAAACCTAGATACTCTAAAGTATGGGAAAAAATATTTATACAAATGGATGAGCTAGAGGAAATAATAAGGGAGACTTACTAGAATGAAAAAAAATTATATAGATAAAAAAATGGAATGTCCAATGCATTGCATGATAGATATTCATGCCACGGGACAAGATTCTTTTGTTCAATTCCTTATTAAAATTAATCCCTGGAAAACTGAAATCCTAATGTTCAGGTCTATTTGAAGTTGTTAAATTATTTATATATGGAACCATATAAATTCAACAAGGAAATAGACCACGCTTTATATTGAATATACGTCGATTAAAAATTTACAAATACACATTTCAAGAAGAGTGTGTACTCTGTTTTAAATTCACATTATCCAAGTAGATTTATATATACCAACTTAAAATGAAGTATTTATTAGTAGAATAATAAGGTTTTTCCCTTTAGGTAAGTTAGGATAATTGAAATTCAACTGGTGCACTCTTACATCATGAGTGCTTAGTTTCTTAGAAAAATAATTAAAAAATAAAAAATTTGTGCTGTAAAACTATATTTTAAACCATAAAAAATGTTATTTCAACAATATATAACCTTAATAACTTATTTATTAAATCTTTTATTTATGATTTATGTTTTTTGGACTAACTTTTTTAAGCTGTAACCTTTTGGATTACAGCATCGACGCATTTCCTCCCTTGACCGATCCTCATTCTCCTCCCTCAGTCCCTATTTATTTGACTCCCATAGAGATATCACATGGACTGAGGTGGCCATTCTGACCACTTCATGAGATCCCTCTTAGTGATAGTGGCTCACCAATTTTCATTTAATTATGAGAGTATGTCCAAAAGGTTGTGTGGCACCCACATGGGTGGCTCCTTCATCACCCATCTAGCTAGACATCTGGGTGTCTTCGATTGCTCCCATCCACTCTCATATTTAGGCTTTATATAGTCCATAGACCTCTCCATGCTTCATATGGGTCTACTTTTTAAGGTGGTTGATCTCTATGATTAAGAACCATAGTACATCGATCCCACTAATGAGTCACCTTCCCATACCCCCTCAACATCCCCTTTTTCACTAGCCGATCATATTTATCTTTCTAAGATCAAGGCCTCTTCCTCTTCCTAACTATAAACATCCTAAATCACCCCTAAAATTTTTATGAGATATTATGTGGGTACTCCATTGTATTTTGGAGAACCAAAACATCATATGATAGTTCTTGGAGATCCACTTTCATGAGTCTTGGGCGCTTCCTTTATCTTTTCCACCCTCTTTAACTGCTCCACCAGCCACCTCCACGCCCACCAACCATCACGCTTCCATAGTCAGTAAAACCTTTAGATACATTCCCACCCCATCCACCCTAACTATAACGTCCTATAGCCAGATGCCACTAATGATTCCCAGAGCTCAGTTGGCCACATGGCCACAAGCGTATATCCCCAAATTTCATAGGCTTCTTAATAGTATCAAGGTCCTAGTGTGTGTCTGTGGGGAGACTATTTCCTCTTATAAGAGTGTAACATAGTGGTATAAATCATAAAAATCCAAATCAAAATCATTAAATCAATCATACAAAAGAAAATAACCAAGAAAGACATATATAACAATAATTCCAAAATTAATATCATATACAATGATGATCATGTCATGTGACTATGAAGAATAAAAAGTAGTTATATAAGCATCAAGACAATAAATGCATCAAAATACCAAAAATACCAAAAAATTAAAAAAGAACTATCTCCATATAGAATCATTATCCTCAAATCGGTCTTGTGGTCCCCTTCTCCTAAGCATGGCACAAATTCAATCATCATACTATCAGTAATTTCCCCGATCCTTACTTATATCCATAAAGTATGTCTGGGTAACCCACAATGGCCCAAACAGGGTTTGATATACAATCCTAGTAGTTCACCACCCAAATAATATATAACAAGTCTTGGATGTCCAATAAAATCTAAATCAAAGTGGAAGGTATATGATAGATATGACATTAATACAAGTGTAATGCCCATAGAAAAAGTAAAAAAAACATGTGATCATGTACATCCATACAAGGATCCCTACAAAACAAGTGTCAAACTCCTGTAACAAGGTATTAGTGAAATTAACATAAGTAAATACCATGACCATTTCATATACACAATGTATCATATCACCATGTCTTTCCCATATAACCTATATGTCATATCCATCATAGATTATCTCTATAATAAAAAATGTAACATTTACTAAGGTTGAGCCTTATAATCAAAACTGTCATACCCTACAAGTTTGGATACAAGGTATATAATACCAAGGCATCCTCATAGAGTCCTAATAGAATCTCAATGGAACTAGTTAGTGACACTAGTGGATTCTAAGGATCATGTCAATGGAGAATGTCTAATGTGAGTCAAGCAAGCTGGATCCAAGGGGTAGTAATTCCCTTGAAATCCTATGGAATCAAGATCCAAGTAGTATACAGGTCCAAGGTATATTCTACCATAATAAATATCCATGTGTGAAATGTCCATGGAATCTAAATAAACTCAAGATCCATGATACACCAACCAAGTAATACACTATCATTTAAATTCACATCTCATTTCATTCATCAATTCAAAATCATTCAGCCCACATGATTATTCCCACTCATATAGAAATTCCCATTCAATTACATTCAATTAGTTTACCCACTCATATAACAATTTAAAAAAATCATTAAAAATTCAACATCATGATTAACATGCAAATGAGTCAGAACATATCATATTCAATTAATTCAATTCAGTTCAATTCTGTATGGGATCCCTATAACTAGGAAAGAAAAATACTCACCCCATGGGTGGTATATAAAAGTGAAATCTCAAATTCATCCCCCATGGGTGACCTTGGTTGGGGAAACAACCTTCAATAAGTCTCAAGAATCTAATGGGCATCCCTAATAAGTTATATTATGTTCAATTTAATTACTCAATTAATTTTTGAGGCCACACCATAAAGTCCAATGGGTGGAAAAATGTAAAATATCTCTATAAACCATAAAAATAGTTATAAAAATTATATAACACCTATTATAGGTTCTTATTAGAGTGCTCATCTAGTATCAACTTCTGATTCGACTCTTATTGGGAGAAAAATTAAGAACAGATAAAGAACCTAGAAATAGGGCATATTAGATTTCACCCAAATAGCACAGTCGATACCAAGAAAAAAAATAACTACTCAAGAGGATTGTATTAATTACTATCATGTATCCAATAAGACAAATAGATCTTTCTTCAGAGCTCAGGTGAAAAAAAAGTGGCAACTCCAATGATTTGGATTTCAACAAGAGATCCAAGGGTTCAATACTATCTAATGGAAGAGGAGTGAAATTATATTTAGTTTTAATATTTTTTAAGTTGGAAATAGTAATTTTCACTCAAAAAATTGGGTCACATGGTTTGGATACATGGTTATCCAAAGAATGAGCCAACCATGGTCCCTTTGTTCTATTAAGGGGGCACTTGTGTGGTCATTGTGCACGGTTTGACTAGCCATATGAAAATTATGCAATTAAACTATGCTAAAAATATAGGTGTCGGGCATGGGCATGAACCTCTATATGTATGGTTTCCTTAAACCATGAGGGCTCCTCTATCCCATTATCTAGCCTCAAATTATTAGTAGTAACCATGTGGCATATCCCGCATGGTTTCTACTAATCATTTGGCATGCCTTATTATCCCAAAAAGCTGGGTTTTGGAATATGAACAAGCCCTGGACACCCCTGATACCCCCATAACATCAAAGGGTATTCACAATAGGTCGTAAGCAAGAATTTAAACTGAAATTAAAAAGGACTTCACATTGTAGAAAAACCTGGGATCTAACAATATTCCCTTTTAAAGCAATTCATCCCCAAATTTCCCTCTCAAGGGTGGTCAAGATTCGTCAAATAACAACTATGGACAATAATTATGTACGTCGACCTCCCACTCCTAAGTATCATCATGTAAATGGTTTTTCTTCCATATATTATGTACAAGAGTAACTGACCATCCTTGTATTGGGACCACTTTTTTTTATAAGTTGTATTTGTTATCAAAGATTGTCAAAGATTTTCAAATGTTTTCAAATATTTATCAATATAAAGATGGATCTCCAAAGTTAATGGATAGTGGTTGAAGTGATGATTCCTAGAGAATTGATATGGAATAATAGCATCAGATGTCAGGATTGAGCAATTCTCTATGTTGTAGAAAAAGAATATTCTTTACTGGTTTGTATTTATCAAATATCATAAGTTTTGAGAACATGTGATGAAATCCTTATGAAGGAAAGGAGGAGAAAAGTTTATTCAAATCATATTTAGTTTTCATTGGAAAGAATGATGTTTCTCGAAGATAAGGAAGATTCAGTGTTTTCCTTTCATAATCTGACAATTCTAAAGGTGATTGATCAAAGGATAAATATCACAAGATATTGGTTTTTTAATATAATAAAAAATTAGTTTTATGGGTGTTCTTGTTGAATCATATTTTAAGGTGGCATCATTTCCCATTGTTCGCCAAATTTTTGGGCCTCAAAATCAGGAAAATGGAGAAACATGTTTTTGGAAAATAAAAGTGAATTCAAGATTAAAGGTGAATCTAAATGTTGTGTGAAAGTGGGTTTCCAATATCTACATGGAAAAATATGGAAAAGAAAATAACTGCATGAAATATTGGATTTTTCACATAATATTGAAGAAGGTTTTGAATGTTGTGTGGAAGGAATGTTTTAGGATTAGAATACTGAAAAATGTAAAATGCATAAAGTGTGAAAAATATTCAAGAAGTGTGTGAAATAAAATTATGTGAGAAATAGTTTTACACGCACAATGTGGCGTAAAATGTTGTTTGGAATGCTCAAAGATGGGTTTTCACAATGTGTTAGGGTTTTGCGTGACGCGTCAGGGTTGTGTGTGAAGGGGTTGGTGATGCCTATAAATAAGAGGTTACCCCCATCCCCTCATTTAGTAAGCTCAACACTTAAAAAAAATTGAAGCTCTGGAGTGTGTAAGAATTTTAAGAAAAGGGAGTTGTGTGAAATAAGGAAGAGTTTCATGAAAGAAAGCAGATTTTCTCACAATAAGAGAGTTGTGTGCAAGATAGAAGTTGTGCGCAAGAGGTGTTCCATGAAAAAAGTTAAATGATGCGCATAAGGAATTAAAGTTATGAAAAAGATACCCAAAAAGGGTGTGTGAAAGATTAGAGTCTCATAGTCCTTCAACAAGTGAAAATCACTCTCGAACGATCTTTGAAAATAACACTATTCCACAAAGCAAAGGGATGGTGCAATGAGTCTCCCTAGCTTTTAGGATGATCTGAGATCCATGAAACCCTCCTAGTTTGTGAATGATCCTCAGATCACCATGATCCAGTGCATGAGTCTTGGACTCCTGATGTGCTTCCCAGGGACATTGTAAGAACCCAGACCTTTTTTTCAGGTATGTTTTCCTTTTCTGGTCGTTTTTTATAAAAATAGGAAATTCTGGAAATTTTCAAAGTACACATCATGTACTTTATAAGTACACGCCATGTACTCGGTTACCGTAGGTAGCCAGGTGTTGGTCGTGTAGCAGCCATACACACAGCTGTGTGGGGTGACATGGAGGCTGCCTAAATCGGAGTACAGAAATGATGAGTACACGCCATGTAGTTCAAAATTACATGTCATGTACTTTCTTTTTTTCATTAAATGCACCGGGGTTGCGTCTAATCGCTAAAACACTCTCCTTCTAGGTCTTGTTCGACTGAGAGCTTCGTACGGCCGTAGATCTTCAACGAACCCCTGAAAAAGCATCAATCCTCTGAATTGAACACTTTCAGTTTCATTGGAATAGAATTGGTGAGTTCTCTTTTCTCCTAGAGCCCCATCTTCTGTTTTCTCGTCTCTCGTGAGATATCATGGGTTGAACGTTTTAGACGTTTTTGTAGATCTTCGGCGTTCCAAGTTGATTCAAGCCTCGAGGTTCACATATAGAGATCTTACAACACTGAGGTAGGTGGCTTGTGCCTTTATGGTGAAATTATTTAATTATTATGTGCAATTTTGACCAATACCCTTGAACAGGGTATTGCGTGTTTACCTTTTTACCCCTATTGTGTGCCTTCTATGCTTGTAGGCTTGTGTAGAGGTTAATTGGATATGAATAGGGTTGATTTATATGCTTTGGATGTGTTGCCCATGCATGTTCTATTTACGACCATTGGTCTGCTTAGCCTGTTTGGCCGCCTTGCCTGTTTTCCATGCCTAGTGTTGTAGGGTGGAGTGTTTGTATTCTGACATGCTTGATATGTTATATACTGATTATGCAAGTAGTTATTGAGGTTTACCTTGTCCATTTTTTCTATGCTATGCTCGTTGACCTACAAAGGGCCATGAGAACCTGGAGTAGTAGACTATAAGGGGAATTGACCGAGTGAGCTTCCTTAGAGAGTCTTTGAACCAATTTATACTATAAGGGGAATTGACTGAGTGAGCTTCCTCAGAGAGTCTTTGAGAACTTTAGACTATAAGGGGAATTGACTAAGTCAGATTCTTCAGAGAGTCTTTGAACCACTCAGGGCTATAAGGGGAATTGACTGAGTGATCTTCCTCAGAGATTCCTTGACCTTGGGGATATAAGGGGAGTTTACTGAGTGAGATTCCTCAGGGATTCCTTGAATTACCTTAGACTATAAGGGGAATTGACCATGTGAGCTTCCTCAGAGAGTCTTGAATTAATTTTGACTATAAGGGAAATTAACTGTGAGAACTTCCTCAGAGAGTCTTTATATATTCTTATATCTGAACCAGAGGGGATAGGTTGTGTGCACTTCCTAGAGGGTTACCATGCTTGAATAGTTTCTTTTGATATGTGGAATTTTTTTCTACTGAGTACTTTCTTGTTTTAGCTTCTGTACTTTTACCTGCCATATATTCACGGACTATTAGTCACAGATCTTTGGGTGGTTTCCTACTGGGATTTAGTCTCACACCCTCTTTGGGCCATGCTTTTGGGCCCAAACAGATTATATTGCTGCAGGTATAGATAAGGTCAAGCGCCCTTCTACTTCAGGTACTTGACATGATGTGGAGCCGGAGAGCATGGGACCAAGATTAGGCTTGTGATGCTGAGGAGCTGTTTATCTGTTTCTTTGGTACTTTGGTTTAGTCTTGTTTTTATTCCAGCATTGTGATATTTTTGCCTATTTTCCAAGACATATGTACCATTCATCATATATATATGTGCTTTAGTTTCTTGTTATTCTAGTCTTCTTCCATTACTCTTGTTGGTATATTTACTACTTCTGCTATTGTGTAATAGTTTCCCTTCTGTTTTGTTACTCTGCCAATGAGGGCATAGTTTCCCCACTATCATATCCAAGGCCCTCACTGCTAGTCGGCATCCTTTGGCATTTGGGGAAATGTGCTTGAGGCCATGTGACCAACCGGGTACGGGGTGCCTCTGGGTGGCTTCCGGAACCGGGACATTACAAAGTTGTATCAGAGGAGGTTCTTTTCTTCTTGACTTACTATTTGGAGCCTATAGCTAGGGATAGGGCAGAATAGGTACTTGGTAATAAGTTGTGTCTGAGAGTAGCTAACCCATGTACATGTAAAATCCAATGTACCTCGTTTATTGCAAAAAAATATGGTTTTCAATTTTACAGTTGATTTGATTTCACCATTGGGTGAGTCACATGTTTTGTGCTATTACCGTTGATGTTATTGAGGTTCTATTTCTATCGCAACCTAATGAGATGAGGGTATTCCATCTCATGAATCATATAGTCAATTTCTATAAATCACATATCATGCATTCTTGACATGCCATCTAGGAGGCATTAGCGATTTCATGTTATTATGATAGATGTTGTGTAGAATATGCATGTTGTTGTGATAGATGCATTGATAAAAATACCTACTGTTTGATAGGGTATTGTTTGTGTAAGGTTTTTTTGTAAGGAATGCCAAACTTGGTTTCTTGAGGTGTTATGGGCCCTCATGGACCCGAATTTGGTGGATAATTGCCTTGTATTCCTTGTTACAACATGTATAAGATTCCAAACATTGATTTGCATGGAGTATGGGCCCTCACAGATCGGAATTTGGCATTTTCAATGTTCTTTTTAGTGTTTTTCTAGGTTCCATAGTAGTTTATGAGGCTTACTATCCGGAAAACCCTAGAATACACACCGTGTATTTTTGACTACATGCCTTTTGTTCTTCTGTTCAGGAAAAAACTATTTTTCATAAGTACACGCCGTGTACTTTATATACACATCTTGTAGTCTCTAACCGTGTCATAGTCCATGTGGGAAGAGACACGGGATAGGGAATTTCTCATGGGAACACACCGTGTACTAGTTAAACACGTCGTGTAGTCTGACCAGGTACCCAACCATGTCACTAACAACACAGGTCAGTGTTATCCTTTCACGTACATGCTATGTCCTCCTTGAACACGCCGTATAGTGTGAGTTGTGTGTCAGGCCGTGTCGCTAACAACGTGGGCCAGGTGAATCTTGTCTAGTACACGTCATGTCTACCATGAACACGTTGTGTAGTCTTGTATTAGAAGAACTGTGTGGCTTAACTATGTAGAAGGACTCGAGTAGGGAAAGAGGATTCAAGTACACGTCATGTGTTAAGACAACACGTCGTGTGTTTGGGGTGTTGCACGACCAGTTTAGGCAAGAGTAAACACCCATGTAAATTACTTGAGGGAACACACCATGTAGTAATTGTACACAATGTGTAGTCATATTTTGTAAAACATGGGTGCTTTATTTCTCCTGTTACCTTCTTACACCTCTAGTTTTTATTCCTTGATAATCTGGTTTTAAGGTGTGCACTTGACCTTGTAGATTCATGCCACTAAGACGTCCTCTGTTTGTACACCAGTTTCTAGGTGGTGATCAGACACCGGACATGGCTGACCAGGGACTACTTGCAGATCCTCCTATCATGTCAGTTTTGGCACTGGCCGTTATACCCAACATAGGTGTTGATGCATAGTTCAGATAGGTCTTTTTAAGGATGATTCAGACCTTTTAGGGAGAATCGCCTCATGCCCCGTCGATGGCAGAATTGATATGGGTCTTTCAGCAATAGCATCCTCCCACTTTCTCAGGGGATGGATGACCCCGGGCTATAGAGTCATGGCTAGAAGACACGCTGATGATTTTCGATCATCTGAAGATACCTCCAAAGAAGAGGGTGAATCTCGCTGCCTACATGCTTTGAGACTCCACCAAGATGTTGTGGGATGTGATCTCACATATGGAATGCCTGCAGAATATGGCTTGGGATGAGTTTCGGTGCATCTTCTACGATTACTTCTATCTGGAGACCTTGAGGGCCAATCGAGCCCAAGAGTTCATGAGTCTGGAGAAGGGTACTCTTACTATTATGGAGTATTCCGCTCACTTCACATAGCTGCAGTGTTTTACACCTATTCCAAGAGGTGATTATTTGTTCCTTCCATAGAAGTTTGAGGATGGTCTGAGGCACGACATCCGATATCAGGTGAACATCTTTAGGTTGACTTCGATATCCTCTATCTTCAACTAGGATCTAATCACAGATCATAATCTGAGGGATTGCAGAGCTATGAGTTAGGGCGGTCTAGAATCTAGAGTTAGTATTCCTTATACTGATAGCAGGAAGTGCCGTATGGAGACTACACGAGGAGATCAGAGTATGCGAGATGCATCTTCTGGTAGCCAGGTGGTGTACTAACAGTGCAGGAAGAGTGGGTATATGAGGCCACATTTCATGAGAGATCCAATAGAGTGATGATCTTGCGGCAAGATGGGTCACCTTCAGCGCTTCTGTCAGATCTTCTCACCAGCATCTGGTGATAGGGATTTTTTTATGACTCCGCGTTCAGGAGCAGCGCCACCAATTTCTCACTAGTCTGGGAACCGGAGTTCTTTTGGCCATTCAGGACAAGGTGGAAATCATGTCCATGGTGTTCAATCACCAATATTTCAGTGAAGTCAAGGTGGATCGGCTAAGAGTGGTCAAGCAGTGTCACGGGGCTGCGGTACAGGTCAGAATTTTGCAGTGAAGTAGACCCAGCAGGAGCAGGATTCCAGACCCTCTACAGTTCGAGGTACAATCTTAGTAGCCTAAGTTTTAGCTTCTGCTCTTTTCAATACAGGGGCTTCCCATATCTTTATATCTATTTCTATCGTGGAGATCCTTGGTCTCCAAATCTTTTCTTCTACAGATATATTGAAGCTAGACACTCCGTTGGGGACGAGAATGGCTAGTGTACGTTAGTGCAAGGAGTGCCCTCTAGAGGTTGGTGGGTGTCACTTTTTTTGTGACCTCTATGTTCTAGAGATGACGAACTATGATTTAATTCTCAGAATGGACTGTTTAGTTCCCTTTTAGGTAGTCATCGACTGTTATCACTGTAGGGTGAGTTTCACATCACAAGAGGGTAGATCGTTTCTTCATAGGGGCAAGTGGGATGTCCAGGCGAGTAGAGCAAGACCCGAGCATCATGGACTGGGAGGATTTACATCCCAAATTGCAATTCTATACCTGGATGATCAGGGGACTTCATAGTTATACATTCCTCTAGTGGTGGATCGTTTAAAGATATGTCTTTCCAGGGGAATTTTCAGGTATGACTCCAGAGTGTGAGGTAGACTTTTCTATTGATCTTATGCTAGGAGTGGCACCGGTGTCCATTACTCCTTATAGGATGGATACACCTGAGTTACAGGAGCTCAATATGTAGTTAGAGGAGTTACAGGAAAAGGGTTTCATCCAACCCAGTACTTCTCTTTGGGGTTCACCGGTCCTGTTTGCGAAGAAGGTAGATGGTACCCTCAGGCTTTGTGTGGATTATCGGAAGCTGAACCAGTTGATGTTCAAGAACCGATATCCCTTACCTAGGATGGATGATCTCTTTGATCAGCTTCAAGGAGACTGAGTATTCTCGAACATTGAATTGAGGTCTAGTTACCATCAGTTGCGTGTTAGACTATTGGATATACCTCTTACATCCTTCCAGAGTAGGTATATTCTATACGAGTATATGGTTATGTTGTTCGGTCTCACAAACACGCCTGCATTTTTCTTGGCACTGATGAACCGGGTGTTCTATCCATACTTGGATTCCTTCATGGTGGGTTTCGTGGATGATATCTTGGTGTACTCTCATACTCAATGTGACCATGCCACCCATCTTGAGATCATTCTGAGTACACTGAGATAGCATCAGTTATATGCTAAGATCTCAAAATTCCACTTTTGGATGGATCAGATTCACTTTTTGGGTCATGTTATCTCAGAGGCAGGAGTATCAGTAGACCCCGAGAAAGTAATAGCAATAGTTTCCTGGGAGAAGCCAAACAATTTTTTTGAGGTTAGGAGTTTTCTAGGGCTATCTGGATACTACAGACATTTCATATAGTACTTTTCACTCTTAGCAGCACCACTTACAGGTCTAACTAAGAAGGGTTCTAAGTTCATGTGGTCAGATTCTTGTGAGTCAGCCTTTCAGGAGCTGAAAGGGAGGTTGACTTCAGCACTGATACTAGTCTTTTTAGAGCTGGGTAAGAGCTATACTATTTACTGTGATGCATCAGCTATCGGGCTGGGAGCAGTGCTTATACAAGGAGATGGAGTCGTTGCGTACGGGTCTCGAGAGTTACGGTCACATGAGAGGAATTACCTAATGCATGATCTTGAGTTGGTTGCAGTTGTTCATGCCTTACGCAATTGGATACATTATCTTCTAAGAGTGCATTTTGTGGTTTTCACCGACCAAAAAAGTCTCAAGTACATTTTCACTCAGCATGATCTGAATTTTAGATAGCGAAAGTGGTTTGAGTACCTTCAATCCTTTGAATTTGACATCACCTATACTCCTAGGAAAGGCAATGCAGTGGTTGATGCATTGAGCAGGAGGACTCAGATACACGCAGTTCAAGAGTCCAGGAGTGTGTGGCAGCTTATGGCTCTGTTCTCTGAGATGCATTTGGAGGTGCATGACAGTCAGGGGTAGATGTTTCTTTCTTCAATAGTTGTTACCTATAATCTTCTTGATTGAGTGCGAATGAGGTAGATATCAGATTCAGAATGCCTATTCCTACAGGAGAGCATGTTAAGAGAGGACCATATTCCTAGATAGACAGTAGGCGAGGATGAGATCTTGCATTTCTAGGGGCGCGTGTGGGTGCCAACAGACATACGTGAGGAGCTGATGTGGGATTTTCATTCCTCAATTTGGGCAGTCCATCCGGGTGTCACCAAGATGTATCGTGATCTACACCACTAGTATTGGTGGCCAGGTATAAAGAGGTATGTTGCTTGTTTCTTCATGAGGTGTTCCACCTGTCAAAAGGTGAAGGCAGAGCATCAGTGGCTATCAGGGTTTTTACAGCAGTTACCCATTCCCAAGTGGAAGTGGAACAACGTCGCGATGGATTTCGTAACAGGGTTGCTGAGGTCCCCTCAAGGGAATGATGCAGTTTGGGTTGTCATTGATAGGATTATGAAGGTTTCTCACTTCTTTATGATCAAGTAAACCTTCAGTGTTGATGAGCTGGGGCGGTTGTACATCTGTGAGATTGTATGTCTGGATGGAGTTCCACACTCCATTGTTTCAGACAGGGATGTTCGTTTCACTTCTTGGTTCTGGTAGGGACGTCAGAAGGCTTTGGGTACATAGTTACTTTTGAGTACAGCTTACCACCCTCAGACAGATGTCCAATCGGATCATATGATTCAGGTGCTTGAGTACATGCTCCGAGCATGCATCCTGGATTTTGGAGGTTCTTGGGAGTATCGCATACCTCTTGTAGAGTTTTCCTACAACAATATTTTTCAAGCAACTATTCAAATGGCACCTTATGAGGATTTGTACGGTAGGCCATGTTGATCACCCTTATGTTGGCTGGAAACATGAGAGGCAGTTATGTTGGGACTTCATCTTGTCCAGCATACCACAGAACATATAGAGTTGATTCGAAAGAGGATGGCCACTGCACAGTCTCGACAGAAGACTTTTGCTAATCAGTGGAGACGACCTATGGAGTTTGAGGTCAGGGATCAGGTTTTTCTACGTGTCACACTGAGGTTGGGAAACAAGAGGATTAGGAGACAGGGTAAGCTTTCACTGAGGTACGTTGGGCTGTTTGAGTTTGTGGAGAGAGTTTGGTCAGTTGCCTATCGGTTGGAGTTACCCCAGAGGTACCGGGCTACGCATGACATTTTTCACGTTTCTGAGATCCGAAGTTACTTTTTAGACTCGTCTCATGTCTCTCAACCTGAGGAGGTTGAGCTCAAAGCGGGTGAATCGTTTTAGGATCATCCTATCCAGATTGTTGATCATATTACAAAGGTTCTACATGGCCAGTCTATTCCTCTATTATGAGTACTATGGCAGTATGAGTGGGTACATGACAAGACTTGGGAGAGGGAGGCTGATGAATGAGCATAGTGGCCGAAACTGTTCGAGGTTTCTTCTTCAATTCTGCACTAGGGAAATTCAGGGAAAAATTTCCTTAAGGGGGAAAGTTTGTAAGAACACAAAACTTCTTTTCATGTATGTTTTCCTTTTCTAGTTGTTTTTTAGAAAAATAGGAAATTATGGAAATTTTCGAAGTACACGTCATGTACTTTATGAGTACACATCGTGTACTCAGATACCGCAGGTAGCCGGGTGCTGGCTATGTATCGGACATGCACACGGTCATGTGGGGTGACCTAGAGGCTGCCTAAATCAGAGTACGGAAATGGAGAGTACATGTCGTGTACTTTCATTTTTTCATTAAACGCACCAGGGTCGCATCTAATCGCCAGAACGCTCTCCTTCTAGGTATCATTCGATCGAGAGCTCCATACAGCCGCAGATCTTCGATGAACCCCCAAGCGAGCATTTGTTCTCTGAATCAAGCATCGTTGGCTACTTTGAAATCACATCGGTGAGTTCTCTTTTCTCCTAGAGCCCCATATTCTATTTTCTCCTCTCTCATGAGATATCATGGGTTTAACATTTTAGACGTTTTTTTAGATCTTTGGCACTCCAAGGTGATTCAATCCTCGAGGTTCTAATATAGCGATATTCCAACACCGAGGTAGGTGTTTGTGCCTTTATGTTGAATGTCTTTGAGTATTATGTGCAATTTTGACCAATACTCTTGAATGGGGTATTGTGTGTTTACCGTTTTACCCTTGTTGTTTGCATACCATTCTTGTATGCTTTTGTAGAGGTTAATTGGATATGAATATGGTTGATTTCTATGATTTGGATGTGTTTACCATGCATGTTCTGTTTAGGACCATTGGTCTGCTTAGCCTGTTTGGCCGCCTTGCCTATTTTCCATGCCTAGTACTGTAGGGTGGAGTGTTTGTATTCTGACATTCTTGATATGTTCTAGACTGATTAGCCAAGTAGTTCTTGAGGTTTACCTTGGCCGTTTTTTCCTTGTTTTGCTCGTTGACCTACACAAGTCTGTGAGAACCTGGGTTAGTAGACTATAAGGAGAATTGATCAAGTGAGCTTCCTCAGAGAGTCTTTGAACCACTTTAAACTATAAGGGGAATTGACCGAGTGAGCTTCCTTAGAGAGTCTTTGAGCACTTTAGACTATAAGGGGAATTGATCGAGTGATCTTCCTCAGAGAGACTTTGAACCACTTGGGGCTATAAGGGGAATTGACTGAGTGATCTTCCACAGAGAGTCATTGACCTTAGGGCTATAAGGGTAATTGACCGAGTGAGCTTCCTCACAGAGTCCTTGAATTACCTTAGAATATAAGTGGAATTGACCGTGTGAGCTTCCTCAGAGAGTCTTGAATTAATTTTTACTATAAGGGGAATTGAATATGAACGCTTCCTAAAAGATTCATTATATATTCATATAATTGAACCATAAGGGATAGGATGTGTGCACTTCCTAGAGGGTTACCATGATCGAATAGTTTCTTTTGATATGTGGAATTTTTTTCTGCTGAGTACATTCTTGTTTACTACTTCTATACTTTTAACTGCCATATATTCATGGACTATTAGGCACATATATTTGGGTGGTTTCCTACTGGGATTTAGTCTCACACCCTGTTTGGTCCATGATTTTGGGCCCAAACAGGTTATATTGCTGCAGGTATAGATAAGGGGAAGTGCCCTTCTACTTCTGGTACTTGACTTGTTGTGGAGCTGGAGAGCATGGAACCAAGCTTAGGCTTGTGATTCTGAAGAGTCGTTTATCTGTTTCTTTTTTACTTTGGTTTAGTACTATTTGTATTACGGTATTGTGATTTGTTTGGTTTTTTTCCTAGACATATGTACCATGCATCATATATATATGTTCTTCAGTTTCTTGTTATTTCAGTCTTCCGCCGTTACTATTATTGGTATGTTTACTGCTTCCGCTATCATGTAATTATTTCCCTTCCATTTTGTTTCTCTTCTAATGAGGGCATAGTTTTCCTACTATCACACCTAAGGCCCTCACTGCTAGTTGGCAGCCTATGGAATTTGGAGAAATGTGCTTGAGGCCATGTGACCAACCGGGTACGGGGTGCCTCTGGGTGGCTTCCGGTATCGGGACGTTACAGACATAGACCTTTGAACTATGTGGTCTACACTAAGTAGATTGTGCTTCTTTCTAGCGCGTTATAAGAGAACTAATACTACACTCAATATTGATATTTTGTATCAAATAATAAGAATTAACTATGATGATGTTAAGATGAGTTGGCCTTCATTTTCTTAATAATCAAAAAGTAAGTTTGTGATTACAGTAAAAAGAAGTAGAAGGTGATTCAGTGAAGATTTTTTCTTACTAAAAAAGAAAGAGATATCAAGACACTACAATATAAAACTACATATATTTTTCGGTCACAGGTCATAAGTAGAAGTGGAAGTGACTGACCAAGTTGAAATTAGTTGATTATAATTTGGGTTAGTTATAATTTAGTTCATCAGTCTACCACACATCATATTATTATAACTAATAGAATAATAAGATTGTGAAACTTTTTATTTGTTGTTGAGAAGAATAAAGAGTAGTTACTTTCATGCTTCTAAGTAAATAACAACTGAAGGTTTTGGAATAAAAAATAAATATTAAGACATCATACAAGACTCAAAATTTGGAGTACTTTCATAGTGTTACAAATCCTTATCAATAAGGAGAAGGCTACCTTGGGAGGCAGTATAAAGATCCATCCAAGTTCTTTAAAAAATACTATCTTAGGAGCCAGTATGAAGGTCCAACCAAGTGTTGTAAAAAGTATTATCTTGGGAGGTATTATAAGGATCCATCCAAGAATTGTAAAACAAGCACTATTGGATTGTTTTCAAAGTTCCACGTGAGTGTAAGGGTATATCCTACTCCTTGTAACCACATTTAAAGGATTGTTTTCTAGTGGTTGTGTGGTCTAGATTATTTTCAACCATTCCTAGGATGTAGCTTCTCTTGTTGAGTAGTGAACCTTATAAAAATTTCATGTGAGTAATTTTATTTCATTCATATTATTTCATGCAATAGGAAAAAGGTAATAAGAGAATAAAGATCCTAATAGTTCAAGAGGTACAGGGATAAAAAGTTATAAATTTGTTTAAAAAGTCCCCAACACTAATTCATACCCCCTATAAATGTTAGGAATATCCCAAAATGGTCTTCTCAATTGGTATTAGAGTGAGGTTCACCTTGGTTAGATTATCTATAATGAATCTATTCTCTTTTGAAGACTTGAGTTTCTTTCTTGAGTCAACAATTAAGTGTAGTTTTGGTGAAGACTCAGTTATCTCTGAGCATAATTCTATACCTACCAAGACTATGATGAACAGGAAAAATAAAGAAAGTAGAATGTTGAAGAAGAAGCCCCTCTTATCAAAAGAATGGTAAGTATATGTTTCTCCATACCATGCTGACAATGAAGACATGTTGGTCTTGTAAATTAATGAGAGGGTGGATAATGTTTCCACCAAGAAGATGGATAACCTTTCTACCTCAAGTGATCAGGAGGTATGTGTTATAACATTTGAAAATTATTATGAAGATGAAAATTCTAGCACAAGTGGTGATGATAAATCTACAACTTCTTAAGAATTATCAGTTGATAGATTAAGAGTTATTGTAGAGACCCAAATCCTGACTTACATGGACTTTACATTACTTTTGCGGAATACTTAGTACATAACAAAAACACACACACAAGGATCGTAATAGTTTAGTGTCTTTGGAAACTCGGAATATAATCTTCTAATCCTGGTGAAAGATCTTCAACATCTCCCATAAAGATCTTCTTTTTTTACCTAAAACCTTTCTTTATATCCTGGGGAAAAGAAAACATAAAAGGGTGAGCTCAAATGCTCAATAAGGGTAAACAAAAGAAATATCAATCACATCATATTCATAAGAACATAACATTTTGGAAATCTTAACCTGCAAAAGAGAGCATAATTTCATAACATGGGATAAATCATGGCAGTGAAATGTAATCACAATAATCATAACTTAAAACATGAAACTTTGTGGCATTCACACATAATCATAGATAATCTTTTCTTGTTAGTCAAGACTCATTGCCAAGACTATCTTAGTGGACAAAGTCCCTTTCTCAATCGAGTAACCCTCGTTTCAGTCCTGTTTCACTGAACCGATATAACCTACCGTTCCAGCCCTGTCTATCTCATGAGATATAAAATATTTACCCAATGCATTGGAGGGAGATATAGGTCCCACCCATCTCATAATGATACCATTCTTATGTGTGCCACAAAATCATAAATCATACATCATTGCATAACCCATGTAATAAAATTGGGATTCTTAAACAACATGACATCATAAAACCATTCATATAAGATAAAGGAATTCATAAACATAATTTCATCACAACATAGTAAAATCAATGTAAAAATATGGATAGAAACAGAACCCTTTATTATCTTAGATGGAAAATAATTTTGATAAAACACTTGAAATGAATTCTTGAGGAAAATATCCTTTCTTCTTCAAAATCAATTTCTTTTCACAAAACATCATGCAATTTTAAAAGAAAGAGATTTTATTGAAAATATTCAAAAAATCTTTTGGAGGAAGCTTCATGAAAATAAGGCTTTATAAAACTGTAAAAATCCGTTCGTTCCGTTTAAGTTAAAAGAAACATTCTTCTTGTACTTTTGTCAGAAAAGTCAAAAAGTACCTCATACGAAAAACGACAAAAGATTCCTTTCATATATTTTACTAAAACTCACCAAAGGGTAAATTTGGATTTAAACAATTGTAGGTGGATGTAAATAATATTACATATCTAGAAAACATGGATGTGGATGATAAAATACACCCCAGTAAATTTCAAAGTATAAACAATCTCGGACAAAAAATGAGATTGTGATATTCCCCTTACCTTAGGTCCGACTTGCTTTGTAAGTGTCCGAATCTCCTGTATAATGATTTAAATCATGTTATTGACTTATTCCAGAATCATATTCATTGTTATTATATCATATATGGTCCACTTATGACTTTATATTACCCGTTCTTTTGTAAATTCATGTTAAAGTAGCGTTTTGGGTAGAATCGTCTCATTTGTCGTTCGTGTTTTTAACTTGTAATTATTCATATGATTACTTAGATCATGATTACTTAATTCCAGAATATAAAACATGATTTATATATAATATATATTCAGAATATACATATATAATAAATCAGTAAATGGAAAGAAATACACTGTTCATGGAGACGATAGTCCGTACGTACGCATGAACGCTGTTTTCGTTTCCTTATTGAATTGAATGGAATTAAGTAGATGACATACATATAAATATAAATAATTCTAGTATCATTATAAGGTCATATATTTCATTAGTAATTATTATATATACTTTATAATCATTCATGAATGGTTAATCATTGAGAATGAATTTCATCGCGTCGTGGAGACGGTAGTCCGTACGTACGCACGAGCGATGATATCGTTCCCATGGTCGTGGAATTGTGTTGAAGTGTATGTATACTATTTCAGTATCAATATCACTTTATAATAATCATATATAGTTACTAATTAAACCATTATACTCATCCAATTAAGGTGGTGACGGAAAATATATTACACCACGGCGTGGAGACGGTATTCCGTACGTACGCACGCGCGGTGATTTCATTTCTCCGTAGGATGGATAGAAGGTGAATTAGAGTTGTTTCATATTTATAATAACATATCAGTATGTAATTAATACTTATGTTATTACTTTATAATGAAACAACTAAAGAAGAATAAGTTGAAGAAGAAAGAAATTGAAAAGATCGGTAATGGATATTACCTCTTCTTTGGAACGCCTCTTTGAATCCTCCACTTAGGGAACTAATATTGGTCTTTGAAGAAGACCAGGAACTCTAGGATTATTCTAGGTAAGTGGAGAGGAGAAAATGGCAGGGTTTGGCCGAGCTTGAGTGCTCAAATTTGTGTGAGGAGGAGGGGGAGGAGGTACCCTTTTATAAAGGAGGAGAGGGGCACCTTAGGAATATCTCAAAATATTATTTTATATTAAAATCAAAATCGGTTTATAATGGTTCCAAAGGGTCTTATTTCGAAGCTAAAGTGGGGATGGGTTGAAATACTATCATCCAATAGGATTTAGACAAGTTTAGGGTATTATTTTAACCTTATCAATTAGATTTAACTCTAAGTTAAATAATTTAACTTTTACCGTGTCTTTTTGTTTTCTTTCACTATATGGTTAATACACTTACTATAACATGCCAAACGAACCCCAAATTGTTTATTATTAATATATATATCCTTATCTAAGTCATTTGGCCGAACCTTAGATTTTTAGGAATAAAATAACAATTAATAATATTTTATTTTATTTAAAACTATTTTGTGTTAATTTTGACACTATTTGATATATGATTTTTGTGAAAGTCATAACAGAATTATATGTTCGAACCAAGTTTATTAAATCAACACTAATATATCATAGTAACCTAGAAAATTAGTGTAATTCATAAAAAGTCTCAAATTACATTTATTTTGGTGTTTATAACATCAATTATGTCAATATTTCATAAATAAGATAATTACTGCATCATCTTTGTGTCATAAATAAATTAAATTATTTGATGTCTAAAAATTACAAATAAAATACCATTATGTAGTAAATCTTTTTATCTTTCTAATGAATATTTACAATCGAATTTATCTTATGTACAACCCTATATTAAAAATGTTTTAGTAAATAAACTTTGGTTTTAACTCTTTTAACTCTTCTTTGAATTAAATAATAATAAATGTCCTAATCTAATCCAAGTGGGCCTAAATGATACTATTTTACACATAAGGTTGTTTTTGGTCGAGATACACTTGTCCAATAGAATTAGGACATGTGTTAGGGTAATATTAATATCATTCTTACCCTTAACTACCATATTTACTTTTAACCGTGGTAAATAAAAGTAAAATGTTACTATTCACCAAAAATTATTTTCATCTCATTGAACCACATTTTACTTACTGAAATCAACCGTGTCTCTCGGATTTTTGAAATTCCATTCACAGAAGCGGTAAAATTATGTTTTATGAAAAATTCAGTTTTTTTAACTACCACTTAGTAGTTTCACTATTCATCAAAAATTGATGTTTTTCAGAACAATGCCAAAATTTCATCCTAAGCTATATTTCATAGTCCGAATTCAAAAATGAAGTCTATTTTACCAAATTCATAACATAGAAGTTGCATTAATTAATTTTATAATTAAATCCCGCTGTTAAAACAAATAGCGTGTTTTTAAGAAACAATATCTATCAAAAGATTGACACTTGATTTTGTTTGGTTTAAATGTGAAATTACAACCAATGACCAACATTGTATTAAATTGTAAAAATATATTCTAAATATACTTTAAAACCACTCAAATTAATAATTTATCACTATTAATTATTTCGATTAAAAAGGTTGTTTTTAATTATAATTTAGTAATTTTCACTATTCATTAGAATATGAAAGTTATCCGAAAAGTACCAAAATTTCACCTTAGGCTAAATTCGATACTCCGAATCCAAAAATGAAGTCCATTTTGAGAGCTAAAATTTCTAAAATTTTAAAAGGTGGTTATTAATATTCATAACGGCTAGTTATAATAATATTTTAATAGCATATCGTTGTTTAGTGAAACTCGGTATTGCGTACTACACACGCTATCGAGGAAGGTCGCGATTGCGTGTAATGAAAGGCAAGTCAAGGATGCGTGTTGTGAAAGATCCTTTTGGTGTAGCGTACAACACAAGACATTAGTGAAATAAAAAAGAATATTTTTCATAAAATCTCGGGCTGTTACATTCTACCCCCCTTAAAATGAATTCCGCCCTCGAAATTCGTCGGGGTTATAAATGGTTTACCATTCAAAAGTTTCTTTAATAGAAACCCACACCATAAAAAGGAATACCAAAACTTGGCTTTAAAAACTAAAGTATGAAATGTAACGATTACCCAAATAAATTAATCACTGGGTTTCCACATAGGTGAAAATATGGATATGGAAGAGAAATCTAACCATCATGTTCTGATGGAGAGTGGTAGAGAACATGGCTATGGAAAATCCAGTAATCACAAATCCATAAATTTGTGACGATCTAAGGTACCATCTGATTCATCAGGTATAAGATCACTAGGACAACATTTTTGGTTTTCAAGATCATTTCCCTAAAGTTGAAAATTTGAATTAGAATAAATACTTTCTTTATTTTGGTACAATCTCACTGTTGTTCATGCCTTGAACAATTTCCACTTCATCTCTTAAATAAATGAAGTTGAATTTGTTATTCGTGAAGTGTTAGCAGATCATGTGATAGAATGACGGGTCATTCCATCTGTCTCAAACAAAAGGTTAGCAAAAATTATATACATAAGTCGATCTATAGTGAGATTAATAACATATGGTTCCTAAAATGGACTTATACTTCATATATCATACTGCTTAATATAATAAAACTAGTTTCTACTAAACAGGGACTTCTTGTAGGCCAGTGGTAGGAGATAAAGGCCAGTCGCACTTCGGTTGTGGGTTCGATTCCCACAGCCTTGTCCAAAGCGATGGGCTGTCGCCCATCCTGCAGGTTGTCCTTTTTCCAAAACTACATTACTATAACATCCCATCAATAATATAGAAAAAAAAACTTCAATCCTTAAACAATACTCACTTATGTCCAACATAATCCATTTCAATCTTTAGGCTTATCCATAATACTGCAGTCCACTCTCATAACATAGTGAAAACGATTACCAGAGATTTAATACCATCGTTGATCCCCATATATCATAAGATATGTTTTGTTGGTCACATTCCAAACATTCAAAGTCCTTAATCATGTATTCTCTTGAATACCTTAGTGAAAACATGAATGCAGTTTAAAGTTAACACTTTCCACATACCAAAATCCTCAAAATTCTATATACTCAAACCATGATATCACTTAGTCCTTATATCAATCATGAGCTCATGAATACTATTAAACATTTCATTTTCTCGTTTTCCCTTCATTATGCGCATATCATCTTATTTCCAAAAAATATCTCAATCACTTTGAATACCACATCAATAAATATTGCAATACTCAATGATACAACATTATTTTGGAATCCCATTACATAAACACTTAATCATTCCACCACATTGTTGTCATATTCAACATTGCCAATAGTGATCGCATGTGACTTCCCTTTGTACTTTTCCTTCAGTGGTTGCCCATCATCACTAACCCTTGGATTAGGGCATTTATTAGCATAATGCCCCATTTCCTTGCACTTGAAGCATTGAAGTGTTGGTGGTGCGTTCTCTGCAGTGTTTGCTTTATTCACATCATTAGAAACCCTTTTTCCATTACTTCGACACTCATCTACTCGATGACCTTCTTTTCCACACTTAAAAAATTTTCTAGTCCCTTTAAGACAATCTCCACCATGCTTCTTTACACACTTTGTGCATAAGGAAACATTCATCTTCTTTTCACCATTATTCTGAGATTTCTCCTTGAACTCCATCTTTCGTTTCTTGTCAAAACCATGAGATGGATATGTAACACCAACTTCCATTTCTACCTTGATAGCACAACGCACAATTTCTTCATTGCTACTGAAGTCTCTTATAGCTAATGCCCTTCGAAGACTTGGTTTTAAGCCACTGAAAAATCGATCAACTTTACTTTCAGGTTGGATGATAATGCCAGATGCATAACTTGCAAGTCTTGTAAAATTCGCTTCGTATATACCAACAGATTCATCATCCTTTTGCTTTAGTTCAAGAAACTCCTTCTCCATCTTTGTTCGAAGAATACGAGGGAAGTACTTATTGAAAAATAAGTTCTTGAACTCGTCCCATTCCATGGACTCAATTTCATCTCTTTGCCTTGTATTCTTGATAAGATTCCACCATTGATCAGCTTCACCTTCCAAACGATATACTGCTAAGATGACTTTATCATGTTCAGAACATTGAAGAACTGAAAATATCTTTTCAGTGAAACTGATCCATTGTTCAGCAACAAGTGGATCAGAAGACCCACTGAAAGAAGGTGGACGTTGCCTCATGAAGGACTCAATAGAATATTGTTCCCTTCTCTGCTCATTTGGAAGTCCAGAATGATTCATAGCTTGTGTAAGTATAGAAATAAGATTTTGCACTCCATCTCCCATAACATTTGTTTGTTCAGGAGGACAATCATTGCATTGTCCATTGCATTGATCAACACGGTTCCTTCGGGTTCCAGCCATCATCTAAAACCCAAAAAGAATAGTGTGAGAGGCAAAAATCATGCTAGGGAAAACAACATAGTAAAGGGGGAGTACCCTTAATATCTAACATCTTAGGTTAAATTATAAGATCGTTATCGTAGTTCTAGGATTATATCCTATACGTATACTTATCCTTAGGGTCATCCCTAGACATACCTTAGAAATATCTCTAGGGATCTTACTAACGTTTTCACATCCTAGTTTCCAAAGGTTGACTAAACTTTTCCTCTGATACCAACAGTAGAGACCCGAATCCTGACTTACATGGACTTTACATTACTTTTGCAGAATACTTAGTACATAACAAAAACACACACACAAGGATCGTAATAGTTTAGTGTCTTTGGAAACTCGGAATATAATCTTCTAATCCTGGTGAAAGATCTTCAATATATCCCATAAAGATCTTCTTCTTTTTACCTAAAACCTTTCTTTATATCCTGGAGAAAAGAAAACATAAAAGGGTGAGCTCAAATGCTCAGTAAGGGTAAACAGAAGAAATATCAATCACATCATATTCATAAGAACATAACATTTTGGAAATCTTAACCTGCAAAAGAGAGCATAATTTCATAACATGGGATAAATCATGGCAGTGAAATGTAATCACAATAATCATAACTTAAAACATGAATCTTTGTGGAATTCACACATAATCATAGAGAATCATTTCTTGTTATTCAAGACTCATTGCCAAGACTATCTTAGTGGACAAAGTCCCTTTCTGAATCGAGTAACCCTCGTTTCAGTCCTGTTTCACTGAACCGATATAACCTACCGTTCCAGCCCTGTCTGTCTCATGAGATATAAAATCTTTACCCAATGCATTGGAGGGATATATAGGTCCCACCCATCTCATAATGATACCATTCTTATGTGTGCCACAAAATCATAAATCATACATCATTGCATAACCCATGTAATAAAAATGGGATTCTTAAAAAAACATGACATCATAAAACCATTCATATAAGATAAAGGAATTCATAAACATAATTTCATCACAACATAGTAAAATCAATGTAAAAATATGGATAGAAACAGAACCCTTTATTATCTTAGATGGAAAATAATTTTGATAAAACACTTGAAATGAATTCTTGAGGAAAATATCTTTTCTTCTTCAAAATCAATTTCTTTTCACAAAACATCATGCAATTTTAAAAGAAAGATATTTTATTGAAAATATTCAAAAAATCTTTTGGAGGAAGCTTCATGAAAATAAGGCTTTATAAAACCGTAAAAATCCGTTCGTTCCGTTTAAGTTAAAAAAACATTCTTCTTGTACTTTTGTCGGAAAAGTCAAAAAGTACCTCATACGAAAAACAACAAAAGATTCATTTCATATATTTTACTAAAACTCACCAAAGGGTAAATTTGGATTTAAACAATTGTAGGTGGATGTAAATAATATTACATATCTAGGAAACATGGATGCGGATGATAAAATACACCCCAGTAAATTTCAAAGTATAAACAATCTCGGACAAAAAATGAGATTGTGATATTCCCCTTACCTTAGGTCCGACTTGCTTTGTAAGTGTCCGAATCTCCTGTATAATGATTTAAATCATGTTATTGACTTATTCCAGAATCATATTCATTGTTATTATATCATATATGGTCCACTTATGACTTTATATTACCCGTTCTTTTGTAAATTCATGTTAAAGTAGCGTTTTGGGTAGAATCGTCTCATTTGTCATTCGTGTTTTTAACTTGTAATTATTCATATGATTACTTAGATCATGATTACTTAATTCCAGAATATAAAACATGATTTATATATAATATATATTCAGAATATACATATATAATAAATCAGTAAATGGAAAGAAATACACCGTTCATGGAGACGGTAGTCCGTACGTACGCATGAACGCTGTTTTCGTTTCCTTATTGAATTGAATGGAATTAAGTAGATGACATACATATAAATATAAATAATTCCAGTATCATTATAAGTTCATATATTTCATTAGTACTTATTATATATACTTTATAATCATTCATGAATGGTTAATCATTGAGAATGAATCTCATCGCGTCGTGGAGACGGTAGTCTGTACGTACGCACGAGCGATGATATCGTTCCCATGGTCGTGGAATTGTGTTGAAGTGTATGTATACTATTTCAGTATCAATATCACTTTATAATAATCATATATAGTTACTAATTAAACCATTATACCCATCCAATTAAGGTGGTGACGGAAAATATATTACACCACGGTGTGGAGACGGTATTCCGTACGTACGCACGCGCGGTGATTTCATTTTTCCGTAGGATGGATAGAAGGTGAATTAGAGTTGTTTCATATTTATAATAACATATCAGTATGTAAGTAATACTGATGTTATTACTTTATCATGAAACAACTAAAGAAGAAGAAGTTGAAGAAGAAAGAAATTGAAAAGATCGGTAATGGATATTACCTCTTCTTTGGAACGCCTCTTTGAATCCTCCACTTAGGGAACTAAGATTGGTCTTTGAAGAAGACCAGGACCTCTAGGATTATTCTAGGTAAGTGGAGAGGAGAAAATGGCAGGGGTTGGCCGAGCTTGAGTGCTCAAATTTGTGTGAGGAGGAGGGGGAGGAGGTACCCTTTTATAAAGGAGGAGAGGGGCACCTTAGGAATATCTCAAAATATTATTTTATATTAAAATCAAAATCGGTTTATAATGGTTTCAAAGGGTCTTATTTAGAAGCTAAAGTGGGGATGAGTCGAAATCCTATCATCCAATAGGATTTAGACAAGTTTAGGGTATTATTTTAACCTTATCAATTAGATTTAACTCTAAGTTAAATAATTTAACTTTTACCGTGTCTTTTTGTTTTCTTTCACTATATGGTTAATACACTTACTATAACATGCCAAACGAACCCCAAATTGTTTATTATTAATATATATATCCTTATCTAAGTCATTTGGCCGAACCTTAGATTTTTAGGAATAAAATAACAATTAATAATATAATATTTGATTTAAAAACTATTTTGTGTTAATTTTGACACTATTTGATATATGATTTTTGTGAAAGTCATAACAGAATTATATGTTCGAACCAAGTTTATTAAATCAACACTAATATATCATAGTAACCTAGAAAATTAGTTGAATTCATAAAAAGTCTCAAATTACATTTATTTTGGTGTTTATAACATCAATTATGTCAATATTTCGTAAATAAGATAATTACTGCATCATCTTTGTGTCATAAATAAATTAAATTATTTGATGTCTAAAAATTACAAATAAAATACCATTATGTAGTAAATATTTTTATCTTTCTAATTAATATTTACAATCGAATATATCTTATGTAAAACCCTATATTAAAAATGTTTTAGTAAATAAACTTTGGTTTTAACTCTTTTAACTCTTCTTTGAATTAAATAATAATAAATGTCCTAATCTAATCCAAGTGGGCCTAAATGATAATATTTTACACATAAGGTTGTTTTTGGTCGAGATACACTTGTCCAATAGAATTAGGACATGTGTTAGGGTAATATTAATATCATTCTTACCCTTAATTACTATATTTACTTTTAACCGTGGTAAATAAAAGTAAAAAGTTACTATTCACCAAAAATTATTTTCATCTCATTGAACCACATTTTACTTACTGACATCAACCGTGTCTCTCGGATTTTTGAAATTCCATTCACAGAAGCGGTAAAATTAAGTTTTATGAAAAATTCAGTTTTTTTAACTACTACTTAGTAGTTTCACTATTCATCAAAAATTGATGTTTTTCAGAACAATGCCAAAATTTCATCCTAAGCTATATTTCATAGTCCGAATTCAAAAATGAAGTCTATTTTACCAAATTCATAACATAGAAGTTGCATTAAATAATTTTATAATTAAATCCCGCTGTTAAAACAAATAGCATGTTTTTAAAAAACAATATATATCAAAAGATTGACACTTGATTATGTCTGGTTTAATTGTGAAATTACAACCAATGACCAACATTGTATTAAATTGTAAAAATATATTCTAAATATACTTTAAAACCACTCAAATTAATAATTTATCACTATTAATTATTTCGATTAAAAAAGTTTTTTTTAATTATAATTTAGTAATTTTCACTATTCATTAGAATATGAAAGTTATCCGAAAAGTACCAAAATTTCACCTTAGGCTAAATTTGATACTCCGAATCCAAAAATGAAGTCCATTTTGAGAGCTAAAATTTCTAAAATTTTAAAAGGTGGTTATTACTATTCATAACGGCTAGTTATAATAATATTTTAATAGCATATCGTTGTTTAGTGAAACTCGGTATTGTGTACTACACACGCTTTCGAGGAAGGTCGCGATTGCGTGTAATGCAAGGCAAGTCAAGGATGCGTGTTGTGCAAGCTCCTTTTGGTGTAGCGTACAACACAAGACATTAGTGAAATAAAAAAGAATATTTTTCATAAAATCTCGGGCTGTTACAGTTATTCTGCATCATATTCCTGAATAAAGTTCATCCCTTTTTTATGGATTATTTTAATGCATGAAAGAATATATAACTTAACTAGAAGAAAAAACTGATGTTTTAGAGAAAATATTGTAAAAAATTGTTGAATGTTTAAAGCTCTCCAGATAGGTTGGGTCCTTTAAAGAAACAAAGAAGGAATTTGAAATGAGTTCCTCAAAATGGATTAAATAATTTGAAGAGAAAGAAGGAGTCAACAAGACTATATAATAAAATATCCATGCACTTGAAGATGGTATAAATAAGAGCAATGAATTCAAGGGTTTATATCTAGAAGAAACTTCTAAGAAGATCAAGGAACATGACTCTTTGTTACAAAACAATGTGAAGTTAAATGAACATGAAGTTGAAAGAATTGAGAAGGATTTTCAAGAGAAGATGATAATGATTAAAGATCAGAAAATTATCTCTAATATGAAATGTCTAGAATTGGAATATCAGTTTTACAATATTGAGAAGACACATATTGATACTTCACAAAAGAAGTAATCAACTTCTATTGGTACTAAATATTCATTGGATTATTCTAAGGTTTAAAGACCTACAACATGTGATAAAAATATCATGACTTCACACAATGATCTATCACCGGTAGAAAAGAAGAATAAGGTACCATCCATACCATCTTCTACTCAATATTCTCAATATGTTTCCATAAATAGTGCAGGTTGGAAGATAGATTCAAAATAAGTATGTATGAATAAAGGTGAGGAGATAACTACTACCAAGACTAGTGTTGATAGGAATAAGAATGTAGAAGATTTTTCCCCACAGAAAGCACAACACATATTTAAAATGACTCAAAAATCTAACACATAAGATGTTAGAAAACCAAGATTTGTGGGTCAATGTTGGTGCTTCAACATATTTGGGAATTATGCATTAAATTTTTGGTACAATTCTCAAGATATGAAAGCACAAAAAAAGCCTATCTCAAGGGAGAGTAAGCCAGAGAGAAAGAAGAAACATCCAAATATCCTAAAGCATCTGTATATTAAAAACAGATTTGGAATTATTGATAACATATATGATGTATAAAATGACATTGGTCACAAGTTTGGTACATGATCATATAAACATGTATCCAAAGCTGATAAGAACAGAAGAACACAGAAGTTGGATAAGAATGAAGAATCTACCTTGGGATGAAAGTAGAATAATTTTTTAAAAAAAAATTCTCCCAAGAATATTCCAAGAAAGAAAGGATAAAATACTTTGGATTCCAAATCCAAAAATTTGAAGGTTGGTTCATCCAAAAGAACTAAAAAGAGGAATGAAACTCTGAAGAATCCATGTGGAAGATCCAAATTTGATGCCTCAATTCTTAATGAAATATTGGTTATATGTCCACAAGATTTGGAAATAATGAGAAAATTTGAAAATGAACAAGAAAAATATAGTTAAAAAAATATTTCACATGAATATAAAGAAGGTCTATGTGTGAGGTGCAATAAGGCTGGTCAAAATGTTAGAAATTTCATTGCATTTATTCCATCATAAGAAGAATTCCTCAAGAATATGAAATTTTCACTAGGAGATACAAGTGCTTTAAAATATCTTAAATAAAGGAAGATCACACACAAAGAAATTGAATAAGTAATAAGATTCATTAAACCACAATCATAATTTAATATCAAATGTTCAAGTTTGAAGAGTGGATAAAATGGAGTATCTTGGTTGAGAAAACCATATCAACCTTGTTGTTCGCATTGATGAAGAAAGTAGGATCCACATTATTCTATTAAATATTTGTATATTTTATTTTTTCTTATGATATATAAAATTGAAGGTGAAGAAAGTTATTAGGGGGATAACCTGAGAAACAGTGATGAGACGTGTTCCCCTTGAGGGGGAGACATATGAAAAATCTCCCAGAATTTTTATTTCATGTGATATCAAATTCAATTATTCGGTAAGTTGATTAAAGATCATTTCATTGGAAAAGGTATATAATTTATTAATCTCTCATCCTTGGTTACTAAAAATAAATATCATATTACAAATGGGGAGTAACTGAATTAATCAATGACATGAGAATAATGGTAATGCCCCGAGGTCACTTACCCTTCTAATTTCACTTGAATGTTTTTTATCCATTTTTTGAAGTGAGTATAGGAGTTTTAGGTTGGTTATTTTTAAATGATTCCATATCACACTCAATATCCTTAGTCTATAATTAAAGTGGAAATACCCTTGAAGACAAGTACATGAGTTCAAATCTCATAAGGTATCATTATCAGTTGATAATGGATAGCTTTGTTGTCTAAATAAAATCCTCTTGTTTTCTAAATCGAGCACAAATCAAGTAGACTTAGAGTGAAATGTTGTATGGAACATTTCTTAAGTATAGATTGATACCCTTTTCCCATGAACATTGTATTTCTTATCAATAAGGGAGAGAGAAAGTGAAATGAAAGTTTGAAAAATAAAAGGGGGAGAAAAATAAAAGTAATATGAGAGAGAAGATTCTCATATTGACATTGACACATTCATTTGAGAGGGAACTTTTTGTATTGACAAAAAATAAAAAGGGAGAGATTATTGGGACAACTTTTGTATATGAGTTGTATTTTTTTCAATTATTGTCAATGATTTTCAATGATTATAAAATATTTTCAAATGTTGTCAAAGATTGATCAATATAGAGAAGAAACTCCAAAGTTAATTGATATTGGTTGAAGTGATGATGCTTGAAGAATTGTTATGGAATCGTAGAATTGGATTTCATGAATGAAAAATTCTCCATGTAGTAGAACTAGATGATGATTTTTTGATTTTCATTTTTCAAATATCATAAGTTTGAAGAACCTGTGATGAAAGCCTTATGAAGGAAAGTGGGAGAAAAGGTGATTCCAATCATATTTATTTTTGATTGGAAATAATGACATTGTTGGAAGAGAAGGAAGTTGCAGTAATTTCCTTTGATAATATGATGATGCTAAAGGTGATCGATCAAAGGATAAATATCACAAGAGATGGGTTTTATGATACGATCGCAAATTATTTTGATGGGTGTTCTTGCCAAAGAATATTTTAAAGTGGCACCATTTCCTTGTGTTTAGAAAATTTTTGGGCCTCGAAATCGGTAAAATGAAGAAACGTGTTTTTGGAAAAGTAAATTGCAAGAAAAATTAAAGGTGAATTTAAATATTGTGTGAAAGTGGGTTTCTAAGATCTTCATAAAAAAATATTTCAAATGAATGAACCATGTGAAAGATTGGATTTTGTGTACAATATTGAAGAAGGTTTTGAATGTTGTGTGCAATGCATGTTTTAGGATCAGAACATCAAAAAATGTAAAAGGCATGAAGTGAATGAAATATTAAAGAAGTGTGCAAAAGAAAAGTATTGGTGAAAGTGGTTTATGTGACCAATGCGATGTCAAATATTGTTTTTCACGCTCGAAGAGGGTTTTTTGTGACGCGCTATGGTTTTGTGTGGTGAATTAGGGTTTTGCATATAGGAGTCGGAGATGCCTATAAATAAGAGGTGACCCCTCCCCCTCATTTTATAATCTCAACACATAGAATAAATCAAAGCTCTGAAGTGCATAAGAATTTTAATAAAATGGAGTTTTGTGAAAAAAGGAAGAGTTGCATGCATGAAAGGAGAGTTTTGTGAAAAAAGAGAGTTCCGCACAAGATATAAGTTCTGCACAAGAGGTTTTTTATGAATAACATTAAATATTGTGTGTAAGGAATTAAAGTTGTGTGAAAGACACCCAAAAAGGGTGTATGAAATATTGGAGTCTTGCAAGACTTCAACAAGTGAAAATCACTCTTGAATGATCTTTGTGAAGAACATTGTTCCAAAAAGCAAAGGGACAGTACAATGCATCTCCATATCTTTTTTAATGATCTAAGATCCATGAAACCCTCCTGGTCCATAAATGATCCTTAGAGCACTATGATCCAGTGCATGAGTCTTAGACTCCCACTGGTCTTCCTAAAGACATAGACCTATGAACCTCACAGCCTGCACTAAGGTGATTGCGCTTCCTGTTTCCACATTAGAAGAGAACTGATACTACACTCACTATTGATATTGTGTATCAAAGAAGAAAAATTAACAATAATGATGCTAATATGAGCTAGTCTTCATTTTCTTAATAATCAGAAAGGAAGTTTTTGATTCCATAAATAATATGAAGAAGGTGATTTAGTGCAGTTGGTTTTGCACTGAAGAAGAAAGAGAGATCAAGACACTCCAATATACTATTACATATATTTTTCTTTCATAGATCACAAGGATAAGAGGAAGTGATTGACCAAGTTGATATCAGTTGATTATAATTTGGGTTAAGGATAATTAATTTCATTAGTCTACCACACATCATATTATTATGACTAATAGAAGAAGAATATTGTGCAGCTTTTAGTTTTCTACTAAGAAGAAGAAAGAGGAGTTACTTTCATGCTTCTAAGAAAGTAACAGTTGATGGTTGTGGAAGAACAAAGAAGTATTGTGACATCAGAAACAACTCAATAGGTGGAGGAATTTATTGGTGTTATAAATCCTTATCAACAAGGAGAAAACTTTCTTGGGAAGTAGTGTAAAGATCCAGCCAAGTGCTGTAAAAAGGACTATCTCGGGAGGTTGTGTAAAGATCCAACCAAGTGCTATAAAAAGGACTTTCTTGGGAGCCAATATAAATATCCATTCAAGCACTATAAAACAAGAACTATTAGATTTTTTTCAAACTGTAACAAGATTTTAAGGGTATATCATACTTGTTGTAACCACATTCAAAGGATATTTTATAGTGGTTGTGTGGTCATGATTATTTATGACCATGCCAAGGAAGTAGCTGCTCTTGTTGAGTAATGAACCTTGTAAATATATCATGTACATATTTTTATTGCTTTCATGTTATTGCATATGATATGGAAAAGAGAATAAGATAATCAAGATCCTAATAGGTCAAGAGGTATAGGGATAAAAAGTTATAAACTACTTTTAAAAGTCCATAACATTGATTCACCCCCCCCCCTCAGGGTTAGGAATATCCCAAAATGGTCCTCTCACCTTGTAGAACCTTTGTGATCCTTTCAATGATATGAATCATATACTATTAAAAGGACACATTCACCTATATATCAATCTCATCAAGCTACAAAACATGATATGGGTATGTGTGATAATGTTGAAGCTAAGATACATGGAATATGTTGTTCATGGTATGGTATCTCTGAGGTAACTGAATCTGACAGGCTACTGGATTGACTCTATCTAGAATCTCAAACATCCCGACATATTTCGGTGAAATATTATGCTATCTCCTAGTCTGCCTGTGACCCAACCTTAGTGAGATGTGTAAAAAGAATCGATCCCCAACCTAAAACTTTAGTGGTCATCTACGGTGACCAGCGTAATATGTTTTTCAAGACTATGTAGTATCCATCTACTTTTTTGTCAAATATAAATTCTCATAAGTCTCCTACATCAAATGTGGTCCTAGTAACAATGTCTCACCTAAAAATAAATATCATAGGGACAATTAACATGGTCTGCTATAAAAATCCTCATAAGTTATCATCTGTATAGTATTCTAATATCCATTATTGTAGGAGAGCTAAATAAGGAGTATATTCTTCTCCCAAGGGCTCCAAAAATCTAGGATTCATGTTCATAGAATATTATCAAGCTTCTATATCATACGATTTAACAATTTACCTGTCTAAGGGTAGTATGTTGTGCTAAAAAATCACCTATGTACCTAGCACCCTCTGTAAACTCTACCATAAATGAGATTTAAACTAAGTATCCCTATATAAAATTATAGTACAAGGGACCCCATGAGGTATTATTATCTCATGTATATACAACCACCCAAGCTCATCCACATTAAATTTATCCTTGATCAGTAGGAAATGTGAAACCTTCATGAGCCTATAAACAACAACCCAAACTGCATCGCTACCCCGAGTTGACCTTTGAAAACTGATCGTGAAAACCATCATAAAATAATTCCATTTAAACTCAGTAATAGTTGACTTTTGTAAAAGTATGGATGGTACCTGATTTCCCACCTTCACTTCCTAACAGGTGTATCACCTCATCACAAAACTAGCTACCTCATGTTTCATACCTGACCACCGATACTGGCGATGTAAATCACGATACATTTTGGTGATTCCAAAATGCATAGCCTAAACTTATTCATGAATCTTTGACATCATCCACTCACATATATACACTAGACCTCAAATGTCACCATGGATACGCATGATCTCATCCTCACCTATATTCTAACCATAAGGAGATTCCTCACCTACCACACTCTCTTGTAGTACTAGGACCTCTGAATCTGATAGCTTCCTCATCCTCACCCTATCCATAAGATTAGAGATCATAGGTAGAGAAGGAATAAATGTATTCCCCTAACTATATTTCACCTCCAAGTTCATTTCGGAAAAAAATCCATAATCTTCCACTTGCTACTGGCCTTTTCAACTACCTGTATCTGAGTCCTCTTTCTCATTTCATCAACAACAACATTTTATTTACTAGGCATAGAGGCTAGCACAAAGTCAAAATACTTTAGTTACTCAACAAAACATCATATCCTCATAATCAAATCAAATTTTTTAAATATATACTTGGGGATTTTTTGGTCCCTGTACACCACAAAACGCTTTCCTAGTGAATAGTGTCTCTTATAGTGCAAAGCATGAACAACTGCAGCTAACTCTAGACCATGCATCATGTAGTTCTTGTCGTGTGGAATTAGCTACCAATACCCATATTCCATGACTATATTCCCATACATAATCACTACTCCAAGCTCGATACCTGATGTGTCACAATACATAGTGTAGCTTCTACTATGCTCTAGTATAATCAGGAGTGGTGATGAAGTTAGTCTCCCTTTCAGCTTCTAAAAGGATGTATTACAGGTATCTATCCATAAAAACTCCACACCCTTCTTAGTCAATCCCATAAGTGTCACTTATTGGTTTTATAATTTCTATATAAAATTCTTTTAATACCCAACTATACCTAATAAACTTTTAATTTTAAATATGTTCTTGGGTTTCTCCCAATAAACTATAGCTCTCACCTTCAATGGGTCAACTGATATTCCTATCTCTAACACAATATGACCTAGTAAGTGAATTTTGACCATAACTTTGTGTAGTTAGAATATAAATGATTTTCTATTAGAGTATCAAAAATGATATCAACATGTTTTTTATGGTCGTGTCGATTGTGAGAATACATTAAGATATCATACAAGAAAACCACCAAAAATGAATCTGGATAAGGATTTATAAATTGGTTCATTAGTTCCATGAAAACTTCTGGAATGTTCATGAGACTTAATGGAATATCCAGATACTTGTATGTACCATATATTATATGAAATGTTGTTTAAGTTATGTATGTAGATCAAACATGCACCTGATGGTATCTAGATCTCAAATAAATTTTCGAGAAAACCTGATCTCCTCAAAGCTGGTTAAAAAAATCATCTATCTGTACCAAGGTATAATGTTTCTAAACCATGATCTAGTTCAATTTCTGGTATTCCACACATACCATAAGGGTACCATCCACCTTTTTCTCCAAAAAGACTGGCAAACCCCATATAGAAGTACTGAATCGAATAAAGCCTTTTGCCTCCAAATCCTCCAACTACCTATTAAGCTCCTAAAACTCCATTGTAGCCATCCTTTAAGGAGGAATTGATAATAGTGAAGATACTATAATTATATCAATGGATAAACATACCTCTCTATCAAGATGTAAACTAGAAAAATAATCTGGGAAGACATACCTGAAACAATTAACCATTGGTGGAAAGTCATCCTGATGAATTACCTGATCATCTAGATACAAACTAGCGATATGGGTTCTCATTTCTCATATACCACGATTTCGTGCTCCAAATCATCTCACCTGGAAATCCTATTCACCCCTTTGAATATGAATGTTTCCCTATAGTGATGTGAAAGTCACCTTCCGATGATATAAATCAACATAGGAATGATAAACTACTACACATTACATTTTGATTATGAGGTTAAACTCAGTCATTTTGAGGAAAAAACAAATTTCCAATGAAGTGACACCCACCAACCTCAAGGGGGAACTCTCTGCACTGATGTACACTCTCTATTCTGATCCTAAATAGATTATAAAGATCCATAATTCCCTCAGAAAACCGAACCATGAGCCCAAGTATTTCCACAACATGTATAGATATGAAACTATGTGATAGACCTGTGTCAAAATGATTAGACACAAGAGTTTAGGATACTAAGATTGTACCTCTCACAGTAGATGGTCTAGCTCCCCAATCCTCAGGGATAGTTTTTCCAGAATATATTTGGCCTAAACCATGGCCTTATTACACAACCTCACTACTAAAATTATTCCCACTCTAATGTCTTGATGCAACTAGTGCCTAGCTACCACATCCACAATCACCACCTCATCATCCTAATTGACCAGTACGGCTCCAGCATACTACCTAACATGGAGCCGTGAAACCTACTCCCAAACCTGGTGTCGGAGCTGACCCCCTACCACTTACTGTGGGATGGAAGGTCCTGTATAAATGTTTCATGTGGCCCATACTTCTATGATATCAACAAAAAACTAGTTCATGGTGCATGGATTTCTCATGTTCCCCTATCTTCCACATTGATAATAGAAACCCGAGCTACGAATACTCAAAGTATAGCTGGTACTCATCCACCAGGAAGCCTCAAAATGGTGTTTACTTCCTGAAAACGTTGGACCAATGGGTTGAGAGACTACACTAATCTACTTTTTTCCCCATCATCCCTTATATTCCAATATATAATTAGTGCATGATTCGCTATTTTAATAATATTCTTCAACCTAAACATGTTGACCTAAGATCGAACACCATGTATGAGACCTTCCATGAAGCATGTTTCCCTCAAATTCCCATCAGCAAGGTATATCATCACAAAACATTGTAGCTCTATAAATCATGCCAAATACAATATAACTATCATATATTTATACTTCAGACGCATGAAATCACAAGAACACTCTTTTCTCATAGTCTCAGGGGAAAATTAGTTATAGAATATAGTCTAGAAATCCCACCAAACAATTCCACATATTGCATCATCCTAGTTCAAAAAATCCCACCAACGCTTTTCTTATCCCCAAAACATTTATGTTTCGATCTTCACTCTCCTCTCAGGAGGTTTATCCAGATTCTATAATATCAATATAGTAATCTCTAGACACATCTCAATAGTTTGTGGAGCACAATCCCCAAAATTTGGGAGAATTATGCTATTGTATCACACACATCAACTCATCCATAGATGAGTTAGGTTTCGGTGATCCCTAAAAATTCTGCATGATGTGGAAAAACCCCTCATGGAACTATGCCTCAACACGTAAGTCTGGTAAAACTACTGGTGTCCAAACCGGTACTATATAAGGATCCACAAGTAGACCATGGACTACTGCCACCAGAGTGTGGTTATCTCCACCATCCTGGTGTATGAATAGAGGTCGTCATGGTGGCATGTCTCTATAATTCCAAATACACACCTCAGAAAAGAAGGATATAAAAGTTCATATCTAAAAGTGTATGATACTTAAAAACCTTCCTATAACCTAGTTGTATCCACATAGCCTACTCATAAAGTTAGGACTGGTAAAAAGAAATAGTCAGAAACACCACTAGATTCGTTGCTTACTACCCATTGAAAAGTTGGGTCCAGGTCAAGTTCTTTATTTACCAAATTCAATTTCCCTTTCATTTACATATTCACTTCATAGTCATTTTAAATGGATGAACAAAATGGTTCACCAAATTCCAATCCATAAGGACCCATACTCCTCATGAACCAAAATGTGGAATCCATCTAATCCACACCATTACACGTTCCAGTCCATGTGACTCATGATCCATGACTCAATGTTCCACAATTAGCTACTTAGGGTGTCTGTTGTGGCCCAATCAGGAAAAAACCTCTTAGGTTACGGCATACACACTTTGTTCTAAACATTTTTTCCAATTCCATGAAAAAACAATTCTATCACAATATCTGGTATATCTATCACAACACCTATCACAACATCATGAAACAAATAATACATCCTAAATGGAATAGTATAATTCATGGCATGTGATTCTTATAAAGTTCCTAAAATGATGTATGATATAGAATACCCTCATGTCATTAGGTTTTAACAAAATAGAACCCTCAATAATATCAATAATAACATCACAACTCAATTACATCACCCAATAGTGTAATCAAATCAATATTAATGACCAAAATCTATAAAACACTGATTTCTATTCAAGGATATTTGGATTTTTCCTATACATGGGTTAGATACTCCCAGGAATAGATCAATACCAAATTCCAATTCCTTTTTATCCCTTTCTATTATCTCAAAATAGTAAATAAAAAAAGAAAACCCTTATGATACTACTTTGTAACATCTCAAACCTAGATGCCACTGATGGTGCCCCAAGCCCAGTTGGCCACATGGCCTTAAGCACATATCCCCAAATTCCAAAGGATACCAAATAGCAATGAGGGACTATGGTGTCTTTTTGGGGAGACTATTCCCTCTTAATAGAGTGTAACATAGTGGTAGAAATCACACAAATCAAAATCAAAACTAGTAAATCAATAAGACATAAGACAATGACCACGCCAGTTATATATAAAAATAATTTTATAAGTCATCTCATAAAAATGATGATCATATTAGGTGTCTATAAAGAATCCAAAATGGGTATATAGGTATCAGTACAATACATGTATCAAAATAAAAAAATACCAAAAATAACTATCTTATAATAGTATCATGATCCTTAGTTTGATCTCATGCTCCCCTACGCCTAAGCATAGAACAAATTCAAGCATCATATTGTGGCTGCTTTCCCCGGTCCCTACTTGTATCCATAAAGTCCTTTCAGGTACCCAATAGTATCCCGAACAGGGTGTGAGATACAATCCCTATAGGTCACTACCCAAAGTTTTTATAACATGTCTTGTATGTGAAATACATGATAAATCAGAGTGAAAGGTATATAACAGATATGACAGTAATAAAAGTTCAATGCCTATGGAAAAAATCAAAAAATCATGTGATCATATACAGTTGTATGAGGTTCCTTATAAAAAAGTGTCAAGATCCTGTAACAAGGCAGTAGTGAATTAAAAATAGGTAAATAACATGACCATTCCTTATAAACAATATATCATATCACCACTTCCTTTTTGTATAACTGGTATATCAAATACATCATGACCAAGATGTATAATAAAACATGTTTCATTTACCATGGTTGAGCTATATAATCATAAGATTAAAACCCCTCAATTCTAGATACAATGTATAGAAGACTAATAAATCTTTGTCAAGTCCAAAAATAATCTTGATGGAAACGTGGTAATGTCACTGGTGGATTCCAATAATCATGTCAATAGAGCATGTCCAATGTGATTCCAACAAGCTGGATCCAAGGGGTAGAAATTCCCTTGGCATCCTATAGAATCAAGATCCAGGGATCATAAAAGTACAATGTATCTTCTACCATAATCAATACCCATGGGTGAAACATCCTTGGTAAATGGAATCAAGATCCATGGTATACCAACCAAGGAATCCACAACCATTTCAATTCACATCTCATTCCATTCATCAATTCACAATCATTCAAGTCCCATGAGTATACCCACTCATATATAAATTCCCATTTAATTAAATTCAATGAGTTTACCCACTCATATAACAATTAAACAATCAATTGAACAATTAACAATTCAACATCATGTTTCACATGGAAAGGAGGAAATACATCTCCTAATCAATTAATTCAATTCAATTTAATTCATTATGGGTTTCCTATAACTAGGAAATCACAAAACTCACCCCATGGGTGGTATATAAAAGGGAAGTCTCAAAGGAACTCCCCATGGGTGACCTTGGTTGGGGAAATAACCTTCCATGAGTCTTAAAGAACATGAGGGAATCCTTAATAGGTTCCATTATGTTCAATTTAATTATTAAATTAATTTTTAGGTCCATACTCGAAAGTCAAACTAGGGAAAAAATGGAAAATATCTCTATAAAGAATCAAAGAACTCAAGAAAAGTATAAACCACCTACCATGGGTTCGTAGCAGAGTGATCATCCAGTATCATCTTCTGATTCGAATCAAATCAGGAGAACAATTGAGAATGGATGAAGAACCTAGAAAAATGGTATATTATATTTCACCAAAATAGTGTAGCTAATACCAATACAAAAAAATGATGTATCAATAGGTTTTTAGTACTTACTAGTGTAGATCCAACAACATGAATGACTCTCGAATATGAGATCAGATGACAAAATGGTGTAAAATCCTAAGATTCAGCATTCAAAGGGCGCTCTAAGGGTTCACTACTATCCATAAATAGAATAGTGAAATTAGATTTTTTTTTAATATATTTTTAAGTGAAAATGGTTGTTTTCCCTCAAAACACTAGGTCTCATGGTTTGGCCACATGGTGGGCCAAACCAAGTGCCAACTGTGCACCCTCTGTAATGCTAAGGGGGGACTCTCATGGTCAATGCACATGGTTTGATGAACCATACACAAACTATGCAATTCATATCTTATGATAATTACAAGTTACCAACATGAGAAGAAACCTCTACCATCATGGTTTTCTTAAATCATGTAGGCTCCTCCAGCCCACTGTCTAGCCATGCATAGTTAGTAGTAATTGTGCAGCCTACCCGCATGGTTTCTACTAACCCTACAACCTACCTTATTCTCCAAAAAATCTCAATTATGGTCTCCGAACAATACCATGACACCCTTGATACCCCTATAACCACAAATTGTATTCCCATTAGTCTATAAACAAGAATTTAAACTTAAATTAAAAAGATATGCACCTCATAAAAAATCACAGTATCTTACAATAATACCATTCTCCACCCCGTTCAAGCTTCCTCCCAAGAACACTAACCCTGATAATCAGTATGATTTCTTAGTATAGCATGATACATAGGGAAAGGTCCATAATATGCTATATATATCTGAGGTTAAATTCATAAATCCAACTATCATACATAAAGCCTCCATACAGATCAGCACCCCACTGACACTAGTGAAGACCGAGATTAATGCCAGCACTATGGAACCTGTTATAGTGGTTGAGTTAAATTCCCCTAACACTATCACTTATATTGATATGATGGGTCATATCCATAAACCTAGCCTTTGGGAGGAGACCACCAATAATTCTTACGAGGATTATTCCCGGTGTTCTTAGTTATAAATTAGTGTACCCCACCCCCATTTTTCTCTTTTTCTATGTGTATTTTTATATTATATGTATTCATGATCCAAGGTTTTTATCATTAACATTATATAATGGAATTAATATGTTATTTTGTCTATAAATGGTTCTCTTACACTATCCTTATCACTTGTACATTTGGTTTTCTAGGACTAGATCATCTAACTCTACTGCCACTTTTTATGTGAATTCTAGGAAACCTATTGGCCTTCCAAATAAGGTATTTCCATGTGTATCTAAGATGTAGGGATCACCCCATGAGCCTCATACATAACCTAAAGAGTTTCTCTTGCTTCCACATGAGAGGTTTGGTCAAACCATTTCTGAGGTGCTCAATCCTCCCAAGAAACCATTAGAGCTAGAGGACACTGCCTATAGTTCCTGAAAGAGGAAGATGATTGATGAGATGATGTACTACTCCAATTGATATTTTTTCATCCATATGGATGACAACATCTTTGTTAGTGATTTATGGGATGAAACTCATAGTCTAGTATTTTTGAGTTTTAATAGAATCTTCTTAGGTCTTTTATTTTCTTTTATTTTTCTATGTCCTGTTTGTTAGGTATTTTGTTTCAGTTATCCATTGTATTATGGTTCATTAATTTATATAATTTTTTATTCATTTTTTATCAATATGTTCACCATACCATTTTCTACTTTCATATTAGCTATATACTATAGACTAATCATCTCTCTAGTGCAGTTATATTTTCTTTCTAACATTATTTCAGGTGGTACATATTCACGTCAACATACAATATTTTCCCCAATGGAATTTAATTCATTACATGGAGCTCTTAATTCCCTTCATTTTTAAATCTTACCCTTTCATATTTTTATACTTTCAATGTCATATCTCCCAAAGTTTGGACATTGTTTCAATTTAAGTGGGGGTCATTATTGAGATTTATTGAATTTATACCTGTATTTTAAACTATTATCATTATTCTATGAGAAATGTTTCAATATAATCAAGCTTTAACTTGAAATATCATTGCACCCATGTAAATAAAATATAAATTTTAGATGGAAAATTTTAAAATCTATTATTTATCCATGTTTAGATAATTATTATGATTGTTGAGTTGAGTAATCTAATTCTAATTTTAAATTCCTTCAATTATTGTTTTATTGACTTATTATTGGTCATTATTCCTTGAGTGATAACCCTTTTATATATAGTCCCATTCATGAGAGGATTTTTGACCTACTTTTTCCCATTATTTTCTAGGAATGATTATTAAGATATAATTGGGGTATGTAAACATATCATAAATTTAATTCTAATCTTATCAAGGATATGACTAAATAAATACACTGTCAAAATCATTGAGGCATTTTGATTGACTAAGCCCAATTTTTTGGAGACCTACTTGTAAAAATTTTCTTTCTTAAAGCCTTTATAATCCATGAATGACTTAGTTAGGATTGATCCATGTTTCAAAAAAAATTATCCCTTTCTACCCTTATATTTTTTATTATTGAATGATTCTTATATGAATAATTTTTTGGGAATGGCCATTGCTACTGTACATGGGATGATTGTTATTAAGGATATGTGTGTGGGTATTTTCAGCTATACTATGGGATGTGGTCCATGGTTACTTATGATGTAATTTCATAACAATCCAATTTCTAAAAAATTAAAAAAATAAAAAAATAAAAAATTGGGTTCTATATTAGTAAGGTCAAAAATCAAAATTACCAGATTGATGAATCACATGAAAGATCATATGTGGTTAGGTGGTGGATGTGAGATCTTTCCTAAACATGACATCCGAAAAAAAGTAGGATACCTTCATTATTATTTCATGGAACATTCATAGACCTTCCAAGATCTTTTAGGGGTGTAGAGATACTAATTTATATAGGAGGTTCTTTATTTCACCATTCTTGATTATCATGCATTATACTTTAGAGTTTAACCTCCTTTTTTAGCTTTATTTTTATCATCCACCCACCTACCCATAGACTCAGAGTCATTTGAACCATAATATTAATGACCTCATGATTAATTGTGTTATCTCTCTTTACAAAGTGTATATGTTTGAACCAATGCAATCCTATGGCTAGGAACATGTATTCAGTGTATAATCATAACTCTAGTTTTATTTTACCTTGAGTGATGATAGAAAATTCATAATGATGTAAATTGAAACACTGGTATAGTTGACTAAGGAACAGTTAAAAATTGAAATTAAATGAAATAGAGATTTTAATAAATAAATTGACTATGATGTATGACTGATTTTCCTTATAGGGGTGATTTTGGAGTACTATCACTTCTTTCTAAGACTTTTTTTATTTACATGGTTGTAATTAATGTTTCCAATTAAAAATTGTTCCCTTTGAAATCCTTATTGAGATTATTTTTTCTTGAGGAAAATAAATTGTTCAAGTGTGGGTGAATTTGATAATGTTAATTCATATATATATTGGAATCATTTATTTGGTACTTTTACATGTTTTATACTTCGATACTATGATTTTTTGTGGTTTTTACTGAGAATTTAAGTTGATGTTACAAAAGGGTTGTTGCTGAAAAATTCTACAATTTTAGAAATTTTACACTATAAAAAAATTAACAATGTAAATCTCTTGAGACAAGCTAGTCACAACCTAGGAATTAAGATAAATTCAATCTATAAAACCTTTTATATGAATAATTACTTGTGGCATAAGATTGACACTTACACTATAAAACCCTCGGTTCCTAAAGGCCCTGTTTTTTTTTCAAGTCATAAAAAATGGAGATAAAAAATTATAAAGACACCAAAGATGTCACTTACAACATAAATTAAAGCCCTATAGTGTAAAAGTTTCAGGTAGAGTGAGAAACAATAATACTTATGAAGTAAAATTTTTTTACATCATAAGGTTATTTGTCCTATTTATATTCTGGTGGCTAGACATTTATAGGATCTTTTCCCTTTCATTCAATTTTTATGTTCTTCCTATTATTTTTCCCTTGTTTTAATTCTTGTGTGTTGCTACTATGATTTTATTAAAGTGGTTTCAATTTAATTTTTTTTTATAATGTGTGATACTTTTCCATCCTTCAATTATCATGATATGTTTGGTTCTTATTAAACTTTAGTGTTTTGTTTCTTTATTCCATTTAAATAAAAAAATAAATTGTTTTCCCTGATTATTATGTTTCATTAATGTCCATTGCAATTGTGTTTCCTATCTACTTTCTTAATTATACTATTTCCATGTATAGATAATCTACCTAAGGAATGGGATTGAGAGTTTGGGTAGCAGTTATTTAATGATCCTCTAAACCAAAACTAGGGTAATTTATAAGAAATGGAATTATGTTGATTATAAAATCCTATTTCATTCCATTTATTGAACTAGACTCAGAGATTGTAATGGAATGATTCTAACATAATTGGAATGAACCAAATTAGGACCAATAGTTTGATATGATTCATTATTTTTTAGTTTTATCTAATTTATCGGGACTAAAAACCATATTTGGTCCAAAGTGTGGTTTCTAACCTAGGTAGATCCAATTTTATGGACCAAATCTAAATTTGTGATTCTTGAACAGCTACATAGTCTATGTTAATAGACCTACTCTTGTTAGATTTAGGGATTCCCTATATGTAGGCTCCCCAAAACTGATCATGGACCCTTCTTCCATCAATAGAAGTATAATACAAATTGTTATCTTAAAACACAACCTCATAGATTTGTGTGGGAAATCCAAATCTAAGTTCCAATTTCTAGGTCACAAACGTATTGTCATCACCTCTCTATGGGTTCAATCCTAGACTTCCATTGTTCTATGTACCTTAATTGTAGTTCTAGTTGGGTTATATGTATTTCTAATCTGATCATTCCCATATGGAATTAATGATGTTTTGTGTTCCATTCAAGGATTGTAGTGGTATATCAAATAAGTTGTTAGACCCTTATATAGGGATAAATGATTATTATAGGACCGAACATTTTTATTTTATGTTGGTTCATTGATATTATAGAGTTTTATCCTAATTAGTGATTTAGTTCCATAGGGTTAGTTTGAAGAAGATTTGGGAATTAAGATAAACTAGTACTTGAAGTGTTACTGCCTATAGTATTTCATAAAGTAAACTAATAATACATACTATGAAAGGGGACCTAGACTTTTTTACAAAGGTTTATATATTTTTTAACTTGGAGACAAAAGTTGGGCCTTGAAGTGAGATAAAATATTGATTGTTCCTTGGAATGGTAGAGACTATGAGAGACATAGTTTCCTTAAAGCATCATAAAATATATAATTCTTTGAGAAGCATTATTTAATGCCTTTTGAGTTCGTTTTTTAAATATTCGGGGACCATTGGGTTTTCAAAAAGAATCAATCAAGAATGGAATTCAATGTGTGTTTGATGTTGGGGTAAAATTTTATTAGATATTTAATTCAAGAATATTATGTTCAGTTTATAGTGTCACTGATAGCTAGTACCTTTATAAACTACCCTAGAAATAGGCATTTTGTTAGTCCATAAATACATTTTTGGTGTGTTGTGAAAAGTTATATAATATAATACCATCTAGTTCCATTTGAAATTGTGTTTGGTTCTTAATAAAGTGTGGAAGAATCGTGATGTTTTTTGCTAAATTGATACTCGAGTGGTTTAGTTTGATTAAAGTGCATAAATTATATGAATACTTAATAAATGAATTGGGACCTTCATTTGGATGAGTGTATTTGTTAGATGATGGGTTAATTATGATTTATTGATGGAGGTAGACTTGGGTGATGATAAGGCAAGTTGGTTCCTTTGTTAGTGGATCATGGTTAAACACTGAGAGATGTTGGGATGTGAAGGTCAATAATTTTAGACTATTTTAGTGAGACGGTATGGCCCTATAGATGGATTTTTACTACATTATGGTGGTACATGTGTTTGGATAGTGGTGATTTTTAAGTATTGGCTAGGTTAATTGTGTAATTTTAATCCTTTGGAAATGTAAGACTAAGAATTTAGCACCTTGGGTCCAGGATGTTGTGTTTCTTAATAAATATTTTGTGAGGTGAACCCTATGAAATGCTAAAAAAAAGTGGTAGGGTTCTATTAAAGTGAGTGTAGGAAATCCTATGATAAGAGTTAGTCACATGGATAATGAACCTTTTCATAAAATAATAGATAATTATGAGCATTTTATAAATTTTTGATGGATGAAACTTGGGATCAGGGGGAGATGACATATTCAAAATTATTTTTCTCATCTACCTTTGTGTATTGAGTGAAAACCATCCAAGATTCATATTATAAGTGATTAGTTATTTGGGAATAGTTGTTGTGGAATGGCCTAATTCTAGGATGGTATTCATATGGAGATGACATGAACAACATTCATGGAAGAGTTTCGGTTCCTCCTTCTATGAGGTAATAATTGTTGATGTATTCTCATGACTCACAGTGGGGAGTGCACCAAAGATAAAAAAAGATGTATTATGATATCATATGATGTTTTGGGTGGTTGGGTATGAAGAGTTAAATTGTGGGATTTGTCTCTTATTGTCTTACCCGACATAGGGTTAAGGACATACATTAATGACCAGTGGGTTTTCTTCAACCTATTCTTGTGACTCTATGTAGGTGGGATGATGTGACAATAAACTTTTTTATGAGTTTTCCAAAGTCCCCAAGAGGTTTAGATTTTGTGTGGGTTCTATTTGATCAGCTGATGAAGGCAGTATATTTCTTATCAATATGAGAGACTCATTCTATAGATGAGTTGGGAAAACTCTATGTTTGAGATATAGTACAGTTGAATTGAGTACTGACAAGAATAGTGTATAACTGGGATGCTTGTTTCATGTCATTGTTTTAAAAAAAATTATGGTAGGATATGGGGACCTATTTAAAGATTAGTATAATGTATCATCCATAGATCAATAGTAATTTAGAGAGGATGATCTAGATTTTAGAGGATATGATTTGGGCATGCATTCTATATTTTTGTAGAGGCTGGGATAATCATATAGATTTAGAAGAGTTTTCATAAAATAATAATTACCATTATTAGATTCATATGGAATAATTTTAGGATCTTTATGGTTGGTCAAGCTATTCACTATTGTTTTGGCACAAGGCAGTTGAGGCAGTAGTTGTCAGGTCGAGTATGTTGCAGGAGACCTTTAATTAGATCCAGTTGATTTGGAAGTGATTGGTGATAGATCAAAGTTGTAAGTGATCATATTCCAATAGGAGGATACCATAATTAAAGTTTACCATGGTTGATTTGGTTTTCTTTTATGTTTCATCTCATTTGGGGCATCTAAATTAGTATAAACAAGGGAATTTGGCACAGTGATTTGTAGGATCGTTTGAGATCACTAAGCATATCAAAACAGTGGACTACTATTTGGATCTTCCTATATGGTATTGAGGTATGAATAATTTTTTATATGTGTCTTATATTTGGAGGTAAAATCATGATACTATAAATTTGATTAATGAAAATAAAATTGAGTTGGAACTAGATTCATCATTTTTTAGAGACAATTACAGATTGTGAACTTGATCATGAAGGTGTTGAGGGGGAAGACAGTACCACTTGTTCAAGTTCTGTTGAAGAATAAAGGAATGCAAGAGGAGACTTAGGATATAGAATCTGATGTATAAGGTAAATGGTTTTAGTTTTTTGATTATGAACTCTAGAGACACTTCTCAAGGATGAGAAGTCCTTATAGGGGGAGATTCTAAAAACCTAATCTTTTCAGGTACATGACACCTTTCCTTGAATATGTATTGTATGTAAGTATTTTTGAGTTATTCCTATTTTAGATTAATTATCAGGTAACTTATTAATGGTTTTGGAGAGTTTTAGAGTCTTTAAGGTATTGTAATGTTGACACATGTTTAGGAAAAACCTTGTGGTTATTCCCAAGAAATAGTAAAGATTGTTGGATAGGGATAAAGCATAGTGTATGTATCGAACACAATTAAATATAACCATGAAACATTATCTAGAAAACCATGTGAATCAGGATAAAATTAAATACATGGTTTACTCATAGGTTACCAAACCATGCATCCAAACAATATTTTTTTTCAAAAGAAGCAATAATCCTTGCACGATTTGTGCACAGTTTATAAAATTGTGAAACCAAACAATTTTTGGAATATTAATTAACAAAAAAATTGGATTTTAAATAGAAACCTTCCTAAAACCCTAAATTCGTAATCCTATAGAAATATATCTTGAACCTAGAGACCCTAGTGGCCATTATTAGTGATTCTTATCCCTCCAAATTCAAATTCTAGTGGATCTAGAGGCCTTATCTTAGGATAATTCAAGGTAAGAGGTCTTTCTTCCTTTATTTTGTATCTTACTTCTTGATATCCTCTCCTTTTCTTGGAAGGAATCATAGATTTGGGATATTGTAGCTAGATATATGAATTATATTATGATATAATGTGGGAATATTGTTTTTATTTATGGATAGGAGGATGGATATATATAATTTCTATTATTTACAAAATGGATATAGATCTACTATTGGTGGAAGATCTCTTTAGGTAATTTGGTCCATCTCTAAGACCATGTGATATTCCTCTTCTTGAATATTTATTATATAAATCCTAGTTGTGATGAATTGGGATTGGTTATAGGAATTTTTGGTGCACATATGTGGTTCAGGGATGTCACTTGGAAATTGACATTGGTGCACATGAGGTAGGAAGAACTTACCACATAGTTCCTTTGAATAATTTTAATTGTAATGACTAGAATGTGCATGAATTTGTAGTTATAAGAACCAATGTGTGATATATAATACTTTTTATTCTTCATATGGTTTGTGTATGTGGCCTGTGAGACCTATGTATTGTGTTCCATGAATTTTCCTTATATACTATTCCCTATTCGGTATCAATGCTTGGCTTGTGGAGATTTGTATTCAGTATCAATGTGATAGGTGGATCATTTTGTGATGGTTAAATTCTAGAGGGGGGAATGTTCTAGTTTGGTGTGGTTCCAATGAATGCATTAAGACCTAAGGATAGGGTAGGGTTATGAAATCCTTATGGCATGAACCAAGATAGAGGATGGGGTATGATAGCCTTGTTTCCAGACCCATGGTTGATCCAAGGGTGTGATTGCCTTATGGTCCAACCTAGTAAAGGTAGGGGAACAAAAAACTTGGGCCCAACCTAAGGTTGATCTAGGGGTGAGATGTCCATGTGGCATGATCTGTGACTTTATTAGCTATGGTACTTGGTCTAAAACATGTTCTATCCTTATATACTAATATGTGATGATTTATTAGACATTCCTTCTCACATGGATCTGAAGAAGGTGAAACCGGGGCTCATGGAATCTTGGTAAGTGCAAGATTTCCCCGCATAATATTGGTTACTTTTTTGCGCATTTACTTACCATAGTGACATAAAAAATTTATATACATGTAAAAATTATGTTAAGGATGCATTGGTGGTATAATACTGGTTTATACTCACTCCCTACATGGGAATATTGATGTGAATAAATATTTCATGGTCAGGGATCTGGCCAATGGAAAAGGCCCTGCATTGGGGAGCTAAGTAGGCAGATGTTGGAGGATGGAGAAAATACCAAAATTGACTCCTTATTATTTCCATAGTTCATTAGTTTATTTTTATTGGATTATTATAATTTAGTTTAATTTCCACATTGGGTGTCTTTTGGATTAGATTGTATGACTTATATGTCATTTATTATAGTATAGTGATTTTCTTTTAGTTTTTTTTGTACTGTTATGAGATGTTTATTTACACTTTATTTTAATTTTGGTGTATTAATAATGTTATGGAGGTTATAGTCTCCCCATGGAACCGTTAAAAACCCCACCTCTAGTCAAAATCCTCTTGTATATGGAATGACATGCATGAGGTCATGTGGGACTCTATCCTGGTATGTGTGATTTGGGTTAGGTAGTTACAGATTGGTATCAGAGAAGGTTTCCTTTTATTTTATTCTTAACTATGTTGGGTCATGGTTGAAAAGATATAGGTTGTGTGGAACTTGGTTAGTTTATTCATACATGTTCCTAGCTAGCTTATGTGTAATAGACCTTCGAGTTACCAGGGTTATGGGATTGCTGTTTTTGTTTGTGATTTTACTGTTAACATTTTTCACCTCAATTAATTCATGTTATTTTTGTGTTATGATACTTGGGATTTGGGATAATTCATACATCAAGATTTATCATGTATATACACATACCATTAATATAATTACTTTTGATTGATAGTAGTTTAAATAATTGTGTTTGAGTTATAATTTTTGTGTGTTGTGTTCCTAATATTTTATTACTGACAGTTTATTATTTTAACTAAAGCATGATATACTTGTAATATTTACTTGTGGCTATGACTAATGTGAAAATATTAATTCCATATACTTGATATTTTAGTAGTTAATAAGTATTCTATATTCTTTTTCCCTTGGAATACCTTTTTTTCTCAATAATTTTAAGCAATTTTGAAGGAGAAAATCACTTGGAATAATTCATGTTAAATGGTTTTCAAAGAATTCATGTTTCTAAGGGGATTTTTAAATTCCAGATGATGATGAAAATTTTTAGTGTCTCTTTTAGAAAAGTAATTTAATAAAAATGAGATAAACGGTTGGGTTTTCTCAAATTATTTAAATTAAAAGGGAATTGGTATGTTTAGAAGGGGTATTTAATACCATTGGGTACCAAATATGGGTGAAAATAAATAGTTGGTTTCTAATGTATTTTTCAATTGAAAAAGGAGGTTCATATATTTTAATTTCTTTAATGTTCTTTACAAAAAAAATTTGGTTGAAAATATGAATTTAAATTTAATTTTAAAAGTTATAAATGGATAAATGTATCGAATCAGATTTTTTAGGCCCATTTGGAACTTTTAAACTGGATTTTTATAATATTCATGATAGACCCTATTTAATTCCTCTTGTTTTTTTTATTCATGTGAATTTTGGCATAAGGTCATGTTTTTTTATATTGTCCTGAGTGGTGATGTTATGAATTTTTGGTTTGGTAAATATCCTCCTTAGGTAATGGGCATGAAAATGGTTGATTGATTTGTCTTGGAGATTAAGTTAGAAGGGGACACTTGAAAAGGGTGATTGGATTGTGATGTGTTTTATAATGAATATTTGACTCTCTTTAAAGTGATAAGAGTGGAGTTTTGGGATGTATATGAATGTGTGAACCTTAAGTGAGATGTGCACCCTGCCAGTGTTTGAGATAGCGGGGTGTTGTTTGGGCAAAGACTTGTGAGTTAAATGAGTCAGTGTGTGAGGTCTCTATATACTGTTGATATTTTGATCTTGTTGTGAAGTCCAGATAAGTATTATTATAATAATTATGGTTGTTTTTTGAGGCAAATAGTTCTACATTGTTTAGTGGAAAGATAAAGTTTCACGAGCCTGGGGAATCATATGAAGAAGCATTTCTCCTTTCCTTGAGCAGTAAGGGAGATGGTGTGGTGGTTCTAGTTGTGTAGTAGTATATGAAAAAGGTTGAGAGAACCTTAGGTGGTGATATATGATCAGTATGGTACTAACTATCTAGATTTTTTATTTGTGAGTCAGTGTTATATATGTAACGCCCCGACACCAGTTTCCCAGAGTCGGTGCATTATTATATAACATTGGCATGATCACAAAAGATCAAGTCTCGAAAGACTGATTAGTTTAGTAGCCTTGGAATTACTAGATAAATTCATAAAGTTTACATTACAACATAAAGTGAAAAACTACAACAACATCTTTTCTCCATAGACCACACTCATATCCCCTCATACTATCCCTATAGGTTATTCATAAAATACTTCTTCACATCCTGGGAAAAATAAAACATAGAAAGGGGTGAGCTCAGATGCCCAGTAAGGATAAAAATATAGCAGAAACTTTCATAAATAAGCATAAACATTTAAGGCTATGTATAACAAAAACAAAAGCCTTTTAAACTTGAACTATAGCATAATATGGAAAAAATAAAATAAAATAATTCCATTTACTTATTCACATGGATATTCTACTAGTCTAATAATCACATGCAATATCAATAACCACTTTCATAATGATGGAATGCATAATGCTGGACTATCATAACCATATAGTCAAGGCCTTATGCCAAGACTACAATTAAGATTTTTTCAAGGCCTTTTTCCAAGACACTAGTTTGTCTCATGAGACCTACTGACGCATCGAGGAGTTATAGAGGGCTCCACCCATCACTTATTAAGTCCAATGAATTCTTCATATTAATAGGTTTAAATATAACATAAATATTCGTATTAAAACTAGAATATGAAATGTCAATAATTTATCCATATACCATGAATGGTATAAAAATAACACATCCACAGTCAAACATATCACAAAACCTTAAATACTATATGGAAGTTTTGTATCATAATAAATGAACTTCAAATAAGCTTAAAATTCATCAAAGGATGTTGACATAGATGAAATCAAAACTATTTGAGAGAAATATCTATTTTTTTGAAATCATTTAAAAGTAACATAATTATAAAATAAAACATTTACTTTGAAAATATTATTATAAGCTTTTAAGGGAAGATTTGATGATTTTATAACAGAAATAAAATAGCCACACCTACTGTATAAGTTAAAAAAAAGACATTCTTACCTTAATTTTGTCGAAAAGGTTAAAAAGGACCTTGTTTGGAAAATGATGAAAAGATTACTTTATAAACATATTATAAAAATTAAAACAAGGGTATAAATAAATTTAACCCATAGTGTTTAAAGTAGTAAGAATTATTTGAAATACATTTTTAAGAAACATGGATGTGGATGATAAAGAGGTCCTAGTAGATAATTACATATAAACAACCTCGGATAATGAAGAGATTGTGAAATAAACCCTTAACTTTTAATTTTCCTTGGTCAAGGTTAGGTTAACCTCATGTATAATGGTGAAATAATTGTTATTAAATTATACAAGAATCATATACATTAATATGATATCATATATGATCTTTTAACATTGTTTTGTTAATAATATATCAGTATTATCGTCGTTTCTGGTGTTAACTTACTCATTTTATTTTATATGTTTTATTACATGAGTAATAATTGTTATGGATAGGACATATTATATTCATATCCATAATTATATCAAGTCTTGAAACATTATTTTTAATCATCAAATGAGAATTATACTTGAATGGATGCGATGGGGAATAAATCTCATCGCGTTCGTGGAGACGGTAGTTCGTACGTACGTACGAGCGACAATATCATTATTTTTATATTAAAATAATATATAGTTGGATCGTGTGTCATATATAAAAAATAATTATCATGTTATATTTATTATTTACATGAATTACACATCATTATTATACCCATCCAAATAATAATGTATTGATTAACAATTACACCACGACGTGGAGACGGTAAGCCGTACGTACGCACGTATGGTGACATGTCATTCAAGGGATGGATAGAATAATGAATTTGGTTTTTCCATATTTATAATAACATAAAAGTATATATAATATACTATATTTATTATTTTATAATGGAAATATCAAAGAAAGAAGAATTGGAAGAAGAAAGGAACTTGAAAGAGGTATTGAGATTTTTACCTCTTCTTCAGGTCCTTTCTTTTGATTTGATCAAAAGGGCTCCTTAAGTTGAATTTATGACTAAATTAATTCCTCTAGGATTAAGGGATGACTTTTGAGAGGTTATTTGGGTAGATTTTGGCTGAACCAAAATTCTTTGAAGGTATGAATTTGAGAGAAGGGGCAGTGCCCTTTTATAAGAGGGGAGGAGTGGCTCTTTAGGAAAAACTTAAAGTATTATTTTATAATAAATTAATATTCAGTTTATAATGGATCCAAACTGAATTATTTAAATTATAAGGTGGTTATAGCTGGTAAACCAATCAACCAATATGTTTTAGATAGGTTTGGGTCACTATATTAACCTTATCTTTTAGATTTAACTCTTAGTTAATTAGTTTGACATTTACCATGTCTATTTATATTTTTATATTATTTGGCCAATAAACTTACTATAAACTATCTAGAGAACACCAAGTGGTTACTTAATGACATAAATATAATCATATAAGTCCTTTTGCCTAACCTTATATTTTTAGGAATATTATATCAATTAATAATATAATATTTGTTTTAAAAACTCCTTTATGTCAATTTTGACACTATTTAATAATGGATTTTTTTTAAAGTCATAATAACTTTGTTAATTAGAAAAAACATTAATTTAATCAATCCTAACATGTCATATTAACTAATAAAATTATTTTATGGCATAAAAACTTTCAAATTATATTTATTATAACATTTATAATACCAATTATTTGATTCGTCCATTAATAATGAAAATAATTCATCATCATTGTGTCATAAATAAATTTAATTATTAAATGTCTAAAAATTATAAATAAAATACCATTATGTATGAAATATTTTTATCTTTCTAATGAATATTTATATTCTAAAATATAACCTATATAACCCTATGTAAAAATTGTTTTTCTAAAAGATATATGCTTATATCATTTTTTTATTTACTTTAACTTAATTAATATAAAGTGTCATTATCACTTACAAGTGGATCCATGGGGTCCCAAAATCGACCCAAAGATTCCCATGGTCTGAAATATATCAACCAATATGGTTAGGACACGTTTTAGGGTAATTTAGTATTATTATAATATTATTTTTTTACCCTTATTTACTGGATTTACCCTTTAACCATGGTAAATAAAATATTTACCGAAGTAATTATTCAAAATTTCTAAAAATAAAAGTTACCTATTTAAACAATTTGGACCTCTTGATTATAAATATTGAATCCATTTTTCTAAATTCAAAATACAGAAGTGGCAGAAATTAATTTAAAATTAATTCCTGTTGTCAAAACAAAAAACGTGTTTTTAACAAATAATAACTATCAAAAGATTGACACTTTCTTATGTCTAGTTTAAATGTGAATCTATGTCCAATAACCAAAATTGGATTAAATGGTAAAAATATAGTCTAATTATACTTTAAAATCACTCAAATTCATAATTTATCACTATTAATTATTTTGATTAAAAAATTTGTTTTTAATTAAAATTCAGTAATTTTCACTATTCATCAAAATAAGAAATTTATCAGAAAAGTACCAAAATTTCACCTAAGATAATTTCGATATTCTGAATCCAAAAATGAGATCCATTTTGAAAGATAAAATGTATAAAATTTCAAAAATTGGGTATTAATATTCATAACAGCTAGTTGATTGGTTGTGGTGTTTTAGAACTCAAAGTTGCGTACAACACATGCTACTGTATTATTCAAAGAGATGCGTGTCATGGAAGATTGAGGTTTTACATTATCCCATCCTTCAAATAATTTTGTCCTCGAAATTTCTAGAATACTACTGCATGAAAAGACTCGGGTGGTTCTTCATCATAAGTTCCTCGGGTTCCCACATTGCCTCTTCCATCTTATGGTTTCTCCATAGAACTTTTACCAGATGATTCGTATGGTTTCTCAGCACTTGTTCTCTAGTATCAAGAATCCTGAAGGGATATTCATAATAAGACAGATTGGGTTCTAATTATAATTCCTCATAGGTGAGTACATGCATTGGGTCAGGCATTTATTTTCTCAACAGTGATACGTGGAATACATCGTGAACTTTGGAGAGACTTGGCGGCATAGCCAATCGGTAAGCTACAACCCCAATTCGTTCAAGAATTTCGAAAGGTCCAATGTACCTGGGACTCAATTTAACCTTCTTAACAAAATGTATAACACCCTTCCATGGATATACCTTCAAGAAAATATGATCTCCTACCTGAAATTCCAAATCCTTCCTTCGGTTTTCAACATAGCTCTTCTGCCTACTTTGAGCTGATTTGATGTGGTTTTGCATTACCTTCACCATTTCCATCGTTTCCTCCACCAGTTCTAGGCCTACAAGTCTTATTTCACCAACATCATCCCAAAAGTTTGGTGTACGAAATCTCTTTTCGTATAACGCTTTATATGGTGTCATCTGAATACTTGAATGGAAGCTATTGTTATAGGAAAATTCCACCAGAGGTAAATATTGATCCCACATATCCTGAAAGTCAAGTGAGTAAGATCTTAACATGTCTTCTAAGGTTTTAATAGTCCGTTCTAGTTGTCCATCAGTTTGGGGGTGGTAGGCAGTGCTCAAACGAAGTTCAATATCCAAGGCCTTCTGAAGACTCTTCCAGAATCTTAAAGTAAAATGGGGATCATGATCAGAAACAATTGATAGGGGTACTCCATGAAGTCTCACAACTTCATTGATATATAGTCTTGCTAGACATTCAAGTGGTAGATCTTCTCTTATAGCAAGAAAATGTGCTGACTTGGTATGATGACCAATAATGACCCATATTGCATCGTTCCTTCTAGGATTCTTTGGTAGTCCCATGACAAAGTCCATAATGATATTATCCCATTTCCACTCAGATATGGGAAGAGGTTTTATGACTCCTCTAGGATGTTTCCTTCCAGCTTTAACTTGTTGAAAAACCATACATCCTGACACAAAATCAGTAATCTCCCTCTTAATGTTGTCCCACCAAAAATGTTCCCTCAAATCTCTATACATTTTGGTGCTCCTAGGGTGTATAGAGAAATTAGAACTATGATCATCATCCAAAAATTCCCTTTTTAGATCAGGTATATCAGGAACATAAAGTCTCTTCCCAAATTTCAAAATTCCTTCTTCATACACAAAGTCACTCAATCTCCCATCATTCGCAGCTTTAATCATCTTTTGAAATTCTTCATCATCGGTCTGAGAAATCTTAATCATTTCTAGTAAATATGGTTTGGCAACCATTTTGAAAAGTATCAACATTTCACCTTCCATGGTTAGTCCCATATTCAACTTTACTAGATCTATGAAAATTGGATCCCTTTAAACTCTCATTTTGTTCAAAACTCCATGATCCTTTCTACTCAAAGCATATTCCACATTATTTTCCTTCACCGGGTGGTAGTGTATCGTGAAATCATAATCCTTAAGTACTTCATGCCATTGCCTTTGCCTCATGTTGAGTTCTTTCTGTGAGAAAATATACTTCAAACTCTTGTGATCAGTATAAATCTAACATTTTTCACCATAGAGATAGTGTCTCCAAATCTTCAAAGCAATGATTACAGATTCTAACTCAAGATAATTAGTAGGATAGTTTTTCTCGTTAATTTTCAGCTGTCGTGATGCATATGAAATAATCCTATCATTCTGCATAAGGACACAACCAAGTCCTTTTTTTGAAGCATCACTATAAATAACAAGCTCATCATTCTCAGATGGTAGAGTCAATATAGGAGCATTGAATAATATTATCATCAATTCTTCAAAACATTCTTCACACTCTTTTTTCCAAATAAATTTAAACCCTTTACGTGTGAGCTTCATTAATGGGTTAGGCAATTGGGAAAAATTCTGGATGAAACGCCGATAATAACCTGCTAAACCAATAAAACTGCGTACCTCAGTTATACTAATCTGTGCTGGCCATTCTTGGATTTCTCTTGTCTTTGAAGGATCAACATAGATTCTATCCTTAGAGACAATGTGTCCAAGAAAATAAATCTCTTGAAGACAGAATTCACACTTGCTAAACTTCCCATATAATTCATGTCTTCTAAGAGTCTTTAGGATAATGCGCAAGTTATTTTCATGATCCTCATAGCTTTTGGAGTATACCAAGATATCATCAATAAATACCACTACAAATTCATCATGATATTCCTTGAAAACTCTATTCATTAGATCCATGAAAACAGAGGGTGCATTAGTCAGCCCAAAAGGCATTACTGTAAACTCGTAATGCTCGTACCCGGTTTGAAATGTTGTCTTCGGAATGACTTCCTTCTTCACACACAACTGATGGTATCCAGATCGAAGGTCAATATTTGAAAAGTATTGGGATCCATGAAGTTGGTCAAATAAATCATCAATGCGAGGTAGGGGATACTTGTTCTTTATTTTTATAGCATTGATTTCCCTGTAGTCGATACATAACCTCATAGATCCATCTTTCTTCTTAACAAAAAGGACAGGGGCTCCCCGTTGAGAAACACTAGAGCGAATAAATCCCTTATTAATCAATTCCTCTAGTTGTTTCATTAGTTCAAATAATTCCACAATGTCCATTCTATAAGGGGTCTTTGATATAGGCCTTGAACCCAGAATTAAATCAATGGAAAACTCAATTTCTCATTCGAGAGGATGTCCAGGTAATTCTTTAGGAAACACATCAACATATTCTCTCACAATAGTTACATCCTATATTTGAACATTCCTTTCCTCACCCATAGTAATTTCATTCTCTTCCTCTCCAATAATTGAATTTAGTTGAGCTACTGGGGGTGGATCTAGATAAGAATTAGGTGGTGACGATTCTTCTCTAAAGATAAGGTGTTCTTTATCATCGTCATCAAAAATAGTAACTTCCTTCTTCTTACAATAAATATTCACATCATGGTCCAAAAACCAATCCATACCGAGGATTATATCAAATTCAATCATGGGTGTGACGATGATATTAGCAGATAAAGAACATTTATGTGCTCTAATGGGGACTGATTCACAAAACTTGGTTGTAATGATACTTCCCTTTGGATTTTTGACTGAAAACTCCTTTGTTAAATCAAATTGGAAATATCTAATTTTCTTATAAAAATAAGAAGATATGAAATAATGTGATGATCCAGAATCAAATAAATCATTTTCTAAACTTGAGGAAACCATTAAATTACCTGCCACCATGTCTTTCAGAGCTTCTACCTCAGCAGTAGTGATAGCATAATCTTGGCCTTGATCCCTTGGACTTTTCTGAGGTAAGTCCCCTTACGCTTAGGACATTCATTTGTATAATGTCTCATCTCCCTGTAATTTTATCATTGAACATCGGTAGATTCTTTCTTCCCTTTGCAATCACGAGCTTGGTGGCCTTTTTCACCATACTTGTAACAGACTCACATTCCCTTTAAGCAAGTACAGGGGTGTTTCTTCCTACATTTACTGCAGGATGGATATTCAACTTTTCCCTTCTTCCCATTAATTCCATTCCCATAGTGATCAGCAGATCTATTCTTCTCTTGATTTTCTTTAAAGCCGTAAGACTTATATAATTCATTTTCTGTCTTGATATCACATGAGACAATATCTTCGTATGACGAGAAGGATTGTGAGACTAGTTCTTGATGGAGAAATGGTTTTAACCCATCAAATAAGTTATCAATCTTACTTCTTGGGTTATGTATATAATCTGCAGCATGCGTCACTAACCTTCTAAAGTTATCCTCATACTTTTCGACATTCTCATCCTCCTTTTTCCTCAGACTCAGAAATTGCCTTTCCATATCTTCTTGATGGTCACGAAGAAAGTATTTTTCTAAGAAAATCTCTTTAAACTCCCTCCATTCCATATTTGATACTTCATAATCTTCCTTTGTGTTTTTAATCAATAACCACCATTGATCAGCATCTCCAGTGCGGCGGTAAACTGGCATGACAACTTTTTCCCTTTCGCTACTCCCCAAGGCATGGAATATTTTCTCTAAGGAATTTATCCATTGCTCAGCTAGTAGTGTAATTGTACGCCCATTGAATTTTGGTGGTTTTTGCCTCATGAATTGATCTAACATTGATCCTCCACACTGTGGATCAGGGGGATCCATACGGGTAAGGTTACTATTCATAACCTGAGTGAGTTATCCCAGTATGGTGATTAGATGATCAACACCAGTTGCATCACCAGCTCCACTATAATTATCTTCAGCAGTAGGGAAATCCCTACATGGAGTGCATGCATTGATATGGTTTACATTCCTTCCACTAGGCTCCATTTCTAAACAATGTCATAAACTAGATCAGTTTATGAATCGAAATACATAATTCCAAACTTGTAAAACACTAACATAAATTGAATAAAAAAAATTCTTTGAGAAAGTATATACTCATAAATTTGTCATAATGGTTTGTAAAGAAAATGAGAATTATCCTAATTATATCCCCCAGGAGTGTCGTAACCAAGAGTGTAGCAAGACCCGTTGTCGTGCACCAGTTCTCGTTCGAGTCTAGCTCAAAGTGGTGTTTTCAGGTTTTACCCCTAGGTACATCTGTTCCAGAGCCGCCTCTACCTGCTCGTATCCAAACAGGGATGTATTGTTCAGAAAACTCAAAAAATCTCTACATTACCAAAATTCTAGGAAGTTCTTCTGTACTAATCCTCAAAGGCTATCTTAGGTCTATGTGCTCTAATCAGAGTTTTTCTAAACCTATCTTCCAAGGTTTGTACAAAACTTCCTTTGATAACAACTGTAATGCCCCAACCCCAGTTACCCAGAGTCGGTGCATTATTACATAACATTGGAATGATCACAAATGATCAAGTCTCAAAAGATCGATTAGTTTAGTAGCCTTGGAATTACTAGATACATTCATAAATTTTACATTACAACATAAAGTGAAAAAATACAACAACATATTGTCTCCATAGACCACACTCATATCCCCTCATACTATCCCTATAGGTCATTCATAAAATACTTCTTCACATCCTGGGAAAAAATAAACATAGAAAGGGTTGAGATCAGATGCCCAATAAGGATAACAATATAGCGGAAACTTTCATAAATAAGCATAAACATTTAAGGTAATGTATAACTAAAACAAAAGCCTTTTAAACTTGAAATTCAGCATAATATGGAAAAAATAAATTAAATTATTCCATTTACTTATTCACATGGATATTATACTAGTCGAATAATCACATGCAATATCAATAACCATTTTCATAATGATGGAATGCATAATTCCAGACTATCATGACCACATAGTCAAGGCCTTGTGCCAAGACTACAAATAAGATTTTGCCAAGGCCTTGTTCCAAGACACTAGTTTGTCTCATGAGACCTACCGATTCATCGAGGAGCTATATCGGGCTCCACCCGTCACTTATTAAGTCCAATTTATTCCTCATATGAACAGTTTTAAACATAATATAAACATTGGTATTAAAACTAGCATACGAAATGTCAATACTTTATCCATAAACCATGAATGGTATAAAAATAACACATCCATAGTCAAACATATCAAAAAACCTTCAATACTATATGGAATTTTTGTATCATAATAAATTAACTTCAAATAAGGTTAAAATCCATCAAAGGATGTTGACATAGATGAAATCAAAACTATTTGAGAGAAATATCTCTTTTTTTAAATCATTTAAAAGTCACATAATTATAAACTAAAACATTTACTTTGAAAATATTCTTATAATATTGTAAGGGAATCTTCTATGATTTTATAACGGTGGAAAAGAGACGCACCCTCCGTATAAGTTAAAAAAGACATTCCTACCTTAATTTTGTCGAAAAGGTTAAAAATGACCTTGTTTGAAAAACGATGGAAAGATTCCTTTATAAAAATCTTATAAAAAGTCAAACAGGGGTATAAATGAATTTAAACCATAGTCTATAAAATATTAAGAATGATTTGAAATACATTTTTAAGAAACAAGGATGTGGATGATAAAGAGGTCCCAGTAGATAATTATGTATAAACAACCTCGGATAATGAAGAGATTGTAAAATAAACCTTTACCTTATACTTTTACTTGTTTGAGGGTAGGTTAAACTCTTGTATAATGGTAAAATAATTGTTATTAAATTATAAAAGAATCATATACATTAATATTATATCATATATGATCTTTTAACATTGTATTGCTAATAATATCTTAGTATTATCGCCGTTTCGGGTGTTAACTTACTCGTTTTATTTTATATTTTTTGTTAGGTGATTCATATTTGTTATGGATGGGACGTATTATATTCGTATCCAGAATTATATAGAGTCTTTAAACATTATTTTTAATCATCAAATGATAATTAGGCTTGAATGGATACGATGTGGAATGAATTTCATCGCGTTCGTGGAGACGGTAGTTTGTATGTACGCACGAGCGACAATATCATTATTTTGATATTAAAATAATATATAATTGGATGTTGTATCATATATAAATAATAATTATCATGTTATATTTATTATTTAAATGAATTACACATCATTATTATACCCATCCAAATAATAATGTATTGAATAACAATTACACCACGACGTGGAGACGGTAAGTCGTACGTACGCACATATGGTGACAGGTCATTCAAGGGATGGATAGAATAATGAATTTGGTTGTTCCATATTTATAATAACATCACAGTATATATAATATACTGGATTTATTATTTTATAATGGAAATAACAAAGAAAGAAGAAGTGGAAGAAGAAAAGAACTTGAAAGAGGTGGTGAGATTTTTACCTCTTCTTTGAGTCCTTCCTTTTGATTTGATCAAAAGGGCTCCTTAATGTGGATTTATGACTAAAGTAAGGCCTCTAGGATGAAGGTAGGACTGTTTATAGGGTATTATGGTAGATTTTGTTTGAACCAAAAGGCTTTTAAAGTATTAATTTGAGATAAGGGGGAGTACCCTTTTATAAGAGGGGAGGAGGGGCTCTTTAGGAAAAACTTAGAGTATTATTTTATAATAAATTCATATTTGGTTTCTAATGGCTCCAAAAATGAATTAATTAATGTATAAGGTTGTTATGGGTCAAAAACCACTCAACCAATATTTTTTAGACATGTTTGGGTCACTATATTACCCTTATCCTTTAGATTTAACTCTTAGTTAATTAGTTTGACATTTACCATGTCTCTTTGTATTTTATATTATTTGGTTAATAAACTTTATATAAACTATAAAGATAACCCCAAGTGGTTAATTAATGACATAAATATAATAATATTAGTCCTTTGGCTGAACCTTATATTTTTTGTAATATCATATCAATTAATAATATAATATTTGTTTTAAAAACTCCTTTATGTCAATTTTGACACTTTTTAATAATTGATTTTTTTAAAGTCTTAATAACTTTATTAATTAGAAAAAAAATTCATTTAATCAATCCTAACATTTCATATTGACCAATAAAATTCTTTTATGCCATCAAAACTTTCAAATTATATTTATTATAACATTTATAATACCAATTATTCGATTCTTTCATTAATAAGGAAAACATTGCATCATCATTGTGTCATAAATAAATTTAATTATTCAATGTATAAAAATTATAAATAAAACAAATTATGTAGGAAAGTATTTTATCTTTATAATTAATATTTATAGTTGAAAATACAACATATATAACCCTATGTAAGAATTGTTTTTCTAAAAGATATATGCTTATGTCATTTTTGTATTTACTTTAACTTAATTAATATAAAGTGTCATTATCACTTACAAGTGGCTCCATGGGGTCCCAAAAACGACCCAAAGATTACCATGGTCATACATGTATAAACCAATATGGTTAGGACACGTTTTAGGGTAATTTAGTATTATTATAATATTATTTTTTTACCCTTGTTTACCGGATTTACCCTTTAACCATGGTAAATAAAATATTTACCGAAGTAATTATTCAAAATGTCTAAAAATAAAAGTTACCTATTTACACAATTTTTAACTCCTGATTATAAATATGGAATCCATTTTTCTAAATTCAAAACACAGAAGTGGTAGAAATTAATTCCCGTTGTCAAAATAAAAAGCGTTTTTTTAACAAATAATAACTATCAAAAGTTTGACACTTTCTTATGTCTAGTTTAAATGTGAATTTATGTCCAATGACCAAAATTAGATTAAATGGTAAAAATATAATCTTATTATACTTTAAAATCACTCAAATTAATAATTTATCACTATTAATTATTCTGATTAAAAAAGTTTTTTTAAATTAAAATTTAGTAATTTTCACTATTCATCAAAATATGAAAGTTATCAGAAAATTACCAAAATTTCAACTAAGATAATTTTGATATTCTGAATCCAAAAATGAAATCCATTTTGAAAGATAAAATGTATAAATTTTCAAAAAGTGGGTATTACTATTCATAACGGCTAGTTGATTGGTTGTGGTTTTTTAGAACTCGAAGTTGCGTACAACACACGCTACTATATTATTCAAAGAGAAGCGTACCATGGAAGCTTGGGGTGTTACAATATAATTTGAGCTCAGTGAGTTCTTTGGTACTTTAGGGGAAATTTAAAGATGATTTGTTAATTTATACCAACTAGTAGTTGGAGTTATGCTTCCTATTGTGATTCACTAAGTAAACTAGGTATTTAGGCTATGAAATGGGAACTAGATAGTTTCTTAAGAATGCTTAACTTATAGTGTTAGCTTGGAAAACAAATATGGCCCTTTAAGTGAGATAAAATCATTGGTTTTTCTGTCAAATGAAAAATACTATGTAATACATTGTGGCCTTTAAGAATCATAAAAGATATAATTTTTTTAAAATAATTTTGGAATGACTTTCTTGTACAATGTTACAAGGTTTGGGGAACCTTGGGTTTTCAAAAAAGATATTTGGACAATATTTATCATGTGTTTCATTTATGTTGTCATGTAATTATATTAGGTAACTGAGTAGAGAACATTAAGTGTGAAGTGTAGTGTCTCTAATTGGTATTAACTTTGTAAACTACCCTAGGAGAGAGTTTTTCATGAGTATTAAGACCTATTCTTGGTGTTTTTTTTAGAGTAATGTAATGTCATACCATATGGTTCCCATTAAACTTTTTCTAGGTTCTTGAAGAAATTTGGAACAACCGTAATGTTTTTTGGTAAATATATAGTCAATAATTTTGGATTGATTGAAGTGAAGAAGTTATGGAGATGATTCATTAATGAAGTGGGACCTTCATATGGATAAGTTTCCTTGGTGGATGAAATGTTAAGGAGATGTTCTTGATATAGGTGGACTTGGATAATAAAAATACATGTTAGTGCCTTTGTTAGTGGACCATGGTTAAACATTGAGAGACATTAGGATGTGCGGTTTGGGATTTAGAGACTTATATAGTGTATTATTTTAGCCCTAGGGATGGATTTTATGTGCATTGTGGTGGTTTGTGTGTTTAGAAAACAATTATATCCAAGGATCAGCCAGATCAAGTGTGAGATGTTAATTTATTGGTGATGGAATACTTGGAATTTAGTACCTTGGGTCATGGATTTTCAGTTTCTAGAGAAATATTATGTGATATTAACCCCATGAAATTTTAAATCAAAGTGGTGAGGTTTTATAAAAGTGAGTTTAATAAATACCATGATATGAGGAAGTCTCGTGGATGGTGAACCTTATGAAAAATAATATATATTGATAATATTTTTGGATATATTTTTTTTTGGTGAAACTATGGATCAATTAGTGATGATATATCCCCCTTAGTTATCATATATACCTTTGTGTACTGGGTAAAATATAGACAGGATTTTAATTATGAGTGCTTAGTGATGTGGGAACAGTTGGTGGGGAACGAACTAGTTCTATGATGGTCTTTAGATGGAGATGATGTAATCTATGTTCATGGTATATTTGTGGTTCCTACTTCTATAATGTAATAACTGATGAGGGTCTCCCATGATTTTTAGGGGGAAGTATACCTAGGTTTGATGAATATGTATCATGATATCAGACATTATTTAGGTTGGTTTGGTATGAAGTGGGAAATTATATGCTTTATATCTCATTGTATTACCTTTAAGAGGGTAAATTCTAAGCATTAGTGGTTCGGGGGTTTACAACAACATCTTTTCATTCCCATGTGGAAGTGGTATAAGATGAAGATAGAATTTTATATGAGGTTTCATAAGACCCTAATAGGTTGAGATTCTATGTGGGTTGTGGTTAATCGACTAATGAAGGTATTAAATTTCTTATCGATCTAAGAGACTCATTCCATATATGAGTTGGTAAAATTCTATGTTTGAGAGATAATGTGGTTGTATAGAATGCCTATGAGCATAGTATCTAACCATGATGATCATTTCCCATCAAAATTTTGGAAATTATTATATAAGGAAATGGGGACTCAGTTGAAGTTGGGTATGGAGTATCATCCACACACTAATGGGAAATTATATAGGGTGATCCATATTTTTGAGGATATGCTTCGAGAATGCATACTAGATTTTATGGAGCTTGGTATGATCATCTATACTTATAAAATCTTGTTTATAATAATAGTTTCTAGTATTTTATTTAGATGGAACTATTTGAGGATCAATATAGTCTGTCATTTCATTCCCTACTATATTATCATGAGGTGGGTGGGGTAGCTATTGTTAGGATGAGTATGGTGTAGGAGACCTATGATTAGATCCAGTTGATTATTAATTAAATTGATACTAACAAAAGTGGGAAGTGAACATATGCAAACCAAATAATATGACCATTAGTGTGCTCCATGGGAAATTATGTTTTCTTACAGGTGTCACCTCAGTTGGGGAATCAACCTTTATAGAAATAGGGGAAGTTAGTACAATGATTTGTAGGGTCATTTGAGATTGCCAAGTTAATAAAAATAATGGCATGTTGTTTAGATATTACTCCATGGTATCAAGGTATGCATAATGTGTTCCATGTGTCTGGTCTTCAGATGTATGATCATAATATTTTTCATGTGATCAATGGATAGAACATTGAGTTGGAACTAGATGCAACATTTATGGATTAATGTGTACGGATTATTGACCAAAGAGAGAATCTATTTAGGGAGAATATGGTACCACTTTTTCAAGTTATATGAAATCATTGATGAATTCAAGTTTATACTTGAGAGTGGGAATATAATGTATGATCTTCATGGCCTGAGTTGTTTGAGAAGGGACTTTAGATACACTTCTTTGAGGATGAGAAGTCCTTATAGGAGGAGATTTTAACATTACATAATTTCCAGGTAAATGATCTATTACCTTATTTTCATATCTCATTTAAGTATTTTTGAGATATTAATTTCTTGGATTAAGTATTAGGTAACTCCTAGATGGTTTTGGATAGTTTTAGAAACTTATAAGGGGGTTTACATTTGAGCATGATTTGGTAAAACCATGTGGTTCTTCTCATGAAACCATGTGGATTATTGGAGAGATATGTTGCATGGAAAATGGTTATAGATAACCATGATACATTATATATAAAATATGGTGACTCATGGTAGAATAAAAAACATATTTTGTGCATTCTTTACCAAACCATGCTACCAAACCATGCTACCAAACCATGTGGGTACCCTAAATAGGCAGTAATCCTCATATGATTGGTGCATGGTTTAGTAAATTATGCTACCAAACTATACACAACATATTAAATAATTTGAAAATTTTTATATTTACATGAAACCCATTATTCTTCCTCTTACACCAAGGGATCTCAATACTATGGAGTCCAATGTCCATTCTTAGTGATTCTTGTCTATCTGAATTATAATTTTGGTAGATCTACTATATTTGGATCATAAGAATTAAAGGTATGAGTTTTTTCTTCTTATGTTATTCATATTCCTCATAGATATCCATTCCTATTATTAAAATGAATCATGGATTCCGGATATCATGGATAGATCTATTAATTTTATCTTTATCTAATGTGGGAATATCATTTTTATTGATGGAAAGGAGACTGAATCTAGATAATTTACATCATTTCTTGAAATGATCTAGATATACCATTAGTGTTTGATCCTATTGGGTAATTTAATCTATCTCTAAGACCATGTGAAATTATCCTTCTTTAATCTTACTTCTATAAATATTGGTTGCGATGAATTAGGATAGGTTCTAACAATCATTGGTTCATGGATGTGGTTCAATGATGGCTCTTGGAAATTTTCATCGGTGCATTTGAGGTGGGAATAACTTTCCATATATGACCTTTGTATAAGTTTGATTGTCATGATTATCATATGTGTGTGTTCATATCCATGAGAACCATTGTGTGATATGGTATGCTTGGGGTTTTTTATGTGGTGTGCATGTGTGGTTTGTAGGATCTATGAATTATGTATCATGATTGTGACTTATATATTACTCCCTACTGTGTATGAATACTTGGACTATGGAGGTTTTTATATAGTATCAGGGAGATAGGGAATCATGGCTTAGTTATACCTAGGAGGTGGAGTATATATTGGTGATATGGGGTGTTGATAATAATGATTAGACCTAGAGACAGGGTAGGGGTATGAAGGCCTTGTATCCTAACCCATGATAGAGGATGGGGTATAGAAGCCTTGTTCTTATCCTAATATTGATACAGGGGAATGACAGCCTTGTGGCCTTTTCCAATAGAGGTATGGGAATAATGACCTTATGTCCCAACCTAAGGTTGATCCAGGGGTTAAACAGTTATGTGGAATGACCCAAGACTTGATTGAATATGTTCCTTGCTATAAGAAATATATTGGTCATGTATCCAAATATGTGATGATTTATGGGGTATTACTTTTAGCATGGATTTCAAGTATGTACAACTATGGTTAATGATATTTTGGTTAGTGCATGATCCCCCAATATATGATTGGTTTCTTATTTGTTAATTTACTTACCTTCATGACATAAAAGTTTATATAAATTTTCACCTTATGTTAAGGATGCATTGGTGGTTTCCTATTGGGTTATACTCACACCCTACACAGGCAGAATGATGTGTATCTATATTTCATAGTCAGGGATCCAGCCAAGGATAAAGGCCTTGTATTGGGGAGATGAATAGGTGTACATTATAGGATAGATTCAATGATAGAATGGAATATGAATTATTATTGAAGTTTTTTAATTTATTTTTATTTAGTTTTTATATTTTGGTTGACTTACAACATTGGGAGTTTTTTGGTTTAGAATGTATGTCTTAGATTCAATTTATTATACCATAGTGTTTTTTTAGTTTTCACTATGTTGTTCTAGGATGTTTATTAACAATTTATTTTTATTTTGGTGTAAGTATAATGTTAATGAGGTTATAGTATCCCCATATAACCTTTCATAACCTTGGAACTATTTGATGGCCTCTTGTATATGGGAAGATGTGTATATGGTCATGTGTCACTCTATCCTAGACCGAGTGATTTGGATCAGAGTGTTACAAACCTAAATTCCATCATTAGTGTCTAATAATACGTAAATCCACCCATAGATAAATATTTTATTATCACAACAAAAACAACCTTCCTAAAAATTCTATTTTTTAATATAATATCTTTACCTCTATATCTCATCAAGAAGGATTCATACTTATTTCATCACTATTTATGATTTATTTATCTTTCTTTAACATTATAAAATGAACTTTTTGATGAATTACCATGTCCATAGAACATGTCCATTTCCATCAAATGTCCAAAGATATCTTATTTCATTAACTCAAAAATGTAAAAGTCATTTCTTTACTTATTCGATTAATTTAATATCACTTATGAAGCACCCACCATATTATACCTCACCACGAGCATATGTAATATTAGTTTTCTTCCATACATAAAAGTACGTGATTCATGATATATAATAATAATAATCTCATTTCTAAGGAAAAATACACATATTCATATATAATAATATCCAATGTAATATAAACATATGGAATTCCTGTTGGAATAAATTTCCTCATGACCTCCCTTTCTTGGAGATTACCAAGTGAAAAATTCATGACAAGAAGTCTTAATGTCTTATCATCCTCTATAACCTGATAGTTAAACATCATTTTTTTCTTTTAATATTTATATTATCTGGTATATATGGCATATGTTTAATAATATTGTCATGTAATTTCAAGGTTCTTATTATAGTAGGAACTAATATAACCTTTTAATGAGACATATAATCTAAGTAAAATATTTCATTAATGTTATATAGAATAAAAATAATCATGTGATAAGATAATTATTAACATTTTAGTAATAAAATTCATTGATTCAATTGGTTTTATAGAAACAAATATATTGGAACTAGGGTGATCCAAGTTAGAAGGATGGTGTTGTATTGAGTGTCAATCTAGTTTTGGTATGATCATAAATTCTAATGTCTAAGGTAAATAATTATTTAAATAGGAAGTAAAGATGTGCCTTTGAATAATGTTGAATATGATGGAATTTTTTCTAGTCTTAGAAGAAAATTCAAAGTAAATTTTGTTTAAATCACATAATCCATAAAGAGTTAGGTGATCGCATAAACCCTAAAACTTTTCTTCACCACTTATATAAAGGGGAGTTATGTGACCATATAAGATGTGTTGAATCATGTGACCACATATAAAGGAATGAAACAAGAATTTTGATCATGTGAATCATATGGGTGTAAAGGAATACTTCAATGGGATTATGTGAAGTTCATGAAGGGTGTTTAATTGGGTATAAAGGAATGCTCTTTTCAATAAAGGAGCTCATGGAGCGTATAATCCTGAATGGGTCAAATGATTATGTGTGTTTGAATAAATTAGGGGATGAGTTCTAATAAATTGTGTAAAGGAAGATACACTATAAATAATGGGGATCTCATTCAACCATGAGATGTCAATCTTGGTTGTGACATGATTAAGGGATTATCATGATAGGGGTCTTCTGTTATAGGTTATTTTATTATCATGAATGGATTCACATGACCTTTTAGTCTTTCAAGAATTTCCTTGAGGTGGTGGTTTGGATGACTAACCAAGTTTTTCATATCTAATAAGGTGTAAATTACCCTATAAATACACATTGTTCACTTCCTAAATGGTTTAATGAGAAGATAAAGGATGTAAATGGAGTTTGGAGTATTTCTAGGAATTATTCATGCAATCGGGTTATGCGTTGGATTTCTAGTGACTTGGATTCATGGTCATAGAAGTAATAAAGGGATATATGATCGAATCCATGCAACACTTTTCACTTCGAGTAGGTCTTGTGAAGGAGATAAATGAATGAGGTATTTTTCTCAGGATTTTATGATCTAGGATACATGCTATCTGATCTTGATAAGGAGATACATGCCCAAGGTCTTTTGATTAGGCTCTCTTGGTTGGGATTTCACGCCAGTTGATCTTGAAGAAGAGTTAAGCACAAAAAATATAATTTTTTGGGTCTTGTACTCAGGGTATTATGATATAGGCTATGTTATTGGTTTATAAACTATGGTTTATGTGATTCATAGTGTTTCCATTCCATATTTTTTAAACTCTTAAAGTGGGTAATTCTGAAGATATTTTTAAGGATGAAGAACATAATAAAGTATCATATTCTAGAATTAATATTGTGAAACATTCAAAATAATTTTAATGAGGAGAAGATAGTCTTCAAGTATTTAAACTATGGAAGGCTTTATATAGATCAATGTGAAAGGTGGAGTTAATAGATGTCATCCAATTGAGCCAATTCACTATCCCTGGATACATTTTAAAGGAAATATACATGGCATAAAGTTTCCATGGATGAAAAATTTTAGTCCACAAATTCTAGTGAAGAATAGTGGATTTAGGTATGACTGAAACATTTTCAGTGTATGATCCTTAGATGTATTCCTTTTTGGTGAACCAAGTAAAATTCATTGTGTACTGATTTTCTTTTCTATAATTATGTGATTCATTTTTTTGTGATATAATCTAACATGTTTTACAAGTTCCTACCAACATGGGGATAATATCATTTTAATCAAATGAAAAATTTGACACCCCAATTCAATAATCCTCTCTCAAGGTGTAATAAACTCTAACATACGTAATATACCAACATTTCCTAAAAATTATACAATACCTATCCTTGGGTAAACACCCTATTTTAGACTCAAAATCATAGTTTTTTTTCAATTTGAAACCCTGATTGAGATGATTTTAAAAATTCTCCATTTCTAATAAAAAAATTATTTTTTCATTGAATATAATACATGGTTATCAATTGAATCGACTAATTATTATCATCTAATTACAATGAGTAATAATTATCCCAATGATATTGGTGTGAGTGTCAACTTTTAAACACATAAAAAGGCATAATCAATATAAAACTCTGAAACTTGGGTTGTTACATGACAACCCTCACTCCCTGTGTATAATAAATAGATAATATTTAAAATAATTCCTAAAAAAATTCACTACATACTCAAATTTTAATGAGGATGGATATATTATCTATTGAAGAGTATATTATAGTAACAAAATAGTGAAAAATGGTGTCTCGCTAGACAATCATTATGTGGTTCCTTATAACCCACGTATACTAATGAAATTTTAGGCTTATATTAATATAGAGATATGAAAAAAGTAAAAATAAATAATATATTTGTTTAAATATATAAATAAAGTTCATGACTGAGTGATTATAGATCACTATAAATCCAATAATACTCAACCATTAGATAAAAAATTTAATGATATCAAAATATATTATGATTATCAGTACCTATCCCCCTATGAGTCATAATGAAGAATTTTTTAGTATGATATCCATCATAGATTCCCTCCTATAGAGAGATTAAAATTACACACTACCATTTTAACAAGATATAGGTTTCATAGAAGTCTTTTCAATTGAATAATTTATATAAAGTCAAAGAGTGCATAAAAGTATGTTAACTTCTTTTTTTTAACGAAGATTCAAATTATCCTCAAGTAATAATTCCCATATATCCCAAATTCCTTCTGAATTTTTGTACCATTTTGTAGAAAAAATTTGGTATGGTCTAAAAAGTGGTTTTTATATTTGTGGATTTCATTTATTCCACCAACTATTAGTGAACTATATTTCTTTAGAATTCATATTAATATGGTAAAATCACTAATTTTTTATAAGTATTTTAATTATTAATCACGTTGTGAAGTATCCTTTCAGTCATATATGTTACTCAGTGGATTTTTTTCATTTTGATATGAAATTCATGAAAGATAATAAGGAGGTTTCTTTATAGGATAGTTGATATTATTATGAAGGTTAATTAAAAAATAGTTATTTTATAATATATTTTCACTACCTAATCATGTATAGACCATTACATGTAGATATCTTTCATAAAAATTAAATACAACCAATAAAGAAAAGTATAGGATATAGGTAAAAAAATCTTATTTTACCTGTATAATACCCATGATTATTTTTCTATTTAACCAACTATAGTACTCTATTTTTTTATTTCAATTTTTTCATTAATGAATGATTAAATCCTTTACTATTATTTAATTTAATTAATTAACTAAATGATGTAGAATCAATATATTTCTTTCATACATATATAAATAATAAACTTAAATGCATATAGAAGTTTAAAAATAATGTATATCCTTAACCTATATTTTATATAGTAATAAATTTCACAAAAAATTTAATAATATACTTTGGAATTATATTTCATACATAAATAAATTTCTTTCGTAAAGTCAAATATTGAAGAAATTTTACCCTTTAGTATTCATGTTTCTATAAGTTTATTTGAAATCAATGTATACTTGTATTACAAGATTATATTAAATGATATTGACATCTTCATAAAAATGTATTCTAACTTATATAACACAAGAATATTATTACTAAATTTCATTTTTTTCATGTAAAATTTTTATTCTATTATAGATTTATTACAAATAGATAACCAAAAATAGATTTATCCATTACTGGGAATTGATAACTTATTATGTTTTAATAGAAGGTCCTTGAAATATTATTCTACTATGCTTGTTCCAAATTCATTATCATTAAACCAATAAAATAGGTTACTTTTAGAAGAACTAAATTATATCAAAGAACACCAAGAAATAGAATATATATAGTTGGAAAGTAACATTTTAGCTGAAAAAAAAACTATATTGATGAAAACAATGGAATCAATAAATTCTTCTTTTAGGGATTTTTTATTTATTTATGGTTATAGTGTGGTAGGAAAAATTATAGATATATAGCATTGTTCTCATTAATCCAATCCAAAGTAAATATAGTTATTATAGTTTCTTCTAGTGGAATTTCCTCATTTCTCCTTCCAGGGGGAGAACAACACACTCTAGATTCTGTATTTCAGTAAATTTCAATGAAAATTCAACATATAATAATAAAAAAAGAAAGTTATCACTTGGAACTGCTATAAAAATCAAGACTTAGTATATGGAATGAAGAACCAATGGTGTATAAATACTGTTTTGAATATCTTAATCAAACATTAATAGATTTCATGAAATATAAAATTGAAAATGAATCTGAATTTTCTTTTGGTTATAAAATTGTTGTTTTTGGTGTTTATTTTAGATAAATTCTCATAGTTTTTTATAGTGGGAATATAATCGATATAGTATTTGAAAATAAAAAATACTCATATCTATAGAAATCTATCAATTTGTAACATCTTGTTACATTCGTGTAGGTATTTATTGACCCTTATTTTGGTTTTTACTTTAGTTTTATTTTATTTAGGTTTGTTTTAGGTAGAATTTAGAAACTTTTGGAGATTTAAGGGGTTGTGGATGGTTGGTTCATTGTTAGGGAAATCGTGGGGTTTGGCCCAGGAAATCATGTGAGCATGTTAGATCTGTTGGAATATATGCATGGTTTGTCCAAACCATAAGACCTCTCCCTCAAATTGTGAAGATTATAATAGTCGAGTTTTTTATGGTTTAAACATGCTTAAAGTAACCTCTCACCACAAACATAATCCCCTAGAGGGCGCACTGTTTGGGCGCATGATTACTACTAACTATGTGGCCTATCCATCAAACTGTGAATATGGGTTTTTAATCCTTATAAGATTTATTTTAAATTATTGGGACCCATGGTTTAACCCCTAATAAACCCACATAATACCCTAATCAATTTCCTTGGTCGTAAAGGCTCTCAAGAATCGTTTTTGGATCCTCAAACCCTTTCTCTTGGGGGATTAAAGCACGGTTGGTATCATTTGATCTCTTTCAAGTAAGTATATAATATATCATGTAGATTATCCTGATATTCTCTTATATACTTCTTATATTTTAATACATTAGCATGTTATTGGTGGATCTAAACTTTTTTTTGATAGATATTGATTCTAGGTTGTGCTTCTTGATCTTTTTCACCTCGTTATTCATTGGAAATTCCATTGCGGGTGTTATATTTGAATGTGTGATTAAAGGTAGGTAGTTCCATAATACTTTTACATTGAAACACTATATTAATTATTTAATTTAAATGAGTTTTTAAATGATTTAAAAACCCATATTTGAAATGATTGGTGTTTTTTTGAGATTGTCATGGAATTTATGAAAAAACCCCCAATGTCATTGGAATTGATGTTGTTGATTGGATTAATAAAATTTCTGAATTTATTTGAAAATTGATTTGATGAAATTTGATTGATGTTGATCATGATAAAATGGATTACATTAAAATATGTTTTTTAAAGAGCATGAAATTAATGAAAATTATGATTTTTTCAAATGAAAAAGGGTATATTGAAAAATGATTTTTGGGAAATTGAATTTTTGAAGGTGAAATGTTTTGAAACATATGATTTACCATAAAGTATCACCACATGGGTTGATGATTTGATTTTTCCATGAATTATTGATTTATTTTTAGAGCACATATAAGCCTGGTTTATTAGTGGGTAACTAGTATAAGTACACTAGAACTTTGACTCCCAAGAACTAGATTTATGATGATGACACTAACTAAACTAAGTTCATCTAGATTGTCTATAGTGGATCCCCTAACGATGTGTAGACTATTGAACCACAGTGGGTACCCTAATGGGGTGTTGATTTGAGTGTGCACGCGTTTCTAGAGCCATGTTTAAAAATGAGAACTATGAGGATCCTATTATAAGAAACTAATGTATTGAGGGGCTATTAGCATGGTGATTTTATTTAATATAATTGATTATGAATTAAACTGATTATAGAGAAATTTTATTCATGCTAAATTTTTTATATAAATTGTTTCATATAAAATTTTTATTTAATCTAGTTTTAATATATTTTTAATCAATTTATTTGAAATCGTGTTTTTTGAAAATATTCAAATGATTTTCCATGACTTACTCTACTTAAATTGATAGCAAAATTAGTTTATTGATATGGTATTGTTTATGGAACACTTAGTGAGATCCTACTAGGAAATTTATCTCACACACTACCTTTACATTTGGGCATTTATAGATTATCTTATGCTAAGTATAATAAAAGGTAAAGCACCACTTAGAGGTGGTGGATGTTCTTGATCATTGGGACCCATAATTATGGAGGTGATTGGTGGAGATGTTATCCACTCATTTCATGGGATGTGTGAGATTTTATCTTTTTATATGTTGGGTACTTTGATGATTTTCTATTTTGGGTTTTGTTTACCTATTTGATTCTAGTACTTTCTCCTTTTTGGAGAGTTGATAATACTAACTTCTGTCTTTATCATTAATTGTTTTTTGTGGAAAATCATTTCCTATTTAATCTTTCATGATATCAGGTGCTAGTATCCAACCCATGGGGATTGAGAACACCCTTTGAGTAATGTAAAAGACATCTTAGGTATTAGGGTACTAGGGTATTGAGGCTGGTTCATGAAAAAATTATATCAAAATAAGGTTGTTAATCATTACTTAATGTTAGTATGTTGTTGGTATGTTTGAGATTTTATCTTGTATGATGTCACATGATAATTTCCATCTCATGGGGATCAAAAATTCTCTTTGGGTTATGTTAGATCTGGATCAGGTATCAGGGTACCAGGTTAACTTGGATGGTTTGTGACAAATTGGTATCAATGGAATGTTGGGACTTAAGAGGTAGTTTCAAGTAAGTTTCTATCTATCTCTTATCATAATGATCCTTAAGTCGCCATGTATATTTTTGAAAAGTGTATTGAGGAATGTTTTTGATCTTATTATAGTATTTTAACTACCTTTTTTGAATTTTTTTTAATTCCCAATCTTAAATATTTTTTGATGGAATTGATATTCCTATATCTTATATCAGTGTATCCTTGATCTTTGTAATCTTATTGATGATTACTGTGTTGTCTATTGATGTTTTGTAGAATTATTCCTCCAGAATTTTTAATAAGCCCTCAAAGGAATATTCTGGTGAACCGTAGTGATAAAATACTTCAGTGGACCAGAATCTTATTGAGATAGTAGTACATGTTGTCTAAGATCTAGGATAGAAACCGGAACCCATTCCCATTTAAGACCTGTTTGTGGAACCTTAGAGGGGTGAATACCAAAATCATTATCAAGGGTTTCTTCACCATAATCCAATTAATTTACAAGGTTCTAGTGATCCTAAAGAGGCTAAATATTGGTTGAAAAATATAAATATTCTTTTTTAGTTCTTGTAAACTCCTTATTCTATAAAGTTAAAGAGTGTTACCTTCAAGAATAAAGGAACTAGTAGGATGTGGTGGTATTTGATAGTGATAGTAAACAATAATAAGATCTTAGAGTGGAAGGACCTTAGATTTCTTTTCCCTGATCATTTCAATCTATATTTTATGATCTTGTAAAATTATATTGAGTTCCTCAATCTCCAATAGGGTGACAATACCATAACGCAATACACAAAACATTTTGTTGATCTCATACAGTTTTCTCCTGATGTTGTGACTAATGAGAAAATAAAGGCTCCAAGAATTGATATGGGAATACATGATTACATATGATATCAAGTCTTCATGTTGAATCTAACTTCTTATGCTGACGTATTGGATAGAGCATTTATGGTTGAGATTTATCTAGCTATAAAGTCAAGTTTTATGGGGGTCCCCTTTCTTTTAAGTGGTAGTTTAGTGAGTTCCTTAAAGATAAATAGAAATCATGATGATCCTTGTGGTTTATCTAGACAAAATACATCTTCCAGACCTCCTATAGTGCCTTATAGAGGCCTTATGACTTGATTCCAGTGTGGAAAGGTTGGGAATTCAAAGTTTGTTTGCAATTAGGCACCCAAGATCTATGGTTTGTGTAGTTGATCAGGCCACCTAAAAATGTTATACTGTTTCTAATTGTTATTTCAAAAAGGTTCCAAGATACCCTGAGAGGGGGTGAATCAATGTATGGATATTATTTTCAAACTTCTTCATATCCCAATGGATCTTGACCTCTTTATTATAAGGTTCCCTTCATTTTATCTTTAGTGTTTATATTGATCTTATCATATCCAAATTTATTTGACTATTATGCATATAAATTAAATAAAGAAAGTAATCGCAAGGACATAAATATTTTTTCTTAGTTCACCCTCATTGGTATATGTCCATGGAGCATACAGTGGTAATATATCTATGTACCAAATCTACTAAAACTAACTTCCAATACAAGGTTTATGCTAGATCACTTTTATGCCTATAATAACTTCCTTAAAAGATTTATGGAAGGCTCACTACATCCCAAGGGTCACTCCCTTGAACTTTCCTTTGATGGTTCATTATGAGTGGAAAGGATAAACTTCTTCCCCTTCCTTTTCTCACTACAATGGATAGTATACACAGTTTATGGACATATAGGTCCCTTCATTAGTAATATTAAATACAACCTTAATTGTAGTAAGATTCACTGTCAAAGTTATTTATGGGATACTCCATAACTTCTATAAAAACACCTAGATGAAGCACTCCCACTTTCTAGAAAACTAAAACATAATTCTCTTTACTGTAGACATAGAAATTACCTCCTCTATGGATCTAGAAGTATATTTAATAAATTTTAATTCTTCCTTTCACTACCTTGAATGTAGTAAGGAATAAAATCATACAAATATATTCATATGATGTAGATATTTTTTCTTATTTTTCTCCTTCAGAATTTAGATATACCAATGATATTATTCACTGGGTAATCCTATCACATATCTCCTTTCATGAGATCCTTATAATAGTTTCACACATAAGTGTTCCATGAAGCCCGATTTTCACTTAGTATATGAAATACACTTCCCCGTGTAGCTTTTTCCTTATGGTGAAACCTTTTTTGAACTATTTACACTCCTTTAAAAACTACTTAAGACACTTTGTGAAAACCATTGAACCCTGAAACACTAGTGCTTCACCATCCACCTTAGCTTCATAGATATCCTTCACTCTATGGATGGATTATTCCTTACAAATAACCTTTTCATTGCAAGATATAGTTCCCACAAACAAACCTCCTTATAAATTTATTCCTTCGTGGAATCTTCCCTTACAAACTACTTTACCCTTCATGGAATACCTCCTTCATAAACAAATTCCTCCTCTATAGACCACTTTCACAATCAGCTAAATTCTTCCAATCATAATCCTCTCTACTAAAATTCTCTCTATCTAATGATGTGATTAAGGTCCTTTATATAGGAAAATTATTCCTAAAAAAACCAATAATCACAATTACCATTAAATAATTTGTGGAAGTGACTTCAATATGTAATGAACAATCTATATGGCCTACATAGCTCATTTAATCCTTTGTGGTTCACTTTAAATCACCATCCTCATCCTAAAATGAAAATCACTTTGCGAAAACTATTAACTCACCGTATTTGACAAAATATTATGAGCATCCCATGAAATTATCTTTATATGTGGTTAACATGGTGTATAACCCTTTAATGTGGCCTTAATTCACTTCATTTATTCAAAAATGATGAACGCTCTCATAGACTTCCTTTATAGTTCCTGTAGCATCACTTTGTGGTCCATAAACTCATTTAGATGCTTTGTGTTCTGTAAAATCCTTTAGATGATTTGTGTTTTTTCAAATATTATATATGAAAATATTTCCCTTTCCGTAAAGGAAATCTTGATTTTGAGGCCAAGAGTTTTGGAAAACACTGGGAAACTATTCCACCTTCAAAACATCTACTTTGACATCACCCATTCTGGAATGTTGTCAACCATCTTTTTTAACAAACATAAAGAACCCAAAAAAACACTAAAATGAAAACTCAAGGGATTTTTTTCAACAATATCCTACTTTAGTTTTCATGAAAAACATTTCAAAATTTCTATAACACTTAAAAAAATTCACTTCTTGCAATTCTATATAGAGATCAAATATTTACTCGACACACACTCTAAGCCCACATAATCCATAATTGACATAAGAAACAACAGTATAATGAAAATTTCATCAATGAATCACCTCATTCTCAAAATAGTAAACTATTTTCATCATGAACCTCATCTATCATGATTTATATACTTTTATTAATCATCTTTAGTATTATCAAATTTAAAACTCTCCCTACTTTCACTGCTCCCCCAATCAGCTCCCCCTGTCTTGATCAATATATCCCCCCTGTTAATGAATCCAAAGGTCACTTATTTATGGACTAAACATTGTAAAGAACATAGATCATCACATGAGGGAAAAACACACCATACCTTAAGGATAGAGGGTCCCACATCCACACTTTTTCAAGTGTGTGTAGATGATTAAACACTAAGATCTAGTCAATGTTGCTCAAATAGATCATTAGGTAAGGACTTCATCAAATTTTCCATAACCTATAGTTATGTGGAAACATACTCCAACTACCCAATCCCATTATCCATCTTCTCTTTGATATAATGATAATTGATTTCAATGTGCTTATTCCATGAGTTATAGACTGGTTTTTTGTAATAAATTTAATTATGACAATGAATATTGATCAAATAGTTCACTTAAATTTCCCCTTTCTCATATAATTCAATAAGGGATTGCATAATTTATGAATTTACTACCCCTTATTCAATTATCTCAACATATCATATTTTCAATAATTTAAAATATTATGAGGGGACACACATTATTCTTCAATCTATTGAAATCCAGATAAAGAAATTTTTATTTCATCCTTTGATCATACACTTTATATTAGACTGTGAGACACTAAATGTTAACATATGAAGACCAAATATCTATGTCAACTATTTTTAGTTTCACCTTTTAATATATTTATAAAACTTATATTGAAAATTTGACTCTTTTATCATTTTTCAAGATCATATTCATATTATTATCCATATTTGAACACTACTGAAAGATTTTATACAAGTGAAATTGTCACTTGGAATTGAGTCATTGATAGATCCTCTAAACCTACTAAGTTGGAACTTTTTTAGGAAATAAGATTTTAAGATAATAAATTCCAATGCTATCAATGCAACTCACTTACATACATTTATTCTAGAAGCATGGATTTCCTTAAGTATTCAGTGGAATCTCTTGTCAAGTGAGGCTATATCTCATAAAGTGCCTTTAATGGTATCTCCATGAAACCTAATCATTTGATAGATATAGATCATTAATTTAAATTATTGAGGTGAATTTAAAAGTTGATTACTCTTAAAAATGGGGAGACCTCCTGTTAGAAATGTTGTTAATTTTCATTATCAACTTTTGAAAATACTCATTTGATACCACATTTTTATAACAAAATACATAATCATAAAATACATGAATATTAATTATTCTCCTCCAATTAGTCTTATATCTATGGAAAAATAAAACTTGAACTAAGGCATGATACCAATGGTTGAATATTCAATGAGACTTAGAGCCACTAGATCATTTAAGTGTAGCTTTGATAGAGCTTCAGTTTTACATTAGGATCTTCATAATATAATATATTTTTTCCACAGAACACAAATTTCTGATAAATATTTGAAAAATGGATTTTTTTTAACATCACTTGTTGAATTTGATACCATATGTGAATTTCAATATTTAATATTCTTCTAGTTGTAGGTATCTATATTTAATTTATACACTTGTTTCCTTTTAGCGCACACACACACCATCAATTTTATCTCCCCCTTAGTCCTTCATAACTTCCAAAAGATATTAGAAGAATTTAACACATAAGAAGAGGGATACCTCTAGAATCCTAAAGATGAGGATTGTGGTCAATAATGATGGACAAACCTTTTGATATTTTCTTTCAAATAATTTTACTCTTTATGTGCTTATTTTAACTACCCAGAAAACTTTATCAGTTATAGCCATATAACTAAAAATTATTTACCCACATGCTCAGTATTCTTCCAATATGTAGGTTCTATAGACTTGAACTTTTTCAAAATTTGGTTTTTAAGAATACTAGTACAAATTAATTTTTTTATTCTCCACTTATATGCCATTTTTTAGGATTCCTTCTCTGAGAAAGAATATTTCCATTGGACATCTTCTTTTTCTTTGACTTCCATTGGAGATTATTTCTCTTTCCTTCACATATCACCTTGTGGCCTGATACGTGAATTTTTTGAGGCATTATTTACTCATTTTTATTTTATCAGTTGTTTGATTCACCTATACCATTCTTACTATGAGTGATTCTTTCACTGAACATACATTATTCTTAATTTCAATAGGGGAAACACCCCCCCCCCCCCCTTTACTTATAGGTTTTTACACATTATTTCCAAGAGATATTTTTGTGTGTAATAGAGGAGGTTCTTGGTACACCTTTCCTTGGGAACTTTGTATTTCCTTCAAGACTTTAAACCTATTTTTCAATTTTTCATTTCGTCTTCAAGTATAAGATTTATTGTTATACATCACTAAAGTTAGGGATCTTCTTTTAGGTTCCTTTTCCTTACCTAATTTCTTTAATCCATTAACATTGAGCCCCAAGAATTCTTAACACATACTCATGTTGTATCCTAGTTTTCTAAAATAGTATCATTACATGGATACATTCATCTAAGAGACTCTTCTATCATATTTCTCAAGAATTTTCTTATTATTCTATGATTTAGAGATATTTTACTCTTTATAGCATGAAATATATTCCAAATCCTAAAAAAACTTGAAATATGACCATCCATTCCACAAAAATAACACATGTTGTCATTAATTCATGTAAATTTATTTTTAGTTCTATTTCCATCACCTATAGTATCTTTCCTATTCCTATAACTATTCACAAATCTTTTACTATCATTAATGGGAGAGGATTCCAATACCATATTTTCCCAAAATTCATGGAATTTGGGATGAGAAAATTATTTCATGTTTTTTCTATGAAATAGAATATTTTATTTTCATTTCATTTTTACCTTCCTAGGGATAGTCAAAAAATAAATGTAAAGAATCATTTAATTTGGTCTTACCATTGGTATTAGATATCTTCAATTATTTCTTGATTGACTCTATCTCATTTCCCAATTTTTGAGCCTTCTTATACATAGATTCAAGTTGAGCATCAAGTTATCTCTTTAGAGTTTTACCACTAGTCATATCATCTTAAAATTCTCATGAGATTGTATCCACCATGTTACTTTTTTCTTTTATTTTAAAATTCATATGGGAAATAGAATCTTTAAAGAGCCCATTATCTTGTTGTAGGATTTGATTCTCATTTAACAGTTATGAATATTATGTGGAAAGATTATTATTTCTGGATTTCAAATCCTGAATTTCTTCTGAGTTTAGATTATTTCCCTTTTCTCCATCTTTGGGTTTTTTCAAATCTATATCTTGGGTATCATTATTATCCCTTATATCTATGTCCACTCTAACAAGACTTTTATTTAAAACTTTTATCTTTTTGAATTAAATTTCCTACACTTGGATCTAGATATCTTTAGAATTATTTTTTCATCCAATTTCTAATTCAATTCATTTATTTCATGGAAAATATCCAATTTTGGTATTCTTTAAATTTTTTCATCATTAGTTATTCCATAATAACTTGGAATATAGGATTATTCACTCATTCCAATAGAATCATTGAATGATTAAAAATTTTCACTATATGATTCCTCCAAACCATTATTCCGTACACTATTTTTTTCTTCAACTAAATTACACTCTTTACAAAGACACTTCCACACTGATGAATTGAAATATAATCTTGTTTCTTCCTTTAAGTTCTTCACTTTTCCATGGAACACTAAGATAATAGAAATATTAAACTTCAATTTCAATAATCAAATGAACCAAGTTAGAGAAAATAAATATGATAAAAAAACATAATTCTCTTATACCAAATGTTAGTTATAACAGGGGTTTAAATACCCTAAGAGGTGGTAAATTGGGGTATGGATATTCTTTTCAAATTTCTTCTTTCCCCACTGGATAATGACCTCTTTATTATAAGGGTATCTTTCTTTTCTATTTAGTTTTTATATTGATATTATACTTTCCAAATTTATCTGATGATGATGCATATAAAGTAAGCACAAGGACACAAAGATTTTTACTTGGTTCACCCTCACTGGGAAACATCCAAGGAGAATAAAATGGAAATGTAAAAATGTACCAAATACACAAAATCTCACTGCTAATACAAGGTTCAAGCTTGATCACTAATATTCACAGGCTCTCTACCTTATAAGATTTATGGATAGCTCACTACTTCCCAAGGGTCACTACCTTTAACTTTCCTTCCATAGATCGCTTCCAGTGGAAATAATAACCATCTTCCTCTTCCTTTATTCACTACACTGAAAATTATTCATATGCATTTTATGGACATCTATGTCCCTACATCAGCAATAAATAATGCATCCTTAATTGTAGTTAGATCCACTACTGATGTTATTTCTTGGTTTCTCCTTCACTTATATGAAAATACCTTGATTTAGTAATTTTACTTTCTAGATGACTAAAATAGACTTCTCTTTACCCTTGACACATCAATTACCTCCTCTATGACTCTATAATGGCCTTTAAGAAAGTCTAAGTCTTCCTTTCACTACCTTGAATATAGTAAGGAATAAAATCCTTCTTTAAATATAGTCATATGGTGCAGATCCTCTATCTTCTTCTTCTCCTTTAAAATTTAGATATAAAAATTATACTATTCACTAGGTAATCTTGGAATGTATCTCCTTTCATGAGACCCTTAGAATAATTTCACACATAATTATTCCATAAATCTCTATGTTAACCTATTAAATGAAATACACTTCACTGCATGATGTTTTCCATGTGAAGAGACCTTTCATAAATTATTTATGCTCATTTGTGAACTACTTAAGACCCTTTATGAAAACCCTTTCACAATGTAGTGCAATTTCTTCACGAGCTACCTCATCTTCATGGATTTAATTCACTTCATGGACGAATTACACATCATGAATCACCTTTATATTGTGACCTACAGTGCCCCATAAACATACTATCTTCACTAAATATTCCTTCGTGGAATCCTCCCTCGTGAACCACTTTATCCTTTTCAAAATACCTCCTTCATGAACCACTTCTTCCTTCATAGACCACTTTTGGACTTAGCTGAATTCTTCCAGCGATAATCCTCTCTCATAAAATTTACTATATCTAATGATATTATTAAGGTCATTTTTATATGAAAAGAAATCCTAAGAAACCCACTAATAAAAATTACCATAAACTCCTTTAAGGAAGATCCTTCACTATGTACTAAACTTTTTATGTGGTCCTCATAGAACATTTATTAATTTTTAGTTCCCTTAAAATCACCATCCTCCTATACAAATTAAAATCCCTTTGTGGAAACTATTAACTCACCATATTCGACCAAAAATGATGAACCTCTCATGAACTGATCTTTCTATGTGGTTTGTATCGTGAAAAAACCTTTGTGGTGGCCTTAATTCACTATCTTCATTATCAAATGATAAACTCCCTTGAAAACTTCCATTTCTATTTTCATAGCATCACTTTTTGATCTGTGAACTCATTTAGACGCTTTGTAGTCTGCAGAATTCTGTAGATTATTTTTGGTTCACAAAAAATTCTATATGGAAACCACTCCTTTTCCAAAAATAAAATCTTGATTTTGAGTCCTAAAATTTTGGAAGACACTGGGAAACTATATAACCTTAAAAAAATATTCTTTTATAGCACCCATTCTATAATTTTGTCAACTGTCTTTGTCAACAAACATAAACAACCTTGAAACACCAAAATGACACTCTGAAGGATTTTTTTCCAACACTTGTCTACTACACGTAGTTTCATGGGCTCATCAGCACATGAAAATATTATAATGAAATAAAAATATTCAATATCTAAGGGGTTATATCCATAATCATTTTGAAAGAATATTTTTCATGTATTATAAGAGTCTCCAGCAGAAATAGATGTGGGTCCAGCAACCATGATAGGTACCATCACTATAGATTCATTATTAGTGACTGCTTTATTTTATATCAGTGAATCTAAATCATTTATATTGAATTAGGTTTTGAACATGGTAAATATTTCTATGGAAATTTTTTCTTATGTGATGGATATTACTACACCCCTTGGAATAAAAAGAGAAAGGGGTCTTTAGTGTCCTGCTAGTGTTTTCTCTTTATCAGCAATTGAGATTACCTATAATTTTTTAGTTAAAAATATGAAACCACTTGACATCGTCCTCATAATGGATTGGATGATTTCTAATAAGGCCCTAATTGATTGTTATCGTCAACAGGTCTCATTCACTGCACCATATTCGGTGTGTCAAGTCTTTTAGGTAGAATGAGACCCAATGTTAAGTAGATCTAGAATGTCTTTTTCAAAGTTGGTTAGGGTATTATTAGGGTTTGATTTTTACTTGGATTACGAATCTTTGAGTTATAATCTCTCTTTAGTGATCATTGAGTTTCCTGATGTGTTTTCTTTTGATTTCTCTCGTATACCACTGGTAAGATAGAGATCTCTATTGATTTAGTACCTAGTACTCAGCTAGTATTTATTTCTCTTTACCGTATGGAACTAGTAGAGTTGAAAGATTTAAAGTCTCATTTATATGATATAATAGATAAATTATTCATCTTCCTAAGTGTTTCACCGTGGGTGAATCTTATTCTCATTGAAAATAAAGTTAATAAAATACTTCACCTCTATATTGATTACAAAAAACACAATAAAGTTATGAAAAAGAAAAATTATTTGTTACCATGGATTGATGATCTATTTGACTAGTTGAAAGGGGAAAATTGGTTCTTGACGATTGATCATTGTTATGGTTACCACTAGTTGAGGATTAAAGAATCTAGCATTCCAAACACTACATTTGGGAGAATTTATTGTCACTTGTAGTATCTTGTTATACCTTTTTTCCGGAACAATTCTCATAATATATTTATGGATTTGATAAATATAATATTCCATGGGTAATTATATTTTTTAATGTTGGTATTTGTGGATAATATTTTGGTTTACTCTAAAAATGAGTAGAATTGTGTGCATCATCTGAGAGCAGTCCTATAAATATTAAGAGATCACAGACTTTACACAAAGATTTAAAAATGTAATTTCCAAATATGGGAAGTTAAGTTGTTAGGAAATGTGATCTCAGGAGATTGAATCTCAATTTATCCTGAGAAGGTGAAGGTTTTTATGAAATGGGATAAACCTTGTAATGATTTTGAGATATGGAAATCCTTAGGCTTGGCAGAGTATTAACATAGGTTTGTTACATATTTCTTAAAGTTGGATTCTCTAATGACCAACCGCACTCAAAAGGGAGTGAAGTTCCTATGGAATGAATATTTTTAAAGTTATTTCAAAAAGTTGAAACATATTTTTACTTATATTCTAGTGTTAACTCTTCCAGAGACTAGGCAAGGCTATGTGGTCTTTTGTGACACATCTGGTTGGGGTTTGAGTGTGGTCTTATGTAGGGTGATCACATGTTATCCTATTGATCGATAAATCTTTGGATATATGAAAATAATTACCCAATCCAAAATCTCTAACTCGTAGTTGTGATGCATGATCTTAATATTTGGAAGTATTACCTTTTTTATAGAAAATTTTAACATTTATTCTAACCAAAAAATCATGAGGTATATCTTCTATCAATAATATTTGAACCTCTATAAGAGGTTTTACGTGGAGTATCAATCTTTTTATTTTGACATTTCCTACAACCTGGGGAAGGGTAATGATATTTCTTACACTTTTATAAGGAAACCTCTGACTGAAGTTGTGAAAGAATCATCAAAAGAGTGGAAATTAATGGATATTTTTTCTTAGTTTCATTTGGAAGCCTGTAAGGAAGAGTCCACGGTTGTCTTGCAAAGTGTTTAGTTGACCTTTTCTTTTATCAAGATGATTCTTTAGGATAATCAACTTGATGATCATTTCCATAGCATTAGGGAATCTATTTATGGTGGGGAGACCATCGGTGAGTGGAAATTATATTTTTAGGGAATCCCATGTTTTTAGAATCATTTTATTGTACCTTTTCATATGATAAAGTCCATAGTGGGGGACTACCAAAATTCTTAGTGGACATTTTACCCTAAAACCATGAGGATGTTAGGAAATGATTTTAGCAGTCAGTATGATAGGATACATAACAAACTTTGTTTCTTGTTGTTATACCTATCAAAAGGTCAAATACTATCACAAGAGACCTTAGGGTATTCTATATCCACTTCTAGTATAAACTTTTAAGTGGGAAAATAACTATATGGAATTTTTGGATGGTTTGCTACATAATCCTTGGGGAAAGAATGATTTATGGTTTGTGATCAATAGGTTGGCCAAATCGCCTCACTTGGGACATCTCTATGTGAAGTAGAATTTCATATTTGACAAAGTTCCTTATGCTCAAGTATCTAATATTGATTCCCATTTTACATCTCTCTTTTGGATAGTCCTTCATGGGGAATTGGGATCTTAGGTGTGTTTGAGCATGGCATGTCATCTTCAGATGTATGGTTAGATAGATTGATCTATACATATTCTCAAGGAAACCTTACATGCTTATATTCATGAATTTGGTGGATCTTGGTATTTTAATTTGGGACTAGTTGATTTTTTCTATAATAATAGTTACCAGTCTACAATTTGGATAGATCCTTTAAAGGCCCTATAAGGTAGTCCATATAAGTCTATGTTGTGTTGGTCGGATATCAGTGAAGATTCTTTGGTTGGACTGGGTTTGTTCTAAGAAATGATGGTGAACATTCAGTTGATTAATTATATAATGGTTACAACATAGAGACAATATAATTACTATGTTTATTATTATCACCAATAGTTATATATTTTTAGTTTTTAACCAGGTGTTCTTGAGAGTTTCACCTCGATTGGGTCACCAACATCTTGGGAAAAAGTAAAGCTTATGATGAGGTTTGTGGGCCCTTTTTAGATTATTGATCTGGTGGAGAAAGTGGATAACCATTTATAACATCCACCACATTTGACTTTGATCCATAACATGTTTCATGTTTCATAGCTTTGAAAGTATCTTTTTAACCCTTCTTATTTTTTGAACTAGGAAGATATTGATTCTAGGGCTCATTATCCATGATTGAGCATCCATTAAGTATTTTTTATTCTGAGAAAAGGTACTTCATGGGAGGATGATATCTTTGGTATGTGTTCAATGGAAACATGGTTCTAATTCTCATGATAATTGGGAGAATGAGGCACTGATGATGGATCTGTTTCCTCATCTCTTCGACAAGGAATCTTTTTTATAGGATTTCTGGGGATAGAAAGTGTTTATGGTGGGGAGGATATAACATCAGGTTACCTTATTATAGGTACTTATTAACCCTTATTTTGTTTTCACTTTATTTAGGATTCATTTTTTTTTTCATAAGGAATTTTGAAAAATTTGGAGTTTTAAGGGGTTGTGCATGGTTGGTGCACAGTTAGGGAAAACTGTGAGGTTTATCTAAGGAAAATGTGCAGCCATGTTGGAGCCACTGGAAGAGGGGCAGATGATTTTTCCAAATCATGAAACCTCTCCCTAAAATTTTGTGGCTTCAAGTAGTGGATTTTTTTATGGTTATCACACAGTTAAGTAACCATATAGGCAAACCGTTCACCCCAAACAGAAGCCCATGGAGGGTGCATGGTTAAAAGAAATTATGCAACCTCTCCAGAAAACCATGCGCTAGGTTTTTAATTCCATGAAAATTTATTTTAAAATATCAAGACCCCATATTTAACCCCTAATATACCCCCTCTTGACCCTAATCAATTTAATTTCTTATTAAGTCTCTAAATAAATGGTTTTGGATCCTCAACCCCATTATCTTGGTGGACGAAAGAAAGGTTGATCTTGTTTGATCTTATTCAGGTAAGTAGATCTTATCTCATGTGGATTATCTCAATATTCTCTTCTCTATTAGTTATATTTTTATAGATCATAATGTTATTGATAGATATAAACTCAGTTTTTATGGATCTTGATTCTAGGTTGTGTTTCAAGATCTGTTTCACCTTGTTCTTCATTATCAATTTTGTTATAGATGTTATCTTTGACTGTGTGATTACATATAGGTTGTTCTAGAATAATTTAACATTCATTTTAAAACCTATATTTCTATATTGAAATGAATTTAGTTTTTAAATGATTTAAAAACATGTATTTGAAATTATTGATGTTTTTTATTGTCATAGAATTCATAAAAAACCCCAATTTCAGTGGAATTTTAATTTTTGGGTGGATTGATAAAATTGATGGATTTATTTGAAAATTTATTTAATGAAATTTGATGGATATTTATACTTAATAAAATGGAATAAATAGAAAGATGATTTTAAAAGGGAATGAAATTGATGAAAACCGTGATTTGGTTTTGAAATGAAAAGGGTCATGTTGAAAACTGATTTTTGGGAAATTAAAAGATGAAATGTTTTGAAACATATGATTTCCCATAATTGGTCCCCTCATCAGTTTTTTGTTTTATTTTCTCATAATTTATTGATTTATTTTTGGATTTTATATAATACTAGGAATTTATTAGGTAATGGGACAAACACTCTTGGACTTTGACTCCCTATAACTGGATTTAGGATGATATTACTAACTAAACCAATTTTGGATATATTTCCCATAGTGTATCCCCTAATGAGGTGTAAACTATTTCCTATATTGGATCCTCTAATGGGGTTTTGACGTTATTTTTCACACACTTCTATAGTCATGTTGATAAATGAGAAGTATAAGGATCTTATTACCATAAACTGATATACCATGGGGAATGTTATCATGGTTCTTTGCTTTACTTGACTTGATTGTGAATTCCATTGATTATAGAATTGTTTTATTCATTAAAACTTATTTATATATATATATATTTATATATAATGTTCATTTAATCCAGTTTTGATATATTTTTTATCAAAATTATTTGAATTTTTATTTTATTGAAAATATGTAAATGATTTTTCATGAACTACTCTACTTAAATTGGTAGAATGATTGGTTTATTGATAAGGTATTATTTATGAAACACCTATTGAGACCCTACTGTAATATTTATATCACACCCTACCTTTACCTTTAGGTTTTTATATATTATCTTATCCTAGGTTTGTAAAATGGGAAAGTGGCACTTTGAGGTGGTATATGTTCTTGATCTTTGGGAGCTAGAGTCATGGAGATGACTGGTGTATATTTTATCCACTCATTGCATGGGATTTCTAAGATTTTATCTTGTTATATGTTTGGTACTTTGATGATATTCTATTTTGGTTTTTGTTTACGTATTTTATTTGGGTACTTTCTCTTTTTTTGAGTGTTGAAAAAACTTTCTTGTATATTTATCTTCCACTTTTTTGTTGAAAATTATTTTCTATTTAATCTTGTATGTTTCTATTTTCTATTAACAAACATGTGGGTATTGGTAATTCCCTTAGATTTGGGTCATAGATAGATCGGGTATCAGGTTACCAGGGTATTCGAACTGGTTTATGATATAATTTCACATTTCGAGAAAAAAATATGATATTTCTTATAAATTATTTTTATATTATCTCAATAAAATTATACGGTTCTTAATATTATATTTTAAAATTATGGGATTGAAAACTTATTAAGCCATATATTATTGAGGTTGAAATTCAAATTCTACATGAAATATTGATTTATTATACTTGTAACCCACTTAAATCTATTATAAATTACACATATCTTGGTCTCTGTTTCAATTATTAGAATCCTGATTATGTAAAATTATGTGTACTTTTATCACTTAATAATGATGTTGTTGAAAAAATGAATATATGCTAACTTTGATTCCTAAAATATAAAAGGTATATCATAGTTCGTATACTATCATCTGATCATGTTTTCATTTAATTATAGAAGAAAACATCTACTCATATGAAATTATAAATATTATAAATGTATTTAAATTTCCAAGTCATTTAATAAGGCTGAAAATAAGGTATTCAATTATGTTCTTAATAAATTTTGATTAATCTTTTAGACTATATAATATATCCCATTTAATAAAAGAAATTAGAGAACATGACATTAGAGTTTATATTTGAACTAGGAGACATTTTGGAAAAAAAATAATTTATTCCAAGGATTAATAATACACACTATAATTCAAGATGTCCCGTTGTACATTAATGATGAAAATATCCATGTTTCATATGCTATGACTATTCATAAAATTCAAGATCAGACTATTTTATATGTTGTTCTATATCTTTAGAAGATAATTTTATATCATGTAAAGATATATATTATTGTATCTAGAGTAACTACCAACAATGGTTTAAAACTATTAATACCATTTACTAAACAATCTTCCCCTTCAGTAACAAAAAATATTTTTTTAATGAAATATTCAAGAACATAAACTAGGTAACTATTTCTAATGTATATTATATAAGAGAATCATCCATCAAATAAATATCTTCAATAATAAGTTTATTATAATAGTGAACTATATACATATTTATCATTTAGGCTTTTATATAATTATAATTTACTCAACATTTTTTTAGTTTCATTTCAATGTCTCACTCACTTAAAAATTTGGTTAACATCACTATTAATGATGATGAGATGTTGAAAATTCAAGTATGAATATTCCAAATGTGGTATAAAAAATCCTTAAAATTATCAAATGAAGTTATTTTAATTAATCTAAGTCTTGTGGATGATTATGTAAGTATTTTTTTTATTTCGTTTTTAGTCCTTCTTTTGAGCTCAACTACAATCACTATCTTCAAAACAACTATTTATTAATCTAGATTATAAATTTTTCCTAATTTTAAACTGAAATTCAAGAAAATAAGTACCTATATTTCGTATATTTAATAAAGAAATTAATAAATAAAATAACCATTATACTTTCAATTAACTATTTTCCAATTGAAATAAAATTAAATTTTTATATTCATATATAAAAAGAAGAAAAATAATTGTGGTTACAGGATAAAAACTTATTCAGAAGTATATATCAACCCTCCATAAAGGATTTTTCTATGTAATTCAAAACATCTAAATCATTGTGAATGATTGAATATATTTAAAAACTAATTATGAATATAGGATTTCATTCAAATAGAGAACTCATGTATGTCCTTATGAAGCTAATTTAACACATTTCAGATTTTTTTTTTCCCTTTTCAAGATATCCTTGAAAAAAAATTGGAAGATCAATTGATATGTATTTTTTCCATTAATATCAATGAATTTATTTCTAAGATAAACTATATTGAAAATTGTTATATTATATTACTTTTTTGAGTAATTAAACATTAAAATCATTTATACTATCTCTAGCCTAAGTTATATGCATATGATTGGTCTACTTTTATATTAACATTTTATATTTTAAAACTCATTATATATTGATTACATTTATTTTAATAGATGTTATTGGACATTTATAGTAATATAAACCCATTATATCATGTACAACCAAAAAAATAGAATATAAATCATATTTTAGGATGAAAGGAAACTCATCCATCAATTTAATTTCTATACAAGAAATTCAAACTAAACAATAAACTCTTAATTGTTACTATATTTTGGTTCATGTAACCCGAAAACTCTAGGATCAATATGAAAAATATTTGCACGACTTCATATGAAACTCAATGCATATAATAATTATACTTTTTATGAAACATACTCATGTGAAATTAATATAAAGTATACTAGGATGGAAAAAAAACCCTTCCAACTATATATGCATATCAATTTTATTCATCATATTTATATTATATATGTTAAACTCTTTTTTATATTATATTATTATCACTAGAAACATCAAAGTAAAAAAGTTGATCATCAATGAAAATATTCTAATAATTTAATAATTTGGTAGTTAATATGATATATTTTACATTAATATTTGAAATATTCTATAAAGATCATCTTTAACTATAAAAATATCACATTTTTCATTTATATTTACATTTCTAAAATTATTATTCTCGTTATAATAATTAAACAAACTAAAAAATAATATTCATGTAAATTTTACTTTTCATTAAAATTATATAAATTATATAAATTTTTATGATTTACATAAGTACATAAATGTTTTTATTTTTAAAATATTCTATTCTATCTTAACATAAAAAATTAATCACAATCAGTTGGAACATCAAAAAAATTAATTGATGTCTCAATTGGATTGATTCCAGTTTTATTTTGTAATGGGAAAAAATTATGAAAATTAATACATCCACATAGGTAGGTGTTTTTCTATTACTATAAGAAATGTTCAATTTTAGGAATGATAACCCCATTATCCATTAAAATTTTTATATTATAATAACATTAGAATTTTCTGTAATGTAAAAAAAGACACAACATTAACTACTATTCTCAGAATACAAATCAAATATAGTCGTTTTTATGAATCATATAATGCATATAGGAAAAAGTTAAATATATTGTATGGAAGACTTTGGTGCTTTAATCATAATTTTTCACCAATATCAACTACATCATGGTAACATGTAATTATTTTCAAAATTTATAACTATAATGAAAAAAACAATAATACTAAATTAATGAAACAATAAAATTTTGTAAATTTATATAAATATCAAAATTGACTATCAAAACATGATAATATAATTTCAATTAATTCAAATAATAACAATAATACTAACTATACAATCCTTAACTTTGAGTTGTGTCCTAGATTTAGAGTATAATTTCTAATTAGTGATGGAGCTAGATCTATGTCTATTGTGTTTTTATTGAAAATCATGTCAAGTAATTTTTTAAAAATACTACCTCTGGGCTAAGAAACTATCTTCTTATGGTGTTCATATATGATTTAATTAATCACTAGTTTTATATTTTAAATAGAACTTACTAATTAATTTTATTCCATACATGAAGGAAAATGATGATCACAGTTTTCCACATGAGTGCAATGTATCTAAATTAGAGACAGTTGTTATTTGTTTTCATGTTTCATACTGTAACCTCTGAAATCATCATAAAAATTCAGAAAAACATTCTTATAATGTTCTTTTCATATCCAAAAAAAGGGAACATCAAGGACTATTAGAAAAAAATTCATAACATTTAGGTACTAGTGAATAGTATATTTATATACAAACATACCATAAATTTCTACAAGTTGTGAAATATATATAATAACATATACTAATTTTACTCTATTTTTTAGACATTAACATGAAATGATTATTTTTAGGACTATATATCAAATTTTCATTCTAATTACATAGGTTTGAGTATAATTTTGAGTACTTCATTTATAAATATAGTATGTTTCATGATTTACATATTTCCATCCTATTGTAAAGATTTTAATATAAAAAATGAACTGGGAAATAGATTAAAATTTACATATGTCGCAGGATCTGAAACTTCTTATCTATACATAACCCTCTATCAATATTTACTTGAAACAAATATTTTTTTTCTTCTATTTATTTAATAGTTACTGTTAATGATGAAAAAAAATTTAACATGGACAATATAACAAGTTGGGATATTTTAATTACAAATTCAATAACTTTTATTATTTATATTTTTTTGGCCTATAATATAGGTTCAAATATAAAAAATGAACAAGAAAAAAAATACTTTTACATATCAACCCTAATCTCAAAATCCTCAGGTATGATTTTTTTTTCAAAATTCACTTAAAACAAATATCATTATACTTAAATAAACTGACTTGATACTCTCAATGATGTTAAATTTCTTATAAATGATGGAATAAAAATCATGTTATGAGAATACATCAATTTTTTTCACTTTTACTGATCATTATTTTTAATTCAATTACTACAGTTTATAAAATTGAATAAGAAAAATGTAAATTGCTTTTCTTTTTAATATATAACAAATGGAGTCTATTAATTTTACTTTAAAGTATTTAGATATTAATTTAATTATAAAATATAATAAATAATATGATGATTACTTAGTATATATTAAAGGGGTTTTCGATACCCGTTCATCAAAAAAAATATCTGATCTACAACTTACATCTTCAATTTGAAAGGGAAAGATATTCAAAACTAAAGACTAATTAATTTTATCTCAATTAAAATCAATGAAACTACATAGATGAAAATTGTAATTTTTTCATGTCTATAATATTTATTCTCTTTACTAAACAAACATTTTATAACATTGTGTTTTTTTATGATCTTAAACCACTTTATTTATATCACCAAATTCCACTTAATCCCTATATTTTTCTAATGCAACAAGCTTTATGTGTACCACTATGGATACAAATATGGATGACCCATATACTTTTTCCACACAATATATTTCATATCTTATTCATATTCTAATAATTTTTCTAAAAAAATGACAACACTTTTTTAATAACCGCAAATGTAATGAAATTCATATTTTCATTGATGTTCTACTAATATTGTGACTCTTTAAATAAATAGTTCAATGATGTATTCAATCTCTATAGATTGCTCTATTGTGGTATAATAATTGAATTTATTTTACTAGAAATTTGTATTCATGCAAACACATTGGAGAAATACTAGTTTATATATTATATATAATTTTAAAATTAAATTATTAAAATGGAAATAAAATATATACTTTTTTTAAATAAAAAAAATTATTAAAATTTTGTTGCTTTTCATAACATGCTAGTTATTAAATATACATAAAATATACAAAATAGTTAATACTAAAACTTTAAATAAAGTTTTATTTTAAAATTGAATAATTGAAACAAATAACGAGAAATAAATAAATTCATGTGTGGTTTAATTATTTATATTTTTTCCATTATTCTTGATTTTGATATCAACTACATGATATTTTATGATTAATGAGTGTGTGTAAATAATCCTCAAATATTTATAGTGGTTTCCAATAAAATACCCTAAAATGGATTCAATGAGAGAAATATAGTGATGAGAAGTTTGCACAACCTTTAAACTTATGAAGACCCTTATAGTTTTGTCTTAATTCTTTCCTCAAATAGCACATGTTTTTAAACACAATATATATATATATAGAGAGAGAGAGAGTAATACCTATCAAGTTCTATTTCTCAATCCCCCTACCCCAACACCTAGGTCAAATTACCCCTTTTATAAATATTTTTGTAACAACCTAATATTTTAAAAAGAAACAATATGTTAGATAGCGTACAAGATACACTGCATCAAACTTAAATGAACAACTAAATATTATTATTTAATATGGAAGTTATAAACAAGTTTTTATATTGGTGGGTATGAATAGAAATAAATATATTATGTTTTCACATGTTTATAAAATATTTTTACATTCATTCAATATATTTTATAGGAAAAATATATGAACAAACCCAAATTTTACGCATAAAAGATGTATTTTTCTAAAAGCCAATTTTATAGAATTTTGATGGAGCACTTGTTTTAAAAATAAATTTTATAACTTTTATAAATTTTATTTGATAAAATAAACATAATTTTTTAAATATTAATTTCAAAATTATATTAGGGTTAATTTTTTGTATTTTTCTGATAAGTTTCATTTTTTGATGAATAGTGAAAAATATTTTATTTTAATTGAAAACTAACTTTAAATATAAATAATTTATAATGTTAAAAAATATTTTAAATTTTTTAAAAGTAAAATTAGATCAATTATACATCTATTAATCCAATTTAGGTCATTTTAATCAATTTTCATATTGAAATTGTATATAAAAACGTTGTAATCTTTCGAACATTTTCACATTAAAAACTCGTTTTCTCACCCCATCTACGGGATTATTTTTAAATTAATTTTAGACACATATGTGTTTTGAATTTTGAAAAATGTATTCCCTATTTGGAATCATAAGGTAAAAATTTAATTAATTGTTTCCTTTTATTTTTGGAAAATATGAATAATAAACTTAATAATTTTTATTACCATAGTTAAGGGTAAATCAGGTAATTAGAGGTAAAAATAATATTATAAATATTATAAAATTACCCTAATACCTATACTAATTATATTTTATGAGCTATTTTCAACCAAACCCATCCTTTTACCAAATTTAGGACTACTTTGATCCACTTGTATGATTTTAATCTCCTTATAGTATTTAATTTAAAAAAAATCAAACTTGTCACACTAATCTTTTTAATAAGTATAACATTTATCATATAGAATTATTCAGAAGATATATTTAATAATAAATATTATTTGGAAATATAAAATATTTATATTCATCATGGTAATTTATTTTTAACTTTTATATAAGAAATAATTACCTTAAAGGCTTACACAACGATGATGTGATAAAAGTTTAATTAATGGAAATATCATATAAATGATATTAAAAAAAATTAAATATATATAATTTAGGATAATTAATGTCATACAATAATTTTATAGTTGAATTTTCCAAGTTAGTAATGTTTTAAAAAAAATTGAATTTATCTTTTTTAATTGATTTTTATAAAAGTCAATGTAATGAATTGTGTCAAAATTGACATTGATAATATTTTAAAATAAATAATATATTATTAAATGATATAAAATTCCTAAAAATATTATATTAATCAAATTTATTTTGATTAAGTTTAAAATTTCATAAATTATTCATTTATGGTTCTTTTTATTTTATAGTAACTATATTAACCCTCAAAGAGTAAATAAATCATGTTGACACGATAATAGTTAAAGGGGTTAAATAAGGGTTAAAACCAAAAGATAAGGATTTAAAAAAGTAAAAAAAATGTATTATTTTTATTTTATGAGATAATTTATTACCAGAATCATCCTATCTTAGAAATAAACAAGTTTTGATCCATTTTGAAAAGAAAATTAATTTATATTAATTTAATATTTTGTGAAATTCCAAGAGCTCTCCTCCCCTCACTTATAAAAGGGAAAATAATATTCTATTTTTTAACACTTAAAAACTTATTTGGTTTAGACAACATCTATCCAAATCCCTTCCAATAATCCCTCCATACATTGTATAGCTCTTATTTTTGCATAATACCATCCTTAGTGGTCTTAAGGTGTTAAGCAATGCAGGATTTCAAAAGAATATGTATCATTTTTAATTAAGTGTTTCTTTTTTGTTTCCTCTTACACCTCATTAAAATCTTATCCAAACATGGTGAAATAATAAAAAAATTATCCTCAATATTATTATATGTTATTATGATAATATCATCACCTAAATCTATCTCTACTTCCATCAAATGAGAATAAAAGTTGTTTTTTGTGTGTACAGTGGACTATCGCCTCACGAACTGATTAAATTCATATTCCATAACAATCACAAAAAAGTTTTTATAATTAATTAATTAACAAATAATATTAATTACATGTTTATAATTATTTAAAGGTAATAAAATATTTAAATTCTTACCTTTCCATGCATAGAAAAATGATAACGTTGTTCGTGCGTATGCGTGAATTATCGCCTCCATGAAGCGATGTGATTCGATTTTTATCACCACATCACATTGATGATATACATAAGTATATTTAAATTTTATATATGATATTATTTTCAATTATGTAAAGATAAAATGATATTTACCCTCTTTCCATAATGATCACTGAAAAATGGAAATGTTACTCATGTGTACGTACGGCCTACCGTCTCTATGATTATAACATATTCCATTTTTCCTAATCATAATTAATTGTTTGATTTAAAAGAATAATTTATGTGTTAAAATAATAATAATTTAATTAATATTATTCTTTATAAGATTTAATAATGTACACTTTGATTATAGTCAACCAACCGAAGTCATTTTGGGCTTATGAACCAAATATCAGGAAAACGTCAAACATGAACTAAAATAATTAAGTGATTATAAAAACATAGTAATAAGTGATATAAAAAGAATAATAATCTTGAAAAGTTTTCTCAATCAAGTAAATAATTGACATAATTTTTTTATTTAGGAATATAAATATTGTACATGATGACTCAGACTCAAGGTAAGGGACTTCTTCTCAATCTCCTTTCATTATGGAATTTTTTTATATTATACACCCACCTTCTTTTATGTGGTGTATAAATATCTCCTTTAACATATCATATAATGAATATATTTATTATCATGTTGTTTAATGGGTATTAATATTCAAATGTTTCAAAGTGGTATAGGACACTTTAATTTAAAAATATCTTTTAAAATTTTTAAAATGGGTTTTGAAAATGGATTGATTATTTCAATATCTTTAAATGTTTTCTTATAAGTTCAAATAAATTTTAAAAGTTAAATTTTGAAAATTTCATGATTTTATGTATTATTATTATATAATGTTACTTGAAAATTTGACAGGTTCTTACATGACAAACCAATGATGGGTTGTTCTATGATAAACTAATGAAGGGTGGGTCCATTATAGCCCTCTAATGGAATGGGTATGGAAATCGACCTTATAGTTATTCAATTTATAAGAGTGAAATGTCTGGAATTTGACTGTATATTCATTATATTTTTATGGATTATAAGTATAATTATGTCCCAAGATACCTTTTTGTTTTATCTATGATTTCTATGAATTTTATATTGATCTTCTGATTACAAAAAGGGTAAGTAATGATCTTATTTTCAAAGTAAAGTATGTGATACTTCTTAAGGGTGAAAAGTGTTAGATTATGATAAAGTATTCATGGGTTTTCATGTTTTTGTTAGACTAATAGTTTTTTTATTTGTGTATCTCTTACTGATGTTTTTTTGCTCATCCCATATTTTTAAATTTTTTTCACAGGATTTAAGGATAGGTAAGGTAAAATAAGAGGAAATGAAGTCAGGAAGATTTTTCCTAAAAAGAGATCATTTTTTATTTTAATAGTTTTATATTATGGGGGAAATGGATGTTGATATGAAGTGACCCATTTATATTTTATGATTGTGTTATGTATGAGATATGTACTAATTATCTAAAACTATAAACTTGAAAAGATCCTCAATGCGAATGAAATAAATTTCTTTACTAAAACTCAATATTATGAAATTTTTAATGAATGGTCCTTACAATTGGTATCATAGGTTCGTTTAGATAAATTTAGAAGTCAGGATGTTATTTAATCATAATTTACAAGTCATATATAGCTGCAAGAGTTTTCATGTTAGGGAGAGTGATAGTTATTTTGGATAACTTGAATTAGTTTGAGATAACATGTATAAGGATATCTTTGTGTTTATCCTCCTCATAATATTGTAAATGTTGATTTTATTGATATTCTCACACTAAAATTTTTTTTAGAGTGAATGGATGGATCCAGCAGAAACCAAAGTAACAATGGATCTAAAAGAAAATGTGGGGGTTGTATGAATCAGAGATCGAATGAAATGGGACCTATAATGAGAACCATTATGGTTATTTTAAAACAAATATCAGTATTAATGATTAACCACTTAAACCTTGGTAATTTCTCTAATGCATCATATATGAGATAAATGAATCTCTGTGGAAGTTCAAGTAATAATGATAATACACGTAAGTATATTAAACAACATATGTGTCAAGAATGTGGAAATAAACACCTAGGAAAATGTCTTAAAGAGATGGGTATATATTATAAAGGTGGTAAATTATGTCAAAAAGTAATAACTTTACAAGGAAAAAAGGAATCATTCAGTTGCATCCATGAAAGGAAAATGAGTTCAATAGGATTGAAATGTAGATGTAGATACTCAATTACAAGAGGGGGTGAACTATAGGTTTAAAAATTTTCATTTTTAACCTTAATGAAACTTTTTTAACAAGGTTAAATAAATTATATTCACTTAAACCTGATTGTGTAAGATTAAGGAAAAATACTTTTGGCCCTATAAAGATAATTATCGAAAATTAATAAGCACATAGTTATACTAAAACAAGATTCTACCCTAAAGCGTATAGAATCTTAAATCAAATTTACAACAAAAGAGAAAGTATAAGAAACACTTTTTTATTGTTACAAATTGAATTATAAATTTAAATTATATATAAATAATATAAATATTTTAACCCAAAGTGTAGGGTATCCAAAACACTTTGGATAAAGGTCCCTTGATTTATAATTTTAATAAATTCTATTTTACCCACACCAGGTTAAGCCCTTGATATGAATATTGGTATATGTCATTATATCCTTGAAAACCCTCAATCTATAAGTCGATCAGTACCTCTGTTATCCTAGCCTCAGAATCCCTCGATCTGTAAGGTGATGGGCACCTCTTTCTTCCTTCAACTTGGAAGCCCTCGATCGTAATCATCAACAATCGGTGTCGCACAAGGCAGAACAAAGCATTATTATAGATTTTAATCATGTCGAACAAGTTGTTCAAAACTTAATCTCTTTAAGGCTTTTTCACAAATCAATTTTGGAATATCTATCATGTGTCTCAAAATCCCAAAGTTATGATCTCATCCAAATGACCTGGTATTTATAGGCATGATCTCTAATAGTTGAATTTTCCTCCAATGATCATATTTTTTATGAAATATCAGAGGGTCATGTACAGTTGGCACTTATAATGGTCATATAATAACAAATTACACAACATCATTTAGTATAACAAAATATCATGAGAAACATTAAGTATGTATGAATCCTATTATAAGAAAACATTACATTAAGGAAATATAGTAACTTTAAGAAAGTTATAGAAACATTACATTAAGGAAATAAGTAACTTTAAGAAAGTTATAAAATAAAATTCTTAAACAAAATAGAAAACTTTAATACATATATAAAATTAGATCTAGAAATTATTGATAATCGGAATTGAGAGATACAGCATCACAAATCTATAAGAATCAGAATTGAGAAAGTGAATCAGATTCAGAAAATTTGATGATCCTAAATTAAGGAATATGGAATTAGAATCATAAAACTAAAATAATTAGAATTTAAGGAACTATGAATTAGATTCAAAAAAATTTATTATTCATAATTGAGAAATTTAAATAGGATTTTATTTTCTAGATGATTTGGATTTGAGTAAGTGAATCGGATTCAATTTTTTATGCGATTCAGATTTGATAAATAGGAATTAGAATCCATATTTTGAGAGAATAATATTCATAATTCAGAAGGAATCATAATTTAGAAACATAGAACCAAAATCACAACTTTGTATGATTTGGAATTGTTAAAGTGAAGGATTCTGAGTTTTATTAATGATATTATTTGTACCAGTAGATATTTTTTCTTAAGAAAAACTAATGTTAGACTTAGCTATAAAAAATTTTAAAAATATGCGTATTAATTTCTTTATAGATGTAAATTATTATTAAGAAAATGTGTTTGTAATTTACAAAACATAATGGAAGGAGAAAAGATAGAAGAAATCTTTTGACTCAACAATCTCCCCCTTTTTGGAAAGCAAAATAATCAATTTAAGAAAATAATATTAAGACTGTAAGACTTCATATTTGATCTTAAAAGAAATTATCTCCCCCCTTATATTATGATTCAAGGTGAATGTTACTAACTCTCCCTTATGTTAATAAATCCCTATAAGGATCATATTCTGAATTTATATATTTTCCTTACTTTATTAAATAAAAAAACTCCCCTTTACTTAAGGATGTATTCTTTAAGCATTCTCCCCCTTCATGTTTTACTCATTATACTAATATTATTTATAGAACATTCTTCTCCCCCATTATGATTTTCAAATAGGATTGGGGAAAAATATAATGTACCTGAAAATTAAGAAAAAAAACTATGAAAAACAAAGAATAATAATACTTTGATATTCAGAAATGTTTTACAACAAAAGATCAGAAATACAAGAAAGATCAATCCTTCTTCGACATTAAGGTTTTGACTATGGACTTAAAATACTTCAACTCCTTGTGATCATCTTGAAACTTTTCTAGAATAACTTCCTGATTATGGCTCTTCTTCTCAAGGTTCTGAATCTTTTATTCCTAATCATTAAACATTTATTCCTGAGACTTAAGATTTTCATACACCTCTTCTCTGTAATCCTTCACTCTTTTAACTTCTTGAGAAAGAGAATTCAATTTCCCATTAAAAACTCTATCTTCTTGAAGTAGAATTCCTTGATCTTCCTTCATCTTCTCTAAAAAACTGCTTGAAATCTATTTAAGTGAATCTTCATATTACTTTAATTCATTCTTGACTGATTCAAATGTATCATAAAAAACTTTTAGAACAATGTTGATCTATTTTGATGACTTTTTCATCTCTCTGAATTATTTCCTATGAGAATCATAATTCTGCACAAAGATTTTGAATTTAGCATCAAGCTTTATTAGCTTCTCCATGAAAAGGGTTGTTGATTTTGATTTCTGATTAATGGATTGTTTAATAAGCTTACATATTGACTCAAGGTTTAAAAAGTACGTAATGGAGTTCACCAAATGCTTCAAATACTAAACAAAAAAAAATTCCCCTAAAGATGAAGAATACCTTTCTCATTTTGATATAGCTTACTTAGATGTTTAAACATATTATTTATTATATTTATATTTCTTAGATTTCAATTTTCCGGACCTCTAAATTTATTTCCTTTCATCATAAACTTGAATAATTTTATCATAATCGTCTTCTTCTTCTCATCTTGTTGATTTTCATTATTTTCACCAATATCATATCATCTTCATCATATTAATCATCAGAGGGAAGCTTTCAAACATCACATTATTTAAAATTATATTTATGAGCTGGATTTTCTACTAAATCAAGTTTAGAATATGTGGATTTAGAAATTTTTATTGATAAATTATCAGATTCACTCTGCCTCTGAGTTTCTAAAATTTTTTGAATCTCATCATCACTTTATTTTTCTTGGTTATTTTATTATTCTTCTTAAATATCTTCATGAATAATCATAACTGAGACAAGAATAACTTCCTTTACTTTTTCTGATTGAATATCCTCTACTGCAACTGGTTGTGATTTTTGTGGAAGTTTATTTTCTTGTAGAAAATATTCTAGTACTTCAATTTTTTCTAAGGCCCTTTCTATATTTTTAAATAGGGATTGAACTATCTCATATTTTATTAGATTTTTCTAAAGATTATTCTCCTTTTATTGTTTCTCAAGTTCTTCATCTTCTCTGATTTTCAATGCTTTAGATTCGTATCAATCTATCCCAAACATTTCATATTCTTATTTCCTAATCTATTTGACTTTTCTCCACTTTGCTAAAAATTCATCTAGGTAGGATTTATGTTTCATCTTATTCGTAGGTTCCAAATATTGAGTTATTTTATGTGGTTTTGATATGTGAGACTTTATTTTTTGAGGCTCAACTAATTGTTTCTTGGATATTTCTCCAACTTTCGCTGATTTTTTAGGAAAATTCAACAAACTCGTTTGTCTTATCACTAAAATAATATTTCATTATTTTAAGTGTTTCATCACTTAAACAAATAATCTTGAACTTATTTGGATTTGATATGAAAATAACTTTGCAGAAGTTCAAACAACTGATGATAAGATTGGACAAGGTTTCTAGATACATCAGGATCTGAGATTTGATCAACTCATCCTTTATCTTACTAATAGTGAGAAAGATGTACTTGACTAGGTTAATCTTTTTTATATTAATGATAAAATACATCATGAAGATGTCTATAATTTTTAATGTGTCCTTTTCTCCTTTTCTTAGTATTAAAATACCTTGTATCCTTAATGCCACAATTTTTTGTTAGCTAAAAGGTTGGAAAGATTTGGCTTATTTACTCCCTTAAGAACTAAAATATCAATAGCTTTAACTCTGTCAAAAGATACTTCTGAATCTGGTAGCATATGAAATTAATAGTAAGCTTCACCATCATATGTTATCTCAAGGATATTTACAGATTTCTTATAAGACAAAGAATAAGTTTTCTCATAACTCTTAAATTGAAACTTATCTTTTATGCCTTCATTAAAAAACTTGACAGATTGATAGAATTCGATTACCAAGTTCGCATACACTAGATCTTGTTCACCCTTATTTTTCACAATGAAAATATTTTTCCATCCTTGGAATTTTATGATATTTCATAGTAAATAATCATACTTAAGAAATAAATACTAATAAAATAATCTTTATCTAAAGATTGACCATTATTTAAGTTCCTTATTTGCAGGCATTGAAGTCTGAGAGAAGATTTATAGAGACATTTAGAACTTAATAAAGTGATCTAGAAATTAGAACTGTGACTTTTAAGGGTGGTAGCAACTTGGGTAGAAAACTCTAGAATTTGATGTGGGACATGGGGAGTCCCCTTTTTTATATAGGTATTGCAGTGACGGTTCATCTTCTAGAATTAATCCAAAAGTTGTAAATAAAGGAATTTGATCTGATGGTTAATACTAAGCTGAAGAAAGTTTTATAGATTCCGATATTTTGAGGTTTTAAGGATTTAAATATATTTAAGTAAATATGAATCCATTGAAGTTTTTTTAAAAGAATATTGAAATATCAACAAACATAAATTAAACTAAAAATTAATAAGTAAGATGATGTACCATTCAGATTTCTCAGAAGATTTTCTAGTATTTTTTTAAGAATCTTCTTAGAGATATTAGATTCTAAAAAGTTTTATTTGAGTATGGATACTTTTTATAGGTTACAAAAACTCTTGTTAGGTTCTGAAAACTTTTTTTAGGTTTTGAAAACTTTTCCTAGGTTCTAAAGAAAAAAAAATAAGGAAATCAAGTGTACTCTCACTATAAAAATAAGTATCTTAATGTTAGAATATTGTTTTAAAAAATTAGATATGAATAATTAACTTACAGTTATCATTCCTAATTCTTTTTTAATGTATTAAAATATATTAGATGGTAATTATTTTTTAAAACTATCAACAATTTTTTCTTGCATTCCAATGAATTGTAAAATGATATCTCCTTTAAGTGTGTGATCCCTAAGAAAGTGATGCCTAATATCTATGTGTTTTTAATGGGAGTAATGTGTGGGGTTTTTTCTTAAGGATATGGCACTATTTTTATCACATGGTATTTGAGTTTTATTAAAACCCATGCCATAATCAGTGAGTTTGTGTTGCATCCACAACACTTGAGTACAACAACTTCTAGATGCCACATATTCAGCTTCAGTAGTGGAAAGTGTTGTAGAGTTTGGTTTCTTACATGACCAAGAAACTAGTGAATCTCTTAAGAAATGAAAATTATTGGATGTACTTTTCCTATACATTCTACGACCACCAAATTCAGTATCAAAAAATCTTTTTAAAAAATCATTTCTAGAAGAATAAAAAAGTCTTAAATCTATATTTCCCTTTAAATACAGAAACATTCTTTTCACTAATTTTAAATAGGATTTTTTGGATTAGATTGATATCTTGCACATAAGAATACTCAAAACATTATGTTTGTGTGACTAACTATTAAGTATAGTAAATTTCTTATCATGCCTCTAAAAGATGTTTGATATACTAGTTTCCCAACTTCATCAAGATCAAAATTATTCTATGTACAAATTAGAGTACTTATACTTTTAGAGTTTTCATATCCATAATTTTTAAGAATATATTTAATATACTTATATTTAGATTTACATATTCCTTCTAGTTTTTGAGAAATTTGAAAACCAAGGAAAAATGATAACTCACCCATCATACTCATTTCAAAATCATATTTCATAAGATTTTCAAAAGAATCAGTTAAGGTTTGTTGAGTTGATCCAAATATAATGCCATCAACATATATTTGAACAATTAAAACATTTTTATTTTCTTTATTTATAAAAGGTTTGGATCATCAGTTACCTTAACATAATTATTTTGTAACAAAAATACTATAATTCTATCATACCAGGATCTAGGAGATTGTTTAAGACCATATAAATCTTTGGTAATTTCAACAAAATGATCATGATGTTTTGTGTCTTCAAAACCAGAAGGTTGTTCAACAAAAACTTCCTCTTGAACATATCTGTTAAGTAATGAACACTTCACATCCATTTGAAAAAATTAGAAGTTAAAGAATGATGAAAAGGCCAAGATAATTCAAATAGATTCAAGTCTAGATACTGGAGAATATGTTTCCTCATAGTCTATTCCTTCTTGTTGATTATATCATTTAACAAATAATATTTCTCCATTTCTTACAATTATTCCATTTTAATCACATTTATTTATGAAGACCCATTTTACTCTAATTATTGAGGTTTCTTTAGGTATTTCAACCAAGGTCCAGACTTTGTTCTTTCAAATTCATTTATCTCATATTTCATAACTTTAATCCAATCTTAATCACCTAAAGCCTCATATGTACTTTTAAGTTCTAATTGGGAAATAAATTCTAGATGATCTACTTCATTTATTAAATAACTTCTAGTCCTTATTGGTTGACGTACATCACCAATTATACTATCATTGGTATGATTCCTTATAAACAACTGGTTTGGGTTTTTTAAAAAAAAAATTCATCAATAAAGGGTAGAAATTCTTCTATGGTAAATACTTGAGAAACATTTTTCTGGGTATTCTCCTGATTAGAAGAGTCTTCTATCAAAGGTTGATAATCAGTTTTTGAAAACACATCAGAATAAGTATGCTGGGGTTATTTAAAAACAAATGGACCAGTTTCATCAAATTTAACATGTACTATTTCCTCAACAGTACAATAATTTTTTTTGAAAACTCTATAAGCCTTAGAGGTAGTGGAATAGCCTAAGAAAAATCCTTAATCAGATTTGGGTGCAAATTTGTGTAAGTTATCATTTTTTTTATGAATAATTTGCATCTAAATACTCTGAAGTTTGAAGCTTTTTGTTTTCAGCATGTTCATAACTCATAAGGTGTTTTATTAAGAAATATCCTTATTAAAACTTGATTTATAATATAATAAGAATTACTGACAGATTCAGCCAAAAAAAATTTAGCAATTGAGTATTCACTCAAAATGGTTATTATTATATCTTGAAAAATTTTATTTCTTCTTTCAAAGATAACATTTTGTTGAGGGGTTCTTGGAGATGAGAAGTTATGAGTAATTCATTTCTTACTACAAAAATTTTCAAAATCTGAATTTTCAAATTCTCCACCATGATCGATATGAATAGTTATCAATGGAAGGTTTTTCTCATTTTTAACTTTTGATGAAAAGGATTTTAAATAATAAAAAGCTTCAGATTTCTTTACTATAAAATATACCCATGTAAATATAGTATAATTATAAACCAAAACAAATACATAGTATTTTCCTCCAATACTTCTAGTTTTTGTAGGACCAAACAAGTCCCTGTGTACTAGTTGTAATGAATCAGATGTTAAAACTTCACTTATAGACTAAAATCTTGACTTATGTTGTTTTCCATATTGACAAGGGTCGCATACTTTTGAAGAATAAAATCTAGAATCTAGTAGATCCTTAACAAGTCCTTTATTATATATTTTACATAAGTTTCTTAGGTTATAGTGACCTAGCCTTCTATTCCATAACCAAGATTGGTCTTCCATTGCACTAAGGAAAGGTAATTCTTGCCTCTTAAGGTATTCTAAGTTAAATGTATAAACATCATCATGCTCATGGGAAGAAATAATGTTCTCATCCTTGGAATTTTTTACTAGTCATTTATCATTCCTAATATTCATAAGGTAACCTTCATCACATAATTGAATTATGCTTATAAGGTTGTGATTAACACCTTTTACAAATAAAATATTTGAAATTAAGGCTTTTCTAAGAATAATTATGTTACTTATACCAACAATATACCTTAGAGAATTATCTCCGAAAGTGACTCTTCCTCATTTAATATTAATAATATTTTCAAAGAATTTTTTGTTACTAGTCTTGTTATAGGAACATCCACTATCCATGTACCACGTATTGTTGTTGGTACTTCGTTTGTTTTCCTAAAAATAAAACGGTTAGGTTTTTGGAATCCAAACATTCTTGGATCCAGAAATGTTAGAAAGTAAAATATTAAGAATCCATGTTTTATTAGAAAATTAAGATATATCAAAACCTAAGGATCAGATGTTATTTAAAGAACAACTTGTCTCCCCGTTTCCACCACTTTGACACTTAGTGGAGAATGGGGAACTTTAAGGTGAAAATAGTTATGACTGAAAAAATGGTTTTGAGTGAGAATAACCCATTCCATAACTATTCTAAAGAGGAAAAAGTTGTGAATGCATTTTATCAAAATTATCTTTTCCAGAAGTAAAATTTGATAGAATTTTATTAAGAAAAAAAATTTCATATTTTATTCTAATGACTAAATTCTTATCCTCACAATTATTAGTCTTAAGATTGGAGATTGTCTCCAAAACAATTTTCTTAGAAATAACTTTTTCAAAATACTTAAAAAGTTTATACTTTTTAGAATTAACTTCCTCAAGGTTTTTAGAAATAGAAACAATTTCAAAAGATTTTTCATCAAGATCATTAGAAAGATTTGATACTTAATTTGTTAAAACATTGATTCTAGAATTTTCCTTTCCAAGTTTCTTTTTGATCTTACTATTTTCATTTTCAAGAAACTTGGAATATCTAGATACTTATTCAGAAAAAGGTAAATAATTATCTTTGGATGAGGAAGATTAGTCATCTAAGGATATAGAATGTTATTCATCATGATAATTAGAACTTAAAGATATATTGGTTAAAGATTCAGTAATGTGTACCATAGCCAAGAAACATTGGTTTTCAATAAGTATTTTGGAAATGATACCCATATTTTTCTGTTTAGAAGATTATTTATTTGAAGATTCATCATATGATTCTCCACCAGTTTCACTCTAAGAATCATTTTCCTTTAATCCTTTCTTTCCTTTAGGATTTTAATATATTTTAAAATTCCTTTCATAATTTCTATCTTTATTTTCTTTTCTTTTAAGCCTTAAACAATTAGGTCTGATATGTACTTTTTTCTTACACTCATAACATCTAACTTCAGAGTCCTTATTATCTTTCCTTCCCTTTTTCTTATATCTGTATTGAAAATCCTTCTTGACAACAATCTTGTTCATCCTTTGAGAAAGATTGGATAACTCATTCTCTGAGTGATAAATTTCACTTTAATCTAACTATATAAAAACTTTATTATACTTTTTTTTCTTAACATGTTTCTCAGGAGTCTTGGATTTCATCTGGTTTGAAGTATTAGTAAAAGAAACACTCCCATTCTTCTTCTTTATATTCTTAGCATCTCTCTTCATTATATTCTCATGTTGTAAGAGAGTTATAAATAATTCATCAAGAATTATTGTTGTAAATTTTCTTGACTCATAAATATTAGTCCTCTTTGATTCTCATTCATTAGTCATGATGTTAATAATCTTATCTACAGGAATCTCATCATCTAGGCCTTTTTCTCTCTTTAACTGTAGACTGTTTATAGTTTTCATGAATCTATATTGAACTTTAACTATAGGTTCTCCATAGGGAAAACAAAACCATGATAATATACTCTAAGCATGGATCTTCCATATGTTGTTAGATTCTTAATAAGAAGATATCTGGTTATATATATTATTAGTCATAGAACAAAGAAAGTTATTGTGTAGCATATATTTTAACTCATTTTATTTTATTTTTCTTGGTTGGTAAAAGTTTTTACTTCCTTATTAGGTATTTTGTAATCTCCAATAAGAATAAAAAAATTTCCACACCAGTCTTTATAAAAAAATTCTTCATTCCATCTCTCTAGTATTTATAATTATTTCCATCAAAAATAGGTTGTGTTGTAGGGTTCATATTATCTAAGTATCCAACATTCATTCTTCTCATTTTAGAATAATACAAAAAAATATTTTACCACAACACAATTTAGTATAGAAAATATTTATAAACAAAAAGTTTATAAAATAAATTGTAAACAACTTTCATAAGTAAAAAAAGAGTACGTAAACTAAACAGTGAAAATATTCCTTTGATACTTAGTATAAGTATCAGTATCATACATACCTTCTCTGATACCAATTTTGGGATATAAATGTAAATATAGATACTCAATTACAAGAGGGGGTGAATTGTAAGTTTTAAAACTTTCATTTTTAACTTTAAAGAAACATTGTTTCATAAGGTTAAACAAATTAGATTCACTTAAACCCTCTTTTGTAAGATTAAGGAAAAATACTTTGGGCCTGATAAATATGATTATCAAAATGAAATAAGCACACGGGTATACTTAAAAAATATTTTACCATAAATAATATAAAATATTAAATCGGAGTTACAAAAAAAGACACAATATAAGAAACACTTTATTATTATTACAAATTGCAGCAGAAATTTAAAGTAAATATAAAGAGTAAAAGTCTTTTAAACCAAAGATTGCGGTATCCAAAACACCCTAGATAAAGATCCCCTAATTTATACTTTCAAGAAAGTCTGTCTTACCCACACTAGGGTAATCCCTTGATATGAAGATCGGTATCTATATTGCTATCCCCGCAAGCCCTCAATCTATAAGGTGATCGGTACCTCTGTTTTCCTAGCCTTGAAATCCCTAGATATCTATGGTGCTCAGCACATACTTCTTCCTTTAACTTGGAAGCCCTCAATCATAATCACCAATGATTGTTGTTGCACAAATAAGAACAAAGCTTTATTGAATATTTTAATTATGTCGAACAAGCTATTCACAACTTAATATCTTTAAGGATTTTGCACAAAGAAATTTTGGAAGATCTCTCATGTGTCTCAAAATCAAAAAGTTATGAGCTCATCCAAATGACTTTTTATTTATAGGTGTGATCACCAATGGTCAAATTTCCTCCAACGTTCATATTTTTCTTGAAATTTCATAGGGACCTTTATAGCTGGCACTTACAATGGTTATATAATAACAAATTAGAAAACATCATTTATTATAACAAAATATCATAAGAAGATTTAAGTATATATGAATCCAATTATATGAAGACATTACATTAAGGAAATATAGTAACTTTTAGAAAGTTATGAAAACATTACATTAAGAAAATATAGTAACATTAATAAAGTTATAAAATCATATTCTTAAAAAAAATAAAGCATTAATAAATATATAAAATAGGATTTTGAAATTATTGAAAATTATAATTGAGAGATACGGTAAATCAGATTCACAAATATGTACGAATCAAAATTGAGAAAGTGAATCAGATTTAGAAAATTTGACAATTCGTAATTGAGGAATGTTGAACCGGAATAAAAAAACTGAGAGAATAAAAATTTAAGGAATTGTGAATTATATTTAAAATTTTGTATGATTCAAAATTGAGAAACATAAATCGGATTTGATTTTCTGTATTATTCGTATTTGAGGAAGTCAATCAGATTCAATTTTCTATGCAATTTGGATTTGAGAAATAGGAATCAAAATAGATATTTTGAGATAATTGATTAATAATTATGAAGGAATTGTAATTGAGTAACATAGAATTAGAATCACAATTATGGGAAATTTGGAATTGAGAAAGTGAAGGATTCTGAGTTTTATTAAGGATCTGATTTGTACTAGCAACTATTTTGTCTTATAAAAAAATAATTTTTGACTTAGCCATAAAAAGGTTAAAGAACATGCATATTAATTTCATTATAGATATAAATTTTTTTTAAGAAAATGTTTTTTTTTATTTCCAAAACATAATGGAGTGAGAAAAGTTATAAGAAAACTTTTGACTTAACAAGTTCTTCTTAAGTTATCAATTGAATATTTTAAATTTAGGGAGTATGGTCATTATAAAAATTAATGTCTTGGGAAGAAGGATCATGAATATAATCATCAGGACCATACATATTTATATTTATAAATAACTAATTCTATTATAGTTGAAGATGAGGAAACCGAAAATGACATATGAAAGGTATGTATTATTTCTTGGATCATGTTTTAACATTATTTAATCTAAGGGCATGATTTATGTTTTTGTTGTTCAGCAAGAAGTATTAAAAATAAGATGTAAAATCATGGTTAAGGTATTATAAATAAAACTAAATGAATAATATGTACAAATATAAGTGATTCGAGAGTTATGGTATATTTAATAATTATGAAATGTTTAAAATTATTAAAACTCTTTTGATAATGGGAGTACTTTGGAAGACTTTTTTGAGTTTGTGTTATATGTAACCCTTAGGTTTATCCTGTGAAACTGTTATTTGAATAATAATTATATTTTCTTTCTATGTAAATAATTTTAAATGTATAGATAACCTTTATGGTTTATATGGCCTTTTATTTTGAATTAATCATGGGTTTTTACAATTTGGGAACATATGTTTTCTCAGAAATTTATTTTTTGATCAAAGTTATTTTAGAATATGATCTCTATTTTGGGAACCCTATATGATTAAGGTAAACATAATACTATGGTATTTTATTTTAGGAATAAAGTTTGAACTAAATTTTGGAAAAATATATGGGTTTTTTTATGGATTTTTATGGATTCAAGTTATTTATGGAAATGGTTATCCTATATTTGAGATTATGTGATTTTGGAAATTAAATTTTTGTTATGAGACTTTAAGAGTGATTGATGTTATTTAGAAGACTATGTGATCAAATCCATCTAATTTTTGGGTTTCAGTCTTAGTCTAGAATAGTTTTTAGGAAGGATGGTTATTTTTTAATGATATATTTTGAACTTTAGGTGTCATTGTTGAATTTATGAGATTAAAGTAGTTTTTCATCATATAAAGGTTTATTATTTTGGGTGAATTATCTTATCTTATCATAACCATTTTAGTTTTGGTTAATTCAAAATATAGGAAGAATATATTGATTTTCTTTCATATATTTTACTATCATTATAAGTTTATTCTAGTGCTTTAGGCATGAAACATGCATCTTGAATACTCTTCATTAGGAGAAAAATATGAGTTTGTGGTATAAATTTACTAAAGTTTTAAACTCTACTTTTTAAGTAAGTATGTTTAATTTTTTTATTATTCTAGTAATTAATATAATTCATTAACTTTAGAAGAATTATTTTGAAACAAAAATTCTATCCATTTACTTTTATCAATGGGGTTTTATCCCATCACATATTTATGGTTTTGTGAGGGTTAAATTTCCTATGATCATGTTCTATATCACTATCTATTATTCCTTGAGAGTTAGTTTTCTCTTCCATGTCCATGTTTTCCTCTATGGAAACCTAGTATGTGTTATCTCATGTAACCTTTTTACTTTCTTTTATCTCTTATTAAGTGGAAGTTTTACTAATCTTTTTTTATGTGGGATTTCAACAAAGGTATTTTGAAAAGTCAAACCCATAGTTTTAAATTCCAAGTTCAAATTGTAAGTAAGAACTTTATTGAAGGGTAGAATGTAACATCCTGATATTTTAAAAGGAGACACGGCGTTATATAGCATACAAGATACGCCACATCGAGCTTAAATAAACAACTAAATATTATTATTTAATATGGTAGTTATTTCCTTGTCATTATATTATCCGGTATGAATAGAACTAACTATATTATGTTTAAAAATGTTCATAATTTTTTTTACATTCATTCAATATATTTTATTATCATAATAATAGAACATATCCAATTTTTATGACGAAATATGTATTCTTTTTAAAAGCTATTTTTATCACCTTTTGATGGCACACTTGTTTTAAAAATAAATTTTTACAATACTATAAATTTTATTTGAAAAAATAAACATCACTTTTAAAAATGGATTGTCAAAATTATCTTAGGGGTAATTGTTTATATTTTTCTGATAAGTTTCATTTTTTGATGAATAGTGAAAAATACTGCATTTTAATTGAAAACTGACTTTTAATCTAAAAAAATTATAATGTTAAATTATATTTTAAATTGTTTTTAAAGTAAAAATAGATAAATTATTTATATATTAATCTAATTCAGTTCATTATAATCAATGACATGCTGAAATTGTATATAAAAACTTTGTGAAATTTTGAACAGCTTCACTTTAAACCCCCACTTTCTCACCTCATCTATGGGATTAGTTTTAAATTAATTTTATCTAATTATTTATTTTGAATTTTTTAAAATGGATTCTAAATTTTTAATTAGAAATTATAAATTTAAAAAATAGTTCCCTTTCATTTTTGGACAATATGAATAATAAACTTAGTCATTTTTATTACCACGGTTAATGATGAATCGAGTAATTGAGGGTAAAAATAATATAATAAATATTTGAAACTTTTCCTAATAATTGTCATAATTTTATTGTATGAGTTAGTGTCAACCAAAATCATCTTTTTGATGAATTTATGACCTATTGGATCCACTTTTATGAATTTAATCCCCTTATAGTATTTTATTTTAAGAAAAGTAAAACTAGTCAAACTAATGTTTTTAATAAGTATAACATTTATAATATAGTATTATTCAGAAGTTATCTTCAACCATAAATATTATTTTTAAATATAAAATATTTATATTCATCATGGTAGTTTATTTTAAATTTTTAGGGAAAACATAATTACCTTAAAGGATTTCACAATGATGATGTAGTAATTGTTTAATTAATGGAAATATCAAATAAATGATATTAAAAATATTAAAATAAATATAATTTGAGATAATTAATATCATACACAAATTTTTCATATGAATTTCCAATTTCATTGATGTTTCAAAATATTTTATTTTTTGAATTTAGCATGTTGTATTTATTTATTTTTAAATTCAATGTAATTGATAGTATCAAAATTGACATTAATGATATTTTAAAATAAATAATATATTATTAAATGATATAAAATTTATAAAACTATTATATTAGGAAAAATAATTTTCATAAGGTTTAAAATTTTATGAAGGATTCATTTATGGGTTTTTTCATTTTATAATAACTATATTAACCCTAAAATAGTAAAAATTTAGGTTGTCGCAGTAAGAGTTAAAGGGGTTAAATAAGGGTTAAAACTAAAAGATAAAGATTAATAAATAATAAAAATATGTATAATTTTTATTTTATGATATTATACTAAACCACCATCATCCTATATTCTAAATAAATTATTTTGGATCCATTTGGATTAAAAAATTAATTTATATTAATTTAATATTTTGAGAAATTCCAAGAGTTCCCCTGCCTCTCTTATAAAAGGGCACCTCTTCTTTTATTTTCATCAAAATTAAAAACCTATTTGGTTTGTAAAATATCTACCCAAATACCTTATTATAATCTCTCCCCACATTATATAGATATTAGTTTAGCTATAACACCATCCTATGTGGTCTTAAGGTTTTAAGAAATGAAGGATTCCTAAAGAAGTGCTATCATTTTTAATTAAGTGTTTCTTATTTGTTTCTTCTTCCACATCCTTAAAATCTTCTTAAAAATAATTAAATGATAAATAAATTATCCTAAATATAATTATATATTATTATGTTAATATCATCACCTAAATTTATCTTAACTTCCATCAAATAGGAATAAAAGTTATCATTCTTGTGTACAGTGGACTAATGCCTCACGAACCGATGAAATACATTTTCCATTACCGTCACTCAATACTAGTTATAATGATGTAATTAAAATTTAAAAATTATATTAATGACACATTTATATTTCTTTAAAGATAATAAATCATTTAAATTCTTACCATTTTATGCACAGAAAAATGATAATGCCATTCGTGTGTATGTGTGAATTATCACATCCACGAAGTGATGTGATTCAGTTTTCATCACCACATCACATGGATAATAAATATAAGTGTATTAAAATTCTATATATGATATTATTATCATTATAAAAAGATAAAATTGTACTTTATTTATTTCTAAAATTATTATTGAAAAATGGAAATGTTACTCATGCATACATACATCCTACCATCTCTATGATTATAACGTATTTAATTTTTCCTAATCATACTTAATTTTTTGATTTAAAAGTATAATTGATGTATAAAAATAATAATCATTTAATTAATATTATTCTTGATATGATGTAATATTGTACACTTTAACCATAGTCAACTGACCAAATTCATTTGGGACTTATGAACCAAATATCATCAAAACATTATATGTGAACTTAAATAATTAAGTAATTATTATAACATGTTAATAAGTGATATAAAAGGAATAATAAAGTTGAACAATATTCTCAAGAAATTAAATAATTAAAATAATTTTATTATTTATGAATATAAATATTGTACATGATCATTCGAACTGAAGGCAGGGGACTTTGTCTCAATATCCATTCATTGAGGCATGTTTTGATGTTATACAGATACCTTATTTTATGAGGTGTATAAATAGACCCTTTGACATATCATGACATTAATTTATTTATTCTCATGTTATTTAATTGTTATTAATATTTAAATTCTTCAAAGTGGTATGAGACAATTTAATTTAAAAATATTTTTTTAAAATGTTTAAAATGGGTTTTGAAAATGGATTGATTATTTAAATAACTTGAAATGTTTTCTTATGAGTTAAAATAAAATGTTAATAGTTAAATGTTGATAATTGAAAGATTTTATTTGTTATTATTATATAATTTTACTTGTACATTTGATGGGTGGTTACATGATAAACCAATGATGAATGGTTCTGTGATAAACTAATTATGGGTGGGTCTGTGATAGCCCTCCAATACAATGGGTATGGAAGTCGATAGTATGGTTATTCAATTTATAAGAGTGACATGTATGGAAGTTGATTTCATGGTCATTACATTTGTATGAATGAAAAGTATAATTGTCTCCCAAGACACCTTTATGTGTTATCAATTCTTTCTATTGGTTTTATTGTTATCTTGTGATTACAAAAAGGGTAAGTAATGACATTATTTTCAAAGGTATTTACTACTTCTTAAGGGTGAAAAGTATTACTTTATAATAAATTTTTCATGGGTTTTCATGTTTTTGTTGTACTAACAGGTTTTCTTATTTGTGTATCCCTTACTAAGCTTTTTTTTCTCATCCCATATTTTTAAATGTTTTTCATGATATTTAAGGATGGGTAAGGGAAAGGAAGAGGACAATTTGAAATTCATGAAGAATTTTCATGAAAATAGATCATTATTTTTTTTAATAGTTTTATATTATAGGGAAAATGGATGCTGATCTGAAGTGACCAATTTTTATTTTATGATTTTTTTATGTATGAGATATGTCCTAATTCTATAAAACTCTAAATTTAGAAAGATCCTCAATGTGAAATAAAGTAATTTATTTAATAAAAACCAATATTATGTAATGTTTAATGAATGGGACTTATGGTTGGTATCAGAGGTCAGTTTAGATAACTTTAGAAGGTAGGATGTTATTTAAGAATAAGTTATAAGTCATATATAATGACAATAGTTTTCATGGTAGGGAGAGCCATAGTTATTTTGGATAACATGAATTAGTTTGAGATAACATGAATAAGGATATATTAGTGCATATACTCATCATAAGATTGTATATGATAATTTTATTTATATTCTCACACTAACATTTTTTGTTTTAGTAAATGGATTGATCCAGTAGGAACCAAAGTGAAAATGAATCTGAAGGAAAATGTGGTGGCTTTGTGAATGAGCAGCCGAATGAAATGGGAGATCCAATGAGAACTCTTTTAGTTATTATAAAACAACTATCAGGAGTAATGATCAACCAATTAAAACTTGGTGAGTTCTCTAATATGTCATATATGATATAAATGAATCCTTGTGGAAGTTCAGGTAACAATGATTATAAAGTTAAATATATTAAACGACATATGTGTCATGAATTTTGAAATAAACACCTGGGAAAACATATTTAATGGATGTGGAGATGGCCTAATTCTATAAAACTCTAAACTTGGAAAATAATTAATGTGAAATAAAGTAATTTTCGTACAAAAACTCAAGATTATTTAATGTTTAAGGAAGGGGAATTATATTTGAAAATATCTTTAATGTGAAAGAAATTAATTTCTTTACTAAAACTCAAGATTATGTAATGTTTAAGGAAGGGGACTTACACTTGGTATCATAGGTCGGTTTAGATAACTTTAGAAGTTGGGATGTTATTTAAGTTTAAGTTACAAGTCATATATAACCACAATAGCTTTCATGGTAGGGAGAGTCATAGTTATTTTGGATAACTTGATTGAGTTTGAGATAACATGTATAAGGATATATTATTGTTGTGACCAATTTATATTTTATGATTTTGTTATTTATGAGATATATCCTAATTCTATAAAAATATAAACTTGAAAATATCCTAAATGTGAAAGAAATTAAGTTATTTACTAAAACTCAAGATTATGCAATGTTTAAGGAAGGGGACAAACAGTTGGTATCATAGGTCAGTTTAGATAACTTTAGAAGTTATCATGTTATTTCAGCATAAGTTACAAGTAATAAATATTTTTCATGGTAGGGATAGTCAAATATATTTTGGATAACTTGGATGAGTTTGAGATAACATGAATAATGATATATTAGTTTTCATCCTACTCATAAGATTTTATATGATGATTTTATTGATATTCACACACTAACATTTTTTTATTTAGTAAATGGCTTGATCTAATAGTCACCAAAGTAAAAAATGGATCTAGAGGAAAATGTGGTGGTTGTGTAAGTGAGAAATCAAATGAAATGGGAGCTCCAATGAGAACTATTTTGTTTATTCCAAACCAACTATCAGGAGTAATGATTAACAACTTAAACCTTTGAGAGTTCTCTAATGCATCATATATGAGATAAATGAATCCCTGTGGAAGTTCAGGTAAAAATTATTATAAAGGTAAATATATTAAACGCAATATGTGTTAAGAATATGGAAATAAACACCTAGGAAAATGTATTAAAGGGATGAGGAGAAGTTTTAAATCTAGAAAAGGAGGTTACAAATAAATAATTTCCCAAGGAAAAAGGAAGCATTTAGTTGACTCCATGAAAGGGAAATAAGTACTTCATGAGTTATCAATTAAATATTTTAAATGTATGGAGTATGGTCATTATGAAAATAAATGTATTAGGAAGAAGGCTCATGAATGGGATCATTAAGACCATACAGATATTTGTTTAGAAATATATAATTCTATTATAGTTGAAGATAAGGAAACTGAAAATGATATATGAAAATTATGGATTATTTCTTGGCTCATGTTTTGATAATATTAAATATTAGGGCATGATACATATTTTTGTTAATAGGAAATAAGTATTAAGGAATAAGATAGAAACTCATGTTTAAGGGATTATGAAGAACACTGAATGATTAAGATATATAAATATAAGTTATTTAAGAGCTATGGAATATTTAAGGATGATGAAATTTTTAAAAGTATTAATACTCTTTTGATAATGGGATTACTTTGGATAACTTTTTTGAGTTTGTATTATATGTAACCCTTAACTTTATCGTGTGAAATTTTTATTTGAAGAATAATTATCCTTTCTTTTTTTGGACATAATTTTAAAGGTATGTATAACCTTTATAGTATATATGATATTTTATTTTTAGGTAATCATAGGTTGTTATAATTTGGGAACATATGTTTTATCAGAAATTGATTCTGTAATCAAAGTTATTTTAGAAGGGGATCGCTATTTTGGGAACCCTATATGATTAAGGTAAACAAAATAATATGTTATTTTATTTAAGGAATAAATGTTGAATTATATTTTGTATTAATATATGATTTTATTGTGAATTTATAGTGATTCAAGTTATTTATATAAATGGTTAACATATCTTGAAAATTATTTGATTCAGGAAATTAAATTTTTGATATGAGACATTTAGAGTGATTGATGTTATTTTGAAGAATATATGATAAAATAATTCTGATTTATGGTTTTAAATCTTAGTCTATAATAGTTTTGAGAAAGGGTGGTTATTTTTTGAATGATCTATTTTGAATTTTGGGTGTCATTATTTAATTTTGGAGATTAAAGTAGTTTTTCATAATATAATGGTTTATTATTTTTGGGGAATTATCTTATCTTATCCTAACCATTTTTTTGGTTAGTTCCTTAAGATAGGAAGAATGTATTGTTTTTATTTCATAGATTTTACAATCCATAGAAATTGATTCTAGTGCTTAAGGCATGAAAAAATCATCTTTAATACTCTTTGTTAAGAGAAAAAGATGAGTTTGTGGTGTAAATTTTTTAAAGGATGAAACTCTTATTTTAAAGTAAGTATGTTTCATTATGTTCTTAGTATAGGAAGTATATAAATTCCTTAACTTTAGGAAAATTATATTGAAACAAAAATGTTATTTGTTTTCTTTTATTTATGAGCTTTTATCTAATAACATATTTATAGTTTTGTGATGGTTAAATTTCTCATGATCATATTCTTTATCACTCTCTAATAGTCCTTGAGATTTAGTTTTCTCTTTAATGTCCATGTTTCACTACATGGAAACCAAGCATGTGTTATCTCAGTTGACCTTTGTACATTTTTTTCACTCTTATTATGTGGAATTTTTATTAATCTTTTTTTCCGATGTGGGATTTCAATAAAGGTATTTTGAAAATTCAAACCCTTAGTTTTCAATTCCAAGTTCAAATTAAGAGTATTAAATTTATTAAATGGGGTAGAATGTAGCATCTTGATATTTTAAAAGGAAATAGTATGTTATATATCCTACAAGATATGTCACATTGAGCTTAAATGAACAACTAAATATTATTATTTAATAAGGCATTTACCAACTATACGTTATATTGGAAGGTATGAATATAAATAACTATATTATGTTTAAAAAATATATAAATTTTTTTAGATTCATTTAATATATTATATAGGCATAATATAATAACATATTCAATTTTTATGCATAAAAGATGTATTTTTCTAAAATCTAGTTTTTCCACCTTTTGATGACACGCTTATTTTAAAACTAAATTTGGAAAATATTATAAATTTTATTTGAAAAAATAAACTTACTTTTTTAAAATTTAAAGTCAAAATTAGATTAGGAATAATTTTTTGTTATTTTTCTGATAAGTTTCGTTTTTTGACTAATAGTGAAAAATATTGTATTGTAATTGAAAATTGACTTTTCATCTAAATAATTTATAATGTTAAATTATACTTTAAACTGGTTTTAAGGAAAAATTAGATAAATTATTCATATATTAATATAATTTAGTTCATTATAATCAATGTGATATTTAATTGGATATAAAACATTGTGAACTTTTGAACATTCTCACTTTAAAAACCCGCTTTCTCAGCTCGTCGATAGGATTAATTTTAAATTAATTTTATCTAATTATGTTTTCTGATTTTTTATAAATGGATTCAATATTTTGAATCAAAAAGTCTAAATTTATTATATATTTTCCTTTTATTTTTTGGATAATATGAATAATAAACTTAGTCGTTTTTATAACCATAGTTAAGGATAAATACGGTAATTAAGGGTAAAAATAATATAATAAACGTTAGGAAATTACAATAATAATTGACATAATTTTATTAAATTATTGAGTGGTGACAAAAATCATATTTGGGCTGAATTTATGACCTATTTGATCCCATTTTATGACTTTAATCCCCATATAGTATTTTTTTAAGAAAATTCAAACTTATCACACTAATGTTTTTAATAAGTATAACATTTATAATATAGGATTATTCAAAAGTTATATTTCTACCATAAATATTATTTTTCAATATAAAATATTTATATTTATCAAGGTAATTTATTTTTAATTTTTAGGTAAGGTATAATTACCTTAAAGGCTCGCACAACGATGATGCAATATTTGTTTAATTAATGGAAATATAAAATAAATGACATTAAAAATATTAAAATAAATATAATTTGAGATATTTAATATCATCCAAAAAAATCAGATGATTTTTCCATGTTACTGATTTTTTAGAAGTTTTTTTAGAATTTATCTAATTTTATAGATTTTTCTAAAAGTCAAAGTAATAAATAGTATCAAAATTTACATTAATGATATTTTAAAATAATCAATATATTATTAACTGATATAAAATTACTAAAAATATTAGATTAATAAAAATAATTTTTATAAGGTTTTAAATTTCATCAATGATTCAATTATGGGTTGTTTTTCATTTTATAGTAACTATATTAACCCTCAAAGAGTAAAAATCCATGCTGTCACAGTAAGAGTTAAAGTGGTTAAATAAAGGTTAAAACCAAAATATAATGATTAATAAATAGTCAAAATATGTCTAATTTTTATTGTATGAGATTATTTCGACCCAAAATCATCATATCTTTTAAATAAATTGTTTCATATCTATTTGGAATAGAAAATTAATTTATATTAATTTAATATTTTGAGAAATTAGAAGAGTGCCCCTCCCCTCTCTTATAAAAGGGTATCTCTTCTTATTTTATATTCACACCTAAAAAATTATTTTTTTGGATAATATCTACCAAACTACCTTCCTAGAATTTCTTCTCATGTTATAGATCTATTATTTTAGACAGAAAACCATCCTCAGTGGCCTAATGGTTTTAAGCAATGAAGAATTTCTAAAAAAGATGTATCATTTTTAATTATGAGTTTATGCTTTGTTTCTTCTTCCAAATCCTACAAATATTCCAAAATAATGATGAAATAATAACTCTATTATCCGCAATATATTTATATTTTATTATGTTAATATCATCACTTAAATCCTTCTTCACTTCTATCAAATGGGAAAAGAAATTATTGTTCGTGTGTACGGAGGACAACCACCTCGCAAAATGATGAAATTCATTTTCCATAACCATCACTCAAGATTGGTTATAGTAATGGAATTAATATTTATAAATTATATTAATGACATATTTATCATTATTTAAATATAATATATCATTTAAATTCTTACATTTCTATGCACAAAAAATGATAACATTGTTCGTATGTACGTGTCAATTATCACCTTTATGGAGTGATGTGATTTATTTTTCATCACCGCATCACATATATTATATATATATATAATTATATTTAAATGATATATAATATATTATTAATATTTTGGAAAGTTAAAATGTTATTTACCTTCTTTCCATAATGATCATTGAAAAATGAAAATGTTACTCATGCATATGTACGACCTATCATCTCGTTGATTATAACATAATTAATTTTTCATAAAAATAATTAATATTTTTATTTAAAATTATAATTTATGAATAAAAATGATAATCATGTCATGAATATTATTCTGGAGATGATGTAATAATGTAAACTTTGACCACAGTCAACTGACCGAAGTCATTTTGGACTTATGAACCAGATATCATCAAAACATAAGATGTGAACTTAATAAATTAAGTAATTGTTATAACATGTGACAAAACTAAAAGGTGTCATTAATTACTTTGGTCATGGATAAAATTATAAATTTATATTAACCCAAACTTTTCTAACTACAAAATCATATTATAACAGAAGTGCGGGGTCGAACCCACAGAGAGAAGGGAACGTAGTGATGAAAACTCAAAACTAAATGTTAGGTTTCTCCAATTTTAGTTTTATTTAATGATACTAATGATTAAAATTGAAATAAATGTATTAAATTAGAAAATTATAATATATTGGAATCATATTTCAAGGGTGGTTTTACTAAATAAATTTAACTTCACGCGCAAAAATAATTATAATAAATAGTTGCACAACCAAACAATTTCATCGATAGAGGAAATGTTAAATCCCTATCAAACTACCCTAGAATCACAATTAATCATGGTCATATGAATAAAGATAGATAAATTTCATTTAGTTCATATTTTTATATATAAAAGAGTAATTTAATTCAATGATCGTGAAAAAATTATCTCAATCATGGTGGGGTTATTTCATTATTGAAAACATATGGTAAATGATTCAATGATGAATAAAATATATGTTCAAGCATAACATGATACCATAAAATAAAATAATATTTTATGAGCTAAGAAAAATCAATATTTGTTGGTACACACCCCCTTTAACTGATCCTTCCCTCCCCTATGATGTTTAGTCAATCATCATCGGGTGGTCACCGATGATGAATGAACTAATACCCATAGCAGATATATTAGAAAAGATTGAAGGAAAAGGATAAGGAATAAAAATAAATATTATAATAGAAATAGAAATCATTCAATGATTACATCAAATAAAGGAAAACAAAAATGAAACAAAAACCTATCTATGGTAGGACGGAACCCTATGGTGGCCTCCTAGTGGTTGCGCCTCATGTGTGAAATGGAATGCTTAATATCTTTTCCAAAATCCATTTTTATAGTCTAATATATGATATTGTATCTTTCACGGGTCAAATATCACATTTAATGGTCATCCAGTTCAAATGATATCACAAAATCCCGTTGAAAGATACGCTGGAAATTAGCTTTTATACTATATTGTGGAATTATATGATGTGTAATGGGTATTCACATCATGTAATTCTAATCCAATATTTCCTCTAAGAATTTTGAATCTTTCATGAATCTTGTTCTGATTGACTCCTTTCACGATGTGTAATATGATTACATGTCGTGTAATCGTTAGGTTTTATTTCTTCTTCTCATGACCTGTATTCAATTCCTAGCCTACAACTTCAAATCGTGAAATGATATTACACGGCGTGTAAATTGTGATTTCAGTATTGGAATCTCTTTTTCATCCCGATTATTTAGTTTTGTGCCTTGTAAGTTCTCCATGATTGTCTTTAAAATCCCTTGTTTCACCACTTCGTTTCTCCCATGGTGTGAAGTTTCATTTTGTTCCTCAATTTCCATGTTTTCCTTGGTATTTATCCAAATATCAATCATGTATAATAATTTTCAAAACATTAATATCAGGTACATATATTATATTAAATAAATTAATATTCAATGAATTCATACGTAACAACCCATCAAAATATGTATACAAAATATTCTTATCAACATGCTAATAAGTGATATAAAAGGAATAATAAACTTGAAAACAGCTCTCAAGTAAGTAAATAATTAACATTATTTTATTATTCAGTAATATAAATATTATACATGATGAGTCAGACTCAAGGTAAGGAACATCATCTCAATCTCCTTTTATTGAGTAATATTTTGATGTTATACACCCACCTTCTTTTATGAGGTATAAATAGAATTTTTGACATATCATATAATAAATTTATTTTTTCTCATGTTATTTAATGGGGCTTAAGACTCAAATTTTTCAAAGTGATATGGGACACTTTGATTTACTAATATCTTTTAAATGTTTAAAATGGGTTTTGAAAATGGATTGATTATTTCAATAAATTGAAATGTTTTCTTATGAGTTCAAATGAAATTTTAATAGTGACATATTTAAAATTTAAAGATTTTATGTGTTCTGATTATATAATGGTACTTGGACATTTTACAGTTGGTTATGTGATAAAACAATGATGGGTGGTTCTGTGATAAACTAATGATGGGTGGGTCGATGATAGTCCTCCAATGCATTGAGTATGGAAGTCGACTGTATGGTTATTCTATTTATAAGTGGTACATATATGGAATTCGAACACATGGTTATACCATTTGTATGAATTATAAATATAATTATTTCCCAAGATACCTTTATGTGTTATCTATACTTTTTATGGGTTTTTTGTTAATCTTGTGATTACAAAAAGGGTAATCAATGAGATTATTTTCAAAGGATATTATTTACTAATTATTAACGGTGAAAATTATTACTTTATAATAAATTTTTCATGGGTTTTGATGTTTTCATAGGACTAATAGTTTTTATTCTTTATATATCCCTTACTAATATTGTTGTGTTCATCCCATGTTTTTAAATGTTTTCCACGGGATTTAAGGATGGGTAAGGTAAAGGAATAGGGCAATTTGAAATTCGTGAAGGGTTTTCATGAAAGTATATCATTATTTATTTTAATAGTTTTATATTATAGTAAAAATAGATATTTATTAGAATTCACCACTTTGTATTTTATGATTTTTCTATGTATGAGATATGGCTCGATTTTGTAAAAATATAAACTTGAAAAGATCCTCAATGTGAATGAAATTAATATCTTTACTAAAAATCAAGATTATATAATGTTTAATGTTGGGGGCTTAAAATTTTAGTCTCTATAGAAAACTTTTAGGTTTCCTAATAGGATTGAAAATGAATACTTCCTAACTCATCCATTTAATTAAGTAAATAAAACATATAAATTTAAAATATAAAATCATAATGACATCACATGACTCATTAACACAAAATTTTGTCTTTTACTTTTTTTACACATGAATAGTTATTTTTTATAGGATATAACACATCTCATATCAAAACATAATCAATGTATAGCAGTTCTATGATTATCTCTCCTTCGCTATCTTCAAAAGTCTTTCTTGAGTTTGATCACTACTTGAAAACCTTATTAATATACTTTTGATGGTCATGGATCATGTTAGAGTTTTCCCCTATAACCAACTTTATTATATATTTTGTATTACCGTATCATGTATATACTTTTATATACATGTGTTTTATTCTTATTAGATATTTTTTTCCTACATGAAACACATGATAATGTTTATAGAGTTGTTATCACATATATAAGTTATATAAATTCCCCAATATAATGAGAACATTAAGAAGTCATGATACTATTCTTAAATTATATCCTATGGTCTAGATATATCATTATAACTATAAAAAAATTATGTATGACTATTGGGTGTTTGAGGGTTCATAATAATTGAGATTTCTTCACATGAAGCTCATACATGATGATCTCAAAGAGTAATAATATCATGAAGATAAACTCACCTACAGTAACTTCACATATCATATGTGCAATTAGAAGTTATTATCCATAATTGTGTGTATCAGTCCTTATAATTTAGATCATTATTAATATATAACATAAATTTCATACTGTGGTGCATAATTAAAACCATGACACATATACTTACCATGAAATAGCTTTCATTGGTTGTATCATGGGTGGTATTATATTAATTTAATGATCAATATAAAATTTCTCCTTTCTGAGTTGTTGATAAAACACTATTTTATTGAATATTTTATTGATAATAAATGATATAATTTCCTCACATTGTGTTAAATATGTTTAATTAGAAAGTATTTGGGATTAGATCATTCATTTGAATATTTGATGAAAATTCCAGTTTTACCCTTTATAGTTCAATGTAGTTTTTCGAAGATATATATTTGTATATTTATTATTTGAATTTGAAATTTTGTAACGGTGTTCCTAACTTAATTATATACAACTTTTATTCATGACACTAGAGCTAAAGAGTTCATTTGGTTGTTGAAATTGGGCCATGAAGTCAAAGTTGGGCTGGGCTCTCCAGAATGGATAAGCTTCTGTATTGCGGACATAACTCCTTAATATGGGCCTTTATTGAGCCAAAATTTGGAGAGGAGATAGAAGACACATATCCTCACATTTGATCCTTCTGGAATGCCGGCCAATTCACGCGTTTTGGTGGTCAAATGGGCGGTTCAAGTTGGCATAAAATATTTGGCCGAATTTCCACATTCACACTTGAAACCACTTGTAACCTCTCCTCCCCTCCCCTCTATAAATTGGAGTTTTTCTCATTTGGAGGGGTTGGTACGTGAATTTGGAAGTTGAGGGCAGAGGAGAAGTGGATCCACTCCAATTATCCAACCATTTCAATAAGGGTAGCTCTTGAAACAAGGATCCCTTCGACGAAGCCTTCTTCTCCTCCTTCATGTTGTAATGATTTTGTTTATGTAATAAACTTCTTTCTTCTTCTTTTATTTCTTCTCTTTTCTTCTGTTTTGTTTAAATTTATTCTTCTATTAATCTTCCTAATTGGGCTGGAATTCTTGAGTAGAAGCGTTATTGGGTTATACCCATTTTAAACCTTTGCACATGCAAAACGCTTCTACGATGATTACGCCACCCATGGAAGAGTAGTCTTTTAGTAATAGATCTATCTTCTACCCTATTCATTTAATTATTTTGAATCAATGAGCTACTGTAATTCACTTAATATGATCCATGAATTTTGTTTTTAAATTGTAAGAAACTAAGCAAGCAATTGAACAATTAACACAAAAACACGTGAGGTCGGGATTTTGTGTAAATTGTGAGAGCGCGATCTTAATCGGTAATACAAGACCACACGGGATAAATTTGTAGAGTTCAAATATAATCCCTAAACACAATTCATCCTCATTTCCAGAATGGATATGTGCCTTAATTTACCACTGACCATAAGCTAATCTTAGAACATCAATCAAAGCAGGGTGCTGCGATTGCATGTTCCGAAGTTAGTCTAGGGTTAAATTCACATCATCTTCGTGGTAAAGTTAATTCTCGTAGGGTTCAGGATTTAACAAATTAAGGGATCATAATTAATTGAATGTTAATTTAAATTATAATGATTAATAATAAAGTGAAGAGGTATAGTTAGATCGATTATTTCTTTTAAATAGATTTCTAAAAAACGTCTTCTTGTTGTGTCATTCTAATCGAAACTTCATTTCAAAATTAAAAACAAAAAAATGAAATCTTCTTCCAGCAAACTTCTTCTAGATTTATAAACTATAAACAAACACCCTCATACTTTCAAGTAGTGTTTTTATTCCCTTTTATTTTGTTTCTAAAATACCTCTGAAAAGTTGTTTTAATTCACTTCCTCCTTTGAGAGGCGACCTTGGTCAGCCACTCTGCTGCACCTAAGTACCCCAAAATCACACTAATCATTTGAGGGTGCCCACGACAGTGCTCTTTCAAATTGGTGTCGTTGCTGGGAAGGCAAGTAATTATTTCAACCAATTAGAGGTATTTATTTTATTTTACATTTTATTCTCTTCCTCTCTTCTTTCTTCCTTCTTTACCCAATCTGATTTTTCTTCTTCTTCTTTTATTTTCTTCTACTTCTTTTTGGACCATCAACTCAAACTTCTCATTTTTATTTTACTATGGTCCACTTTCTTTCTTTTCATTTTTATTTGATCTATGACACGAACTAATCCCGAAGATCTCTTAGATCTTGACCCTGAGATTGAACATAGACTTAGGGCACGAATCAGACATTCTCAATCTACGGGAAGTTTCAATATTCAACCAGTTGGTGAATTCCTCTCTTCTGGAAACATTGAAATTGTAAGCTATTCAAATTCAAACATAAAAGAGGAACCAATGGCTGAAAACAATGGAAATGAACTTAATATAACCATTCGAGAATTGGCTGCACCTGATATTAACTATCAACCAAATTGTATTGCATACCCAAATCTCGAATCGGACTTTGAATTGAAATCTGGATTAATTCACCTTCTTCCAAAGTTTCATGGCTTATCTGGTGAGGATCCCAACAAACACCTTAAGGAATTTAATGTGGTTTGCTCAACTTTAAAACCAAGAAATTTTTCTGAAGATCAAATTAAATTAAGAGCATTCCCATTCTCACTTGATGGAGCTGCAAAAGATTGGATGTATTATTTGCAACCTGAAGATGTAACATGTTGGAATGATTTGAAACGTCTTTTCTTGCAAAGATTTTTTCCAGCATCAAGGACAACATCCATTCGAAAGGAGATATCGGGGATCAAGCAAGCCCAAGGAGAGTCAATGTATGAGTACTGGGAGAGATTCAAGAAGTTGTGTCCAAGCTGCCCACATCACCAAATCAGTGAGCAACTCCTCATTCAGTACTTCTATGAAGGACTCACACCTATGGAGAGAAGCATGGTGGATGTTGCGGCTGGAGGAGAATTGGTGGACAAGACACCAGTAGCTGCACGTTCTTTGATTGACAAGATGGCCCAAAACTCCCAACAATTTGGTGATAGAGGTACACCACATGTCAGGGGAGTACATCAGGTAAGTCCTTCTTCTCTTGAAAGTCATTTGATTGATACTAAGTTGGAAGAATTGACCACTATGGTGAGGCAAATTGCTTTGGCACAAAAGACATCTCTACCCCCTCCTTCAAGGCCTTGTGGTATTTGCACTGAGACAAGCCACCCAACTGACTGTTGCCCACAACTCCAAGAAACAGAAGATTGTGCAGCAGTGTTCCCTGGGAGACCATTTCAGCAGCAACAACAACAACCATATCCCCAAAAGAAGTTTGATCCAACATACAACCAAGGGTGTAAAGATCAACCGGACATGAGGTATGGCTCTGGACAACAACAAAGACCCCTTTTCAACAAAACTTCCAGCAACCTCCGCCTTACCAGCAGGGTTTCCAACAACCCCAAAAGAGATTTGAAGCTCAAACATCAACAAGTCAGCAACAAGGGAATCATCCACCAAAGGTAGATTCTAATACTGATGATCTTTTGAAGCAAATTGTTCTTAATCAACAGAATGAGCTGAAGAGTCAAAGTTCGGAGCTGAGGGAGTTGAAGACTCAAATGAGCCAGATTGCCACCGCCCTACATGAACTTGTGAGTAAAAATTCTGGAAATCTACCTTCCCAACCCACTCCAAATCCAAAGGGGAATATTAGTGCCATCACATTGAGAAGTGGGAAGAAAATAAATGATACATCTGTACCTACCATTCCACCGGGATTCACCTCAACTTCAGAGAAGCCGCATTCCATACCAACTAATGAGCAATCCAAGGAGAAAGATAAAGGTAAGAAAAAGATTTATGATGTTCCTCCTAAACCCCTTCCTTTTCCAAACAGGGTTGTTCAAACCAAGAAGATGGCTGAAGAAGCAATGCAAAAGGAGGTTTTGGACACATTCAAGCGTGTGGAGATCAACATTACTCTACTTGAAGCCATTAAGAAAATACCAAAGTATGCCAAATTCTTAAAAGAACTCTACACCAATCGAAGAGGGCTCAAGGGGAATGAGAGGATCAACCTTGGAAGGAATGTCTCGGCACTCATTACACCAACTCTAGCAATGCCAACAAAGTGCAAGGATCTAGGGACATTCACCATCCCATGTACCATATGGGAGTTGCACTTCTCTGATGCTCTTTGTGATTTAGGAGCTTCAATAAATGTGATGCCTCACTCGGTATTCTCTTCCTTGCAGGTTGGTGAGTTGAAGCCGACAAGAGTAGTGGTGCAGTTGGCGAATAGAGCTACGGTATATCCAGCGGGAGTTCTTGAGGATGTACTTGTTCGGGTAAGAGACATGATCTTTCCAGCAGATTTCTATGTTCTTAACATGGAGGATGATCAGGTAAGTTCTCATGCCCCCATTATCTTAGGTAGGCCCTTCCTCAAAACTGCAAAAACTATCATAAATGTCAATGAGGGTACACTTTCCATGGAATTTGGGGATGAAGTTGTGATATTTAATGTTATGGATTCCATGAAGTACCCCTCTGAGGACCATTCTGTTTTTATTATCTCCCATTTTGAACCACTAAATAAAAACTCCATAGAATTTGATTGTCCTATGCTTAGGGAGATTATGAGTATTGGTTCGAGTTTGATGTCTAAGAGCACTTCCGAACATGTTTCTGATACACAATCCTATCTTGGATTTGATTTTGATGTGGATTCATATTCTGATTTTGATCATGTTCACTCTGATTATGAAATGGCTGTTGAGTATGCTGATGGATTTGATGCTTTATTCTATGATTCTGATGATGTCTATTCTGATACTGATGCTCTTTGTGCACATATTTCAGTTCCTTCAATGTCTCCATCCATACTACACCCTCCTTCATTAGAACTCAAGCCATTTCCACCAAATCTGAAATACTCATACTTGTTGAGTGGTGAGAGATTACCTGTTATCATTGCTAACAATCTCCCTTTTGAACATGAAGAAAAGCTTTTGAATATTTTGAGGGAGAACATCAGGGCAATTGGGTGGACCTTGGCTGACATATCAGGTATTAGCCCCTCCATTTGCATGCATAGGATTCTCTTGGAGGATGGGGCTAAACCGGTGAGACAACCACAAAGGAGACTCAATCCCACCCTCCTGGAAGTTGTTAAAAAGGAAGTTGAGAAATTGCTCGAGGCAGGTATAATCTTTCCCATTTCAAATTCACAGTGGGTAAGTCCAATTCAGGTTGTGCCTAAGAAAACTGGTTTTACTGTTGTTAAAAATGATAAAGATGATTTAGTTCCAATGAGGGTGCAAAACAGTTGGCGTGTGTGTATTGATTATAGGAAACTAAATCAGTCGACTCGCAAGGACCATTTCCCCCTCCCATTTATTGATCAAATGCTCGAGAGACTAGCTGGGAAAACACACTATTGTTTCTTGGATGGATTTTCTGGATATTTTCAGGTTCCTATAGCTCCAGAGGATCAGGAGAAGACTACATTCACTGTCCCTTTGGCACATTTGCCTACAGGAGGATGCCATTTGGACTTTTCAATGCCCCAGGTACCTTCCAGAGATGTATGGTGAGTATTTTTTCTGATTTTATTGAGACCTGCATGGAGGTATTTATGGATGATTTTACAGTGTATGGATCCTCATTTGATGAATGTCTAAAGAGTTTGGGAAAGGTGTTGAATCGTTGTATTGAGAAGAATCTGGTCCTGAACTTTGAAAAGTGTCATTTTATGGTAGAGCATGGCATTGTCTTAGGGCATGTGGTGTCAAAACATGGGATAGAGGTTGATAGATCTAAGGTAGACATTATTTCATCCTTACCCTATCCTTCATGTGTGTGTGATGTTAGATCTTTCCTAGGGCATGCAGGATTTTATCGGCGTTTCATCAAAGATTTTAGTAAGATCGCTCTTCCTATGTCACGATTACTTCAAAAAGATTCTGATTTTCTGTTTGATGATTCTTGTAGTACTTCCTTTGATGAGCTAAAGAAGTGTCTGACCACTCCACCTATCATACAGCCCCCACGGTGGGAACTTCCATTTGAGCTTATGTGTGATGCCTCCAACTTCGCGGTTGGAGCTGTCTTATCTCAGAGGGTGGAAGGACGTTCACATGTGATTACCTATGCATCGAGGACACTGGATTCAGCCCAATCAAACTACACTACCGTAGAAAAGGAGTTTCTTGCTGTCATATTTGCTTTAGATAAATTCCGTTCATATTTATTGGGCTCTAAAGTAGTTGTTTTTTCTGACCATGCAACTTTGAGGTACCTCCTAAAGAAGCCAGATGCAAAGCCACGACTTATCCGTTGGATGCTCCTTCTTCAGGAATTTGATATTGAGATAAAGGACAAGAAGGGATCAGAGAATTTGGTGGCGGACCACATGAGTAGGCTTACTCACACACTAGAGGGTGACACCTTGGACCAGGTACCACTTCGGGACACTTTCCCCGATGAGCATCTCTATACCATCTCAGGTAAGCATCCTTGGTATGATGATTTAGTTAATTACATTGTTGGCTCTGAAATCCCAGTAAATTTGAAGAAGCATCAAGTCCAAAAATTAAAAAGTGAGTCTAGGTATTATGTGTGGGATGATCCGTACCTCTGGCGCATGTGTAGTGACCAAGTCATTAGGAGGTGTGTTCCCGATCATGAGTTTGAGTCTATTTTTCATTTCTGTCATACACTTGCTTGTGGTGGACACTTTGGACCCCAACGGACAGCTAGGAAGGTCTTAGACTCTGGATTATATTGGCCTAGCTTGTTCCATGATTCCCATTTGTTTTGTAAGTCATGCTCTCATTGCCAACACACTGGGAACATTTCTAGGAGACATGAGATGCCCCAACAACCCATACTATTTTGTGATATTTTTGATGTATGGGGCATCGACTTTATGGGTCCTTTTCCTAGTTTATTTGGATTTTTGTATATTTTGGTTGCTGTTGATTATGTGAGTAAATGGGTGGAGGCCAAGGCCACCAGGACTGACGATTCTCATGTTGTTGTGGACTTTGTCAAAGCACAGATTTTTTGCAGGTTTGGAGTACCAAAGGCCATCATCAGTGACCAAGGGACACACTTTTGCAATAGGAATTTTGCTTCCCTCCTTCAAAAGTATGGGGTGACACACAAAACATCAACACCATACCACCCCCAAACAAATGGCCAGGCTGAGGTTTCAAATCGTGAGTTGAAACAAATCTTGGAGAAAACCGTGCAGCCAAATAGGAAGGATTGGAGAAAGTGCTTGGATGATGCATTGTGGGCTTATAGGACAGCATACAAGACCCCCATTGGTATATCCCCATTTCGGATTGTTTTTGGGAAAGCGTGTCATCTCCCTGTGGAAGTCGAGCATCGGGCATATTGGGCTATAAAGAAATGTAACATGGATTTGTCCCAAGCTAGAATTCAAAGGAAGTTGCAAATTCAAGAGCTTGAGGAGATTCGACTGTCATCATATGAGAACTCAAGGCTCTACAAGGAAAGATCAAAAGCAGCTCATGACAAAATGATCCAACAAAGGGAGTTTCATGTTGGAGAGAAAGTCCTTCTCTATAGTTCACGACTGAAGTTGATGCCTGGTAAGTTGCGTTCCAGATGGTTAGGTCCTTATATTGTGTCTAATGTTTTTCCTTATGGTGCAGTGGAGATCACACAAGAGGACACTGGAAGGAGCTTTACAGTCAATGGGAAACGTTTGAAGAGATACATTGAGGGACATCCTACTGATGTAGTGGATTTTATCACACTACATGACCCCATCATCACTTGATCACATCAGGCTGTTCCTAACCCTTTCACTTTTATATTATTTGTCCTATTTAAAAATTCTACATTTCATGTGAATATATCATCTCATAGGTTCACATTGAGGATAATGAAATATTTTAAGTGTGGGGGAGGGAACCTTTTAGTTTAGTAATTTCAATTGTTTTCCTGTTTAAAAAAACCAAAAAAAAATTGTGTGTTTTTCAAATTTTGTGTGTTTATTTTACAATTTTATGTGTTTTTTTTTTGAAACATTTTGAGCTAAAATGATTATCATAACCATTTTTAAATCCATATCAATAAGTGAAACAATTTACCCCTTGAAACTAAGCTTAAATGAAGGCTGAAATGACTTTGTTTCAAGTTCAAACATTTAGTAATTTCATGAAAAGTACGCTGAATTTTGAATCCCATGCCAATCTCACTGTCTTTATATTTGAAATCACTTTCTTGTGAGGCTACTAAACCATTATTTTCATATTCTTTACATTCACCTCACTTCTTGAGAGAACCAAACCATACTTGATTTAACCAGAATTTGATTTATTCCTGTCAAAACTTGAGGGTTTGAGGTACTTATGTTTAAATGATTGAGGCATTTGTTTGGTATTAAAGCCCCTATTTCAAAGAATCCTTTTTTATAATGTCCTAACTTGAATATTTAATCCTTGTAGCCCTTAGAAGCCATGCACATCCTGTTAGGTTAAGCCACATTACAAGCCAATTTTCCCTATCCAACCAACTCTTGAAGTGAAATTGCATAATCTAGTTGAGCTTAAGTGTGGGGGAAGTTGTCTTGTGTTGTGCCACCACATTATGTGATACTTTGGGTGGAAAATTAAATTCTGAAGAGATGTTTTTGCTGCTAAATAAATTCATTATATTGAAAGCTGTACCTTTTCTGGAGCTTTCATGACAAGTGAAGTTGTGCCCTTTCTGGAGCTTCTAATTGAGGTGGAAAGCTATGCCCATCTGGAGCTTTCAAGAAAATCATGTTTGAGAAGATTGAAATTTTTTATGCTGAAATGATGAATGGTGTAAACCTTTCATGACTTTTCATGATGATGGAGCTGAATTGATACTATGGGGATTGATGAGAAGACCATATTTAAGTGAAAATTAGATTAATGCAATTTTGCTTCAAAAGAGTCAAGCCCTCCTCATTCAGCCTCAGAGTTTTTCACATCTTAATCCTACCAACCAAAAGCCATAGAACAACCCTGAAAAGTCCTCATGATAAACATATGTCCTTGACTCACATCGGGTAGCGATGTAGGAATCTATCAAGCCTATGGTGACCCTTGTATGAGTTTGGATGAGAAAGACATTGCAAAAAAATTGATATTTGAGTGATGAGAGAAAATTCAAGCGAGGTAAGTGTTTTGTGCATGGGCGGATAAATGAAGTGGAAATATATTGAATGATATAAATGGAGAACTTGAAATAAGGTTTTTTATGAGGCATGATATCTTTTTATTCTTGGTGTGAAATTGATTGATCTTAAGGATATGTGTTTTAAAATTGGTTTTGATTTGATATTGATGTTTACTAGATATGAGATTTTGCCCAGGAGTGCAAAAGGGTAAGTGTGGGGGAGTTGATAAAACACTATTTTATTGAATATTTTATTGATAATAAATGATATAATTTCCTCACATTGTGTTAAATATGTTTAATTAGAAAGTATTTGGGATTAGATCATTCATTTGAATATTTGATGAAAATTCCAGTTTTACCCTTTATAGTTCACTGTAGTGTTTCGAAGATATATATTTTTATATTTATTATTTGAATTTTAAATTTTGTAACAGTGTTCCTAACTTAATTATCTACAACTTTTATTCAGGACACTAGAGCTAAAGAGTTCATTTTGTTGTTGCAATTGGGCCATGAAGTCAAAGTTGGGCTGGGCTCGCCAGAATGGAGAAGCTTCTGTATTGCGGCCATAACTACTTAATATGGTCCTGTATTGAGCCCAAATTTGGAGAGGATATAGAAGACACATATCCTCACATTTGATACTTATGGAAGGCCAGCCAATTCACGCGTTTTGGTGGTCAAATGGGCGGTTCAAGTTGGAATAAAATATTTGTCCGAATTTCCACATTCACACTTGAAACCACTTGTAACCTCTCCTCCCCTCCCCTCTATAAATTGGATTTTTTCTCATTTGGAGGGGTTGGGACGTGCATTGGGAAGTTTAGGGCAGAGGAGAAGTGGATCCACTCCAATTATCCAACCATTTCAATAAGGGTAGCTCTTGAAACAAGGATCCCTTCGACGAAGCCTTCTTCTTCTCCTTCATGTTGTATTGATTTTGTTTATGTAATAAACTTCTTTGTTCTTATTTTATTTCTTCTCTTTTCTTCTGTTTTGTTTAAATTTCTTCTTATCTTAATCTTCCTAATTGGGCTGGAATTCTTGAGTAGAAGCGTTATTGGGTTATACCCATTTTAAACCTTTGCACATGCAAAACGCTTCTACGATGATTACGCCACCCATGGAAGAGTAGTCTTTTATTAATCGATCTATCTTCTACCCTCTTCATTTAATTATTTTGAATCAATAAGATACTGTAATTAACTTAATATGATCCATGAATTGTGTTTTTAAATTGTAAGAAACTAAGCAAGCAATTGAACAATTAACACAAAAACACGCGAGGTCGGGATTTTGTGTAAATTGTGAGAGCGCGATCTTAATCGGTAATACAAGACCACACGGGATAAATTTGTAGAGTTCAAATATAATCCCTAAACACAATTCATCCTCATTTCCAGAATTGATATGTGCCTTAATTTACCACTGACCATAAGCTAATCTTAGAACATCAATCAAAGCAGGGTGCTGCGATTGCATGTTCCGAAGTTAGCCTAGGGTTAAATTCACATCATCTTCGTGGTAAAGTTAATTCTCGTAGGGTTCAGGATTTAACAAATTAAGGGATCATAATTAAGTGAATGTTAATTTAAATGATAATGATTAATAATAAAGTGAAGAGGTAGATTTAGATCGATTACGTCTTTTAAATAGATTTCTAAAAAAACGTCTTCTTGTTGTGTCATTCTAATCGAAACTTCATTTCAAAATTAAAAACAAAAAAAATGCAATCTTCTTCCAGCAAAATTCTTCTAGATTTATAAACTATAAACAAACACCCCCATACTTTCAAGTAGTGTTTTTATTCCCTTTTATTTTGTTTCTAGAATACCTCTGAAAAGTTGTTTTAATTCACTTCCTCCTTTGAGAGACGACCTTGGTCAGCCACTCTGCTGCACCTAAGTACCCCAAAATCACACTAATCATTTGAGGGCGCCCACGACAGTGATCTTTCAGTTGTGGTAGAAGAAATCTATACCCCTTTGATTTATATTTAGGTTCCTAAGAAAAATCCAAGGTCACGTTGATTTTCGGTAGGTTAATTTTAGTAATTCAAGTAAGATGGATCAAAAATTGAGGGATGATGAAAAAAAATTTCATTTTAATTGATGATATTTTAATTAAAAAATGTATTATATTACATACACCACCACAAAATCAAGATTATATAGAATTATATTTTCTCATTTCTTATAAAAAAATTGGAAATATTCCATTTCTCATAAATTATTGAAAATCACTAAGAATGTCACCATTTATCATTGTTATTTTAGAACTCGTAAATAGATCCCTTATCAATTATTATAAAAAATAATTGAGAAAGGAACCCTTTATCGATTCTTTTTTTCACTGAGGAATGGTTCCTTTATCAACACTTACTCCTCTTAATTGTCTCTTTTTTATTTATAAAAAAAGGATCTAATTTCTTAACACTAAATAATCACTAAGAACAGGGGTCTTTCACAGTGTGTATTTTTTATTGAGAAAGAGTGACCTTTATTAATACTTTTTTAGCACTAAGAAAGGGTAATACATGCATCTCTGGTCATATTAGATCAGAATTGAGCATAATTGGTCATATTATCATATTACTCGCCCCGTATATATAATATTAACTTTTTTCATGTGAGACCCCCTAGATTATGATAGGTTTTTTGATGTGTGGTCGTAACCACTTACTAGGTATGTTTTACTAACTCCGTACACATTCCTTTTTTGGATGTGTGTAGATAATTTGGTTCATGATTCTAGAAAATGTAAAGCACATGAATATTTGATCTAGTTATACATGAAGTCTTGGAGTTTGGGTGGTACCTTTTTTGACCTCTTGGTGGGCATTTGGTGTGGAATTATCTTGTTTATACTTAGAGGTTCTAGTGGTTCTTTCATGCATGTGATGTTTTCTTTTGGGGTAACTTAGGCCATGTTTACTTGTTGAATTATGTACACTTCTAATTTTTGTCTAGTCTTATCCTTTTGTATCACTTGTGGATATTTTGGACCTTGTTTGGTTATGCATTCGATATTCCAGCATTTTTTGTTTAAATAGATTGATGAGAGGGTTCTATGGTCATATTGGATCCAGTGTCAGGGTAATTATAAACCATCATATCAACCATTGGGTATTATTGATGGTTCATAATGAGGTTAAACCATCTCCCAATTTTCTATATCAGACCCTCAATGTTTACATTGGCCTTTGGAAATTGGTAGTTATGTATGATGTGTTGTGATGACCCGACCTAGTACTATTCATGTAATCATGACATAGTTATTAAAAAATGTTCTCAAATCCCTCTTCAATGGTTCTTAGGTATGAGACTTGAATGTAGCCAGGATATAGGACTGTTGGGACTCAGGTTGTAACCCATAAATATGCCTAACTAAAAAACATTGGTATATATTGAGTCACTATATGTAGTTTGATATCTATCCTTCCCTTTTTTCCTTTATGTTTTTTATATGTTCTTAGGCCTCATGCATCATATAAGACACATATTGGTAGGAATGAGTTAGATTTCATGCCATGATTTGTGTTTTCAATATTTTTTTAATTATATTACTATTGAAACTAATTGAAATATCATATTAACTAAAACATTAACAATAAATAGATAGTTTCACCCTTTATATTTATTGTTAATGAGTATGTTAATATGGGTTAGAAATTTATTCCTATGATTGAAAGTTTTTTTATATACTAATGTTATCTAGACTCCTAAACTTTATTTCTAAATCATGATTTTAATTGGTTTTACATGATTCATTAATCATGAGAAGCTATTTTAAAATGATTTATAAGGTGTTTAATAATGAAAAGTATCTTGGGAAATGAAATTATGGGATATAGGTATGGGTTACACTCGACCTATATGATACAGTTAAATTCTTGGGGTTATTTCTTATGGAAAGAAATTATTGATATTATTCAATACTTTATTATAGATGATTCCACCTAGAAGACAACCTCCTACTGGTCAGGAAGGGATGGATGAGAATGTGTCATCTATTTTATCACCAATATACCCAAATGTCTTATAGTGGATCTCTAGTTTTATTAAGGTAACTAGTTATGGTGATCCATGAAATTATCCTATGGCCTCTGATATCATATGGGATTTTTAGATTCACTATACCCTAATTTATAGAGGTGATGTGACACTATAGGAGGTTTAGGTGTGGATTAATTATCCCCTCCTCATCTTAAAAAGTATCAAAACACCTAAGTAGCACTGATTTTGTCAATAAACCTTCATGTTATAAGGGTAGACACATCAACAATGGGATGTAACGCTCGAGCCTAAGAAATACTTAAGACACACCAATATAGGATTTCAAGAGCTTTTCTTAGTGAAATTATTACCCTATATCCTATGTCGATTAAAGTAGAATGATTTAATGAACACCCAACAAGGTTTATATTAATTATAGAGTATTTGGTTACCTCTATAGAAATTATACACTTAAACCTTTGTATGAGTGAGGATGAGGAGTCCAAGACATGCCACTTTGGGATGGGTTTGAAAGAGTCGCTTAAAATACAGGTCAATCTCTTCAACATATCCACCTTCTTTGATGTGGCAAAGAAAGTAATTCTAGATAATATAGGGTCTCATGGAGTTTCAAGTGATAGTCTCTCAATGCGTGTTCGGTTCTCTAAAGGTACCTCAACTAAAGTTTAGTGCAATGAACAATGTCATTATAGGTTTTGAATTCATGATGGATTTTTTTTAGTGAGAGATTTTTTTTTATAATCAGGACTCCAATTAGGATTCATAGCATTATAATGTCTATAAAAGGTTTTTTAGGAAGTGTTTTGAGGCCATGTATGTGCCTCAAGTATTTGGGAGGATTTTGGAGTATTGGTTGGGGGCTAGGAAGCTGAACATTTGTAGTTTCATACCATTCATGACATAGTAGGGTAATTCACATTGTGAATGACCTTTCATGGGGTGTTGTTAGACCATAAAAGGGGTTTTATGGTGAGTGTATTTCTACCAAGTGATATTTATGGTTTTAATAGGGTTCACGTAGTTAAATTATTGAGGTATAGGGACTAAAATATACCTAGAGGGGGATTCACAGCATGAACCCCCTACTCATGTCATGAACCTGTGTTAGGCTCCCTCTTTTTTATGGGCCTTATAGTAATTTCTGAGGGGGTCTATTTTAGTAACCCCATCGAGTTCCCTCCTTTATGGTCGACTTAAAGAATAGGGATATCCATATTTTTCTTTCTTCTTCCCCTCTCTTGATGTACTTTCAATTTGGGTATATTCTTAGTGATTATTTTTATAGATTTGATGTAGGTTCCTCCTCCCTTCACCCTTATTCTATTTTCCTACCTCTGATCTAATTCTGGTTTTTTGGTTAAGTTTTTGGAGAGATTATTTCACCAAATCATTTGAAAATAATCATACTTTATAGGGAATTCATGTGCATCTCGTAGAGGAGGTCCCAGGAGGATATAATCATGAATTCATTCATAATTGTTTATAAGGTATTTTGTTGGGTGAGTTTCTTTAGGGTTTCTAGATATTTGTTTTGAAATTTTTCATTGGATATATGAGGTAATTTGGGGAGTTTTCATGGAATAGGATTGGGTGCATGTTGGGAGTGTATCACACCTCGTTGCTCATGTTTTGGATTTGTTGCATTGCATAGTTATCTTGGAGTTGATTATTCCAATTTGGGTTTTTTGTTTTAAATGTTTAATTAATTATCTTGATAGTTTTTATTGATGATATAGGTTTTCATGTACTTGGAGGAGGTCAGTATGAGCTTGGGTCAAATTAATTTTCATCGCATTAGGTAGGTTTCCTTGACTTTATTTGAGTCTCTTGGTTATCTGGTGATTGTATATTTGAGTGCATTAATTATTATTATTCTCTTTCTATTTATTTTCTTGTGTGCATTTCCCCATAAGGTTGGGATAGTCTCACATTAGACTAATAGCAAACATGGACCCTGTAACTTACAAAGCATTTTGATGGTGGTTACTTGGATGAATGAGAGTTTATAGTCCTCTTTATAGACTATTTAGAGGTTTGTGTTGGATTTTAAAAAGTAATCTATATATCCCTTTTAAAATGTACTTTAAAATGTGGTTTTTTTAATGTAATTTCATGGAAAATTTTTGATTTGATAAATTTTTATAAAATGTTATTTCAAAAGGGGAAATGGGGTTTATTAAGGGTTTTTGTTGGGATTTTTTTCAAAGTCACAGTGTGAGTAAAGAGGCATATGATGCCTTTTAAAATGGATTATAAAAGGGTCTTTTTACTTGGTTTTTAAAGTAATGTTGGAGTCCCATCTTGAATTGTCTTGGTATGTTTGTCATCATGATAGAGATTCCCAATTTTAGAAATCTTATGTGCTTGTTGTGTTTAATTTTTTTTATTGATTCCAGATTTTGTGTTTTTTGATGATGTGTGTTGTGTAGGTATCCCTATGATAACTCTTCTCTTGGTATAAAAGTGGTGGGTTGGTCTAGGTGTACATAATACAACCCATGTAGGGTTGAGATGGGTATTTGGATGTATTCAAGATGTGGGACTAGGTCTCAAGGGACTAGTGCCTTGTTAATGACATGGTGAACTTTGATAAGGGATTAATGCTCTGTTTATTATTTCTTATGTGTGCTAATTGTATTCTTGTGATAGGCCATGAATTTTAGTGTGGGAGAGTATCCTAACTCCTGACCTCTCTATAAGTGAGGTAGAATTATCTAGATCACCATAGGAGATATGGAATCCTAGTGTGCATGATGTCGATCCATACCCTGAGTGATAGGGTATTGGTTATGGAAGGGTACCTTCCATGAGTGAGATAATCTAGTTAACCATACCTTGAGTAATAATATGTGGGTTGATAGATATATGTTGGGTTATCCATGAGTGAGATCACTAGACCAGGATGCAAGATTGAATATGGGATCACCATGAGTGATATAGGGTCCAAGTTGTGATTTTATATTGGTTATGGATGGATTTCCAAACCTTGAGTGAGAAGGTAGTGGATGGTTGGTGATTTAACCTCCCTTGAGTGAGAAGGGATTGTCATATTCTTAATATGTGATCAAATGTTTCATGTAACCATACCCTATGTCTACATGTAGGGGTTGAGGACTTGATTAGACACCCTACCCAGCATCTTTGGGGATGGGTTGGAATTTGTTATGTGTGACTATATTATTTCTAGTATAGAGTCAAATCAAGTAGGGTTGGGGATTATAGTTTCCTGGTTAGCATATGATGACCAGAATTGTATGATTGTATGTGCATTGTGTGTTATGTTTCTAGGTGGGTGTGTTTCATAGTCATTATTGAAACAATTTATATGTATTATATGCACAACCACTTGATCACAGAAGCACTCTATATTATTGATTCATTGGGGATTCCTATTAGGTTATTATACTTACACTCCACCCATATACATGGCATGGGTTTCTATTTACATGGGTATACCATCATGTGTTCTCTCAAAAAACTGGTATCAATTAAATCTAGACACTTGGTACAGGTCTGGAAGGTTGTGGAGGATGATGATTCAGTAAGATGATTATGTAATTGGGCCAAATTTCAGTGTATTTATTTTTAGTTACAGTTTAGCATGTGATGGAAAGTGTGGATTTTATTTATATATAAAGTTTTTCATTCCATTATTTCCTAATTCTGCTCTATTTTTTTATGTATTATATAGACTAGTTTACTACTTTCTATTCTGGATTATGGGGGGCCTTGAGGCTCCCTGTCTTATGTCTATAGGTTTTTAGGATGTCTGTTATACAAATAGGTCATGATGAATTTTTGGTAGATTTAAACATGAACCTGAATATTCTTCTTAGAAGGAAAAGTCTCTCCATGACTGTGTTAGTCCTTCAACATTAGAAAACTCTTGTGTATAGGGAGGTGTGCCTGAGGTCATGTGGAGAACCCTGCTCACGTTTCATTCAGGTGATCCTGATTGGGGCAGTACAAAATGATATCAAATTAAGTCTTGGGAAGGGATAGTGTGGTTAGAGGTGGAGTTAGGATTTTGAGACTTAGGAGGTAGATCAATCACATGCCTCTCCAGCATGTAATTAGTTGAAACCCAAGTTATTGGGAGATATCTTGTGTTGGGACTAGGATCTCTAGGATTAGTGAAGTGTTGGATTAGAATAAGAATCCAAATACAGGATGGATGAAAACCATGATGATTCGTAGGGCTCAACTAAGATACAATGAGTTTTATATACATCATGATAGTGACATTCTTAGGGAATGATACACACACCTAGGTGTGGTGTAGTTTGATATGATGCCTCATCAAAATAAATTTTTAATTATAGAAACTTATAATATAATTGATGTTTTATCAATTACATTATAAGTGGTTATTAGATTAATATTTATTCTAGGGGATTGATTTATTGATTGTGTTTGTAGTGTATTTCTTAGATTCTATAGGGAAATATTTTTCGGGATGTCTAGATTTTTTAGAAAAATCAGTTTTGAAAAGAAAACTCATGCAGTAGAATGGGTTGTGCATAAATAGTTTTTATAAGTTCATTTTTATGAAATGTATTGTAGAGCTGATGATTTTGAAATGTTTGGGACTTTCATGTTTTAAGAAAAGTGTAATAAAATAGATTTTGAAATTATATTTCAAAATGGTTTTAGAAATGGGATCAGTTTTGAAAAAGGATTGGTAAGGCCAAGGGTTTTGGTGATCTCAATTTTTTGGAAAACCCTTATTTACCAAGGTATGTTTTAAAAAACTTAAGTGAGTGTTGGTGTGTATAAATTGATTTAAACTGGTTTTTGTTTTTAAAAAAAGTGACCAGTTCCTATGAAACTAATCTTATTTGGTTTTGTGTTTAGTCAGGAATGACCTTGATGCTTGAATTGTTTATTTGGATGGTATTCCATGTCTTATTGGAAATTGATAAGTGATATTGGAGGGTGTGTTTGGATTGGTTGGTTGGGTTTATAGAGATTAATTGATTCTTGTGTAGGCCGGATTGTTTTATCTTTTGGAGGTTAACCTTCAAAACCCCAAGTGATGGCTTATAAATTTATCAGGTATATCATGGATGTTTTGAGAGATCCGTGTGTGGTGGTCTCATGGATAAATTTTGATGTTAAGATCGAGTAGTAAAATGTGAGTTGGTGGGTTCATGGATTGGACCCCTTGATTTTTTTGATGATTTCATGGGTTGGATAGCTTGGTGTGAGTTTTATGTAGGCAATTACCATAGTGGGGAACACCATTATATGGAATCGATCATGATTAGTGGAGTCTTATGGTGGGGAGCACCATAATCTAATAGTCTAATTGATCGTTGTTTTATGGAATTTTAGGATCCATGAGTTTGTTTTGGAACCATTTTGGTACTTGGTGATCGGTGTTTCATTTTTGGTACTTGAGTGTGCATGGAGGGTTCATATATAATCATTATGTGTGGTAATGGATGAGATATGGACCATAGAGATGGGGTGTTTTAGTTATATGTTGTAACAAAAAGGATACTCCTATAGTGAAGAACATAAAATTGGTTATGGGTATATAAACCTCATGTCATAAGGGTCATGGGTGTAGTAGAATTGATCAGTCGATGGTTGAGGTGATGGTGATATGTTTGTGAGTAGGTGGAATAGTTTGATAATTTGGGTGTGATGTTGGTTAGAATATATGTGTTGGAAATAGTCTTGGGATGGAGGTAGTGTGATTTGAGAATGATTTAGATCAATGATGTGTCATTTCTCATGATTAGATAGGGACGGTTGAATGGATCAGTTGAGGATTCATCTGTGTAAATCATGATAAATGTTGGGATCAGACCTCAGTGTGGGAATTTTGATCATTCAGTGATTCCTTTCGATGTTAACGTATCATGACTGGGTAGTTAAGTGAAGTAGTGGTGTGTTGGTAGTTGAGGATAAAGGTTTTGGAAGAAATTCATCCAGAGAAGTATTGACTAGTGTAGTTATGTGGAATCGGGTGCTATGATTTGGAAACCCTATTGGGAGAATCATTTAGGATGCATTTGAGATGGTTTAAGTATAGAACTATGATTTTGGAGAAAATATGGCATGTTTAGATTAGGGTTTGGAGTTGTGCAGCAGGAGCATGTTTGATGCTCGTGGATGAGACATGGTTGGATAGTTATAAATTGTCAACCAAGGTAGGTCAAAGTTCATGGTTGTAGTAATACCACGGCTTCTCAAGGACAATAAGTATTATTTTGATGAGTTTTTAATGACTCAAATATTTACAGGTTGTGAATTCTTGAGAATATTTGAATTTTTGGTTTGGTGATGGGTTTGTTTTGAAAAATGAGACTCAGATTGGTATTTTGATCACTAGATCATCTCTAAAATGTGTTTTGGGATTTGGTTTGATTCCTAGTAAGTTACTCAAGTTTTTGGGACGACTTTATAACAATGATCATGGGGAGAGCTACTAAAAATTGTCATCATTAGGCCATTCGCGGTGTTATAGGATCATTCGTGATGTGAATAACCTTTCATTGGGTGTTTTTAGTTTGTGGAATGGGTGTCTGAGTATGGTTCTTATTATCAAGGGTTATTTACAGCATGAATAGGGTTCACTCTGTGAAAGTATAGAGGTAAAGGTACACCTATATTCTTGGAAAGGTATTCATGGAATAAACCCCATGTTTAAATAATGAACCTATGTTGGGCTTATTATTTTTTAGGGGACTTCTGGTAATTTCCAAAGGGGTCTATTTTAGGTACCCTATCAAGTTTCCTCATTTAAGGTTGACTGAAGAAAGAGAAAGATCCCTATTTATCTCTCATATTCCCCTCTCTTAGTGTAACTTTAATTCAGGTGTATACTTAGTGATTCATCATGTAGATTCAAGGTAGGTTCCTCTTCTCTTCTCCCATGTTCTATTATCTTGAATCTCCTCTAATTTTAGTTCATTGGTTAGGTTTTGGGGAAGATAGTTTCACTATATCATGTTGAAATAATCATACTTGGTGGGGATTTTGTGTGTGGATCATAAAGGAGGTCTTAAAAGGACATATTTAATTCTTAATTCATTTTTTTCTATAATGTATGTTGTTAGGTGAGTTTCTTTAGGGTTTTTAGTGATTTTGGGTAAAATTTTCCATTGAATCGGTGAGGTAATTTGGAGATTTTTCATGGATTAGGTCTGAGTGCATGTTGTGGTCTCGAATTTTTTTCATTGCCCAATGAGTTTGGCATCGATTATGCCAATTTCAGTTTTTGGTTTTAAATGTTTAATTATTAAATTTGTTAGAAATTATTGATTATATAGGCCCTCATGGAATCTGAGGAGGTTTGTGAAATCTTAGGTTGGATTTATGATCATTTTTTGAGGTAGGTTTCCTTAACTTTATTCCTCTTGGTTATCTGGTGATTGTATATTTGTGTGCCTTTATTAGTATTATTATTTGTATATTTCCTATCATGTGTGAGTTTCTTTATAAATTTGGGGTGGGATCACATAAACCTAATATTTAGCATGTACCATATAGATTTATAAGTAGTTTGATGATGGATCCTTGGTTTAATGAGTGTTTATATCCTTCTTTATGCAATTTTTAGAGGAATGTGTAATATTTCAAAAAGTAAAACAGATTTCCTTTTTAAAATGTATTTCAAAAAGGTGTTTTGGATAAATGGAATTCCCTAGAAAATTGGTGATTTGAAATAGTATTTTGAAATAGTATTTTAAATGTAGAAATTTTTTCTACTAAAGTATTTTTTTGGTATTTTTTCCCAATGTCTTAGTGTGTGTAAGCATCATGTGATGCCTTTTGAAAATGGATTGTAAAAGGGATATTTGACTCAGTTGTTAAAGTAAGTCTGAAGGCTTGGACTGAATTTTTTGGGAAATAAATCAATATTATGATTTATTAGTATTAATTTTATGGATGTATATTCAACATAGTTTTATATATAATTTTATAAAGGTTTTCGGTTGAAATTGGAATGGTTTTATTTAACTAAATTTTTTTAACATGAATTATATGGTTTTATTTAAAAGATAAATTTATTGATTTTAGAAATTTAATTTTATAAAAATTAATTCATTTTTTTAATCAACATATAAAATATATACTATAATGAATTTTTTGGATTTTTCTAAAAATATTGATTTTTTAGTGAATAGTAAAAATGCCAATTTTTGCAAAACAATCTTCTATTTCTATAAATAAAGTAATTTAAAAGTATAATTATATTTTTATTTTGTTTCAAATTAAAATAATATCCATTTTAATAATAATAATCTAAATAATTAAATATAAATCAATATTATATTTTATTTTCATATAAGTTCATTTTTATTCTTAAAACGCGATTTTCTAAAAGTTGTTTTCGTTGCATTGCATTCACTTATATGAAAAATAATTTATTTCACTTATAAAAATTGAATATTGAAAATTTTATTCCATATTTTGAATCATTAGGTTCAAATTTATTAATGATAATGATTTCTTTTTTGGTCATTTTGAATAGTAACCATATTAAAAATGTGTTACCACTGTAAAGGGTAAATCGGGTTATTCAATGTAAAAAATAAGGGATAAAGTGCTAAAATATTGTCTTAATTATTATTGGATGATTTTATTTCAAACCTTATCACCTTATATTCTAAATTTTATATTTTTGGATCCAATTTTCAATGATTAAGACTTTATAATATTTAAAAGTTTAGAAAAATTACAAGTATATCACTCACCTCACTTATAAAAGGGCACATCCTATCCTCTATTCCTCATACCATTTGAGCACTCTAGTTCATCCAAGACCTATCCAAATATCTCTAAAACATCCCTTATTATTTCATAGAGGTCCTAGTCTTCTAAAAATATCTATCCTTGAAGCCTTAAGTTATAATCCAAAGGGAGATATCTGAGAATAATGTATAAGTCCTAACCGACCTATTTCAAGTTTATTTCTTCTTTTAACTCATTTAAATATTATTCAGTAATGATAAAATAATAAAATAATTATAATACATATACTAAAATGATATTATGATTAATTTAAAACCCTTTTTATCTATTTTTCTATATTATGGGAAATGAAAACATTGTGTGTGTGTGTGTGCATGTGCACTACCACCTCCATAAAGTGATCTGATTCATTTTTCATTTTTACCATAAAAGGATTGTTATAATGATGTAACTAATGAATAAATATAAAAATTATAACATATTTATTATTTTTAAAAAATAAAATATTATCTACCTTATTTATTTTCCACCTTTTATAAAAATGAAAACATTTTCATGTGTACGTATGGACTACCATCTCCATGAAATGACATGGTTCATTTTTCATGACCTTCATACATTGTTAGTTTTAAAATATTATATAATGTAAAAATATGAAAAATATAAAATGTTTTATATTTTATAGTTAATGTAACCAAAACCCTTTTACCATGGTCAATTCACCGATGTTGTTTTGAGGATACAAACCAAACAAACCCAAAACATATAATGTAAACATACACATTTTACTAACTAACTATGTCATGGTAATAAATTAAATAAAATTAATAATAATAATAAAATAAACATGAAAATTTTTATTAATAAATCATAAATCTAATATAATTTTATAATTCATGTGTTAGAAAACATAAGAAGCTAGATGGGACTTAAGGCAAGGTATTTTTCTTTAAAACCTTATTTTGAATTATTCTATTAAAATATTTATCCTCTGTATCCATGTTCTTTAAAATGTTATAATAATGTTCTTATTTATACATAAAATATTTTTAAAATTCATTTTCAACAACTTTTTAATTTCCTTTTGAATGTTTAAAATGGAAAGTTTTAAACATTTATTATACTGGTCATTTGGATATTTTTACTAAAGTGAAAAAAGTATTTTTTTTTTAACATATATAGATTGTCAATTTTTTCAGGATTTCATAGTTGTTATTTATTATAGAGAATACTTTAAAAGTTTCTATATTTATTTTCAAAGAAAATATTTCTCTTAATATTATGAGAATTTTTATTTTTAAAAGTTTTTTAAATAAAATAGAAACTTTTTCTCATCTTTATGAGATAATTGAAATTGTTATTAATTATGGATTTGAATGAAAATTTAATTGGGTTTAATGATTAAATTATAGTCTATATAAGTTTTATTCATTTTATGGTTCTTGGGAATTTTATATTAATGATGATTGAGGTTAATATAGCTCTGATGATGGGTTATCCTTGTATAGCTCTCTAATGCATTGGGTAAAGTGATGAAGTTTACCGATGATAGGTTACTCCTAAGAGATATAATAATTATATTATTAGGTGATTCCATTGTAAGGTTTCTTTTAATTTTGAATGTAAGTATAGTTTCCCAAGGTACCTATATGATATTCTTTCAATGGTTTATAAATACAATCCTTTTATTTGAAAGGTAAGAAAATTTTCTTATGTTTATAAGGAAAGTTTATGACCTTTTTTTATAAATGTGATTGGATTGTTTTTCAAAGAAAGTATTCATGAGTTTTTAGGATTAACAAGAAACCATTATTATTATGATTTTTCCTATATAATTGCAGATGAAATGTTTCATGAAATCTATTAATAAATTAAGTCATTTTCATGGAAAAGTACATGGATATTTTTGGTCAAATTTTTATTGTTAAAAAAGAAAAACTTCTTATGGATTTTTCAAGTTTATAAATGGTATAAGGGGTTTCTTTTATTTTATATACCTTAAAAAGATTTTTTTTCTCATCCAAGGTTTTTAAATGATTTTTCACAAGGCTGAAGTATGAATATAAACATTAATAAATTTATAGTTATATATATGATAGTTTCCTTGAACGAAGCAATTATGTATTTATAAAGAACTTATTTTGTAGGAAAAATGGATACTATATGAAAATTTTCACTATATTATGTAATTTTTTACCTAATTATTTAAAACTCTAAATTTAAATGATCCTCGAAATTTAAGAAAGTGAAACCCTTATTATAAATCATGTATTTATGGGTTGAATAAGTTACGGGGTGTTATAGTTAATATTAGAGGAAAGGTTTAGATATCATTATAGCTTGAGATAATGTTAAAATAAACTTTAAAGATACTCTGATTTATGACTATATTATCATGAGATATATTTTGATGATTTACATGTTTATTTATCTAATACATGTCTATTCAAAATGGTTTTCTATAGATGAAATGGGGAAATTAAGGTAGAAAGGTGTCAGGAAGATAATATCCCTCTGAACTAGCAACCTAGAATGGTTAGAATAGAGAATTTTTCAGTAAAGTTAACTTAGTTGATTCATGTTATTAATGGTGGAACCCATGAAATAGAGTGATCAAATTATTTGTAGAGGAACGTTTCTATAGTAGACCATTTCATGAAACAATACCCTTTGGATTTTAGTGGATCCTCAAACCCAGATAAATATTAAGGATGGATTAATGATTTAGAGAAGATATTTGAAGTACTTGTATGTTTAAAACATCATAAGGTAACCCTTTCTATTTATTATTTTTAAGTTGAAGTTGATAAATGGTGGTCTTTAATTAAGAATGCTAAAGAAAATGAACAAATTGGCATCATGGAATAGAAGGTATTTAAATATATCTTCCTTGAAAATTATTTTCCTAACAATATTTTACTTAGAATGGAAAGGAAATTATTGTAGTTAAAGAAAAAAGAGGATGAATGTTTTTCCACTTTTAAAGCTAATTTTATTATATTGACTAGATATGCACTGAATTTCATTATGGACCATGATAATAAAATTGATAGATTTTACTCAGGATTGAAGCCAAGTATATAAAGGTCTCTATTTACTCATGAGTTTGGAATTTATAAGTAAATTATGTGGTGTACTGATAAATTCAAGATGGAGTATTTGTAATTTTACAAAAATAAGTATAAGAAGTGATCTCGATGGAAAGAAATGGGGAAGGATTCATTGAAGAAACCTAAAGGTTTAAAAATTCAATTTTCCCCTTTTGATAAGTGTTCAAAGAATCATTCTAGAGAATTTATTATGAGATCTGGGAAATGTAATTAGTGTGGAGAACCTACACACCTATATTGTGACTACAAAGAAAAGAGAAATGGTAATGATCAACCCGGTAATAAAAAAAGGACAGTTAAATGTTTTAATTATAATGTGTTAGGACATTGTTATAATGCATGTCTAAAGTTAGTTTATTGAAGTTTTAATCATCAATATCAAAAATATAAAGGTGAAAAAAAACCTTTTTATATTATTATGGAAGATTTGGGATGCTCAAATTAAGGGGTGATAAGTACATTTATTGTTTATTTAGACTATGTCAATGTATTTTTTTGATTTGGGATCTATGATTTATTTTATATCAGGGAAATTTGGAAGTAAAATGGAAACATTGTATCATGAAATGAAGACAAAATTCGTATTAAAAACTCTTGGGGGAAGTATAAAGGAAATAATAATTTATAAAAATCTCCTATTTATCATCTATGGAATGGTATTTCCTGTAAATTATGTCATCTTACACATTATATAGTTTAATTTTATTCTGGGTATGGATTGGATTTTAGTTTATCTTGATAAGATAGATTTCATAGCTAAAAAATTAATATTAAATTTTTAGATTATGTTTCAATTTACATATAATAATGATTTCATACCATTGTTAACATATTAAGAAGATAAGAAACTAATAAAATATGGAAGTGAAAGTTATCTTGCACATATTTTTAGAAAGAAATAAGTTTTTCAAATTAGTAATGTTCTAGTACTAAATGAATATATGTATATAATTACTAATGTTTTTACTATTTTTATTATTGATTGAGAAGTTGAGCTTATTATTTCCTCAGTGTCTGATACTAAACCAATTATAAAACCACCTTATCAAATATATTTAGTTGAGTTTTTAGAATTAAAAAAGAAATTATATGAGTAACTTGATAAGGTTTTCATCCACCCTAACACTTCACCTTGGGGTGATGGTATTCTATTTGTTAAAAAGGATGGTTCAATGATAATTTACATTGATTATAGAAAACTCAATAACATCAATGTTAAGAATAAGTATTTATTTCCTCATATCAATGAAGAGTTTTCTTATGTATATAGTGCGTAGTATTTTTCAAAGATCGATATCAGGTCTGGTGTCACAAATTAAAAGTGATATAGAAGACATTTTGAGGATGGTGTTCCATACTAGGTATGTTCACTATGAGTTTTTATTTATTCCGTTTGGGTTAACAAATGCACTCACTATATTTATAGATCTAATTAATAGAGTGTTCCATGGGTATTTGGATAAATTTGTGGTTATTTTTATCAATGATATTCTGGTATACTCTAAAATCTATGAAGATAATGAGAAACACCTAATTATTGTTTTTTAGACTTTAAAAGAAAATAAATAATATGAAAAATTCAGTAAATGTGAATTTTGGCTACAACAGAATTATTTTCTTCGGGATATTTCTTCTAAATATAGAATAACTATTAATCCTACTAAAACAAAACTAGTGTAAGAATGGCCAATACCCACAAATTTCACTGAGATTCAAAGTTTTCTTGGATTATTAGACTACTACCAATATTTTTTTTTAAAACTTTGATCAGTTATCTATCCCAATAACTAAGTTAAATCAAAAGGGATTTAAATTCATATGGATAAAGGAATATAATTAATGATTTTGGGAATTAAAAATAATATTGGTTAATTATATAGTGTTATCCTTTCCCACAAGAAATTATAAATTTTTTATTTATAGTGATACTTATTTGTAGGGGCTTGGTTGTGTCTTGAGGTAGAATGATCAGTTTATTATATATACATCTTGTTAATTGAAACCCCATGAGAATAATTATCCTACACATAACCTTGAGTTAGATATAGTAGTTTTTTCTTTAAAATATAGCAGCATCATTTATATGGGGAGAAATGTGAAACATACACTAATAATAAAAGTTTAAAGTATATATTCACTTAAAAAGAGTCGAACATGAGGTGGAAAAGATATCTAGAACTGATTAAGGATTATGATTTCACAATTCACTATCATCTAGGTAAATAAAATAAGATTTTGTATGCCTTGATCTGAAAATATAATACATCATTAACAATGATACGTTAGGAATATGATCCTTTAGTTAATTATTTAAAAAATATTTTCCTAGAAATTTTGTATGCAGAAACTCCAACTCTTTTTACTCAAAAATCTATCCAATAATCTTTGTTAGATATAATTAAGCAGGATTAGAAGTAAGATCATGGTTTTCAATAAAAATTAGAATTATTCAAAAATGGTATGTTGTATGACTTTAATATGGATAAAAAATGTGTTATCAAATTTGGAAAGACATTATGTGTTCTGAATGATTTATAGTTAAAGAAGTAATTGTTAACTGAATCTTATAGCTCTCTATTTTCTATTCATCTTGGAAGCACTAAGATGTACAAATACCTTTGAGAAAATTTTTGGTGGGAATATATGAAGAAATATATTTTTGATTTTATGATGAAAATTTTGACATGTAAATAGGTTAAAATATTATAAACAACTACTGAAGGGGAATATTTAGCCTTTTCTAGTTCCTGAATGGAAATGGTAGTATATATCCATGGATTTTGTGGAGGTATTACCAAATAGATCTCAAGGTAATAATTTTATTTGGGTCATTATTGATATTTTGACTAATTATATGTATTATCTACCTATATGATATACCTTGTATTTATATAAGCTTTCAAGAATTTATCTTAAAGTGATATTCAAGTTATATATAGTTCCCCTCTCCATTATATCTGATCGTGATCACATATTTACATCAAATATTTTGAAATGGATTTAGAAGTTAATGGGAACTAAATTAAATTTCAATATAGCTTCCCATCCTCAATCTGATAGATAATTAGAGCATACTATTCAGAATTTAGAGGATATGATTTAATATTTCTCATTGTATTATAAGGGAAGTTGGTATCAGCATCTATATTTGGTTAAATTTTATTATAATAATATTTTTCATTCCAATATACAGATGGCACCTTTTGAGTAATTATATGGAAAATAGCGTAAGAATATAACATGTTGGGATGAATTTGGTGAGAGGAAATTTTTAGACTAGATTTTTTAGAATAAATGATGGAGAAATTAAATATGATTTAGCACCACATGATGGAATCATAGATCAAGAAAAATATTTATACAAATAACTATAGGTTATTCCATTCATTTGAGTTAGGTGGTCATGTCTCTTTTAAAATATCTCCTTGGAAAGGTGTAATGAATTTTGGTAAAAAATGAAATTTGATCCTATGGTTCATTAGAATCTATGAGATTCTAGAGAAATTTGGATCAGTTTCTTATCAGGTAGTCTTACCTCAAAGTTTATATCAGATACAGGATTGGTTTCTTGTTTCTTTTCTAAGGAAGTATATACATGATGCATCTCATGTTTTGAGCCCTGAGGTATTGGAGTTAGAAGGGAATATCCAATGAAGAAAATTAGGTTTATATTTTGGGTCACAAAGAGAAGGTATTTTTAAATAATATGATTCACTTGGTTGAGGTTTTATGGAAGAATCACATGATTAATAATAAACATGGGGATTGAAAAATGATACAAGGGGGAAATGGCCTCACTTGTTTAATTAATGAATAAAATTATGAGGATATAATTTCCTAAGGGGTGGAATGTGAAAAACCTGGTAATACTAGAAATAAATAAATCATATGATTTATATGTATTCATTTTATGGATTTATATTCATCATAGTTTTATAAAAAAATTATAAAGGCTTTTGATCGAAAAAGGAATCGTTTATTGAACAAAATTATGTTTCCATAAATTACATGGTTTTATTTAAAAGATAAATTTCTCTATTTTAGAAATATAATATAATAAAATTTATTTAATTTTTTAATTAAACATGTAAAATATATCTTAATCTTAATTTTTTTCAAAAAAGATTGATTTTTGAGTGAATAGTGAAAAACCTCGATTTTTTCAAAAACTGTTTTATCATTAAATCAAGTAATTTAAAAGTATCATTCTATTTTGGATTTATTTTTAAAGTAACATAAGATATATTTAAATGAAAATAATTTAAATAATTCTATATAAATAAATATTATATTTGGTTTTGTTATATGTTCAATTTTATGCTCAAAAACATAATTTTCTAAAAACTGGTTTTTATTGTGTTTCACGCACTTATATTAAATGTAATTTTTTACAATTATACAAACTAAATATTTAAAAATGGATTATATATTTTTATCATGAGGTTAAAATTTATTAATCAGTTCAATTTCATTATTTCTCATTATGAATAGTGACCATGGTAAAATGTGTCATCACGGTAAAGGGTAAATCAAGTTAATTAAGGTAAAAAATAAGTAATAAGGCCAAAAAAATATTATCTTAATTCTTATTAGGTTATTTTATTTTTATCCTTATCACATTATCTTCAAAATTTTACAGTTTTTGAGGTAATTTACCATGATTAAGACTTTATAATATTTTAAAGTTTATAAAAATACAAGTGTTCTACTCCCCTCACTTATAAAAGGGCACCTCATATCCTTTCTTCCTTACACCATTTGATCACTCTAGTTTGGCCAAAATCTATCCAACTATCTCCTGAAACATTTCTTTCCACATCCTATATTTATTTTTCTTCTCAAAATAGAAATCATATAACGCTTAAGTTATAATTCAATAGGAGATATCCAAGGAGAAGGTATAATCCCTAACCAACCTATTTCAAGTTTATTTATTCTTCTACATCCTTAAAATATTATAAACCATGATGAAAAAATTAAATATATATCTTCCATATATTTAAACCTTATTATGATTATGGTACAAACCTTTTTTATTTTTTCCATCTTATGGGAAATGAAAACATTGCTGGTGTGTACATGTGGACTACCACCTCCATGAAGCGATGTGGTTTATTTTTCATTTTCACCTTAAAAGGATGGTTATAAGGATGTAAATAATGAATAAATATTACATGCATTACATATTTATGATTTTTTAAAATTTAAATATTATCTACTATATTTATTTTCCACTTATTATAAAAATGAAAAGGTTGTTCATGCGTACGTACGGACTACCATCTCCATGAAACAATGTGGTTAATTTTTTATGATTGCCTTAAATGATTGATTTTAAAAGTTTATATAGTATATAAATATTATAAATATAATATGTTTAATATTTTTTAGTTAATTTAACCATAACCAATTTTACCACATTTAATTTGTTGATTTTGTTTTGATGTTATAAACTGAACAACCCCAAAACGTTCAGAATAAACTTAACCATTTTAGCAACTAAGCCATAATATTAAATAAAATAAAATGAATAATAATAATAAAATTTAAATTAAAAGTGGTTTTAATCAAGTAGAAAATAATATAATTTTATTATTCATGAGTTAGAGAACATATGAAACTAAATGAGACTTCAGGTAAGGGGTTTTTCTTTAAAACCTTTTTTAAGTTTGGGGTTGATGCCTCTTTTTATTATTAAAGTAATGATCTATTTCTATATGGGTATAGGGAGACCCATTATATAACCCATAGGGCTAAGTTAAAGTGTCCCATGAACATGGACCAAAGGCTCAGTGTAGCGTCATGCATTTATCATCCAGTATATGTCACCAGTCTTGGGTCATGCCTTCATCACTACATGTTTTCATCATTCCTGTGTCACTTCATACAAAGTAAATCCCCTAAGGGAATTTCCAGGATTCAAATTTTGGTCTTTTGGATGTAGGATTATAGGGTTTAACACTCAAACTCCACCCCAACTGAAATATGTGTGTATGATTTACACTCGACTCCCAGTGGGGGGGCGACCAAGACCAGAGCACACCACACGTTCCTTATCTAGGTAATGGATTTGAATCACTCTATGCCTAATACAAATTATGTCTAAGTCTAGAGGGACTCGAGCTTGCATCAATTACATGTTCTTCAAAACGTTCCATGAATTTTCTTATTTATGCATAAAATATTCTTAAAACTCATTTTTAACTACTTTTTACTTTCTTTTTAAAGTTTTAAAAAATAATCTTTTAAACATTTATTATATGGGCATTTTTCATTTTTTACCAAAGTATAAAAAAATTAAAATATACGTATTAATGAATTTTTTCCCATCATAAAATCCATTATTCATTGACAATAATACTTTAAAAGTTTCCATATTTATTTTCAAGGAAAATATTTCTCTAAATATTTTGATAATTTTTAGTTTTAAAAAGTTTTTTAAGGAAATAGAAACTTTCCCTCGTCGCTATGAGATAATTAAAAGTGTTATTTCTTATGGGCTTGACTGCCAATTCAAATGGGTTTTATAATTAAATTGAAATATATGTGTTCTTTATTAATTTTGTGGTTTTTGGACATTTTATATGAATGAATAGTGAGCCTGATATACCTTTTATGACAGATGATCCCAATATATCTCTCTAGGGTGTTGGGTAAAGTGAAAATTTTTACCAATGATAGGTTACTCCTAAGAGATATGGGAATTATCTAGTTAGGTGATTCCATTGTAAGGGTTCTTGTAAGGTTGAATATAAGGATATTTTAATAAGGTACCTACATGATATGATTTCAATGGTTTAAAAAGGAAATATTTTTATTTAAAAAGGTTATAAAATTAGCTTATGCTATTAATAAAAGTTTATAACCTTTTCTTGATAAAGGTGAAAGAACTTTTTTTCAAGGAAAGGTACTAATGAGTTTTCATGTTTCTTAAGAAACCCTTATGAATATGATTTTTCATTTATGATTTCATTTGAAATTTTTCATGAAATATATTAATCAATTAATTTTTTTCATGGAAAAGTAAATAGATATTTGTTGTTAGATGTTTATTATGAAAAAGGAAAACTTTCTTATGGATTTATCATCTTTACAAATGGTCTAATGGGTTTCTTTTATTTTATATCCCTTACTAGGATCTATTTTTTCCATATCATGTTTTAAAATGATTATTCACAAGAATTAAGGTTGAGTAGAAATGTTAATAAAGTCAATGTTTCAGATATGGGAGTTACCTTGAATGAAGAAACTGTGTCTTTTAAAGAACTTATTTTGTGATAAAAATAGATACTATGTGGAAATGACCACTTTTTTATGTAATGTATTACATAATTTGATAAAACTCTAAACCAAAAAGATCTTGAAAATTTGATAAAGTTAAAATATTATTATAAATCATTTATTTATGGTTTTAATAAGGTATGGGGAGTTAAATATTCCCTATAAAACCCACTTTTTATTAGCTTCGTGGAAAAAATTGAAGATCAACAATCCTAGTTCGACTTCCTTTATAGAAACATTATCCTTTAAATTAAAAACAAATTAGAGAATATTTTTTAAAGAATTCAAATTAAATGATCATGGGGCCAAAATTTTACTTATAAGTAGGAGATAAAATAATTTTAGGAGAGATTCATCATTGTTTTTACAAGCGACCACAACTGATTTTTCTTTCTTCTTAAGAGATAAATTCTTCCACTGTGCAAGTGAAAACATGATTTAAAAAGTCTAAGAACATAAAATAAATGAGGAAAATAATGTAATTATCTATAGTAAATTCACTAAAACCATCACTAATGAACAAATAACTATTTTATTTTCCTGTATAATGACATAAAATTTTTTACACACACATCAAATTGTGTATGTGTATGTGAGAAAAACAATATTGAGTAGGATTTCCCCAAATCACTCTCAACATTCTCATACACTATTAATATGAAAATGTGTAAAATCAATGCCTCCTATAAAATATTTAACACTCACACCATTTAAAAAAACACATGAATTTAAACCATTATATTATATCACCCGATATTTTTCCAAATCATAGGTTATTGTACCTGATTCAACCATAATCAAAAACATTTTAATAATATTATCAAATTTTAATAATCATGAGTAATATTAACAAAAATTAAAAATGTGATCCTACCAGATTCAACCCATTACCTCCATATCAATTCTTGACACTTTCATTTATTTCTTGACCTTTCCACCCATTCCTCCAACACTTCTGTCCATTTCTCATACTGTATGGACTTATCCTTATATATTATATAATCTTGAGTTTTAATCAATAAAATTATTTTCCCTCACATTGAGAATATTTTCAAGTTTATATTTTTAGAGAATTATTACATAACTCATACATAACAAATCAAATATTACAAAGTATACACCTCTACTAGATATTCATTTTTCTCATAAAATAAAACTTTTTAAAATAAAACATGGATTCTTTTTCATGTTAAATATTCATAAATTTTGACTTGATTTCTTTCTCTTACCCATCCTTATACCCTGTAAAAAAAATTTAAACTTGGGATGATCATAAAATGATCAGTAAGATACATAAAATAAAGGAAACTATTAGTCCAGTGAAAACTTGTAAAAACATACCTTATTCCTCAAAAAAAGGAATCAGTATTTCAAAAATATCATTATCCAGCCTTTTGAAAATCAAATATTTTTATGGAAACTCACGAGAGAGTATATAAATGAAAATTATATAACATGAGAAATAATTTTCAATATCAATATTACATATATTGTAACTCTCTCAGCTACATAGGGAGTAACTATCATAGTTACATTTGAAATAATTACTGTAGTAGATTCCTTTAATCTCTTAGGAGAAACCTAATCAACTAAATTTGTTAGATTACCCAATCAATTAGAGATATATAACAGGATCACTCACCCTCAATTTATCACATAACCACCTATACTCAAAAACAATTCCCAAGAACCATAACATAAGTATAACACATAAATCTTGCATAAAAGAAACATTCTTGAAGAAAATAACTTTTCCCTTTTGAAATCACTTTTCATTTTTATAAAGCTATACACTCATAAATGAAAAAAATTTATTTGAAAATAAATTTTAAACTTGTAAAGGAAACTTAAAATATTAAAGCATCATGAAAGAGGTAAATTATATTCAGACTGTATATGTTAAAAAATATTCATTTTTAATTTTTAAAAAATATTTGAAAGAGTAACATTAAAAGAGGTTTATAAAAGAAAGTCCCTTACAAATATCATATCATTTATCAAAAAAATAGGTTATGTGTATTATATGTAAATACACATAAAAATAGTGTAAATAAAGTAAAATATAATCAAATTTAATTTCACACATAATCTTATCATTTCATAATCAATTATGTATAATTTTAACTCAAAGAAAGAAAATTGAGTTAAGAATTATCTTACTACTTTGTAATCAGTTGAATCATATGCCACATGAAATAGTAACATTTAAAAAACTTTAAATAACATTATAATAATAAAATTCATGATATAATAGGTAAATGGGGATTTATATACACCTAGTAAAGGAATATAGGTGTATAATATCAAAATATGAATTAATGAAAGAAAATTGAGATGAAGTCCCTTACCTTCAATTCGACTCATCACGTACAATATTTATCTTCCAGAATAATAATATTAGGTTAATTATTTACTTGATTGATAATATTTTAAATTTTTTTATTCCTTTTACATCACTTATATCATGTTATATTAATTACTTAATTATTTAAGTTCATGTTGGATATTTTGATGATATTCGGTACTTAAGTCCAAAATGAATTTGGAATGATATCAATAGTCAAAGTGGTAATTATTCCATAATCTCCAAAATAATATTCATGAAATTTTTATAATTTTTATACATCAATGATACTTTTAAATAAAAACATTAATTATGGTTATGAAAAATTAACTACGTTATAATCATGGAGATTATAGGTCATACGTACACAGGAGTAATGTTTACATTTTTCAATGATCACTATGGAAAGAATTTAAGTATAATTTTAACATTACAGAATGATAATAATGTATTTAATATCATATTCATAATTTTAATATACTTATATATATCATCCATGTGATGTGGTGATGAAAAATGAATCACATCGCTTCATGGAGGTGATAGTTCACACGTACACATGAATAATGTTATCATTTTTATGTTCATGGAAATATAAGAACATAAATGATATATTATTATTTAATAATGGTAAATATATCATAAATATAATATATAAATATTAATTCCATAATTATAACCATTATTTATAGAATGTGATGGGAAACGATTTATATTGGTTTGTGAGACGGTGGTTCATCGTACACATAAACGATAACTTTGTTTCCCATTTGATGAAAGTGGAGATGGATTTAGGTGATTATATTAAGGATATTTGAGTAATTATTTCAAAATGTTTGAATAATATTTTAAGGATTTTGAAGAAGAAACAAAACAGAAACACTTAATTAAAAATGATACCTCTTATTCAGACAATCACCTTTTGTTAACACCTTAAGACCACTAAGGAAGGTGTTTAACCTAAACTAAGATATCTATAATGGGAATTGGATTTATAATAAGGGATTTAAGAAGATATTAGAATAACCAAATATTTTTTAAATTTTGAATAGAAGAGGATAAGAGGTGACCTTTTATAAGAGAGGAGAGGGGAACTCTTGGAATTCTTCAAAATATTAAATTAATATAAATTAATTTTCTATTCCAAATGGATCAAAACTGATTTATTTTTGACTCTATAATGATTATTGGTCAAAAAAATTCATTAAATTAAATTTATACTTTTTTTATTATTTTTTAATCATTATCTTTTGGATTTAACCCTTTTTTGACCCCTTTGACTCTTACTGTGATAACTTGTATTTTTTACTCTCTAAGGTTTAATATAGTTACTATAAAATGAAAAAAAAAAGTATCATTGATATCATTTTCAAAATTATTCCATTAATATGCAAGAATTTTATATTTTTAGAAAATTTATATAATTTAATAAAATATTATTTATTCTAAAATATCATTAATGTCAATTTTGACATTATTCATCACTTGTCCTTTAAAAAATATCATACAAATAAGATAAATTAGAACCAATTATTATAAAACATAACTAACATGTAAAATTAATATATAAAACTCATGGATAATATTAATTATCTCAAAATATATTTATTTTAATATTTTTAATATCATTTATTTAATATTTCAATTAATTAAACAATTATTGTATCATCATTGTGTAATTCGTTAAGGTAATTTTTTCTTTCATAAAAAATAAAATTAAATCTCAATGATTAATATAAAAATTTTATATTTATGAATACTATTTATAGTTGAATATATCTTCTAGATAACCCAATATTAAAAATTATATTAGTTATTAAAACTTAAGTATGACATCTTTGACTTTTCCTTAAAATAAAATACTATAAAGGGATTAAAGGCATCCAAGTGGCTCCAAGATGTCATAAAATTGGACTAATGATTATTTTAGCTGAAAATAACTCATCTAATAAAATTAGGAAATTTGTTAGGTTAATTTTATAATATTTATAATTTTATTTTTTACCCTTAATTACCTAATTTACCCTTAATCATGGTAATAAAAATTACAAAAGTTACTATTCAAATTGTCCAAAAATAAAAGTGACCTATTTACTAAATTTGGACATTCTGATTCAAAATATTGAATCCATTTTTCCAAATTCAGAACACATAAGTCACTAAAATTAATTTAAAATGAATCTCATTGATGGGGTGAGAAAACAAGTTATTAAAGTCAAAATGTTCAAAAGATTGAAATGTTTCTATATCCAAATTCAATTTGAAATTGATTCAAATTAACTAAATTGAATTAAATTATTTAAATTGATCTAATTATACTTTAAAACCAATCAAAAATATAATTTAAAACTATAAATTATTTAGAAAAAAAATATGTTTTCAATTAAAATCCAGTATTTTCCACTATTTATCAAAACATGAAACTTGTCAAAAAAATACCTAAAAAAATAAAAGTAAATTTCAATATTAAAATTTCAAATAAGAAATTTATTTTTTCAAAAAAAAATAATAAATGTTTCAAAATTTAGTTTTAAAATAAGTATGCCATTAAATGGCGGTAAAATTGCCTTTTAAAAATATGCAACTTTTTATACTTAAAATTAGATTTATTCTTATCCTAAGACTATAAAATTTATTAGATTAAATTAAAAACATTTATTAAATTCATAAAAAATAAATTTCATTAATAAATTTCACTAATATCAATTAATTAAATTTATCATGATAACACCTCATTCTGGTTATAAAAGTAGTTTTTTATAAAAAAACACATCCTTTATACTCAATTAGTTTTTTTATTTTCATTTATAATTAATTAGTAATCAATGAATTGATTATATAAACATGTGTAAAAAATATTTTCATAATTTGGTTAATCATTTTCATAACTTCCATTCAAATAGATAGGTTATAATGGTAATATTTAAATATTAATATCCAATTGTTAGCTTATGCTCGATGTGGTGTATCATGTACGCTATTGAACAAAGAGTTTTTTTAACTCAAGATATTACATCCCGCACCCCTTTAATAAATTGTATCCTCAAAATTATAACTCAGGCTTAGTAACCAGGGTTTGACTATTCAAAATACCTATATTGAAATCCCGTATAGAAAAAAGGATTAATAAAACTTCCACTTTAAAATAAAGAAAGGGAAGTATAAAGGTCACCTCAGATAACATGTACTAGGGTTCCACATAGGAAAACATAGACATATAAGAGAAAAAAAACTATCAAGTTCTAATGGAGAATGATTGAGAGTGATAGTGAATATGGTCATTATAAAGTTAACCATCACAGAACCATGAATCTATGATGAGTAAAAAGGTCATTGGTTTCTTAGTAAGAAAAGTAAACGGATAACATTTTTTTATATCATTTTCATATATTTGAGGAATTAATTTACTTCTTAGACAAAGAACATAAGTAAAAAATAAATACTTTAAAATAATATTTTCATCCTTTAATTGATTTCCTCCATAAAGTCATATTTTTCTCCCAACAATGAGTATTCAAGATAAATATTTCATGCGAGGAGCATTAGAATCAAATTCTACATATTAAAAATATCCGAAAAATTATAAATATTTATTCCTCATTTCTTTATACATTAACCAAACCCAATATATTTAGGATAAGATAAGATAATTCCCCAAAAATAATAAACCTTTATATGATAAAAAACTATATTAATCTGCAAAATTCAACAGTTTTACCCAAATTTCAACACAGCTCATTCAAAAAAACTATCCTTAAAATTCCTCAGAAATATTATAACTAAGATTAAAACCCAAAATTATTTTATCACATAATATTCCAAGAAAAAATTTAAAAATTATATCCAAATAACATCAATTACCCATGAAGTCTTATACCAAAAATTAATTTCCCTAATAATCTTTAAGATATGCTAACCATTTTCATAAATATACTAAATCACTATAAATATACAAAAAAATAATATATTCTTACAAAATATAATTAAACATTTATTCATAAAATAAAATACCATATAATTATATTTACCTTAATCATATAGGGTTCCCAAATTAGTAAATATCTTTTGAAATAACATTAATTTCTTAATCACAAAATAATTTTCCAATAACAAGGTTATATATTCAATAAAACATAAGTTCCCAAAATAAACTTATTCTTCATCCATAAAATAGTTTAACTAAAAATAAAAAACCATAATAATAGGGACTTAACGTAGTCCAGTGGTAGGTGCTTCACCCTTTTTTCCCTTTGGTTGTGGGTTCAATTATCATGGCCTTACTAGACTCAATGGGTTGTCACCCATCCTATGTGTTATCCTTTCTCTAAAACTTTTTTAATAGGATCCTTATAAAATTATATAAATTTTAGAAACATAATTATAAATAACCTTTATAGGTTTTAACCTAAAAGGTTTCTCTTACCTTTCATTTTGCATCCCAAAATGTAATAACCCATAATTACCTTAAAAATGAATGTCTCTAAAAATACAATTAGCAATATTAAAATTTCATAACTTAAAGCCTCAAAAGGGGTTTCTAAGACAATGCACTTATGATCGCACTGAAAATTATAAACCCATTATGATATCCATAACTCTTTAAAATACATCCTAATCTCCAAATTTCCTAAAGCATATTTTGATACCAACCATAAGGACCTGGCCTTATATATTACATAATCTTTAGTTTTAGTAAAGAAAATTACTTTATTTCACATCGATGATCTTTTAAAGTTTATAGTTTTAAGCAATTAGTCCATAACTCATAAAAAAACTCAAATAATAAAAATTAGACACCTCTACTCAATATCCATTTTTTCAAAAAAATAAAACTTTTTAAAATAAAACATGTATTCTTTTTCATGTCAAATCCTCATAACTTTCAACTTGAATTCCTTACTTCTATTACCCATCATTATACCCTGTGAAAAACATTTTAAAACTTGGTATAACCAAAAAAATATCATTAAGGGACATAAAATAAAAGAAACTATTAGTCCAATGAAAACTCAAAAAACATTTTCTTAAAAACATACCCTTTTACCTCGAAAAAAGGAATCAACATTTCAAAAAGATCATTATCTTACCTTTATAAAATCATTTATTTTCATGAAAACTCATAATCAAAAATATAAATATAAGTAGGTAACATGGTACACCATTTTCCATATCACTCTTACAAATATTTTACCTATCCTAGATATAGAGGGTGTAACTATCATAGTTAAATTTGGAATAACCACTACAGTACATTCCCTTAATCTCTTAGGAGAAACTTAATCATTTAAATTCATCTCATTACCCAATGCATAGGAGAGTTATAACAGGATCACCCACCCTCTGTTTATCATGGAACCACCTATACTCATAAACAATTTCCAATAATCACAATATAAGAATAAAATATAAATCTTTCATAAAATAAACATTCTTGAGTAAAAGAACTTTTCCATTTTGAAATCGCTTTTCCTTTTTACAAAGTTACGCACTCATAAATGAAGAAAACAATTATTTGAAAATAAAATTGTAAAATTATAAACGAAACTTCAAAAAATTAAAGATTCATGAAATAATTAAATTTATTTCTTTACATATATGTTAAAAAACATTCCTTTTTTCTTTAGTAAAAATAGTTAAAATGGAAACTTTAAAATATATTTTTAAAAGAAATTCCCTTACAAATATCATATCATTTATAAAAAATAATTGATTATATATATTATATGTAAATCAAAAAAAAACTAGTGTAAATAAAATATAATATAATCAAAATTCATTTCACACATAATCTTATCATGATATAATCAATGATGTAAAAGTTTAACTCAAAGAAAGGAAATTAATTTAATAATTCTCTTACAACTTTGTAATCATTCCAATCATATGTCACAAGAAAGAGTAAAATTTTAAAAAAAACTTTAACTGTCATGATAATAAATAAATTCATGATATAACATGTAAATTTATAGTTATATACACCTCATAAAATAATATAGGTGCATAACATCAAAATATTCCTCAACAAAAGAAAATTGAGATGAAGTCTCTTACCTTGAGTTTGAATCATCACATAAAATATTTATCTCCCTAAATAATAAAATTAGGTCAATTATTTAATTTATTGATAACCTTTTAAAATTTTATTATTCCTTTTACATCACTTATTATCATGTTATAACAATTACATAATTATTTAAGTTCATGTCGGATGTTTTGACGATATTCGGTACTTGAGTCCAAAATGAATTTAATATGATGTAAATAGTCAAAGTGGTCATTATTACATAATATAAATAAAAAAATTCATGAAATGATTATAATTTTTATATTTAAATTAAACTTTTAAATCCAACAATTAATTATGGTTATGAAAAATTAACTACGTTATAATTACGAAGACGGTATGTCATATATATGTATGAGTAATGTTTCTATTTTTCAATGATCATTATGGAAAGAAGTTAAGTATCATTTTATATTTTAAAAATTATAATAATATCATTAATATCATATTAATAATTTAAATATACTTATATATATCATCCATGTCATGTAGTGATGAAAAATGAATCACATCACTTCGTGGAGATGATAGTTCTTACGTACGCAGGAATGAAGTTATCATTTTTATGTGCATCGAAAGGTAAGAACATAAATGATATATTATATTTTAATAATGATAAATATGTAATTAATATAATATATAAATATTAATTACATAATTATAACTATTCTTGAGATACGGTTACAGAAAATGAATTATATCGGTTCGTGAGGAGGTAGTTCATTGTACACACGAACGATAACTTATTTTCTCATTTGATGGAAGTGGAGATGGATTTAGGTAGTTATATTAATATAAAAACATATTAGTATATTTATAATACTGGATTTATTATTTCAACATGGTTTAAAAATATTTTAAGTAGTTGGAAGAAGAAACAGAAGAGAAACACTTAATTAAAAATGGTATCGCTTCTTCAAATAATCTCCTTTTCTAAACACCATAAGACCATTAAGAAAGGTGTTATGACTAAACTAAGATATCTAGAATATAGGGAGGGATTATAAGAAGTTATTTGGGTAGATATGTACCTAATAAAATAGGTTTTTATGTGTTAAGATAAGAGGATAATAGGTTTTCTTTTATAAGAGAGGGGAGGGGCACTCTTGGAATTCTTCAAAATATTAAATTAATATAAATTAATTTCCTATTCTAAATGGATCCAAACTGATTTATTTATAATATAAGATAATTTTTTTGGAAATAAATTCATCCAATGAAATTTAGACATGTCTTTATTATTATTTTAATCCTTATCTTTTGGATTTAACCCTTCTTTAACCCCTTTAACTCTTATCATGACAACTTGGATTTTTACTCTTTAAGAGTTAATATATTTACTATAAAATTCAAAAGTAACCACAAATGGATAATTGATTATATTTTAAAATTATACCAATAATTTTTCCTGATTTTATATTTTTATAAAATTTATATCATTTAATAGAATATTATTTATTTTAAAATATCATTAATGTCAATTTTGACATTATTCATCACTTGTCCTTTAAAAAATATCATACAAATAAGATAAATTAGAACCAATTATTATAAAACATAACTAACATGTAAAATTAATATATAACACTCATGGATAATATTAATTATCTCAAAATATATTTATCTTAATATTTTTAATATCATTTATTAGATATTTCCATTAATTAAACAATTACTGCATCATCATTGTGTAATCATTTATGGTATTTATTTAATTCATAAAAATTAAAAATAAATTTCCATGATTAATATAAACATTTTATATTTTCAAATACTATTTATAATCAAATATAACTTCTAAATAATCCTATATTAAAAATTTTATAGTTATTAAAACATAAGTATGACATCTTTGACTTTTCTTTAAAATAAAATACTATAAAGGGATTAAATTCATCCAAGTGGCTCCAAGAGTTCATAAAATCATACCAAAGATGATTTTGGCCCACAATCACTCATCCAATATAATTATAAAAAGTGTTAGGGTAATTTTATAATATTTATAATATTATTTTTTATCCTTAATTACGCGATTTACCCTTAACCATGGTAATAAAAATTACCAAATTTACTATTCATATTATCCAAATATAAAAGGGGCCTATTTTATAAATTTGGACCATATTATTCCAAATATGAATTAAATTTTTTAAAAATTTAAAACACAGAAGTGGATAAATTTAATTTAAAATCAATCTCGTTGACGGGGAGAGAAAACGGGATATCAAAGTGAAATCTTTCAAAATATTGAAATTTTTTTATATCCAAATTCAATATAAAATTAATTTCAATGACCTAAATTAGATTAAACTATATAAAATTGATATAAATATACTTTAAAACCAATCATAAATATAATTTAACATTATAAATTATTTAGAAAAAAAGGTTGTTTTCAATTAAAATCTAGTATTTTTCACTATTCATCAAAACATGAAACTTATCAGAAAAACACCAAAAATTAAACAAAAGTAAGTTCTTATATTATTTATTTAAATAAGAAGTTAATTTTTTCATATATAATTAATAAAAGTGTCAAAATTTAGTTTTAAAACAAGTCTTCCATTAAAAGGTGGTGAAACTTCCTTTTAAAAAAATACAGCTTTTTATACTTAAAATTGGATTTGTTCTTATCTTAACCCTATAAAACTTATTGGTTGAATTTAAAAACAATTATAAAATTCATAAAATATAAATTTTATTAATATCTTTCACTAATAGTGATTGATTTAATTTATTATGATAAAATGTCATTCTATTCATAAAAATAGTTTTTCATAAAAAACACATCTTTTATATTAAATTATTTGTTTTATTTTCATTTATATTTAATTATTAATCAATTAATTAATTATTTAAATATTTTTAAACCATATTTTTATTATTCATTTAATATTTTTCATATCCTTCATTCAAACTAATAGGTTATAACAGTAACATTTAAATAATAATATTCAGTTGTTCGCTTATGCTCGATGTGAAATATGATGTATGCTATTGAAAATAGTGTTTTTAAAAAAACTTAGGATGTTACACATATCCCTGATTAAATTCACTTTCTAAAAAACAACTTTTCAACCCAAAATTGTTTTTCTAAAATAAATTTATGAAATAAAATCTTTTTTACCCAAATATGATTAAAAATTAAACCATTTTTTCTCAAGATTATCCTCCCCAAGAATTTCCCCAAAAATCACATTTAACCAAACTCCATGGATTCCAAAATAATAAAATTTTCTCAAAATCGATGCCCATATTTTTCCTAAAACCAAATCCATGATTTCCATGAAAATATAAATCCATTTTTACTAAAAAAGAATCCATAATTTATCAAAACAATTTCAAACAAATGATTATTTAATAAATTTAATATTAAGATCAAAAAATAAAGAAACACACATTATAACACATCAAATATCTCAATAAATATAAGAATTAATATAATCCACCATCCTAGATGTTTTTTAAAAAAACTCTCTGAATTTCATGTCCAATATCTCACTAAGAACATAAATCCTTCAATACCCGGTAACAAGAATACATATCAATCACTAGATCCATAATTATCTAGATCCAATATCTTCAAATACAAATCTCTAATATATAGAAGATATAGAAACACAAAAAATCTAGACTGAAATTATCAAACTCAAGATCTGCCACATGATCAATCCAATTAGCCTGAACGTTATGTTAAATTCAGGGATTAAAGTCTAAAAACGCCCTAGAATCAACGAAAAAATCACCCAAGAACTTTTGTAGAGAATAATAGGGTTTAATGGGATATAAAAGACTCTTAAAAGTGAAAACACTAACTTAAAATATATAAACATAGTTTTCTAAATGATTTATATACCATGCCACATGCCATTAAAACACCACTGGCCAGCATTACCAACCTGGAATGGTTTGTGAAATGATTTATAAACCATGTGAAAATCATGATTAATCTAAAATACAATTTTCTAGACCTTGTATGGTTTTATATGTGAATTAAAAATCAAAATAAAAACCATAATAAATCCTAAAAATCCTCTTAACTTCCCATTTCAACTATGAAACTCCCAAAAGCCAAAAAATGAAATTCATACGATATTTAAGGTGTTAAAAATATGATGTGTTCATTATGTGTTACTAGAATAATTCACTAGGAATGGTTTCATTAAAACCATTAGTGTCCATTAACATTAACCAAATCATCATAAAATCTATTTTACTAAATCTAAAAAATTGAATCACTCATAGTGAAAAAGATTCTTGATATTTGATCAACTCTTCTAGTACTGATTCTACTCCTGGGATATAAAGATTTAGAATTTTAAGACTAATTAGTCATTAAATCTTCCATGATTCTGAAATTCCTCTACTCCTCAACTTAAATGTGATTCAAATTTCCTGATATATTAGAATGTTCCATGTTTTACTTGACCATTAACAATATGATATTATCAGTAATATTTGATCAAGAGCTCTATAATTTTTCCTAAATTTCTTAATATGTTCAAATAATTGTACCAATTTTTTATGTATATCCTAAATCAAAAATGGTTATTTTCATGGAATATATTTTAAGTAATTAGTTTATTATACTTTGAAATATTTGTTTCCTTTCCAAATATCCCTTAATTTTTTACTCTTATTATTCAAATTTTCTGTCATCTCTTAGTTTGGGATAGATTTACTCTAAATATTTAAATATTATATATTCACCTCTCTTATTTTCTAAGTGATGTTAGGGTTTTGAGCACATTGAATTTTATAGTTTACTTTTTTTTAGAAATAATCAATGTGGTTATTATCTTTACATGTATTTCTTAGGGATTTTTATCTTAGACTGTATCTATAAACTATTATATTCATAATAACAACCCCTTCTGAAGCTATCTTATTTTTTATATTTTCCTACTACTCATGAGATTTATCTTCCTTTTGTATTCTTTGTCACCTTTTTATAAAAACATTAAATGTTATTCATTCTTCCACACCATGGTTATCACTATAAAGAGGACAAAGTCCTTGGTTGTTAATATTACAATTAATTCATCTACTTAATAAATCTGAACAAGGTAATCCTTTTTAATTTTATATTCATAAAATTTTTAGCATAATAATTGCTTCTTATTAAAATAAAATATTTCAATAAAAATAATTCATTAGCCCTAATTTAGTGAAATATTGTGATTATTTGTTTTATACATGGATGTATTTTAACTCCACACTATTAAAATAACCACTATATTACCTGAAAATAATTTTTTATTATTATTTTTTCTTTTCTACAAGGTATACCCTCAAGTTTAATTTCATGTATATAGATCTAAAATAAATTATTTCTCTCTTTTATCTAGATAATATAATAATTATAATTGTTAACTCTTTCTTTTATAATTACAACTACCATAGAATCCTACTTAATACAACTCTAAATTTTCTTATAAGAAACATAGTTTTGAATTGATGTTTATATTCTATCTAGATCCTTGATTTTAACCCCTATATAATTATTGTCACTTGAAAAGTTTTTCCACACTTTTCCACAAAATCCATGATGCAATCTTCACCTAGACAACACAAGTCAATTTTGAGTACAAAGGTATCACAATACCTAAAGGAGAGGATTGGATCTCTATGTGTTATATTATTTCTCACACATAGAGTGATGGGGATTCCTCAAAACTATTTCCCAGTCCAGTGGCGTGGTGGTGAGATCCTCCTTCTAGTAGTAGGCCTTAGATTTCATAAATTGCTGAATAAAAGGGTTTTTATGCCAAAAAAAACATTTTTAATGGTCTTCCAAAAACCTTTTAAAATCATAAAACATCATTTTAGTGTCTATACACTATATCCATGGGAATAGTTCACATCAGATTCTTCTATTTTAGTGGTCATGGAGATAAAACGGGATTATAGGTCAAAAGTTGTGTTTGTTTGAAGTTCAAATTCATAAATGAAGTTCCACTGTGAGGTCAAGATCATAGAGAAACTCAACCAAAAGGTCATCCTCATGGATCCACTCCATCACATAGTCCCCTCACCCCTCTGTAAGGTCCAACCTCACAGTGACGGAGGATCCTTTCATGATGCCCTATGAGGTCCGACATCATGATAACAAAGCATCCTTTCATGACGCTCTTTCAATTTCAACATCATGATTATGAAGTTTCCTTTCATGATGCTTTGTGATGTCCTTTTTTGACTCACTCCCTTCTTACCACAAGGAACCTCCATGTGCCCACCTATTTTGGGAAACCACCAACTCGGTGATATCTATAAATACCCCAACACCCAAATCAATTATAGGATAGGGGATTTTTGGAGAATTCTTTAACTCTCTATGAAATCCGTAGGTAATTCCTGAATCTAATCTAGAAATAGGGGAATCACCACACAAATTAGGCCTGCAGAGGTCACTTCATGAGGTAACCCTGTAAAGTCCAACTCGGTGAGGTTTTTATTTCACAACATCATAAAAGTTGTTATTTCCAATCGTAAACTCCCTTCAGGAAGTAGCAATAAATGTATCTATGAAGCATTAGTGTAGAGCCTCTCTTGAGAGCTATGGGATGCATATGACACTCATCTACAATCCCTAGTACGCGAGGCTGAATTCGTGTAATTCCACTATTCATACCCATTTCCATGAGCTCCACTACATGAATACACCCCTCTATGAACTCAACTATTCAAACAAATATCATAGAGAACTAAACCATGTCGATTTATCCTTCTACAATCTCTAATAAGTGGACCACCATCTGTGAACTCTAGTATGTGAGGCTGGACTCACGAAATCCAACCAAGCAAACTCCTCCATGAACCCATCAGGAGGAGAACCTCCTCTGTGAACTCACCTTACATCCCCCATTGTCCGAAAACTACCTATGTAGAGCCTCCTCCATGATCCTTCCATAAGGAGCACCTCCTCCGTGAACTCACCTCATGGAACCCCATCTATAAACTCCCTATGTGAGACCATTTTCCACAAACTCATTAAATATCCATCTATAAGGTGATTTAATTTGATATACTCCTTTTAGTTATCATACATGGTCATCCAACTAGGTTTAAGTTGCGACCCTTCATACCTTTACCTGAGTCACTTAACAGGATAGGCATCTTAGGGAAGCATACATGCGTAATCCCCTACATAATCACCTTAAGTTTAGATACTCCTTCTGGTTATCATATATGGTCCTCCTCCTAAGTTTAAGCCCCAAACAATTTTCACTTGACTCATCCACTAGGTCATGTATATCTAGGAAGTTTATATGTAATCCTTTATATCTCTTCTATCATCACCCCTTTTATGGAACAAGAGTACTCATGTGGGACTCTTACTAAGTGTAAGCCCCAATTCAACCTTAAAGGGGATCTCATGTGTAAGACCCTCTTAGCCTCTCCTTTTCCCCCTTTTAGGGAACAATAGTACTCATGTGGGCCTCTTAATAGGTGTAATCCCCAATTCATCCTCAAATGGAAGATCATGTGTAAGCCCCACTCAATATCATGTTGTGAACTCCAATGTAATATGATTGATCTTCTACCTCTTGTTTCTCACACTAAGCATGAATCATGTTGGATTATAGGTTTAATTCATTGTTTCATTAGAATAATTAAGATGTATCAAAGGAATCACTTCAAGTTCTAGTTGCATAACTCTAAACTGCATAGCACACATCTTTAATGCATGATTTTAAACTACATGGATTGGACTTCATGTATGACCTTAAACTGTATCACTCAAACTATGTGGGTTTTGGTTCCTATTCTCACGGGATGTGTAGGATGCATATTGTATGTTTAAACCCAACATTCATAAAACATTATTTTCACTTATGTGATGAGAATAAGATGAAATATTTTACCTTAAGTCGAGATACTCGTCTTGATTTCCCTATATACACCTTGATTCTATGTTCTTATATCAGTTTATAAAGATACCTCAATTCGAGATACTTAACTTAATTCCCATACATGAACCTCCTACTAGATGTGTTGTCACCCTTGTTTTAATGATCCAAAAATCATATTTATTATGATATTAATGAGTTTTATGTTTTATAGTATCATTTTACAATATAATACAGATTGGAGAAAATGTGGTTAAGTCTGGGAAAGACTCACTATTTCAGATGATTTATCACCAGCAATGTCTCATCATTGAGGATAATAAATTTGGATAAGTTTGGGAAACACTTATCGCCAGCAATGTCTCGCCGTTGAGGACAAGAAATTTGGATAATTGTTGAAAACACTCACCACCAGACATGACTCATCATTGAGTATGAGTAATCGCCAGGGATGAATTACCCTCCTAATGAAAATCTTACTAAGTATAGGAAATACCCACTATCAATAATGAGTCACCCTTATAACGGATTTTTGGAAAAGTATGGGGATGACATATCGCCAAAGGATGACTTTTTTTTGAAATAAAATTTTGGCTAAGTGTTGGAAACACCTACTATCATAAAGAAGTAACCATTGAATATGAACTTCAACTAGAATGGAAATTTGGAAATTTGTTGTAATGACCAACCACTGAGAAGACTCATTGCTGAAATGATTCACCGTTGGCATGACTCGCTGCTAGTCTAAGTCCCTGCTAGATTAAGTCACCACCAGAAGCTATTTCACCATTAGAAAGAGTCACCACAACTATTTCTATTTATTTTGAATTAAATATTTCTAATGGATATATTATAAAATATAATGTGTAGACTATTTTTAATGATTGTTCTTATTTTTTGTAGATATTTATTAAAGTTTGTGTCATTTGTCTAGTATGAGGAGCATAGGATCCGGATGATTCTTCTTGCATGATGCTATTAAAAGAAGAAACATACTCCCTCATGAAAATATACACATAGAATATACATGGAGAATATATAAGTGATAGAGATAGATACATTCACATGATAAAGGATTTAAAAACACATTGTAAAAACCTGAAGAGTGCCACTTGCTAAGAGACTACATACTATAGAATATTGAAGTTTATAAAACATACAATTTCTTCCTATAGTTAGAACATAATAGTTCATGACACTCTATTATACTGTGATTTTCAGAAACATGGCTCAAGCTTCCATTCAAGATGAATTCAAGGATTCGCAAGCTATATAGCTAATCAAACCGATAAATAATATATTCTTTACATATTGTATTTACTCTACCTATTTATTATCTTTACATTATGATTAGTGTGTGTTTACTCTATTTTTTAAACATGAACATTGTATCTTACACATTAACTGGAATATACTTGATATATTCTCAACACTCTTTACCTTTGTTTTCCCATGGTGTTGTTTAAGAGGTCTTTGTGTGTCATTTGTTCATTTTGTTCCCAAGGGTTTTGTGGAAGAGGTCATGTGTGTACTAGAAAGCTTGTTTAATATTGTATACCTAATATAGGTTGTGCATCAAGTATTATTTTATATAATCTTCTTCACAGCAAATGATTTCCAAGTTGAGAGGATTAAGTGTCACGACCCGTCCTCGGGGCCCGTGCTGTGACTGCCCCAAGCCCGCCTTCCATAGGCCAGGGGCTGGCGACTAGCACCAAGGCATAAATCCCGGTAAAAAGGGAAGGCATTGCCTTTGTAAAGTAAACAAGCACCACATAGTAAGAAAGCGGAAAAGTAAACACTAAGTAAAGACAGAGTACAACTGAAAGTACGGAAAAGTAAATGGGCCAGTATACAAACCCAAACTGAAAGTAAAGTACAACTCGAAAGGGAAAACAGCAACTGTAAAGTAAAATCCGCTACACCGAGCTATCCACTGAAAATCCCACCTGAAGGGTGGGTACAGATAGCTCCACTGCTCCTCAGGTCCCGCCGTCCGCTCCGAGCACGTCCCGCCCAGTGGTCCACCTTCAGGTACCATCCTGCTCTGCAAGCCTCAACCACGATCAACGCTGTCTGTCGCCTGCAACCAACACAACGTAGTGCGGGCATAGCCCGTGCAGGGGTGAGTATAAGCTACTCAGTAGGGACCCCGAGACCCCCGAAGGTCTCCCAAAATCCACAAAGGATAAACCACAAAGGAAAGATACAATCACGAAGTAACAACTGACACTGCTTAGGTATATTCCCATACATATACCTAAGTCATCAATTTCCAATACGCTCCAACCTCCGAGCTCAAGTACAAATCAGTCCACACAGGAAAGTATACGTATTCCACACAGGAAAGCAAAACAAAATCCACACAGGATAGCACAACACAATCCACACAGGAAAGCAACAGGATTCAGCTCACACAGGTATACTTCTTCGGTAGACGATAGGGATGATCACTGATCCATCTAAGTCGTAGGACCCACAAAGGATCGATAGGTACTAACTCCCGCAAAGACCCACACAGGATCGGACCCACACAGGATCTATAGGCGCTGGTTCACACAGGACCACTGAGCGCAGACCCACACAGGATCGGACCCACACAGGATCGGTAGCACTGATCCACACAGGATCGCTGAGTGTTGTAGTCATCATCGTCAAATCCACTAAGGATCTCTGTACTGTCATCGTCGTCGAATCCACTAAGGATCTCTACACGGTCGTCGTCGTAGTCACAGTAGCAGTCGCAGCCAGCTCTAGGGTTCCCGCACACAGCAAGCTCGTTCGGGAGGGTCCGCTCCACGAGCCGAGAGGCTGATACATCAACTGTCACAAAATCCAGAGTTGATGTATCCAAAAGTTCCGTATCGTCAACAGGAACTCAACGCAACAGACGGCGCGTCAATCGGACGCCCGATCTGAGAGTTATTGTCTTTTTCGTCCCAGGGGCCCGGTTGGTTTTTAAGGCAAAACCAACCCGACCGTACTCCACCTGCGTCCAAACCTCGGGCGGAGTATGCCAAAAGATCCGTCTCACTAATAGGAACTCAACAAAGATGACGACATGTCAATCGGACATCCGTAACTCAAAATATGAGCGTTTCTGCTCCGAGGGCCCGGTTGGTTTCGTGTACGAACCAGCCCGGCCGAACTCAAAGTATTCCGAAACCTTGAGTGCGATATACTGAAACGACCGTCTCGATCCAAGGATCGCATCGCCGCTGACAGCGCGTCGTTTGGAGATCCGTAGCCTGAGTTATGGGCATTTGAATCCAAACCGCTCCGTAACGGGGGTTTCGGGCCCGGGCCGTCCCGGCCTGAGACCCCCCGGTAGGCCCGAACCGGGTCAACCCGCCCCGGACAGGGTCGGCCCGGCCCGGCCCGGTCCGACCCGGCCTGGCCTGGCGGACCGGCCAGGCGCGCCGGTTCGGCGCAAGGCAGCGCGCTGGGCGCGCTGCCAGCTCGGCCGAAAGCCGAGCTGATTGAAAAACGGGGGGGCCGCCTTCCCCCCTTTGTGAAACTGGCCCCCCTCATTATGGGGGTCCGTTTATTAGCTGTTCGGGGGATTAATTCCCCCCGGTTTTCCTCCCTTCCGGCCGGCCCGACCTAGCCGGCCGGTTCTTCCTCAACGGGACCGGCAAAGGTCGGTCCCCCTTCCGGCTTCCGACACCGGCGGCCCGGCTGGCCGCCGGTCTTCTCGTTCCGCCGCGGCCCGGAACCGGCCGCGGCCTTCGTCGTCCGGCGTGGTGCGACGGCACCGCGCCCCTCCGCCGCGGCCCCGCTCCAGTCGCGGTGCCTTCGGTTTCCTTCGACGCGGCGCGACGGCGTCGCGTCCATGAAATTCTTTCCACGGCACGGCGTGACGGCGCCGCACAATATTTGCCGTGCGATTCCCGTGTGGTGCGACGGTGCCACGCCATCTCATTCCATCCGCAAGAAACAATCAAGAACAAAGGAGGGGGGTTCGGCCGTGTTTGTGCGGTCTGGCCCCCCCTCTCGTTAAACGATAATACTTAATCGTTTATTCTCAAGTTCATCATGCTAGAACCAAGAACGGAAATAATTAAATAAAACAAAAACAACCCCAACCTCGGTTTCAAGTGCGGAGCACATCAACAAACCGCGAAAGACAAGCGTCGCAGAGGTCAGGCGTCGCGGAAACCGAACGTCGTTTTCATTGACGTCGTGGTGCGTCCGAAGAGGTACGTCGCTGGAGAAGCTTCGTAAGCTGACGGAGAAAGTTAGAGGAAGAAACGGCGTCTCCTTTCGTTGATACTGGAAGAAGATCAAAGATGCGGCGTCGTCGATCTTCAGAAACACACCGGCTACGAAGAAGAGAAGCGGTGTTCTTCGTCGGAGCTTGAGTGTTCTTCGTGTTCTTCGTCAAGGTTGAAGAATATGGAGAGAACTTCCCAAATCCTCTCAAGGTGGCAAAGGATACCAAACAAAATAAAATAAGCTTAAAGCTTATTTTATTTACACAATTAAACAACTTGAATTTCAAAAGTTTGAAATTAAACAACTCAACTCATTTAATTAAACAAGTTGTCAAGATTAATTAAAGAGGAGTTATAGGGAGTTTTAAGAGAAGATGAAGTGTTAGGGTTCGTGTGGGCCCCACCACACTTAATCCTCTCAAGGGAGGTTAAGAGGATGTGGGTCCCACCCCTAACTCCCTTTGGGAGGTTATAACCAACTTGGGTAAAAATAAAATGTGTTTCCACATTTTATTTAACTTCATTTTAAATTCTCAAAAACTAACTCTCAACCCGCATAAAATGCAACCTCGGAAAAGGTCTCCTTAAGCGAATATCGGCGCTGCGAGTTCATCGGTGCCCTCGTAATTTGATTCCGGGCACCGGTTCAAAATTTATAAATTCCCGCTCGTTCGTTCACTGAACGTACCCGAGCCAAACTTCAGAAATTGATTCCGGGCACTCCGGGCCTCGGAATCAGGTGCCGTCAGAAACCGCGCTCTTGTAAAATTCCAAAGAAAATTAAGAAAAAAAAATTCCCTTGAATTTTACGGGTCTTTACATTACTCCCACCTCAGGGCTTTACGTCCCCGTAAAGATACATCAAAACAAGGGAAACAAATGAGGGTACTGAGCACGCATCTGAGCCTCCCGCTCCCAAGTGCTCTCCTGGAGATTCTCATGCTGTCATCTGATGCACACTAGAGGAATCGACCGTCCATGTAGGACCCTCTCCTGTCGATCCTCTATCTCCACTGGGACCTCCGTAAAATTCGCCCCATCATCAACGTCAAGCTCCCCATGATCAATGATGTGCGTCGGGTCGTGCACGTATCTCCTCAGCTGAGATACGTGGAAGACGTCGTGCACCCGGTGCAACTGAGGTGGTAGAGCCAGGCGATAAGCCACCTCGCCAATCCTGCTGAGGACCTGGAAGGGTCCGATGAAGCACGGAGATAACTTTCCGCCTCATCCAAATCTCTTTATACCACGTCAAGGTGAGACCCGCAAGAAGACGTGGTCGCCATCCTCGAACTCTAGTGGCCTCCGCCTCCTGTCAGCGTATGACTTCTGCCGGCTCTGAGTTGTCCTCATCCGCTCCTAGATGACCTGGACCTTCTCTTTCGTGGCCTGGACCATCTCCAGTCCCACAAGTGCTGACTCCCCAGGGTCTATCCAGCACAAAGGAGATCTACAAGGTCGGTCGTACAATGCCTCGTACGGTGCCATCCCGATGGTGGAGTGGTAGCTGTTGTTGTACGCAAACTCCACCAAGGGTAGGTGGTCCTCCCAGCTACGACCAAAGTCGAGGACACATGCGCGGAGAATGTCCTCGAGAGTCTGAATGGTCCTCTCTGTCTGACCATCCGTCTGAGGGTGAAAGGCTGTGCTCAGATGTAGCTGCGTCCCGAACGCCTCCTGCAATCCCTTCCATAGCCGGGAAGTAAAGCGAGCATCTCTATCGGAGACGATAGATGATGGCACACCATGAAGCCGTACAATCTCCTGAATGTAGAGATGCCCCAAGTTCTCCACTGAGCCCTGCTCTTTGATGGGTAAGAAGTGAGCCGACTTGGTGAGTCGGTCGACAATCACCCAGATGGAGTCGTGACCTCTGGAAGTGCGTGGAAGTCCAGTCACAAAGTCCATAGATATCCCGTCCCACTTCCACTCCGGGACCTCCAAGGGTTGTACCAAGCCTGCTGGTACCTGGTGCTCAGCCTTCACCTACTGGCAGGTGAGGCATCGAGAAACGAACTCTGCTACAGCCTTCTTCATGCCTGGCCACCAGTGCTGTCGTCTGAGATCCTGGTACATCTTCCCCACTCCAGGATGTACTTCCAAAGGAGAAATGTGAAACTCTCTCAGCACCTCCTCCCGTAAAGCGACTGGTACCATGGTACGTCCTCTGAAAAGGATGTCGTGCTCTGTTCCAAAGGAGAAACCATCAGGTGCCAGTCCTGAGGATATCTGTGCACGCCACGTCTCACAGTCAGCGTCCCCACGCTGTGCCTCTCTGACCCGCTGCAGTAGTAGAGGAGTGACTGTGAGGGACTGAAGGAAGGCTGCTCCATCTCTATCCAAAAAGGATATCTACAAAGAGGCTAGCTGCTCCGTCGCCTCCTCAAGTATCTGAATGCTCGTCCTCCTACTGAGGGCATCGGCTACTACGTTCCCCTTCCCAGGAGTATAGACTATCTCAAAGTCATAGTCCTGGAGGAACTCGATCCATCATCGTTGTCTCAGGTTCAGGTCCTTCTGCGAGAATATATACCTGAGACTCTGATGATCAGAAAAGACTGTAAAGTGCTCGCCCATCAGGTAGTGTCGCCATGTCTTCAGAGCGAAGACCACTGCTGCTAACTCCAGGTCATGGGTAGCGTAGTTCTGCTCATGCGGCCTCAACTTTCATGATCCATAGGTGATCACTGCCCGCTCCTACATCAGGACACATCTGAGTCTGGTCCCTGATGCATCGCAATAAACTACATACCCTACTCCCTCCTCAGCAAACCTCAAGATAGGTGCGTTGGTCAATCTCTGTCTCAGCTCCTGGAAGCTCTGCTGACATCTGTCTGACCATACGAAGGGTTTACCCTTCTTCGTAAAAGATGAGAGTGGTGACGCAACTCTAGAGAAGTCTGGCACGAATCTCCGATAGTATCCGGCTAGTCCCAAGAAACTCCGCACCTCTGTCACGCTCCTGGGTGGCTCCCAAGCTAATACTGCCTCGATCTTCGCAGGATCCACTGAAACTCCCGCCTCAGAGATGACGTGCCCCAAGAAGTGGACCTCACGTATCCAGAACTGGCACTTCGAGAGTTTACCACAAAGCTGGTGCTCTCGGAGTGTGTCTAGTACAACCCGTAAGTGGTAGGCGTGCTCCTCCTCAGTCGTCGAGTAAATCAGAATGTCGTCGATGAAGACCACGACAAATCGATCGAGGTATGGTTGAAAGATCCTATTCATGAGGGACATGAACACTGCTGGAGCATTAGTTACGCCAAATGGAATAACCAAGAACTCATAGTGGCCATACCGACATCTGAAGGCCATCTTCTGCATGTCCTCGTCTCTAACTCTGAGCTGATGATAGCCTGACCTGAGGTCTATCTCCGAGAACCACCGTGCTCCCTTGAGCTGATCAAAGAGGTCATCAATCCTCGGTAGCGGATACTTGTTCCTCACTGTCACCTGGTTCAGGCGACGATAGTCAACACAAAGTCGCAAGCTCCCGTCTGCCTTCTTGGCGAACAAAATTGGGGAAGCCCAGGGTGAAACACTGGGTCGGATAAACCCCTTTCCCTGCAAGTCCTCCAACTGTACCCGTAGCTCTCGAAGCTCAGCGGGGGCCATCCGATATGCTGGAGTCGATATCGGGGTTGTCCCGGGGTACAAGTCAATATAAAAGTCTACCTCTCTGCGAGGAGGTAGCCCTGGAACGTCGTCGGTAAAGACGTCCGCAAACTGATCCACCACTACAGGAAAACCAGGACTTCGCACGTCAACTGCTCCAAGGATGAGGCTAGCCAACTGATGAGTGATGGGTTGTCCTCTCCTCCGCGGAAGTCCATCCTGTGCTGCAAAGGCTCCCTTCTCGCCGGTGAAGGTGAACCTGCTTCCGTCGGTGCGTAAACATCGCACCTTGCACATGCATGGACCATAGATAACCAATCCATGCCCAAGATGACATCGTAAGGCCTCGACGCTGCTACAAGAAGATCCCAGCCGAAGCTCTCACCTCCTAGAGTAAGCTCACACTGCCGGCACCAGTGCGTAATCGTCGAGTCTGCTCTCGTAGGAGTCTCTAGCTGTAAGGATCGAGCCAACGACTCTGTCGAAATCTAAGAGCTCCGAACAAGGGCAGCGGCTATGAAAGAGTGACTCGCTCCTGTGTCTATAAGTACTGCAGCAAGGGTGGAATAGACACAGATAGTACCTCGAATCATCTCGGGCGCGCCGTGGTCGTAGGCCTCCACTGCCTGGAGTTGTGCCTGTCTCTTCCCGCCAGCTCCCTGTGGTTGGGGTGGACCTCCTGGTGGTGGTGGTGGTAGTGCCTCAAAGCGTCGCCCACCACCTGTTGCTCGGCCAGCTCCTCTGCCTCATCCGCCTCCTCCCTGCGGACCGCCACAGTCGACCCTCTACCTCTGCCTCGGTGGTCCCTCAACCGTCTGCTGCTCCTCGGCACGGCGGGTCGGGCAGTCACGAGCCATGTGGCCCTGCCCGCCACACGAGTAGCACTGTCTGCCTCTCGAAAGACTGGCTCTGTGCTGTGTGCCCCGCACTGCTGATCCAGTGTCCTGAGGTCGTCTTCCTGAAGGTCTGGTCTGCCTGGACCCCTGAGTCATCCGTCGACTGCCTGCTGCAGAAGACTCTGCTACGTGCCGCCCTGCGGTGGGTCTCGGCACTAGTGTAGACTCAGCAAGAAAGCTCTCGATCAAAAGGGCCCGCTCCAGTACTCCTGTCTGAGTCGGAATGCTGAGGGAGATCAGCGATGCCCTGATCTCATTTCTCAAACCCTGTTCAAAGGTCCGGGCCTGGAAGAATGGGTCCCGTACCATATCGGTCGAGTAGCGCGAGAGATCGGTAAATCTTGCTGAGTACTGAGCGACCGTCATGCTGCCCTGCCGCAGCTGAAGAAGCTCCTGTATACGCACCGTACGGAGGGTGGCTGGGACGAACTCCGAGCGGAAGAGGCTCTCAAAGTCCGTCCAAAGAAGAGATGCCTCATCGTGCACCTGGAGCATCAAGCTCCACCATCGTCCTACTGCTGCGTGCAGTAGGCTCGTCGTGAGGATCACCATGAGGTCTGCTGGTGTCCTCACTAGCCTGAAAACTCATACGACTGCCTCCAGCCAGTCCTCGGCTGCCTGGGGGTCCGTCTCCCCACAAAACTTGGGCGGTCGCTGGCGTTGAAACTCATGTAGTGCGCTGAGGCGACGTGCATCGTCAGCGGCTGGTGCTGAAAGTATCGGGGGCTCGGCGGGTAGTGCTACCGCCGGTGCCACTGTTGAACAAGGGCCCTGCACCGAGGCCTCGTCGCTCGGTGGGCTGTCATCACGCTCGACTCTCGGAACCCTAGCTGGCTACCGTCGTGGGGCCATACTGAAAAGGAAACAGGTGCGCCACGGTCAGAACAGTATACCTGGTGAGCTGATATAAAGTAATCACAAATAAAACTTGAAACACACACGCAATCAATGTTTTCGTGCATTAAGTTGGAAATTAGAAGTCGGGGTCCTGGTGTACGGATACGTCGGCCGCCGCACCAACAATGGACTCCCTGGACTGATAACCACACTCAATACGCTAAACATTATTGCTTCACATAGAAAAGATCAGAGTTCGCGGTAGAACCGAACTCCTCTGATACCAATTTATAACGACCCATCCTCAGGGCCCGTGCTGTGACTGCCCCAAGCCCGCCTTCCATAGGCCAGGGGCTGGCGACTATCACCAAGGCGTAAATACCGGTAAAAAGGGAAGGCATTGCCTTTGTAAAGTAAACAAGCACCACAGAGTAAGCAAGCGGAAAAGTAAACACTAAGTAAAGTAGAGTACAACTGAAAGTACGGAAAAGTAAATGGGCCAGTATACAAACCCAAACTGAAAGTAAAGTACAACTCGAAAGAGAAAATAGCAACTGTAAAGTAAAATCCGCTACACCGAGCTATCCACTGGAAATCCCACCTGAAGAGTGGGTACAGATAGCTCCACTGCTCCTCGGGTCCCGCCGTCCGCTCCGAGCACGTCCCGCCCAATGGTCCACCTCCAGGTACCATCCTGCTCTGCAAGCCTCAACCACGATCAACGTTGTCCGTCGTCTACAACCAACACAACGTAGTGCGGGCATAGCCCGTGAAGGGGTGAGTATAAGCTACTCAGTAGGGACCCCGAGACCCCCGAAGGTCTCCCAAAATCCACAAAGGATAAACCACAAAGGAAAGATACAATCACGAAGTAACAACTGACACTGCTTAGGTATATTCCCATACATATACCTAAGTCATCAATTTCCAATACGCTCCAACCTCCGAGCCCAAGTACAACTCAGTCCACACAGGAAAGTATACGTATTCCACACAGGAAAGCAAAACGAAATCCACACATGATAGCACAACACAATCCACACAGGAAAGCAACAGGATTCAGCTCACAGAGGTATACTTCTTCGGTAGACGATAGAGAAGATCACTAATCCATCTAAGTCGTCGGACCCACAAAGGATCGATAGGTACTAACCCCCGCAAAGACCCACACAGGATCGGACCCACACAGGATCTGTAGGCGCTGGTTCACACAGGACCGCTGAGCGCAGACCCACACAGGATCGGACCCACACAGGATCGGTAGCACTGATCCACATAGGATCGCTGAGTGTTGTAGTCATCGTCGTCAAATCCACTAAGGATCTATGTACTGTCGTCATCGTCGAATCCACTAAGGATATCTGCACGGTCATCGTCGTAGTCGCAGTAGCAGTCGCAGCCAGCTCTAGGGTTCCCGCACACAGAAAGCTCGTTCGGGAGGGTCCGCTCCACGAGCCGAGAGGCTGATACATCAACTATCAGAAAGTCCAGAGTTGATGTATCCAAAAGTTCCGTATCGTCAACAGGAACTCAACGCAACAGACGGCGCGTCAATCGGACGCCCGGTCTGAGAGTTATTGGCTTTTTCGTCCCAAGGGCCCGGTTGGTTTTTAAGGCAAAACCAACCCGACCGTACTCCACCTGCGTCCAAACCTTGGGCAGAGTATGCCAAAAGATCCGTCTCACTAAGAGGAACTCAACAAAGCTGACGACACGTCAATCGGACGTCCGTAGCTCAAAATATGAGTGTTTCCGCTCCGAGGGCCCGGTTGGTTTCGTGTACGAACCAGCCCAGCTGAACTCAAAGTATTCCGAAACCTTGAGTGCGATATACTGAAACGTCCGTCTCGATCCAAGGATCGCATCGCCGCTGACAGCGCGTCGTTTGGAGATCCGTAGCCCGAGTTATGGGCATTTGAATCCAAACCGCTCGGTAACGGGGGTTTCGGGCCCGGGCCGCCCCGGCCCGAGACCCCCCGGTAGGCCCGAACCGGGTCGACCTGGCCCGAACCGGGTCGACCCGGCCCGGCCAGGCGTGCCGGTTCGGCGCAAGGCAGCGCGCTGCCAGCTCGGCCGAAAGCCGAGCTGATTGAAAAACGGGGGGCCGCCTGCCCCCCTTTGTGAAACCGGCCCCCCTCATTATGGGGGGCCGTTTATTAGCTGGTCGGGGGATTAATTCCCCCCGGTTTTCCTCCCTTCTGGCCGGCCCGACCTAGCCGGTCGGTTCTTCCTCAACGGGACCGGCAAAGGCCGGTCCCCCTTCCGGCTTCCGACACCGGCGGCCCGGCTGGCCGCCGGTCTTCTCGTTCCGCCGCGGCCCGGAACCGGCAGCGGCCTTCGTCGTCCGGCACAGTGCGATGGCACCACGCCCCTCCGCCGCGGCCCCGCTCCGGCCGTGGCGCCTTCGGTTTCCTTCGACGCGGCGCGACGGCGTCGCGTCCATGAAATTCTTTCCATGGCGCGGCGCGACGGCACCGCGCAATATTTGTCGTGCGATTCCCGCGTGGTGCGACGGCACCACGCCATCTCGTTCCATCTGCAAGAAACAATCAAGAACAAAGGAGGGGGGTTCGGCCATGTTTGTGCGGTCTGGCCCCCCCTCTCGTTAAACGATAACACTTAATCGTTTATTCTCAAGTTCGTCATGCTAGAACCAAGAACGGAAATAATTAAATAAAACAAAAACAACCCCTACCTCGGTTTCAAGTGCGGAGCACGTCAACAAACCGCGGAAGACAAGCGTCGCGGAGGTCGGGCGTCGCGGAAACCGAACGTCGTTTCCGTTGACGTCGTGGTGCGTCCGAAGAGGTACGTCGCTGGAGAAGCTTCGTAAGTTTACGGAGAAAGTTCGAGGAAGAAACGGCGTCTCTTTTCATTGATACTGGAAGAAGATCAAAGATGCGGCGTCGTCAATCTTCAGAAACACACCGGCTACGAAGAAGAGAAGGGGCATTCTTCGTCGGAGCTTGAGTGTTCTTCGTGTTCTTCGTCAAGGTTGAATAATATGGAGAGAACTTCCCAAATCCTCTCAAGGTGGCAAAGGATACCAAACAAAATAAAATAAGCTTAAAGCTTATTTTATTTACACAATTAAACAACTTGAATTTCAAAAGTTTGAAATTAAACAACTCAACTCATTTAATTAAACAAGTTGTCAAGATTAATTAAAGAGGAGTTATAGGGAGTTTTAAGAGAAGATTAAGTGTTAGGGTTCGTGTGGGCCTCACCACACTTAATCCTCTCAAGGGAGGTTAAGCGGATGTGGGTCCCACCCCTAACTCCCTTTGGGAGGTTATAACCAACTTGGGTAAAAATAAAATGTGTTTCCACATTTTATTTAACTTCATTTTAAATTCCCAAAAACTAACTCTCAACCCGCATAAAACGCAACCTCGGAAAAGGTCTCCTTAAGCGAATATCGGCGCTGCGAGTTCATCGGTGCCCTCGGAATTCGATTCCAGGCACCGGTTCAAAATTTAGAAATTCCCGCTCGTTCGTTCACTGAACGTACCCGAGCCAAACTTCGGAAATTGATTCTGGGCACTCCGGGCCTCGGAATCAGGTGCTGTCAGAAACCACGCTCTTGTAAAATTCCAAAGAAAATTAAGAAAAAAAAATTCCCTCGGATTTTACGAGTCTTTACATTAAGTCTCAACTTGAGACTGAACCTCTTGTATTATTTCCATTGTTTGTTTTTTTTTACTTATATGTTTTAAAACTGAATCTATTTTAAACTCTAAAAAAACTAATACTTTGATAGTTATTCTTAATTAGTATTTATGTAAGGTTTTTATTAAGTAATTTGATTTCAAAAGTTAAATTATTTTTTTCATAATTATTTTAATATGGACTTAATCAATCTCTAAAAAATATTTTAAAAGATAATAACTTATATCGATATTCTATTTTGATTAACTGGGATATTTTAATCAAATTGGGGGGTTTTATTTAAACCTGGTTTTAATATAAATTTTTATTGGGTACTCAGTCTACCCCCCCCCCCCCCCTCTAGAGATACTCACTCTGACCAACATTTGGTATCATAGGATTTCATAATATTTTCAACTATGATTTTAGTTTTATTTTAAAGATCTTAAATTTCTGTTAATTATAAATTTAGTTTTTTAAATAGATACTAAAAAGGAAGGTTTTTCTACTAATATAACTCCTTTATTTAATGGAAATAACTATTCTTAGTGGAAAATAAAGATGAAAATGCATATTGAAAGCATGGGTTTTGAAATTTATTCGACCATATAAGACAATTATGAGTTACCTAAGACTTTTAGGAATACTTGGTATGATCCTAATAAAATTTCTTATAATAATAATTTCAAATACATGAATTATATTTACTATTATTTAGGGTATGAATAATTCAATTGGATATCTTTTAGTAGAATTACCTATGAAATTTGGGATACTTAAGTTATTTCACATGAAGGAACTAAAAATGTTAAATAAATTAGATAAAATTATTATAAAATTAAGTATGATACATTTATAATGAAAACTGATGAGATAATTTCCAACATGTATCTCAAGTTCAATGAAATAGTAAATACAATGAGCTCCTTGGGGAATCTAGTGTTAGATAAAGATCAAGTCATGAGACTACTAATATTTCTTCAAGAGAGATGTAGAGGGGAATTTGTTTTAATAAGGGAATCATGTGGCATTAGTAAATTTCATATCAAGGAATTTATTGGGAAGTTGATGATGTATGAGGAAGAGATTAAGGTTAATCATGAAGAAGATGATGAACCTAAGATAAAATCAGAAACATTCAAGACTATTGTACCCAGACAGAAAGAAAAGGAAAAGGTACAAGTTGAAAGTTCCAGTGATTATGAAATGGCCTATCTAGATAAAAGATTTAAGAAGTTATATAAGAAGAATAAATTCTTCCAAAAACCAATTTATAAAGGAAAGTACAATAATGAAGGAACTTGTAAAAAGGACTGGAAAAGGGATGAAAATAAAAATGAGATTACCTTTTATGAATGTAAATAAAAAGGAAATATTCAGGATGACTATCCTGAGTTGAAATACAAGAAGAAGTATGAGGATGATGGATAGAAAATATAAGAAAGAAATGAATGCTACATGGAGTTCCTCTAAGAATACCTCCAATGACTCGGATTCTACTCATGAAGATAATCCTAACAGAGCTAACATTTTCTTCATGAAAAACACATCTGAGGTACCTATTATATCTCCAATAATTATTTTGATCATTTTTTAAATTAAAATGATGATGATATTTCAAAAGAGGAAATGTTTGAGTACTACAATATACTTGAGGATACTTTTAATGAGCTTAAATGCAACAAAAAAATCTGAATAAAGAACACGTTTTATTTGTTAATGTTAAATATGATCTCACTATAGAGAAATAGAATAATGATCAATTATTAAAATAAAATAATGAATTGAAATTTTTAAATGAGAAACAAAATAAATATTTAAAAATATTTAAAAATAGAAGAGAAACACTTACTCAAATATTAATAAAAAATTAATCCTAATTATATTACTAATCTATCTTACCTACCTAGGAAAATAATAATAGTTAAGATGCCATTGTTCTGAAGTATACTTCTAGAAATCCTACTACTAGTTTTTATTCAAATAGCCCTAATAAAATTTTTATTTCAAAAAATTTAAAATCTTCTTATAGGAAACCTATCGAGTAAATTTGGGTTCTAAAAGATTTAATTACTAACATATCTAGACCTAATAAAATATGAGTACCAAAATCATTTTTGTTATAAACTTTTTTCTGTAGGGAACCAATTTGAAGAGATCCTTTAGGAATATATGGTACTTGGATAGCGGTTATTCTAGGCATATTATAGTAGACTACTTGAGCTTCAAGAACCTCATAAAGGTTGATAGTGGTCATGTCACCTTTGGTGATAATGCTAAAGGAAATATCATTATCCTTGGAAAATCGGTAACACTAATTTGGTTTTAATTTATAAAGTACTTTTTTATGGTTTAAAATACAATCTACTTAGCATATCACAATTATGTGATGATGGTTTTCATGTAAATTTTGAAAACAATGTGTGAAATGTTTTAAATTATAAAAATGATTTAGTATTTACTTCTTTGATAAATGAGGATGTGTATACTATTAATCTTGATTATTTAATTTCTCAATATTGTTCTTACTTATATTCCTTTCATAAATAATATTGTCTTTGGAATAGGAGATAGTACCACTATAACAATCACTCATTTATACAGCTTACAAGAAAAGGTTTAGTCAGGGATCTACCCAAACTTGAATTCCCAAACAAAAAGTCTGTAACCCCTGTCAAAAAGGGAAATATCACAAGATTTATTTTAAATTAAAGAAATAATTTTCAAATTCTCAACCTCTTGAGTTGGTTCACATGGAATTATTCAGCCCATCCAGAGTTTCTATTATAAATGGGAAGTAATTTTTCCATGTACTATTAGATAACTTTTCTAGGTATACTTAGGTATTCTTTTTATCTCACAAGAGTTAAGCTTGTTATTATTTTTTCAAGTATGATAAATCTATAGAAAACCTAAGTGGACTTATAATTAAGACTTTAATAAGTGACTATATTTATGAGTTTGAAAATAAATACTTTGAATATTTTTCTCAAAAAACAGCCATAACAATAAATTATATGCTCCTAGTACCCCTTAGAAGAATGGAGTTATATAAAGAATAAATATAACACTTCAAGAGATATCCCAAACTATGCTTAATGAATATGACTTACCTATATACTTTTTTGTAGAGGATGTGAACATAGCCTACTATATAATTAATAGAGTTTTAATTATACATATCTCAAAGAAAACACCTTATGAACGTTAGAATGGTATAAATCCTAAGTTTAATTAATTTTGATATTTTTGGTTGCAAATCATTTATTTGTAAGACTAATTATAATCTTGAAAAGTTTGCCTCTAAAAGTGATAAAGGAATTTTCTTGGTTTATTCAACCTCTGGTATGTCCTTTAGAGTTTTTAATAAAATAACTAAGACTGTGGAAGAGTACGTCCACGTCATGTTTGATGAGATAGATCAAAATGAACCTAAAACTCATTTAGAAAAACTTGAGGAAAATTTATCCACCTTAAACTTAAATTCCAAACCTTCTAATTCTGTTGTAAAATAAGAAAAAAACATCCAATTCTGAGGAACTTCTAGAACCTAAAACTATAGGCGACTCTAAAGTGACTAGACCTTCTTTTATTTATAGCTATTATGACTCTTAAATATCATCCTTTAGATTTTGTTGTTGGAGAATTAGATAGAGTTACACAAGATAGAGCTTCTTTAAGGAACCAGGTTGAACATCAAGCATTCTTGTCATAGCTAGAACCTGAGAACATCAATGATGCAATAAATGATGAATTATAGGTAATGGATACGCAAGAATAACTAAATCAATTTGAATGAAATAAATTTTGGGAAATTTTTTATAGACCCAAAGATAACTTGAATATAGACACTAAATGGGTGTTTAGAAACAAGGTTGGTGAATCTGGCACAATATTAAGGAATTAAGCTAGACTATTTACACAAGGGTATAGTCAAGAAGAGGGTATAGACTATGAAGAGACCTTTTCACCTATATCCAAACTTGAATCCATTATAATACTACTTTCCTAGTATGTAAATCTAGATTTAAAAATATATAAAATATATTTCAAAAGACAATTCTTAAATTGGTATATAGTTGAGGATGTTTTTGTTGAACAACCCCATGGATTTCAAAAATCCCCAGTTTCCATTATGTTTTCAAGTTAAAAAAAGATTTATATGGTTTAAAACAAGATCATGGATCTTGGTATGACATGATCATATCTTTTATTATTTCAAAAGGATTTTAAGAAGGTACAGTTTATCCTACCCTATTTATAAAAAAATCAAAATATGTTTTATTTTTTCAATTTTATGTAGATGATATTATTTTTGGATCTTCTGAAAATTATTTATGTACTAATTTTTCAAAAATAATGAAAAATGAATTTGAAATGATTTTAATAGGTGAACTGAAATTTTTTATTGGTTTTCATATTTTTCAAAATAAAGAAGTAAATATTTTAAATCAAAGAAAATACACTAAATACCTTTTAAAATGTTTTAATTTGGATAGCACTAACAATAGTGAAACTTCTACAAGTACCACCTGTAATTTGGATTTTGATAAAGCTGGGAAATTAGTGGATCAAACCAATTATAAATGCATGATTTTAATTCTTATCTACTTAACTGCTAGCTAGCCTAACACTATGTTTAGTGTGTGTATGCGCGCTCATTTTCAAGAAAATCTAAAAGAGTCAAACTTAGTTATTATAAAAAGGATTTTTAAATACCTCAAGTATACTATCAACTTAGTAATGTTTTAACCTATATGACAAGTATTTGACTTATTTAGTTATTTAGATGCTTATTTTGGGGGTTGTAAGTTAGATAGAAAATATAGCTCTCGAACATGTTACCTTTTAGGCAAGCCTCTAGTCTCTTGGTGTAGTAAGAAACCGAATTTTGTTATACTATTAATAGAGCTAATATTTTCATAATTATTCATATTTTTTTAATGATTTAATCCCTTTTAATTAATATATTTTATTTTATTTTCAACATTTTAGTATTTTTGGTGAATTTTGGGCTTAATTGTGAAAATTGGTTAATTCTGAAAATTTAATAGTTTTCTAGAGCTTATGTATTTACATAATAAAATTTAAAATTTTGATATAATTAAATTGATTATTTTTATAGGATTTATTTGTTTTTGGGATTCAACTCTGTCTTCTAGACCCATATCCAATTCGAAATACACTGGCCCTGAAAAATAAATAAAGTGGAAAAATGATTTTGGATGATAGAAAGGACCCCACATCAATAATTGAGGAATATCTCATCCTAGATACATCCAAATAAGGTAATTTTAGCTATATTATAAACATAACTCAGAGCCTCGTGTGCTACAATAGATAAATTCTCTCATTAAGTCTTCATTTACATGCGTCTAAGTGGAGGAAGATGAAGAGCCTCGTCATCTATAAAAATTTTACTTGAGTAATTAAGTCCTAACTCTCTCTACATGTGTCTGAATGAATTGAAATTTTGGTGGTCGATATAAAAATTTATTTAGAACAAATTTTAATAAGGTACCTTGTAATTTTTTAGGGTTTTGGTGGGAATAACATAAGAAAAAATTCTGATGGACATATTCTGGAGGAGAAATTTTATGTTCTTCATTTTCCCTCTTTTCTTTATTTTTATTTTTGTAATGTTTTATTCTTACCCATTATTTATATATTCCATTTAAATTTAGGGGTAATCCTATGAGTGATTTGGGAAGGATAGTTTTTCCCATTTTAATTATTGATTTCATGCACTTGATATTGTAAAATATTTTTTCTTTTTTTTAAAGTTAGTTTCAATTTCTTATAGTAGTTTTTATTATCAAGTACGGTTATATTTTGTTTTAAATTATCTGGTTTTTATTACCTTAGTAAATGATAATTTTCTACCTCTATTAGGTTTTGGTTTATATATGATAGAATAGATCAGGTATTAGTGGGAATGTACTCAGTGGTCATCGGTGTGTGTGGGAGGGGTAGTCGATATTTTTGATTGTTTGGGATAAACGAGACTCGATCGGGTATTAGAAAATTCAATTGAGGGTATTATCTATAACTCTCTCACATAAAGTAAGGTTATTATACAGATTTGAGATCTTGTAAAGGTTTACTCTTACCATCACCATTTTTTCAAGGGAGTAAGAGGAAGCGATCGTGGAATCTCACTTTAATTGGATTAGTATAAAAGGATTGGATAAATTGGAACTATAATAGCATTACGATTAAAAAATAAAACCCGGACAGATCATCCAATTTATATAGCTATTTTCAATAAAATGATTTGTCAATTTTTTTCAATCTTATTCTTAATTTCTTTCTTTTTTCGTTTCTTTATTATCTTTTTAAAATCAAACAATTTCAAAAACAACCTCTACTTCTTTCTCTAATTTTAAGGTGATAACATGATTATTGTGCACTTCTCTCTGGAGACATCCTATTTTGACCAATTTAATGCATTTTAACTTAGAAAATATTTTTTTTTCACACCCCATGATATCCACATGTCAAAACTTGGCACTTTTTCTAGGGAGGAAGTTCCAACAATCTAATTATGACATTTTATAAATAATTTTCTTTGCTTTCAGTTTTTTAAAAAATCTATGATGTATCCCAACTGAAATTATTCTACTTTAATTGATAACTCACATGTGAAAGGAGAAATATTAGACAATGATGAGGTATACATTGTAAAAAAATTTGATGAACTAATTTTTTTTACCAATAAAATTTTGAATATCCATGTTTCAAGTATCTCTTTTCAAGAACTTTTAGACATGGTTAACCAAGTCAAAAATGATTATAAAAAAATAAAGTATAAGGCAGAAGTTCCTTGGATGAGGGACCTCAACTTGAACCAGAATCCAAACTAGTGGTTGAAGATAATTATCCACTCATCTTTCAAATATAGGATCCTGACTACCTACCTCTATCTAGTGAAATTAACTTAATGAGGCACTTTCCACTGAATAAGAAGTTGAATCCAAACAAACTCAGGGATATGATATTTTCTTGAACTCATTATCTTTTGATTTTATTGAAACTTAATTAAGTATCACCTCTAATTGTTTTAAATTTTCATATTCAGCTAATAATTGTATTTACTTGGAGGATGAGGAAGAAAAATAAGATTCATCTGATGAAAAACATATGGATCTCCCTGAACATGTTGAACATTTATTGGAGGGAGTACATGAGGAGATAAAAATGGATTTTCTTAAGGTAAAAGAGATACATGATGCTTACATTGAAGGGTAATATTTTGATATTGATTCTTCATGCTTTAATTTTTTTCAAATAGAATTACACTCTAACTTTTCCATTGATTATTCCATTGATGCAGAATACATTGATCAATCACAAGAGAATGAATAAGAGGTTGTGAAAATAGGAAACATGAAAGTGGAGGACACATTATTTGTCCTACCCCCACCATGAAATTTGTATCCTATTTTCTTGGGGGTGGATTTGGTGTACTATATCCATAGAGTCCTCAAAAAAAGGAAGAAACGTAATATGTAAAGAAGAACTTATATTGGTTCATCTCAAATAAAATACACCAACCATCATATTGTGGATAACCAACTAGAACTTCCCATCTAAAGGCAGTCAAAAACCAGGGCCCAATTGGAGTATTAAACCAATATATATCCTTATTTTCTCATTATATTTCTATTTTTCTTTTCTTTTAATGAATTTTTTTTGTTATCCTCTCCACTTTTGTTTTTAGGTTTTCAGAGAGTAAAACTTAGGAGCTTAACTCAATGCTACACTGCCAATAAGATAGGTTGTACCTATCCTTAACACTAGTTTTTTGTGATTAAATTAAAAATTAAATTACATGTTAAAACCACTTGAATTAATCAGGGAAATTTTATCATTTAATTTTGGGGGAGAGAAACTTTTTTTTAGGATTTTTGAATTTCAATTTTCCAAAAAAATTGTGTTTTTTTTAAACAAATTGTGTTTCTTTTTTAATTTTTGTGAATTTTTGAAATTTTTGACCTAAAATGATTATAATTTCCATTTTTTAAACTGATGTCAATGATTGAAACAATTTATTCCTTGAAACTGAGCTTAAATGAATGCTGAAAATGACTTTGTTTCAAGTTCAAATCTTTGGTAATTTCATGAAAAGTACTCTAATTTTTGAATATCATGCCACATCTCACTATCTTTATCTTCAAAATAACTTTTCCATGAGGCTTCTGAAACCTTTTTTTCATATTCTTTTCATTTACCTCACTTCTTGAGAGAACTATATCATGCTTTCTTTTACCATAATTTTATTTATTCCTATAAAAACTTGAGGGTTTTAGGTACTTGTATTTTAAATGATTGAGGCATTTCTTTGGTTTTAAAGATCCATTTTCAAGATAATCCTATTTATGTTGTCCAAACTTGTACATTTAATCCTTATATCAATTAGAATCCATTAACAACCAGTTAGGTTATCCACATTACAAGATAATTTTCCCTATCCAGCCTTCTCTTTAAGTGAAATTTCATGATCTAGTTAAACTTAAGTGTGGGGGGGGATGACTTATATTATAATACCTCATTTGGTGATACTTTGGGTGGAAAATAAAATTCTAAAGAGATTTTTTGCTACTGGAAAAAAATTCATTTGGTTAAAAGTTGTTTCTTTTCTGGATCATTCATGATAAGAGAAGTTGTGCCTTTCTAGACCTTCCAATGGAGAAGGAAAGTTGTACCTATCTGGAGCTTACAAGAAAATTTGTATTTTAGATGATTGGAATTTTTTCTATTGAAATGATGAATGGTATGAACTTTCCTTTATTTTTCATGATGATGGAGATAATTTTCTACTAATTAGAGTGAGGAGGATACCATACTTGAGTGAAAATTATAATCTTACAATTTCACTTCAAAAAGAGCTAATCCCTCCTAATTCGGCCACAAAATTTTTTGATATCTAAATCCTACCTATCAAAAGCCACAGAATAACCCTGCAAAGTCCTCATGATAAACACATTTCCTTGAATCACATTGGGTGAAGAAGTAGAAATTTATCAATCCTATAGTGACTCTTTCATGGGTTTGGATGAGAAAAACCTTATTAAAAATTGACATTTGTGAGATGAGAGAAAATTCATGTGAGGTAGGTGTTTTGTGTGCATGGGAGGAAAAATGAAGAGAAAAAATAATGAATGATATAAATGGAGAACTTATAATAATGGTTTTTTATGAGGTGTGATATCTTTTTTTCTTGTTTTAGATTTGGTGGACCTCATGAGTATATGTTTTTAATTTTCTTTGATTTGATTTTGATACTTACTAGTTCAGGAGTCCAAGTATTAAGTGTGGGAAAATTGTTAGAGCTAATATTTTCATAATTATTCATATGTTTTTCAATTATTTAATCCCAAAAAATTAATCAATTTGAGATAATTGTTATAATTTTAGTATTTTTGGTGAATTTTGGGCTTAATTTGGAAAATTGGTTAATTTTGAAAATTTAATGTTTTTTGGATCTTTAGTATTTTGAGTATAACATTTACAATTTTGATCAAATTTAAGTTTTTTTTTTGTAGAATTAATTTTTTTATGGGATTCAAATTTTTCTTCTGTATCCATAACCCATTTGAAATACACTAGCCTAGAAAAATAAATCAAGTGGAAAAATGTTTCTGGCCAACAGAATGGACCCCACATTAGTAATTGAGGAATATATCATCCTAGAGACATCAAAATGTGGTGATTATAGCTCTATTGGAAAGAGAAATCATAGCCTAATTATCCTAATAAATACAATGTAGAAATTATCTCATTAAAGCTTCCTTTTCATGCATCCAATTGGAGTAAGTTGAAGAGTCTCCTCATCTATAAAAAATTTACTTGAGTAATTAAGTCATAACTCTCTACAAATATTTCCAAATGCATTGAAATGTTGGGAGTAGATAGAAAACTTCATTTTGAATAATTTTTAATAAGGTGCCTTGGAAAGTTTCTAGTGTATGGTGGGAATAACGAAAGAAAACTTTTAGTGGATATATTATGGAGGATAAATTTTTTGTTCTTCATTTTCACTATTTTGTTTATTTTTAGTTTTGTAATGTATTATTCTTCCCCCTTCTTCATGGATACCCTTAACATATAGGGGTAATCTTATGAGTTATTAGGGAAGGATATTTTTTCCCTTTTTAATTCTTGAGTTAATTCACTTAATAGTATAAAATATTTTCTCTCTTTTTCAAAGTTGGTTTCAATTTCTAATAGCGGTTTTTATTATCAAGTGTGATCATATTTGGTTTTAAATTCTATTGTTTTTATTACTTTGGTAAATGAAAATTTTCTTCCTCCATTAATTTCTAGTTTATATATGATGGAATGGACTAGGGCTTAGTGGTGAACTACTCAAATATCATCAGTACATGTGGAAGGGGTAGTGGATATTTTTGATTGTTTGGGATAAACAAGACCCGATCAGGTATTTCCCAAGTCAATTGAGGGTATTCGCTGCAAGTCTATCACAAAAATGAAAGAGAATATATAGGGTTGAGATCTTTACAATGTTTACTCTCACCATCACCATTTGACCAAGGGAGTGAGTGGAAGTGTTCATGGAATCTCACTTTAATCAACTTAATAGAAGAGCATTGGATAAATTGGATTTATGATAACATTGAAATTGGAAAACTGAACCCGACCTGATCACCCAATTCATATCACTATTTTCAATCAAATTATTTGTCAATTTTTTTCAATATTTTTATTAATTTCTTTCTTTTGATTTATTTATTTAGTTTTTTTAAAGTTAAATAATTTCAAAAACAACCACCACTTATTTCTCTAATTTTAAGGTGGCAGCTTGATTGTTGTGTGCTCCTCTCTGGAGACAACCTAGGTTGATCACTTTACTATATTTTAACTTAGGAAATATTTACTTTTTCACAACCTGTGATAGGAATGTGTCAATTTCCTACTACTGAAGATGAATACATAGTTTCAGGTATCATTTCTGCTCAAATTTTGTGGATGAAACACGCATTACTAGACTATGGGTATCAATTATGACATGTACCTATAAATTGTGACAATACAAGTGCGATAAACATTTCTAAGAAACCTATATATCAATATAGAAAAAATCACATTTATGTAATGCATCTCTTTTTCAGAGAACATTTTCAAAAGGGTGATATAACTCTTAAATACATTTGTGCAGAACATCTTCTTGCTGATATCTTCACCAAGACATTGAATTATGAGAGAATGAAATAAATAAAACATGAATTAGTCATGATTAATTTCGGTTAAGTTTAATTTTATGGGACTCACCACTGAGTTTACCCACCATTTCTTTTACCCACCATTGAGTTTACCCACCGTTGGTTTTACTCACCGTTGTTTTTACTCACCATTGGCTTTACTCACCATTGGTTTTACCCACTATTAGTTTTACATACTGTTGGAAACCTCATGCCTTTGTCATTTTCTCACTTAGTTTTTAATCCACCATTTCTAATTTATTTTTATGATATAATTATTTAATTTTTTATTCAATTAAAATTTTATTTTATTTTTCAATTTTCAATTTTATTAAATCCCTAAATGATATAAAATTATACACCCATATAATTTCAACAATCTCACTCCCTCACACCTTTTCTCTCAAACCTATCCTCTGCCACTTTTATCTCACGACTGTCAGCCTTCTATTGACTTCATCCAAACCCTCTGAACCAATATCTGTGGTTGTAATGAAGAAAGCCTTTAAATATTCTTCAGACAAATTACATCCTTTAAAGAAGCAGAAAGGTGAATCTAGTCATTTAGCTAATATTAAGCCTATAAAACTAGATCTTGTGAAGAGAGTTGCGGTGCCAGAAAAAGAAGTTCATGTTGAATGGTTGTTGTCAAGAAAATTATTAGTGTTGAAATTTCTGCAAGACCAGGGATGGGTGAGATGTTTCTCTTCTAACAAGAGATAATTTTATCCTGTGTTAGGGCACCAGTTCTACCATTTCATCGAGTTTAGATTCTAGGAAGATAAATATTGGGTAATAACCAGGATAAATGGTCAAAAAGTCATCTTTTCTTCAGGGAAGTGGGCTAGCTGTTTGAGAGTTCCTTGTGAAGGAGTTACAAATGACCATCAATGAACTATTCCAGATAATGGTGATGATTTTATTTATGAGGATGGTTTTGATGAATTAATTGGAGATGGTATAGTGAATACCAATTGCTACTGAGCTATATAGAGAATGTTAGTTTCTTTTCAAATTTATCCAGCATATGTTATGCCTGAGAAAGGATGATTTTTAGACAATGGGGTATCAATATGCTTATTTTATGTGTCTTATGAAGGGAGGTGAAAAGATGAATCTTTTTAGATATTTGACGACTCATATGATGGAAAATTTTAATCCTTATTCAAGGTCAAACTCCCTTATTTATCCCAAGTTAATTTCACCCATGTTGGAGGCCAAGGGACTAGTTGGGGAAGGAGAAGAAACAGTAGTTAAATGTGGTGTCTTTTTCATCACAAGGGTGATTTTTGAAAGAATAAAAAGTGGGTTAATGATGGTTAAATAATTTATAATTATTTCAATCTAGTTGATCATCCGACATAACCAAAGAACCTTGTGGATCCTGGTTTGGAACCAAATGAAGGGGTTGAGTACTTAGATGAGAAAGAAGAGACTGATCCCATTGGTAATGAGGAAAATTAATGTATTTTAGAGGAAGGAAGTGACCCATATTTTCCTCAAGGATCCCCATCTATTACCTATGGTGCTCCTAGTCCACCCAGGACTCTCCCTGTTAGAGAATATCTCTTTAAAGAAGGCAGTGATGAGGAAGAAATTGAAGTGTTATGTGAAGAGAAATTCAAAATATCTTCTAGGTCCTCGTATGAAAATGAAAATTATGAGAATGGTAATGAAAATGAAGAATAAGAATAAGGAGAAGAAGATGAGGAATATGGAAATGGATGTGGAAATGGGGATGTAGATGAAAATTATGGAGGATTTGATCATGATGGTCATAGTGGCCACATCAGGGATGAGGATGTTGAGATGACTCAAACTCTTATCTCTTCTCCAGCTATCTCTAGATCTGAAGAGAGACACAACCTAATTGAAGTTTTTGATAGAACATATAGAAATGATAAGGAATCATCAGTTGGAGGGGAGAAATATCCAATTTTTGAGAGTCATCATGTTGCTTCAATTTTTTATGGAGATCATTATGTGCCTTCAGCTAATGTATAGATGGTTACTGAGAAGACTATTGTTGAGCAGTCAATTGATGAGTAGATTAAGGTTGAGCATAATGTTTATAAGTCTACAGTTATAAATCATTAATTTATTAATACCTATGTTAATTCTTCCATCAAATTTATGGATCCAATTCTTGAATAATGGTATAAATTTCTTGGGTATGTCAGACTTGGTCAGGACTACTCAAACTCAGACGATGAGAGGCCTGCTAGTCAATAAGTAATGGATCCTAAGGGATATTTGGTAGTTAAGATTGATATTGTAGGGGAATTTCACAAGTTTTCTTCTGATGTTCATGTACCTTTAATTGAGAGATTTGATGCATCTTCTATTGCATCCATGCCCATGGATGTTTTCACCAAAGGTAACTTAGAATCCTTCAGAGAATAGACACTTTATTATTTTGGTTTTTTGTTGAGAAATCAGGAACCTCAAGTCACTTGGTTAAGTGATAGGTATGTAAGGTGTTTTTTTGAGCAGGTGATACATCATATTCAACCCAAAATAATGAATCATATCTAAGAAGTTTAAATAGAGATTAAAAGGTCAGAAAATGAGTTGTAATCCTAGATATCCATAGTGGATGAGATGAGGTCTTTATTTTCAGATTCCATGGTAGCTTTTCTAGAGAGGGTGGAGAACCTTAATTTTATGGATTCTTCTTCTAGTGATCCACCTTTGAATATTTATGTTTATTTGATTAGGTATGTTGTCAGGGAAGAGCATCAGGGTGTTTTAGGTGGTTTATCTTCCATTCCTTAGGAGAGTTTGAGGAAATTGAAACATAATAGTGACTATATCCATATGATGGTTAGAGAGTATATGAAAGACATGAAGGATGATATAAATACTATCACTAAGTATATTAAGTATTTTCTTTCTTGGATATATATTAAGCATGATATGAATGCTCATTTAAACTTCCTGGAAGAGAACCTCGGAATTCCTTCGCCAGTCAAGCCTTTAAAGAGCAAGTTAATGAGGTGAAAGTGATGAATCCAGTGCTTAATATTTTTATAGAGGATAAGAAGGATTTATTCAGTGTTATGGAATGGGGTGAAAAAATAATTATAGATTTCATAAATCTTATGAAGCATTTTCTGCATGTTTTTAGAACAACGGTAGTGGCTCAGGATGCCATACCAGTTACTGCTCGCCTCACCCCTCATGTTTCTTCTCCAGAGTTCTTAAGGCCTATTGTAACCAGAGATCCTAATGCTCCCTTTCTAGATCAATTCCATCCTTTTAGCTTATCTCTTGGAGAAGTAGTCTAGAATATCTGACCTATCATTAATAGAGAGACTCCTTCTCTAACTAATGTTCCTACATCCATCCCTCGAGTTCCCTCAGGTTCTTTTGTTAACCCTTCTACTTCAAATAAAGGGAAAGGCAAAGCACCTTTGATTCCTTCCACACAACCTGAGAAGCATTGATGATTAGTCTATTTTTATTTTATGGGGATATGTGTCCTTTTATTGAAACGTTTTTTGTTATAATTTCATTGAATTTCTTAATGGGAATTCTCTTATTATTCATATTATGTTCCATTGTTTCTTCTATTTTATTTTTACTCTTTGATAATCCCAAAAGGTAGAGAATGATCTGTGGAATTTATTTGTTTTATTTAGTTGTATTTATTTTATATCATTCCTTGGATACCTTAGTGATATTTCCCATGATATCCTACCATTTTTGTTTAGTTTCTTCCTTGATACTATCTTTTATTTGATATTTTTTACTATCTAATCTCCTTTTAAATTTCTTTTGATATCGTGTGTATATTCCTTACCTTTGATTCCATGGTTTATAAAATTCAATGATTTGTGATCATCAAAAAGGGATATATTGTTGGAACCCTTGTTTTAATGATCAAAAAATCATTTTTATTATGATATTAATGAGTTTTATGTTTTATGGTATCATTTTACAATATAAGATAGATTGAAGAAAATGTGGTTTAAGTCTGGGAAAGACTCACTTTTGAAGATAAGTTACTGCCAGCAATGTCTCACCGTTAAGGAAGAGGAATTTTCTTAAGTGTGGGAAACACTTACCACTAACAATGACTCACCATTAAGGATGATAAATTTGGATAACTATTGAAAACACTCATTTCCAAACATGACTCACCATCGAAGATGATTCACCACCAGGGATGAATCACTGTCAATATGAAAATCTAGCTAAGTATGAAAAATACCCACCATCAACAATGAGTCACCGTCAGAATAGATTTTTGGTAAAGTATGGGAATGACCTACCACCATAGGATGACACTCCATTGAAATGAATTTTTGGCTAAGTGTTGGAAATGCCTACTGTCAGAGAGAAGTCACTGTTGAAGATGACCTTTCACCAGAATGGAAATTTGGAAAAGTGTTGTAATCACCTACCACTGAGAAGACTCATCGCTAAAATGATCCACCATTGGAATTACTCATCTCCAGCCTAAGTCACCGCTAGAAGCTTTCTCACCATTATAAAGAGTTACTGTCACTATTTCTGTTTATTTTGAATTAAATATTTCTAATGGCTATATTATCTAATTTAATGTTGTGACTTATTTAAATGATTATTATTAATTTTTTGTATATATTCAATAAATTATATATTTTTTTTCTAGTATGCGGAGTAAAGGATCCATATGATTCTTCTTACATTATTCTATTAAAAGAAGAAGCAGACTCCCTCATGAAAATATAAAAATAGCATATACACAGAGAATATAGAAGTGATAGATAGATATACATTCACATGATAAGTGATCTGAAAACACATTGAAAAAAACTTGAAGTATGCCAATTGATGAGAGCTTGCATACTATAGAAGATTTAAGCTCATCGAGCATTCAATTTCTTCCTACAGTCAAAACATAAGAGTTCACGACACTCTATTCTACTGTGATTTTCAGAAACATGAATTGAGAATCAGTTCAAGTTGTATTCAAGGAGTCACAAGCTATAGATCTTATCAGACCGAGCAATAATATCTTCTTTACATATTTTATTTTCTCTACCTATTTATTATCTTTAAATTACAAGCAGTGTGTGTTTAATCTGTTTTTTAAACATACGCAATGTGTCTTATACCTTAACTAGAAGATACTTGATATCTTCTCAACTCTCTTTACCTTTTTTTCCCATGGTGTTGTGGAAGAGGTCCATGTGTGGCCTGTGTTCATTTTATTTCTGCATGTTTTTTGGAAGATGTCATGTGTGTCCTGGACAGCTTGTTGACTATTGTATAGCTGATCCAGGTTGTGGATCAAGTATTATTTTATATAATATTCTTGATAGTATGTTATTTACAAATGGAGTGGATTAGGTCTCATCTTGATACTGAACCTCTTATATTCTTTCTATAATGTGTTTTTTTAATTCTATGTTTTAAAATTAAATATGTTTTAAACTCTAAAAAAAATAATACTTTGATGGTTAGTCTTAATTAGTGTTTATATAAGTTTTTTATTAAGTAAATTGATTTCAAAATTTAAAGTAGTTTTGTCATAATTTTTTTAACTGATACTTAATCAATCTTTGGGAAATATTTTAAAATATCATAACTTATATCGATTTACTATTTTGACTAATTAGGTAGTTTTAATCAAATTGGGGGATTTTTTTTAAACCTGCTTTTAACAAAAAAAAATATTGGGTATTCAATTCACACCCCCCCCCCCCATCTTAAGATACTCACTCTGACCAATAGGGTGTAATATTCAACCCCATATAGCTACTTCTTATGTGACAAGAATAAGAAAACCATGTGATGAGCATTGGATTGCTCAAACATTCCTCGAGTGATGATCCTGATGCAATCATGATAAACATTCCCTAGGTGATGAGCCTGGGACCCCCAATATGACATGCATAGGATCTCCTTATGTTAATGAGAATAAGGTGAATCATCTTTCTCTATTGATGAGCCAAGGATTCCTCTATTGGAAAGCTAGGTTGATCCATTATCTCTCATTTTATGAGCATTAGATTCCTTTATGGAATGACATGAGGAAGAGAACAAGGGAATCATCCTTAGGTGTAATCCCCCACCATACTTTCTCTTATTAAATTATCAATAAATAGTATGAACAAAAAAAGGGTTCTAATGTGTAAAACCCACATCAGTCATTGTTAGTCACCTTTTATCCTGATCATCTTTATCATGAATTCCCAAAGTCTTATATATTTTTATTAATTTTTAATAATCCTCCTTCACAGGTTGAGGGGTAACCTTAACATAGTTTTTATACCCAGAGGAACTAAAACTTAATACATGGTCATTTCAATCCCAAGGATCAAACACCCAACTGAAATCCCCACCCTAGTTAATGATAATTTTTTTGAACCACAACAATATACCTAAAAAGCTACTCATATAGAAAATCACAATTCATGACTGCATGTGCCTGATATTGATGGAAAATTTATACCCTCTCAAACATCCAAATATAAAAGTGTTGCTGGTGATTGATCCTCCTTGCTCTAACCTCATCTAGGACGGCACCTAGGTATCTAATCCAAGTCAATTCTTTTGTTGAATCACCCATCAAGAATCATTTTTTTCAGCACAGTACTGCTGACATGCCACATCCACCCACCCACAACCGGCACCTCATGTCCCAAGTCAGATGTCGAAGCCTGCTACTACCACTGATCAGATCTGCACCGCCTCACCAAGACCTCTTTCACTGCCATCTAAGCCTTTTAATCATCCATTACTAACCTAGAATACTCCCACATCACCATCGTGTCTCCCAGCCATGACTCTCATCACTACCCATGAAGCACCATCGGTCATCGCCTGACTAAGTTGCACTACACACCCCCATCACCATCCCCTGCTATCGTACAACCCATCGCCTGACCAAGCTACCCTGCTTCACACTTCTATCACCATCCCCTGCTATTACATGGCTCATCTCTACTGCAATCGACCGATCATCACATCCAACAACCCCTTCATTCAAATCCCCAATTTTTTTAGGCTGCCTGGATTTGATCCCAGGTTGGTCTAGTATTACGGGGATTCCTAATCCACTAGTTTGAACCCCAACTAATCCTAATAATCTTTACCACATGATGTTAAAATGCATGTATTGTTCCTTGTCACACAACCTTAAAAGGTATGACATGTCTCATTAAGAAATATTGAACTAAGTTGGTTATGATTCCCTTCACAGGGAAACATAGGAATCCCTCTCATGGGAACAATCTGCCTCCCTGGATGGGGATAAACTCTAGAGTTCCCAACTATGTGTCTATAAATAATAACATCAAAATTAATAAGATAAATATGAAGAACCTATAATATGCATAGATGTTCACATCTTCACATGGATTGGATCATATCATTGGCATAGTGGTAACCAGTCTCGTATTGGGATTTTGGAAGGATTTATGGACATATATTAAATATATAAGAGAGTCCCAAAGTGGGAAATAATTCCCCCCAAAAGGGTGCACTAATCCCAACCTCTCATCATCTCGACCAACGTACATTCTGAAACATCACTAGAAAGAAACCCCAATGACCGTCTACCTTTAGAAAGCAAGTCCTCACTAACATTTCTAGTTAATTCCCCCCAAAAGTCTGCAATGACCCTGACCTCTCATCCTATCAACCAACATGAATTCCAAAGCATCATTAGAAAGAAACCCCAATGACGGTTTTCCTTTGGAAATCATGTCCTCAATGACATTCACACCGAACCATCGTGGATGAGGGAGCATGTCAGAGTTTCCATCAGAAACAATAAATCAATTTACTATTTATAATTTTTTGTAAGAAATAAAAAGTTGTTAAATTTTATTTTTAGAGAATTTTTAATACTGAATTTAAATGATTCAGTAATTGATAATTTGTTACATTCAGGGATCTTAATGTCCCTTGGGTTTCATCTTATAATTCCACTTTATTATTCCATAGCAGTTTTGTGTGGGGAAGAGTGTTCTTATTTTTAATCTTTGTCCATGTGTCTGAATTAACAGCATCTCATGAGAAGTTAACAGTATATTGTGAATGAAAATTTAATCATGATGTAAATTTTATTCATTATTCTTCAAATTATAAAATTGATTCTAAAAATGATGGAATAATTAAGAATGGAGTTTATTCATCTCAAGGAAATAATAGAAAACATTTATCATGGATTAATTTAATATGATGATGTTTAAGACGATTGATATGTTAAAAAAATAGGATTTAAAATATGGTGATTATGAAAGAAATAAAAGGTATTTTTTATTGATAAATTATTTTTTCCTTTTAATTATATAGAAGAAATTAGTTTCTAATGAAGTTTTGATTGAAATCATTGTTTTTATGTAAAATTTGAAATTTTATAAGTTTTTTTGTGAGGATTGGGCCACTTATTGGTGGGAATGATCTTATATATTGTATATTACATAGATATTATGCCAAAATTACATAGGGGGTCATGCTAGTTACTAGTGAAGATAAATTTCCATCTAGTATCTCACATGGGGGGATTGCAAGAATAATATGAGGTCATCTTACATACTAGTAGAGGTGTATTTTCATCCAATAACTCACATAATGTCATCTCACTTATTAGTCATGATGAATTTTCATTAAGTATCTCACATGAGTGTTGTTCAAATAACATGGGGTTGTGTAAAGGTGTGCACATTGTGCACAAGTGTCATGCTACCCACTATTTATTCTTCCTCATATTTTATCCTATGAAATGAAGGTGTGTTATGTTTTATAGGTCTAAAGGATTTTAAAATCCCTAAAGATGTTGTGGTATATTAAAAAATGATAGACTGGATAAGGTGGTCATGATATTGATGATACATAGGTTAGTATGGGTGTTGTATTGTGAAGAGTACATGTGGATGTTATATTATAGAAGAATCAATGTCAAGAAAATCATATTGTGTATTCTAAAGAGTTATTACATATGTCATGTTTTGAAGGGATCAATGTCATATTTTGTGGTAGATAAGTCTAGGTGCACTAGTAGAATACTAACCTATACCAACGGTTCCAAACCGTTGGTATAGGCCTCCAAACCGTTGGTATAGCCTATACCAACGGTTTGGAGAACCGTTGCGAAGTAAGTCGTTGGGATAGGTCTATACCAACGGTTTTGGGAAAACCGTTGGTATAAGTAATATGAAAATCTATTCCAACGGTTATAAAACCGTTGGTATATGTATTTCAAAAAAAATGTGGTGGGATTTGATCCCACAACCCCCCGTTTATAATTAAACACCTTAACCACTAACCTAACATAACTTTTATAAACATAACTTCATAAATATATATATATTATCATAATTATTTAAAATTTATATTTATATAATGTTCTCGGGTAGTAGACCTGGAAGAAATCAAAGAATCTATCCCAACGGTTTTGAGAACCATTGGAATAGACCTATCCCAACGGTTTTGAGAACCGTTGGGATAGGTGATAATTTCCAGGGGTGAATGCTGGATTTGGGGCTGAGTTTTCCCAACGGTTCTCCCAAACCGTTGGGAAAGGGGGGGTATTTCCCAACGGTTCTCCCAAACCGTTGGTAAAGGGGTGTTTTGAGGGGGTCTTTCCCAACGGTTCTCCCAAACCGTTGGGAAAGGGGTGTTTTGAGGGGGTCTTTCCCAACGGTTCTCCCAAACCGTTGGGAAAGGGGGGGGGGGTCTTTCCCACCATTGGGAAAGGGGTGTTTTGAGGGGGTCTTTCCCAACGGTTCTCCCAAACCATTGGGAAAGGGGGGGTCTTTCCCAATGGTTTGGGAGAACCGTTGGGATAGGGTGTATATAAGTGTTGGGAAAGATCTGATTTCCAGTAGTGGTGGAAGGTAGTGTGTTACATGGTTAGGATATGTAGCAGATTATGGAAAAAATATTGAATTATAGTGACATGATATTGTAGATATAGTTGTGGGATAACATTACATGGGTTTATGTGGAATAAGAGTAATATTGTATTTTATAATTTAAGTGATGTAGATGAATTATTCCCATCTATACAAAACTACCACCATTGATGGTATCAAGTGTGGCTCAACATCCATGATGTGTTTATTGGAGTTGGTGTCCTAGAACCAAGTATTTGTACTTTAGATTGCATATATATTCAAAGAATTGAATATTAATAAAATATCTTATTACATATTGATCACGGTTCTAAGTGAATTTAATGTAATAATTGTATATATTCATGCACGTACCCACTTCGGACTGGTTCGAAGGTTTCTTTGGAAAATTGGGATGGTGTTGGTGGATCTGATAATGGCCTTTCTGATCTTGAAGGCTCTTGGCTGCTGTTTTATTGTGGCTAGTTCCAGTGCGGATTTTTAGTTTGTTTAGTCCGTCAATGGATCCTTGTAATGATCTGATGGTTCTCACATTTCCTCAAAGTGATTTTTAATGGTGGGTTCTCACTTAACCAAAAAGTATTTTTCAAAAATCAAAAAAAATGAATTTTCTGTCAGGTGCGAGTACTCATAAGTAGATGAGACCGGCTGGTAGGAATTACACATGTTTACATATCATTAGATATTCTTGTTTGTGAGTGTGTATAATGATCATTAAACTTTAAGATTATTATTAATGCATGACATGGCTCGTGCACTTTGATTTATTTTCGTAAACAATGATGACATATGATCACGATGAAGTTGGGTGTGATGGGTGTGTCATGAATGATATGTTATTAATGAATAAGTTGATAAAGGGTTTGTCCCTTCTATATTTATGGAAGGTGATATCTTGACATTTTTATTGAAATTGAATCATTGCATTAAATTTCATGGTCATGGTGTATATATAGGTTCATTTCATATAATCAAAAAAAGACGTATCAAGAATATAGTTTGATGAAGCAGGTATGAAACATTATTGGTGAGATATCTTGAAAAAGGGATTATATTACACAGTGATAATTTGTATGTGGTTGTTGTTATTGTGACATATGTTCTTCCTTTATGGGTGTCTTGACCCATTATTAGAAAGTAATTTTGGGCATTAGGAAAACTCGTCTAATGCTACTAAGGAGGAGGCATATAGGGTCACACGCGCATTGTTTCCATTGATCTCAATTAAATATAATTTATATTTAACTATTGTAATAAATATTATTCTCCATACTGGGAAGTAATATTAATTCAAGATTTATTCAATGGTCATAAATATTAAATAAATATTAATTTTCAAGTTAATTATTTCATTACAAAATTATATAAAATTTATTTATCTCTTTTTATTCATAAGATAATAAATAATTATTTATTAAATTATTTATTTATTTATTTGAATATTAAATAAATATTTATTCAAAATATTGTGAATAGAATATTTATTTATTTATTGAATGATTAATATTTATTTAAATATTTATTCAAGAATTCAATAAATGACAAGGAGAACGTGTAGGTTCCAAACACAGTGGAAGCATGGTGGTTGGGAGGGCCCAACTTTTCTTTTTTCATAATCAATGACCAATCTGGGATCAATAAGACAATAAACGCCATCATACATGGATTGAAATCAAAGATTTAGACAAAGAGAAAATATCACTAGATCTGAGAAAGTGGATCTTGCACATCATGTTTGTAATTAATTTAATAATTTCTGAATAAATTAAATACTTGGGTCTTCAGTACTTTCTTTATTGACGATCCTTGATCATCTGTAATGACCCTTCTATATTTCCTTCATTTCACTTATAAGGATCCAAAGTAGAATCCCTCTAGCGGTGATCCACACATACTCTAATGGTCTCTGATCAACTCCACTCGTTCTCCAAGTGCTAGCGTGGTGGAACGAATGTCTTGCATTGATCGTTCTTGATCACTCGTTCTTTAGTCTTAAATAACTTCTCTCGTTCTTGAGAGGGATAGATGAGAGGAGCTTAGAGAGAAAATATTTGGATCAACAATTCTCAATTCACCGGATTTTGGCACAATGGACGTACAAGCCTATTAATTGACATGGGGTTTCAGTTACAATATTTAATTTCAAAACAACAATTAAATGAAATTATAACTATTAGAGAAAACTCATGCCACATAATAACAATAACAACACCATTATTTTTGGTTCTCCAAATTTCAAAAAACGGAACCATAAATGAAATATCATGCCACATAATGATAATAGTATTATTATTATTTCTTTCTCTAATGGGATAAACATTATTTACATAATTGTAAATAATTAATTTATCAACGGAAATGGTCTTGGTCCGTTTGAACTCTTCTTACATTTATTGAACACCCGAATAAAATATTTGATTCTCTTAAATAAATATTTTTATTTACAAACTAGTAAATAAATATTTATTAAATGTTCAATAAAATAAATAAATATATTTTATTCATAATCTAGTGAATAAATATTTATTTAATTTGTGTGATCATTTTAACTTAAATAAAATTATTCCTTAGTCTTAAGAATAATATTTATTCCATTAATTAAATTCAAATAGAATTTAATCAAGACCACCAGAAACACTTATTATGAGACCCTCTAGGATTCATTCTCGTTGTCATTAGGTGGGCTAGCCAAAAGTCCAAGATTACTGTCTAGCAACAGGTCAAGGCACACAAGATAAAGAACTTAAAGTCATGATGACGACATCCACATATGAACACTCATGTGTAATACAATCCCTTTGTCACAATATCTCATAAATCAGGTTTCATGATAGTTCCATCAATCTATATGCTTGATACATCATTCTTTGACTACCTGAAATAAACTCTTCATTACACCATGGACAAGGAATTTATGATCACAGTTTTATTTCAATAAAAGGGATGAGATATCAACTTCCATAAATGGAAGGGACAAATCCTTCCTCGACTTATCCATTAATAACATGTCATTCTTGATGCACCCAACGTACCCTACTTCCCACCAACATATGGCATGACGGTTTTCATTAGAAAATCTAACTGCACAAATCGTGGCATGTATTAATAATAATATTAAAGTATAAATACCATTATACATGCTCATAGATAGTAATATCTGATGACACCAAAACATGCAGAATTCCTACTGGCGGGTCTGTTCTCATAATCTCTCGTCTTGGAGATTACCAAGTGCAAACTTCATGAGAAGAAGTATCATCTACCTATGAGTACTTTCACTTGAAGTTCTATATACTATATGTCCCATCATGGTATGTTATCCAACCATATAAATATATTTAAGAATATTTTCCTAGCACTTCAAGGTTCTCATCATAGCGGGGAACTTCTATGGCCATATTAATGCGAAAAATAGTCTAGGACATTATTACATTATAGTCATGTAGAACAATGAAAAACATGTAATAAGTTGTTTAATATTTAAATACATTAAATATGCATGTAATAAATGTACAAGAAGTTGGTTCTAGGTCAACAATTTTAACAAACTCCCACTTAGACTGGAACCAACTGCCCGCAACTTTAAATCTGTTGGACCTCACATGATGATCATGTTTCTGTTGAGTCAAGGCTTTAGTCAAGGGGTCCGCCATGTTGTCTTCCATGGAAATACTACTCACTGCAACTTCAACTCTATGAGAAAAATCCCTCAAGAGATGATACTTCTATATTATGTTTTTCATCCGCTGATGTGACCTTGGATCTTTAGTGAGAGTCACTGATGCAGTATTAGCACAATAAAGTGTGAAGGGATCATTACCGCTAGGTACTACATCCAACTCTTAGATGAAGCTCTATATCAAAACTACTTCTTCAGCTACCTTAGAAGTTACTATATACTCAGAATCTGTTGTAGAATCTTTTACCACACCTTGCTTTGAGCTCTTCCAGCTCACAGCACCTCCATTCAAATTGAAGATGTATCCCATTTTTAACTTCATGTCGTCTTGATCAGTCTGAAAACTATAATTTTCATATCCTCTTATGACTAGTTCCTCATATCCTCCATAAAACAAGAACATATCCTTAGTACGAATTAGATACTTAAGGATAGTCTTGAATTACATCCAATGGAGGTCACCTGGATCGGCTTGATATCTTCCTACCTCACTCAATACGTAGGCGACATCTAGCTTAGTACATAGCATAGTATACATGACTGACCCAATCATTGATTTGTATGGAATCATTTCCATTATCTTTCTTTCCTCATGCGTCTGAGGACACATTTTCTTGAAAAGATGAATGCCATGTGATATTGGCAATAATCCCCTCTTGGATTGTTCCATACTGATTCTCTTCAGTATCTTGTTAATTTATGTACTTTGACTTCAGCCCAAAAATCTCTTGGATCTATCACGATGGATCTTGATCCCAAGAATATATGTTACCTCTCCCAATTCCTTTATGGAGAAGCATTTATTCAACCATTCCTTAACAGACTGTAAGATTGGTATTTCATTTTCAATATTTAATATATCATAAACATATACTATTAAGAAAATGAATACACTCTCAATAAACCATTTATAGACACAAGGCTCACATTCATTCTTTATAAAACCAAATTCCATTATGGCTTCAACAAAATGAATGTTTCATGACCTAGATGTTTTCTTTAATCTATAAATGTATTTTTGCAACTTGAAAATCTTATTGGAATCCTTTGAAGTCACAAACCCTTCAGGTTGTGTCATATAAACATCTTCTTGAAGTTTCCCATTAATAAAGGCTATTTTAACATCTATTTTCCAAATCTCATAGTCATGGTAAGTAGAAATGTCCAATAGAATTATGATGGATATCATCATTGAAACTGGTGAAAAGGTTTCATCATAGTCAATGCCTTTATGTTGTTTAAACCCTTTTGCAACCAGTCATGCCTTATAGGTACTGACTTGTCCTTCCATGTCCAGTTTCTTCTTGAATACCCATTTACAACCAACAGGTTTTACATCTATAGGATGATTTACCAAAATCCAAACTTGGTTTTGGTGCATGGAACCCATTTCAGAATTCATAGATTTTTTTCACTTGGAAATGCCTATTCCACTTACTGCTTCCTTGTAGGTTAGAGGATCATTATTATCAATTAATAATGATTCACCATCCTCTATAACTATAAAACTATACCATTCTAGTTCTCTAACCTCACTTGTACTCATACATAGTACTTGTGTCTCTGGAACAAATCTTTCTTCCATGGGGCTTTATAGAATCTTCTCATGTACCAACTCTTGTATACCTTGATCCTCAGCTTCATCAAAGTCTATCTCTCTCCCACTATCTCTTTTGGATATTTTCTCCCTCTTAAGGAATATGGAGTGTATTTCCACTATAATCTTTTTTTTCCGATGGGAATTATAGGTAATATCCCCTTGTTTCCTTAGGGTATCCTATAAAGGTACACTTTGTACTTTGAGGTGTGGTTTTGTTACCTGAAGAGGCCTTAACAAACACTTTGCTTCCCCAAACATTTAAATTCGATAACATTGATTTTATTCCACTCCAAATATCATAAGGAATACCATTTATCAATTTTTTTGGTACTTGGTTTAGTATGTGTGCCTCTATTTGTAACGCATAACCCCAAAAGGATAATGGAAGACTTTCATGACTCATCATTGATCTCACCATGTCCAAAAAGGTTCAGTTCCTCCTTTAGATTGAATTATTCCACTAGGGTGTTTAAGGAGGAGTGAGTTGGGATAGGATCTCAAACTCTCATAAGCAATCAATGAATTCTTGATTAATATATTCTCCACCTTGATCTAAGTGGAGTTTCTTAGTCTTCTTACCAAGATGGTTCTCAACTTCATTCTTGTATTCCTTGAACTTATCAAAATAATCTGACTTAAACCTCATTAAGTAGATATATCCATATCTACTAAAATCATTAATAAAAGTTATGAAGTATGAGTACACACCCCTTATTTCAACTGAAAATGGTTCACACACATAGGTATGAACCAATTTAAGAATCTCTTTGGCTCTTTCACCTTTCCCACTAAATGTGGTTTTGGTCATTTTGCCTTGTAAACATGTGTGACATACACCAAGTGGTTTTAGTTTAAAAGAATCTAAATATTCATCTTGATATAACTTTTTCAAGTGTTTCTCATTTACATGACCTAGATAGTGATGCCAAATTTGGTTGTGGTATGAGTAATGTGAAGTAGTTTCGTTATCGATTTTCATTACTTGGTTTGTGTAATCCAACGCGTAAAGACTGTTATATAAATGTGGCTTACCAAAACAAATGTTATCTTTATAAAAGAAGAAAAAATCATTTCTAAACTCAAAAATAAATCCATATGTATCTAGTATGGATATAGAAATAATGTTTTTGGTTATGGAAGGAACATAATAACAACCTTTTAATACCAAGATCATCCCATTTAGTAGCGTGAGGTGGTAGTCCCTGAAATCTATAATAGAAAGTCTAGGTCCGTTGGCTACTCATAGATCTAACTTCCCTTGGTCAATTTTTTTGAATCTACTTGGTTCCTATATTTGGATACATATGTGATCACCATAGACTATATCAAATACCCAATTTGTAGAAATAGATAAATTTCACTTGATAACAAACACACCTAAAGCTTACCCTTTCTTCTTTAGCTAGGTTCTATTTTTCTTCCAATGGTTCTTCTTGCCACATGTGAAACAAACAACTTCTTATTCCCTTACATCCCCCTTGATATTCCTTTTCTAGAAAGGGTGTGAAGAAGTTTTGGTCTTAAATCTCTTTGCCTTCCCTTTCCACTTATTCACCATAATAACTGAAGGATTTTCACGCTTCATTTCTTTATCCACTTGGAGAATGAGGATAATAAGATCTGGTAGAGACTTATCAATGTTGTTAATATTGAAATTCACAAAAAACTAGAGAAGATCTGAGAGAGTGATGTGAGAATGAGATCGGTACCCAGTTCTTCAAGTATTTTAAACCCTAGAACCTCCAAACGCTCAATGTATCTAATGAGCTTGACTACATGAGGCCCAGTTAGGAAACCCTCTCTAAACTTACTCTGAAAGAGTGCCTTGGAGATCTCAAACAATTATTGTCTTTCTCTCACCTGGTAAAGACCATGAAGGTGATCAAGCATGCTATAGGCTTTCATGTTTTCATGAGACTTAATGAGTTTACTAGACATTGATGATAACATCAAACATTGAACGTCGACCATGTCATTCATATGATTTTCATAGACTATTAACTCTTTATCACTCACCTCTTGGGTAGGTAAATGGGGTAATGAGGACTCCAGTATGTAAGATTTATATTCATGGTGTAAAATGACTCGAATGCTTCTAAACCATTCCTGGAAGTTACTGCTGGTGAGGATGTTTTCTTTATCCAGTATTGATCATAGAGATAGTGTGGTTGAAAATTTTTTCATTTTTATTCTATAATTAAAAGAGTAGATAATTAGTACTTTCATGATTATATTTTATGATAAATAATAAATTAATTTTATTAAGTCTCTCACTATTTTATCAAGTCTCAATGGAACTCACCATTGAATTTAGAATGTCTAGTTTCTAGGACATTCTAGTAGAAAGGATCCATATCCCCCTTTACATAGCCCCAACAAGGGTTGGCCAAGCTATTTGAAGGTATTTAGGTAGGTAGTTTTTTTCAACTATAGGCTTGTAGCTCCTTGATCCATTGAGTGAACTCTCATTGATTATCCCCTAAAATAGGCTAATATTCATTGTTTATAATATAATATTCATGTGATTTATTAATCATATACACCATTATTAGTGCATTTTACAATTTGAACATCATTTCACATCATGATTTCAATTCTTTCCTAAAATGCACTATTACATGGTACATTCTTGAACATCTCATAAAACACCAAATGGCCTTGATTTTATTTTCATATTTTATTTTCATGTCACCCATGATATAAGGAACAATTCATTATTTTGGAACACTTGGAGATTCAATTTGAAAGACCGCCAAAGTGGGCTTTGAACCAACCACATTTTGGGCGAAGTGAAATGGACAAAAGCCCAATCAAAGTACTGTAGTGACCATTATTCAAGCCCAAAGAGTCTAAAAATTTAACTAGAGATAGAATAAATCATGGAGAATATTTAATTAAATAGTGGACTAAGATAATTTGAATGTTTTAATGGAGTTCCAGGCATCCCAATTTGAAGATGCAATTCTGGGCCAGATTCTGCAGCCCAGAAAAACAACCCACCATTTAAATCATATCTCTCAAAACACAAAGTATTTTGGGATTAAATATTACATGATATTAGGTTACATACGGGGATTCATTTAAGTCGTCTATGGAACACTCCAATTCATCCTTATATAATGTTATTTCGGCGCTTCTATTTGGTGTATGAAAGATGGATCCCACTTCGAGGCAAGAGTGGAAAAGTCACATCTTTATTAATTGTCCACCCACCTTTCCCCAACACAATTAATTAAAGGAAAATGGTATGATGGGGTATCGTCCAAAGACCTCCAAAATTCCTATTTAAGACAGTATTGGTGGAGGATTTAGGGATCTTTGAGTTTTACTTTCATTTTAATGTTGTTATGCCAAATTGCCTTTGTAACGTTCTTCTTTCGCATGTAAGTTGTTTGAATCACCTTGGTTTTCAATAAAAGTTCTTCTTATTCTATTTTTTTGTTATTATTCATTTCACATTGATACCATTTCCCCAAGGTGTGATCTTATTCACATCAGCACTTGTGAATTTATTCACACAACAGTGGAGTGATTGTTTCATTGTTTTATTTTTCTTCTTCAATCTCGCTTATTTAATTCAAATTCCCACTCCATTTATTGAATAGAATAAATGGAGGTCTAACCCCTTATGGGTTGATCCTAGGAAGTTTCATGGGGTGGATTGGATGTTATTTAATGTGCTTGAATTCATAATCATTTCATTACTTTAATATTTCCATTTGATGATTTATTTTCTTCTTCGTCTTCACCAACTTTAACAATAACACATTTCGAGTGCTAGTATGATCTAATTCCTTGAAGTGATCATTAAATTGATCCTATAAGTGAATTGTTGATTAGCCTTGGAATTTTTTAGTGATTAAATTGTTGAATGATGTTGAGGAATTACATAAATTTGTGGATTCGTCTTGAATTAGTGAAACGAACATTATAAGAAAATAAATGGATCCAATATAACCCAAGTAACAACTTAGGATCAACTCATCTGCATTAATTGTTTTAGACTAAGTAATTGTATGTTTTTTTATTTTGTTCTTTAAATTAAATCAGTGGTTATTTAAATAAATTCAATCTGAATATTTGGCCACTTCATAGCCAAATCCTTCCAAAATCATAGTGTCTTTAGGTTCCTTCTTCGGTCCCTGTGGATTGGACCTCTACCTGTACTACAATGACTACATACCTGTAGTGTAAATTTGGGCGCAACCACTCATATCCTAAAATACTAACTTGGATTTCCTCAACACTTGCCTCTAAATTTACACCGAGTCTAGCAAGGGCTACTCCTCTTGATGTAAAATGGATAAGTCAGCCTAAAACTTTCATAAGAGATTCATGTATAAAATTAAGTGTCCCAACAAGGGTTGTTCAAACACAAAGTTTTATTGAGTCTTTCCATTAATAAAGTAATTAAAGGCTTAGTCTCACTTAATATTTTATTGAGGGATTTTTATCTCTTATATGTAAATTGACTTATTATCTTTATCACATTCTCATTAATATTTAGTGGAAATTACTTAAGTGATTAACCATGTATTGATAATATTTATACATAAGCCTGGTTTATTTTAGTTCTATCTTGCATTCTTATTAATTCATTAATTATGTATTTGTGACAACATATCCATAATGAAAAATCATGCAACTGACAGAAATAAAATAAAGTAAAGGGCATGATCATGATCTCTTCTAATGGTTGGTTTATATAGTGGTTGATAAACTAACCGCTGACCTAGGGGAGAAACACATTGAACCATTTATGGTTCGTGTCTACAGCTTTCCACTTGTCCACCTTTGTATCTCCTTGGATTGGTTTCACCTCGGCTCCTTACTTGAACCATCTCCACAATCTTGGGAGCTCCATCCATTACATTTTCTTTTTAACTCACACACAATAAAAGAAACTATGGGCACGCAAGCCCTACATATTAATGAGGAGATATGGCACACAGACCAAAAATTTAATTTAAAATAAAATAAAAGGAAACCAATCACATACAAAGGTCTGGTCTAGCTCACGATCATCCACATACATGAAAAAAATTATGAATTTAATAAAACTAGTATTCAATTATTTAATAATTCTTATTAAAAATAAATCATTCTTTAATCAATTAATTATTATCTTTAATTAATAAATCCTTTTATCTTAATCCTTTTATGAATTTCCCTGAGATTTACATCCATAACCTTGGAGGTAACACAGTGAAAACCCATTTGAATCTACATGATATGTAATTCTAAACATTACACAAACATTAAAGTGTTAATTCTCTATAATTTGTTAAAGTACGCGGCATGTAGTTTTGACTACACAGCATGTACTACCTTCAGTGTCTTATCCGAAGTACATGCCTAGGGACTCGGCATGTGAGGTGTACTTTGGAAATATTGAAGTACACGGCGTGTCTAGTGGGACACATGCCATGTTGTCTCTGGGTTACACAGTTACCAGTCGACTTATCCGTGAATGGGATACACAGTTTTTCCCTTAACCCGAAGGGACTACACACTGTGTCTAGTGGGCCACACGGTGTGTAATCTGACTAACTGTGCACCAGTATTTCTTGGTCAATACGGGGTGTAATAATTAACTACACCATGTGTCATTAATGCACACATCTTGAGTAATTTCTGAATTACTCTTGATGTATTGTACACAACTACACAGTGTGTAATCCGGATTACACAACATGTATGGTAGATTACAAGGCATGTAACTCTGAATACACAGCGTGTACTGTCGTGTTACCTAGATAAAATCATCAGAGACTCCTGATGAGATCCTTGATTTAATTTTAATCAAAAAATTATTCATTTCTGTTATATATGCTATAAACAAAAAGAGGAAGAACAAATCTCGAAATTCATATTACAAGAACGATTAAACATGAATTGAAAAACTAAATTATTAAATCATAAATCATCAAAAAAATTATTTAATTTATTATAAACAATGATGATCCCGCTCCAATACCACTTATAGGTTCTAGATGCAATGGAAACATGGCGGTTGGGAGGGCCCAACTTTGCTTTTTCCATAATTGATGACCAATCCGGGATCAATATGACGATGAATGATAGTATCCATGAATTGAAATCAAATATTTGCATAAAGATAAGAATAGCACCAAATCCGAGAAAGAGGATCTTGCACATCGTGTTTATAATTAATTTAATAATTTCTGAAGAAATTAAATATCTAGGTCTTATATACTTTCTTCATTTATGATCGTTGATCGTCCGGAATGACCCTTCTGGATTGTCTTCTTTGTGCTTGTGAGGATCCAAAGTAGAATCCCTTTAGTGGTGATCCATGTGTGATTCAATGGTCTTTGATCAACGTCACTCATTCTCTGGGTGCCAGTGTGGCAGAACGAATGTCTTGTTTCGATCTTTCTTAATCGCTAGTTCTTCGGTCTTGAATAACTTCTCTCTATCTTGAGAGGGAGAGATGAGAGGAGTCGAGAGAGAAAATTTTTGGCTCAACAATTCTCAATTCACTGAGGTTTAGCAAAATAGACGTACCTGCCTATTAATTAACATGGGGTTTCAGTTACAATAGAACAAACTGGTCAAGTTTTAGGTCCAATGATAAATATTTATTTACCATATAATAATAATAATAATATTTATCATTTTGCGTGTTTACTCATGCCATGAGATAAACTAATATTATTATTATTTTATAGGGAATGAGGTTCATTATAAATTTAATATATTATTAATGGTATTTGTGCAGTTAATTAATATTAAATTCTAACCTCAAGTCTATAAATAGACTACTATGTCATTTGTGAAGAGGCAAATCATTATGCACAACATTCCTCTCAACCTCTTCCTCCTTCTATCTTCCTATCAAGACTGAGAAGAATAAGAGAGACTATTTCAAGCTCGAAGGAGCATGAAATGATCGTGGTGAACAATAAAAGGTGATCAATCGGTCGTACTAGCACTTGATATTTCATCGGCATTATTCGAAGATCGAAGGATCATGTGTGGGTCACCTCTAGAGAGGATTATTTTTGGGTCCTTGTGATTCAAAAATGATACACTGATTGGTTTCGAACAATCAACATCATCAACAAAGAAAGATCTCAATACTGATATAATATTTCTTCTTATGTTTTAAATTAATTATAAATTAACATGAAAAGATCCTCTATGGGTTCTGATGAAAAAAATTGTCAATATTTTTCAGGGAAAAAATTGGTCATAACGTTTATGTCGTGTACATTGCAGATTACCCATTTAATCCAACAAAAATCAAGTTGGTCATAGGCCCAATAGGTACTTCTGCTACATCCAAAACCAATAGTATTGAATGGTCAATCACTTAACCCCTCTTATTCTCTCTTGATGCATGTTGTATTCTCTATTGATGCAGTGGTATTAAAGGATGTTGTATTCCCTAATAATGATGTGGTATAAATGATGGCATGTTTTTTGATAAAGGGATGGGATCCTCAATAAATTTTTCATTGAGACTTTTGGCAATGAATTTGATGAGACTTGATTCATGAGGGGACTTTAATATATATATATTCGTGTTGAAATTTTGTATATTTTACTTATATCATGTGTTTTAGGGAGTGTGGTTGGTGTGAAATATGGGTGAAACTTAGATATAGTATATTGAAGCTTTAAATGTTAGATATCATGTTTTATTTATTCATTCATGGATGTATTGTATGCATAAAACACATATACATGAAGGTTTATGGGAAGTAACCTACTGAATGTTTTATACTCATCTCTTATTTATACTTCCTTTACCAATTTACATTATCATACGGACGAGATACTGGGTGAAGTTATATTGGACATTGTGTTCTCAAGAGTAGTCTCATTTTTTTTATTTAGAGGTATTGAAGATATTTTTCTCTAGAGTTTTTTTTCTTTTGGGTATTAAATTTTTCATAGTTATATGACATTAATAAATTTAAATTATTATAATCATTGGTTTTGGGGGTTTTTGTTATTCATAATTTAGTTCTGTGGCTAATTTTTTATTGGAAGATTTCTTATCTTTTGAGGGAAATGTCTTTCATTATTTTATATTTATACTCTTACCAATATATAACCTATTTAAGGTAGTATTGGAGTTTCATTCCCAATCTAGTAGTTGGATCAATAGAAGTCATTGTGGGTTCATGTCATGACATGGTAGATTATTCTATGGAGGTTGTGCATAAATAAGTGGTGGTTATTGATTAAGTGACAATACTAGCACATAAGGAGGATATTAATCTACTAGTGGTAGTTTTTCGTGAGACATTACTACCAATTACTCATTATTAACCTCCCCTAGTAATTTGAAATTGGTGGAGCTATCCAAGCCCATGCGAATTTGGGCCCATGCAGGTTTGTTCGCAAAAGTTCGCATACAATGCAGACAAAAAAGTCAAGTCCACCCTGCCTCGCATAAGTCGCGGGCTTGGCTGCATTTAATATATATATACATATATATATATATATAATCCTTTAAATATTTTATATTTTCTCATATCTGGTGGTAGTTTTGGGGAGAAATATGAATCGATCATTGGTGGCGTTTTAAGGGATGTTGTGGAACATTCTTTGATGGTTTGATGGTGGCATGCAGCAACATCGATGTAGTGGTGAACTGTTGTGCTAAAAAGTAGGTTTACGATCGATGATGGGCTATGAACGATGATGTTGGTGGTGTGGTGATGTTAATGATTGTACCTATGAACAAACGGCAACTCTACAGGTAGGTAACTGGTTTTAGAGGAAGTGATTAGGGTTCCCATGAGGTCATTTCCTATTTTTTTTAAAAAAAAATAAGATAATAAGTATGATAAATTAACCCAAAAAAATAATATGATTATAATAAATATTTTAGAATTGAAATTGTGTGAAATTTATATGTGTTTAATTTATAGGTCAGATGATACACCATGTGAATATGGTTAATAATTACTATATAATTATTATAATATCGTATTAAAACAATAAATATTGACCTATTTAAAATTAACATGTGAATGAATGGTGAAAAAACATATTTCATGGTTTAATTGTGATTTTTTATTAAAAATAGATTATATTAAAGAAACATATATTATAAAAATAATAATTTTTTAAAAAATTAGGTATGTGGGTAAGTCTTCACCCACATGAGCTCAACCTGCCTCGGTCTGCACCCGCATGGACTCAACCTGCATTGACCCGTACTCTTAACGGTCAAAATTTTTAGACTCATCCCACATCATATCCACCCCGTATCCACGAATCTTGTGGTCCATGGACCCATTTTTCATTACTAACCTCCCCTCACTCAAGAAATTGATGCTTTTAATCCAAATGCATCTATTATAGTGACTAAATCTCGACCTCCACTAAATCATGATATTAATTCATTAGAGGTTTCACCATTAACCACCAAGGATCCCGAGACTTATTCCATCATCCACATACATGATTAGAAATGTTTTTTATGTTTGAGGGATGATTTGGATAGTTAATGTGGCACACTCAAAGTGTGTTTTATGTGTTTCAATTTCTTATGTACCTTTTTTTTCTTTTAATTTTGTTTGTGTTTTTTTATATATACCAGATTTTATTATTTTTCCCACTTTAATATTAATGAAATTTTATTCTTTTATATGATTTTTTGTGCAATAAAATGTTTGGCCTATGCTATTGTTTTCTTCTGATAATTACGTAAGGAATGAAGAGTAGAAATAATCTATAAAAAATTGTGAAAAGTTAAAGCATGTGATCATGAAAAAGTGAAATGTTGTACCTTTGGATACAATAATTATCACTTATTTTATAATTTCAACCTTGTTATCTTTGTTTTATAGGATTTCCATGTGTTTTAAGTATGAAGAGTTCATTATTTTTACAAAGAGCTCCGCTTCCAAAAAAATTTGTTCCTTTCCCTCATAATTCACATAAAAATTTATTGTCTTTGATATCTGTAGTTAGTGTTTTAAAATTGTATTATTAGTTAATTTTATTATATGTATTTTTTTGTGAAATTTATCGATTTAAGGAGTATAAAAACAAAGCATATAACGATGTCGAATGCTCAAGATGAAGATAGCGAAGTAAAACATCACAATCACAATAGAATAGGAAAGAAAGAGCACAAGTATATGGTCACTCAAAATCACACACCAACTTCCATTATCATATCATCGTATTTATAGATTACAAAAGACTTGATCCAATGGAAAAAATTAATTTCAATGAATCAAATTAAACGGTGGGAATACAAATGGTTTTTTCATATGAAGAAACTTATTAGGAAATGAATAGAGCTCGTTCATTGTGATTTATGACATCCACGTGATTAATGTGAATTTATAACACTCCCCATTGGGTGTCATAATCCCATGGACTCTAATATAAATCTGCACTTAAAAAACTATGTGGGAAAAACAAGTGAAGTCGAATTAATATGATTTTATGCTATGTTGCCTCATTAAAAACCTTATCATAAAACCCAGTGGAAAAAATTGATTAAGGGAAAAAGAGTACAATGTTCCAAACTCCCCCTCATAAAATCATGATAGAAATTTTAGTCTCCGCATTCCAATTTTATAAATCAATTTTTCAAATGTTGAAGTTGGAAATGCCTTTGTGAACAAATCTGCAAGATTGTCACAAGACCTTATTTGTTGGACATCAATCTCACCATTCTTTTGAAGATCACGAGTGAAAAAGAATTTTGGTGAGATATGCTTTGTTTTGTCACCATTAATAAACTCACCTTTAAATTGTGTTATGAAAGTTGTATTGTCTACATATAATATGGTGGGAATATTATTGTTCATATTTAAACCACAGTTACTTATAATATGATTAATCACTGATCTCATCCAAACACATTCTCAATTTTCTTCAGGAACAGAAACTAACTCAGCATGGTTGGAAGAAGTCACAGTTGTAGGTTCTGGGCGTAGCAGAAGCCCAGGATGGGTGTGTACCCAACTTTAGAAATTTTCATAATCAATGATTAATCTAGGATCAATATGACAATGAACACCAGTATCCATGAAATTGAATCAAAGATAAAAGACAAATGAGAGAACTCAGAACCGAGAAGAAAGGGTCGACATATTTTTTTTATAATTAATTTAATTAAATTATAGAATTACCTTCAAGGTGATTATTTATTCGTTGATATGTCCGACCATAGTTCTGATGTGCGGCTTTGTTGTGATATGGAATCCAAGAATAGGAATCCTCTAATGGTGATCCACACGTGCTCCATGTATCTCCAGAAGTTGCTGAAGGAGTCTTCGGGTGCTAGCGTGGAAGATCCTTGTACTTGCAATGGCTGCCTTCAATCGCCTTGAGAAGCACTTAAAAAGAATTCTCCTTGATCTAGTGGAGGAGGATCTCTCTCATTCTTAAGATTGTTCTTAGAGAGGGAAGATTTCTCTAGGAATGAGAGATTTTCTCCAAAGATGTTGTGCACACAATGATTGGTTAGCCGGTCGAATGACCCTTTGGCTAATATAGAGAATAATAACATAATGGGGAATTTGATTCACCAGGTAATAATAAATAATTAGCACAATTTTCATTACTTAATTTATTATTCCATGTGAAACCTAATGTTAAATAATAATAGCAATGCTATTATATTCATGACATGTGCTTAACTTGCACGTTATATTTAAATATTATTTAACCAAATTATATTTAATATTATTTCTCACCGGATCCATAACTTGGTCTTCTAGTCCTCCTCAATATTTACTGAGTTTTTAATAATGATTATTTATTTATTAGATAAATATAATTTCATTATCCGCCGATAAATAAATATTTCATCCACAATATATTCTCTTGAATAACTAGAGACGAAATAAATGTGATCAGGCATACTTGAATAATTATTAAATCACAACATAGAATAATTTTTATTCAATTTGTTAAATAAATAAATTATTTAAATGAGATATTGGATACACTTAGTGTGTGACCCTCTAGGCCTCTTTCTCGTTGGCATTAGGCGGGCTTGCCTAAAGTCCAAGATTACTCTCTAGCAACGGGTCAAGGCACCCAATAGAACAGCATGGTCATAGATTTAGTTAGGCTATATCATTTCCATCAAAGATCCAAAATATCTAATTCTATAGAAGTGACAAATCCTTTATCGCATTATTCATTAATGCAGTATTACTCGTGACGCACTCAACATATCCTACCTCACCGCAAACATATGTCGTCATGGTTTTCATAAATACATCTAAGTGCATGAGTCATAATACTCATTAATAATAATCTTAAAGTCTAAGTACAAATACACACTTCTACATATAGGAACATCCATTGACACTTATGAATGTGTATTTTCTACTGGTGGGTCTTATTATCATAATATCCTCCTGGATATTACCAAGGGAACAAACCATGAGAAGGTGCCTCAAAGTTTCATGATTCTCCACCCATGATAGCCTGTATCATTTTTTTCCCTTCAAATGATATCATCAGACCATAGAACATATATTCAAGAATAGTGTCATGGCACCTCCGAGTTCTCATCATAGTAGGGATCCGTTATGACCTTTTAGTATGACATCTATTCTTAAGAAATTATCACATACTATGTCATGAAGAAAAACAATCATGATGTGGTAAGGAGTTTATAATATTCATCTAGTGAATACAGGTTTATCATAAAGTACAAAGAAGTTAATTTTTAGGGCACCAACTCCAAAAGACTCCTACTTTCACTAGAGCCAACTGCTAACAACCTTCAGTCTGCTAGCTCTCACATGATATCCATGCTTCTACTAAGATAGGTCTTTAGTCAAGGGGTCTACCATGTTCTCTTCCATGGAAACTCTGATCACAGCAACTTCACCCCTTTGATAGAAATCCCTAAAGAGGTGATACTTTCGAAGTATGTGTTTTGTCCATTGATGTGAGCTTGGATCCTTTGCAAGATCCATTGTCACAGTATTATCACAATACAATGTAATGGGATCCTTACTTCTAGGTACCACATCAAGTTCCTATACAAAGTTATGAATCTAGATGGCTTCCTTGGATGCATCAGAAGCCACTATATATTCAGACCCTTCTATAGAATCATCAACAACTAGCTTCTTTGAATTCTTCTAGCTCACAACTCCTCCGTTGAGACTGAAAACATATCCTAATTGTCACTTTAGATCATTTTGATCTATCTGAAAACCAGCATCAGCATACCCTCTAATGACAATCTCCTCGTCTCCTCCATACATTAGGAACATATCCTTAGTTCTTCTCAGATACTTAAGGATAGTCTTGACAGTAGTCCAATGTTGTTCTCTTAGATTTTATTGATATCTGTCCATCATGCTCAGTGCATAGGCAACATCAAGTCTGGTACATAACATGTCATACATGATAGATCTTATCATTGAATCGTGTGGAATCTTACTCATATTATCTTTCTCATGTTGTTTATGGGGACACATTTTCTGGGAAATATGTATACCATGTGACACTAGAACCAATCCTCTATTGGATTATTCCCTACTAAATATCTTTAGTATCTGGTCAATGTATGTACTTTAACTTAGTCCAGTAAGCCTATTGGATCTATCACGAATAATTTTGTTCCCTAGAATGTAGGGTGTTTCGCCTAAGTCCTTCATGGAGAATCACTTGTTCAACCAATACTTGACTAACTGTAAGACTGGTATGTTGTTTCCAATAAGAAATATGTCTTCAACATACACTACTAGGATAATGACCGCATTCCCATTAAACCGCTTGTAAATACATGTCTCACATTCATTCTTAATGAAACCAAATTCTCTTATGGATTCATCAAATCTAATGTTCCATGATCTGGATGATTTATTTAATCCATAAATGTATCTTTGAAACTTTCATACCCTTTTAGTGTCACCTGGTGTCACAAACCCTTCTGGTTGTGTCATATAGACATCTTCCTAAAGGTTCCCATTAAGAAATGTAGTTTTGACATCCATCTGTCAAATTTCATAGTCATGGGAAACTATTATAGAAAGTATTATTCTTATGGATTTAAAAATGGAAACTGGTGAAAATGTTTCATCATAGTCAATTCCTTGATGTTTTTTAAAAACATTATCCACTAGTCTTACTTTATAGGTACTAACTTGACCTTCTATGTCTAGTTTTTTTTTTGAATACTCATTTACACCCAACAGGCTTTACATTAACTGGTGCATCAACCAGAACCCAAACTTGGTTCTGATACATGGAATCCATACCAGAATTCATATCTTCTAGCCATATTACAACTTATGGGATCTCTACTAATTCCTTATAGGAGATTGGTTCATCATTATCCAACAATAATGAGTCTCCTTCCTTAGTGACAAAGAAACCATAGTTATCTGGTTCCCTTACCTCTTTTATGCTTCTACACAATACTTGTGTTTCAGGAACTACCTCTTACATAGGGACCTGTGGAACTTGTTCCTGTACCAAATCATGTGTATCTTGAGCATCAACTTCATCGAATTCAATCCTTATCTCACTATCCTTTTTTAGGATGTTCTTCCTCTCAAGAAAGACAACATGTCTGGAAACAGTCACTTTCTTGTCTGAGGGTTTGTATAGTTAGTATCCCTTAGTTTCCTTGGGATAACCTATAAAGATACAATTCATGACCCATGGTTCTATTTTGTTTCCTTAGAAAGCCTTAACAAATTTCTCGTATCCCCATACACATGTATACGACAAAGTGTGTTTCTTACCACTCCATAGCTTAAAGGGAATCACATTTTCTGCCTTAGTTGGTACTTGGTTTAATGAGTATGTCGCAGTTTTTAATGCATATCCCCAAAAGGATAATGGAAGATATGCATGACTCATCATCGACCTTACCATGTCCAACAAGGTACAGTTCCTCCTTTCACTAACATCATTTCACTGTGGTGTATAAGGTGGAGTGAGTTGAGATAGAATCTCAGACTCCTATAAAATGTCGATAAACCCTTGGTTAAGATATTTTCCACCTCGATCCAATAAAAGCTTCTTTATCTTCTTATCAAGATGATTCTCCACTTAATTCCTGAACTATTTGAATTTCTCAAAGGACTCGGACTTACACCTCATTAAGTAGACATAGTCATATCTATAAAATTCATCAGTAAAAGTAATGAAGTAAGAATATTCACCTCTATATTCTACTAGAAATGATCCACACACATCTTTGTGTACCAATCCTAGAAGATTTATGCCCCTTTCACCATGTCCACCAAATTTTGGTTTGGTCATTTTCCCTTGTAAAAAATCATGACATCTATCAAGTGGTTTTATCTCAGAAGAAACTAAATAACCATCTTGACAAAGCTTTGTCAGGAATTTCTCATTTACATAAACAAGGCAATGATGCCACAACTGGGTGTTGTATGAGTCATGTGAACTTGGTTATTTATCAATTGTCAACACTTGGTTCTTATAATTTAATACATATAGACCATTATTTAAATGTTTCATAGCATAAAATATGTTTTCCTTATAAACAAAACAACATTTATTTTCAAACTTGAAAATAAATCCATCTATATCTAAACTCGATACAGGAATTATATTCTTGGTAACACTAGGTGCATAATAACAGTCATGTAAAACCAAAATCATTCTCATTGGCAATGTGAGGTGTTAGTCACCAATGGAAAGAGCATCCAACCTCGCACCATTGGTATCTCATAGATCCACCTCTCCTCTGTAAATTTTCCAGAATCTACTTGGTTCATGTATTTGAATACAGATGTGATCCCCACAAGATGTATCTAATACCCTATGCAGAAATGGAAAGATTGCACCCAATAACGAACACACCTTTGGGTTCCCCTTGCCTTTGGGTGTGGTTCATCTTCCAGTGGCCTGACTTTCCACATGAAAAGTATACTGCCTCTTTTTCCTTTCCCTACCTCTGGATTTTCTTCTTCTTGGTCGGACGGTTCTTAGAGACTTTAGATTGTTTATAAATCTTAAACTCATTTTCCTTATCCTTCCTCTTCCTATTCACCATAACGATTATGGTTTTTTACACCCCATGTCCTTATTAACTTGGAGAATTAGGGTAAGAAGCTCGGATATACTCTTCTCATTATTTCTCATATTATAATTCACAATAAAACTAGAGGACTTAGGAAGTAATGATAGTATGAGATCTGTATGCAACTCATCTGGTAATTTAATCCCTAAGATGTATAGACGCTCAATATAGCCAATAAGCTTGATTACATGTGGTCTAGGTAGCACAGACTCTATAAGCTTAGTAGTGAACAAATCGTTAGAGTCTCATATCTCTCTTTTCTCACCTTATCTTGATAGAGATCTCGAAGGTGATACATCATGCTATAAGAATCCATTTCCTCATATTGCTTCAAGAGCTCATTGGTCATGGATGATAGCATGAGACATTGAAAATCCATAGTGCCATTCAGATGCTTCTCATACACAGAGAGTTCCTCATCACTCATCTCATTTCCTGTAACAACTGGTAAAGGCTCTTCCATCACATAAAGTTTCCTCTCATGGTGAAGGATAACCTGAAGGCGCATTTGTCACTCTTTGAAATTAGTGTCGGTGAGAAGGTTTTCCTTCTCGAATATGGATCACAATGATATGTTTGATGTCATTTTGATTTTTGTTTCTACAAATTAATATGAATAGAGTTTTAGTACTTTATATTGATAAATATAGACAAATAAATAAATTAATATCTATTAGTCTCCCACTATTTTTTTAAACTCAATAGCTCTCACCATTGGATTCAGAATATCTTGTTGTTTGAATATTCTGGTGGAAAGGATCCATATTGTCCTTCACATTACCCCAACTAGGGTTTGTCAAGCAACTTGAAAGGTTTTAGGTAGGCATTATAAATACCAACTACATTAACTCATAGTTCCTTGATCTATTGAGTGGACTCCCCAATCCTAAAATCCTTAATTTTGGATTTCCTCAACCTTTGCCTCTTAGTTACATCAAATCATGTTAGGGAAGTCAACCCTTGATGTAAACTAAGTTAAGTCAACCCAAAACATCAAATCAGAATTCTCTGATAATTGAAAGCACCCCAACTAGGTTTGTTCAAGCACTTTGAACTATTGTTCGATTCTAGCCAAAGTAATGGAAGGCTATACCGACTTAATATTTAATTGAGGGATTTTATCCTTTATGTATAAATTTCCACTTATTATCTTTTCACATGCTTGTTAATGTTAATTGGGATATACTTAAGTGATTAACCATGTATAGATAATATTTACTCATAATCCGTTTTTATTTTAGTTCCATCTTATATTCTTGTCAGTTCATTAATTATGTGATCGCGTCAAACATCCATAATGAATAACCATACAACGGGCAGAAATAAAATAAAGGGTATGATCATGAGCTTTACTGTTGGTTAGTTTATCTATCAATTGATAAACTAACCCTGACCTAGGGGAGAAACACATTTAACTATTTAAGGTTTGTGTTTATAGCTTTCCGCATGTCCACCTTTATATCTCCTTGGATTGGTTTCACCTAGGATCCTAACTTGAACCACCTCTACTGGTTTGGGAGCTTCATCCATTACATATGCTTTTAACTCACATGTAGGTGTAGGGTAAAAAGCGATTTACATAAAAGAAACCATGGGAACATAGCCCCTACATATTAATGAGGAGAAGACACACAAACCAACAATTTTAATTTAATAAATAAATTAAAAGGGAATCGATCACATACAAAGGTTTGGTCTAACTCATGATCATCCACATACATGTAACAAATTATGCATTTAATAAAACTAACATTCAATTATTTAATCATTCTTATTAAGATAAATTACGCTCAAATCGATTTATCATTATCTTTAATTAATCAATCCTTTTTATCTTAATCATTTTCTGAATTTCCTTGAGATTCTCATTCATAACCTTGTACATAACTTTTACCTTGGAGGAAACCTGGTGAATACCCGTCAAAAACTACCCAATGTGTATTTATACTTGTATACAGTTTATTTTGTGACATGTAGCATGCACGTAGAATTATAATTGTTATAAAACTCATACATGATGTGCAGATCTTTGAACATTATGCATATGTTAATTAAACATTTATATATATATATATATATCAAACATCTATCACATGTTGGGACCCATCTTTATTCCCACATGAGGGTACACATCTCAAGGGTTTACATAATATAACAATAAATTTTTAAATCTGTGTAATCTGGAAATAGTGCACGACGTGTAGATCTGACTACACGGTAGGTACCCTCCTCACCATCCATCTGAAGTACACATTTGGGGAAACAGCATGTGAGGTTTAATTCAGAAATCATTTGAGTACATGGGAATGTATAGTGGGCAACATGCTATGTAGACTTTGCGTTACATGGTCACCAACCGTGTAAGCCATGTATGGGATACACAACTTGACCTTGGCCCGAAGGGACTACACGCTGTGTCTAGTGGCCCACACGGCGTGTAGTCTAGCTGACCATGCGTCAGTCTGTTATGGTCAACACACGGTGTAATAATTAACTACACCGCATGTCATTAATGCACATGGCTTGAGTAATTACCAAATTACTCCTGATGCATTGAACATAAATTGTAACATCCCTGGTAAATAAGGAATATGACATTTTTATATTTATTAATATTTGTAAATTAAATATTAATTTTACTTTAAAGGGGATTATATGTCTGATAGAATACTCAAAATGTAACAATGGGTTTCTTTGAAATCTTACATTGCACACAACTTTGAGATATACCGAAAAATAATATAATAATATTATTAAATTAAATGGTAGTTAACGCATAGTCGTTGTATTGGTGAGAATGATAAGAACTAACTAAAATATGATTATACATGTTTCTTAAATGTATTTAAATTTATCCAATAAATTTTATAGGATGAAAATAATAATGAATCTGATTTTAAGCATGAAATATTCAAATATACTTTAAAATGTCGTTTTACCACCTTTTGATGGAGAACCCGTTTTAAATCTAGTTTTTGTCACTTTTATATGTTCTATTTGAAAAAATAAAATTATTATTTAGAATAGGAACATCAAAATTTACTTTGGGTAAATTTTTGGAGTTTTTCTGATAAAGTTCATTTTTTTAATGAATAGTGAAAAAAATGTATTTTAATTCAAAAATGATTTTTAATATAATTTATTTATATAGATATATTGACCTTTTTAATTGGTTTTAAAGTGTAATTAGATTATATTTTTATCATTTAATCCAATATTGGTCATTTTAAGTAATTTCACTTTGAAATTGGATATAAACACATGTCAATCTTTTGGTAGTTTTTACTTTTTAAAAACAAACTTTTAGTTTTGACAACGGAAATTAATTTTAAATTAATCAATGCAACATATGTGTTTTGAATTTATAAAAATGGATTCCATATTTGGAATCAGGAGGTCCAAATTATGTAAATAGGTAACTTTTATTTTTATACATTATGAATGGTAACTTCAGTAAATATTTTATTTACCATGGTTAAAAGGTAACTCTAGTAAATAAGAGTAAAAGATAATATTATAATAATATTAAATTATCCTTAAACATGTCCTAACCCTATTGTATCATATATTTCTGACCCTGGGAATCCTTAGGTCGATTTTAGGACCACATGGAGCCACTTGTGTGTGAAAATGACAATTAATTACTTTTAATTTAAAGTTAAGAAAAATATAACCTAAACATATATCTTTTAGTAAAAAAGTTTTTATATGGGGTTATATAAGTGATATCTTAGACTATAAATATTTATTAGAAATATAAAAAGATTTAATACATCATTTTATTTTATTTATAATTTTTAGACATTAAATAAATAAATTTAATTATGAAACAATGATGATACAATGATTGCTTCGTTAATAAAGGATTCAAATAAATGATATTATAAATGTTAAAATAAATGTAATTTGATTATTTTGATGTCTTACATGAATTTTTTGGATGATAGTTACATGTTATCTATGTATTAATGAATTTTTTTCAAATCAATCAAGTTGTTATGGATTTTTAAAAAATTAATGATGTGAATAGTGTCAAAATTAACATAATTCATATTTTAAAATATAAAATATTTGATTAAATATTATAAAAATCTAAAAAATCTAATATTCATCCAAGTAGTTATAAAAAGTCTAAAATTTTATTTTTGACTCTTTAATTGGATATTTTTCATGTTTTGGTAACTATATTGATTCTTAAAGTGTTAAATGCTTGATAAAATGGTAAGAGTAAAAAGGGGTTAAATAAAAAGGATAAGGAATAAAAAGATATCCAAAACCTGTCCAATTCTTATGGGATGATATTATTTCTAAAAAAAGTCATCTTATCTTTAAATTTAATGAGTTGTGGAGATTTTGAAACTGAAAATAATTTTATAATAAAATAATACTTTCAAACTTTCCTAAAGAGCTCTTCCTCCCTCTATAAAAGGTCACCACCTCTAACCCATTACACATACCTCTCAAGCCTCTTGGCTTTTCCAAAATCTACTCCAAGAAGCTATCAAAATCCTTATATTCCTACTAGAATCTTTCCCCTAAGGAGAAGGAAATTCAAGAAGGCCTTTTAGCTTAAATCAAAGGGAGTTACCCGATTTAGAGATAACGTCTTCTCTCAAGTTCTTTTCTTTTATTTTCCTTCTCCACTCCCTATACTATTATTATTCTTTTATTACATAACAACATAATTATACTCAATATACTAGGATGTTTTTATTATAAGTATTTGAACTACACTTACACACAGCTTCATCTAATGGATTTAGAACATATTGTTTCTGTGGACGGTGAACTAATGCCTCACAAAATGATAATTGTTCAATTATCTTCTACCACCTATCATGGTGGTCACTATGATAGAACTATATTTATATGTGATATATATTATATTTATATTGTCTCTATGCTTCTATATTTTTCATTTATAGCATACTTTTATGGTTTCCATAATGGGTAAATATGATAATTTCATTTAAGGAAGTGCGGACTACTGCCCCCTCAAAGTGATATGATTTGTTCATGTCATACATGAAATTTATAAAGGATGAAATTAATTAAATTATGTAACATATATAACATAGTTATTATACTGTAATTATAATATAACTATGATTTAATTCCTTTAAAAATGAAAAGGAAATGAAAGTAGTGTTCATGCGTACGTACGGCTTACCGTCTCCATGAATGGTACATTTAATTTTCTTATATCTAAATGCTATGGACTATTATAAATACATATATAATGGATATAAATACATATATACTGGATATATATGATATTTAAATAATGAATTACAATTCTGAAGATAATGTAATTTTGACCACATAGACAATTTGTAATTATAACAAGATCATTTTTTACTCAAGTACCGAACATCAACAAAATGACCGATATGAACTTGAATAACTATATGATTGTGATAACAAGGTAATAAGTGATATAAAATGAATAATAAACTTGAAAAGGTTCTGAATCAAGTATAATTAACTTAATTTTATTATTCATGGAGATAAATAACGAACAAGACAAGTCGGGCATAAGGTAAGGGACTTCGTCTCAATATCCTTTCATTGAGGCATACTTTGATTTATACACGACTTTACTTTATACGGTGTATAAACCCCTTTTACATTTAACTTCATTCAAAGGAAATATTTTCTCTACGAAGCATTTTATTAAACAACAAAAATAATGTTTCTTTTTAACGTACATGACTACAACGACCTTTCCATCACCGCGAGTATTATTTGATATTTTGCTTCCTTAACAATCCATAATGTTTTTAAAAGGAAAATAAATATCATATACCCTTGTTAAATATTTTGGTATTGAGAATGGTTTTGATAAAGCATAGATTATGTCAATATATTGAAATGATATATTGTGATTGCATTATGGAAATGTTATTTTTTCTTTATGCTTGTTTTATGTGTTATGAATATGTTATGGTTCTTGGACATTATTCACATATACGGGGGGTTATGTGATAAACTAAGGGCGGGTGATCCCAAGATAGCTCTCTAATGCATTGGGTAACGTGACGGGGGTAAACATTAATATTTATCCTAAGATATTTAGGGAATATACTATAATGGGTATTCCAAACGTAACTCCCTATGTAGTTGTTAAAGCTACAATGTAAGTATGATATGGTTGCCACAAGTTACCTTTATGTTTTGTGATTACTATGTGTTATTCTAAATCTTATGATTTCTTGAGGTATGTTAAATAGATTATATTTTTTATGTATTGTTGGACTAATGTTTTCTTTATTTCTTTTATAACCCTTACTGAGTTTTTTATGCTCATCCCAAGTTTTTGAAATGTTTTTCACAGGGTATAAGGAAGGGTAAGAAAAAGGAAGTATTCGAGAATATTTATATCAAGAAAATAAATCTTGTTTTATTTAAGGAGTTTTATTTTTTTGAAAAAATTGGATAGAGTGGAACTTTCTACCTTGTAATATTGAGATGTAATGTAGTAGTTATGTCCTAATTCTCTAAAACTCTAAACCTGCTAAGATATTCAATGTGAATTATTGACATAACTCAACATTATGTAATGTTTAAGGAATGGGGTCTTATAGTTGGTATCAGATTTTGATTTAGACAACTTTAAGAGTTAGGATATTGTTAAATTAATATCCATAAATTAATTTATGGTAATATTGAAATGATATAGCATTCATAGATTACCATGTTGCTTCACCTAAGATATTTTTGTGTTCAGAATGGTTTTTTGCAGAGGAAATAGGGAATCTATGATGGGATTACATCAGGAGGAAAACAACCTTCCAAATCAGCAACCTGAGATGGTCAGAATCAGAATTGAATAGTTTGTTGCAGTGATGGCATAGTTGAATCAAGCTACAAATGGTGGTGGTATCCATGCATGAGATCATCCAGATCAACCACAAAAGAACATGTCAGTAGTGGAGCATTTCATGAGGCAACATCCCCCATCATTCAAAGGATCATCTGACCCTGTGCTAGCTGAATGATATATTAAATCACTGGAGAATATTTTTGATGTCATGGGGTTCTAATAACATCAAAAAGTTAGTCTTTTTGTTTACCGTTTTAAAGGTGAAGTTGATCAGTGGTGGTCGATGGTTAAAAATATCAGGGATAATGAGGAGATTGATGCCCTTGATTGGGATGAATCCAAAGGTATGTTTCTTGTGAAATATTTTCCTAAGGTGGTTTGACTTATGATAGATAAAAAATTCCTGGAATTGAGGTAAGATTATGACTCGGTGGCTGCTTAGGAAGAAAAATTCACTCTACTGAAGAGGTATGCTCCAAATTTCATATAGGATCTTGATAGTAAATTCAACCGTTTTTACTCAAGATTAAATCCAAAGTATCGAAGGGATTTAACTTCTCATGAGTTCAAAAGTTATGAAAAACTTAATCGATGTGTGGATAAGGTGGAAATGGAGTTTATCGATGATCAGGTGTTCTTTGACAAACAACAGAATAAGAGGTCGAGGTGTCAGGTGAAATTAAATAACTCTTAAAAAAAGTATGATGGTAAGAAACTTAAGCTTACAATTTGTAAAAATTTTGGTAAAAAGAACACTGGGGAATGCCTTTGAAATTATAGTAAGTGCTTCTGATGTGGTAAAATGGGACATAAGGCTCGTAATTGCACTGAAAAAGATCAGGGTAATGGTGATACAAAATAGGATTTACAGTTGGTAAGATGTTTTAAGTGCAGTGAAATGGGTTATTATGAAAATGAGTGTCCAAAAAAGAACTCAAATGATGGAAATCATTCGGACTACAAGTAGAAAGAGGTGGTTAAATCATTTGAAACTACTTTATCAGATGTTGGTCCATCAAATGAAGTAGCATCAGGTACACTGTTTGTTTATTCATATTATGCCAATATGTTGTTTGATTCAGGATCTACAAATTCTTTCATTTCTGAAAATTTTTCTAGTAAATTTGGAATACCATATCAATATATGAATCTTTAACTTATGATAACAACACCAGGAGTAAATCTAGAGACAAAACTAAATTATAAGAACCTTTATGTCCTTGTGTGCAGAAAGAATCTACCTGCAAACCTTATTATTTTGCCTCTAGTAGAATTTTATGTTATTTTGGGTATGGATTGGCTTTCTGTTTATCATGCTAAGATTGACTGCAAAGATAAAGAGGTTTCTTTTCAGAAATAATTTCAGTTTGTGTACAAGAATGAACCCTTAATTTTGATAACATATTAGGAAGCTGGGAAGCTAGTAAAATATGGAAATGAATGTTACCATGCACATATTGTTGAAAACAAAGGAACTGTACATATTAATGATGTGTCAGTGGTAAATGAGTATCTTGATGTTTTTTCTAATGAGTTACCTAATATAATACCTGATCGGGAAGTTGAATTTACAGTTGACTTAGTTCCTGATACTAATCCAATTTCAAAACCCCCTTATTGAATGGCTCAAATTGAACTTTTAGAGTTAAAGAAGAAATTATAGGATTTATTAGATAAAGGTTTCATTCGACCTAGCACACCACCATGGGTTTCTCCTATCTTGTTTTTTAAAAAGAAAAATGGTTCAATGAGACTTTGCATTGATTATAGATCCTCGAATAACATCATTATTAAGAACAAGTATCATTTTCCTCATATCGATGATATGTTTGATTAGCTCCAAAGATCTCAGTATTTTTAGAAGATTGACTTGAGATCGGGGTACCATTAGTTGAAAGTAAAGGAATCAGAAATTCTGAAGACCGTGTTTCATACTATATATGGCCATTATGAATTTATAGTTATTTCTTTTGGGTTAACCAATGCACCTACTATATTCATGGATCTTATGAATAGAATTTTTCATGAGTTTTTGGATAATTTTGTGTTTGTGTTTATTGATTATATTTTTGGTTTATTATAAAATTAAATATGAGCCCGAAATCCATTTGAGGGTTGTCTTGAAAACTTTAAAAGAAAAGAAACTATATGAGAAATTCAGCATGTGTGAGTTTTGCTTGCATCAAATTTCATTATTTGGTCACATTGTTTCTAAAGATGGCATAACTGTTGATCATGCCAAAACAAAAGTTGTTACATAATGTCCAAGACCCACAAATATAACCAAGATTCATAGTTATCTTGGTTTATAGGGTTATTATAGGAGATTTGTTGAAAATTTTACATGGTTATCTAGCTCACTGACTAAGTTAACTTGAAAATGTGTTAAGTTCATCTGGACAAAAGAATGTGAAGATTGTTTTCAGGAATTGAAAATTTGATTGGTGAATGATCTAGTTTTGGCATTACTTTCCAAAGATGGTGAATTTTTTATCTATAGTGATGCTTCATTGAAAGGACTTGGTTGTGTCCTAATGAAAAATGATCAGGTAATTTCTTATACTTCACATCAGTTTAAACCTCATGAGTTAAATTATCCTACACATGATTTGGAATTAGCTACTTTTGTTTTTTCTTTAAAAATTTGGAGGAATCATTTGTATGGAGTAAAGTGTAAAATATATACTGATCACAAAAGTTTGAATTATATATTCACTTAGAAAGAATTGAACATAAGACAGAGGAGATTGCTATAATTAATCAAGGATTGTGATTGCACACTTCATTACCATACAAGAAAATCAAATAAAGTGTTTGATGCTTTGAGTTGAAAAATAATGCTACATTATCCTTGTTACATTTGGAAAAAGATCCTTTAATTACCTATTTGATGAACTTTGGAATAAAATTTGTTGGTGTAGCAAATTCCTCTATTTTGTTTCAGGTTTCAGAACAACCGTTCCTAGTAGATGGAATAAAGCAAGTGCAGAAAGATGGTAGTGAGTTGCAGAAAAATGTAGAATTGATTCAGAAGGGTAAGTTACCTGGGTTTAACATTGATAGAGACTTTTTTTTTGAGGTTTGGAAAGATATTATGTGTGTCTTGTGATTCACTGTTGAAGAAAGGGTTATTATGTGAAGCTCATAGTTCTCTATTTTCAGTTCATCCCGATAGTACTAAGATGTATAGAGATATTCAGGAGTATTACTGGTGGGATGGAATGAAAAGAGATATTACTGACTTTACTGTGAAGTGATTGACTTGTCAATAGTTTAAAGCAGAGAGGTAGATACTGAAAGGGATGCTTCAGCATTTTCCAGTGCCAAAGTGGAAATGGGAAAATGTGTCCATGGATTTCGTCATGGGATTACCAAAGACTTCTCGAGGTAACAATGCAATCTGGGTTATTGTTGATCGATTGACTAAATCTGCTAATTTTCTTCTTATTCAAGATACTCTATCTCTAGATAAAATTTCTCGATTGTATATTAAAGATATAGTAGGATTACACAGAGTTCCCCTCTCTATTGTATCTGATCTTAATCTCAGGTTCACTTATAACTTTTGGAAGGACCTTCAGAAGTCATTGGGTACTAAATTAAATTTTAGTACACCTTTTCATCCTCAATTAGATAGGCAATCAGAACAAACAATTCATACATTAAAAGATATACTATGTGTTTTCTAAATGGATTACCAGGGAAGTTGGGACCAACATCCTTCTTTGGTTGAATTTTCTTATAATAACAGTTTTCATTTCAGTTTACAGATGGCACCTTTTGAGGCATTATATGGAAAGCGGTGTTGAACTCCAGATTTTTGGGATGAAGTAGGTGAAAGGAATTTTATGGGACCAGAATTGGTAGAAGAGATGGTAGAAAAAGTTCGGTTGATTCAGAAGTACATGATAATAGCTCAGAACAGGCAGAAAAGTTATACGGATAACCGGAGGAAAGATCTTTCTTTTTGGGTATTTGATCATGTCTTTCTCAAAAAAATCCATGGAAAAGTGTGATGCATTTTGATAAGAAGGGAACATTGAGTCAGATGTTCATTGGACCCTATGAAATCCTAGATAAAGTTGAATCAGTTGCCTACAAAGTGGTTTTACCTCCAAGTTTATCCCAAGTACACAATGTTTTTCATGTTTCAATGTTGAGAAAGTATATGTTGTATTCGTATCATGTTTTGATTCTAGAAGTAGTTCAGTTGGAAGAGAATCTTTCCTGTGAGGAACAGGAAGTCCAAATTCTTAACCACAGAGAGCAAGTGTTGCAGAATAAGGTGATTTATCAGGAAAAGGTTTTGTGAAAAACCCATATGGTTGAAGAGCTAACATGAGAATATGAAAATTTTATGAAGGATAAATAACCTCACTTATTTGATAAGTGAATAAAATTGTGAGGACGCAATTTCCAAAATGGGAGAAGGATGTAACATCTCATGTAAATAAGGAATATGACATTTTCATATTTATTAATATTTGGGAATTAAATATTAACTTTACTTTAAAGGAGATTCTATATATGATAGCATACTCAAAATACAATAAAGGGTTTCTTTGAAATCTTACGTTGCACACAACTTTGAGTTATACTGAAAAATAATATAATAATATTGTTATATTAAATGGTAGTTAATGCATAGTCATTGTATTGGTAGGAATGAACAAACTTAACTAAAATATGATTATACATGTTTGTTAAATGTCTTTACAGTTATCCAATAAATTATAGAGGCTTAAAATAATAATGAATCTTATTTTAAGCATGAAATACTCTAATATTCTTTAAAATGTCGTTTTACCGCCTTTTGATGGTGAACCCGTTTTAAATATAGTTTTTTTCACTTTTATATATTCTATTTGACAAAATAAAATGCTTCTTTTGAAGCGGAACATCAAAATTTACTTTGGGTAAATTTTTGATATTTTTCTGATAAAGTTCATTTTTTTAATAAATAGTGGAAAATACCGCATTTTAATTCAAAACTACTTTTTAATATAATTAATTTATATAAATAGATTGTCATTTTAATTGGTTTTAAAGTGTAATTAGATTATATTTTTATCATTTAATCCAATTTTGTTCATTGTAAGTAATTTCACTTTGAAATTTCATATAAACACATGTCAATCTTTTGGTAGTTTTTACTTCTTAAAATCACGCTTTTAGTTTTGACAATGGGAATTAATTTTAAATTAATTAATGCAACTTCTGTGTTTTGAATTTCGAAAAATGAATTCCATATTTGGAATCAGGAGGTCCAAATTATGTAAATAATTAACCTTTATTTTTATACATTATTAACTTCAACTTCAGTAAATATTTTATTTACCATGGTTAAAGGGTAAATCTGGTAAATAAGGGTAAAAAATAATATTATAATAATATAAAATTACCCTTACACATGTCCTAACCCTATTTTATGAGATATTTCCAACCATAGGCATCCTTGGGTTGATTTTAGGACCACATGGATCTACTTGCGTGTGAAAATGACAATTAATTACTTTTAATTTAAAGTTAAAGAAAATATAACCTAAACATATATCTTTTAGTAAAAAAACTTTATATGGGATTACATAAGTGATATCTTAAACTATAAATATTCATTATAAGGCTAAAAATATTTCCTAAATCATTGTATTTTATTTATAATTTTTAGACATTAAATAAATAAATTTAATTATGACACAATGATGATGCGGTGATTGCTTCATTAATAAAGGATTCAAATAAATGATATTATAAATGTTAAAATAAATGTAATTTGGTTATTTTTATGTCTTACACGAATTTTTTGTATGATAGTTACATGTTATATTTGTATTAATGAAGTTTGTTCGAATCAATAAAGTTTTTATGGTTTTTAAAAAAATTCATGATATAAATAGTTTCAAAATTGACATAATTCATATTTTAAAATATAAAATATTTTATTAAATATTATAAAATTTCAAAAAATATAAGATTTGTCCAAATAGATATAATAAGACTAAAATTTTATTATTGACTCTTTAATTTGATATTTGTAATGTTTTGGTAACTATTTTGATTCTCAAAGTGTTAAATGCCTGATAAAACGGTAAGAGTAAAAAATGGTTAAATAAAAAAGATAAGGATTAAAAAAATATCCAAAACTTATCAAATTCTTATTGGATGATTTTATTTTAAAAAATAGTCATATTATATTTAAATTTAATGAGTTTTTGACCTTTTCAAACTGAAAATCATTTGGTAATAAAATAATACTTTCAAACTTTCCTAAAGAGCTCATCTTCCCTCTTATAAAAGATCACCACCTCTAACTCATTACACACACCTCTAAAGCCCTTTGGCTCATCTAAACTATGATCCAAAAATCTCTAAACATCCTCATCTTCCTCCTAGAATATTTACCCTAAGCATAAGGCAATTCAAGAAGGCATTTAGCTTAAATCAAAGGGAGTTACCCGATTTAGAGGTAATGTCTTCTCTCAAGTTCTTTTCTTTTATTTTCCTTCTTCACTCCCTATTCTATTGTTATTCTTTGATTACATAACAAAAACAATATCATCAATATAATAAGATTTTTTTTATGAGATGGATTCAAACTATACTTACACACAGCTCCATCTAATGGATTTAGAACAAACTATTTCTGTGGACGGCAAACTACCGCCTCATGAAATGATAATTGTTCAATTATCTTAATCTGGGTCTCATGGTGGTCATTATGATGGAACTATATTTATATGTGATATATATTATATTTATATTGTCTTTATGCTTCTATATGTTTTATTTATAGCATACCTTGATGGTTTCCATAATAGGTAAATACAATAATTTCATTTGAGGAAGTGCGGACTACCTCCCCCTCAAAGTGATATGACTCGTTCATGCCATACATGGAACATATAAAGGATATAATTAATGAAATTATGTAACATATATAACATAGGTATTATACTAGAATTATAATATACCTATGTTTTCATTCCTTTAAAAAAGAAAAAGAAATGAAAGTAACGTTCATGCGTACGTACGGCTTACCGTCTTCATAAACAATGCATTTCATTTTCTTATATCTAAATGTTATAGAATATTCTAAATACATATATAATGGATCTAAATACATATATACTGGATATATATGATATTTAAATCATGAATATAATTCTGTAGATAATGGACTTTTGACCACATGGATAGTTTGTAATTATAACAAGATCATTTTCGACTCAAGTACAGAACATCGAAAAAACCAAAGATATGAACTTAAATAATTATATGATTGTGATATCAATGTAATAAATTATATAAAATTAATAATAAACTTGAAAATGTTCTGAAGAAAGTAGAATTAACTTAAGTTCATTATTCAGTGAGATAAAGAACGAACAAGACAAGTCATATACAAGGTAAGGGACTTCATCTCAATCATCTTTCATTGAGGCATACTCTGATTTATACATGACTTTACTTTATATGGTGTATAAACCCCTTTGACTTTTAATTTCATTCAAAGGGAATCTTTTCTCTATGAACTGTTTTACTAAATGATAAAAAGAATGATTCTTTTTAACGTACGTGACGACAATGACATTTCTGCCGCCGTGAGTATTATTTGATATTTTGATTCTTTAAAAAGTCATAATGCTTTTAAAATGAAAATAAATACCATATACCATTTTTACATATTTTAGTATTGAAAATGGTTTTGATAAAGCATTGATTATGTCAATATCTTGAAATGATATTTTGTGATTGTAATGTGGAAATGTTATCTTTCATATATGCTTGTTTTATGTGTTATGAATATGTTATGGTTCTTGGGAATTATTCACATATACGGGTGGTTTTGTGGTAAACCAAGCGTAGGTGATCCCGAGATAGCTCTCCAATGCATTGGGTAACATGATGGCGGTAAACGTTAATGTTTCTCTTAAGAGATTTAGGCAATATACTACGATGGATATTCCAAATGTAACTCCTTATGTAGTTGTGAAAGCTACAATGTAAGTATGATATGGATGCCACAAGTTACCTTTATGATTTGTGATTACTATGTGTTATTCATAAATCTTATGATTTCTTGATCTATGTTAAAGAGCTTATGTTTTGTATGTATTGATGGACTAATGTTTTATTTCTTTATTTTATAACATTTATTGATCTTTTTATGCTCATCCCAAGTTTTTGAAATGTTTTTCACTGGGTATAAGGAAGTGTAAGAGAAATTAAGTATTCAAGAAGATTTATATCAAGAAAATAACTCTTGTTTTATTTAAAGAGTTTTATTTTTGTGAAAAATTTAGATAGAGTAGAAGTGTCTGTCATGTAATATTGAGATGTAATGTAATAGTTATGGCCTAATTATCTAAAACTATAAACCTATAAGATCCTCAATATGAATTCTTCACTTAACTCAATATTATGTAATGTTTAAGGCATGGAGCCTTATAGTTGGTATCAGAGGTCGGTTTAGACAACTTTAGGAGTTAAAATATTGCTAAATTAATTTATGGTAATATTGAAATGATATAGCATTTACATATTACAATTTTGCTTCACCGAAGATATTTTTGTGTTCAGAATGGGTTTCCACAGAGGAAATATGGTAGCTATGTAACACCTCAAGATTTTAGGAGAAATAATCTTTTTAATTTCTTTGATGTCTTGTGTTGTACATTACACCAAAATTAGTTTGTGCTATACACAACACCAGGTATAGATTTTGATCAATGTATAAATGAACTATATTTTGATTATGTTATACGCAACACCAAAGGAATCTTGCACTACACTCAAACCGGACTTGGCTTGCATTACACGCAATAGTGACCTTCCTTGATAGCATGTGTTGTATGCAATACTGAGATTCACTAAACAACGATATATTGTTATAATATTATTATGAACTAGCCATTGTGAATAGTAATAACTACATTTTTAATTTTATGACATTATAATTCATCTTACACATTTTATAGAACATGGTATGAGAACAAAATAAATTTTTCGGCTAAAATAAGTATTTTTCAAAAAAAATGCTGTTTTGCCGCCTTTTGATGGAGCACCCACTTTAAATATAGTTTTTGACATGTTTATAAGTTAAATTGTACAAATAAAACTTCTTCCTTGGAATCAGGATATAAAAATTTACTTTGGATAAATTTTTGAGATTATTCTGATAACCTTCATATTTTGATTAATAGTAAAAATACGCCATATTTTAATTAAAAATAACTTTTTTCATCGAGATAATTTATATGGTTAAATTATAATATTGAATGGTTTTAAATTATAAATAGAATATATTTTTACCATTTAATATAGTTTAAGTCATTATCATTAATTTTACATTGAATTCATAGGTAAAAACATTTCAATCTTTTGCAATGTTTTAACTTTTAAAACATGTTTTCTCAACAGCGGTATTAATTTTAAATTAAATACTACCACTTCTGTGTTTTGAATTTGGAAAAATTGATTCCATATTTTGAATCATTATGTCCAAATTATGTTAATATGCTACTTTTTATTTTTAGGCATTATGAATAGTAACTACGGTAAATTTTATTTACTATAGTTAAAGGTAAATCGGGTAATTAAGAGTAAAAATAAGATTATAAAATTACCCTAAAACCTTCCAAAATACTATTAGATGAATAAAAGTAGACCCATATCACTTAAGGGTCAGAATAGATTCATTTCATGGACTTTTGACCATGAAAATGATATAATTATTATTAAAACCAGAGAAAGTGACAACATGTCACTCTCTTATATCTTATAAGTGTAATAATTTTATTTTTAGTGATAAACCTCATAAAAATTTGAATATTAATAGTCTCCAGAAATATAATAAAATTATCTACATCATGAGAATTTATTTATAATTTTTAGTGACTAAATAATTATCATTAATGATGACACAATAGTGATGTAGAAATTATTTTATTGATTTGAAATATCAAGTAAATGGTTTTAAAAATATTAAAATAAATATTATATGAACTAAAAAATGTTCTCCACAAATTTTCTAGATGAATATTACATGTTAAGAATCTATTAAATATTTTTTTTTGAATATATCCTCTATGTGAAATTTATTTAAATTCAAATAAATGAATAGTTTTAAAATTGACACTATTGTTATTTTATAAAACAAATATATTATAAAATTGTTTAAAAATCACAAAAATATTTAAAAATTATAAATTGAAATTTATATGGTCTACAATGTCATAAATTATCCAATTGTTGATAATTCACAATACATAAGTAATTATTTATAACAATTTAAAATTTAGAATATTATTAACACAAATAAAATTAAATAGATTAAATAAGGATAAATCAAGTTGATAAGGTTTAAAATAAATTCCCAACATGTCTAAATTTTATTGGTTGAATAGATTACAACCCTATATCATCTAATATTTGGATTTGAGTCATTTTTGGATGTTTTTAAGTGGGTTTTGAGTTTATTATAAATTAATATTTTAGAGGTTTCCAAAAGTGCCACTCTTCTCTCTTATAAAAGAGCACCTCCTCCATCTCCTCCTCACACCACTTTGAGTCTTCAAGCTCAGCCAACCCCTGCCAATTTCTCTTCTCCACTTCCCTATAAACATACTAGAGGTCCTGGTCTTCTTCAAAGACCAACTTTAGTACCATAAGAGGAGTTTTAGAAGAGGCGCGTCAAAGAAGATGTAATATCCTTTACTGATTCTTTCAAATTTATATCTTCTTATACTTACACTTCTTTATTTGTTTCATTATAAAGTAATAACATCAGTATCACTCATATACTGATATGTTATTATAAATATGAAACAACCCTATTTCACCTTCTATCCATCCTACGGAAATGAAATCATCACACGTGCATACGTACAGAATATTATCTCTATTCCGTGGTGTAATTTGCTTTTCCACCACCACCTTAATTGGATGGGTATAATGGTGAAAATAATAACTATATATGATTATTATAACATCATACTAATTCTGAGATATTATATAATCCACTCCAATACCATTCAACAATTATGGGAATGATATCGTCACTCGTACGTACATACGGATTACCGTCTCCACGACGCGATGAGATTTATTCTCCATGTTAACCATTAAAGAATGATTATAAAGAATATATAATAAATAATCATGAAAGATATGACATAATAATGATAATGTATTTATGTACATATATGTTTCATTTACTTAATTCCATTCAATTCAATAAGGAAATGACAACAGCGTTCATGCGTACGTACGACCTACCATCTTCATGAATGGTGTATTTCATTCCATTTATCTATCTATCATATATATTTATATGATGAATATATATTATATATAAATCATGTTTTATATTCTGGAATTATGTAAATCAGGATATAAGTAATAATATCAAGAACAACAAGTCCAAACACGTACGATAAATGAAACGATTTTACCCAAAACGCTATTTTAACATGAAATTGACAAAAGAACGGGTAATATAAAGTCATAAGTGAATCATATATGATATCATAAATATTATTATGGATATTTTACAAGTTAATAATATGTTTAAACCCACTATACAGGAGTTTCGGACACGTACGGAATAAATTGGACCTAAGGTAAGGGATAATTTTTCAATCTCATTTTTATCTAAGATTGTTTATTCGTAAGTATTTCCTAGGGATATATTTATCATCCATATCCATGTTTTATAAAAAAAATTCATAAAATGTTTAATATTATTACATTTATGTTTAGATTCATTTTTACCCTTTGTTGACTTTTACCACATGGTATAGAAGGAATATTTCTTTTATTTACCATACGAGTTACTTTTTGACTTTTCTGGAAAAAGTATGAGAAGAATGTTTTTTTAACTTATATGGCATGAATGGATTTTTACAGTTTCATAACGCATTATTTTCATGAATATTCCTCTACAATATTTCATGATTATATTCAACAAAAAACCTTTTCTTTTAAAATTTCATGGCATTTTGTGAAAAGAAAATGATTTTGAAGAAGAAAAGATATTTTCCTCAATAATTCATTTCAAGTGTTTTATCAAAACTATTTTCCATCTAAGATGACATTATTTAGTATGTTTATGTTTCAAGTATAATGTCTCTATTATTTACATGGTTTCATTTTTCTTATAATTAAATGATATCCATTTATTCTATATGGATTATGTTATGATGGGATGATGTTTACGAAACACATTTTATTATTTGGGTTATGATGAATGATTTATGTTTATTTTGTGGCACATGAAAGAATGATTTCATTATGAGATGGGTGGGACCTATATCTCCCTCCAATTAATTGGTTAAAGATTTATATCTCATGAGATAGACATGGCTGGAATGGAAAGTGAATATGGTTCAGTAATACAGGGCTGGAACGGCAAGTAAACCCAGTTCAATAATGGACTTTGTCCACTATGATGGTCTTGGAAACAATGTCTTGGCTAATATGGAAATCATAACATGTGGTTAATGGTTTTCCACAATTACATGTTTTATCTCCATGCTATTTTATCATTATTTATGTTCCTTTATGATCTATGCCTTACGTACTGCCAAGATTTATTTCACAACTCGAGATTTTGATGTTTAAACATTATGTTCATGTTTATAAGTTAAAATGTATATGGTTTGTTTTATTTTCTTCATACTTACCCTTAATGAGCATTTGAGCTCACCCTTTTTGTGTTTTCTTTTCCCCAGGATATAAAGAAAGGTTTTAGGTAAGAAAACAAAAGGGGAAGATCTTTATGGGAGATGTTAAAGACCTTTCACCATGATTAGAATATTATGTTCCGAGTTTCCAAAGACACTAAATTATTACGGTCCTTGGGTGTCTGTTTTTGTTATGTATTAAGTATTCCACAAAAGTAATGTAATGTCCCATTTACTTCAAGCTTGGGTATCTACAGTTGGTATCAGAGGAAAGGTTTAGTTAACCTTTGGAAACTAGGATGCGAAAACTTTAGAGAGATCGCTAGAAATATTTCTAAGGTATGTCTTGGAATGTCCCTATGGTTAATTATAAGTATAGGTTATGGTCCTAGAATTACGGTAACGATATTAGAATTAAACCTGAGATGTTAGATATTGAAGGCACTCCCCCTTTATTATGTTATTTTCCTAGCATGATTTTTTCCTCTCACACTATTCTTTTTGGGTTTTAGACGATGGCTGGAACCCGAAGGAACCGTGTTGATCAATGTAATGGACAATGCAATTATTTTCCTCCTGAACAAACCAATTTTGTGGGAGATGGAGTGAAAAATCTTATTGATATACTTACACAAGCTACGAATCATTCTGGACTTCCAAATGAGCAGATAGGGGAACAATATTCTATTGAGTCCCTCATGAGGTAACGTCCACCTTCTTTCAGTGGGTCTTCTGATCCACTTGTTGCTGAACAATGGATCAGTACCATTGAAAAGATATTTTCCATACTTTACTGTTTAGAACATGAAAAATTCATTCTGACTATTTACCGTTTAGAAGGTGAAGTAAACCAGTGGTAAACTCTAATTAAGAATACGAGGCCCTAAGATGAAATTGAATATATGGAATGGGATGAGTTCAAGAACTTATTTTTCAATAAGTACTTTCCTCGTATTCTTCGAATGAAGATGGAAAAGGAGTTCCTTGAGATTAAGCAAAAGGGTGATGAATATGTTGGTATATATGAGGCGAATTTTACAAGGCTTTCAAGGTATGCATATGGATTTATCATCCAACCTGAAAGTAAAGTTGATCGATTTTTCAATAGCTTAAAACCAAGTCTTAAAAAGGCATTATCTATAAGAGACTTCAGTAGCTATGAAGAGATTTTGTGTTTTTCTATCAAGGTAGAACTGAAATTTAGTGTTACATATCCATCTCATGGTTTTGAAAAGAAACGAAAGATGGAGTTCAAGGAAAAATCTCAAAACTATGTTGAAAAGAAGAAAAGTGTTTCGTTATGCTCAAATTGTGGAAAGAAGAATGGTGGAGATTGTCTTAAAGGGACTAGAAAATTCTTTTAAGTGTGGAAAAGAATGTCATCGAGCAGATGAGTGCCAAAGTATTGGCAAAAAGGTAGGTAATGATGTGAATGGAAAAAAGACTGCAGAGAACGCACCACCAACACTTCAATGCTACAAGTGCAAGGAAATGGGGCATTATGCTAACCAATTACCTAATCAAAGGGTTAATGATGATCGACATCAACAACCTCTTAAGGAAAAGGACAAAGGGAAGTCACATGCGATCACTATTAGTGATGTTGAATATGACAACAAAGTGGTGGAATGATTAAGTGTTTATGTAACGAGATTCCAAAATAGTGTTGTGGAATCTCATTTATAGTATCGTGGAATATTAGAATATTTATGTATTGGTTTGTTGTGGTTTTAAATATTTATATGGTACCGGTAACCATGAAAATTGATTGAAATATTTTTAGAAAGCACCTAATATGCGCATAATAAAGGGATAAGGAGATAATGAAATGTTTGATAGTATTAATGAGCTCATTACTGATATAAGGAAAAAGTAGTATCATGGTTTGAGTATATAGAAATTTTGGGATTTTGGTATGTGTAAAGATTTAACTTTTGACAGCATTCATGTTTTCACAAAGATTATATGGTAACTCATGTTTCAAGAGAATACATGATTAAGGAATTCACATGTTTGGAATGTAACCAACAAGATATATCTTATGATATACGGGGGATAAATGATGGTATTCACATGCTTGGTTGATGACATTTCTAGTAATCATTTTATTTATACTATGAACTTGGATAGAAGTATTTTGGGTAGGCATAAAGGTTGTAATAGATTAAGTTAGACATCATATAGTATTGTTTAAGGATAGAAATTGTTTTTTCGATATTATTTCTGGAATTTTATAATAGTATAGTTTTAGAAAAGGGACAACTCGTAGGACGGGAGACAACCCATCACGTCAGAAAATGTTGTGGGAATCGAACCCAAAACCGAAGTGCGACAGGCCTTTATCACCTACCACTAGCCTACAGGAAGTCTCTATTTAGTAGAAATTAGTTTTATTTTATTAAGTGGTATGATAGATGAAGTATAAGTCTATTTTTGAAACCATATACGATTAATCTCACCATATATGGACTTATGTATATAACTTTTGCTAACCTTATTTTTGAGACAGATAGAATGACCTATCATTCTATCGCATGATCCGCTAACACTTCACGGAAGACAAATTCAACTTTATTTGTTTAAGAGATGAAGTGGAAATTTTTCAAGACACGAACAACAGTGAGATTGTACCAAAATCAAGTAAGTATTTCTTTTAATTCAAAAATTATTCAACATTAGGGAAATGATCTTGAAAACCAAAAATGTTGTCCTATTTCCCTCATATCTGATGAATCAGATGGTACCTTAGATCATCACAAATTTATGGCTTTGTGATTGTTGTCTATTTCATAGCCATGTTCTCTACCACTCTCCATCAGAACATTATGGTTATATTTCTATTCCATATCCATATTTTCACCTATGTTCTCCTATGTGGAAACCCAGTGTTGAGTTAATTTGGGTAACCGTTACGTTTCATACTTTGGTTTTTAAAGTTAAGTTTTGGTATTCCTTTTTACGATGTGGGTTTCTATGAAAGAAACTTTCAAGTAGTAAACCATTTATAACCCTGATGAATTTCAAGGGAAAAATGCATTTTAAGGGGGGTAGAATGTAACACCCCGAGATTTTATGAGAAATAATCTTTTTAATTTCTTTGGTGTCTTTTGTTGTACGCTACACCAAAATTAGCTTGCGCTATACACAACACCAAGTATAGATTTTGATCAATGTATAAATGAACTATATTTTGATTATATTATACGCAACACCAAAGGAATCTTTCACTACATGCAAACCGGATTTGGTTTGCATTACATGCAATAGTGACCTTCCTTGATAGCGTGTCTTGTACGCAATACTGAGTTTCACTAAACAACGATATATTGTTATAATATTATTATGAACTAGCCGTTATAAATATTAGTAACTACATTTTTAATTTTATGACATTATAATTCATGTTAAACATTTTATAGAACATGGTATGAGAACAAAATAAAATTTTCAGCTAAAATAAGTATTTTTCAAAAATTGCAGTTTTGTCGCCTTTTGATAGTGCACCCACTTTAAATCTAGTTTTTGACATGTTTATAAGTTCAATTTGACAAATAAAACTTCTTCCTTGGAATAAAGATATAAAAATTTACTTTGAATAAATTTTTGAGATTATTTTGATAATCTTCATATTTTGATAAATAGTAAAAATACGTTAAATTTTAATTAAAAACAACTTTTTTCATCGAGATAATTTATATGGTTAAATTATAATATTTAATGGTTTTAAATTATAAATAGAATATATTTTTACCATTTAATATAGTTTAATTCATTATCATTAATTTTACATTGAATTCATAGGTAAAAACATTTCAATCTTTTGCAACGTTTTAACTTTTAAAACATGTTTTCTCAACAGCGGGATTAATTTTAAATTAAATACTGTCACTTCTGTGTTTTGAATTTGGAAAAATTGATTCCATATTTGGAATTAGTAGGACCAAATTATGTTAATAGACTACTTTTTATTTTTAGGCATTATGAATAGTAACTACAGTAAATTTTATTTACTACAGTTAAAGGTAAATCGGGTAATTAAGAGTAAAAATAAGATTATAAAATTACCCTAAAACCTTCCAAAATCCTATTGGATGAATAAAAGTCGGCCTATATCACTTAATGGTCGGAATAGATTCATTTCATGGACTTTTGATCATGAAAATGATATAATTATTATTAAAACCAAAGAAAGTGACAACATGTCACTCTCTTATATCTTATAAGTGTAATAATTTAATTTTAGTGAAAAACCTCATAAAACTTTGAATATGAATAGTCTCCAGAAATCTAATAAAATTATATACATCATGAGAATTTATTTATAATTTTTAGGGATTAAATAATTATCATTAATGATGACACAATAGTGGTGTAGAAATTATTTTATTGATTGAAATATCAAATAAATGGTTTTAAAAATATTAAAATAAATATTATATGAACTAATTAATGTTCTACACAAATTTTATAGACGAATATGACATGTTAGGAATATATTAAATATTTTGGTTTGAATATATCCTCTATTTAAAATTTATTTAAATTCAAATAAATGAATAGTGTCAAAATTGACACTATTGTTATTTTTTAAAAATAATATATTATAAAATTATTTAAAAATCATGAAAATATTTAAAAATTAGAAATTGAAATTTATATGATCGGAAATGTCATAAAGTATCCAATTATTGATAATTCACAACACATAAGTAATTATTTATAACAATTTAAAATTTAGAATATTATTAACACAAATAAAATTAAATAGATTAAATAAGGATAAATCAAGTTTATAAGGTTTAAAATAAATTCCCAAAATGTCAAAATTTTATTGGTTGATTATATTACAACCCTATATCATCTAATATTTGGATTTAAGTCATTTTTTTATGTTTTTAAGTGGGGTTTGAGTTTATTATAAATTAATATTTTAGAGGTTTCCAAAAGTGCTCATCTTCTCTCTTATAAAAGGGAACCTCCTCCCTCTCATCCTCACACCACTTTGAGCCTTCAAGCTTGGCCAAAACCTGAAAATTTCTCTTCTCCACTTCCCTAGAAACATACTAGAGGTCACGGTCTTCTTCAAAGACAAACTTTAGTGCCCTAAGAGGAAGTTTAGAAAAGGCACGTCGAAGAAGAGGTAATATCCTTTACCGATTCTTTCAAATTTATTTCTTCTTATACTTCCTCTTCTTTATTTGTTTCATTATAAAGTAATAAAATCAGTATCACTCATATACAGATATGTTATTATAAATATGAAACAACCCTATTTCACCTTCTATCCATCCTACGGAAATGAAATCACCACGCGTGCGTAGGTACGGAATACCGTCTCTACGCCGTGGTATAATTTTCTTTACCACCACCACCTTATTTGGATGGGTATAATGGTGAAAATAATAACTATATATTATTATTATAACATCATACTAATTATGAGATATTATATAATCCACTTCAATACCATTCAACAATTATGGGAATGATATCGTCGCTCGTGCGTACGTATGGATTACCGTCTCCACAACGCGATGAGATTCATTCTCCATGTTAACCATTCAAGAATGATTATAAAGTATATATAATAAATAATCATGAAATATATGACATAATAATGATAATAGATTTATGTACATATATGTTTCATTTACTTAATTCCATTCAATTCAATAAGGAAACGAAAACAGCGTTCATGCGTACGTACGGCCTACCGTCTCCATGAACGGTGTATTTCATTACATTTATCAATATATCATATATATTTATATGATGAATATATATTATATATATAAATCATGTTTTACATTCTGGAATTATTTAAATCAGGATATAATTAAGAATATCAAGAACAACAAGTCCAAACACGTACGACAAATGAAACGATTTTACCCAAAACGCTGCTTTAACATGGAATTGACAAAAGAACAGGTAATATAAAGTCATAATTGAATCATATATGATATCATAAATATTATTATGGTTATGTTACAAGTTAATAATATGTTTAAACCCACTATACAGGAGTTTCGAACATGTATAGAAGAAATTGGACCTAAGGTAAGGGATAATTTTGCAATCTCATTTTTATCTGAGATTGCTTATTCGTAAGTATTTCCTGGGGATATATTTATCATCCATACCCATGTTTTATAAAAATGTTTTCATAAAATGTTTAATATTCTTACATTTATGTTTAGAGTCATTTTTACCCTTTGTTGACTTTTACCACATGGTATGGAAGGAATCATTCTTTTATTTACCATACGAGGTACTTTTTGACTTTTCCGACAAAAGTATGAGAAGAATGTTTTTTTAACTTATATGGCATAAACGGATTTTTACGGTTTCATAACGCATTATTTTCATGAAGCTTCCTCTATAATATTTCATGATTATTTTCAATAAAAAACCTTTTCTTTTAAAATTTCATGGCATTTTGTGAAAAGAAAATGATTTTGAAGAAGAAAGAAAATTTTTCTCAAGAATTCATTTCAAGTGTTTTATCAAAACTATTTTCCATCTAAGATGACATTATTTAGTATGTTTATGTTTCAAGTATAATGTCTATATTATTTACATGGTTTCATTTTTCTTATGATGAAATGATATCCATTTATTTTATATGGATTATGTTATGATGGGATGATATTTACGAAACCTATTTTATTCTTTGGGTTATGATGAATGATTTATGCTTATTTTGTGGCACACGAAAGAATGATTTCATTATGAGATGGGTGGGACCTATATCTCCCTCCAATGAATTTGTTAAAGATTTATATCTCATGAGATAGACATGGTTGGAAGTACAATTGAATCTGATTCAGTAATACAGGGCTGGAAAGGCAAGTAAACTTGGTTCAGTAATGGACTTTGTCCACTGTGATAGTCTTGGCAGCAATGTCTTGGCTACTATGGAAATCATAAAATGTGCTTAATGGTTTTCCACAATTACATTTTTTATCCCCATGCTATTTTATCATGATTGATGTTCCTTTATGGTCTATGTCTTACGTACTGCCAAGATTTATTTCACAACTCAAGATTTTGATGTTTAAACATTATGTTCATGTTTATAAGTTCAAATGTATATGGTTTGTTTTATTTTCTTCATGATTACCCTTACTGAGCATTTGAGCTCACATTTTTTATGTTTTCTTTTACCCAGGATATAAAGAATGGTTTTAGGTAAGAAAACAAAATGGGAAGATCTTTATGAGAGATGTTGAAGATCTTTCACCATTATTATAAGATTATGTTCCGAGTTTCCAAAGACACTAAACTATTACAGTCCTTGGGTGTCTGTTTTTGTTATGTATTAAGTATTCCTCAAAATTAATGTAATGTCTCATGTACTTAAAGTTTGGGTCTCTACAATCTATGATGGGATGACATTAGGAGGAAAAAAAACTTCCAAATCAGCAACTTGAGATGGTCGGAATCAAAACTGAACAGTTTGTTGCAGTTATGGCACAGTTGACTCAGGTTATAAATGGTGGCGGTATTCATGCACAAGATCAGTCAGATCAACCACAAAAGAAAATATCGGTAGTGGAAAATTTCATGAGATAACATCTCCCATCATTCAGAGGATCATCTGACTATGTGCTAGCTAAAAGATGGATTAAAGTACTGGAGAATATTTTTGATGTCATGGGGTACTCAGAACATCAAAAGGTTAGTCTTTTTTTACCGTTTTGAAGGTAAAGTCGATCAGTGGTGGTCGATGGTTAAAAATATCAGGGATAGTGAGGGGATTGATGCCCTTGATTAGAATGAATTCAAAGGTATATTTCTTGAGAAATATTTTCCTAAGGCAGTTTGACTTAGGATAGAAAAACAATTCATGAAATTGAGGCAAGAGGATGACTTGGTGGCTACTTACGAAGAAAAATTCACTCGACTGGAAATGTATGCTCCAAATTTCATACGGGATCTTGATAGTAAAATCAACCATTTTTACTCAGGATTAAATCCAAAGTATTGAAGGGCTTTAGCTTCTCGTGAGTTAAAAAGTTATGAAAAACTTGTTCGATGTGAGGAGAAGGTGGAAATAGAGTTTGGTGGTGATCATATGTTCTTTGACAAAAAACAAAATAAAAGGTCTAGGTGGCTGATGAAAGGGAATAACTCTTCAAAAAAAATCTGATGTTAAGAAACTTAAGTTTACTGTTTTTGAAAATTGTGGTAAAAAGAAAACTGGGGAATACCTTTTGAATTCTGGTCAGTGCTTCTGATGTGGAAAAATGGGACATAAGGATCGTAATTGCACTGAAAAAGATCAGGGTAATGATAAGACAAAATCTAATTTACAGTCAGTAAAATGTTTTAAGTGTAATGAAATGGGTCATTATGAAAATAAGTGTCCAACTAAGAACTCAAATGATGGAAAGCAGTCGGACTACAAGCAGAAAGGAGTGGTGAAATCTTTTTCAACTACTTCAGCAGATGTTGGGCCATCAAATGAATTAGTATCGTGTACACTATTTTTTTATTCAGATTATATCAATGTGTTGTTTGATTCAAGGTCTACACATTCTTTCATTTCTGAGAAATTTTCTAGTAAATTTGGAATTTCATCTCAAGATATGAATCATGAACTTATGGTAAAAACACCAGGAGGAAATGTTGAGACAAAAAAAATTATAAGAACCTTCCTATCTTTTTTTTTGAAAAGAATCTACCTGCAAACCTTATTGTTTTGCCTCTAGTAGAGTTTAATGTTATTTTGGGTATGGATTTTCTTTCCATTTATCATGCTAAGATTGACTGTAGAGCTAAAGAGGTTTTTTTTAGAAACAATTTCAGTTTGTGTACAAAAATGAACCCTTAATTTTGATAACAAATCAGGAATCTTAGAATCTAGTAAAAGATGGAAATGAATGTTACCTTGCGCATATTATTAAAAAAAAGAACTATTCATATTAATGATGTGTCAGTGGTAAATGAGTATCTTGATGTTTTTCCTGATGAGTTTTATAGTATAATACCTGATCGAGAAGTTGAATTTAGAGTTGACTTAGTTCCTGATGCTAAAACAATTTTAAAACCCCCTTATCAAATAGCCCAAATTGAACTTTTAGAGTTAAGAAGCCATTGCAAGAGTTATTAGATAAATGTTTCATTAGACCTAGCACATCACTATGGGGTGCTCCTATCTTATTTGTTAAAAAAATATGGTTCAATGAGACTTTGCATTGATTATAGAGCCTTGAATAACATCACTGTTAAGAACAATTATCTTTTGCCTCATATCAATGATTTGTTTGATCAGCTCCAGAGAGTTCTATATTTTTCAAAGATTGACTTGAGATCAGGGTACCATCAGTTGAGTGTAAAGGAATTAGACATTCTGAAGACTGTGTTTCATACTATATATGGCCATTATGAATTTGTAGTTATGCCTTTTGGGTTAACTAATGCACATATTGTATTCATGGATCTTATGAATAGGATTTTCCATAATTTCTTAGATAAGTTTTCGGTTGTGTTTATTGATGATATTTTGGTTTATTCTAAAATTAAAGAGCAGCATGAAAATCATTTGAGGTTTGTCTTTAAAACTTTAAAAGAAAAGAAACTATATGAGAAATTCAGCAAGTGTGAGTTTTGGTTGCATCAAATTTCATTCATTGGTCACATTGTTTCTAAAGATGGCATAATTGTTGATCATGCTAAAACAAAAGTTGTTAAAGAATGGCCAAAACCCATAAATATAACTGAGATTCGTAGTTTTCTTGGTTTAGCATGTTATTACAGGAGGTTTGTTGAAAATTTTTCATGGTTATCTAGCTCACTGACTAAGTTAACTTGAAAAGGTGTTAAGTTCATCTGGACAAAAGAATGTGATGATTGTTTTCAGGAATTTAAAAGAAGATTAGTGAATGCTCCAGTTTTGACATTACCTTCAAGAGATGGTGAATTTGTTATCTATAGTGATGCTTCGTTGAAAGGACTTGGTTGTGTCCTAATGCAGAATGATCAGATAATTTCTTATACTTCATGTTAGTTGAAACCTCATGAGTTAAATTACCCTACACATGATTTGGAATTAGCTACTGTTTTTTTTGCTTTAAAAATTTAGAGGCATCATTTATATAGATTAAAGTGTGAAATATATACAGATCACAAAATTTTGAAGTATATATTCACTCGGAAATAATTGAACATGATATAGATGAGATGGCTAGAATTAATCAAGGATTCTTATTTCACAATTCATTACCATCCAGGAAAAGCAAATAAAGTGTTTAATGCTTTGAGTCGAAAAAGTAATGCTACATTAACCTTGTTACGTTTGGAGCAAGATTATTTGATTAAAGATTTGATGAACTTTGGAATGAAATTTGTTGGTGCAAAAAAATCTTCTATTTTGTTTCAGGTTTCAGTATAATCTTCCCTAGTAGACAGAATAAAGCAAGCGTAGAAAGATGGTAGTGAGTTGCAGAAAAATTTAGAATTGGTTCAGAATGGTAAGTTACCTGAGTTTAACATTGATAGAGACTGTTTTGAGATTTGGAAAGATATTATGTGTGCCTTGTGATTCACAGTTGAAGAAAGGGTTATTATGTGAAGCTTGTAGTTCTCCGTTTTCAATTCATCCCAGCAGTACTAAGATGTATAGAGATCTTCGGGAGTATTACTGGTGGGATAGAATGAAAAGAGATATTCCTGGATTTAATGTGAAGTGTTTGAATTGTCAAAGGGTTAAAGCAGAGCGGAAGTTACCGAAAGGGATGCTCCAGCCTTTGTCAATGTCTGAGTGGAAATGGGAAAATGTGTCCATAGATTTCGTCGTGGGATTACCAAAGACTTCTCGAGTTAACAATGAAATATGGGTTATTGTTGATTAATTGACTAAATATGCTCATTTTATTCCTATTTGAGATACTCTATCTCTAAATCAACTTTCTCGATTGTATATTAAAGAGATAGTCAGGTTATATGGAGTTCCTCTCTCCATTGTATCATATAGTAATCTCATGTTCACTTCTAACTTTTGGAAGTACCTTCAGAAGTCATTGGGTACTGAATTAAATTTTAGTACAGCTTTTTGTCCTCAATCAGATGGGCAGTCAGAACGAATAATTCAAACATTAGAAGATATGTCATGTACTTTCTCAACAGATTACCAGGGAAGTTGGGACCAACATCTTTCTTTGTTGAATTTTCTTATGATAACAGTTTTCATTCCAGTATACAGATGGAACTGTTTGAGGTATTATATGGAAAATGGTGTCGAACTCTAGCTTTTTGGGATGAAATAGGTGAAAGGAAGTTGATGGGACCAGAATTGGTAGAAGAGATGGCAGAAAAAGTTCATTTGATTCAAAAGCACATGAGAATAGCTCAGAGCAGGCAGAAAAGTTATACGGATAACCGGAGGAAGGATCTTTCTTTCGAGCTAGGTGATCATGTCTTTCTCAAAGTTTCTCCATGGAAAAGTGTGATGCGTTTTGGTAAGAAGTGAAAGTTGAGTCTGAGGATCATTGGACCCTATGAAATCTTAGAGAAAGTTGGATCAGTTGCCTATAAAGTGTTTTTACCTCCAAGTTTATCACCGGTGTACAATGTTTTTCATGTTTCAATGTTGAGAAAGTATATGCTGGATCTATCTCATGTTTTGAGTCCAGAAGTAGTTCAGTTGGAAGAGAATCTTTCTTATGAGGAACAACCAGTCCAAATTCTTAACCGTAGAGAGAAAGTGTTGCGGAATAAAGTGATTTATCAGGTAAAGGTTTTGTGGAAAAACCATATGGTTGAAGAGACAACATAGGAATCTGAAAATGCTATGAGAGATAAATACCCCCCATTTATTTGATAAATGAATAAAATTGTGAGGATGCAATTTCTAAAAGTGTGGAAAGATGTAACATCCCAAGTAAATAAGGAATATGAAATTTTCATATTTATTAATATTTGTGAATTAAATATTAATTTTACTTTAAAGGGGATGTTATGTCTGATAGCATACTCAACACGCAACAATGAGTTTCTTTGAAATCTTGTCTTGCACACATCTTTGAGTTATACAAAAAAATAATATAATATTATTATTATATTAAATGGTGGTTAATGCATAGTCAATGTATCAGCGGGAATGAACATAAATAATTAAAATATGATTATATATGTTTGTTAAATGTCTTTACATTTATCCAATAAATTTTAGAGGTTTAAAATAATAATGAATCCGATTTTAAGCATGAAATACTCTAATATTCTTTAAAAGGTTGTTTTATCACCTTTTGATGGCGAACCCGTTTTAAATCTAGTTTTTTTCACTTTTATATATTCTATTTGACAAAATAAAATTCTTCTTTAGAAGCGAAACATCAAAATTTACTTTGGGTAAATTTTTGGTATTTTTCTGATAAAGCTCATGTTTTAATGAATAGTGAAAAATACAACATTTTAATTCAAAAATGCTTTTTAATATAATTTATTTATATATATATATTGTTCTTTTAATTGGTTTTAAAGTATAATTAGATTATATTTTTATCATTTAATCCAATGTTGGTCATTGGAAGTAATTTCACATTGAAATTGGACATAAACACATGTCAATATTTTGGTAGTTTTTACTTCTTAAAAACACGCTTTTAGTTTTGACAATGGGAATTAATTTTAAATTCATTATTGCAACTTCTGTGTTTTGAATTTGGAAAAATGGATTTCATATTTGGAATCAGAAGGTCCAAATTATGTAAATAGGTAGCTTTTATTTTTAGACATTATGAATAGTAATTTCAGTAAATATTTTATTTACCATGGTTAAAGGGTAAATCTGGTAAATAAGGGTAAAAAATAATATTATAATAATATTAAATTACCCTTACATGTCCTGACCCAATTGGATGAGATATGTTCGACCGTAGGCATCCTTAGGTCGATTTTAGGACCTCATGGAGCCACTTGTGTGTGAAAATGACAATTAATTACATTTAATTTAAAGTTAAAGAAAATATAGTCTAAACATATATCTTTTAGTAAAAAAAAATTATATGGAGTTATATAAGTGATCTCTTTGACTATAAATAGTCATCAGAAAGCTAAAAAGATTTCCTATATCATGGTATTTTATTTATAATTTTTAGATATTAAATAAATAAATTTAATTATGACACAATGATGATGCAGTGATTGCTTCATTAATAAAGGATTCAAATAAATGATATTATAAATGTTAAAATAAATGAGATTTGGTTATTTTGATGTATTCCACAAATTTTATGGATGATAGTTTTTAAGGACCTGGCCTTAAAACATTAAATAATATTGAATTAAAAGAATAATTCACATTGGGGATCTTTTCAGGTTTAGAGTTTTAGAGAATTAGGACATAACTATTACATCTCAAAAGATTACAAAGTAGACACTTCTACTCAATTTCTATTTTTTCGTAAAATAAAAACTCTTGAAAAAAAAGTGTCATGTCTATTTCTATGTTTAAGATAGCATGAATTTTCCTTGATCTCATCCTTGAACCTATTCCACATTATGTCCCGTGAAAAACGTTTCAAAAACTTGGGATGAGCATAAAAAGCTCAGTAAGGGATACACAAAGAAGGAAAACTGTTAGTTTTTCAAAAAAACAAGTAAACCATGAATACTTTAACATAAGTAATACTTTTCACCTTTATTAAGTAGTAAATACTCTTCACTAAATAAAATATCACTACTTACTTTGTTGTAACCAAAAGATTACCATAAAACTCATATAAAGAACACATAACATATAAAGGTAACTTGGGACATAAACATACTTAAATGGAATAATCATACGGTCAACTTCCACACATATCACTAAATGGAATAGTCATACGGCCAACTTTCATACCCAATGCATTGGAGGTTATAATGTAACCACTCATCCTGATTTATCATGGCACCACCCGTCATTTGGTTTATCATGTAACCACCCATCAAATGTCCAAGTACCATTATAAAATCATAACACATAAAACAAATATAAAGGAAAGAAAACATTTCCACATTTCAAACACAATATATCACTTAAATATATTGACTTAACAAATCCATTATCAAAACCATTTTCAATACCAAAATACATGAAAGAGTATATGGTATTTATTTTCCTTAAAAAAACATTATGGCTTGTTAAGGAAGCCAAAGAACAAATAATACTCGTGGTGTGGAAAGGTCGTTGTCACCGCTTACATTAAAAGAAACATTCCTTTTTTTCTTTTAGTAAAACACTTCGTAGAAAAATATTCCCTTTGAAAAGTCAAGGGTGTTTATACAACGTATAAAAGAAGGTCATGTATTAAAACAAAATATGGCTCAATGAAAGGAGATTGAGACGAAGCCCCTAACCTTGTGTCCGACTTGACTCGATCATTCTTTAATATCCTGAATAATAAACTAAAGTTAATTTCTACTTGCTTAAGAACATTTTTCAAGTTTATTATTCCTTTTATATCACTTATTACCATGTTATAAACATTATATAAACATTTAAGTTAATAATGGTCGTTTTGTCGATATTTGGTACTTGAGTCAAAAATGAACATCATATATTTACAAGTTGTCCATTTTTTCAATAGTCCATTATATCTAGAATGATATTAATTATTTTGATATCATAGATATCATATATATTCACCTATACATGTATTTATAATAGTACATAACATTTGGAGGAAGAAATGAAATGCACCGTTTATGAAGACGGTAAGTCGTACGTACGCATGAATGTTACTTTCATTTCTATTTCATATTTTAATGGAATTAAAACATAATGATACATAGGTATATTATAATTTCAGTATAATATCATATATAATACCACCAACTCTATCCTTTATACATCCCACATATGGTATGAACGAGTCGTATCACTTTGAGGGGGTGGTAGTCTGCACTTCCTCAAATGAAATTATCGTGTTTACGCATAATGAAAACCATAAATGTATGTTATAAAGGAAAAATACAGAAGTATAAAGAAAACATAAACATAATATATATCATATATATTATATATAAATGCAGTGTCATCTTAATGGCCACCATGAGAGGCGGTAGGAGAAACTCGAACAATCGTCGTTTCGTGAGGCATTAGTTTGTCATCCACAGAAACAGTATGTTCTTCACCCATTAGATGGAGGTGCGTGTAAGTATAATTCGAATACTTCTCATAAAAACATCCTAGTATATTGAGGATACAGATTTTGTTATAAAAGAAAGGACTAAAAAGTGTTTAGGGGTTGGAGAAGTAAAAATAAAAGAAAAGAAGTTAAGATAAATTGTTACCTTTAATTTGGGTAACTTCCTTTGGTTTGAACCAAAAGGACTTCTTGAAGTGTTTTCTGCATAAGGTAAGGCTTCTAGGAGGAGGAGATGGATGTAGGGAGCTTAATTGGGAAAAGGTTGGATGATCCAAAGGGCTTGAGATTTGTGTGTAATTGGTTAGAAATGATCTCCTTTTATAAGGGGGGGGAGGAGCTCTTTAGGAAAGTTTGCAAATATTATTTTATTATAAACCTATCTTCGGTTTCTAAAGATCCAAAACTCATTAAATATGGAGATAAGATGACTCATGGTCGAAATAAAATAATCCAATAATAATTGGACAAGTTTTGGATATTATTTTAATATTTATAATCTTATTTAATTAAATGATTTATTAATAACACTACAGGAAAACCGCCTATTAGCGGCGGTTTTTTTTTCATATAGCGGCGGTTTTATGCATTTCACGGCGGTCAAAGAAAATCATCATAGTACCTCATTTCGTGACGGTTTTTGGTAAATTTAGCGGCGGTTTTAAGGGCTATTTAATTAGCGGCGGCTATAATCGCTACGAAATTCAGGCGTGCCAGGCGCCTGCTTAGCGGCGGTTAAAACCGCCGCTAAATGTATAAGTGGTAAAACATTAGCGGAGGTTAAAACCGCCGCGAAATGCTGACCCAGAAAAAGAAATAGAATTTCTGTTTATACTCCACCACTGCCCTGGAAAACAAACCAAACAACACATACAACATATATATAATAAGGAGAAAATTTATGCACCACCTACGCAATATTCATAAACACCCTTTCATTTAATGTTGATGAAAAAGTTGATCCAATTCAATAAGAATACCTAAAGCATACAAAATACCTAAAATTATGGATTTAGAATGAAACACAAGATAACATCAAATGAAACAAGAGATTGGGGGTCACATGGATTTATACTTATAGTTTACAGATGATCAAAATTGAAAATATTTGATTCCATAAAGGATTAAAGTGTATGGATCAAAATGTGCCAAAGAAGAGAGGGGAGGGATCACTACTAGTCATTTGTCCTATAAGGATGAGGAACGAGGATTGAATGGTTTGATGTTCAGTCAGAATAAGAACCTTTAAAATATTATTGTTATAAAATACTTTATATCGATGATTGACATTATGGTTCCAGGAAATAAGGTCTCTCCAGTCTACCACATAAGAAGACATTTGAGAAATAGAGGGCATATTTAAAGATAATAGAGAATATATTAGAAGATATGTAACCATTAAGATAGAATCAGTTGTGCTAATCAAACAAAATAAGTGCATAACATGGAAAACATTACGTGGACCACATGATCCATTCTAGGTCACGAAAATCACAAAACTCATAAAACATCTTTTGATCACATGATTTTTCTTAATACATATAATCATGTTACCATGTGAAGGTCACATAAATCACATAAAGATTAGTAGATCATGAAAAAATCCTCAAGAGACAACTGAATCACATAAGATAGACTAATGGCCAAGGGTGTGCATCAAAGTTCTAATAAATTACCATTGATTAGTTCATGGATTGATTAAGTGAGATATTTAGACAAGGTGATCACACAAAGAGGTCAAGTGACATGATCACATGATTAGGTCTCTTGTATGGTTCTTGTGATGAGTTCATGCAAAGTTGTCTTGCAAAACAAACGCACGAGAGATAGGGTTTTGAGATCTATGGAGCTTCATGTCACCGGTCAAATGACCAGCCTCTCACCCCTATTTATAGGGAACCTCAAGGAATATGAATGGAATTATAGAAGACAAAAAGATGTTTTGAATTCAAACCAGAGAAAGCATAAGAGACTCATGAAGTCATTTCTTACCTCATAACTGAGTCCTTGTTCCTTCGAACATCACTTTTGTGGGGGGAGGGCATTTTTTGACGCTAGCCAAATGAGCATTGTATATTTTAGGAACAAAGAAATACCCAAAGACTAGGTATTAATATATACCCAAAGGAAAGAAAATTCTAGCATGTATACATATAGATTAATCACCTAGGTCACAAGGACCATGTGAACTTCAATGAGGCTCATGATCACATAACCCTAGGAACATCATGCAAAGGGGTTATGCAATTCATGTGATCTGTTCCTGATCATGTGAAGCCCCATCAAATAGCCCAATTAATCATGTAAAACCCCTATGATTATTCTTTTTTATCATATGACATGTCATCTAACAATCTCCCAATATGTTCATAAAATAAAAGTTAGAAAAGAGGGAAGCTTCATGGGAAGGGAGTTGCATTGGTTTTCATGTGATGTGGTTACGTGCCTCATAAAAACTATTAATGATCATGAAAATCACCTCAGAAAACCATCTTGATCTAGTGATATCCATTCAACATGGCTGTTTGGACATGCAACACCCTAATGAGTCAAATTCCCAATGTTGAATTTACAACAGAAACATCAAAGAGCCTATTACCATAGATCATCTAACCAATGAAACAAACACATCATTCTCTTTACCACCTGAGGTTATTGTGATCATTCAAGGTTAGCCACTGAAGCTCCTCCAAGACCAATGGTTTTTTAAAGGTTCCATACACCACACATGTTATATATACAAACCAACCTTTCCCATATTTGTTCAACACATCAACAATACTACTCATGGTCCGATGATGCATTGTCACCCTCTCCACCTCCATCTCCTGATGCCACCTGTAAGAACATTATATTGAAAATTAAATATTGTTGCATATTTATAATTAAACTTAAAACCAATAAAAGTTTTCAAACTAAATGATTGTGATTTTTTGTGATTTACCTACTCACCACCACTCGGTGCACTACCACTGGGGGCATATCTTCTCATCTGCTGATATAAATCAGTCAACGCTTTCTGCATAGCGGATATCTGAGTCCCTTGGTCTTGAACTGTGGGTCGTAGAGAAGAAATATCCCTCTAAGCATCTTCAGGTATGGGCTGACCATAACCAGGAGTAGATGTGGTTGGAATCCCTGATGGCCTGCTAAAGACCTCAGATGGTACGGGTCCCAAACCCATCCCGCGCACTCTACCAGGATGCTCCTTCCCAAGGACTTGTGCAACCGGGTCATCCTGGGAGACTGAGTAGGACTTCCCAGGACTGGCATCCCATAGTTCTTTAATTTTTACCTATAAATCAAATATCAATACATATTAACACAGTAAAAACTGATAATAAGTTATTATAATAAAAATTTGACTTCATACCCTAACTTCTTTGGTAGGCTCATTAACAAAAGATCCATCTGATTTTCTGTGAACATCCAACCACAGTTCAGTCCGGGAGGCTTCGTGCCCTAAATTATGTGACTGCATTAAGAAAAGATAAATCAAAAATTCAATATATTAAATAGATAATATTGTATTATAAATATTTAAACTATTTAAAATATTACCAATGACATTCGGCTTCTAGAAAAGCTTTTTGAGCCCGCCGTGTGAGGGATGACTTGCTTCGCCCTGTTTGATGCATTCTGTCGTGAGAGATCCTGAAATAAATAAAATGAAATTTAACAGTAATGTATCCAATGTCATCTCCTCTTCATATACATGTATTAATGTAAAATGAGGATAATATAATAATATATATTTCAATATCATCCGCTTCTCATCACGATGTCTGTCAACAAAAACTTTCCACTGCTCTTTCGGTACCCCACTGGGTAGCTTGTTATACATTTGTTCCAAGGCCAATGAAGTATCGTTGACATCACACCACAATCTCCATTTAAAATCTTTCCATTTTTTACCGATATTTTTCAAAGTCCACTTTCGTGCTATCACATCAGCAACTGTGAAGTGGAAGAACATCTGTATATAGAAATTCATTTTGAACATATTAGTAACATGACATTCAATTAAACCATAATGTAATAAAATTACCTTTATTTGAGAATCGAAAACTTCATTTTTCCAGTTTGGAGGCATATGTCTCCAATCATCATATGAAATGGGAAGGGAAATGGGCTCCGCTGCCAACTGACCTATAATCTGACCAAGTAACCCCGCGGCATCATCCGTAGGGACCCCATAAGAATCAAATGGCACGACTATCTTTTCATCATTCAAGTTCCAAACATCTGAGATTTTTAAGTGTTTCTCCACGGTTTTATTTTTGTCATCTTCAATGAGCAAACAATTAGTATAAACAAAATGCAATAAATTTATTTAATTAAAATTTATACCTATGATTGTGACCCTCCAGTGTGTCCGGGATGAACTGGAAGGGGTCTGTCACCGCCCAACTGATGAGGCACCTGTAGGGGGAGTCAACAACTCAGCCTCTAATGGGAGGCTCTCTGATGGTGTGAGAGATGGTGCAGGGGGAGATGGTGCGGGGGTGTAGGCATATGGTGCCTCAGATGTCGTGGGGAGTAACCCAGATGGATCGGCATCCGTCGCAGAACTAGAAGAAATAGTATACCGCTTCCTCCATGGCATTCCTGTCATTTAATCAAATAAAATTAAGTTCAGAATATATATTTCAAAAAAAATATGCAGAAAAAAAAATTAAAAATGATAATAGATGCCCAGTACTAACAAACAAAATATATATAACAATGATAATGAATGACTGCAGAAATGAAACAAGTGGTTGCTGCATGAATGAATAATTGTACATACAATCATTTTCCCCTTCAATAATGTCGGTTTCCTGCTCCATTGCTTCATCCACTTCATTCATCCTTGCAAGACTAATATTTTCAATATCATGATGGAAAAATAATTCTGCTTCCTGTTTTTGATGACATTCAACTTCAGAGGTCAAATCTTCCACTTCATCACTCATATCATACAAATCTATTTGTATTACGTGAGTAACTACACTCCACCCTTCATCCACAACATCATTCACATAATATACCATTTTTTCTTGCGATGCTAAGATATATGGATCATGCATTTCATGATCACCAACATCCATCAAGCGAGAGAAGTTCACAGAAGTAAATTGTAATGAATCTCTTTTAACACCTATGATAATATCGACCCATTTGCATTTGAATAAAACAACAGAAAAATGTCCATGGTAGTTTAATTCAATAATATCATGCAGCTTTCCATAGTATCCCACTTCAGCAAATGTAAATATACCGCTATTTTGTGTTTTCAAACCCACTTCTCGATCAACTGTACGAAATCTAAATCCATTCACATTATAAGCGTCAAACTTTCTAACTTTCTTTATAGGAGCTCTAGCAAGAAACTTCAAATCTTCTGACAAGTCTGCTCGAGTATCAGTATTCATGATCTGAAAAAAAGAAATATAATTTAATAGATTTACAAATTGTATGTGTCAAACTAATATTCTTATTTATTGCAATATTTATGAACTTACACGTCGTGCAAACCATTCTACAAGCTCTTTATTCACAGCTTTCATTATATCTTTCTCATTTCGTGTTCGGCCTCTCATTCGTCTCTTTGTTTGTATCCTCAACTCTTCAATAAATGGATCTACAATTTCACTATTCAGCAGCACATATCTATGTGCCTGTAATAATTCCAATTCTGTCAGTGTCACATTTGAGGTCCTCCCAACTGATCGGCCAATAGCAGGAAATATTTTTGATTTCTGATGCATTTGAGATTGAGTTTATGTGTCGTCAACATGTCCAACTCGATTAAATCTTGTCTCAATATCATCTAAATACCTGGAACAAAAGGTAAGACATTCCTCGGCCAAATAGCCTTCAGCAATAGAGCCTTCTGGTTGAGCTTTATTTCTCACGTATGATTTCAAATGCCCAAGATATTTGTGAAATAAAATAATAATATTATGCATTTATTTAAATGTCAAAAATTGTTTACTTAACTGGAAAACATATAAATAAAATACCTCTCAATTGGATACATCCATCGATAATGAACGGGGCCTCCTAATTTAGCTTCTTCAACCAAATGCACAGTTAAATGCATCATGATAGTAAAAAACGATGGAGGAAAGATCATCTCCATTGCACAAAGAGTCAATACAAACCTCTCCTGGAGGTTGTCAAGCTGAAATGGATGTACAACTTTCTCACATAATTGCCTGAAAAATGTGCAGAATTGGAGTACAACAGCAGTAACTTTTTCAGGTAATAATGTATGCAATGTCAATGGTAGTAACTGTTGTAACAAAATATGTGAATCGTGACTTTTCAATCCATGTAACTTATGATTCTTCAAGTCAACACACCTCGAGATGTTACTCGAATACCCATCAGATAACTTCACATTCTTTAAAATTCGAAGGAACGTATCTTTATCCCTATTTTTCATTGCGAAAATGGCCGGAGCATACTTTTCATTCTCATCTGGCCAGATATCGCGTTTTATGTTCATTACTTGTAAGTCTTTGCGAGCATTAAGATGATCCTTCGACTTTCCATGCTCATTAAGTAATGTGAAAATCAAATTATCACAGACATTCTTCTCAATATGCATCACATCAAGATTGTGGCGCAACAAATTAAATTTCCAATACAAAAGTTTAAAGAATATACTTTTTCTCTTCCACTATTGCGTTCTGATTTCACTTGACGATGCACTTCGGACCCGTTTTCCGCTATCATTCAAATGATGAACCTTCCCAAATTATGTTTCAACATTTTCAAGCTGTGTCAATATTTCACAACTGGTTACCAACTTTGGAGGTGGTCTACGATCAATGAAACCATTAAATTTTGATTTGTTCAGCCGAAATCTATGAGATGCATCGAGAAATCTTCGATGGCATAAGAAGCACCATTTTCTACTGTGAGGTAGCCGTTTGGGCTCAAAATCAAAGTTACAAACGGGACAAGACAAACCCGTATAAGTGTTCCAACCAGATAAATTCCCAAGCCCAGGGAAGTCACTAATGGTCCATAGTAAAGCAGCATGCATTTTAAACATTGTTTTAGAAGAAACATCAAATGTATCAACACCGTTACTCCATAACTCCTGCAATTCTTCAATCAAAGGCTGCAAGTATACATCAATATCATTTCCAGGCATTTGTTTTCCAGGAATAATCATTGATATGATAAAAGATGATTGTTGCATACACATCCACGGAGGCAGATTATAAGGGATCAAAACAACTGGCCAAATGTTGTAACTTGTACTCAAAGTCCCAAATGGGTTGAATCCATCGGCAGCCAATCCCAATCGAACATTCCTAGGATCAGCTGAGAAATCTGGATGTAATGAATCAAATGTATTCCATGTTTGGGAATCTCGTGGATGTCTCATTAACCCATCATTGTTATTATCTACAGAATGTCACTTCATGTGTTCGGAGGTTTTTGATGACATGAATAATCTTTGCAATCGCGGCTTCAAAGGAAAGTAACGCAAAACCTTTGCAGGTGTGTTCATTTTCTTCTTCTTCATGAAATTATGTTCAGTCAGACTTCCAACATCACCCTTTGACTGCCATCTAGAAGAAGAACATTTCTTGCAATTCTATCTACTTGAATCATCTCCCCAATAAAGCATACAATCATTGGGACACGCATGTATTTTTATATAATTCAGACTAATCTTGTTAACAACTTTTTTCATATCATAAAAAGATTCTGGGATTTTTTCTTCAGGAAATGCATCACGAATCAATTCCAATATCATAGAAATTGCCTTATTTGTAATTCTACATAGACATTTGATATGGTACAACTTCAGCAGAAATGAAAGCTTTGAATATTTCAAACACCCACTATACAACTCTTGATTTCCATCGTCAACTAAATCATGAAACACATTTTTCTCAGTGAAGTTTTCCGTTACATTTGGCTCTACAGAATCAAGAGGAGGATCCAATGATATGTTCCAATATTGATCTACTTGTGTTACAGTCTCAAAAACATCACTTGTCACGTTGCAATTTGTAGCACCCTCTTCTGGTTGTTCTGATATGTTTCGATGCTGATAGTGGTGTCTTGCAGTGCCGAATGCATCATTTATGAGGTTTTGCATTTCATTTTCCATTGTCGACGAACTTGGGACCTCATTCTGTGGATTAACATCAGTGCTCAATCTTTCTGTATTGTTCGATTCTCCATGCCAATTCTAACACAAATATTGACCAGGGAATTTCTTCAGTATTAAATGTTCATAAACTTCATCTCTCTTCAACCATGTTCTAAATTTACATTTAGGACATGGACATCTTATTCTCCCTTCAACGGATCGATTATAAATCGCAAAATCTAAAAACTCATTCAAACCCTTAACATACTGAGGTGTGTTCCTCGGTAATGTGATCCAGCTTTTATCCATGTATATCACAATGTGCCTACACAAAATATACGATAGTGTAAGATTGCAGAATCATAATATAATAAAGATGACCCATTGATCATAAAGTATTCATAATATAATAAAGATGATTCATTGATCATAATATAATAAAGATGACCCATTAATCATAAAGTATGCATAATATAATAAAGATGACCCATTGATCATAAAGTATGCATAATATAATAAATATGATTCATTGATCACATTTAAAATAGGCAAGTGGCTATTTTGGTTTCAGTTCTTTTCTCCAGGCCCTTGGATCCCTACCTAGAGATCTTCTCGGGTTTTTTTGGGAGACTATGCTCCATCTAGATTGATCCATTAAACATTGGATCTTTTATTACAGTTGTGGCGCATCTCTCTGGGTAAGAAATATTTCTGATTCTTCGTTTCTCTTGATAATGGTGGCACCCTAGGGTAACATTATCATATCTGGTGGCCTGAGTTTTTGAATCTTTGTGTATTCTTCTAGATCCTTTGGGAGATCTCATTATGGAGGCCATTCCTTGGTTAGTTGTGGTGCGGCGGATGTCTTTTCTTGGGGTATTTGGTGTTTTCCATTTCCACCAACCCCTTCTTTTCTAATTTATATCAATATTAATGTTTTTATTATATTCTAGGGCCTTCGTTTTCATCATTGGGTTTTCATTGTTGGTGGATCCCATTACGGGAATGTGTGACTTGAGCTTTGAGGTAGGTGGTTCCATCTCTAGCCTATGAAAATTAGCCTAATTTCTCTTAATTTATAAGTTGATATATCAAATTGGAATGACTATTTTCATTTGTTTAAGAAGGGTTTTTTGAGAGAAATGTTTTTCCATGATTTTTTATAAATGAAAATGAAATGGGTACGTTAACATAAATATGGGTTAGTGTTCAACCACTGAGTGTGATCATAAATGTAAGAATAAAATTATGTATTCTTTTTTTAACCTTACCCATTTTTGGTAAATCTATTTTATTAGTTATGTAAATAGAGATAAATTTATAAAAAAAATCCCTATAATATCTATTGTGTTTTAATAAGATCATGATATCAAATTCATGACTCAAATATTACCATAAATTCACTACCCTAATTTCCAATGGATCAACTGACACCCAATGATTCTATGCCAGATACAATATGAATTTGACTAATACTCATAAAATGTGTAGGTCCAATTTCTCTTATATTTAAAGGGATCTATAGGAGTCTAACCCTGATGAGGGTATGAAGGCTGATATGGGGATAAATCCTGATTAACTAGACTAGGTAGTAGTTCTTGAGGGGGTGGTGCTGACTCGTTCTACAGTGGTTGATGTATAGCCTGAGGCTGAGTAAGATGTTGATTCCTTAGTGAGGCTATAAAGGCTGATCTACTGGTAAAAATTCTAGTAGAATAGGGGACTCAACCTATGAAACAATATCAATCTATAACATAGAGTCTCTTTTCATAGGATATCTGAGTGAAAAAATTAACACCTTCTTAGCATGTTGGATGGATTTCTCCTGGCGATGAGTCCTATTAGAGAATTTTTTGAATCCGCCTATAATGTTTGGAGTGATGGGGGAGGGAACCAGTTTATCCTTACCATTCACCATGCACATCATCAGTAGATATTTGTGAGTTAATGACTTGTCAAGTGAATTCATGAGGCCCTTCCACCTAGCGACAATGTCTATGACTCACTCATCTGGTCGTTGTTTTCAAATAAAGTAGTCAGATGTTCTGGAATTTCCCATGGTGGTGCTAAACTGAAAAATAAATTGATTATGATGGTCTTCCCAACAAGCTATAGACCCAATGGATAACTAGATATACCAGAAAAACTCTGGCCCTTCTAATGTCAGCACAAAACATAGTGCTTTGTGTCTTCCTACTATGATAGAGTTCACAACATAGGGCCACACATTGAAATAAAATGGGCTAGGTTTTGTAGCAGATTACACATCCCATTGAAGGGGGAATTGTTGGATTCTCAAATTCTATTGGTGATGACATATCATAAACCGATGCATGTTATGACATTCCATCAAGTGGTATTTCCACCTATCACTTCTCTAGGGCCTCAAAGGATATGATGAGGTTGTCCATTGTGTCCTCTAGGAAAGGATTCCATTCTGGGCCAGGATCAATGACAACTAATGAATTTCTAATATCATCAACATGGTAGGTAGGCTAAACCACCCATGAAGTGATAGGTATAACAACTGGGTGAATTCCATAAGATAATACTGGGGGAATTACTAGAGCCAGGTCTCGAGGAAGATTCTCATTCAATTTTGGTGGATTAGGCAATAAATAGTGTGATCACTTGTCATAGGCTCCTAAATTTACCGAATTGAGAGGAAATTGATTTTCCAGATTAAAGGGAATTATTTTCTTAATGAATTTTGGATTCCCCTAATTTTCTAGTGGATATAGGACAAAATTATATCATATATCTCCATATTGTAGAAACTAATTAGCATGGAGCTCGTTAATGGGAATCTTCTATTCGGAAAGATGCTGAAACATAGAAGTCATACCAGGATCAACTATATTCTACATTGAACTAGACGGGTCATAGGGATTAGCAGTCCTGGTCGGTCCTTTACCCTGGTTGGGGTCTTGGTGTAAGGGTAATTACTTAGAGGAATCTGAAAGGCCATGCATCTTTCTTTGATGGTGGGTGTCAACACTTGGGGTGTCCAGTAGATGTTGTGCTACCGCAAAGGGTGGGTCCTCTTACTCAGAATTTAATTTAGTTTATCACTCCCTAACTGTAACAATCTCATCTATATTCAAGGTGACTATGCACAGAGGCACATTGTTGACGTCATTGGGCAGATTTGGCTATCATAGGATGGGATTGAAGTGGAGAGAAACATAATTCCCTACGATGCAAATTTGTACTGGTGGGGACACTTCCTTAATAATTATATGGATTAGAAAAATGTTCTGAAGACATCATTGTAGATGGTACTGGTGGTATCTTGTTGATGTGGGTGGATACGACACGAGAAGCCCTGCTAAATAAACCATGTAACGTTAATGGAAAATGTCATCCCAATGCTCTTGGATATTATATAATTCAAAATAAGGTTCAAGAGGCAGAAATGTGTCTCCCAAATGGTTTGAAAAAAAACCCTATCATGATTGAGTGACCCCAGAATTATGATGTTGGAAGTAGTGATCATCCTTAATATATCAGAAAACTGATCAGTGGTTATAGTTTCATATCATATTCTCCACTCAGAAGTGCAGTTTAACTCTTCATTTCCACATTCTTATACTTTAGGTGTCTCAGGAACTTGAAAAAATGGTTTTGTATACCATTGTGGTAGTGGACTATCTGGTGGGGATAATGTTGCATGAGATGATAGTCCACAACCTACTAGATTGTATCTCAAAGATGGTACATACTACTTCACCATTTTCTTATAGGATAGAGTATATTCCACATATTCATGTGAAAGGGAAGAGGTTGTCAGTTGAGAATCTTGTGAGTGATATCCACCAATCATACCCAAAACAATAATTTCAATCAAGTCATATATCATTTGTTTGAATATGATTTTACATCCAAAAATAATCCTAGTAGTCTTGGATATATAAATATTTCAATTATAATTTTGTTCTATGGGATTATACGGCTTTATAAAGACCCTTGATATATAATATTCCTTCAACAGTATGCAATGAAATTTTCCTTGACCATTTCAAATAAGGAATATTATTTTCATTTAAGTCCAAAAAGAATTTAGACAAAATATTTTGAATAAAATTTTGTTCTCTATTTGGATCATAGTTCGTCAATGAAGATTAATGGAAACTATAGTTAACACATTGAGATTCAAGCTAATATTTCCCTCATATGAATGTTATAGAGTTTCTTATTTTGGTATTATTAATAAAATTTCATCAGTTATTTAATTGAAATTATTAATTCGAAAATATTCATAAATAAGAGGTATACTGAGATATGTGAGTGGATAATCTATTATCTTTAAATCAATTATTCCTTCAATAGGAGTAACATGACTTTGAGAAACATTCATGGAATCTATGATGTTGATTTAAAATTCATTATCCCTTTTCATGTATCTGAAATATAATTATAATCTAATTTTTTGAAATATTCAATATATATTTTATATTAAATGAAAATATGAACATATCACCATTGAATAAGAGATGTGATACTCAAGGATATTCAAAAATTCCTTTAAACCATTACATTCTACCTCCCTAGTTTATGAAATTTGGAATCCTATAAATTTCAGTCGTATAAATAATTAAAAAGGAATATGATAATAGGTATACCTATATAATTTTCCTATAAAATCCAATTGGGAACCATTCTAAAGACTAGGCAAGAAATTCTTAGCAAACAGTTTCAGTTGAATCTCAAAATGTTAAAAAACACCAATTTACATTCCAGGAACTTATTAAAAATGCTAAATATGGTTCTAAAAATCCCAAATCTGGTGAGAAACAAATGAAACATTTAACTAAAAAACCAGCATGTACAACTATAATCGGATAATACCATTTTCATAAAACAAGGCCTAAACCACCGATTTCTCAAACCCAATGAATTAACCAAATGGTGCACAATAATAATTAACACCTAGAAAAAAGTATAACAACAAGAAATAGATGAAAGTAATATTATAAATCCAAGAACAATAGGACCAACATTATGTGTGCGATATTTCACAAAACAAAGTCAAATATCATAAAACAAGATTAGACCAACGTTTGCGAATGAAATTAATTATATACAAAGATTGAAATTAGATTATATAAATAAAAGATGGTGATAAAAACACATATTTAATGATTTTTAAATTAAAAATGTCAATTTCATTGGGAATCCTACCATAAATCTAGGGCGTGATAAAAAAAGAAAACCCGTAGATCACACCGTAAGGGTTATAATTCCCCTATCCTACCAAAAATTATCATTAACAATAAAAAAACAAACTAATTGAAGGAAAAAAAAGAAGAATGAAAATGGGTTTACTGGGGAGAGTTGTGCTGCTTGATCGAGTAGGAGGTCGCGGGTCGCCGGAGGTCGCGGGTCGCCGGAGGTCGCGGGTCGCCGGAGGTCGAGGGTCTAGGATTGCGGGTCGCCAGGGGGTTAGAGGAAGAAGGGAGGGCGCGAGGGTTTGGGGAACAATCGGGGTGGGGGAAGAAGGGTCGGGATTGTGAAAATGATTTTCGGTTTTAGCGGCGGTTTATTAAAAACCGCCGCGAAACCTTTCGGCGAAAACGTTTAACGGCGGTTTTGTGAACCGCCGCCACAAAACCGCCGCTAAACACGGTTTTTGTTGTAGTGTAAGGTAAACACTGCATCATTATTGTGTCATAAATAATTTAATTTATTTGATGTCTAAAAATTATAAAAAAAAATACCATGATGTAGGATATCTTTTTAGCTTTTCAACGAATATTTATAGTCAAAAAGATAACTTGTATAACACCATATAAAGATTAATTTACTAAAAGATGTTTGTTTATGTCATTTTGGCATTTACTTTAAGTTAATTAATCTAAAGTGTCATTATCACTCCCAAGTGGCTCAATGGGGTCCCAAAATCGACCCAAAGATGGTCATGGTCGTAAATGACTCAACCAATAAGGTTTGGACAAGTGTTAAGGTAATTTTGAATTATTATAATATTCTTTTTACCTTGAATTACCCTATTTACCTTTAATCGCGATAAATAAAAGTTAAAAGTTACTATTCACCAAAAATTATTTTCATCTTATTGAACCACATTTTACTTACTAATAATAACCATGTATATCGGATTTTTGAAATTCAATTCACAGAAGTGGTAAATTTTCATTTAAATGAAAAAGTCAGTTTTTTAACTACTACTAAGTGGTTTCAATATTCATCAAAAATTGAAGTTTTTCAGAAAAAATACCAAAAATTCAGCCTAAGCTATATTTGATATTCCAAATTCAAAAATGATGTCTATTTTACCAAATTCTAAACATAGAAGTTGCATTAATTAATTTAAAATTAATTCTCGTTGTTAAAACAAATAGCTTGTTTTTTAGAAACAATAACTATCAAAAGATTGACACTTATTTATGTCCAAATTCAAAGTAAAATTAATTCCAATGACCAACATTGGATTAAATGGTAAAAATATATTCTAATTACACTTTAAAACCAAATAAAAAGATAATCTAACCATATAAATAAATTAGATTAAAACTCAGTTTTGAATTAAAATACAATATTTTTTACTATTCATTAAAAATGAACTTTATCGGAAAAATTCCAAAAATTTACACAAAGTAAATTTTGATGTCCCCATTATAAAAGAGTGTTTTATTTGGTCATATAGAATGTATTAAGGTGACCAAAACTAGATTTAAAGAGGGTTCGTCATTAAAAGGTGGTAAATCAGCCTTTTAATGTAAATTATGCTTAAAATTAGATTCAATCACATTTTAAGCCTCTAACTTTTATTGGATAAAAGTAAATACATTTAACAAACATGTATAATCATATTGTAGTTAGTTTTGTTCATTCTCGCCAATTACAACAGCTAGGAGTTAAATTTCATTTAAAATAATATTATTATATTATTAGTGTGCAACGTAAGATTTCAGAGAAACCCGTTGTTGTGTATCAGGTAAGCTATCGAACATAGCAACCCTTTTAAAGTAAAATTAATATTTAATTCACAAATATTAATAAGTATGAAAATCTCTTATTCTTCATTTACCTGAGATGTTACATAGTTACATGTTATCTTTGTATTAATGAATTTTGTTCGAATCAATCAAGTTATTGTGGATTTTTAAAAAAGTCATGATATGAATAGTGTCAAAATTGACATAATTCATGTTTTAAAATATAAAATATTTTATTAAATATTATAAAATTCCAAAAAAAGTCTAAGATTCGGCCAAATAGTTATCATAAGTCTAAAATTTTATTATTGACTCTTTAATTGAATATTTGTCATGTTTTGGTAACTATTTTGATTCTCAAAGTGTTAAATGCTTGATAAAACGGTAAGAGTAAAAAAAGGATAAATAAAAAAATAAGGATTAAAAAATATTCAAAAACTCTCCAATTCTTATTAGATGATTTTATTTCGAACAATAGTCATCTTATCTTCGAATTTAATGGGTTGTGGACCTTTTGAAACCGAAAATCATTTTATAATAAAATAATACTTTCAAACTTTCCTAAAGAGCTCATCCTCCCTCTTATAAAAGATCACCACCTCTAACCCATTACACACACCTCTCAAGCTCATTGTCTTGTCCAAACTCTGCTCCAAGAATCTCCCAACATTCTCCTCTTCCTCCTAGAAGATTTTCTCTAAGCAGAAGGCAATTCAAGAAGGCTTTTTAGTTTAAATCAAAGGGAGTTATCCGATTTAGAGGTAACGTCTTCTCTCAAGTTCTTTTCTTTTATTTTCCTTCTTCACTCCCTATTCTATTCTTATTCTTTGATTACATAACAACACCAGTATATTAAATATACTAGGATGTTATTATGATAAGTATTCGAACTACACTTATACACAGCTCCATCTAATGGATTTAGAATATAATGTTTCTGTGGACGACAAACTATTGCCTCACGAAATGATGATTGTTCAATTATCTCCTATCGCCTCTCATGGTGGTCATTATGATGGAATTGTCTTTATATGTGATATATATTATATTTATATTGTATTTATGTTTCTGTATTTTTTATTTATATCATACCTTTATGGTTTTCATAATGGGTAAATACGATAATTTCATTTGAGGAAGTGCGGACCACCTCCCCCTCAAAATGATATGACTTGTACATGCCATACATGGAACGTATAAAGGATGGAATTAATAAAATTATGTAACATATATAACATAGGTATTATACTGGAATTATAATATACCTATGTTTTTATTCCTTTAAAAATGAAAAGAAAATGAAAGTAGTGCTCATGCGTACGTACGGATTACCGTCTCCATGAATGGTGCATTTCATTTTCTTATATCAAAATGTTATGGACTATTCTAAATACATATATACTAGATCTAAATACATATATACTATATATATATGATATTTAAATCATAAATACAATTCTAGAGATAATGGACTTTTGACCACATGGACAATTTGTAATTATAACAAGATCATTTTTGACTCAAGTACCAAACATCGACAAAATGACCGATATGAACTTGAATAATTATATGATTGTGAAAGCATGGTAATAAGTGATATAAAAGGAATAATAAACTTGAAAAAAGTTCTGAAGCAAGTAGAATTAACTTAAGTTTATTATTCAGAGAGATAAAGAACGAACAAGACAAGTCTGGCACAAGGTAAGGGACTTCATCTCAATTTCCTTTCATTGAGTCATACTTTGATTTATACACAACTTTCCTTTATACGGTGTATAAACTCCTTTGAATTTTATTTTCATTCAAAGGGAATCTTTTCTCTACGAAGCGTTTTACTAAATGAAAAAAAGAATGTTTCTTTTTAATGTACGCGACGACAACGACCTTTCCACTGCCGCGAGTATTATTTGATATTTGGCTTCCTTAACATGCCATAATGTTTTTAAAAAGAAAATAAATATCATATACCATTTTTCCATATTTTGGTATTGAAAATGGTTTTGAAAAAGCATTGATTATGTCAATATCTTGAAATGATATATTGTGATTGCAATGTGGAAATGTTATCTTTCCTTTATGTTTGTTTTATGTGTTATGAATATGTTATGGTTCTTGGGAATTATTCACATATACGGGTGGTTCCGTGATAAACCAAGGGCTGGTGATCCCGAGATAGCTCTTCAATGCATTGGGTAACGTGACAGAGGTAAACGTTAATGTTTCTCCTAAGAGATTTAGGGAATATACTGTGATGGGTATTCTAAACGTAACTCCTCATGTAGCTGTGAAAGCTACAATGTAAGTATGATATGGATGCCACGAGTTACCTTTATAATTTGTGATTACTATGTGTTATTCATAAATCTTATGATTTCTTTAGGTATGTTAAAGAGCTTATGTTTTGTATGTATTGATGGACAAATGTTTTCTTTCTTTATTTTATAACCCTTACTGAGCTTTTTATGCTCATCCCAAGTTTTTGAAATGTTTTCCACAAGGTATAAGGAAGAGTAAGAAATAAAGTATTTGAGAAGATTTATATCAAGAAGAGAACTTTTGTTTTATTTAAGGAGTTTTATTTTTGTAAAAAAATTGGATATAATAGAAGTATCTGCCTTGTAATATTGAGATGTAATGTAATAGTTATGGTCTAATTCTCTAAAACTCTAAACCTGAAAAGATCCTCAATGTGAATTCTTGACTTAACTCAAGATTATGTAATGTTTAAGGCATGAGGCCTTATATAAATACATGGCGTGTAGATCCGACTACACGGCGTGTGTTCTTGTGTTATCTGGACAAAACCGTCATCGCCTCCTGATGAGATCCTCAATTTAATTTTAATCATAAAATTATTTGTTTCTGTTAGATCTGCGAGAAACGATAAAGGAGAAACAAATCCTGAAATTCAGATTACAAGAACGATTAAACATGAATTGAAAAACTAAATTATTAAAGCATAAATCATCAACGGATTATTTAAATAATTATAAACAAAAATATGGTCGCTCTGATACCACTTGTAGGTAACGAGCGCAGCGGAAGCACAGGATGGGCATGTACTCAACTTTGCAAATTGTCATAATCAATGATTAATTCGGGATCAATATGATGATGAACGTCGATATCCATTGAATTGAATCAAAGATAAAAGATAAAGGAGAGAACCCAGAACCGAGAAGAGAGGATCGATATATTTTGTTTATAATTAATTTAATTTAATTATAAAATTACCTCCAAGGTGATTCTTTCTTCATTGATGCGTCCGACCACGGGTATGAGGTGCGGCTTCATTACGATGTATAATTCAAGGATAGGAATCCTCTAGCAATGATCCACACATGCTCCACGTATCTCCGGACGTCGCGAAGGAGCCTCTGGGTGCTAGTACGAAAGATCCTTATGCTTGCGATGTCCGTCTTCGATCGTCTTGAGAATTGCTTCCAAAGCGTTCTCCTTGATCCGGTGGAGGAGGATCTCTCTCGTTCTTGAGAGTGTTCTTAGAGTGGGAAGAGTTCTCTAGGCTCAAGAGTTTTTCTCCAAGGGTGTTGTGCACGCAACAATTGGTTATCCGGTCGAATGACTCATTAGCTAATACATAGAATAATAACATAACGGGGAATTTCATTCACCAGGTAATAATAAATAATTAGCACATGTGTCGTTGCTTAATTTATTATTCCATGTGAAACTCCATGTCAAATAATAATAGCAATGCTATCATTTCCATAACATGTGTTTAACTTGCACGTTATATTTAAATATTATTTAACCAAATAATATTTAATATTATTTCTCACTGAACTCATAACTTGGTCCGCCAATCCTCCTCAATATTTATCAGGTCTTGAATAATGACTATTTATTTATTAGATAAATATAACTGCATTATCCACTGATAAATAAATATTTCATCTGCAATATATTCACTCGAATAACTAGCGACAAAATAAATACGATCAGGCATGCTTGAATAATTATTAAACCACAATCGGGAATAATGTTTATTCAATTTGTTAAATAAATAAATTATTTAACTGAGATACTAACTAGACTTAGTGTGTGACCCTCTAGGCCTTTTTCTCGTTGACATTAGGCGGGTTTGCCTAAAGTCCAAGATTACTGTCTAGCAAAGGGTCAAGACACCTAAGAGAAAGAAGTTGATATCGCAACAACATGTCACCTCATATGAACGTGAACCGTGTAATATAATCTCTTTGTCATGATATCACCGATCAAATAGGTTGCATGCAAGTGTCATCAACCCATATGCTTGGTTTCTCATTCTTTGACTTCCCATAATTGAACTTGCCTAGAGAACATCATGGTCATGGATTTAATTGGGCTATATCAATTTCATCAAAGGGCCTAAGATATCTACTTCCATAGAAGTGACAAATCTTTTCTCACATTATTCATTAATGCAATATTACTCGTGACGCACCCAATATATCTTACCTCGCCGCGAACATCTGTCGTCATGGTTTTCATCAATACATCTAAGTGTGTGAGTCATAATACTCATTAATAATAATCTTAAAGTCTAAGGATCAATACCCACGTCCACAAATAGGAACATTCAATGACACTTATGAATGTGGATTTCCTACTGGCGGCTCTTGTTCTCATAATATCCTCCTAGATATTACCAAGGGCGCACACCATGAGAAGGTGCATCAAAGTTTCATGAGTCTCCACCCCTGATAGCATGTATCATTTGTGTCCATTCAATTGATATCATCCACTATAACCTTTTAGTGCAACATCTATTCTTAGGACATTATCACATATTATGTCACGCAGAAGAACAATCATGATGTGATAAGGAGTTCATAAATATTCATCCAATGAATATAGGTTTATCATAAAGTACAAAGAAGTTGGTTTCTAGGGCACCAACTCCAACAACAGTAATGATTTGTTTTGTAGGACGCTAAGAAATAACAGTTCCACCATATGTAAACACATACTCGGTTTGAGATATTGCTATGTGTGGATCATACAAGTATCCAGCATCAGCATAACCAACCAACTTTAGTTCTGAAGATTTGGAATAAAGTAACCCCCGATCTTTTGACCCTTGAAGGTATCTTAATACATGTTTGATATCATTCCAATGCCGACGAGTAGGAGAAGAGTTATACCTTGCCAATAAATTTACAGAAAATAATATATCAGATCTTGTATTATTTACAAGGTACACCGGTGCTCCTATAGCACTCAAATATGGTACTTCGGGACCAATTAGTTCTTCATCATCCTCTCATGGTTTAAAATGATCATTATCTCGATCAAGAGATCGTACAACCATTGGTCTACTTAATGGATGTGATTCATTCATATTAAATCTCTGTAGGAATTTAGCAGTATATCGTGATTGATGAATGAAAATTTCATCCTTAAGATGTTCAATTTGTAATCTAAGGCAGAACATTGTCTTTCCAAAGTCTTTCATTTCAAATTCTTTCTTTAAATATTCAACTACCTTGGAAAGTTCATCATTAGTCTCAGTTATATTTAAATCATCAACGTATACTGCAATGATCACAAATTCATATCTAATCTTCTTAATGAAGACACGTGGACAAATTGGATCATTTTTACAACCTTCTTTCATCAAATATTTACTCAGACGATTATACCACATACACCCTGACTGCTTTAATCTGTATAATGATTTATTCAGCTTAACTGAAACTCAAGTTTCTCATGTACAACAAACGTCATGAGATACCGAAAGGTTATTGCATCCATTACAGGAGAGTATGTTTCATCATAATCAATCATGAGTTTTTTGTGAGAAGTCTTGAGCAACTAGTCGTGTTTTATATCTCACGACTTCATTATTTTCATTTCTTTTTCTCACAAATACCCATTTGTATCCAAGAGGCTTAATCCCTTCAGGAGTTTTCATGATCGACCCAAAAACCTCACGTTTAGCAAGTGAGTCTAGCTCAGATTGGATTGTGACATTCCATTGATCTCAATCTGGCCTTTCACAACATTCATCAACTGTTTCAGGTTCTTGATCCTCGTCCATAATTTCAAGAGCTATATTGTATGAAAATATGTTATCAACAATGGTCTCCACTTGGTTCCAATATCTCCCAGTGTTGGTGAAATTTATTAAAATTTCCTCTTGATCGTATTCATGTACTTCTGGTACATTTACATTATCTTCAACATAGGTTGTTTCCCCTTTCTTTGACGGGGATTTTTATCTTTTGAACCAAGTGGTCTCCCACACTTCAGGCACAGATTGGAAGCATTGTTGGTAATACCATCAAATTGTCCTTCTGGGACATCTATCATTATCGGTGCATTCACAGCAGGTATATATGATTTTGTAACCCTTTTTGAATCATTGAATGCATCGGGCAATTGATTTGCTAAATTTTGCAAATTAATGATCTTTTGAACTTCAACTTCACTCATATTTGTACGCGGATCGAGATGTAATAATGAAGTCATCTTCCATGATATTTCTTTTGAAGTCGATTGATTTTCCCCTTTGAGTGCTGGAAATAATTTTTCATCAAAATGACAATCAACAAATCTTGTTGTGAATACATCTCCTGTCATAATCTCAATATATTTAATGATTAAGAGAGATTTAAAACCAACATATATCCCCAATCACCTTTGGGGTCCCATTTTTGTTCATAGCGGGGGTGCTACAGGCACATATACAGCACAACCAAATATCCTTAAGTGTGAAATATTTAGTTCATGGCCACAAGCTAATTGTAAAGGGGAATAATCATGATAGCTTGATGGCCTTATTTAAAGCAGTGTTGCTGCATGCAAAATTGCATGCCCCCATGCCGAAATGGGCAATTTAGTTTTCATAAGTAATGGTCTAGCGATAAGTTGTAATTACTCTATAAATGATTCAGCTAGACCATTTTGTGTATTAACATGAACTACAGGATGTTAACACTTATTCTCAATGACATGCCATAATTATTAAAAGCATGTGATGAATATTCACCAGTATTATCAACCCTAATATGCTTGATTGAATAATCAGGGAATTGCACCCTTAACCTTATTATTTGGGCAAGTAATTTCGCAAACGTCTGGTTGTGAGTGGACAATAAACACACATGGGACCATCTAGTTGACGCATCAATCATGATCATAAAATATTTGAATGGTCCACATGGTGGATGAATTGGTCCACATATATCGCCATGAATTCGGTCCATGAACATCTGGGATTTGGTCTCAATCTTTGATGATGATGCTCTTATGATTAATTTCTCTTGAGAACAAGCACCACATGAGAAATCATGGGGTGTAAGAACCCTTTTATCAACCAATGGATGACTATACGTACATTTAATTATTTTCCTCATCAGTATTGATCCAGGATGACTCAAACGATCATGTCACACAATAAATGTATCATGATTGGTAAACTTCTGGTTTACCATGTTTGATTCGATTGTCCAAATATTGACAAAGTACAATCCAGACAAAAGTCTCAAAAACTTCACTTGAATCAATTTGTGCTCATTTTTAATGCTTGTTATATAGAGGTATTTAGCACCTCCTTCATCCATAGTCTCGATGTGATATTCATTGTTACGAATATCTTTAAAATGTAGCAAATTGCGTCGAGACTTGGGAGAAAACAAAACATTGTTTATCATAATTATTGTACCACTAGGTAGGCATATTTTTGCTCTTTTGGATGCTTCGATTAACTGCACACTATCGGCTAACGCACATACATGAGCACTCCTCGTTTTAAATGTGATAAAATATTTCTTGTGTTTAAGAATTGTGTGTGTCGTTGCGCTGTGGACAAGACAAATATCTTCATCTTGAAAATTATTCCCAACGGACAGATTTATTTCATCCATTTCTATTAATGAAAATAAAACATACATATAAGGAATAAAAGAAATAAAATGAAACATGCGATATTTTAAAAATATTACAAAACCAGAAACCATAGTTCATTTCAACCACAAGCATACAAAAACCAAAAATCAAACTTCAATTATGTCATGAGCATTCACGCTTCTTTTATATGTTCATCACCTTCAGGTTGTACAAAATAATCAGAAATATCAAAGTTTGTAATATCATCATCATATTTCAAAGCTTGATCATCAAAATTCATTTCAACATTCTTATCATTTCCTTTGATAGATTGTTGATAAAGATCAACAAAATACTTTGGCGTACGACGGGTACGCGACCAATGCCCCTTCATGCTACATCGAAAACGATTACTTTCATCGTTTTTTGCTTTCTTCATTTGTGGTTTTTCATTATTGGACCACTTCCAGTGGTGCTCTTTCCTCTTTTCATTTGGTGTATGACCACCTCGAGCAAATGACTTTCCCGATCTCGATTGCGTTGATTCTTCCCATGACCTTGATTAAAAGCATTCGCGTTCGCTTCAGGGAATGGAGCCGCACCAATAGGTCGGGATTCGTGATTTTTCATCAGGAGTTCATTATTTTGTTCACCAACAAGAAGGTAAGGAAGTAATTTAGAGTATTTTGTAAAACATTTCTCGCGATATTATTGTTGTAGAATGACATTTGATGCATGGAAAGTAGAATAAATTCTTTCCAACATATCGGTATCAATGATAGTATTCCCGCATAATTTTAGTTGCGCTGTTATTTTAAACATTGTGGAGTTGTATTCGCTTACTAATTTATAATCTTGGAATCGTAAATGACTTCACTCAAACTTTGCTCTTGGTAATATTACAAGTCGAAGGTGATCATACCGCTCATTGAGATTCCACCATAACACCAAAGGATCATTCACCGTGAGGTACTCATTCTTCAGATCCTTATGAAGGTGATGGAGGAATATTAAGGCTTGGGCACAGACTTGTGATTGTCAACTTTAATTGTTTCGTCAAGACCGTTTGCATCAAAGTTCATCTCCGCGTCGAGAATCCACAAGTAATTGTTCCAAGAAATGTCAAGAGGGAGAAATCAATGTTTCGCAATATTCACCATGGAAAATTCTTACCGGTATGACTAACCTTTTTAATTCGCAGAGCAGTCGTGCTAATAACATGTTGTGAAATTTGTCGATTGAAGGTGTAGCGAAACAAAGCGTATAACGATGTCAAATGCTCGGAATGACGATGACAAAGTAAAACGTCTCAATCACAATAGAACAGAAAAGAAAGAACACAAGTATATAGCCATTCAAAATCACACACCCACTTCCATTATCAGGTCACCGTAATTATAGATTACAAAAGACCTGATCCAACGGACAAAATTAATTCCAATGAATCAGATCCAATGATGAGAATACAAATGATTTGGCCATATGAAGAGACTTGTTGGGAAATGAATAAATCTCATTCATTATGATTTATGACATCCACACAATTAATGTGAATTTATAACATATTTCTAATTATTTTTTATAATTAGTAATATATTTGTTACAATACAAGGTGTACAAACATTGTTGCTGCACTGCGAGACCAAAGCCATTGCAGCATACCGCTTTCCCTGTCATGTGGCCTTATTAACACTGTTCAAGCAAGAAAATGAGGAGTCCACTTCGTCGGCCTCTGCTGTCCGCTACAGTCTTTCGACTAAGAACCACTTCTTCAAGAAACTACCAAGATTCTATCTCAAGAGACCACCAAATGATGGGATGCGAGAGAGAGGATCAGAAGAATTTCATTGTTTATACAACTACGACCAACTAGAATTACAATAGAACAGAGAAGGAGAAGGAGAAATGGAGGAAGATGAAGGGAGAATCCTCAGAAGTCGCTGCTCCACGAGGTCTGTGGCCTAACTCACCAAAACAGCTGCTGTTGTGGACTCGCCAGAATGAATTGTAACAGGAACTGTAACAGATACTAGTGGGAAATGCAACAAAACTGCAGCAGAAATATAGCAGCGCACTTCCCTAGTCTCAAGGTTATCCTGACATGTAAGGACTTTCACCCCCCACCAGCCCCCCACATCACCCCACTAAGACTTTCACCCCCCACCGCCCTGGGGTTGGGTTTGGGCCTAGCTCATGCGATGTTCAGGCCAAACCAAAAAGTGTATCCAGACCCTGCCGTTTAGAGGTCAGGCCGTTTTTACACGCCTACAAAACATCTATATGATCTTTTAGAGGAAATTCAATATCAATGGGTCAGCATCATTCAAGGTAAAGGGAAGATTGTTTATACAATCACCAAGATAGTCAAAAACAATTACACATTGTAATCGCTCTGAACTTTCTAAAATTCAAATTACCTCCAAATTTTCAGTTATATCGGCATCCAAAACTTCATCAGAGAAAATTTGTAAATGCTGAAGTAACTATAGAAACCATGGAGAAGTGAATCGAAGCATGAAGGATTAAAAGTTAAGGCTAAATCATTATCTTCAACAACAAACATCAATGCGCACCTACAGTGATCATGACCATAGTGTATGCTGCATTTTACTGAAGTCGTTTTGTTACTGTTTTATTCACGGGGAGCACAAGCATACCTGTTAACTCATAGTTTGAGCAATATTAGAATCACAGTGAAGGAATTCAGGTGTTTTCACTGTCCTATAGTGTACAAAATGTTTTTGATACCTCATCACCTTTGGGAATGAAAGTGTTCAAAAAAAAAAACACTGAAAGACAAAAATCCACCGGGTCCACAAAAACTATATGAAAAGGAGGCCAAAAAGGGATAATAATAATCCAAGCCTTACTCATTGGCCGCAGATTGCTTCTTTGGAATCGCAGTCTTCTTGTCCACTGCCTCAAGAGCCTTCCTCTTGTCTTTCCGTTCTCTCTTCTTCAGGGCAGTCATGTGAGCTTTTAAAACAGTTGCATAGGATGCCTGAAAACGTTGGTGATCCTTTGCACCCACCTTCTCATCCAATTACAAACCCAATGTTAATGAGTTTCCTTTGAATCAATGGTTAATGTATTTAACTTGTAAGGGTAATTTTGCCTTTTACATTCATTTATTCTCAATTCGTTCCATTTTCAGTTTCATTTTCAGCCTCATACCCATTCCATCAAAAATCTTTTCACCATAACAAACAAGGCCTGTATTTGAACTGTTACACCCCGTCAGACAGAACAATAGGCAACATTTCACCAACTTAAATATTTGAAAGTATCAGCACTAGTTGAACTTAAGAACAACTACAGATGAAGCTTTAAACTACATCTCTTCCCAGTTTATGAGAATCCAACCATATCGATGAACCCATCATAGAAATTCAGAGATCTCAATTTTTCAAACAGGAAAAAAAATCCTTATGGTTATAGGTTCTGAGTTTTCAGGATTAAGAACCTTGAACACAGACTTACGACTCGTAATCAAGTGTTCAAAATCAAATCACCACTGGTATATTTTTATAGCCACACTTCAAAAAAGTAAATTGCTGGTGGCATTTGACTGTGTTTTCACCTTTGTAACAGAACATATTAAAACAAACAGTATGAAGATAGACATGAAATCCCAGAATAATACCAGGAAGTGATTTCATGGAAACCTTGACCAAATGCCCAGATGGAAAGTAAAAAAGGTCGTTTTTTCTTTCCTTTCTGCCCAGTTTCAGGCAACCAAACAGGAAATAGAGAACTTTTCGAGGTATTTTACTATGGCGAATAAAATCAAGTATATAAAACAAAGCATTAACATGCAAGCAAGAAAAGTAGATGGAAAAACTAATCTCAACATTATGATAAATTTCTTAAATGTTGGGGGTGGGGGCTGACCGAAGTAGAAATGGTCTTTTTCCCAGTAGTTGCTCGCACGAGACATCTATATTCAATTGATTCACCATGAGTCCGCATTTTATTTCTTTTCACTTTCGGCATCATTGATGCTGCGATTGGCACAAATCAAACCATTATTAGAAACCTAGCATTGCACCCTATAGATCAGCAATTCAAAACCGATCATACAGTGAGAAACTGCAACTCACAGTGTTTAAGAGTGACCCATACGGAGCCCTTCTCTGTGCTGTGTTCGAACATGCTTGTCAATTCATTGAGAAACGGGTCCGGCTGAAGAAGAACCTAGGCAAAAAGAGAAAATAACAAAAGCGAAGCTCGCTCAACCTCAATGTTAGAATTTTTAATTAAAGCAGAACCGCGACAGATGAATTAATGGAAAATGGATGAAATCGAGACGGAAAAAAAAAAAGACAGTTCGAATTTCAAGGTGATTTCTCGTACAAAACATTTTCCAGTGAGAGATTTTGATCAAAACGATTCCAGGATACATCAAGATACCGTGCATATGAACAACTGAACCCTGGAGTGGAGGAGAAAGGCTTACCATGGTCAAGGTTTTCCACCCGTCGCCGTGTCTACCAGACGGATCGCGATAGCAAGCCCCTACCTGAGTTTTTTTTATGGGTTTTTTTAAAAGACAAAATAATAGGTTCAGTTTTTTTTTTTTTTTTTCAAAAGTGGGTTTGAAATTCGTTAGGCGGTGGCCCGCATTTCAGATTTCCCGAATGTGATTCAGGTTACCCTTCGGTTTTTTTTTTTTTTTTTTATGGGTTTTTGAAGGAAAAAAAATTAAGGGGATAGGTCCCAACTTTTTTTAAAAATCGGACTCAAGATGCATGATTCTGGTTCACGTTTTTCCGATCTGAAAAGGATACATGAACTGGGTTCGCACATCTTTCTCTTCCATCAGAGAAGCGTGAACCCCATTCATGCATCCTTTGCAAACTGCATGAAAGATGCATGAACGGAGTTAATGCATCTTTCTCACTGATTTCTATAAAAGAAGTCCCCAAATCTCATTGCTCTCCTCTAAATTCGGTTGTGAAACCCTGCATAATTTCTTTCTCAACATATATTTGCTGCTTTTAAGAAGCTAAAATTTCTATTTAAATTTTTAATTATTTAATTGTGTTTATTTATTTTGTTTGTATGGTTTATTTATTTAATAAGTGATGTGTAGAAATTAGTGTTTGTGTTTATGGTTTATTTATTTAATATGTATTGATGCATGCATAAATGTATAAATTAGTGTCTTTTGTATTATTTAATTTTTGAATGAGTTGTTGTTTGTTGTATGATATAATTCATATTGAATGTTTAGAAAATTTAAATATGGTGTCTAAAATGTAATTTACATTTAGGGAAATAAAATTGTTTTTAAAAATGTATATATTTTTAATTTAAATGGTGAGTTGAATATATTTATATGTATATAAAATATGTTATTTTTAAAGTAATAATAATTTAAATTATAATATTCTATACATTAGGGAAATAAAATTGTTTTTAGAAATGTTTATATTTTTAATTTAAATGGCGAGTTGAATATATTTATATGTATATAAAATATGGTATATTAAAAGTAATATAAATTTAAATTGTAATATTCTATACACTAGCTATATAATTTATTAAAAATATTTTAGGTACATTAAGTATCATATTTTAATTTATTAAAAAATATATAGAATTTTTTTTAATGGTATAAAAAAAATTTCTATAAATAAAAGTTTTAAATTATATTAAGTGTAAATAATTATTATTTGAAGTAATAAAGTATGAAATATAATTAATTAATTAATTATTGGAAAGTAGAAAAATGATTTAAAAAATTATATATATATAATTTTGTTAAATTGAAAATAACATAAGTTTATATTATTTTAATGGTTTTCATGTAAGTGTAAATTATATTACTTTTATTTACTAATAATAATTTTAATCAATAAATTTAAATTATATTAACTACAAATAATTATTCTTTCAAGTAATAAAGTATAAAATATATTTACTTATATTTTGGAAAGTAGTAGAATGACAAACAAATATTATATATATATATATGTGCAATTTTATAAAATTGAAAATAACATAAGTGTTCAGTATTGTAATGGTTATTATGTAAGTGTAAATTATATTAGTTTAATTAAATTTATTAAATGTTATTAATAAATATATATATATATATATACAAATTGAAAAGTTAAATTTTTGGAAAATAAGTGTAGATATTTAATATATATTTCATCTGGTAATAGGTAAAGTTGTATAATATGTAGAACAGAATAAGTATACCAAAAAACATGTTAAGAGTATCGTGTAATGATTGATCTTGAGATGACCGACCAATACATAATTGAAATTGCATGTCTTTTTTCTGTATGTGGTTATATAATTTGTAATAATTGCATTCTCTTTTCCACATTGATGACCTGCGAGTCAACTCTCAGTAAGTATGTAAGGACCTGTGTGTCCACTTAAAAAAAGTTATGTATTTCATACCCCTAGACTCCTCACTTGCATGTGAGTAAATTTGTAATTAAAAAGCGGTCGACAAGAGGCGTCCCCGAAGAGACATTTGAGAACAGGTGTTCCACAAGAGGCGTTATTGTGTGAAAGGAGACCGACGATTGCTGAAATATATGACAATAGAGACTCTAAGAGTCCACCCATAGGTTTTGGTTAGTTTATCAGATAATGATAAACTAATCCATAGTAAGTCTCAGATAAGTCATGGTTATTTATTCATAAGTAAATAAAATTTATGAAACATTTGATAAGTGGTATAAAAATATATAATGCTATATTAGATTTTCTTTGGTAATAATATCACTATTACTATACCTCAAATATATTGCAACGGTGAGTTAATTTATACCGAGTGGGGTTTTAGCTATAGTTTACCACCTACAATAACGATAAATCTTCATGGTTGTCTGACATTGGATGAAGTTCTCAATAAGATTCATAGTCGATTAAAACTGAGGGTTGATCAATCAATCACTTCAATAACATATCGACATCTTCAATATCTTAAACGTTTATGGCACACTGAATACCCTCTGATCGATGATGAGGATTGGATGGATGCGTCTTTGTTATTCAGACAACAGTGTAGTAATGGTCTGACAGAATTGTATGTGGTGATTTGTGATATTGATGGAGTGCAACCTATTACTACAGAACCATGTTTTGTGAGCTTTGTAGAAGTCGTTCATTCACAACAGTCTTATTCATTGTCTCCTCCTCATATGAATCCTGTGATAAAACCAAATTATAAAGAAGATGATCAAAATTTGGAAGGAAATGTAGATGACTTCCCTTTGTGTAGTACTTATATAAGGAATGAAAGTTTATCTGAGGAAGAAGAATCTACCAAGGCATTAGGAGATGATGTGGGTGAGGGTGATGTGGGGAATGAACCTTCTGAGATTCCTATGAGAGACAGACATCCACGATAGAGTGATGTTGGGAATGAACCTTCTGAGGTTCCTATAAGAGACAAACATCCATGACATCCACCAGTTAGTGGTAATCATCCTTCAGTATTGAGTTCCTTAGTTGAAGGAATGTCGCATGAAAAACATTTTGATTGAGACATCATTACACCGACTTCTGAATTCCCCAACATTATAGGGAATAAATCTGCATCAAATGATAACGTCATCTATGTCGAGTAAGAGTTTGAAAGTAAAATTTCCATGAAAAATGTGATAAAACAATACCATACAGAGCGACATTTCACATTTGTGGTTGATGAGTCGAAGAAGAAAAAATTTCTCATTCGATGTGGAAAATATGGGTCGGAATGTAAATTTCAATTAAGGACAATTTATTACAGTTTTTTTTGCATGTGGGAAGATAACGAAATTAGAAGGCCCACACACTTGTGTGCATCCAAATTTGTCGCAGGATCACTCTTCACTTGATGTAGAGTTTATATCAACTGTTATTGTTGAGATGATATGAACACGTTAGGACGTTCCCATTGCCCTTGTTCAAGAAAGAATACAATAATTGATTAACTATAAGATATCATACAACAAAGCTTGGAATGCAAAACAGAAGACAATTGTAAAAGTATATGGTGATTGAGATGAATCTTATGCAATGCTGCCACAACTTATGGAATTGTTGACTCTCAACAATTAGATTATTTATCATTTGAACACTGTTGAGTATGTGTCCTGTAATACCCAAAAATTCCATGTATTTTTTTAAAAATAAAATAAATGAGATTATTTCGAGACTAAGCTCTGAGACGACACGTAATTCCGAGGCCCGGAGTGGCCATAACGTACTTTTGAACTATTTTTAAGGTTCATTAAATAAACATGCAAGCGAGTTTTTCTAACTTTTAAATCGGTTCCCAGATCAAAAATTTGAGGGCACCGTTGAACTCGGAGCGTTGAGATTCACCTAGAAAGAGCCTAACATTGGCTGGTGTGGGATAGCAGTGGACAATAATTTTTGACCGTAAATAAAATAATTGAGTAACAATTATTTTATTTTCAAATCCTTATAACTCTGAAAAAATAACTCAGATTGGAAATCTGAGAGTACCGTTGAGCTCATGAGGGCATTCTTCCCTTAGGCGAAGCCTAACCTCGACCAGCGCATGTCGACGGTGAAAGTTAGTTTTCAGACTTTTCGAAAGAAAAATAAAATAATTTAAAAAGTTATTTTATTTGTTTTCTTCATCGTTAAGCAGTGGCACGTTAGCACGGGGGTGCAGTGATGAGGCGACGCTGAATCTCATTAATCAATCTCATTAATGAACCTCATTAATGAGTTTGTGTAACGACGTTGCAACACAGCGTAACAGAACTGCTGATTTGTGTTTCGTAAATTTATAGCCTAACAAGCAATGCAGAATTGTTGGCACAATCTTGGAATTGCTCTGAGGCTTTGGTGGGTGGTGACGATGAACGAAGAACACACTCTCTTCCACCCTTCGAAGGATTGCTAGCAATGGTGGGTGGTAGATTGAGAATGAAGAACGGAGGTGCGTGATGCCGTTTTTCCTCGACCAACAATCCTATCCCATGTAGGGGCTTAATTCTAAGTGAATTTCTTTTGTTCCCCATTCTTGGTTTTGAGCGACGAATGCGGGTCAACCCACGAACATGTGACCTGAAGATCAATCGCCTACGCAGGAGGGTTTGATCTCAGGGTGTTGGATTAGGATAATTCATGTTAGAAACTTAATCTCCCCATCCCTTGTTTCAAAACTCTAACGCAGATAAATCGGGCCAACATGAACAAGGCCCCGATTTCTCCGTCTTTGAGCGTTCATGTGTCCTTCGTGAAGGAACCCCTGGATTGACGACAATTTGACCTCAAGGTCATAGCAGGGATGACAGTGACCCAAGAAGTCCGAGGGCATAGACGGTTCGAGAATCGGACCACCGGAGCGAACATGGTGGCCCACGGAAGACACCACTGATGACCGGCAGCGGCGGCGGCGGGGGCCCACGAAGGCAGCCGCAGGCAGGAGTCGGCGCGATGTCAAGTGCGACGGAGAGTCGGCGTCGGAGAAGCAGGGTGGAATCGGCAGCAAGTGCGGCAGGGAGTCGATGGCGGCGGGAGACAGCGTCGAAGGAGTGGCCCGCAGACGCGGGCCGTGGCATGCATATCACGCGGTCCACACGGGACGACGTGCAGAAGGAGGTGACCGACTTTCTCTAGACATGGGGCAGCGGTGCTTGGGTGCCGTGTTGGAGGAGCAGCCCGCTAATATGGGCCACAACGTGGACGTGGCACGCGGTCCACTTGGGACCGCACACGGGCAAGAGATGGCTGGCCTTAGCCAACCGCATGGCGGCGTGAATCGGGCCGCTGGGTGGCTCAGGCTTGAGGAGGGCTGGCCCGCCAATGTGGGCTGGGCCGTCGGAACAAACCGGGCCATCGGGTGGCCCGGGTTGGGGAATAACCAGCCCGCTAAATCGCGGGCCAGGCTAAATGAAATCGGGTCGCTGGGCGACCCGGAGGGCTGGACCCACGGCCGAACTGGGCCTGGTCCAGCAAGGCCCAATGGCCAGATCGGATCGGGTCGGCCCAAACCCAACTGGGTCGGGTCGGGTCAACAGAGCCGGGTCGGGTCATGTGGGACCCCCTCGTCGGGTTGGTCGGGTCGGTCCGACCAAGTCAGACCGACCCCGGATGCAACCGGCCTCTGTTTACTAAAACACCAATATCTTTAAGACTGGGTGTCTGACTGACGCGTCATCTATAGCGTTGGGACCCTTGTGATAATACGATCATTTGGGAATACTCTAAGTGAGATTCTGTGACAGTCGAGATACGACCGATGGCTTGAGGAGTAGATTCTTCCGGAATCAAGTGCACTGGAGAGCAGGAATCCTATGACCAACTATGACACAAAGGATATGACAAGTGAATCTCAGTGGTCCAGCAAACGAGCGTACCTCAGTGGTGCAGCAAATGAGCGTACCTCACTGGTTCAACAGACGAGCGGACCTGAGTGGTCTAACAGACAAGCATACCTCAATGGTTCAGCAGACGAATGTACGTTAGTGGTTCAACCGAGGAGCATACCTTAGTGATTCAACAAACAATCATACCTAAGTGGTTCAGCCGACGAGTGTACCTCAGTGGTTCAACAGACGATTGTACCTCAATGGTGCATCAGCAGAGCGTACCTTAGTGGTGCAACTGACGAGGGGACCTCAGTGGTCCAACAGATGAGCGTACCTCAGTGGTTCAGTAGACGAGTGAACCTCAATGGTCCAGTAGCCGAGCATACCTCAGTGGCTCATTAGGGATGAGTCCCTCAGCAGTACAAGATGAATCGGCTCTACGATTGATAATCTTACTTTCTATACTTTGAGTTATACCTGGTATCAGCTGTCTTTGTTGTGTGTTTTTGCTTTGTGATCTTGTTGTGTGATCTTGTTTTGTGGTCTTTACTTTGTGGCTTGGGGTGCCTACTGAGTATTATGTTACTCACCCCTACATGAGATTTTCCCGCACGTTTTGTGTCTCGTGCAGGTGATCGATGCTTAGACGGAGACATTGGTAGTCCAGGATGAGGTGGTGCTCAGTGAGACGGGACAGACAGACGTACTTATACAACTACAGAACTTCACCTACCCTTCAGGCAAGGTCTTGAGCGGACAGACCGTGGCAGTTGTACTTTCCTTTGTGGTTTTGGGATTATATTCTGACCCCTTTATGTCTTTTCAGTAGTATTGTACTCTCAGTAGTTGTCTCAATGATAATTGTGGTTTACTTTGTGTTTACTTTCTGTAGTTTGAGCTTTGTGCATGTGTATAGGTTTAAAGGAAAATGCTTTTCCTTTTTGGGATATGAATTTTCGGTGCTAGTCTCCAAGCCCAGACCTATGGAAGGTGGGCTTGGGGTAGTCATGATACGAGCCTTGGGGGATGGGTCGTGACAAAGTGGTATCAGAGGGAGGTTCTACCAGAAGAACTAAGAGTCTGTAAATTTTGATGGGGCAATAGTGTTAAGTATTTCTAGTTCAGGTTTTAGGATAGGGAGTCTAGTGTTGGTGCGGCGACTGATGTATCCATACACTAGGACCCTGAATTCTGTTTTCAAACCCGGTACATGAAAACACTGGTTGCATGCATCTTTGAGGGTCATCCCATGATCTTTTTGAGTCAGAGTCATCTCACCAAGTATAATAAGTTGATCGTGGTTCATCTTGATCTCTTTCAGGATGCCTTCACACAGCCAGCTGGCCAGGATTCCAATGTGTGACCATGAGGATGTTCCACAGAGCGATGAGGCTTTAGTACATGGATCGTTGCCCGATATGGAACCTTTGTGCGGTGTCCCAACAATACCACTGCCTGTTGGTCAACAGTTACTACTGACACTACTGGTAGAGGACACACATAGGCTCAGTGCCTTACACGAGTTCCAACAATAGAGACCTCTTGAGTTCAGGGGAGAGATAGATCCTCAGGTCACTGAGGATTGTCTAGAGGCAGTGAAGTGAGTCTTCCGCTTATCGAGGACACCACTTGACCAGATGTCAGTTCTAGCAGCGAGCCTTCTATAGGGATCATCGGGGAGATAGTGGAGTTTAACCATCCAGACTCACAAGGAGGCGACCCTCAACTGGTCTTACTTCAAGAAAATTTTCAGGGAGGAGTTCTTCCTCATGACTTTGCGCTTAGTGTGCATACATGAGATGCTTCACTTATAACAGGGTAGTCTGATAGTGGTTGAGTACTCTGTGAGGTTCACAGACCTCTCCCATTACTCTACGGATATGGTGTGAGACCCTTTCTTCAAGGCCCAGACCTTTGAGCAGGGAATCCGATGAGAGACCAGGGCATCAATGATTTCCCTCAGCATCCCAACACAGGCTTGGGTGATGGAAAGAGCTCTACTAGTAGAGATCTTACTCACTGAGTAGGCAATAATAGTGGGAGCTACCACTAGGCAACGAGTGGCTGAGTCATCCGTGGCGGGTAGCTGACAAATGACGCAGAGGCCCAAACAGGCCGGACCATTTGAAGGATGACCCCAGGACTCAGGGTCGATGGTACAAGGCCCCTGGGGCAGAGGGAGTCATCAGGAGAGTAGAGTATGATACACATGCGGCAGGCAGGGGCACATGGCTCAGGATTTCCTAACTCACCACACAGAGGACTGACAGACGGTCGAGGCACCGCCGAGGCAGCGACAAAGATAGGATCAGGGTAGTCTGCCAGGCAGCAGACGTGACAGAGGAGTGGGACAAGTGGCATAAGGTGGGCGTAGGTACCAGGTACTACCACCATCACCTCCAGGTGGTCCGCCATGGGCTTCGGGAGCAGGTGGACATGGGCGGGCTCAACTTCAGGCAGTCGAGGCCTATGGTCCCGATGTCCTAGGGTTGATACAATGTACGATCTTTGTCTTCACTTTAGCTGCAGTTCTTATAGACACAGGCACTGGTCACTCTTTCCTTGCCACATACCTTGTTTAGAGCTCGGAGATTCTGATTGAGCTATTTGCTTGATCTTTACGATTAGGGACTTCTACAGGAGGGGATTTAATGATCACACTCTAGTGTTAGTAATGTGATATTACTCTTGGAGGTGAGAGCTTCGACTGATGATCACATTCTGGGTATGGACTAGCTATCAACAGTCTATGCTCAAATTGATTGTTTTAGGCGCATAATACAGTGTGTTCACGGAGATGGGACCAAGTTTTCCTTTATCAGTGAAAAGGAAACTAGAGCAGCACAGGATGGACTCACACATAGGAGGGTGCAAATAATTACTCATCAGTTGGCTAGCATGACCCTCGGTGAAATGGATGAGACGAGTCCATAGTTCCCTATAGTGGTTGATGAGTACGAGTATGTCTTTCCAGAGGATGTTTCAGGACTACCTTCTCATAGAGATATAGACTTATGTATTGATATGTACCCCAAGATGACATCGATATCAACACCTGAATATTGGATAGCTCTTGTAGAGCTCTAGGAGCTGAGGGTACATTTGGAAGACTTATAGGGTAAGGGGTTCGTAAGGCCCAACATTTCACCATGGGCATCCCTATTTTTGTTTTCCAAGAAGGAAGATGGAAGCTTGAGGTTATGCATAGACTTTTGGCACCAAAACCAGGTGACCATGAAGAACAAGTATCATCTACCGAGGATTGATGACCTCTTCGATCAGCTAAAGGGAGCGAGATGGTTCTTGAAGATAGACCTCAGATAAGGCTATCATTAGCCTTGAGTACGAGATGAGGACATCTTGAAGACAAATTTTAGATGTCTCTACGACCATTAAGAGTACTTAGTGATTCCATTTGGAATGAAGAACACCCCAGTAGTGTTCATGAGACTCACGAATAGGATCTTCCAGCTGTACTTAGACTGGTTTGTAGTGGTCTTCATTGATGAAATTTTAGTGTATTTAGCATCCGAGGATGAGCACATGATACACCTGAGGATGGTTCTGGATACACTCTAAGAGAACCAACTTTATGTAAATCTCTCAAAGTGTGAGTTCTGGATATAAAAGGTCCACTTCCTAGGACATGTCATCTCAGAGGCTAGAGTCGCAGTGGATCCAGCGAAGATTGAGGTGGTTCTTGCTTGGGAGCCACCCAAGAGCGTTACTGAGGTACAAAGTTTCCTTGGGTTGGTTGGGTACTATCAGATATTTGTACCCGACTTCTCTAGAGTTGAAAAACCCATAATGGCATGGACAAAGAAGGGAAAACTCTTTGTGTGGACATAAGGACGCCAGCAGAGCTTTCAACAATTGAGGTAAAGTTTTATGAGTGATCATATCTTGAGGTTTCCAGAGGAGGGAGCCGACTACGTGGTGTACTATGACGCATCAGGAACTAGGATTGGTTGTGTTTTAATGCAGGGTCAAGAAGTAATTACTTATAGCTTTCAATAATTGAGACCACATGAGAATAAATATGCGACTCATGACCTTGAGTTAGCATCGATAGTCTTCGCACTGAAGATGTGGAGACACTATCTTACGAGAAAACAATTTATCATCTACTATGACCACAAGAGTACAAATTATATCTTTTCTCAGAAGGATTTGAACCTGAGATAGAGGAATTATCTAGAGTTCCTCTAGGATTATGACTTCGAGATAGTCTATACTCATGGGAAGGGGAACATGGTGGCGGATGCTCTTAGAAGGAGATCGAGTTCACAATTACTGAATGAGGCCTCAGATCTGTTGGCCTTGATTTAAATATCCTTTTGGGATAGAGATGAGGTAAATTTTCTTCAGTCAATGGTAGTTTCACCTCCACTCTTATAGAGAGTCAGGGAGGCGCAACTTGGAGATGCCAGCTACAAGACTACACATGCCCAGATGTCCATAAGGCATGCCCCTGATGGATATTAGAAAGGTGGGGAGCACGTCATCCTTTTCAGAGGACGCACCATTGTACTAGTGGTATTACAAGATGAAGTGTTGAGGGAGTTACATACATCCCCTTTGGTGGTACATCCAGGTGTGGAGAATATGTACCAGGACCTCTGACATTAGTACTGGTGGCCAAGGATGAAGACGAAAGTGGAAGAGTTTGTTTCTAGATGCCTTACTTTTCAACAAGTGAAGGTTGAGCACCAGGTTTCAGCAGGTTTGGCATAACCCCTCGAGGTACCAGAGTGGAAGTGGGATGAGATATCGATAGACTTTGTGACAGGCTTTCCACATACATCCAGGGGGCACGATACCATCTGGGTGATTGTATATAGAATCAACAAGTTGGCCCACTTCCTACCCATTTGAGAAAAGGGTTTAATAGAGACCTTGGGATTCCTCTACGTACAAGAGATAATTCGACTCTGTGGATTCCCATATACGATAGTCTCAGATCATGATGCACACTTTACATCTTGGTTGTGGAAGGGGTTGTAGGAGGTTTTTGGGACTCAGCTGCGCTTGAGCACAACCTTTCACCCACAGAAGGATGGTCAGATGAAGCATACCATACAGACCTTAGAGGACATGATTTGTGCTTTCATTCTTGATTTTGGCCACAGTTGGGAGGACCACCTTCCACTGGTGGAGTTTGCGTACAAGAACAGATACCACTCCACCATCAGTACGACACCATTCGAGGTACTGTACGGACGACCATACATGTCACTTTTATGATGGAAAGACCTAGGGAATTCAACACTCATGGGTCCAGAGATGGTACAGACTACTACTGAAAAGGTGCAGGTCATCTGAGAGCAGATGAAGACTACAGAGAGTTGAAATACATCCTATGTTAATAGGTGATGTAGATCCTTGGAGTTCTAAGAGGGGGAATACTTATTCTTAAGGGTATCTCCTCAACGAGGGATATAAAGATTTGGTAGGGGCAGAAAGTTATATCTAAGGTTTATCAAACCTTTCCCAATACTACATAGAGTGGGTGAGGTGGCATACCGCTTGGCTCTACTACTGCAGTTAGAGAGGATGCATGACATCTTCCACGTATCCCAGTTGAGGAGATACATACACGACCCTTCTCACGTCATCGAACACAATGAGCTAGAGATTGATGACAGAGCGACATTTGTGGAGTACCCAGTGGAGATAGTGGATCGATAGGAGATGATCCTTCTTTGACGGTTGACTCCTATAGTGCATGTTTATTGGAAACACGGGAATCTCAAGGAGAGCATGTAGGACCAGGAGGCTTAGATTAGTGTTCAGTACCCCCATTTATTTAATTAGCCCTCGTTTTGGATTATGAGGATGTAAATCCCTAAGAAGAAGTAATGTAATACCCCAAAATTACATGTAATTAAAAAAAAATTAAATGGGATTATTTTGAGACCAAACACTGAGAAGGAACGTAATTATGAGGCCTGGAGTGTCCGGAATGTATTTTTGAACTATTTTTATGGTTTTTTAAATAAACATGTAGGTGGGTTTTTCCAACTTTTAAACCAGTGCCCAGATCAAAAATCTGAGGGCACTGTTGAACTTAGAGCATTGAGATTCACCTAGAATGGGCCTAACATTGGCTGGCGCGATCCAGCTGTGGAAAAGAGTTTTTGGCCATAAATAAAATAATTGAGTAAAGATTATTTTATTTTAAAATACTTATAACTCCTAAATGGTAACTCAAATTGGAAATCTGAGAGTACCATTGAGCTCGTGAGGGCATGCTTCCCTTAGGCAGAGCCTAACCTCAACCAGTGCAGGTTGAGGGTGAAAGTTAGTTTTCAGACTTTTCAAAAGAAAAATAAAATAACTTAAATAGTTATTTTATTTGTTTTCTTCATCTTTAAGCAGTGGCATGTCAGCGCTGCAATGCAACGATGAGGCGACATTGAATCTCATTAATGAATCTCATCAATGAATCTAATTAATTAATCTCTTTAACAAACCTAATTAATGAGTCCATGTAACGAAATTGCAATGCAGCGTAACAGAAATGTTGATTCATGTTTCGTCAATTAATAACCTAACAAGCAATGCAGAATTGTTGGCACAATCCTGGAATTGCTCTGAGGCTTTGGTGGGTTGTGATGAAGAACTAAGAACACACTCTCTTCCACCTTTCAAAGGATCACTATCAACTGTGGGTGGCAGATCAATAATGAAGAACATAGGTGCGAGATCCTATTCTTCCTCTAGAAATCTTATCCTAGGTAGGGGTTTAATTCTAAGTGAATTTATTTTGATCCTCATTCTTTGTTTTGAGTGACGAACGCGGGTCAACGCATGAACACGTGACCCATAGATCGATCAACTATGCGGGAGGGTTGATCTTGGGGTGTTGGATTGGGATAATCCATGTTACAAACTTAATCCCCCCATCCCTTATTTCAAAACTCTAACATGGAGGAATCGGGCCGACACGAACAAGGCCCCAATTTCTCCGTCTTTGGGAGTTTGTGTGTTCTTCATAACAGAACAATCGGATTGACGACCATGCAACCTTGAGGCTGTAACAGGGATGGAAATGACTTGAGAATTCTGAGGGCATAGACAGTTCGAGAATCAGACCACCAGAGCGGACCTGGTGGACCGTAGAAGACACCACCGGCGCGGTAGCACCGACTACCGGTGGAAGTGGCCCAAGGAGGCGACCATAGGTGGGAGTCATAGAGCCTCAATAGTGAACTGAGGTAGTGGCCCCTGGTCGTGGTGGTGCGGTGCCTGGCCGCGACAGTGCGCACCGCTCAGGCACTGCATTAGAGGAGCGGTTGACGGATGCGAGCTGTGGCATGCGTGGCACGCGGTTCACACGAGACTGTGTGCATACAAAAGGGGCAGGCTTCCGCCGGCCACGTGGCGATGCTAGTCGGGCACCACATTGGAGGAGCAACTCTTCAACGCAGACCGTGGCATGTAGGTTTCATGCAGTCCACTTGGGATTTCATGTGGGTAGGAGGCGACCGACCTTAGCCATCCGCGTGTCAGCATGAACCGGGCTGCTGGGCGGCCCAGGCTGGAGGAGAACTGGCCCGCCAATGTGGGATGGGCCATCAGAACAAATTAGGCCATTGGGTGGCCTAGGTTGGGGAATAACCGGCCCGCTAAATCATGGGCTGGGCTAGATGAAACTGGGTCGCTGGGCGACCCGGCGGTCTGGACCCACGGTCGAATTGGGTCGAGTCTGACAAGGCCCAATGGGCTTGGCCTAGTGGCCAGGCCGGATTAGGTCAGACCAGACCCAACCTGCTTGAGTCAAGTTGAAAAAACCATGCGGGGTTATGTGGGACCCCCAGGACGGGTTGGTTGGGCCGATCCGACCAAGTTGGACCGGGTCCGGACAGAACCAACCCCTGTTTCACTAAAACGTCAATATCTTCCAGACCAGGTGTTCGATTGATGCACCTTCTATGGAATTGGAACCCTTTCAATAAGATGGTCCTTTGGAAATACTCTAAGTGAGATTCTGTGAAAGTCGAGATATGAATAATGTATTGAGGAGTATATTCTTCTAGAATCAAGTGCACTTGAGAGCGGGAATCCTACGGCTAGCTGTGTCATGAAGGATATGACGAGCGGACCTCAGTGGTCCAGCAGATGAGCATACCTTAGTAGTGTAGCAGACGAGCGTACCTTAGTGGTTCAGTAGATGAGAAAACCTTAGTGGTCCAACAGACAAGCATACCTCAATGGTTCAACAGATGAGTGTACCTTAGTGGTTCAGCCGATGAGAATACCTTAGTGGTTAAGTAGAAGAGCACACCTCAGTGTTTCAGCCGACGAGCATACCTCAATGGTTCAATAAAGGATCATACCTCAGTGGTTAAATAGACGAGTGTACCTTAGTGGTTAAACAGACGAGTGAACCTCAGTGGTCCAACAGACAAGCATACCTCAGTGATTCTGCAGACGAGTGGACCTTAGTGGTCCAGTAACTGAGCATACCTCAGTGGCTCATCGGAAAATGAGTCCCTCAGTAGTACAAGATGAATCATCTCTACAACTAATAATCTTACTTTCTATAATTTTAGTTATACCTAGTGTGATCTGTCTTTGCTATGTGTTTTTGCTGTGTGATCTAGCTATGTGCTCCTACTTTGCGGTCTCTCCTTTGTGGTTTGGGGTCCCTACTGAGTATTGTGTTACTCACCCCTACACGGGATTCAGTCTCACATGTCATGTATTGTGAAGGTGACCGATGCTTCGACGAAGACCTTGGTGGTCCGGGACCAGGTGGTTCTTAGTGAGACGGGACAGACTTGCATACTTCTACGACTACAGGCAGCTACCTTCACCTACCCTTCAGGTAGGGTCTCGAGCGGATGGACCATGGAAGTTGTACTTTCTTTTGTGGATTTGGTCTTGTATTATGGCCCATTTTTTTCTTTTCATTAGTACCATACTATTAGTATTTATCTCAATGACTATTGTAGTTTACTTTGTATTTACTTTCCGCAGTTTGAGCTTTGTGTGTGTATATAGGTTTAAAGGCAAATGCCTTCTCTTTTTGGGATATTTATTTTCGATGCTAGTCGCCATCCCCTAGACTATGGAAGGTGGGATTGGGGTAGTCACGACACGGGCCCTAGGGTACGGGTTATGACATTTCCTCCAATCATTAAGTTGATCAATCAAAGGTGAAGTTCAATAGGATTTTTTGGGCATTCAGGCGATGCATCACTGCTTTTACCTATTGTAAACAATTCATTCAGGTCGATGACACTTTCCCATATAGAAAATATATAGGTGTTCTAATCATTGCTTCCACACAGGATGATAATCATGCTCCTCACCCACTTTCATTATCTATTGTTGAAAAAGAGAATTTCGAGTCATGGAGCTAGTTCTTATCATTTATACGCATTCATGTCACACAAAACCAGGAAGTGTGTCTGATATCTAATCGACATCGAGCAATTATAGAGGCTGTAAATAGTAATTGGGTTTCATGGACTAATTTGAATGCTTATCATCGATATTTCATTAGACACATTTCAAGTAATGTGCATAAGCATTTTAGAGATGAGGTAATAAAGAAGGCAATCCTCAAGTTGGGTATGTCTTTCTAAACTTACTTTAAAAAAAATTAATATCCTTTTTAATACATTATTATATTATGGTTTCAACATATAATCCCCAAAAAGAAAGGTTTGATCAACGTCTTGAAGAGATTCAAAGGGCTAATGAGGATGTGTATGAATATATGATGAAAATTTAAAAGGAAGAATGGTCATTAACATATGATGGTGGCAGGAGATATGTCCATATGACCATTAATATAGTAGAGTTCATAAATGGGGTCCTCAAGGGTGTGTGAAAACTCCCAATCAAAGGGTTATTGCAAGAGAAATTTTATATATGTGTGCACTACTTTATTGACCGATCCCAAAAGGCCTACCAGAGGATGGAAAATGGAATGCATTTTACTCAGCATTTCCAAAGTGACATTGATTAGATATTGAATGAGGCTTCAAGATAGAGTGTTATAACCTTTTATTGGGAAAATAGGAGATTTCAGGTAAGAGAGATCTACGATTGAGCTATATGCACCAGTGGCCGAGTGCTTGTGGTCATGCTGGATAACATATATTGTGATTGGGTCAACTTTCAGGCATTCAGATATCCACGTGCACATGTTGTTGCAACTTGTGCTTCAGTAAATATATCATGGGAGACCTATTATAACTTGATGTATCACATGATCACTTTGGTTAATAGTTATAGTACATATTGGATGCCATTTGGTGACTTTTATTCTATCGCATTTCCTACTGATTACTTGATTATCATCCCTAATATTTCTAGGTTTCGTAACTTGGTTTTGTTTTCACTTATGTTTTTCTCAATTTCTATAGTTTTTAAATTGTTGGCTTCATACTACCAAGTTTCACCCTTGATTAAGACCAAATTCTACTCAAATAAAAAATGATATAGATTGGCCTCGACAACGAGGAGGGGGAATATGATGCAATATTTATCACGCAGAAGGATATACTCAAAGAGATGTCCCCAAGTGGTAGGACAAAGCTCCATATACCTTTATCCATGATCGAGTATATGTATTTTATCATGAATGTGTATATTTTGTTTCGTATGCGAACATTTCAGTAATTAATCCCTTTATTTATAACTTTCTCTATTTCTGACATGTTTCAATTTTGGTTTGTTTCATTTCTGTATTCTATCAAAAATAATTTTTTGATACTATAACTATTAAAAAAATAGACATACAATGAAAATGAATGTATCATGCATCCACATGTTCAATGCGGGTTTCTCATCACTACTAGTTTATATAAAAAATTATAATAAATTAAACTTCATTGAAGATCAATAAAATAATAAATTCATAAACTAAACCAACAACATCGCCCACATATATTTGTCTACCTTATTTTTCTTGTTGTAGTTTTTTTAAAAAGTTTACAATTTTTATTGAATTCACTATAAAAAAAGTAATGATGATATCATTTTTGCAGATGGAGGGTCCTCCATTTCTCACATCCCACTATACTCATGTTTCATGCCTGGTTTAATAGGTACATACTATATATCCTTCGAGTGTACGAAGATCTCATCATTTCCATAATGCCACACCACCTCCCGCTATCATCCCCCATCTTCATCGCGTTGGGTTCTATGGAATAGCGATGTGCGACTTCACCTTTGTCAACCATAATCTCATTGCTGTTCTTGTAGAGAGATAGAGGCCAGAGTCATATACATTTCATTTTATAGAGGGGGAGATTAATATTACACTGTAGGATGCGTCCATTCTGTTGGGCCTCCCCATCGACGGTGCGACTGTGGCAGGCCGAGGTAGAGATTATTGGTTTGAGCTTGTTCATAGATTACTGGGCATAGAGGTCCACAATGATGGAAGGTACATCATTGGTGGTAGATTATTAATGACCTGGTTAGACCATCACTTCACACATCTAGCAGAGGATGCTGATGAGATCACCATGCTGTGATTTTCACATGCTTATATTTTGAGGTTCATCAGTGGCATGATTTTCCTAGATCACTCTACTACATTTGTACATCTGATGTATTTACCTTTTCTAGAGGATTTGGACCAAGAAAGATGGTATAGATGGGGGTCTTCTTGTACTGTATATACGTATAGGGTGCTATAAAACACATGTCACATCAATAAGATACAGACCATAGGATGCATTGTTCCTCTACAAATGTGGGTATGGGAGCACATCACTCACTTAGCTCCACATGCTTGTGCACCAATACCTACATATATTGTAGCAGAGGATCCAAAAATATGATGGTATGTTATTTCTTCCTTTTAATGTCCAACTTAATTGTATAACTTTATATTATGAAATGTAACTATAACAATGTTATCTAAAGGTGGAGTCAGACACATCAACATTCAGATACCGTCAGATTACATGGATTCCATATACTGATGAAATCATCTAGATTATTCTAGAGTACTATATGACGATGCTTGCTACCAGCTCCTACATGGTTCCATTGATTCATTTTCATATTGTTGAGTGGCATTAGACTGATAGAGTTACGAGGAAATTCAGATTCCTTCAGTCAGTTTTTAACCCACCCAGTCTGTAACCTTCATTGCATTCCCTGAAGATGTCAGTTAAGAGAGACTTTGATTAGAGGAGATACCATGCCACATATATTGATCTATGGAACAAACGATAGGAGTCCCGATTACAAGGGGAGAAGACAATACATTTTCATTTATTGGATCATCTGGATTTTGCATCCTGGTACTACAGGTCCCCAGTCGTATTTCTAACACAACACATACAGGGCCTTCATTAGTTGGTATTCATTCTTACTTCCACTTTTGAACAAATTTTTTATCAACAATACTTAAAAATGAAATTTGTTTTCATAGGATGTTCATATCACTCGTTTACTTCACATGTCTGATCTAGTAGAGGGAGGTGTATTTGACCAGAAATATTTTCACAACACTGTGGCAGAGTTGATTCCTTCAATGGATGAGATTTATCATGGAATTTTATTTGATTCACCACAAGATGTTGAGGTTGTTGAGCCTACTAAGCCTGATATAGATGTACCAGGGGGTGACAACCCTATTATGGATGCTGATGTTCCACAGGAGGAGGGTGTTTATCATGATCAATCAGATGATCCTCTAGCTTCTTAGTCATAGACATAGGCAGATATAGTTGTTGAATAGACTGACCTAGATGCTTTATTACTCCCTGCTATGCAAAAAACCATAACACACCATCCATCTTCTTCACATGTTGGCGAGAGTTCCGGCCAACATCCACTATCTTTAGAGGCATGACAGGGTATACGTGGTGAGAGTGTACATCCACCACCTATCACATCGGAGGATATAGAGGTGGTTGCCAATGATGATATACAGGAGCAATGTATGCCAGAGCAAAGACATAGACAGACACGGTGTGGACGCATCTAGTATATGCCTAGCTGTGGGATATAGGAGAATCCACTCCATAGGCATAGATTAGGTTGATATTATATTTATGATACATTTTGTATATAACCTACTATTATTATTTATAAATTTCTGTTCTTTTTTCAATAAGTGCCTTACAATTATCAAATTATCTACCAAAATCAATAACTAATATTTTCTATTCATATCAATAGTTAGTATTATTATCTATATATGTATAATAAATAATATTATTAAATTCATTAATAAATATTAATAATATTAATTATTTTTAATTCAAAAAGACTCTAGATGAAAAGAACTGTGAACTTGAAGAAATCTTGAAAAATATTATCGATCTCAATGATTTGAAATTGGATGTAAAATCCTAGAAGATCATGTAACATGGATCTTTGTTCAAAAAAATTTGTTGCATGAACAAGACTTTGAATGAATAATGGATATTTTTGAAGACTAGGTGATTATGATTGAAGATACGAAAACCCACAATATGAGATGTATGGAATTAGAAGTTCATTTAGACAATTTTGTGAAAATACATATTCAGACTTTATAAAATAAGGAGACATTTTCTACTGGTACACAATCTTCACTGGAGGATTTTAATATTAAAATACCTCCATCATGTAATAAAATTATGTACATTATAAAAAATATTGATTTGATATTATTCTACAATAAGAAACAATCCTTAAGAGGGTTAATATTGAATCATCCATAAAGGCTAATAAGGAAAAAAATATCCACAAAATTTAAAATGTAATGTGAAGAGATCCCTTTTACACAAATATAAATCAGAACAAATGTTTAGATGTTCAAATGTGCAATCGTGAATACTAGAGGAATTGGACCAACTTCATTTAGAAAAAAACTCAACCTTCCTATTCAAATTAAAAATTAAGGAATATCCACCATGTTTCCTCAATAATTGTTTATTTTATCTATTCTTATGATGTATGGAATTGATAGAGAACCAAGTTCTCAGGGGGAGAACATGAGAAGAATTGAGTGTTATCAATTCTTAATCACAAATATGAAGAAGTTATCATCCTTGAATGATTACTCAATTGGTTTTCAAATACAAATAAGAAAGAGGGTCATCATTGATGAATTTTAAGAATGTGTTAGCATATCCAGGAAAATAAGTATAAATAAGATATCATCATGGTTTGATTATATTTTTGGTATCTTGAAGAATAATTATTGAATAATATCATCCTTGGTGAAGTAATATAAGTTTTCAAATCCAGATAGTTATAAGTCAAAGATGAATTCTGGTGTATTCTCTATATTGGAACATCTTGAAAACCATTATTGAAGAGATACACCATTATAAATATTTTTATGAGTGTTTCCCTTGAGGGGGAGGTAAATGAAGAAATATGGATTTATTTCCATAATTAGTATATTAATTTGAATCAAATCCAATTACTGTAGAACATTCATGAAGATCATGTTATTGAAAGAGGTATATTTTTCTAAATCTCTCTTCCTTTGTTAACAAAAAATAAACTCAATAGAAATGGATTGTAATTTAATTAATCAGTGACATAAGAAAAGTTGAAGTATGAATGTGATCAAATTCCACTTATCCTTCTTATTGTAATTTAATGTTTTTAATCTATTTGTTAAAGTGAGTGCATGAGTTTTAGGTTGATTGTTCTAATAAAAGATTCATATCTCATTTAATATCTTCATCCTGAAATAAAATTGGATTACCCTTGATAATAAGTACATGAGTTATCATTTTATGTGGTATCATGATCAGTTGGTAGAGGAAAACATTGTTTCACAAATCAAATACTATTGTTTTCTACACTGACTATGGCTCACGTAGACTTAGAATGAAATAATGGGTGACACATTTCTTAAGTATGAACTGATATCATTTTCCCTTGAACTTTTTAATTCCTGTTAATATACAAGAGAAGAAGTTGAATGAATTTGGTAACATGAAGTATAGATATTAACATATTGATATATTCAGTTGGAATTTTTTTTGGATGTATGGATCTACTACAAAAATTGATGAACAAACAGTACTAGTAATCGACCAGTGCACCAAGAATCAGACCATTTGATCAAAATGGGCCTGAACACTATTTATTTTTTATTTTTTAATTAATATGTATTAATATGTATTAATATTTATTGATATTTTATACATATTAATGATTTTTAATTAATATGTATTTATATTTATCTAGTTATTTATAATAATTATTAATGAATTTTAATTAATTAATGATAATGAATAAATATTAGTAATTATTTAATAATGATGATTAATAGTTATAAATTATTTAATCATTAACTAACAAACAATTAATTAATAATTAATGATGATTAATAATTAATTAATTATAATTAATGGAAATAAGTGATTAGTTAATAATAATTAGTAATTAATCAATAATAATTAAAGATTGGTTAATAATAAATTACCCAATAATAATTGTTAATTATTACTAATAATTAATATTAATAAATAATAATTAGTTCTAATTGATAATTAATTGTTGTTAATAACTATGAATAATAATTATTAAACAACTACTATTACAACTTGGATAGGTGCACAGGAGAAATACAAAGACTCAAGCCTCTCAAGATGTGAAAACTCACTCACCAAACCAATCTAGGATCATCTTAGCGACTCAAATTTGTTTTCCTCTACTCCCAAGAAATACTCAGTGTAGGAGCACAAAAAACTCAACTCTCCTTTCCAACCTGCATAGGTGGCGATCATTCCCACTGCCCAACCAATCCATTCATTTGTGGATTAAGCATCTTAGACCATCACAAGCATCCCACAACCCCTTCATGGGTTGAGTGGGATCTTCTATGAAGAACTTGACCAAATTATAATAACCACCTCTCTCTCTACCATTGTGAACCCACTACCAAGAGTCTAGATGATTACAACTTTCATGTTCCTAAGATAGTTCAGCAAGGTACTACGCACTAGAGGTGTTCTTTTTTTTTTATGCCTAACATTAATTGAGTGACTCTATACCAAACATAGCTTGTCGATGCCAAAATTCTCACCTGATGGTCATAAATCATTACTCATCCATCTCCTATCTAAATTACCAACCATCAAAGTTGGGGTTTCCTTGGACCCTCATTTCCAAAAATCCATTGGCATTTAAATGCACCCTACTATCATGTTATATCATTATACCCCTTAAGACCATTATGCCTCACATGGATTTCCACAATTTTAAGACATGGTGATAGACCTCTCAAATTATAAGGCTCAGCTTTAGATTTTACAAAGAACCCATAGGGTAACCAACATACCTTGCTCATTCTCAGATGGCCAACATGTCCTTCATGAAGTACCATTGGTGTTTTTGTTCACAACAAAACCAAATCACCATCTAAGTAAAACCCAATGCTCAATCATGCATCTCTAAATCTGTACTCTAATGCCCAAATCATATACCCATGATCATTTCAACCCATGACACAACATCTAATGCACCTCACCTCAAAAGAAAAACCTCACTCACTTGCCTTTAAAGATATGTGAGGTTTAACTATATCACTTACCAACCAACATAAAACCAATAATCAAATAGGTAAAAGCATTACCTCAGCACAAGAACACTCCCTACTCACTAACGATAGGGTCGTATAACTATCCCAAGGAAATATCTCATAATAATTGAACCCACTAGAGATCTTACATCCATCAAAACACCACACATAGAAACCAACCACACCCCTGAAAAACATCTCACAACCCTAATATAAGGGATCAAATACCCTAAGGAAACATCACATGCTAACATGACTCTCTTTATGGCCTATTATCAAATAAAACATCTCATACCAAAATAAGTCACATCCTAGGCACACAACTCCAATAACATCTGAAAAGTCCAGGACGATTGGAATACCAGTGAGAGAGGGGATCAATGGTATATATATTTTTAAATTCTTTCAAATTATAATTCTATTAATGATTAAGATCATGATCCATTAATCATGAACTCTCCCTCACCTCAAGTGTAGTATTAATGTAAAATAATGCACACCACATAATGGTTTTTATAAGGCTTAAACTCAATGTGAGAGCTTACTCCTTATTGTGATTGGTTAGATGCAACAATAACATATTATCCACTATAAACATAAGTGATTACACCAATAATCTTCATGATACCTTCATACAATCTCCGTCAACAAAAAGTTACACTATTCTTTCTAAAGTCCCACTGGAACAACAACTTCTCACTATCAGTACAAAATAATTTGAACCAAAAGGATGAAAGATCACTTCTTTCTTCTAGTTTCTTCAACAACTATTGATGAATATCTTACTCCACGATCCTTCAAGATGAATATATTTTCACATGTTCACTCCTTAAAGAACTAATGTAAGGACCCGACTATAAAAATTACATATTCTAATGTCTCTGAACTAGAATTCAATTTATTTCATTATCAAAAGTCCTTTAGGTTTAGAGTTTTAGAGAATTAGAATAACCACTTATAAAGTAAACACATACATTACAATTGGAAACTTATATATAATATCCATTTTTTTCATAAAACAAAAGTCTTTAAAATAAAAATTATTTCTTTTCATGATAAATCTTCACAATTTTCTTCCTGTCCTCATACTTTTCCTTACTCTCCCTTAAACCCTGTGAAAAACATTTTAAAAATTTAGATGACCACAAAATCCCAGCAAGTTACATAAAATAAAGAAAGAAATTATTAGTATATAAATACTTATAATTTTTTTTCCTTTTACAAAATAAATGTTTTCTTACCCAAGAAATCACCTTTTTCTGTCCAAATCATTCCATAAAACATTTCATGAGAAATATTAAAGGAAAAATAAAACCCATAAAAGATTATTTGAAAACATGACAAAATCATGATTTTTTTTCACAAAGTTTTACCTTTCACCCTTTAAAAGTAACACATACTTTCCTTTGTGCATAACCCCAATAACTTACCTTGTGAAAGCATGATATTTATGTAAAAAAATTGTAAGTATAATAAAAAATATAGGTAACTCAGGACATAATTTTCTTATCATACTTACTTATTATGTAACCCTCGTGGATACCATATGATGAAACCCTAATGGATACCATAAAATAACCCTCATGGTTATACTTGGATGTAACCATTGTAGATACGCTTGGAATAACCATCACAATCAACTTACAACAAACACAATGCATTGGAGGGATATAAAGGACCCACCTATATTTGGTTTATAAAAAAACCACCCATAATCATAAAAAATTCCCAAGAACCATAATATAATCATAAAACATGAATTCTTGCATCATAAAAACATTCCTTGAGAAAAATCACTTATTTTAAAAGAATACCGTGCACATACAAAGGAAGACATTTTATTTGGAAATAACCATGTAATATTGTAAAGGAATATTAAAAACATTAAGGCTTAATTAATGTGGGGAAATATTCTCATTAATTATAATTTAAAAAAAATTACTTTTGGAATTTTTAAAAAGAAACATTAATAAATGATTTTTAAAAGAAAGTCCCTTACAAATATCATATCATTGAAGTGAGCATTACTCAAAAGAATCTACTATGAGTATCAGTTGAAAATATACATAAAACAAATGGAAATATAGAATAATATAATAAAAATTAATCTCACCCATAATATTATCATGACATAATCAATTAAGTAGAAGTTTAACTCAAAGAAATGAAAATTTGTTAAGATTTCCATTACCTCGAGTCCGATTTGTCACGTATGTCCTTTATCTTCCTGAATAATAAACTTATGTTAATTATTTAATTGTTTTATAATTTTTTTAAGTTTATTATTCCTTTTATATCACTTATTACCATGTTATAACAATTTCATAATTATTTAAGTTCACGTTGGATGTTTTGACAATATTCAGTTTATGGGTCCAAAATGACTTAGGTATGTGGACTATCATCAAAGAGGTCATTATTCCACCATCTCCAAAATAATAACCATGAAATAATTATAATTTTTATAAAAAAAAAATAATTTTAAATCCATACATTAAATATGGTTATAAAAAATGAACTATGTTACAATCATGGAGACGGTAGGCCGTACATACACATGTGTAACGTTTCCCTTTTTCAATGATCATTACAGAAAGAAAGTAATTATTATCTTATCTTTACAGAATGATAAATTTGTCATGAATATCATATATAAACCTTAATTCCATAATTATATCATGAAAGTGGAGGCGATAATGGGAAAAAATGATATTGGTTCATGAGGCGGTAGTTGGTTGTACACACAAATAATGGATTTGTTTCCCATTTGATGGAAGAGGAGATGGATTTAAGTGATGATATTAAAATAATAAAATCTAATTATATGGAGGATACTGGATTTATTATTTCATAATGATTTAAAAAGATTTTATGGAGGTGGAAGAAGAAACAAAACTAAATATGCAGATAAAAACTATACCTTTTATTTGGAAATCCTTCTTTTCTTAACACCGTATGACTATTAAGGATGTTATTCTACCTAAAAAAAGACCTAAAAAATGTGGGGAGGGATTTTAAGAAAGTATTTGGGTAGGTATTGGCTGAAACAAATGGGTTTTTAAATGTGTAGTATTGAGAATAAGAGGTTCCCTTTTATAAGAGAGGAGAGAAACACTCTTGGAATTTCTCAAAATATTAATATAATACGGTTATCTTAGAGACAAAGACTTCAAAAAGGCCTATAAATGAACACTGGATGACATTGTAGACCATATATTGTCCCCATTATAATTATTTAATATTTTTATGATTTTTAAATAATTTAATAAAATAATAATCCTATAAAATATCATTATTGTCAAATTTGATAAAATTCATTACTTTGACAATAAAAATATCAAGACAATAAGTCAAATTAGAAAAAAATATTTTATTATATCCTAAACATGTAAAATTAATTTAATTTTTTTGGATTATATCAATTATATAAAATTATATTTATTTTAATATTTTTAATATCATTTATTTGATTTTTCAATTAATTAAATAATTACTACATCAATGTTGTGCAAGCATTTAAGGTAATTATTTATTCCATAAAAATTAAAAATAAATTATCATGATTAATATAAATATTTTATCTTTAAAAATAATATTTATGGTCGAACATGACTTTTGGATAACCACATATTAAAAATGATATACTTATTAAAAACAATAGTGTAACATGTTTGACTTTTTCATTAAATAAAATACCATAGAGGATTAAATGTCTTCCAAATGACTCCAAATGGTCATAAAATTAGACCCATGGATGATTATGGTCGAAAAATACTCATCCAATATAATTGGTTCAAGTGTTAGGATCATTTTATAATCCTTATCATATTATTTTTACCCTTAATTACCTGATTTACCCTTAACCATGGTAACAAAACATTACCAAGATCACTATTCATATTATAAAAAATTAAAAGGGGAATATTTTCTAAATTTGGACCCACTAATTCCAAATATGGAATCTATTTTTAAAAATTCAATACACAGATGTTTCATAATTTAATTTAAAATTAAACAAAAAAATGTAATGAAAAAAATCATTTTTTTCGGAAAAATGTCATTATTAAATATAAAATATTTTTATTAAAGTATAAAATCTATTTTAAAAACATAATTGGATTAAATAAAATAAAAATTAAATAATTAAAATTTGAAACTAATTCAAAACATAATTTGAAATTTTTAAAACTTTAATAATAAAATATAGTTTTCAATAAAATAAATATTTTTCACTATTCCTTGAAAAATAAATATTTTTAGATAATTATGACATGATGAAAAAAACGAAGTTTATTTTTTCAAATAAATTTTATAAAACTTCCAAAAATTAATTATAATATTCATTCATGAAAAGTAATAAAAATCTTTTTTTGAAGAAAACGTATTTTTTTTAAGATTAAAATGACTATTAAAAATTATGTTATTATTTTAAAATCATTTAAAAATAATTTCATAATGATTATTACTTATATATTTATTTCATAAATCAGTTATTCCTATTCATACTTGCCAATTTAGCGGATAGGTTATACCGATCACATTTAAATAATAATATTTATTGGTTAGTTTAAGATCGATGTGGCGTATCTTGTATGATATCGAACATAGTGTTCCCTTTTAAAATCTTGGGATTTTACAACTAAGACTTTTCATGATCACAATTAGATTTTACAATATTTCCCACCTTATTCAGATATTTAATAATGTAGTTTTCTTCCTTAATCCCCAAACATCAGGTTCTGCAAGATCTCTTCACTTTTTTGAAATTTCTTAGCTTCAATTTTTCTCTCTCACTTATTATCCATCTTCGATATGGAATTTATTTAATGTATCAGAGTATCGGCTTCAATACTTAATTATCAGTTCTATTTTTCTCTTCTTTTTCTCCCTTTTATATTCATAAAAATATTCTGTGCATAATTTATCCATAATTGTTTATGGAAACTTACCATGATTCTTAGATGCATAAAATATTCCTAAATAATAACAAAAATAATCTTGAAAAATAATTTTGTATATTTGAATTTTAAATCCCCATGAAATCCACACTATATTATCATTTAATCCTAGTCAATATTCTAATTCAAATTACCAAGATACTCATGATATTTTTCTTCATACGATATTAAAATATCACATATTCTTCTTTAAAAAATCTATATTTTGAATTCATTCGAACTCCTTCCATGTTTGAAAAGAATCATGATGTGGAACATCTTCTTATGGAATAGAAATATCAATATTTTATCTTGAATCATAATCCTCTAGTTATGATGTTTGTTTTAATAAAGAATAGTTCACATAACATCATTTTATTTGTCTTCAATCTTTAAAACAATTCATTATGGTATTCTTCATTTCTTAAGGTCATCTAAAGTGTACCTTGAAAAGTCTGATAGGAACCGTACAAATTTCCTTTGTAGGTATGGCTTGTATTTTTAGGGTTGGTTAAACCTTACAAAGTCTAATGTACTATATGAAGTGTTATAGTTAAACCCTATGATGTTTCTCAACCTTACGATGATTCCCATGTGCCTTATGGAATTTAAAAGATAACCATATGAAGTGATACAGTTCAACCTTACTTTATCTTCATATACCTTATGATGATCAATAACCCTAAAAAGTTTAATAGATAACCATATGAAGTGATATGGTTCAACTTTATGATGTTTTCTTGTAACTTACAATGACTGGGAGCCATATAAAGTTTGTGAACTTTATGAACATTCTATGAGAAACCTTACAGTGTTGGAAATCAACTTTATGAAGTTGATAGGAACTATATGAAGACTTACAAGTGAACCTTATGAAGATTACAATAAATATTGTGAAGTTTTTCCTTTGTGATTTTCCCACACTTCCAACCAGATCCAACCTTAAAAAGGTTATTCAAGATCAATATTATGAAGTCAAACATTATAAAGGACTTTGTTAAATTTATAATGAACTATATATTCTAAAATTGATCCACCTAAACTCAAATCATATAAAATACTACTCTAATGAATCAAATCAACTCATAACTTATCATATCATACCAAATTCCTTTCCAAGCATCATAAGAAAAGTTTTCTTCACCTGATCACAAATGTTTTTGTCTTTCAACATCCTTTGGATGGTTTCTCACATATTTATCTAGTTTTTCTTCCTTAATATTAATTCTTCAATATCCCCACTAGCTGGCTTCCTCCAAAATATTTTACAAACTATTTTAGATAGTGTTTCTTCAACAACACATGTATTTAATTTTAATAACAACACACCAATTGTCACATGTAAGTTTTTCTTTCCTAGAACTTTTCTAACTAGTTTTTTCAAGAAGCAACATCAATTTAATTTTCCGTGTAAATACATTCTTCAATAATCCTTCAATAGAAGGCAACTCCATCATCATAATACTTTAATATTTTTCTCATTTATGTATAAGAAACACATCACCACCCTTCATTACCTTTTATATAAATCATATTAACAACAAATATAACCTTGTATCCACAAATCCATTTGGGTGCTTCACTATCCATACTAGGGAATCCACTACTTGAACCTACCCACTAAAGGGTTTTCATATACCATGATCATTACTAAAATAGTACAACAACACAAAAATACCACTATAATGGTTTTAGTTAATCAATGTGTCAATAATAATTTATTTAGGAGAACCCAAAAAAAGTTTTTTTAATGTTTAAATTAACCAAACCGATTTCCCCAAATAGTTTCTGAAAACTTTACTTTACAAAACCATTTCTAAAAACTATTTTACCTTCCAAAAATAATTTATCACAAAAAAGAAGTTATGCACATGTTCATGTATCCCTACATGCCTTGTATAATACAAGAACTCACACAACCTTACTACCCTAGGATAAGAGTAAAACGGTAAATAACAATCTCAACCTAAACATCATACTTAAATAAACATCTCTATCATAACAATGAAAGCAAGAACAAAAATCACATACCCTTGGTAACTTGGGCTTCCATCGTACATGTGTTAGAAATAGAAGGACAATATATGTATGAATATCTGAGCAATATTATTCCTATATACCAATTCCCTAAATAGTAAATAACTAGAACACTGATATGATACCATTTTGTAAATCCCATACATGGGAACCTGACCACCAACCTAATCTGGACCACCACATGACCTCAGACGTGCCTCCCTATACACTAGAGGCTTGCACTACAAAAAATTTTCATTTAAAAACATTTTGTTTTTATGTTTATATGTGTTTATAAATGAGACTAAGTTATTTACCCACATTTCATAAAAACATAGGAAAATGGATCATCAATTACCCACGTTTTCTTAAAACACAGGTAATTGATTTATCTTTCTATTTTTTTTATATTTTATATTTTTATATTTATAGAATATATATGTGTGTGTGTGTGTATTGTATGTTGGTTTACTTATTCCACTTCCATCCTCTACACTTTCCCTCACTACATCTTGTCCCTCGCTTCCTTTCTCACACTGCTCTTACTTGCCATTATAGTCCCCACCATTATGTGCTCACCTCGAAAGATGCGCCCCACAACCAGCATATAATCATGAAAGGTGTGTGTTATATACCTTGAATTCCTAATACTTTTTACATGAATATATCCACACAATTTTATAAAATTTAAAGTAATTGAATCAATTTTTTATTTTTGGAAATTTTTTGGAATAATAGTGAAAATGGATAAATTCAATGTTTTTAAGTGTTTTTCTTCAATTTTTGAATTAATTGATCAAGTAATATTTTTATTTGTAATCCTATGAAAGATTTATTAAATATGATTTTGAATATGTTTTAAGTGAAATTTGGATAAGTCATAGCCATTTCTTATGACTTTTGTATTTTTATATGAATTTTCTCTAGATTTCATATGACTTTAATACCAGTTTTGTATAATTTATGTATTTTCATATGACTTCAATTTCAATTATGTATAAATTTTCCATTTTCATATAATTTCAAAGTCCCATGAAATGTAAAGGCGTATAAAAAATTATTCAAAGTTATATATAATTACCATGATGGTTGTGTAGGTTCCAGGTACAGCGGAAACATAGGATGAGCATGTACCCAACTTTTCAAATTATCATAATTGATGATTAATCTAGGATCAATATGAAGATGAAAGCCAATATCCATAGAATTGAATCAAAAATAAAAGAAAAATGAGAGAACTCAGAACCGAGAAGAGCAGATCAATATATTTTGTTTATAATTAATTTAATTAAATTATAGAATTACCTTGAATGTGATTCTTTCTTCGTTGATGTGTCTGACCATGAGTCTGAGGTGCAACTTCATTGTGATGTAGAATCCAAGGATAGAAATCCTCTAGCGGTTATCTACACATGTTCCACGTATCTCCAGAAGTTGCTGAAGGAGTCTTCGAGTGCTAGCGTGGAAGATCCTTGCGCTTACGATGTTCACCTTGGATCACCTTGAGAATTGCTTCCAAAGTGTTCTCCTTGATCCGATGGAGGAGGATCTTTCTTATTTTTGAGAGTGTTCTTGGAGAAGAAAGAGTTATCCAGGCTCAAGATCTTTTCTCCAAGAATGTTGTGCACACAACGGTTGTGTTATCTAGTCGAATGCCCCCTTGGCTAATATAGAGAATAATAACACAATGAGGAATTTAGTCCACCATGTAATAATAAATAATTATCACATGCACTTTTACTTAATTTATTAGTCCATGTAAAACCCCATGTCAAATAATAATAGCAATTATATTATTTCCATGACATGTTCTTAACTTGCACATTATATTTAAATATTATTTAACCAAATAATATTTAATATTATTTCTCACTGGACCCATAACTTGGTCCACCAATCCTTCTCAATATTTAATAGGCCTTGGATAATGAATATTTATTTATTAAATAAATATAACTACATTATTTTCTGATAAATAAATATTTTGTCCACAATATATTCTCTCAAATAACTAGTGACAAAATAAATGCGATCAGGCATACTTGAATAATTATTAAACCACAATTAGGAATAATATTTATTCAACTTGTTAAATAAATAAATTATTTAACTGAGATACTGGCTACACTTAGTGTGTGACCCTATAGGCCTCTTTATCATTAGCATTAGGTGGGATTGCCTAAAGTCCAAGATTAATGTCTAGCAACAGGTCAAGGCACCCAAGAGAAATAAGTTGATGTCGCAATGACATCTCACCTCATATAAATGCTTACTGTGTAATATAATCCCTTTGTACTGATATCTCTAATAATGTGGGTTGTATTCAAGTGCCATCAACCCTTGTGGTCAATTTCTCATTCTTTGACTTTCCGAAATTGAACTTTCTTAGAGAACACCATGACCATGGATTTAGTTAGGACATATCATTTCCATCAAAGGGCCTGAGATATCTACTTCTATATAAGTGACGAATCCTTTCTCTCATTATTCATTAATGAAACATTACTCATGATGCATCCTATATATCCTACCTTTCCAAGAACATCTATCATCACAGTTTTTGTCAATACATCTAATTGCACGAGTCATAATACCCATTAATAATAATCTTAAATTCTAAGGACCAATACACACATCCGTAGATAAGAACATCCAATGTCACTTATAAATGTGAATTTCCTACTGCCGGGTCTTGTTCTCATAGTATCCTCTTAGATATTACCAAGGGCGCACACCATGAGAGGGTGACTCAAAGTTTCATGAGTCCCCACCCCTGATAGCCTGTATCATTTGTGTCCCTTCAAATGATATCATCCGGAAATAGAACATATATTCAAGAATAGTGTCATGGAACTTCTGGGTTCTCATCATAGTAGGGATCTTCTATATCCACAATCCATTATTTTTGTATTATTAAAAAAGAAACTTTTTGGTTTAGTGTAGTTGGGGTTTGGCTTAGTGGTAAGCACCCCTTAATTCTACATGAAAAATGGGGGTTCAAAACCCATTGGGCACAGGTACTGTACCAGCACTGTAGCATACTGTAGCAGCGATGAAACTGTAGCAACGACAAACACTATAGCGGTGGCAGGGTACTGCAGCAGTGGTGGGAACTACGCGGTACTATAGCAGCGCTAGTACTGTAGAAGTACTATTCACAGAATGGGCCTTGGGCCAAGAAAAAGGGCCTATGGGCCATGTAATGGGATAAATGCCCACTGGGCCTTCAGGCTATGTAATGGGTCTCCCTCTACCCAGTTAAAGAGGTCTTTGATTTGATTTAATAATAAATGAGGCTTCGGTCCCGACCTTTAAAAAAACACTTTTTGGGTAAGTGGGAACCATACATGAGCCACCGGTACATGAAAATCCCACATAACCTTAAGCCATTACACACCAAATTCAAAATTCATAAATTCAACCAACCGCCAAAAACCACCTAGCCAAAAACCACGACACCAGATACAAATTTCAAAATTCAAATTTTAAAAAACTATCATATCAAGAAACTGAATCATCGCACTTCCAACCTATCACCCACCACCTAATTGCTATAATTTCACTACCAACCTATCACTGTCACCTCCAACATCGCTTCACCATCATCAACACCATCATCGCACATCATGTTTGATCACCATATTCATCAACACTTCGAGAAGGAAATTACAATGTCGTCGCTGCCCTATCATCATCAAAGCTGATAAATAGAGTGAATGAAAACCACAAAACCCCGTCATCCATGAAAAACTCCATCGACTGCACTTCACCTTCACTGAACAGCCGAATTAGGGGATCATTCCCTAAAGAACTAATGACTGCCCGAACACCACCTCCCAAAGCTCCGATGAACCATCGCTCCTGATCAACCTGAAGAGGAGAAATAGAACTCGAGGCTTGGGCATGGTTAAAGTATCATAAGATTCCGTGGGGACAAGCCTTTCACCAAGAACAAATCCAACAGACCACTCCGAACAACATCACACCAAACATTCTAGCCATTCTAATATCATCATCGAACCAAACCACCAACAAAATCAGACTCCATAGATGTCATCTACCATTTCCATCCCAAAACAAACCACCGTCATCAGTAATAACCCCATTATCACCAGAACCACCATAACACTCAAATACAACAGGCACAAATTCGAACAAAGAACCAATAAAAACTTTAGAAAACTTAATCCACCATTGCCAAACCATCACGAACACTATGAGGGAACCGTTTGCAGGATCCCCAAGGAATGAAATGAAGAAAAAAAGACAAACATCAATGAAACTCCTTCCAAAGGTAATGAACCCACCACACTTCCTATAGGGGAGATTGACAAAGCATCTGACCACCATAAGGAAATAGAGCACGATACAACATCTCTCAGGGATTGAAGTACCACCACCAGATCCACAAGCTCCCCCCATGAATAGTATATAGAACATTTGAGACAGAGGGCTATCGTATGAGGCTTGAACTCCAAATCAATAAATACCAGAGGAACCCAAAAGTGGGTGATGTAACGAGTGACAACTTATCCATGTGAACTCATTTAAATGGAAGATAAATATTAGGATTTAAAGGGAGATTAAAAGAATAATTAAATAGGAATTAAAGTCTTAGGATCCATGAAAAGTAACTACTATCGCACCATGCATGCACAAGAAAAATAGAAACCTATTATTCTCAGCATTTGGAGGATTCTCATGAATGTTGTTGCATGCATAAGATTTCCTAGATGCAATTGCAAGATAATTATTTCAAATATTTTACTTTAATTTTCATTAAGGTAAGAGGAGTTCATTATTATAAAAAAAGAAATGAATAGTACTTGAGTGGGGGATTGAGTGTTGTGTTCGTGCTGGTTGGAGGTGTCTGCACAGTGCTAAAGAGTTATGAATAGGAAGGAAGAAGAGGATAAGAGTTGATATATTCATGTTAGGATAAACACCCCAAGTGATTATGGACAATGGACACCTGAGTACACTCTCCTTCGAGTATTTGTTTTTCACTATATTTTTGTTGTATTTATCTTTTTTAAATAAAGAAGGTATCTTAATTTCTCAAATTATTTTTCTTTTAATTCATTTTGAATATTTTTCCAAATATGTGAAAGTTTAGTGATTGTTCTAATTGTTTAAATTTATTTGGCGAGATCTCACCTTTAATTATAGTGGGTTATCTAGTTTCATCGCTCGTAGATCTTTGGGTGGTTGAATCAATTTCATAGTAGGATCAATAATTATATCGAGGTATTGATATAATATCTATTAACATTAGTATTAGATGAAAAGAGTTTACGATGGATACAAGAGGGGGGGGGGGGGTGAATTGTAGTTTAAAAATTAAACTCAAACAAAAAAAATTCCTTTATAAGTAAAAAGATCAGACTCAGTTATCGTCTGATTATTAGAGTGTTGGAATCAGAACCAAAAAGCATTTGATTATATCAGAGTGTTATCGGCCTCACAATTATAGCAATACTTTTTTTTATTAAGATAAGTATAAAACTAAATTTCTAATCACATGCATAATAGAAAATAAATCTTGTAGAAATAGGAAATACAAAATATTATAATAGTAAGAACGAATTACAATCTTATAAAAGAATTTACTCTTTAACCTTAAGTGTTAAGGAAGTCAGAAACCCTGACTAAATGTATCCATAGTTTTATAACTACTATAAGGTATATCTTTCCTTACAAGGAAATATATCGATACGATGATCAGTATGGATCTGTCTTTCTATTCCTAGAATCCCTCGATCTAATGGATCATATTCACCATATTCCTATCCCCAGAATCTATGGATCATTACCACAATCGAACAACAAATAAAAAATATTTTTTATAAGGTTTACAATACTCACTCATATTATTTATAACTTGGACTCTAAATAATTACAAATACTTAGAATGAGATGTTCACATAGATAAATGTTCAGACTATTTGAGCTGACAATGCATTATCTTACAACTCTTAAAATGACCTGCTATTTATATGTGAACCTCCAACAATCATATTTATGAGTTAGTTGAAATATCCTCAAATAACTTTCACTTGAAATCTTAGAAATAACTGTATGACTTCGTTTAGTATATCACCATTATAATTTTTTTCATATTACATATGATTGAAACAAATCTATATACTCTGATTATAAAATTTGGATAGTCCAATGGACTTTTTTATTGATTTTTAATTAGATAAACTAAATAAAGGCTAGTCTGATGTATCAGTACCAATGTCAGTATGATACTCATGATTTTTTTCAGTCTGATAGATAAGAAATAAGTCTAACCACCGATAGTAACATCAATTGGTCTGATAAACTAGACATACCTTTAGTCTGATGGGTTGGATTTAATAATGAAAGTTTATTTTTATGTTATATCAGAACTATTTATTCATTCAGTATAAAATAATGTTATCTACAAAAACATACTAAAAAACTTGGGATATATAAAGGTTAGTAAACATAGTTTTAAGAAGGTGTTTGTGATTTCCAAAATTAAATGAATGAAAAAATAGAAAGTAAGACTTCTGACTCAATAATATTTACCTTTTATGAAATCACAAAACAAAACACTTAAATGAAAACAATAACTTTGAAAAAACTTACTACCCTTTATTATTTTAGATCTTTAAAGATTCAATTTATCTATTAACTCCCCCTAAGTTTATGTATTCTATATAATCCTATAGAAATTAAGATAGATACTTTGAATTCTACCTTTTATTATAATAACTCCACTTTAAGAAAATACTTTTAAAACTTCTCCCCAAAGACTTCTCAAATACGTCTCTTCATTTTAGAATTATTTCCCTTATAAATATCTTCCCTCTTAATCATAACTTATTAAAATGTATCCCCCTTTGCGATTTTCAAAAAGAATTGGTAAAGTATATAAACTGAAATGTTATAAAGTAATAACATGTGAAAGAATTATATTTGAATTGACTAATCATTTATAAAATGAAATAAAGAACATAAATCCAAAATTAATTGGAAGACATTCAGATAGAAATTATTTGAATGAAAAGTTATTCACATTCAAAAACCATTCAAAAAGTTTTTAAATACTACATCAAGAGTTAAAAATAAAATTTTCATTTTTACTTTATTAAATTCTTTACAATTGCCTTCATTTTTTCGATCTCATAAAAATCCTTCTGGGCATCTAAGACTGATGAATGAAGCTTTACAACATGTTCTTCCATCACCACTTGCTTCTGGACTTCTGATTTAAGTCTTTAAACTTCCTTAGTGGTCTTTTTATTCTCTTCCTTAACAAGAAAAATCTCATCTTCACATGTTTTAATTATTATAATCTTAAACTCCATATTGAAAACCTTTTCTTTCAAAATATTTACTTACTCATTACATTAATTAGTTTTATCTCTGAATTCTTCCACAAATATCACACGATCTGAAACATCTATAGATAACTTTTCAAAAGATTTTACCATTTCTAGAGAAAGTTTCTAGAATTATACAAATTGATCATCATGATCTCTAAGTTCACTATCAACTTGGTTAGACTACTTAACCATATGATTGTATGATATTTTCTATGTCTTGGTATTTTTTTGGAAAGTTTTTAATTCTGATTCAATGTTAAATACTAATTAGTCAGAACTTTCAGAGACTCAGATTTTTCATTAAGACTACTCTAAATGAGTTTTCACCTTTCCTAAATGTTGGTAAGATATGGAATTGAATCACTTAACCTCTTCAAGGTTTGACATATGTAGTCAAAACCTTTTTTAGAAATAGTTGCTTCAGAATCTGATGATCCTGATAATACTTTAGAAGCTTTTGGTCTGGAGTATTTGGAATCATGTTTCTCTTTTTCCTCAACTTTGTTATTCCCTTTCTGAGAAATATTTTCATCTTTTGAAACTATTACAATATCCACATCCTTATCTGATTCAACTTTTTTTGAAACTTTTTTATGAGATTGTTGGTCTTATTCCTCTACCTTTGAGAATGAATTTCCTTCCTCTTTTGATGATGATTTTTTTTCTTCTGATCCTTCTAAGTCAGAATCTTTATCTGATTGAGAAGGTAAGGTAGTTGATTATGATTATGAGTCCAATGTTTTATTTTATTTTGACTCTTCATCAATATATGTTTTCTCTTCTTATTATTTATCATCTTCTTCCTACTCTTATTCTTTTTCTTCTTTCTCTTCTTCCTCTTCTTCCTTATCTTCTTACACTTCTTCCTCTTTGAGTTCTTTGTCTAAATTCCTCATAGTTCTAAGAACTCATTTTCCAAATTTCTTAGGAATCGATTGATTTTATACAACTGGGATTAAAACTGTAACTTCTTGTACTATTTATTTTCATTTAACATTGTCAGCAACTGATAAATCTATTGAGGGTATGGATGATGTTTCAAAAAACTCCAAGCTGAAATCAGGATAGATCTGATCAGTGTGAGAAATTATTCTGGTCTGAAGAGATGACTGTACAATTGAAATTGGTGAAACTAACAATAGTGGATTCTCAGAATCTTTCTCCACATTCTCCATTAACCTTTATAAAACTTTTTCCTCTACTAATCAATTATTTTTTTCTTTTTCTCTACTTCTTATAATTCAACATATGTATGAATCTTTAAGGCTTTGGTCTTAGCTACATCAAGTTCAAACTACGGGTCCCTGGGTTTCTTCTTAGCCTTTTGTTCCATGAATTATTTGAACTATTTATCAATAATTTTCTTTTATTTCGTTTTCTTATTCAATGGGGAAGAATCAAACTTTGTTTTCTTCTTAACATCCTCTAATTTATTGAATGGTTGAGCTTTAGATGCAACTCTATAAAATTTTTCAAGAAATGATTTCAGATTAGAATCAAATACTAACTTTATTCTCGAGGTTATTTATTCACCATTAAATGAAATATTTTCTATCATTAGATAAGTTTTATTTTTAACATTGAAAAATTTGATACATTTCATAAGAAACTTATTTATTAAAGAAGGAAACATTAAATTTTTTGACTTCATCGATGATTTATTAATTTCTTCCACTATAATGAACAAAAATTTCACCAAGTTTATTTTCCTTAAGTTCATCATATAATCCAAAAAAATATGTTATAAAATTTTAGGGTGTCCCTGCCACCCTTTCATGGTATGATTTATTCTTTCATCCATAGTGTGATGACTCTTGATTCTAGTGATATGTGAGAAACCTTTCTAACTTTCTCATAAAATGGGAATAAATATGCTTCAGCATTCAATTTCACAAAACTACCAAGTCTATCATGTAATTTATGTAAGGGTGAACACCAACTAAAACTTCAACTTGTTTTCATGAAACATTATAATTCCTATAAAAAAAAGTAAAATATAATACATCCTCACCACCTTTTGATAAAAAATAATATGATGTATAAAGTTATATGACAATTTTAGGCTAACGTAGATCAAATTACTTATCTGATTTTTCTATGAAAACATTTTCCTATACTTGAATAGAAATAATCCTTTTAAGAATAGATTCATATTTTTCATACCATGATATATTGACTAATATTTCTCTGAAAATTTACCTCTTCAAGAAATATTCAATAGTAGTCATCTTCCTGAGTCTTGTTTCGGTTGATCTGACGAAATCCAAATAATCAAAGTGAGAAATAAAAGGGGTGGTGAGAGTCGGTTTCAAAATCCCAGAAATTTAATGCGGGACATAGGGTGACCCACCTATAAGTCCTTATTTTATCTTATGATCAAGATTTAAATGAATAAATAATTTAAAAATAAATTTAAACTCTTAATGTTTTTTTAAGAATTATTGGAGAGAGATTTATTATGATTAGCATATTTTATTCTTGAAAATTGTATTATATAAAACAAAAAGAACATATAAAACAATAATTATAAACTAAAAAATGGTAAAGTATAAATACTAAAAGAATAGAATATTACCTTTCAGAGTTTATAGATTTCATCTGTATGAGTAACCTGTTATTCTTGGTTTTTGTAAAGAAAATTGAATATGATAAATTTTATAACAAAAGTACTGTCCAGAACGTTTTGTAACAAATTTTGAGTCTAAAAATGTTTTAATAATTTTTTATTCTAATTTTTTTATAATATATTTTGATTATGTATAATTTTTAACTCTGAATAATTTTTTATATAAAATTTTGAATTTGGAGAGTTTTATAAGAAAAAATAACACTGAAAAATTCTAAAAAAATTTTGAGTCTAAAAAATTAAATAATAAAAGTTTTTATAAAACATTAATGTTTTAGGAAATTTTTTTTAGAAATCTAAAAGTTTTAAGGAAAACTAAAAGTTTTAGGAAAACAAAAAACATATATACCCCCTATGAATATGAGTTAATTAATGTAGGGATATTGGTAAACTAGATATAGATATGAATAATCACTTAACTTAACATTGATCATTATAAGATTCTATTTAATGTATTCAAATCTCTCAGAATTAAGGGGTTTGTAAAAATATCAGCAAATTTTTCTTGTGTTCTGATGAATTGTAAAATTATATCTCCTTTAAGTGTGTGATCCTAAAGGAAATGGCATCTTATATCTATGTGCTTAGCACGTGAGTGATGTTCTGGGTTTTTAATTAGGGAAATGGAACTGGGTTTTTCACAAAGTAATTGAGTTTTAGTAAAACTCATGTCATAGTCAGTGATTGTGTGTTTCATCCACAACACTTGAGCACAACAAATTCTAACTGTCACATATTCAGATTCAACAATGGAAAGTGCTAATGAGTGTTTTTTCTTACATAAACAAGAAACTAAATAGTCTATTATGTCCCAGATGTACTTTTTCCATCCATTTTACATTCACAAAAGTCATCATCCAAAATTTTTTTTAGTGAAAAATAATTTCAAGAAGAATAGAATAAACCTAAATTCATAGTTCCCTTAAGATAACAGAAAAATTAATTTAACAACTTTTAAGTGGGATTATTTTAGATTTTCTTGATATCTAATAGATAAGCATATTGAAAATATTAAATCCAGACAATTAGTTGTCAATCACACCTCTAAAAGTTTTTTGATTAAATTATTCCTCACCTTCATCAAGATATAATGTATTTTAGGTTTCTATGGGAGTACTAATACTTTTAGTGTTGTCATACCCAAATTTATTAAGTAAATATTTTATATATTTATATTGATATATAAAAGTTTCTTTTGGTTTTTGTGAAATTTGAAAACCTAGAAAGTATGTTTACTCACCCATCATACTAATTTCAAACTCTGATATCATAAGATCTGCAAAGGAATATGTTAAATATTTTTGAGTTGAACCAAATATAATGTTATAAATATATATTTATACAATCATAATATTTTTATTAAATTATTTTATAAAAATTATTGGATCCGAAACTCCCTTAACAAAATTGTTTTGTAACAAAAATCTAGTTAACCTATAATATCAAGCTCTAGGGTATTGTTTAAGTCCGTAAAGTGACTTGGTAAGTTTATAAACATGTTCATGATTTTTTTTTATTTTAAAAAATAGGCGGTTGTTTTACATAGAGAAATCACACTTCACATCTATTTGAAATAGTTTGAAATTTAAGAATGCTGTATAAGCTAGAAGTATAGGAATATCTTCAAGTCTTGCTACCAAAGAATAAGTTTCTTCATAGTCTATTACCCCTCATTGATTATAACCTTTATCAACAAGACTACATTTATTTATAACTATTATACCATTTTAATCTCATTTATTTTGAAAAACCCATTTTACTCCAATTATAGAAGTATCTTTGGGATGTTTAACTAAATTCCAGACTTTATTCATTTTAAAATCATTGAGTTCATATTGCATTATTTTATCCAATCATCATCACGTAAAGCCTCATCAGGATTCTTAGTTTCAAATTGTGATGAGAAAGCTAGATGTTCAATTTCATTTCCCAAGGAACTTCTAGTCCTAACTGGTTGATCTATATCACTGATGATGTTATCACTAGTATGATTCCTAAGAAATAACTAATTTCTTAGATTTTCAAAAGTCTTTTCTTCAATAATAGGTTGGAAATATTCTTGAGGAATAATTTTAAAAACACATTCTTGAGTTATTTACTCATGATAAGAAATTTATAGCATAGTTTGAAAATCAGTTTTAGAATTAACATCCAAGGATATAGGTTGGGGTTATTTGAAAATAAAAGGACCAGTTTCATCAAACTTAAAATGTACTATTTCCTCATCAGTACTTGATTTTTTATTGAAAACTATATAATCCTTAATAGTTGTGGAATAACCTAAAATTATTTATTTATCATATTTTAGATCAAATTTATATTGGTTATCTTTAGTATTCAAGAATAATACTTTTCATCAAAAAAATTTGAAATAGGAAACTTTTGGTTTGCTTTCTGTCAACAACTCATGAAGAGTTTTATTAATAAAAGGTCCAATTAAGACTCGATTTATAGTATATCTGGTAGTACCAACTTCTTCAGCCCAAAAATGCTTATAAAATGAGTATTCACTCAACATGGTTCTTGTAATCTACTAAAGTACTCTATTTATTCTTTTAACTACAACATTTTTCTGGGAAGTTCTAGGTGATAAAAAGTTATGTATAATATATTTCTTACAAAAAAAAGTTTCAAAATTTTAATTTTCAAATTCTCCATCATGATCACTATGAATAGTTATCAGGGAAATTTTTTTATCATTTTTAACTATGGATACTAAAGTTTTAAAATAACTAAAGGATTTATATTTCTTTATAAGAAATTATACCCATGTGTATCTAGTGTAATCATCAACTAAGAAATATATATAGTATTTTCCTTCAATAATTCCAGTTTGTGTAGGACCAAATAAGTCCATGTGCACTAACTTTAAATCATAAAATTTGAGACTTCACTTATAGATTTAAAACTTAACTTGTATTGCTTACCAAATTGACAAGGATCACAAACCTTATAAGTATCAAACCTAAGTTTAGATAGATCCTTAACAAGTACTTTCTTAAAAATTTTAGCTAAAGTTCTAAGGTTACAATGTTCTAAACTTCTATTCCATAACAAATATTGATCTTCCATAGCACTAAGTCAAGGTAGATATTGGATTCTAATGTCCTCTAATTTTAGAGTGTAAACATTCTCATGACAATGGGTATAAAGAATGAACTCATCTTTTAAACTATGTACGATACATTTTTCATTCCTGATTTTCACAATATAAGATTCATCACAAAATTGAATTATACTTATAAGGTTGTTCTTAAGTCCTATATCAAATATTTTTTTTTGAAATTAAATCATTTCCAAGGAAAAAAATGTTACCTATACCAATGATTTCTCCTTGAGAATTATCTTCGAAAGTTACTTTGAAACCTATCATATTGATAATTTTATTAAAGAAATCATTGTTTCTAGTCATATTTCTAGAGAAACCACTATCCATGTACCAAATGTTCTTGTTTTTGGTACTTTCTTTGTTTTCTTGAAAACAAAAAATTAGTTTTTTTGGAACCCAAACCTTCTTGGGTTTCATTAGAAAGTAATATTTTAGGTATCTACATTTTTCCAACATTACTATATTGAGAAAATTTAATTTCTTTTGAAAAGTATGATTTATGAAAACCTAAGGATTGAACTCTCTTTAAAGAATAATATTTCTTATAATGTCTACCACTTTGTCATTTTGTGAAAAATGGACCACTTTTATGAATAGAGTAATTGTTATTTAAAACAAGTTTTTTATTGGTACAACCCATCCAAAAATATTAATATGAAGTATAATTTGTTTATACATATTATAAAAGTTTCCCTTCCCAGAGGAAAACTTTGACAAAAGTTTCTTTAAACTAGATATTTCAGATTTCAGTTTCATAACTAAGTTTTTATCCTCATTTGTAATAGTATTAGAATTATGTTTTACAAAACAACTTTGTAATTTAGTTTGATCAAGAATAATTTGTTCAAGATATTTTGAAATACTATCTTTATATAAATTATATTTATCAAGATGTTAAGAAATATGTGATAATTCATTAGTTAAAATAGTTATTCTTGGGTCCATCTTAATAAGTTTTTTCTTGGCATTATTAAGTTTTTTTACAAACTTTACAATTTTACTTTTCAAGGAGTATTGAAAATATAGATACCTTTTCAAAACTAGGTAATTTATTATCTTCTTCAGATGAGAAAGGTTCTTAATCTAAAGATGTAGAATTTTTTACTTTTAGGGTAATTATAATTTAATGAAATATTGGTATGGGATTCAATAGTGCATACCTTTGCGATAAGATTTTTTTTACCATAGGTATTTTAGAAAATATTCCAATGTTAGTCTATCCAAAATCTTTATTATTAGAATAACTTTTTGAATAAATATCTCCTCAACTTGAACTCCATGTGTCATAATATTTCAAAATTTTCTTACTTTTAGACTTATAATACTTCTTGGAATTTCTGTTTGAATTTATTTCTTTCTTTTACTTCCTTTTTAGCTTAGGAAAATCGGGTCGAATGTGTCCTGTCTTCTTACATCCATAACAAGTAACTTTATCAGAATCTTTCTTGTGATTATTATCTTTATAAATTTTCTTATATATATATTAAAATTTTTTCTTTAACATTATCTTTTTCATCCTTCTAACCATATTTTCTAACTTATTCTCATAAAGTGCTAAAGAACTAGAATCAGATTCAATAACAACTTTCTTCTTCTCTGAAGTTTTCAAAACTTTTTTAGCAGACTAATATTTATTAGTAATGATAGTCGTAGTTTCCAAAGAAACTCCTCTATTTTTCTCTTTCAGTTTATCAGCATCTCTCTTCAATCACACTTCATATTACATAATAGTTCCAATAATACCATCAAGAGTTATATTTGTGATCTTCCTTGCATCATCCAAGGATTTAATCTTGGATTCCTATTCATTATTCATGATTTATATAATATTTTCAAAAAGTATTACATCTGTAAGATCCTTTTATCTAAGATAATGAAAATTGTTGACAATATTCATGAATCTTTGATGCATTTTCTCTATTGATTATCCAGGTAGAAAATCAAAGTCTTGATATTCTGCTATCATGATGGCTCTTCTAGTCTCAAAAACTTTATAAGTTTCAAAGTGAGTGACTTATAACTTCTTCCATATGATATTAAAAGCTTCACAGGAAGATATTTGGATATATATATTCCTTATAATAGAACATAACATAGTATTTCTTACTCTATTATTCAGTTGATATTCTATCTTTTCTTGATGAGTAAAGGAAATAAGTTATTTTTCAAGTATCTTAGAATCACCAGTAAGTATTAAAAATTTATCAACTCCATTACTGATAAAAAATGCCTTCATTATATCTCTACAGTATTCATAATCATTACCATCAAAGATAGGTGGTATAATGGGATTGATATTTTCTAAAGTGCCAACATTAAGAACTTTCATATTAAAAACAATAAAAACTCTTTTCTATAAATATATGTTAGTGGAAACAATGTTTATAAAGAATAAGTTCATATCAAAAATCAATAAACTTTCAGTTGATAAGAAAAGTAAAAACTTAGAAAGTAAAAGTAGTATAACCTCATTTGAAACCAATTGTTGGATCGAAAGAGTTTACGATGGCTACAAAAGGGGGGGGGGGTGAATTGTGGTTTAAAAATTAATTAAATTTTTTTTAACTTTAAGTAAAAATATCAGACTTAGGTATCATATTATTATCATAGTGTTGGAATCGGAAAAGAATCCAATTATATTAGAGTGTTTTTGGTCTCATAGTTATATCGATAAAACAATTTGTTATAAATATTAGTATAAAACTAAATTTATAAACACATGAACAGTGTAAAATAAATCTTGTAGAAATAATAAATAAAAAAGATTATAATAGTAAGAATGAATTACAATCTTATAAAAGAATTTACTCTTTAACCTTAAGTGTTGAGGTAGTCATAAACCCTGACTAAAAGTATCCACAATTTTATACCTATGGTAAGTTATATATTTCCTTACCAGGAAAGCCCTTGATAAAATGTTTGGTATAACTCTATATTACTATCCCTAGAAGCCCTCAATATGATGATCAATATATTTATTCCTAGCCCTATAATCCCTTGATCTGACGGATCAGATTCACCATCTTCCTATCCTTGGAAGCTATCGATCAGCACCACAATCAGACAACAAATAAAAAAAGAAAATTTGTTATAAGGAATTTATAATCCTAACTCAAATTCCTTATAACTTCAACTCTCTAAAGAATTAAAAAGGCTTGTAATGATATTTTCACACAGAGAAACCTTCATAGAATTTGAGTTTCAAATGCATAAGCTTCCAATAATTCAAATGACCCACTATTTATAAGAGAACCTAAAATGGTCATATTTCTGATTTAGTTACAACAAAATCGAATAACTTTCACTTAAAAACTTAATAATAACTAAATGTATGGAGCCTTATAGTTTATCACCTTAAAATGATCTTCTATATTTTGTATGATAGAAACAAATATATATACTCTAATTATAAAATTTGGATAGTATGATGAACTTTCTTATTGATTTTCAATCTGATAAACTGAATAAAGGTTAGTTTGATGTATTGGTACCAATGTTAGTTTGATGTTAATGAATTTTGTTAGTATGATAAACAATACATAAGTCTAACCACCGATCATAAAATAGTTTGGTCTGATGAACCGAACATACCTTTATTCCGATGGGTCAAATTGAATAATGAAAGTTTATTTTCATATTATATTAGAACTATTTCTTCATTTAGTATAAAATAATGTTTAAAAAAACATATTAAAACAATTGGGATATATAAAAGTCAGAAAACATAGTTTTAATAAGGTTTTTGGGATATATAAATTTTAGAAAGGGCTGATATGAATGAAACCCTATCATTCAGCGTGTCAACCAGGACTTTGTTGGGGTTGGTTCCCGAGAACCAACTTTCATGTACTTTATGATTACCTGTATTTATAGTTTTGAATATTAATAAACTTATTATATAATCATGATTGTTATTATATATAACATAGTATATACTAATGTCCTAAGAGTAACTGTCACATTAAAAGGTCATAGCAGTTCCCCGCTATGATGAGAACCTAGAAGTTCTACAACACTATTCTTAAATATATGCTCTATAGCCGGATCAAATCATTTGAGGGACAAAAATGATACAGGCTATCCGGGGTGGAGACTCATAGGACTTTGAGGAACCTTCTCATGGTGTACGCCCTTAGTAATATCTAGTAGGATATTATGTGAACGAGACCCGCCAGTAGAAAATACATATTTATATGCGTCATTGGATGTTCCTATCTATAGATGTGTGTATTGATCCTTATAATTTAATATTATTATTAATAAGAATTATGAGTTGTGTACTTTGATTTATTGATGAAAATCATAACGACATATGTTCACAGCGAGGTAAGATACATTGGATACATCACAAGTAATATTACATTAATGAATAATGAAAGAAAGGACTTATCCCTTTTATTCTTTAACAAAAGTTGATATCTCAGTCCCTTTGATGGAAATGGTATAGCCTAAATAAATCCCTGTCCATGGTATTCTATAGGCAAGTTCAATTTCTTGAAAGTCAAAGAAAGATACATCAAGCACATAGGTTGATGACACCAGTGTGCAACCTTCTTGAATAGAGATATCTTGATAAAGGGATTATATTACATAGTAAGCATCCATATGAGGTATTATGTCACTAAGGCATTAAATTATTTCTTTATGGGAAACATGGCATGTTTCTAGATTCCAACCTTGTAATTTATTTTTCTTCACCAAATTCCATTGAGAAAGAGGCCTAGAGGGTCACATAATAAGTGTATCCAGAATCTCAGTTAAATAATATTTTATTATTTATTATTTAAATAGTTTAATAAATATTATTCCCACACGTGGCTTAATAATAATTCATGTTTGGTTGATCTCATATATTCTGTCACCAGTTATTTGAGAGAATATAATGTGAGAAAAATATTTAATAAATATTTATTTACTATTTAGTAAATATAATATTTATTTATTTATTGGTGAATAATACAATGACATTTATTTAATAAATAAATAGTCATTATTCAAGGCCTGATAAATATTGTAGAGGAATTACAGACTGAGTTTAATGGTCCAGTGAGAAATAATAAATATTGAATACTATTTAATTAAATAATATTTAATTTAATTTTCAAGTTAAGCGCATGTCGAGAAATAATAATAATAATAATATTATTATTTGACATGGAGTTCCATAGGAATTAAATAAATAATAAAGGGAACTTGTGCAATTATTTTATCTTAACCCTAGCAGTATATAAATCCAATTATATTATTTTATAGGCAATCCAATTCATTTGTTTGGTTGTGCACAATGAATTTATAGAATCCTATCAAGCCCTAGATAGGTCCCTTCTTCAAGAATACTCCCAAGAATGGATAGTGATCTTCCTCCACCTCCCACTCTCAAGTTAAGAGAGATCAAGGAGAATGATTTGGAAGTGATTCTCATGGCGATCAAAGGTGGATGAGTCAAGAAATAAGATCTATCATTCTAAAACTTGGAGATTCCTATGAAAATATTTATAGATTTTTGGAACATGTGTGGATCACCACTATAGAGAATCTACTCATGATTCCTACAACACAACAATGATGCAACATAGATCTATTGTCAGATCCATCAACAGAGAAATAATTTTAACAAGAAAATTATTTAATTAATTAAATTAGTTATAAATAATATGTTATGATCCTCCCTCTAGTTTTGGTGTTCTATCTATTGTCTGTTTTCTTTGATTCAATTCTGTTGATCACAACATTTATCGTTGTGTAGATCTCAGATTGATCATCGATCATGATAAAAAGAAAAGTTGGGAATGACCTATCGCATGCTTCTACTGTGCTTGGAACCTACAATTGGTATCATAGTGTCCACTTAATTATTTATAATTATTTAAAGATTGTTGTTGATTTACACATTTGTCATTTATTTTTCAATTCAATTTTAATCATTCTTTTAATCTGAATTGTGATATTTGCTTCTTCGTCCTTTATTTCTCAAAGAGATAACAAAACGATTAATTTTAAGAATGAAATAAAATCAAAGAACTCATTTGGAGGTGCCAAGGATTCTGGTTGGATAACACATGAGTGCATACCATGTAACTAGATTTACATGTTGTGTACTTGTGTTCAATGCATCAGGAACTAATTCATAAATTAATTCAAATCATGTGCATTGAATACACACAGTGCATTTAATTACTTACACCACATGTTGAATGGGCCAACCTAGTGCACAGTCATCCAGAGTACATGACTTGTAGCCCACGTACATGGAAGGTAGTCCCTTTGAGTCACAGACATGACATTTATTTCCATACACAGCCAACCTGATTGGTGACCGTGCAACTTGGAGACCATATGCTGTGTAGTTTCTTATACATGCTGTGTAATCCAATTTTATGAGGCATTATTTACACACCGAGTCCCTAGGCATGTGCCTAAGATAGACAGTGAGAGATATACATTCTATGAAGCTCTCCTGTACATGCCATGTACTTATAAAAAATTACACAGAATTAAAATTTATTTATTATACTATGTAAAACTTATTGACATGTGCTTGAGTGTGGTCATTAAGTTGATAGGAAACTCCTTGTGATAGGTTTTAATATATATATATATATGATTAATTAATATCTACATAATGTTTAGATCTACATATCATGTATGAGTCCTATTGCAATTGTTACTCTACGTGCATTAAAGCATAACATGTGACTGAAAAATCATGTAATTCGTGTAATAATTAAGTTGATAGTACATGTCATGAAAGTACATGATAAGTCATGTATTCCATATGTCACAAGAGTAAATATTATACGAGTATAATACATGCTGAGTAGAATCAGTCAAGTATTCACCATGTTTCCTATAAGGTATATTTATGTACATAGTTAATTTTAAATAATTTTATTTAATTTGTTTAAAATTATGATGGATGAGAATCTCAAGGAAATTAGAATGAGAATTAAGATAAATTAATTGATTAATTAAAATAATAATGACTAATAATTTAATTCTAGTTTTATTTAATGTGTAATTCGTTTCATGCATATGGATTATCATGAGTATAGAACAAACCTTTGTATGTGATTGGTTTCATTTAATTTATTATTAAATTAAATTATTGGCCCGCATGCCTTCTCTACTCTTATTATGTAAGGACCTACGTTCCCATGGTTTCTTTTATGTAAATTACTTGTTTACATAACCTAAGTGTGAGTAAAAGAATATGTAATGGATGGAGCTTCCAAGATAGTGGTGGTAGTTCAAGTTTGGAGATAAGGCAAAACCAATTTAAGAGAGATACATAGGTGGACTGGTGAAAAGCTGTAACACAAACCTTAATTGGTTCAATGTGTTTCCCCCTAGTTCAATGGTTAGTTTATCAACTGCTAGATAAACTAACCATTAGTAAAATATCATTATCATGCTTCTTTATTATTTTATTTCTGTTAGGTTATATGGTTATTTCATTATGGATGTTTTTTATGATCACATGAATTAATGAAATTAACGAGCATACAAGATAGAACTAAAATAAATTCTCTTATGTTTAAATATTATCTAAGACATGTTTAATCACTTAAGTAAATCCACTTAATATTAACAATCATGCGATAAAGATAATAATTAAAAATTTACTAACAAAAGGATAAAATCCCTCAATTATATATATTAAGTCGGTATAGCCTTCCACTAACTCAGTTAAAATCAAACCATAGTTCAAAGTCATGACCAACCAAAGTCGGGGTTATTTTAATTATCGAGGAATTATAACTTGAATTTTTTGGTTGACTTAACTTAGTTCACATCAAGGGTTGAATACCAAAGTAGGGCCTGATGTAACTGAGAGGAAAGGGTTGAGGAAATCCAATTTAAGGATTTCAGGATTGGGGAGTCCACTCAACAGATCAAGGAACCATGAATTAATGTAGTTGGAATTTGGAATTCCTACCTAAAACAATTAATGTTGCTTGACCAACCAAAGTTGGAGTAATGATAAGGGGAATATTGATCCTTACCACTATAATATCCAAGAAACAAGATATTCTGAAGCTAATGGTGTGGTCTATTATGTTTTAATAAAATAGTGATAGATTAATAAATATAGTATTTATTTATTAGTATAAATATTATTAGATAAAGTACTAAATCTATGCCCATATTATTTGTAAGAACAACATTAAAATGACTTCAAACATATCACTATGATCCATACTTGAGAAGGATGACCTTCTCACCAACACAAATTTCCAAGAGTGGCAAAGGTGCATACACGTCATCCTTCACCATGAAAGGAAATTTTATTTGTTGGAAAAACCTATTCCTAATGCACCTATTAATGAGGAAAGTGATGAAGAGTTACCACTCTATGAGAAAAATTTGAACAATTCCACAAATTTTCAATGTTTCATGCTATCATCCATGACCAATGAGATTTTGAAGCAACATGAACACATGGATTCATATAGAATGATGTCTCACCTTTGGGATCTTTATTAAGATAAGTTGAGACAAGAGAGATATGATATCTATAATGCTTTGTTTACAACTATGCTTGGAGAGTCTGTACCAAATTAGCCTCCTATATTCAATATTATTGGATACATTGAATGATTATATATTCTAGGGATTAAATTCATAGATGAGTTGCACACAGATCACATAATTTCATCATTTCCCAAGACCTTCTCTAGTTTTATTTTTAATTAAAATATGAACTATAATGAGAAGAGTCTTTCAGAACTTCATACTTTGATTTTGAAAGTGGATAAGGACATGGGGCATGATAAACCTATGGTCCTTATGGTGAATAAGAAAAGTAAGAACAAGGAAAAGGGTCCCAAGACTCATAACAATTCTAAAGCTCCTGAGTATCATCCTTTCAAGAAGAAAAATATCTAGAGGTAGGTCAAGGAAAATGAGCTAGTATGTTTTTCATGTGGCAATCTAGTCCACTGAAAGAGGAACCTCACCCAAAAGTAAGGTGAAGCTAAAGGTATGTATGTTATCGAGTGTAATCTTTCAATATCTTCACATTTAATATTAGATATAATATGTGGTGCTCACATCTATATCCAAATATAGAAACCAAGTAGATTTCAAAAGATTGATCGAGGAGAGGTGGATCTAAGAGTTTCTAATGGTGCGAGGGAGGATTATCTATCCATTGAGGATTACCAACTTTCATTAACAATGAGAATGATTTTAGTTTTAAAATATTGTTATTATGTACCTATGGTTACCAAGAACATAATTTATGTATCTTGCCTAGATACAAATGGGTTTATTTTCAAGTTTGGAAATAAAATTTGTTTCTTTTATAAAGAAAACATATGTTATGATATTATTTATGTATTAAATTATGAAAACCAAGTAATGGAAATTGATAATGAATCATGTTTACATGACTCATATAACACCCAGATTTGGCATCACCGTCTTGGTCATGTAAACGAGAAGTGTTTGACAAAGCTATGTTAAGATGGTTATTTAGAATCTTAAAAGATAAAACCACTTGAAAGATGTCATGAGTTTTTATAAGAAAAAATAACCAAACCTGTAGAGACCCCGACCCCCGGGTGCCTTACAAGACATGATATACTAACATTAAATTACAACATTTACAAATAATATATCATGTCCCATTACTACAGAAGATCGCGAGGCTCATGATTCTGGGAAACTAGCTGCTTCTAATAAACTTCATTACTACAAACCATGCCTGAAAAATTTAAAACAAAACGTAGGGTGAGAAAATATGCCCAGTAAGGGGTTTTAAAACATTTTAAGAAAACTATTTCTCAAAGTAGTCATTTTGAATAAAATAAAACACTTTACTAAAAAAAAGAATTATATTTTCTTAAAACATGAAAATCCTACATTTTTGAAAACCACTTGCACAGAGAAGAAGTACGTACTTAAAATAAGCTTAAAATAAGACATGAATCAGAGAGCGCAAGCATGTGAAGAATAGATGATTCATAACTTACAACCAAAATTATTTCAGTTCTAAAAGATTGAGTGTAAGCAGGGAAGAGATTCATACCGTGATACATTGGCATATAAGGTTCTTATAATAGCATACCACATGTGTTGAGTTCTTATTTCATAAATTCATTCTCATAGTCAAGGGAATTTTCAACTAGGGGATGTATTGTTAGTTGGACTAACCCATGGTTGACCATTTATCATCATGTGCAGAGGGAATGTATAATGTCAGACTTTTTCAAGACCTTGTGTCATGACCTTAAAACATAACTTAGTACGGGTCAAGGAAAACCGCCAATCCCGTTTCCCATAGTAGCACAATCCAAGGCTAACTGCCAAGACCGTCGCACATAAAAGCACAAGCCAAATCTAACCACCAAGACCGTCTCACATAAAAGCACAATCCAAGTCTAACTGCCAAGACCGTCACACATAAAATCACAAGCCAAGGCTAACCGCCAAGACCATCACACATAACGTCTCATGAGACTCTTACTTTACCCAATGCATTGGAGCACTATATAATTCTGGGCGCACCCGTCCATAAATACTTAAGTCCAAAACATCCCTCACATATCTTGAAATGGTCTTTCTTTCATGGGGTTTCATTCATACATTCTTAATCAAACCCCTTTTTACATGCGTTTTCATAGTCAGGAAGACAGTTCAACCATTAATAAAATTAAGATGTACGTGCTGAAAAATCTGTACACATAAGAAATTAACTTAAAAATTGAAAAAATGGGTTTTAAGGAAAAGAACATGAACACCTTAACATTCCAAAGCATCATAACACCAAGTTAAAAACAATGCCGTTCATAACTAATACACATGATGATAAATGGGTATGGTGGACGTTTATTTAAAACTGTGTGAATATACATATATTTATACAGTTAGGGATATAAAGTGTGCACTTAGGTCCATCTTGGGAAGTCATGTATATATGTATACAAACTGCATGAACATATATATAGTTGTGTAAAAACTCATTTCCACTTTAAATAACATGACCTTTCCTTTGAAAAGCTTGCAATCATCATAAGAAGAACTTGTATTCAAAGACAACATATTGATACAAGGTTATATACACCAATATATATATAAATTTATGTGTATATACCCATATGTATGGGTTTACCAAATTAAACTATACTCGATAATATTTCTCAAGTTACACATTCATAAAGTTTGATAAGACTAAATAGAGTTCTTACAAATGAAATATTAATGTAAACATGGTTTTTTTCTCATAACCCTTATTGGCACAAAAAAAAATCACCTTTTCTACAACCGAGTCAATTCATAAGTAAGAGTATATATATTTATACACATGTAAACGTTTAAGGGGTTCACACCACACAGTTTCACAAAAATAAAGCGTGAATTATCAAAAACGCTGATAAATGAAATTTTCAACTGAAAAAAACTATTTTGATATCACACTAAACCTCAAATATATATATATATATATATATATATAGACATTCTTGACATCATTATAAAAAAATAATAACCTTTAAGGGTAATATAATTTTATCAAACATCATGTTATACCAAAATAAATTAGAACATAATGACAATACACTACCACTATATATTATGAAATTATTAGAACGTAACTAAGTAGATGCATGCATATATTGGTATTTATATTTGCAATACTGTATATACATGTTGCTATATAAAAAAAGGGTTTTATAACAAACAATATAACGTGATATCCTCACTAGAGTGTGTATATGCATATATATATAACATGTACACAAAACCGTATATATATATATATATATATACAGATTATATACATATGTATATACGGGGGGGAGGGGGGGGGGGGTTCATAAGTTAAATTTAAAAGGAAAATACCATAGCCTTTAAAGATTTTGATAACCTGGTTGAAAATATCCGCATATGTAATACATATATATATACATAACCTGTATACATTCTTACATATATATATAAACGGTTTGAAAAGGAAGAGGAGATAAAAGCCAAAAAAAGGAAAAAAAATCCTTACCAGCTTGGGGGGGAAGAGATGGGGCAAGAGGTCTTGGAGGTTTTCGAAGGAGGTGCTTGGAGAGATACCCGAAGGAACCGCGCCTGCTTCGGTGCAATTCCTGGTTAAAAAAAAGGAAGACAACCAAGCGTGAAGAGGCGTCGAGGGTACCGAGGCCAGGTATTAAAAGGCGGTGCCAAATTTGTGGAAAAGAAGGAGGTGAGATGTCCACAGCCGACCTAGGCGGAGTAAACGAGGCCCTATCCTACTGGTTCAGCGCGCGCGCGGGGAAGAAGAAGCGGGACGTGGGGAAGAAGAAAACCGGAAAACGAGGGGATGATTAGGATTAGACAGAACTTGAACGGACGACTCATATGCAGTGTGGCATTAATAAGATCGGACGATCGCGATGGAAGGGGAAGGATCAGACGGTCCTTGGTGTATGCGGTGTTTTAAAAACACGCGGCCCTCGATTTTCAACGTTTTTATCATATAAAAAATTTGTTATTTTATTATTTCATTAAACTTATTATAAAATCATTATTATTATTAATATAACCTTATTATTAAACTAGTATTATTATCTTTAAGTCAAAGGTTATTAATACACCTATTTATTAAACTATTAATCACCTATTTAAGTCATAAAATATATTATTATTTTCATAAAAAAAACATTTATCTTAATTTATAATTACATGTAAAGATTTGAATACATTTGTTATTAAGAAATTTGGCTGCTTAACCCCATATTTAACATAATTTCAAAAACATAAATTCATATAACATTACCAATTATTTTAAAGTTTTATAATCATTATATTATCTTCAATGTTCTTAAAGTAATAAGAGTATTTGTGTAAGCATTAACATAAAGACGCAAAATTTGTAATGTAAATAAAACCATAATTTGACATAGTTTCAAAACTATTAATAAAAAGGTCAAATTATAAATATTTGCATTATTATTATTACTTATATTTAATTTAGAGATAAGTATAATACATTTAATTTAAAGTTTGATGCAACATATATAACTCAAGAGTTTGAGTGCATATTTTCTTAAACAAAATAAAAACCCATCAGATTCAATATAATTACAAAATAATTGTTTAATTACTCAAGATAAAAACGTGTATAGTAAATAGTGGAAAAAAATAATAATATTAATTTTCACCATTTTGAAACATAAAATATAATTCACCTTTTGGGAAAACAAGCAATAAATTAATTATATTATTATAGATGTCACTCTTTAAATATTAAAGAAAATAACGTAATTAACTTTTTTGAACCTTTTGGAGGTAAACAACTCTTATCTTCAATGGTCCACTTGAAAATTAAAACATTGGAGGATAAGACGATAATGGGAGAGCCAACGGCTATATTTATAGCCGTTAGGGTCTAACGGTCGGGTAAGTTTTCTATAAAAAGCTTGGTCTCGGGGTATCCCTCATTCAAGGTGACTGAAGGAGAAAAAGAGGAGATGGTTCGTGTTATTCCGTTAGTGATCAGTACGGATGCGGTGGCTTCAGCCATCCTTATGTTTATTCTGATGGATGCTAAAGACCCTTACTGCCTTCTTGGTGTCCTTGTGGTTTTAAGCGGTCTCCCTATAATTTTAATCGGGTTTTTAATTGGGATTTTTGGTTAGCTAAACTTCTTTGTTTGATCAGTGTGAGTTGTAGTCACCAAGATGTAACTCATTTGAATAAAAGAGCCTTTTCACTCATTTTGATGTGTTTTCTCTATTTTATTATTATTATTATTTTATAATATGATTGTTTGTTCAAATAATGGATGACATTGTAAAATAAACTTGTCATTTCTCAAAACACAGTTTCTTGGGTCGTTACAAAACCACCATTCAACGAATAGAGTGAAACATACACAAATATTCTAGGATTGGTACACACTGATGTGTGTGAAACATTTCCATTAGAAGCTAGAGGTGGATATTCTTACTTCACAACTTTTACTGATGACTTGGGTAGAAATGGATATGTCTAATTGATGGGGTATAAGTCCGATTCCTTTGAGAAATTCAAATAATTCAAGAATGAAATAGAGAATAAACTTGGCAAGAAGATAAAAAAGGTTCGATTTGATCAAGGTGGTGAATATCTTAACCAAGAGTTTATCGACTTTCTATAGGAGTTTGAGATTCTATCTTAACTCACTCCACCGTACACACCATAGTGGAATGGTGTTAGTGAAAGGAGGAACTATACCTTGTTGGACATTATAAGGTTGATAACGAGTCTTTAAGATCTTCCATTATCCTTTTGGGGATATGAATTACAAACGGTGACATACATGTTAAATTGAGTACCAACTAAAGTGGAAAATGAATTCCCTTCACATTATGGAATGGAATGAAACTAGTTTTTTCACATACATGTGTATGGGGTTGTGATAAATTTTTAAGGACTTCTATGGAAACAAACCTAGAAGCCTGAGTCACAAAGTGTATCTTTATAGGTTATCCTAAGAAAACAAAGGAATAATACCTATACAACCCCTTAGACAAGAAAGTGACTGTCACCAGACATGCCGTATTTCTTGAGAGGGATCAAATCATCAAAAAGGTAGTGGGAGAAAGATTGAATTTGATGAAGTTAATGCTAAATATACACAAGAGTTGTTATAGGAACAGGTTCCACAAGTCCCCATGGAAGAATTAGTTCCTGAAACACAAGTAATATGTAGGACCACAAGAGAGCTAAGAGAACTAGAGAGATATGGTTTTCTAGACACCAAAGATGGTGACTCATTATTGTTTGGAAATGATTAACCTCTATTCTATAAGGAGGAAGTAGATAGATCAAAATATGTAAGATGGAAAGAATACATGAATTTTGAAATGGATTCCATGTATTAGAACTAAGTTTGGGTTTTGGTCTATGCACTAGTTGATGTAAAGATCATTGGGTTTGAATGGGTATTCAAGATAAAACTGGGTATGGAAGGTAAAGTAAATATCTACAAAGTAATGCTAGTGGCTAAAGGGTTTAAAAAACATCAAGTAATTGACTATGATGAAACCTTTTCACTAGTTTTCATGTTTAAGTACATCAAAATTATAATTTCTATAGTAGATTACTATGATTATGAGATTTTGTAGATGGATGTCAAAACATCATTATTTAATGGGAACCTTAAAAAAGATGTCTATATGGCACAACCATAAGGGTTTGTGACTCCAGGTGATGCCAAAAATATTTTAATGTTGTAGAGATCCATTCATGGATTGAAGAAAACATCCAGGTCATAGAAAATTCAACTTGATGAAGCCATAAAATAATTTGGTTTCATTAAGAATGAATGTGATCCATGTGTTTACAAGTGGTTTAGTGTAAATTAAGTTGTTATACTAGTAGTATATGTTGATGACATATTTCTTATTTGTAATTACAAACCACTTCTATAGTCTATTAAGAACTGGTTAAACAAGTGTTTCTCCATGAATGATTTGGGTGAATTAGCCTATATTCTATGGATCGAGATCATTTGTGATAGATCCAAGAGGATACTTGGACTAAGTTAAAGTACGTATGTTGATCAGATACTAAATAGATTTAGTATGGAACAATCCAAGATGGGATTAGTTCTAGTGTCACATGGTTTACATCTTTCTAGGAAAATGTGTCCTCAGATAGAATAAGATAAAGAGAGAATGAGTAAGATCCCATATGCTTCAGCAATAAGATAAATCATGTTCTCCATGTTATGTACTAGACTTGATGTTTCCTATGCATTGATCATGGTAGGAAGACATCAAGAAGATCTAGAAGAACAACATTGGTCTATATTTAAGGTTATCCTTAAGTATTTGAGAAGAAATAAGGATATGTTCCTAGTATATAGAGGAGATGATGATCTTCTCATCAGGGGTTATACTGATTCTAGTTTTCAGAGAGACCAGAATTATATGAAGTCGCAGTTAGAATATGTTTTCTATCTCAATGGAGGAGTTGTGAGCTGGAAGAGTTCAAAGAAACTAGTTTTTCCTAATTCTACAGTGGAGTCCGAGTATATAGTAGCTTATGATGCAGCCAAGAAATCCATTTGGATGCGGAAAATTTTCCTGGAGCTTGATGCGGTACCTAGTATTAAAGACCCTATCACATTATATTATGATAATACTACAACAATGGCTCTTGAAAAAGACCCAAGGTCACACCAACACACAAATAATATACTCCTAAAGTATCCCACTTGAGGGACTTTTATCAAAGGGGTGAAGTTTTAGTAATAAGAGTACCCAAGAAAGAGAACATGGTGGACCCCTTGACTAAATGCTTATCTTAGCAGAATCTTGAGTATCATGTGAGAGATAGAGGAATGAAGGTTGTTACCATTTGGCTCTAGTGTAAGTGGGATTCTATTGGATTTGGTGCCCTAGAACCAACTTCTATGTACTTTATGATAACTTGTATTCATATTTTTGAATATTAATAAAATTATTATAACATCATGATTGTTCTTCTGCATAACATAGTACACGATAATGTCCTAAGAGTAGCTGTCGCATACTAAGGTCATAGCAGTTCCTGCTATGATGAGAACCCAAAAGTGCTATGACACTATTCTTAAATATATGTTATATAGCCGGATGATATCATTTGAGGGACACAAATGATACATGCTATCAAGGGTGGAGACTCATAGGACTCTAAGTCACCTTCTCATGGTGTACACCCTTGGTAATATCCATTAGGATATTATGAGAATGAGACCCACTAGTAGAAAATCTACATTTATATGTTTCATTGGATGTTCTTATCTATAAATGTGTGTATTTATACTTAGACTTTATTATTATTATTAATGAGTATTATGATTCATGTAATTTTATGTATTGATGAAGAATGTGACGTCATATATTCACGGTGAGGCAGGATACATTGGGTGCGTCACGAGTAATATTTCATTAATGAATAATGTGAGAAAGGATTTTTCTTCTTCTGTTATTTATTTAAAGTTGATATCTCATGCAATTTGATGGAAATGATATAGCCTAAGTAAATCTATGGCCATGGTGTTCTATAGGAATTTTCAATTTCTATAAAGTCAAAGAAAGATACATCGTGCACATAGGTTGATGGCACCAGTGTGCAACCTGCTTGATTAGAGATATCATGGTAAATGGATTATATTACATAGTAAGAGTTTGTATGAGATATTATGTAATTATGACATTAACTTCTTTCTCTATGGGTGACTTGACATGTTTCTAAACACTAACCTTGGGCTTTAGACTACTTTTCCTAATGCCACTGAGAAAGAGGCCTAGAGGGTCACACACTAAGTGTATCCAGAATATCAGTTAAATAATATATTATTATTTATTATTTAACAAGTGGGATAAATATTATTTCTGCACTTGGATTAATAATTATTCATGTTTTCTTAATCGTATATATTCTGTCACCTTTTATTCGATAGAATATAATGTGAGAAGAATATTTAATAAATATTTATTTACTATTTAGTGAATATAATATTTATTTATTTATTGGAGAATAATGCAGTGATATTTATTTAATAAATAAATAGTCATTATTCAAGGACCAATAAATATTATGGAGGAATGGAAGACCAAGTTTAATGGTCCAGTGTGAAATAATAAATATGAAATATTATTGGATTAAATAATATTTAATTTAATTCGAAAGTTGAGCGCATGTCGATAAATGATAATAATATTATTATTATTTGACATGGGGTTCCATAGGGATTAAATAAATAATAAATTGCACTTGTGTAATTATTTTATTTTAACCCTAACAGTTTTTAAAACCAATTATATTATTTTCTCGGAGAGCCAATTCATTTGTTTGGTTGTGCAAAAAAATTTGGAGAATTTTCTCAAGCTCGAGAGAGCTACCTTCTCTAAGAATGCTCCCAAGAATGGAGAGAGATCTTCCCCCACCTACCACTCTCAAGTTAAGAGATATCAAGGATAACTCTTTGGAATCAATTCTCATGGAGATATATGGTAGATGATGTAATTGATAGGATCTTCTGTGTTAGAACCCAGAGATTCCAATGACGATGTTTGGAGATTTGTGGAACACATGTGAATCACCACTAGAGGTAATCTGGTCTTGATTCCTATAACACAATGATGGTGTAAAAAAGATCTATTTTGTGATCCATCAATAGATAAATAATTCCAACAAGGTAATTCTTTAATTAATTAAATTAATTATAAATAATATGTGATGAGCCTCTCTTTGGTTTCAACATTCTATATATTGTCTTTTTTTCTTTGATTCAATTTCATTGATCATGATGTTTATCATCATGTAGATATCAGATTGATCATTAATCATGACAAAAAGTAAAGTTGGACATGACCCATCACACACTTTCATTGTGCCCGAAACCTACAGACTTGAACCCAGGATGAAGCGGAAGATGAGAACATGATCAGACCACTTGTCCTAGAAATTATTTTTGTTTATAAACATACTATTCAATTTACATATTAACTATTATTTATTTAGTTATTAATTAATTATAATTATGATTTAACTTTTGTTTTTGGGTTTAATTATTTTAGTATGTGTATATTAATTTTATATAAATAACATTTATTTTTATTACTATATGATGTAGCTTATATTTTCATAGATCATTACTACAATATCAATGTTTTAATCCCACTGATATTTTATTTTAAGGTTAATTATTACATTATTTGGTTTTAGGAATAATTTGAGCATAATTTTTGAAAGTGGATTAATTTTGGAATTTTAAGCGTTTTTATTTATTTTAACATTTCAATAAAAATATTTTATACACTAATCCAAATTTTAAAATTCCTTTTTTTATAGGCTTATATTTTTTTGTGATGCATTTAATTTAATAGGACAAAATTCTGAATCAAAACTTTTGAGGCCCAAATGAATCTCACAAATGGGGCCTTGAAATCTATGCACAATTTTGATGAATTTTGAAGATGGGACCATATCACACAATGTAATAGTAAAAATGAGCTAAAAGTTTATATAAATATAGATAATAGGTCTAGTTAAATTTCCTTTAACTATGAATACCCTATATTTAACCATTATCAAGGCCATAAATGCATGGGAAACTAGAGCATTGGAATTTAAACATTCCGCTAGGACAAAAAATAATTATTAAGTAATGCAGTTATAACTCTAGAAACACACATCCAATTAAGATCAATTTTTGTAATAAAACATCCATGATATTGGATAAAAATTTCAATGAATATAAATTATCTATATTTGACCATTAATAAGCCAAACTTGCACCATATTTTAGAATACAAGTTTAGAGAGAAAATATCCACAAAGTTAGACATTTTTAATAGATAAGTTGGGTTTTTGTTGTTGTTGTTTTTAGGGGTGACCTTAGGGTAACCCCTGCAAGACTTTTGGATAGGTCAACAAGGTGTAAGGGGTAATAAATTGGGAATGTTTTCCTATAACAACCTCATACAATGTAAATTTAGGGAAAATATTTCAATCCATGTCTCGAGAAAAAATATTTTTTTTGGGATTATTAGGGGTTTCCATGGATATTTTAATATTTTAAATTTCTAATATATAATAGTTTATCTTTATCTTTCACTTTTATTTTCTTTTCTCCTTTGGTTTTATCCCTCTCTGAATCTCATCTCCATGCAAATAGGGAATTAACTTCTACTATTGTTCAAAGAGAGGGAGCACTGCTTCTTTGAGTTCTTATGCTCCAATTACATCTATTTATATCATTATAATAATTTTAGTAGTGGTTATATCAATTACAATGAGAGGTTACCCTATTTTTAGTACTATTGTTATTCTTCTTCCTCGTTTATATATATTCATTCCTATCAATCTTTATTTAATTCAAGTGGTGGAGTGCGGATTAGGTATCAATATGGAAGATTATTATCCTACATGTAAAGGTCTTAGTGAAGGGTAATAAAAATTCAAACTTGAGGGTGTGGTTTGATAGGTCTTGATCACCACATTGAATAAAATATTGAGATTTTTAAAAAATAATAATAGCTTCAACATAAAATCCTAAGAGTAGCAATCTAATTTAATTAAAATCATTGTATCTTATTTTAGATTTTCTATATTTTTATATCATATACATTTTACAAGTACCCCATTATATTAATATTTATTTTTAGTAGTATATTTTAATTTATAAATAATGATGATAGAAATTCAGTGTTGTGTGAGTGGAAGACTCTATTGATCGACCTAGGGTACATCAATATGGTGCATTTATAGTTTAAAAATATTGATAAATATTCATGAAAAATCTCTCCCATCAATTTGGAATCATTTATAAGGAGTCCAAGAGCTTTCACACATTATCTTTCATTAAATAACAACAATTTTAATTTTTTTTCAAAAAACTAGAAAAATATAACTTCATTGCATATATTTATTTTCTTAGGTCAAGATTTATTTTTATGGTGATTTTTTATAATCTTGGCCAGTTAACCATTTTTTAGTCCATTAGGGAATAATTTTTGAAGAATCAAGTGCAACAAAATTTCCAAATTCTTGAATAATTGAAAAACCTAATGAAAATCCTTTCCACTTATGTTAAGGAGGAAAAATATTTATAGTGGGAATAAAAAAATTTATTTTGAACATTACTTATTAAGGAACCCAAGGAGGAATTGGGGGAATTCATAGAATATCTATTCAATCTTTCTCAAAAATTTCTGTAAGAGGTTTTTGAAGAAGACATGACAACTGATGCACATGTGGGAGATCAATAAGGTTTGGATGACTATTGTGCATGCATTGTAGAAACTGAAATTGTAAGTGATTATCCCATATTTGATAATGAAAAATCAAAACCTATATCTTTATTTGAAAGAATACACCACTGGAGTGTTGTATTTTGAATAAAAAATGGAGCAAATTGACTACATGTATCCAACTCCAACAATACAACTTTAAGAGGCACTAAGTAATGAAGAAGAAATAAAATCTGATCCAATTCAAGGTGATAATTTTTTATTTAACTCATTTATTTATAATTTTATTAAAAATGAATTGAGAATTACCTCCCAATACTTGAAATTTTTATATTTTGATGACACATGGATTTACTTGGAGAATGATTATGATGAAGAATATGTACTTGCTGATATTGAGTTTTTAGTGGCTTTACCTGAAGAAATATAGTTTCAAGCTAACCTACTCGAAGTGGAATATTTATATATTGATTCTTCATGTTTTAATCTTTTGAAATCACCTATTTTAATAATCCCAAATCATGTTTCATTTACGTGATAATCATGTTTTTATTCTATGTTAATTATGTTTCATTAATGTTTCTTGTTTCTATAGAGTAATATTCATATACTCTCAATCTCACTGTTTGATTGGTTAAGCTTATAGTGAAGAATTTATCTAAGTACAAGGTCACCGATACAAGGTCACTGATATAAGGTCAACGATACAAGGTCACCGATACAAGGTCACCGATACAAGGTCACCGATACAAGGTCACCGATACAAGGTCACCGATACAAGGTCACCGATACAAGTTTACCAATACAAGGTCACCGATACAAGGTCAATGATACATGGTCACTGATACAAAGGTCACCGATGTAAGATTACTATTGAAGGTTACCAATGGAAGGTTACAGTTGGAGGTTGCTGATGTGCATATGCTATTAAAACCTACCGATGTGAAGACTACCGTTACCAGTCTACCATACTCTTCTACTCCATACTTTTTCAAATTCTTATGATTATTCTAACAGTCATATTTGCTAAATTTAATGCTTATGACTTAATTAATGCTTATTTTAGACATATCAAGAGACCATATATTGACAATACGAGGTACGAGAAAGATCACACATGATCTAATCATTTCTATTGTCAGACCTCAATTATAAAAAGAGCAGACCAAGAAAGAAAATGAGAGAGATATAGATGGTGAAGTGGGGTGGCATAAAAAGCACATATGTACATGTGAAGAAGCTTACCTACTAAGATTAAAGAAGAACCATCAGCACTTACACTGTGAATCCACAAAGCATCATGAAGATCATTTTGGGACAAACTCACTTCTGCCTTATGTGACTCATAAACTCTTGATCGACACGAGAAGCAGAACACTCAAAGTTAGAACTTGAAGTTGTGACACTCTGTTTTGGAGAAAAATTCCAAAAAAAGGTTCAAACATCAAACTCTTCACTCCAAGGAGTCAAAAGATGAACTACTAACACATAGATATTTCTAAACTCAAGCTTATAGTCTTAGATATATTATGTTCTTTCATTTCACATTTCTGAGAAATGTGTCTTTCTGCTTCACACACTGTCTCCTGTGCTAGAACTGGAGGATATTGAATATCCCTACATCAAACCTCACTTGAATTTTATTCCCATTTAAAACTGTGGAAGAGACCATGTGTGGTCTGTATTGTTTGTATTTCCCACTAAGAACAGTGATAGAGGGTGTGAACCCTAGATAGTTTATGAAAACTATTGTAAAGCCTGATACAGGATGTGTATCAAGTTTATTACTAATATAAACTTCTTGGTGGTAGGTGATCACCAAGTGAAGAGGATTAAGTCTCGACTTAAGAATGAACCTCTTGTTTTACTTCACTGTGCACTATATTTTGTTATACTCTATTTTATCTATTTTTCACTGCTTATATTTTCTAAAACATAAAACTGTTTTGCTTTCACTTTGATAGTTAGTTCTAGTTAGTGTGTGTATTTGTATAATTCAGTAAACTTGTTTCAAAAGTTTAATAGGTGTTTTACACTGATTCAACTGAGGATTAATCACCCTTTAAGAAACCAGTTGACCAACTAAACATTTACATCTCTACTGCCTTAATTAACTGGGCCGTTTTAAAATTGGGGGATCCTTTTAAAATAAGATTTTTAACAGAAAATTTAAGTAGGATCTTAATTCACCCCCCACTTGAGATTCCACTCCGACCAACATTTGGTATCATAAGAAGGTTTATCCAGTGTTAAAATTCTTTTCAACTGTGATTTTAGTTGTATCTTAAAGATCTTAAAATTTCTGTCATATCTAAATTTTCATTTCTTTAAATTCCAAGTAACTATGGAAAATGGAGTTGAGGGTGCTGTTACTAACATGGCACCTTTATTTAATGGTAATAACTATGCTCAGTGGAAATTAAAAATGAAAATGTATCTAGAGAGCATGAGACCTGAAATCTGGGACATAATTGAAGAACAACATATATTTACTACTACTACTAAAGACATATGGTTTCAGTTGACTAAATCCACATATAATAATAACTGTAAAGCAATGAATTCTTTGTACTATTCTCTAGGTGATGAGTAATTCAATAGAATATCTGTTTGTAAAAATGAATATGAAATTTGGGATACTTTAGTTGTTTCTCATGAGGGAACAACCAATGTTAAAGAAATGAGATTAAATACATATACTATTAAATATGATGATTTTAAAATTAATCCTGATGAAATTATTTCTGAAATGTATCTCAGGTTCAATGAAATAGTGAATAATATGAGTCTGCTTTAGAAACCAGTGGATAGCAAGGACCATATTATGTTATTGCTTCGATGCCTACCAGACAGATGGAGACGAACTTCTGTTTCTATCTGAGATTCTTGTGACATAGGCAAACTACCAGTGAAGGAAATAATTGGAAATATTATGATGTATGAATAAGAACTTAAAGTGAATCAAGAAGTATATGAAAAACCAAGGAAGAAATCTGTAACATTCATGACTGCTACCTCAAAGAACAAATATAAAGAAAAAGTTCAAGCTCCTATAGATACTTCCACAAGTGAAGACTCAGACTCTGATAGTGATGATGAGATGGCTCATCTTGTAAGGATATTCAAGAAGTTTTACCAAAAGAAAAATTTCTTTAGACAATAAAACTACAAAGGAAGGTATGATAATAAAGGACTGTGGAAAAAGGATAGAAAATGGAATGACAACACAACCGATATAGTCTATTATGAGTGTAAATTCAAAGGTCATGTGAAGGTTGATTTCCCCAAGATTAAATTTAATAAGAAGTATAAAGATAAGGGAAAAGGATATAAAAAAGGCTATAAAAGCCACCTGGAGTGCCTCATAAGACAACTCAAGTGGACCTGACACTTCTGATAGTGACAAGAATAAACATGAAAATCTATGTTTCATGACAGAAGCATTGGAGGTAACACCCAATTCCCCTATACCTACTGATTGTTATTTTGGGAATGAAGGTGAATCAAAAATTGATGAAAATATAACTAAGGATGAACTATTCGAATACTGTGGAATACTTGAGGATACCTTTAATGAACACAAGGATAAATATAAACTATTGTAAAGACAACATGCTTTAAATGCTAATTACAAATATGATCTAGATATCAAGAAATAAAAATGTTCTCAGCTATTAAAAGAAAATACCAAACTCAAATTATCAAATGATCAATTAAAGAGGGATTTGGAAAATTTTACTTCCGGTAGTGATAACTTGACATAGTTTTTAGGGAAAAAATTGCTCCAAAATACAAAACTGTTATAGGATATTAACCAAGATAGAAAAGAATTATTAAAACTAAATTTGTTCCAAAATCTGGACAGTTCATAGCTAGTTCAAGTTCTGGACCATCATTTGAAAAAAAATTCTCTAAAAGACCAAACAAAGTGTTCATGTCTCAAAATATATCTATTGATTATAAAAAACCTATGGAACACGTATGGGTTCCCAAAGTTTTACTTGCTAACCTCTTTGGACCCAAGAAAATATGGGTACCAAAGTTACCCCACACTTAATCTATTTTGCAGGAAAATTGTCAAAAGAGATCATGTAAAACTTTGTGGTACTTGGACAATAGATGTTCAAGACATATGAAAGGAGACTATTCATGTTTAAAAAGCCTAATTAAAGTTGATGGAGGATATTTCACATTCGGTGATAATTCTAATGGGAAGATCGTCAGCTTAGTCCAAATTGGTAACCCTAATATTGTATTAATTTCAAAAGTACTTTTTGTTGATGGGTTAAAATACAATCTGCTATGTATTTCTCAGTTTTTTGATGATGGATTCATTGTTAAATTTGAAAATGATGCATACAATGTTTTTAATTCTAAAAATGATTTAATATTTACAGCTCTTAGAAATGAGAATTTATATGCTGTTGATATAAATTCTTTAGTTAAGAAAAATGTTTCTTGTTTGAATGCATTTCATAAGGAATCCTCGTTGTGGCACATAAGACTAGGACACTGCAATGTGCACTCACTTAGGAGACTTACTAGGAAAGATTTAGTTAAAGACTTACCTAAATTGGAATTCCCTCTTAACAAAGTGTGTAATCCTTGTTAAAAGGGAAAACAACACAAAGTTTCTTTCAAACCAAAGAAATAAGTTTCTACTTCTCAACCGCTTGAGTTGGTTCACATGGACTTGTTTGGACCATCAAGAGTTTTAAGTTTAAATGGGAAGCACTATGTTTATGTTCTTGTAGATAATTGTTTCTAGGTACACTTGTGTATACTTTCTGGATTACAAAAGTGAAGCTTGTTCTTATTTTATCAAATACTCCAAGTATGTATAAAATCTTAGTGGACTTAGAATTAAGACCTTGAGAAGTGATCATGGATGTGAGTTTGAGAATCAAGAATTTGAATCTTTTTTCTCACAAAATGGCTATACTCACAATTTATCTGCTCCTAGAATACCTCAAAAAAATGGAGTCATGTAAAGAAGAAATATAACCCTTCAATATATTTCTAGGACAATGCTCAATGAATATGATTTTCCTATTTATTTTTGGACTGAAGCTGTTAACACAACTTGTTACATTATCAATAGAGTCTTAATTAGACCTGTTCTTAAGAAGAACCCATATGAACTTTGGAATAACAGAAATCCTAAGGTTAATTACTTTATAGTTTTTGGTTGTAAAGTCTTTATCCTTAACACTAAAGATAATCTCGACAAATTTTCTTCAAAAAGTGATGACGGAATTTTCCCAGGTTACTCAATCTCTAGTAAATCCTATAGAGTATTTAATAAGAGAACCAAATGTGTGGAAGAATCAGTTCATTTCAAATTTGATGAGACCGATCCACATGAACCCCAAACCACTCTTGAATATCTTGAAGAAGATATGTCAATTCTGGACCTAAATGACAAAGACAATGAACCCTTAGTGAAAACAACCAGTTCTGGAAACTTTCCATAATTTGTGCATGGTGAATCTGAACCTATTGATAATCATGAGGAGTCTATTTAAACTCTTTCTATAGGTATAAGAACTATAAAAAATCATCCTTTAGATACTTTAGTAGGTGGTCTAAATAGAGGGACACAAACTGGAGCTTCTCTGAGAAATTAGGTTGAACATCAAACTTTTCTTTCACAACTTGAACCTAAAAATATCAATGATGCAATCAATGAGGAATTTGGGGTGATATCTATGCAAGAAGAATTGAATTAGTTTGAAAGAAACAATGTTTGGGAAATAGCGGACAGACCTAAAGACACCTTGACCATGGACACTAAATGGCTGTTTAGAAATAAAGTTGATGAATCTAGAAATATAGTTAGAAACAAAGCTAGGTTAGTTGGACAAGGGTATAGTCAAGAGTAAGGAATAGACTATGAGGATACCTTTGCACTTGTATCTAGTTTAGAGGCCATTAGGATACTACTTTCTTATGCAGCTCATTTGAATTTTAAACTTTATCAAATGGATGTTAAAAGTGAATTTCTAAACGGATATATAGTTGAGGATGTGTTTGTTGAACAGCCCCCTGGCTTTATAAATCCCCATTTTTTAAATCATGTTTTTAAACTTTTTAAAGTCTTATATGGGTTAAAAAAAACTCCTAGATCTTGGTATGATATGCTCAACTCTTTTCTTATTTCAAAAGGTTTTACTAAAGGAATAGTGGATCATACTCTTTTTATTAAAAGGATTTCCAATGATGTTTTAATAATACAGATTTATGCAGATGATATAATTTTTGGATCCTCTAAAAACTCTCTCTGTACTGATTTTTCAAAAATGATGCAAGATGAATTTGAAATGAGTCTAATGGGGGAACTAAATTTTTTTCTTGGATTTCAAAATTTTCAAAATAAAAATGGTATTATTTTAAATCAAAATAACTGTACTAAGGATATTTTGAAAAGTTTTATTTTATATAGTAGTAAAGGTAGTGATACACCTATGAGTACCACTTGAAAGTTGGATGCTGAAGAAACTGGTAAATCAGTGGATCAAACCAATTACCGAGGTATGATTGGGAGTCTGCTCTATCTTACTACTAGAAGACCTGAAATTATGTTCAGTGTATGCCTGTGTGCTCATTTTCAAGCCAATACCAAAGAGTCTCACTTAAATGAAATTAAAAGTATTTTTAAATATCTCAAGTATACTATAAATTTAGGACTATTTTATCCAAGAGGACATCCGTTTGATTTAATAAGTCATTCAGATGCTGATTTTGATGGAGGCAATTTAGACAGAAAGAGCACCTCTGGAACATGTCAAATTTTAGGTAAGTCACTAGTATCATGGTGTAGTAAGAAACAAAATTCTGTTGCATTATCTACTGTAGAGGCTGAATATATAGCTGCTGTTAGTTGTTATGCTCAAATTCTGTGGATAAAACACACTTTACTAGACTATGGATATCAATTCAAACATGTATCTATAAACTGTGATAACACAAGTTCTATTAAAATCTCTAAAAATCTAGTATATCATGCTAGGACAAAGAATATTTATGTAAGAAATCACTTATTGAGATATCATTATCAAAGATGTGGTATCACTCTTGAATTCATTGGTACTGAACACCAATTGGATGATATATTCACAAAGACTTTGAATTCTGAGAGATTAAACTACATCAAACATGAGTCAGGTATGATAAACTGTTGAGTATAGGACCTCACCGTTAGACCTTACCGATAGAACCTCACCGTTAGACCTTACCGATAAGAACTCACCGTTAGACCTTACCGATAGGACCTCACCGTTAGACCTTACCGATAGGAACTCATTGTTAGAACTTACCAATAGGACCTCACCATTAGACCTTACCGATAGGACCTCACTGTTAGACCTTATCGATAGGACCTCACTGTTAGAACTTACCGAAAAAACCTCACCGTTAGACCTTACTGATAAGACCTCACTATTAGACCTTACCGATAGGAACTCACTGTTAGAACTTACCAATATGACCTCACCGTTAGACCTTACTGATAGGACCCCACCATTAGACCTTACTGATAGGACCTCACCGTTGGACCTTACCAATGCCTCCTTACCGATATACAACTTGAGTCTGGGACTTTGAGTTTTTGTGTTCTTAGCCATAATCTGAAACGTTTTCTGCATATTAATTATTTATTTTATCTATTTTATTTTTCGATCCCTAAATGATAAAAATAAAACACAGATTATATTTCGATCCACATCAAACCCTCTCCCGAACCTTTTTCTCCCCAATCTCAGAACCTAAACCTATACTGAAACCTTAAACCACTCCAGATTGATGGTAAGAGTCCAAAGGCTGTCAGTTGCTAATGAAAGAGACGCGCGAGATCCTAAGAGACCTTGAGCCGATTATAGTAATGGAATCTAGATAATGGAAAATGTGGTTAAAACGCATTTATCAAAGAGGGAAATAGTGGTTTAGAAGGAGTTAAGTTTAGAGTGGATGTTGTCGAGTCGATCATTAGTACTAAAGGCACTTGAAGCTCAGGGATGGGTTGAGTATTTTTCAAACAATAATGGACCATATTACCTGAAGTTAGTGAAGGAATTTTTTGAGTTTATCAAATTTGATCAGTATGTGGATGAGCACCAGATGACTTCCAGAGTAAGTGTGAGTTTCTCCTCTACTGAGTGGGCTGACTATTTGAGGGTTCCACATGAAGGGATTTTTGATTATTAATCAAAAGTGGTGCCTCCCACTAGTGAGTTCTTTTTCTATGAAGAAGAATTAGCTGAATTGATAGGGAATTAAATTCCTAGGAAAGTCATTTCTACTGAAATGGTAGGAGAAGATAAGATGCTTTTCAAGTTTATCCAGCATGTATTAAGTCCCAGGAGAGGGTACTTTTCAACTTTAAAGTTTCAGGATGTTTTTCTCTTGTATATGTTAAATCATGAACATAAGATAAACTTATGTAGGCTGTTAATGATTCAACTAGAAGATATTACCAAACCTAGTTCCAAATCCAATGCCCTATTTCATGCTAAGTTGATATCTCTTATATTGAAAGTGAAAGGAGTTGCTGGAGCTAAGGAGGAAACTGTTGTTTTTCAAGATAACCATTGCATCACCAAAGTGATTTTCAAGCTGATGAAGATCAACTGGAATCCATGGGTGAGGAGATGGGTGAATGATAAGGCTAAGGTATATGAAGAGTTTAACCCTAGCTCATCCTAATAGGCCTAAAAATAAGAGAGAACCTGATCTTAATCCTGGTGAAGTAGAGCCTGCTTATTTAGATGAAGAAGAAGAGGATGTTGTTGTGCAAGAAAGAGAGGATTCTTCTATAGATGATAGGAGTGATCCTGACCTTCCCTCAAATCCTTGTGTTAATACTGTATCCTTTGGTGAGCCTAGCCCACCAAAGAGATTGCCTAGAAGGGAGACTATCCTAAGGGATAGTGATGAGTAAACCAGTGAATAAGAAGGAGATGAAAATGTATTAAGAGACATTAGAGATACCTTAGATGAGGATGAGGACACTGATTCAATTCAAGATGACTTTGAGACAGCTTCTGATGAAAGTGAAGAGGAATGTTTAAGTATCAGTACTCTAACAGGACATACAGAAATGGTAGAAAGTGGAGATGAAGAAGTTGCTGATTCAGTTGAATATGGACTTGTTTTGGAATCCATTGAAGATTCTATGGAGGAAGTGGTAGTGGACCTTCCTGTTAATGAATTTGATCAAGAAGGTCTGATAGATATAGATGTGGCTGATCAAGAGAATGCTCCAAGTGAGGGGGAGGAACCTGTTGCTACAGGATTAGTTGTTGTTGCTCATGAGATAGAGGACTAGATATAAGCTCTTGGCTTTGTGGTTTTAGGCTTAGATTATGGAGATTCTGAAGATGACCAGCCTATCAAAAGTCCTCCAATTTCTACTATCTCAGAAACTACCATTATGCAACTAGTGGTTCTGTTACCTTGAGAATATATAAAGAAGGATGAATTGGATTCTTTGAAATCAGTCCTGAAGAGGCATATTGATGAGCAAACCACTGAGATACTAAGAAAAATAGCTCACAATCAAGGACTCATGACATCTGCAGTGGAAAGGATAGTCTCTACCTCTCACTCAGCTGTGTTACATGAGGTCAAGGAATTTCAGAATCAGGTAAGAACTTTGGAAGTTTCTATGGAATCAGTGAATAAGACTATTTCCAACTTATATGCATATATGGATTCAAGGGCTCAGGTGGAAAGAGACCTTAGATATGTTAAAAATGTGGTTCAACAAATGGTCATAGTGTTTGAGGATTTTAATAAGACTATGGAAACACAAGTTAAAGTCCAAGATGATGATGTAAAAAGGCTGACCAGTGGGCTAACCAAATCATTTAAAGAGACTATAACTTTCTCTATGGAACCTCTGGGTGCATCTGCTTCTTCTTAAACCTCTCCTTCAGTTGACATTGAATCCTTTAGGACCGTTGTTAGAGAAGAAGTGGAAAATTTCTCTGGTGCTAGTACCTCAGACTCTTAGGTCATTTCCATTACTAGGGAAATTAATAACCTTGTGGGAAATTATTTAAGGGAAGATACTCAAGATCAGAAGGCCATCAAGGATCAAGTTTAATTCTATTACAAATAGGTATACACTAAGCATTAGATTGATGGTCACTTTAAGCTGCTTTTGGAAAATTTGAGAATCCCTCCTATCACTCAGGCATTTAAGGATCAAGTGAGCAAGCTTAGAGAGCTGACTCCTTCCCTAGAGAGATTCATGGAAAACAAAGATTATTTCATCTCAGCTATGGAAAGAGGGGTAATCATCATTATGGAATTCAAGAATCTTCTGTTACCCTTCCTCCATGTGGAATGCACACCCATCATTGTTCCTCCTGCTTTGCCTGCTTCTTCAGCTACCCCAGGTTCCACCAGTACTACTCCTTTTATGACTCCTGCCCAGACCATCAGAAGTTTGACCCCAATGATTACTCAGAGGTCTACTCACTATAGGTCCACTGACGCCTCGGTGGCTGCTCCTCCTATACTGCTCACTACCATCCCTCGGCCTATCCTTTCACCTTCATCACCTAACTCTTCAGCTTCCAAAGACAAAGCTCCATTAGAAATCTATGATGTGGATTGAGTGTGGAATGTCTTAGCTGATAGGGATTTGTGTATTCTTTTTGTCTATTGTACTCCTGTTTTATTAATACAAACACTCTATTTTCTCTCTTTTTGTTATATATTACTTTTTTTAATCACAAAGGGGGAGAAGTGTTTATATGTGTTTATATATGTTCTGGCCTAAATGTAGTGTTCACCATATAATTTGTGTATGCTCACATCAATGATGAAATTATCAGATGTATTTAACCTTGATTCAAAACTCTTAAACCTAAATATTTAATGACATAATTTGTGATTATCAAAAAGGGGGAGATTTTTGGACTCACTAGTTTTGATATTCCCAAATCATGTTTCATTTAAGTGATAATCATGTTTTTATTCTATGTTAATTATGTTTCATTAGTGTTTCTTGTTTCTATAGAGTAATATTCATATACTCTCAATCTCATTGCTTTATTGGTTAAGCTTACAGTGCAGAATTTATCTAAGTACAAGGTCACTAATACAAGGTCACAGATACAAGGTCACTGATACATGGTCACCTATACAAAGGTCACCGATGCAAGCCTACCATTGAAGGTTACCGCTGAAGGTTACCGATGGAAGGTTACAGTTGTAGGTTGTCGATGTGCACTTGCTGTTGAAACCTACCAATGTGAAGGATACCATTACCAGTATACCATACTCTTCTACTCTATACTTTTTCAAATTATTATGATTATTCTAAAAGTCATATTTGCTAACTTTAATGCTTCTAACTTAATTAATGCTTATTGTAGACATATCAGGAGACCATATCTTGACAGTACGAGGTACAAGAAATATCGCATGTGATCTAATCATTCCTATTGTCAGACCTCAATTATAAAAAGAGAAGACCAAGAAAGAAAATGAGAGAGATATAGACGGTGAAGTGGGGTGGCATAAAAAGTGTGTCTGTACATGTGAAGAAGCTTACCTACTAAGATCAAAGAAGAACCATCATCACTTACACTATGAATCCACAAATCATCACAAAGATCATTTTGGAAAAAACTCACTTTTTCCTTATGTGACTCATCAACTCTTGATCGACACCATAAGTAGAACACTCAATGTTAGAACCTAAAGTTGTGACACTCTGTTTTGGAGACAACTTCCAGAAAAAGGATAAAACATAAAACTCTTCACTCCAATGAGTAAAAAGTTGAACTGCTAACACATAGAGCTTTCTAAACTCAAGCTTATAGTCTTAGCTCTATTGCATTATTTCATTTTACATTTATGAGAAGTGTGTTTGTCTTCTTCACACACTATCTCCTGCGCTAGAACTGGAGGATATTGAATATCCCTACATCAAACCTCACTTAAATTTTTTTCCCACATAAAACTGTGGAAGAGACCATGTGTGGTTTGTATTTTTTATATTTCCCATGAAGAACAATGGTAGAGGGTGTGAACCCTAGGAAATTTGTGAAAACTGTTGTAAAGCCCGATACAGGATGTGTATCAAGTTTATTGATAATATAAACTACTTGGTGGAATGTGATCACCAAGTGGAGAGGATTAAGTCTCGGCTTGAGACTAAACCTCTTGTTTTACTTCACTATGCACTATATTTTTTTATACTCTGTTTTATCTATTTTCCTCAACTTATATTTTCTAAAACATAAAACTATTTTTCTTTCACTTTGATAGTTATTTTTGGTTAGTGTGTGTATTTGTATAATTCAGTAAACTTGTTTCAAAAGTTGAATAAGTGTTTTACACTAATTCAACTGAGGATTAATCACCCTTTAAGAAACCTGTTGACCAATTAAACATTTAAATCTCTATTGCCTTAATTAACTGGGCCATTTTAAAATTAGGGGATCCTTTTAAAATAAGGGTTTTAACAGAAATTTTAAGTAGGATATCAATTCACCCCCTCTTGAGATTCCACTCCGACCAACATAATCATATTCAAGTTAATTTTTTTTCCCGAATTCCTCTTGTTAAAATTTCCAATACCAATACAAATGAGGATGCCCTAGATGAAACTGAGATTTTGACTAAAGAAAAAGAAGAGGGCCCATTATTTCTCCTACCCCAACCTTGAGAGTTGCACTACATTTATTTAGGGTTGTATTTGAAGGAATTTATCCATGATTTTCTATATAACTATTTAAAGCTTAATAGCATTGGAAGAAAGTGGATGTAGTGATTTAAATCATGCAAGATACATCCACTTTCAAATTTTGGGTGACAACTAAAACTACCAAATGGAGGCAGTAAAAAAAAATACCTACTTGGGGGGTTCAAACCAAGTTCCATATCTTTTATTATTTCTCTCACCACTTTTTTTCTTAAAAAATAAATTTCCTATGTTTTTCTCTTTCTTTCTCATGGATTTGATATGGTAGAACCTGTGATCTTAACTTAAGGCTACCACTACCCAAATAAACTTTGGTTGTGTCTTTCCTTCCCATTTGTTTTTCTAACTTTATCTTTCTAATTTCTATTTGGGATAAAATGATGGGTAGTTAAATCTTAAGTGTGTGTGTGGGGGAAGGACTCCAATATTCTTTTAAGAATTTTTGCATGTTTCCTTTTTTTTATGATTTTTGTAGAAATGTGAATGTTTTGTTTTATGTTTTTATTTTGGAATTTTTTTGAGATTTATTGAGATTAATCGAATGATTTTGGAAGTTTAAAACATCTTGGTACTTTTGAAAAATGATTAATTTAAATTTATGAGGATTTAGATGATTGCTGAAATAGATTTTTTTTTCCTGAATTTCCAATATTATTATTTGATGAAGTTTTATTGAATGTGAAACTCATGTGAACTAATACTATCCAAAATTAAAATCTATCCCAAAATAAGTGGTTTCTATTTCTTTTTAAATATTATTTATATTTATATTTTTCTTGAGAATATTTATTCATTTTTTAAGATCTATAAATAATTTTTTTTCTCATTTTCAAAGTTGTTAGAGTTCATGGAATGTGTTAAGTATGAATACAACACCATTTATTAATCCCCTAGTAACCATAGAATACCTTGTTAGGTAGAAAAATTACAAGACATATATCTCTTCCCAACCTAATATAGAAGTTTAATTGATGATTATTATTGATCTAAAGTGTGTGTGTGTGGGTGGGTGGGGGGGGGGGGATTCATGATGTGTCATGCCGAACTGAAGAATTTTTTTGAGTTAAAATGAAAAGTGTTACCAATTTTGAAACTATTTTTGGGATAAAAATCATGATGAAAATATGGATGGGTGTCCCAAAATACCATTCCAAGCTGGTTTAGGAGTTCACTATTGTTTGAAGACCAAAATATTTTCCCTTAAAAACAAAAAATTTGAGCTAAAACCTCAAATCTAAAATAAAGGAAACAAGCTACTAACATGAGGGAAGAGGGAAGAAATATTTTGATACTGTTGAAATGATCAAGACACTACTATAGTTTTAGATTTTTGCAACGGATCATTAGTGAATGATTACCTTCACAAAAAGTAATTTGTGACAAGATTCCATCTCTAATGGTCCATCATATAAAAAGATATCACAATTACATTTTTTTGTAATGGGAAATTACAAATAATTAGTATTTGTGATGGTGAATTCATCCATCATAAAAAATATCCAAAAGTTTGTTAAATAATAAATTATAACGATTTTATTGCAAATAATCAATTATGTCAGGTCTGTCACAAATATCCAGCTGCTATGGATATATATATCCATTTCAATTACTAATATTTTCAAAAAAATAATAAAAACATACAAAAAATTAATTAAAATAACACATTTAAAAAATAAAAGAAAAATAATTAAAAATAATAAAAACAAACATAACATTAATACATAATTTCGGACACAATATATTTTTCAACCTAAAATACAGAGCATACATTAAAAATCAAAATGTATCAATAGGTATCAAGTATATGAGGATCACATGAAGGATTAGGTAGAGGAAACTCCATAACAATGCCATGTTCAAGCCATCACATATACTCTAACATCTGCTTAGCACTCTAATGTTGTTGATCACATTCCTCCTCCCCCTATCTCTCTGCATCCACTGTATTGTCTCATCCTAAGCTTTAAACCTCTCCTTATACTATATAGTGGATGACGAATAATCTCCATGATCTCCCTTTGAGCTGACCAATGACATTGTAGAATTACCATAATAACTCATAGGTGTTAGTCGTGAACAAATATCGACCACCCAACATTTCTCGACACCATTCAAAGTCACCTATATCCAAGCCTCCTCATCAAAACTTGACTCACCAGTGACATCTACTTTACTCTTGGATTGAATCTCCTATGAATAAGAAGTCACAACCTCATATGTTTCCTTTAAATATAATTATAAATTAGAATAAAAATAAAATTAATATTAGTGATTTTTTTAAAAACCACTAACCAAAATATGGATCTTTTAATCGACTATAAGTTCTTCTGTATGGGAATTAGTGTCCATATTCTTATAAAATTAGAACTATGTAATATAGGGGTCAATAATATACTATATAATATAACAAAAAATTTAAATTTAAAGCATATATTAATTAATAAATAATATTACTAACCATATGTCATTGATGTATACCAAATGCATGACTTCTAGAAATACGTGTGACCTCCTGCCTCCCCCAAATCTGATGACCTCCTTCTAAAAGTATATCATAGTCAATATAATGAAAATATACCCCATATCTGAGTTGAGATATAGGTAGGTCTATGGGAGACACAAGACTGGTCGAAAACAGTAGCAGAAGCTCTATCCACATCTCACTTTATGAGGTTATGTAAAAACTAAAGAAAAAATTTATGTATACAAATATCCCATGCCTCCTATATAGGAGATCTCAAGCTATTAGAAACCAGATACCATAAATTCTTCAAGATAATTCAAAACAATATGTCAGTAATTACATAAAATTTTAAAAAAATATATTATTTAATAACAGACAATCCAATGATTTAACATCTACAAAAAAATGAAATTGGGAATTTGATCCCATGACACCCATGGATCTGAAAAATAATTTCTTAGAACCACGCCAACCTTCCCAACAACTAAATGAAAATAAATTGTGTAAATAAAAACAAATAAGTTATATATTTTTACCAAAATTAATATAAAAATTTAATATAAAATAAATATCTCAAACAATTAAACATACCTTCATAAATGAGAATCAAAATCAAGAGATAAACATCTCTCTGGAATAGGGTTTAAAATAATCAATTGAGAAAAACTGTGCCCCCTCCTAATAGGTGTAACATCCTTCAGATCAGATGAATTAGGCTCATTAACAAGAATTCCTCCATCAACGAGAGAACAAAATAGACCATTGGGAGCATCTACATCCTTTTGAAACAAATAATATTACCTCTAAGAAATTGTCAATAAAAATATCAAATATAAAACTAATAAATACCAAAATATAATAAATTTACATATAAATAATTTTTAATACATATATCAAATATAAAAAAATAACAAATACAAGAATATAATAATTATCTCTAAATAAATACCAAAACATAATAATTTAAACTATAAATATTTGTTAATATAGATATAAAATATAAAAATCTAATAAATAACATGCTAAATATAATATTCTTAACTATAAATAATTGTTAATATGAATATCAAATATAAAAAACTAATAATTACTAGCATCATCAAAGGAATAAAATATATCATTGGGTCCATCCATATGAAACAAACAATGTTACCTATAAATAATTGTTAATACAAATATCAAATATAAAAAAATAATAAATACCTAAATATAATACATTGATAGTCATATTATTTCTCATCGTCATTGATGTTTCCTTCGGAATGTGTGTTCGAGTTATAAATCACTATTTCCAAACAGTTTCTAACAATTTTTTTATGGAATCAGAAACACCCAATGGTTCTGCATCCAAAGGGACCTTCTTTCCAAAACTAGGCATTTGTTTGGGTTGTTAACCTACAATACTTAATAACTCGCATTGGTAGAGAGTATGGGAGGTTGGGATCATCACACCCTTTTGGGGATAATTATTTCCTGCTTTGAGACTCTCTTATAGATTTAAGATATGTTCATGAATCCTTATTAATTTACCAATCGTAATGTAGGTTTCCCTTAAAATTTGTAATCAATTATTAGAATGTGTGGAATTTAGAATCATCCATATGTATTCTACGTTCTTCATCAATTGATATATCTATTTTTTTAAAAAAAAATGAGCACATAGGCTCTTATATTAAAAATAGTAAAAAGTTACACAAGATGAAAAGAGGGCATTTTACATTTGTCTCAAACAAGAAGAGGCACCATGTCATTACACTTTCAAGATGGATGATTCTATCTTCGAGGACCCATTTTTTTGAAAGACCATATACAATGTAATTAGCTTATCAGAAAGTGTGGGTGATGACGTAGTTCAAAGAAGAGATCTTATCAAGGAAATTAATCCATTTACCTGCCAGTTTCCATAATAATCAATTCAGGCCCACCCTAATTGCTTGGAAAACCATGGCAGAGTCACACTCAAACCAAATATTATTCCAGTGTCTTTGAAAAAAAATGTCCACCACGTTTATTATCACCATCATTTCAGCTTCCAAGTTAGTTTCATTCCCACAAGGACCATAGTTTCATTGCACCACATCCCCATGGTGGTTTCTGAAAATAACCCAAAAGCTCGATGGTCCCAGATTTTCCATGGAGGCCCCATATGTGTTACATTTTAACCATCCATTGAAGGGGGTAGACCATAGAACCTCCATCATTCCCCTTGACTTGGGATAGAAACCTGCAACTTTTAATCTCATAAGGATCATGAAATCCCTAACCGAAGTGCTGCAGTGCTCACTGATCATAGTGTTGTCATTTTGTAACATCAATGGATATATCTGTATATATTTGAGGTTCTCTATAAATGGTATCCTATAATATACTAATTATATATTCTTTGGTCATTATTATGATAATGCTGGTTTTTATGCCACTCAGTGGGGCACTCTGGAATTTATGGTCATCCAGGTAGATGAAAGTCACTATGGAGTTTATAATCATCAAGGGAGACAAATGTTGTTTTGATGTTGGGATAGAACCCATAGATAGGCTACCTAAGTATCCTCATAAAATGAATCAAAGCCCTCATAGTTTAGTTCCGCTTAATGGGACACATCATACCTTTTAAGGTCATGTGATAAGGACCCAACCATACAGTTTAATGTTGTGTGGTAATGAAATCTAGGTGGAAGGTACCTAATAAAAGTTTGGTGGGGGACTTATACCAAAGGATCCCAAGAAACCTGGAAAGGATATGAGTTTCTGAGTTGGATTAGACTATACTGGGAATGTGGACCAGAGAGAACCGGCTTGATTTGGGATGTTGGGTTTGAACCTCATGGAGGATTCCTATGTATCCCACATGGATGTGAATCAAAGCCCACGTAGTTCAGTAATTATCATAGGGAAGTATGGTCCTTTTATAGACATATGTTAGGGATTAATCCTAATGAGTATTACTTTTTAGAAATATCCACAAGAGATGTATTAACTTATATATATTTAAGGGTATTTAATTCAGGGCTTAATCCTAAGGAGGATTCCTAGATTAAGGGAATTAGGGTTGGATTCCTGAGGAGGATGTCTAGTGAGCTCAGGACCTAGGTAAAGGCTTCCTACATATCCCAGTTATGGTGGGAATTGGATTTATCATAGTTCATTCCATTTAGATATTACACCTAGGAGTGGGTTCATTGAGGGTGGTATGATTTCTCATTTCATGGATGAGATGATGTGGATCTTGGTCTTTGAGAGGGATTCCTACATATACCAGTTATAATGGGAATCAGAGTTCTCTTAGTTTATTCCATTTGGTAAATTCTGTGGATGTTATGATCATGAAAAACCTCTAAGACCATGTGAGTCTTGATCTGTGTGAGAAACAAGAGGATGCGAAAGATTCAAGAAACCACAGACTTTCTCCACCACTGATGGAAGAGGTCGAGCCTATGACAGAAGAGGCCATAGCCATGACACTTCCCCTTGTTCTCTTTACATTATATGAGGGTCTAATGTAAGGATGGGGTGAAGGTGAACAAATAAAGGGTGCTCAAGTAAGTGGAATGCAAGTATGTGGCACGCAAGTAGGCTTAGGTGAATTAATGTCACCTTAAGTTATAAACAACCTGGATTAATAGACTTGAGCAAGACTTGGTTCAAGCTTCAAAGAGTCTTCATAGTTATTCCCTGAAGTGGGGATCACAACTTTCTACTTGAGGAAGGGAAGTCACACAAGTGTTCTTAAATTAGGGGGGTTGGTAAAATGAGTCATGCAAGTACTGTTAAATTTTAACACTTTGAGAACCTAAGTCTCACTATCCCCCTTTAATTCCCTTGATTTAGGTCTTATGAAACTACCTTGTAGGTTTTAGAGGACTTGGGTGAAGCACTAGGGTGATCAGAGAAGCAACAATACGGATTCATGAAAATTAGTCCATACAAATGAAGGCCTCAAGGGTATATTTATAGGAAAATATGTTACCCTTAGTGATGGTGACTTGGAGCGCAAGTGATGATGTGGCGCGCAAGTGAGGGGCACACAAGTACTTTTGCACTGCCGGTGATTTAGACTACCTTGGGTGAACTCAAATTTGAGCCTTTGAAAATCTTGAAATTTTCTATATACTTTCTTCTCCTCTATAACACCCCAATATTTCATGGTATATTATCTTTTTAATGAAATTAAATAGCTTATATTTCATGCAACACCTAATTGGCTTGTGTTACACACAAGATTGAGTTTATGCAAAACACCGTTTTAGTATTGTAATTATTTAAAAAATATATTTATAAATTATCCATTAAATATAGTAATATGAATAGTAATAAATAAATTTCAAATTTTATTTGTAATTTTTTCACACAAATAAAACATATTTTTAATGACATGTATAAGTTTCGGTAAGTAGTTATATGTTTAGAAATGCTATTTTCTTAAAGGAACTACTTTTTATGTCCTTTTGTGAACAATAATAAAATTAATTTTAGAAACTATTATAAATTTAATTTGGTAAAATAGACTTCATTTTTGAATTAAAAATATTAAAATTATCTTAAGGTGAATTTTTGGTATTTTTCTGAAAACTTTCAATTTTTTATGAATAGTGAAAAACACTATATTATTTTTAGAAAAGTGATTTTTTTCATTTAAATAATTATTTTACTTTAAATTGATTTTAAAGTAAAAATAGATAAATAATACATATATTAACCCAATTTATTTCATTGGAATCATTTTTATAATAAAATTAGATATAAAAATTCATCGAACTTTTTAACGTCTTTTTACTCGCCTTCTCGCTACATTTGTAGATTAGCATTAAACATAATTTTACCTCTTATGTGAATTGGATTTAAAAAAACAGAACTTCATGGTTGAAATCATTATAAAAAATTTGGTCTAATTAGATCAAAATAATTTTTATTAAATAGTAACTTTTGAATTTTATTTACCACAGTTAAAGGTAAATAGGGTAATTAAAGGTAAAAATAATATTATCATAATATATAATTACCCTAATACTTATCCTAATTTTATTTTATAATTATTTATTTGACCTAAATTAACCATATTTTATAAATATTATACTTTTAATCCCCTTGTTTTAGATTAGTACATTTATAATATTTTTTTAATGAAGAGTTAAAAATGTCATATTCATATTTTAATAACTATTTTATTTTTAATATGAGATTATATAAGTGATATGGTCAACTATAAATAGTATTCAGAAATATAATAAATTTATATACATAATTATAATTTATTTATAATTTTTAGACATTAAATAATTAAATTAAATAGTGACACAATGATGATGTAGTAATTGTTTAATTAATTGAGATATCAAATAAATGATATTAAAAATATTAAAATAATTAAAATTTTACTTAATTAATGACACAAAATAATTCATAGATATCATAGACATGATAGTGAATTATTTGAAGTATTGGTTCAAATTTATCATCTTTTAATGATATTTTTTAAAATTCAAATATTGAATAGTATTTAAATTGAAATAAATGATACTTTAAAATAAATAATATTTTATTAAATGATATAAAATCCATAAAAATATAAGTTTCATCCAAATAACTTGGATATTATTAAATATGTCATAAATGACCCACTTGGGGTTCGTTTGGAATTTTATAGTAACTATATTAACCCTATAGTGTAAAAATACAATAAGATACGGTAAGAGTTAAACTGTTTAACTAAGGGTTAAATCCAAAATATAATGTTACTTTTATGACCTAAACATGTATAAAATTAATTGGTTTAGGGGATTTAAACCCATATGTATCTTATCCTCTAAATAAATCACTTTGGATCTATTTGAAATCGAAAATCAATTTATAATAAATTAATATTTTAAGAGTATCCTAAAGTGCCCCTCCCCTCTCTTAGAAAAGTTCACTTCTCCTTATCTTTAATTAGCACCACTAAATCCATTTGAACCGACTAAAAACTACCCATTTACTCTTCAAAATTCCTTAAATAAATTCTATAGGATAGAATTTGGATATAAATCCATCCGTGGAGTCCTCTTGTACAAATCAAAAGGAGACACTCGAAAAAGAGGTAATCATTTTATTAACTCTTTCAAAGTTCTTTTATTATTCCACTTCCACTTACACTTCCTATTTTGTTTCCATACTAAAGTAATATCTCCCGAATCTACTATATGGTGAGATGTTTTTATAATTACGGGACAACAATATTACTCCTTTCACTCATCCTATGAAAAACAATATCACCATGCGTAAATACGTACGACTTACTGTCTCCACACCATGGTGTAAACTGTTTTTCATCTATAAATTATTTCTACATGTATAATGATGAATAAAAAGTATGTAAATAATAAATATAACATGATATTGTTTTTTTAAAATTCATATTCCATCCAATTCTATACCATTTAACCAATAATTCAAAACATGTACGATAAACAAAGTGATTATTACCCGGAATGGTTCTTTAACTTATAAATTCTTAGTAAATGAGTAATATAAAGTCATAAATGAATCTTATATGATATCATAAATATTATTATGATCCTGTTATAATTTAATAATTTGTTTAAAACCATTATAAAGGAGTTTTGGACACGTACGAAGATTATCAAACCTATGGTAAGTGAATTCCATCTCACTTTTAATTTCCATGAGATATAAGCCATGTTCACTACTTATTTCTTGTGTATAGTGTATGTATTGGACCTATTATATTTTATATCATGAATAAATTTATCTTCAAGGTATTTAAATATTCATTTTATGATATTGGGCTTATGATTTAAATGTTCAAAGTGGTATGGGACGTTTTGAATGTTTAAAGAATTAATCTTTTCTCTATTTCAATATTCTTGATATTATTTTACATATCTATTTATATGAATATGAAAGGATTATAAAGGAAATTTTATGTCTATTTTTAAGTTCATTCAAATGTTTTTAAAAAGGAATATTTTTAAGGTTTTATGTAAGGGACTCTTTAACTAAAACATCATTTTTAATGTTTTAAATATTTATTATTATAAATATTTCTCATTAATTTCCATGTTTTCGAAATGGTTTTAAGGATTTATTTATATGGACACAAATGTTTTAAAATATTAATTCCTTTAAAAAGTTTCAAATTATTATGGGATACTTTGATTGAAAAATCTATTTTTTATTTCTTATTTTATAAGTTTGCAACTTTTGAATAAATTATTTCAAAGAAAAAGGGGTATTTGCCTCAAGATATTTTTAATAATTTTAATAGAGTAATTTCATTTATGTAAACATCATTTGTTGGATGTTATGATTAATTGAGGTTGATATCTTATGATATCATTCACCATATTTTATTAAATGGTTTATGATCAGTTTGATTATGGATGTTCTATTCATATACCATTCTTGGTTTATGGTTAAAGTATCCATATTTCGTATACTTATATTTCACCATTTTTATATTAGGAATATATTGGACTTAGTATGTGATGGGTGGGGTACACCACAACCCCTCTATGTATCGGTAGGTCTCATGACACAAACTAGATATGGACTTGGTCGAGGCCTTGCCCATTTATTTTCAGACATGGATTTGGCTAAGGCCTTAACCATTTATTTTTAGATGTCTTGACCGAGGCCTCGATGGTATGTTTCAGATGTCCGACATTATGCATTCCTTCATTATGAGATTAGTTATTGATATAACATGTGATTATTATACTAGTAATATCTATGTGAATTTTTAAATGGAATTATTTGATTTATTCTTATCATGTTATGCTAATGATTATATTACAAAAGGATTGTGTTTCAGTTTTATACCTTGCATTAAATGTTAATGCTTATTTATGAAAGGTTATACTGTATTGTTTACCCTGAATGAGCATCTGATCTCACCCATTTCTTTTGTTTTATTTTTCAGGATGCCAAGAAGTGTTTTATGATTGATATGCAGGGTTATGCTAGGAGAATAATGGTTTTCATAAAGAATCATCTATGCTGTATTTTATGTTTTGATTTGTAATGTAAAGTTAATGTATGTAATCTATTTTCCAAGACAACTAAACCAATCAGTCCTTCGGGGCATTATTCCTTATAATCATTCCAAAGTATTAAAATAATGCACCAGCTCTGGGCTTCTGGGGTCAGGGCATTATAGTTGTTATCAAATAAAGTTTAGAAATAACCTTGAAAATTAGATCTAGAAATCAATGATTAGAAAACATAACCCTATGAATGACTTTTAGGATAAGTCTGAGTATATGATATCATCCTTTAGATTTGGTAATGGATAACCTTGGTTAATATTATGGACTTATGGATTGAAAAGAATATGGAATCATTTAGATATCCTATAAATGATTATTCATGACTATATCACTATAATTAGTGTTTCTCACTTTTTTCTTTGAGTTTTGGTCAATGGTTAGAATCTAAAAGGTTATACAAGTAATGGTTATATTACTAATATTTAAGAGGTTACAAAAGAAAAACGAGATGAAGGAGGTATTAAGGAATAAGATGTTGAAGTGTAGTTAATGGTTTAAGAGTGAAGTGGAATGATTAAGGTTGTTTTTTATTTGGATTCAAGAATTATTACATCAATGGTTCTATGGTTATAAGATTCATGAGATATTTAAGGAGTGTACTATAGTACTTCTTCTTTAAGGATTTATAAGCATAAGAGTTTTCATTAAGGATTTAAATGTGATCAAATATTTGGTATGTGACAATAATAGCTACATTATGTTATTTGGGGAATATGATTTTAATATTGATTTTTGGAAATTTAGAGACCTTTTGGATAATGAATTTAGATGGAAGTATTTTAGTCAAGTCTTAAAATTTAAATGGATTATGCAGAACATTAGATATTATTTTTTGAGGTTAAAGTGTGATTTATTGGATACTTTGGGCTAACCATTTGAGTTTTAGTAAACATTTAAGGGATGAATGAAATACTTATAGACTATAAAATTATTTAAAAGTGCTTCATGCATAAAGAATAATCTTGAATATCTGTCTCCAGGTGAACAAAATGAAGTGAAAATAGATCAAAGAAAAAAAAGGATAACGTTGATACATGGAATGAAATCAAGTAATTTTTCTCGAGTTCTTACTTGGATAGTAAAATAATTCCCCCAATCTAGGAAAAAGTATTTAAAAAAATGTGTCATATTAATAACTTAATTTTTTTTGAACCGATGATATTTTTAATCATCATATATTTATGGCTTTGAGACCATCATTTTTTTATTGTTCACTTGTTTGTGATTGATAACCTCAATCACTCCCTATAACTATTTATGTTTTCCCTCCAAGTACGTATCTCTACTTTCCACTAATGTTCTCCTTTTTGAAAGCCTATTTTGTTGGAAACCTTCACACTTCCCTTTCCCTCTTATTAAGAGTATATTTTAATAACCCTATTTCCGATGTGGGTTTTCCACAAAGGTATTTTCTAGTATCAATCTTTTATTTTCAAAGTCCAATTTCAAATTACGAGGACACAATTTATTGAAGGAGGGTAGAATGTAACACCCCAAGATTTCATGGTTAATTACATTTTTAAATAAATTCAATAGCTTATATTTCATGCAACACCTGACTTGGCCTGCGTTACACACAATATTGAGTTTCTATGAAACAACACTTTAGTATTGTAATTATTTAAACAATATATTTATAACTCATCCATTAAATATAATAATATGAATAGTAATAAATAAATTTTAAATGTTATTTATAAATTTTTCACATAAATAAAACAAATTTATAATGAAATGTATAAGTTTTGGTAAAATAGGTATATGTTTAGAAAAACTATTTTCTTAAAGGAATTACTTTTTATGTCCTTTTGCGAACAATAATAAAATTAATTTTAGACACTATTAGAAATTGAATTTGGTAATATAGAATTAATTTTTTAATTTGGAATATTAAAATTAGATTTTAGTGAATTTTGGTATTTTTCTAAAAACTTTCAATTTTTGATGAATAGTTAAAACACTACATAATTGTTAAAAACCCGATTTTTCATTTAAATAATTATTTTACTTTAAATTTATTCTAAAGTCACAATAGATAAATAATATATATATTAACCCAATTTAATTCATTGTAATCATTTTTATAATAGAACTAGATATAAAAATTTATTGAACCTTTTTAACATCTTTTTACCCGCCTTCTAGCTACATTTACAGATTAGCATTAAACGTAATTTTACTACTTATGTGAATTGAATTTAGAAAAATGGATATACATGGTTGTAATCAGAATGAAAAATGTGGTCTAATGGGATCAAAATAATTTTTGGTGAATAGTAACTTTTGAATTTTATTTACTACGGTTAAAGGTAAATAGGGTAATTAAAAGTAAAAATAATATTATCATAATATAAAATTACCCTAAAACTTGTAATAATTTAACTGGATAAGTATTTTTAGACCCAAATCTACTTTAGTTCATAAATATGATCCTTTTTAAGACACTTGTGTTAGATTAAGGCATTTATTTTATTTTATTTAAAGAAGTGTTAACAATGTCATATTCAAATTTTAATAACTATTTCATTTTAAATATGAGGTTATATAAGTGATATGGTTGACTATAAATAGTATTTAGAAAGATAATAAATTTATCTAAAATATGATAATTTATTTATAATTTTTTGACATTAAATAATTAAATTAACGGTGACACAATGATGATGCAGTAATTATTTAATTAATTGAGATATCAAATAAATGATATTAAAAATATTAAAATAAATATAATTTTACTTAATTAATGACATAAAAAAAATTTATAGATAAAATAGAAATTTTAGTGACATATTGGATGCATTTTTTAAAAGTTATCATGTTTTTTGATATTTTTTAAAATGTAAATATTGAATAGTATTAAAATTGACATAAATGATACTTTAAAATAAATAATATTTTATTAAATTATATAAAATCAATAAAAATATGAGGCTCATCCAAATAATTTTTATAGTATTAAATATGTCATAAATGATCTACTTTGGGTTTTTTTGGTATTTTATAGTAACTATATTAACCCTATAGCGTAAAGATACAGGGAGACATGGTAAGAGTTAAACTATTTAACTAAGGGTTAAATCCAAAAATAAGGTTAATTTTATGACCTAAAAATTTGTAAAATTAATTTATTGAGTAGATTTATACTCATAATAATCTTAAACTTTAAATAAATCACTTTGGATCTATTTAAATCCAAAAATCAATTTATAATAAATTAATATTTTAAGAGTTTCCAAAAGTGCCCCTCCCCTCTCTTATAAAAGGGAACTTCTCATTCTCTTTAATTAAAAACTTTAAATCCCTTTATACCAGACCAAACATACCCATTTCCTCTCCCAAATTCCCTCAATAAATTCTAGAGTCCATACATTGGGTATAAAACCATCCTAAGGAGTCCTTTTGTACAAATCAAAAGGAGACACTCAAAGAAGCGATAATCATTTTATTTACTCTTTCAAGATTATTTTCTTCTTATAATTCCACTTCCTATATTGTTTCCATACTAAATTAATAAATAAAAAATATTATATATTTTGAGATTTTTTTATGATTATGGAAAAACCATATTCCTCCCTTTACCCATCCTATGAAAAACAATATCACCGTGCGTGTGTACGTACAACTTACTGTCACGCTGTGGTGTAATCTGTAATTCACCTATAATTTATTTTTATGCATATAAAAATGAATATAAAGGATTTAAATAATAAATATAACATGATATTGTTTTTTTAAAATTCATATTCCATCCAATTTCATACCATTTAACCATTAAGGAAATGGTACAGTCACTCGTGCATACGTACGACTTACCATCTCCACAACATAATGAGATTCATTATCCACATTAACCATTAGAGAATGCTTATAAAATATATATTATGAATAAGTATGAAATATATGAAATAATAATTCTACTATAATAATAATACACACACACACACACACATACATATACCATTTACTTCCTTCCATTCAATACGATAAAAAACATAAACAACGTTCATGCGTACGTACGACCTACTGTCTCCATGAATGGTTTATTCCATTTTATATATCTTTCTATTATATATATTTATATTCATAGTATTTATTATATAAAAATAATGTTTTACATTATTTAATTAAGTAAATAATGATATAAGTAATGTGATCAAGAATAACAAGTCAAAACACATACGATAAACAAAGTGATTATTACCCGGAATGTTTCTTTAACTTTGAAATTATTAATAAATGAGTAATATAATGTCATAAATGAATTTTATATGATATAATAAATATTATTATTATTATTATTTTAGTAGTTAATAATATTTTTAAAACCATTATACAGGAGTTCCATACACGCATGGAGAGTATCAGACCAATGGTAAGGGAATTCCATCTCACTTTTAGTTTCCATGAGATATAAGCCATCACCACTTATTTCTTGTGTGTGGTGAATGTAATGCCACTATTATATTTTATATCATGAATACAATTATCTTTAGGGAATTTAAAGATTCATTTTATGATATCAGGCATATAATTTAAATGTTCAAAAGTGGTATTGCACATTTTAAATGTTTAAAGAATTAATCCTTTCTCCATTTCAATATTCTTGATATTATTTTACATAACTATTTATATAGACATAAAATAATTATAAATGAAATTTTATGTCTACTTTTAAGTTCATTCTAATGTTTTAAAAAATTAATCTTCTTAAGGTTTTATGTAATAGAATCTTTAACTAAAACATTATTTTTAATGTTTTAAATATTTCTTCTTCTAAATCTTTCTCATTAATGTCCATTTTTTTAAAATGGTTTTAATTATTTCTTTATATAGACATAAATGTTTTAAAATGTTAATTCCTTTAAAAAGTTTCAAATTGGCATGAGACACTTTGATTTAAAAATCTATTTTTAAATTTCTTCTTTTATAAGTGCAAATTTTTTGAATAAATGATTTCAAAGAAAAAGGGGTATTTGTCTCATGATATTTTTAATTATTTTAATAGAGTAATTTCATATATGTAAACATCCTTTATTGGATATTATAATTAATAGAGGTTTATCTCTTATGATATAATTTACCATATTTTATTGAATGGTTTATGATCAGTTTGATTATGGATGTGCTATTTAGATACCATTCTTGGTTAATGGTTAAAGTATTCATATTTAGTGTACTTATATTTTAACATTTTCATATGAGGGATGTTTTGGACTAAGTAAGTGATGGGAATGGCTCTCTATAGACCTTTTATGCGTCGGTAGGTCTCATGAGATAAATTATATATGAACTTGGCTGAGGCCTTGCCCATTTATTTTTAGGTATGGATTTTTATGAGGCCATAACCATTTATTTTTAGATGTCTTGGCCAAGGCCTCAATTGTATGTTTTAGATGTATGAAATTATTCATTCCTTCATTATGAGATTAGTTATTGATATTACATGTGATTATTAAACTAGTGTAATATCTATGTGAATTTTTAAATTGAATTATTTGATTTATTCTTTCCATGTTATAATTAAGATTATGTTTAAAAGGCTTCTGTTTCAGTTTTATACCTTGCATTAAATGTTAATGATCATTTATGAAAGCTTCTACTGTATTGTTTACCCTCACTAAGCATATGAGATCACCCCTTTCTTATATTTTATTTTCCCAGGATTCTAAGAAGTGTTTTATGATTGATATGCAGGGTTAATCTAGGAGAATAATGGTGTTAAAAAAAATCATCTATGATGTATTTTATGTTTTGATTTGTAATATAAAGTTCATGTATATAATATATTTTCTAAGACTACTAAACTGATCAATCCTTTGGGACATGATTTCTTGTAATCATTACAATGTATTAAAATAATGCATTGGCTCTGGGCTTTCGGGTTCAGGGCATTACAGTTGGTATCAAAGTAAGTTTAGCAACAACCTTGGAAATTAGATTTAGAAATCAATGATTAGAAAACATAACCCTATTAATGAATTTTAGGATAAGTTTGAGTATAGGATATTATTCTTTAGATTTGGTAATGGATAACCTTGGTTAATACTATGGACTTATGGATTGATAATAATATGAAATAATTTCGAGATCTTATAAACTATTCTCCATGATTATATCACTATGGTTAATATTTCTCACTTTGTGCTTTGAGTTTTGATCAGTGGTTAGAATCAATAAGGTTATACAAGTAATGATTATATTACTAATAATAAAGAATCTACAAAAGAAAAACGCGATGAAGGAGGTATTAAGGAATAAGATGTTGAAGTGTAGTTAATAGTTTAAGAGTGAATTAGAATGATTAAGGTTATTTTGTATTTCGATTCAAGAATTATTACATCAATGGTTCTATGGTTATAAGATTCATGAGATATATAAGTATTGTACTGCAATAATTATTCTTTAAGGATTTGTAAGCATAAGAGTTTTCATTAAGGATTTAAAGGTGATCAAATATTTGGTATGTGGAAATAAGTTCTAAATTATGTTTTTCTGGGGAATTTGATGTTAATATTGATTTTGAAAATTTAGGGACCTTTTTGGACAGTTAATTTAGATGGAAGTATTTTGTTCAAGTCATAAAATTGGAATGGATTATTTTGAACATTATATATTATTTTTGGAGGTTAAAGTATGATTTATTGGATACTTTGGGATAACCGTTTTGGTTTTAGTAAACATTTAATAGATGAATTAAATACTTATGGATCATACAATTCATTAAAAGTTATTCATGAATAAAGAATCATCTTGAATATTCATATCCAGGTGAATCAAATTAAGTTAAAATAGATCAAAGCAAACCCAAAGGATAACATTGATACATGGAATGAAATTAAGTAAGTTTTATCAAGTTCTTACTTGGATAGTAAAATAATTCCCTGACTCTAGAAAAAAGTATTTAAAAAAAGGTGTTATCCTAATACCTTAATTTTTATTGAACAGAAGGTATTTTAAATCATCATATATTTATGGCTTTGAGGACCTCAAATTTCTTTTTATTGTTCACTTGTTTGTGATTGATGACCTCAATCACTCCATATAAATATTTATTTTTTGCCTCCAAGTATGTATCTCTACTTTCCACTAATGTTCTTATTTTATAAATCCTAATTTTTTGGTGTCCTTCAAATTTCCCTTTCCCTCTTATTAAGAGTATATTTTAGTAACCCTATTTTTATTTTGGGTTTTCCACAAAGGTATTTTCTAGTATCAACCTTTTATTTTCGATGTACAATTTCTAATTGCGAGGATGAAATTTATTGAAGCATGAGAGAATGTAACACCCCAATATTTCATGGTACATTATCTTTTTAAAGAAATTCAATAGATTATATTGCATGCAACACCGAATTGGCTTGTGTTATACACAATATTGAGTTTCTACAAAACAACACTTTAGTATTGTAATTATTTAAACAATATATTTATAACTGATCCATTAAATATAGTAATATGAATAGTAATAAATAAATTTTAAATATTATTTGTAATTTTTTCACATAAATAAAAAATATTTATAGTGAAATGTATAAGTTTCAGTAAAATAGTTATATGATTAGAAATACCATTTTTTTAAAGAAACTACTTTTTATATCCTTTTATGAACAATAATAAAATTAATTTTAGAAACTCTTAGAAATTAAATTTGGTAAAATATTCTTCATTTTTGAATTCAAAATATCAAAATTATCTTAGGTTTAATTTTTGGTATTTTTCTGAAAACTTTCAATTTTTGATGAATAGTGAAAATACACTGCATTATTGTTAAAAACCGATTTTTCCATTTAAATAATTATTTTACTTTAAATTTATTTTAAAGTAACAATATATAAATAATAAATATATTAACCCAATTTAGTTTATTGGAATCATTTTTATAATAGAATTAGACATAAAAATTCATTGAACTTTTTAATGTCTTTTTACCCGCCTTCTCACTACATTTGCAGATTAGCATTAAACATAATTTTACCACTTCTGTGAATTAAATTTCAAAAAACATACATACATGGTTTTAATCAATATTATAAAGTTTGTCTAATAGGATAAAAATAATTTTTGGTAAATAGAAACTTTTGAATTTTATTTACCGCGGTTAAAGGTAAATAGGGTAATTAAAGGTAAAAATAATATTATCATAATATAAAATTATCCTAATACTTGTCCTAATTTCATTGGATAATTATTTTTGGAACCAAATCAACCTTATGTCATAAATATTATCCTTTTAATACATTTTTATTAGATTAGGACATTTATTATTTTTTATTTATAGAATAGTTAAAAATATCATATTCAAATTTTAATAACTATTTTATTTTTAATATGAGGTTATATAAGTGATATGGTCAACTAAAAATTGTCTTTATAAATTTAATAAATTTATATACATCATTATAATTTATTTATAATTTTTTGACGTTAAATAATTAAATTAAGTGGTGACACAATGATGATGCAGTAATTGTTTAATTAATTGAGATATCAAATAAATGATATTAAAAATATTAAAATAAATATAATATTACTTAATTAATGATATAAAAAAATTTATCAATAAAATAAAAATTTTAGTGACATATTTTAATTATTAGTTCGAAGTTATCATGTTTTATTGATATTTTAAAAAATTCAAATATTGAATAGTATTAAAATTTACATAAAGGATACTTTAAAATAAATAATATTTTATTAAATGATATAAAATCCATAAAATATAAGGTTAGTACAAATAACTTATATGGTGTTAAATATTTCATAAATGATCCACTTGGGGTTCTTTTGACATTTTATTGTAACTATATGAACCCTATAGTGTAAAAATACAAGAAGACACAATAAGAGTTAAACTATTTAACTAAGGGTTAAATTCAAAAGATAAGATTAGTTTTATGAAAAAAAAACATATATAAAATTACTTTTTTTGAGGGGATTTCTACCCAAAATCATCTTATCCTTGTAATAAATCACTTTGTAGCTATTTGAAACTGAAAATAAATTTATGATAAATTAATATTTTAAGAGTTTCCTAAAATTCCTCTCCTCTCTCTTATAAAAGGGAACTTATACTTCTCTTTAATTAACACCTCTAAAGCCATTTATCTTGGAAAAAACTACCAATTTACTCTCTCAAATTACCTCAGTAAATTCTAGAGGCCATACTTTGGACATAAATCCATCCCAAGGAGTCCTTTTGTACAAATAAAAAGAGACACTCGAAGAAGAGGTAATCGTTTTATGAACTATTTCAAAGTTCTTTTCTTCTTCTACTTCCAATTCCTATGTTGTTTCCACAATAAAGTAATAAATACAGAATATAATATATACTTATATGCTGTTATGACTATTGGACAACAATTTTCCTCTTTTTACCCATCCTATGAAAAAAATATCACCATGCATGCGTACGTACAACTTAGTGTCTCCACGTCATGGTGTAAACTATTTTTCATATATGATTTATTTAGATGTGTATAAAGATGAATATAAAGGATGTAAATAATAAATATAACATGATATTATTTTTTTACAATTCATATTTCATCCAATTCCATACCATTTAACCATTAAGAAAATGGTACCGTCACTCATGCGTACATACGGCTTACCATCTCCACGATGTGATGAGATTCATCCTCCACATTAACCATTCAATAATGATTATAAAAATATATATTATGAATAATTATGAAATATATGACATAATAATTATATTGGAATAATATATATATATATATATATATATATATATAAACACCATTTACTAGCTTCCATTCAATACGATAAAAAATGGAAACAACATTCATGTGTATGTATGACCAACCATCTCCATGAATGGTGTATTCCATTTTATATATCTATATATTATATATATTTATATTCATAATATTTATGATATAAAAATCATGGTTTAAATTCTTGAAGTAAGTAAATCATGATCTAAGTAATGTGATCAAGAATAACAAATCAAAACACGTACGATAAACAAAACGTTTATTACCTGAAATGTTTATTTAGATTGGAAATTATTAAAAAATGAGTAATATAAAGTCATAAATGAATCTTATATGATATCATAAATATTATTATTATTCTTTTAGAAGTTAATAATATGTTTAAAACCATTATACAGAAGTTTCCGACACGTATGGAGAGTATCTGACCTATGGTAATGGAATTCCATCTCACTTTTAATTTCTGTGAGATATAAGACATGTTTACCACTTATTTATTGTGTGTGGTTTATATAACACCCCTATTATATTTTATATCATGAATACATTTATCTTGAGGGTATTTAAAGATTCATTTTATGATACCATGGTTATTATTTAAATTATCAAAGTGGTATGTGATGTTTTGAATGTTTAAAGAATTAATCCTTTCTCCATTTCAATATTCTTGGTATTATTTTACATAAATATTTATATAGATATAAAAGGATTATAAAGTAAATTTTATGTCTATTTTTAAGTTCACTCAAATTTTTTCAAAATCAAATATTTTTAAGGTTTTATGTAAGGGACTCTTTAACTAAAACATAATTTTTAATGTTTTAAATATTTATACTTCTAAATAATTATCATTAATTTCCATTTATTTCAAATGGTTTTAAGGATTTATTTATATGGACATTAATTTTGTAAAATTTTAATTCCTTTAAAAATTTTAAAATTTGTACGGGACACTTTAATTCAAAAATCTCCTTTTAAATGTCTTCTTTTACAAGTGTGAAACTTTTGAATAAATGATTTCAAAGAAAAAGGGGTATCTATCTCAAGATATTTTTAATGATTTTAATAGAGTAATTTCATCCATGTAAGAATAATTTGTTGGATATTATTCTTAATTTAGGTTGATCTATAACGATATCATTTTACATATTTTATTGAATTGTTTACGATCATTTTGATTATGGATGTGCTCTTTAGATACCATTCTTGGTTTATGGTTAAAGTATTCACATTTCATATACTTATATTTTACCATTTTCATATGAGGAATGTATTGGACTTAGTAAGTGATGGGTGATGCCTGCTATAGCCCCTCGATGCATTGGTAGGTCTCATGAGACAAACTAGATATAGAATTGGATAAGTCCTTGCCCATTTATTTCTAGATATGGATTTTGCTGAGGACTTAAATATTTATTTTTATATTTCTTATTCGTGGCCTTGATAGTATGTTTCAGATGTCCGACATTATGCATTCCTTCATTATGATATTAGTTATTTATATTACATGTGATTATTCGACTAGTATAATATCTATGTGAATTTTTAAATGGAATTATTTGATTTATTCTTTCCATGTTATGCTGAAGATTATGGTTAAAAGTCTTTTGTTTTAGTTTTATACCTTTCTTTAAATGTTAATGATTATTTATGAAAGCTTATACTATATTTTTTACCCTTACTGAGCATCTAAGATCACCCCTTTATTATGTCTTATTTTCCTAGGATTCCAAGAAGTATTTTATGATTGATATGCATGGTTAAGCTAGGAGAATAATGGTGTTAAAAAATAATCATCTATGATGAATTTTATTTTTTGATTTGTAATGTAAATTTCATGTATGCAATCTATTTTTGAAGACTGCTAAACTGTTCGTTCCTTCGGGACATGATTCCTTATAATCTTACCAATGTATTAAAATAATGCACCAGCTCTGGGATTTTGGGGTCAGGGCATTACATCCCTTTTCTAAGGAATTTCCCTTTTTCACTTTTTCATCCATGTGATGGAACAAAGTGTCAACAAATGCCACCCTCAAGATTGGATCTGAATGAAAAAGAGGGTCTAATGCCGAGGTAAAATGAGATGAGAAAGGAAATGGGTTGTGTAAGTTCTGGGTAATCATACAAGATGGTGGAATGCAAGTACTCTTCATCGTATATATTCATAGCCTTCATTTCAGTGAAAAACCACAAAGGATTCGGAAAATCTATCACTCCACGCACAAGTATAACTTGATGACATTTATTTTTTTGCTAAATATTTTCTTGTTCATGCAAGTACATTAGGTATAATACTTGTGCGCTGTACTTTCACTTGTCTGCCTTAATTCCTTTATCAAATTTTCTTGATTTTGTTTCAATTTTTTTTCAAAAGGAACCTACTATGAAATAAATTTTATATTTCTTTACTGGTTCAAATGGATCCCAAGGGAATCGCCACTACTGATGAATTGGCTGGTAAACTGACTGAAGAAATAATGGAGATTATAAGGTATGATTACTATAATGTCTATAAAACTACTCTTACTGACCTAAAGAAGTATTTGAAGTCGTATCACCATGAATTTTTAAAGAGTAATTTTTTTCCACTGTATGGTTATGGTCATCTATGTGAAGCCAACATACTGGATCCAAAGAACTATGTCCCAATATCTTGGTTTCAAGACTACATGAACTTTTCATCTACCAACATTTCTTGTGTGGGCACATATTTGAATGCTGGAATGATAACCACAAACTATGTTATGCATCATATCCCGTGTGCTCTATATTTGAAACTACACATAGTCAAACTAAAGCCACATTACTATTCATCCATCTTCTGAGATTATTATAAAGATCAACCGAAGTGATGGAAGAAAAGTTGGGACTTTTTCCCAGGAGGGGGTGTGAAACCCATATGGATGTGAACATATTGGGTACACAAGACATGTGAAGAGTTTAAAGATGACTTGAAAGGAGCTGGAATTTATGAAGCTGTGTGGGTAGGGAAAACCTACATATATAGGAATGATGATTTTTTCCAGATTTGCTGAGCCGATGGAGTCCATAGATTAATTCTTTCCATATGAAACATGGAGAAGTGGGATCATATTGTGGGATGTTTATAAGATCTCCAGATCTCATATCTTTGGAGATATGTATGATGAATTCATTCCTCCAAAGGCAACATGAAATGATGCATAAAATACACCATCCTTGGCACATTATCTACTAAAGATATCTCACAAGATCAAGACTGAAAATCCCCACATAAGAGGGAATATTCATCCAAACTAGTGGATGGAAATATTTCTAGTGAAGAAGAAGGATAAAGGCAACACCTTCACACATCCAACAAGCTGTCTCAAGGCAGAAAAGAGAGGTGCACCTAAAACCTTCTGGACAACACTAGAGAAAGGATAATTTGAAACATTGAAGTTAAAGTCAACTCCAAAATTCCTACCAATATGTGTCTTGAGGGTTTCCTATACATGTGGTTCAGTGTATATCTATTGCCTGTCCAGGATTAAAAGGGTGGTGTAAGGACTAAAACATTTTTTATAGTGTACAAGCTAGCAGAGAAGAATATGGTGGGGTTGGATACCCCTATTATAGAAAATATTCATAGGATATTGCTGCATATTCAGGGAGGGAACTATCCTTTAAAAATAGTAGGACCATTCCACGTTTTTTGGGGATAGATCATGACTTACTTTAGAATCTATACCGTGAAGAGTGAGATCCATGTTCTAGAGAGTTTGTTCCGACCATTTGTTAAATATTTCTCTGGTATTATTCCCTTGTCCTTAACACCTCTTGACATTAATACAAGGTTGAGTATGTTCAAGGAATTCCACTTATCTCTCGATGTGAATCCTCTTACGGGAAGAATGGTTGATGACGTGACAACTAATTTAGAGCTAAGGTTTTATATGGTATCCTGTAGGGATGGTGTACTAGCCACCGTGATTGACGGTGAAATCATATGTGAGGTCTATGCCCCTTACAGATTTTCATTTCAATTCAAATGCCTACAACATATTTCTGTATCTCCTTCGGTGTATGTTAGACTGGAACAACATCTGATGGTGGCTCGATAGCTATGGTTGCTGACAACCATAGAGAAGATATGGGCTATGTTTAATCTTCTTGTAGTTGATTCAAAGAGAATATTGAATATCGAGTATGCTTAATCTTGGATTTCATCATATTCTAAAGGTGTGCTAAACAATATTGTCCTTCAGGTCAGAGTAAAGATAGGGAGTAGGAAAAAATCCTCTCATTTGGAAGGTGCTTCTTCACTTTCAGAGGTCGATTCTTCAAATTCAGAGGTTGAGGATGACAAGGCTCATAGATCACCAAAGCGACCTCATGTGAGGTACAACCCACATAACAAAATCAAGCAGGCTATACCAGCATCACCAACTGAAGTTGAACCTAGGCGGTTTAGTCGTCATTTCCCAGAAGAGAGTTGGGTTCATTTTTCTCATCCACCATCGGAGATGATATGAATTGGGAGACCATCAAATCTAATACCATAGGATCATCTTTGTAGTAGGATAGAATTTAATCTGAGTATGTATGACCAAAAACGGTTCAAGAATGGTAGAATTTATATTGTTATAATGAAACCATATTGGTTCTTTTATGAGAGGGGCTATATATTCCAGGAATATGAGGTCTTCGAGCCCTATTTGTTATTCATTTTGAGAATAATCCTGACGAAGTAAGAATTCATATCCAGGAGCTGAAGATGCTTATATATGAAACTGATAATTCAACCCCCACCACAAAATGAGTGTAGGAAATGATAGATCGTGGCACTGCTGAAGGGATTGACCATTCCTCTCTTGATGAATGGAACAATTTTATTGATCCCAAAGATGTAAATTTCCTTATTCTAATATTATTTTATTCTTTTCCATTTGAATTTAGTCAAAGAATTATTACTCATGGGAAATACCATCTTAAATTAAAACTGGTTAAGGGAAAATCAACTGAAGTTCCATCACCACAGTATAGCCCTGGTGGTATTACGATTGGGGTTTCTAAGTCACCCCATGAATCAGGAGATATATTTATAGGTATATAGGCCATAGAGGATGAGATGGAGGGAGGATTTCGGTCTCCAATACCTGTTTTTTGGAGATAATGATACTAGTCCCCCAAGAAGGAAAAGAAGCAAAGACACCAAAGAATAAAGTTATGGCTAAATGCTTTATCACCAGCAGTAAGTCTTCCTGTCAGCATTAATTTAATATTCATCCATAGAAAGTGTTTAAACTTCTTGTATTTTCAGGAACTTATTATGTTTATTCCCTTAGGGTAATTTTCAATCAAGTGTATATTCCTGCCAATGAAGCGGTTCCTTTGATGAAAGAGACATTTAGGTCAGAGAAGACAAAATTTGCTCTCAGTGCTACTTCTATTCTTGCTGCTATGAGAGAGGAGGAATTTGGTATGTTGGAAGTGATTCATGAGAAGATATATGTAATAACAACTGACTTCCATTTCTTTAATATTTTATGTTCATTACATGCATCGAAAAATCCTGTGATGACTGATGCTAACCCGACAGCTGTCACTGAGGATGCTGTTTGGGGTCTAAAGTCATCGAAGCAGGGTCATGAACCAACTGCTCCAAGTTATCCCATGGTTGGGACTAACATGGGACTTGGGATGTCATTGGATGCTATGATTAATCTTGTAATGTATTTTGAAGAAGTATTAGAACATATTAATATGCCTACTACTCTGAAGAATTTGAAGTTCCTTACATAGAAACAAATGGATGTGAGTTTTTATTGTCCATCCAATAATACTTCTTATACTTGATTTACTAACTGTAATTAGTTAGAATGTGAAGCTCCATCTATAGACGCTACTACAATGATGGTTCTTGGAAGAGACATTGATATTACTGTCAGTCCCACTGTTGAAGAGGAGCTAGCTCAGGTGAACCTTGAAATGGAAAATCTTCCTGAGGTTCATTCAGAAAATCCTGAGAAGGTTCAAGAATGTATTCCCCACCAAGAGGTTCCAACCAAAACTATTGAGGATGGGAGTGTTGGGGAGGATTCTTCTCAGGTTGTTGACCTGTTGTTAGGTAAGGGTTATCAACCATTTTTATTATGCCCAGTCTTTCCATTCTTTTGAAGCTAACCCTAACCTTGATTTATCATGTAGGATTATCAGCTTTGATGGATAGGTTTTAAGGAGAATATTCTACATCGACCCAACCAACATCAAGAGGCCAAACAACCACTCTTCAGGAGGGATAATAACATGGTACTTATTTAAGTTCATTAATCCCGAAGTACATTTCTCCTTATGAAAGTGATTCTAAATCAGATCCAGAGATGAAGAACGCTCTTCGCCTTGCACATTGTAAAAATTGGAAAGATATATAGAATATTATCTATGAGAAATCCTTTGAGGATCTGCCTTCATGAATCCCATGGCTCTCAACATTATTCAACATGTTAGGATTCAGAGGTTTCAACTACCGTGTAATCCATACTGCGGTGAAAAAGACCAGTTAGAGGTGGGAGAAAGAGCACAAACTTCGTCAGAATCGAATAAAATATAGGATTCTTGCTAACATTAATGAATTTTGAGCATTATTATATCAAGATGAGTCCAGTCATACTATAAATATGGAAACATTTGGGCAGCAAGATAAAGATAATACTGTTCAAGTGTCGCGTCTTCAACAAGAGTTGGATACTACTACAAAGGAACTTTAACAACTTCATTACTCGATATAATAAGCCCAAAAATAAGGGGTGGAATCCATTACAGATGCTATGGAAGTTCTTCATTGGGATGAGGATACTGAGGCTGGTTGGATGATTGAACTTCAATAGGCGACTGATAGGGTTCAAGAGGCCATTCAACAAATGAAAATCTATATCGATGTCCTCTTGTGATTTATAATAGAGAGACTCCAATTTTTGGATGTTCTTATGGGTAATTTTTGTTTACTCATAAATGAAAATAATTTTGTTTCTAATCATCTATGTCTTCATCTTTTTTTTTAATTTTAATGTTGAAGTTTATTTCTGTAACATAATAATCATAATTACAATGATAAGGATGGAGCACACTCTAACTTTTACCTAAGCCAATGGGCCTAGTGAGTGTAGTTTGACTATTTCTAGGTTCATATGGAAAAAAATACAAAATTTGTGTCTTTTAAAATTTTTAATTACTCAACATTTCCTAGAACCTATAGAGTGTAGGTTCAACAAGATGAGACTCAACTTTTTTCTAGAGTTCCCTATGTGGGTTTTCAGCCTGGTGAGTACTATGTCTATTTTTTTGGTAGTTTAAAGTCATGCATGTTGGACTAATAAGGATATTAGTTTAGGTCGAACAACTTTGACCATGAATTTTGAAATTAAAACCCAAACAAGGCTAGATATCTAGGAATTTCACAATATCTTTTACTTTAGATACTTCCAACGGGAATCTAGAGTCTTGATTTTTATGGTCACCAAATCTAAAATTTGAAATATAAAAATAGAGGAGGTTTCTTTCAATAATGAAGTTACTGCTATTTGATGAACCCATTATGGGGTTGTATTATACAGGGACAACTAGGGCATGTGTTTCATAGGAAAATAGTGGAATCCTTAGGCTGATAGGCCCATTATGTGGGCAACATAATGTAAGGCCAACTAGGGGAACATACTGTATAGTCAGGTAAAGGAGTTCCCAGGAATTTTGACATTCTATTGTTGATAAAAAAGAGGTTTAAGATTTGTATGTCTCAAGACCACAGTGGTTGGATTTTCCAAGGAAAGGTATCTAAAAATAAAGGGGAACATCTGTGCCGATATAGGCCACAAATGAGGAACCACTCCTATTTGAATTTACTCTATGAAGGAGGGTATATGTTTCAGAAATGATCTTTCTGATATTTTTCTATGCAGTTTAAAGTCACACAACAAGGAAATTATGGAGATTTAATTTAAGGTATGTATCTTTGATCAAAGATTTGATGGTTCACCAATTCTTGGTAGTTATTTTGAAACATGATACCATATTCAGGTATGGAAAGGAAGAATTGTAAGATGTGATTTGGGGATTTTCGAATCTAAGGAATTACATGAAAAAATGTCTAATGGAAATTATAGAGGGTCTTTTACAAGAAAGAAGTTATCACTATTTGAAAAACCCATTATGGGGGTTGTATTGTGTATGGACAACTAGGGAATGTATTTCATATCCAAATAGTGGCATCCATAGGCTGACGTGCCCATTATGTAGGCAAATTTTATGCAAGGACAACTAGGGAACATACTGTAGAGTCAAGCAAAAGAGATCTCAAGAATCCTGACATTATATTTTCTAAAAGCTGATAAATGTTTATGGAGATTTGGATCTTCCCAAGTACAAAGTCTGGGTTATGGAGAAAATTACTTTAATATAAAAGGGTTATTTCTAGTCATGATTTCCAAAGAATCGGAGGAATATGTTATCTACAAATGTCTAACCCAAACATAGGAAGTATGATGCCTATAATTTTAGGTCATATGACTTGGAGATTAATATTATGGAAACAATGGATGATATGTGTTCGAATGGACCAAGGTTTTTCCAATATGCTTTGAATATATGGGGAGGGAAAATGTAAACCATGGTCTTGGAGACTTCCAGGTCAAGAGAAAGGATATGATACAAATACAAAAAAGGATGACTACTTTAAATTGTGAGGATCCTGTATACCATCATTAAATATTAAAGGGATATAAGAGACTTCTCCTAAGAATGAAGTTACCTCTATTTGACAAACCTGTTATGAAGGCTGTATTATGCAGGCCCAACCAGGTCATGTGATGTATAGCCAAATAGTGGAATCCTTTGGATAACATTCCCATTATGTTGGAAAATTTTATGAAAGGCTAACTGGGGAATATACTATATAGTCAGGCAAAAATAGCTCTCAAGTATCAAAAATTTTGTTACCAGAAACCAAAGAAAGATTATGAAGATCTAAAAGTATTTCAAGATTAAGAGTATGAGATGCATAAGGGGCATTATCCAATGCATAAAGTAAGTGTTTTGACTGATACTATTCATGAATTTAGAGTCCCTTACATAGATCTGACTCATATGTATAAAAGGGGACTTCTCTTGTTTTCTTGATGGATTCTCTGAGGAGTGGGCCCAAAATAAATGATCCTGTATAGATTTAGATCATATGTAGGAGAGAGGGAATTTTTATTTATCTCATGGCTGGGACTAGGATCTGATTCTTAGTTTTCACTACATATCTCAAATGGGATGAGAATCAAGATATACATAGTTCTATGAATATTGTTCATTTTAAATTCATGTGGTAAGGATTGTGAATTACCTAACGTGAAGGGAACGAATGGATCCATTTAGTTTTATGAATTGTGGTAAGGATATTATCCGTGCAGTTTAACATATTGCAGCAAAGAATCAGGTGTCTTGACATGAAATTTCAAAATTCAATGTAGATAAACTAGGTCATAGGGTCTAAAAGTCACTATGTATCTTGTCAGAGTAAGAATCAATCCATGCGTAGTTATTGAAATTGTTCCCCATATCAATCAAGTTTTGACATGGGGAAGATGGATTTTTATGATTTCTAGGCTGATGGTTGGGCCTAAAGCAGGAATTATAGGCATTACCGCGTATCTTATTATAATAATAATCGACTCACAAGTCCTGGAAGAGATCCCTATGTAGATCTGGCTCATGCATGGGGAAAATGAAGGGGTTTTTCTCTTCCAAAACCATGGTTGGGCCTAGGTTTGGAGATCCGAGCATCAATATGTATGTCATTGGGATGAGAATAAATCCATATGTAGTTCTTGAAATGTTCCCTATACAGGTTTGATTCATACGCACAGGGAAAGGGGAATTTTATTATATTTGTGGTTGGAACCAAGGTAGACGATCTGGGTGTTACTACATATCTAATTAGAAGGATAATCAAGCCACTCATAGTTCTTGAAAATGATTCCCCACACTAACTAGATTTTGATATGAGGAAGGGTTTTTTAGTGATGTCTAGGACTGATATTAGATATTTATATGTATCTAAATATATCATTAGAATGAGAATCAACCCATACATAGTTCTTTCTATGTAGTTTATCATCATGAAGTAAGGACGTGGGTAACCTGATGTGAAATAAACATTGTGACTGAGCTTAAGAATGAAATTATGGGTGTTAGAACATATATCACTTAGAATTTAATATGTTCCCTGTGTAGATATGATTCATACACAAGAAGTAAAGGGTCTTTATGATTAAATGTGGCTAGACCCAGGATTGGAGATTCAGGTGTCACTACGTATCTTGCTTAGGAAAGAATCAAGACACACATAGTTCTTTAAGGTGATCCCTATGCAGGTTTGATTCATACGCACATAGGTGAAGGGAATTTTTCAACATTGCGGCTAGACCCAAGATAGAAGATCTAAGTTTCACTACATATCTTATAGGGGAAAGAATCAAGCCACATATAGTTCTTGAAATGTTACATGCATTTTAACGTCATGCGGTAAGGATGAAGATGAACTGATGTGAAAAGAAAGAAATATTGCATCTAGACCAGGGGATATGATCCATGTGTCACTACGTATCTAATTGGAATTAAAATCACCCCACACATATTTTCTGGGGATAGTTCATCACATCAATTTAATCTTGATGTGAGAAACATGGGCTTTAATACTTTCCAAAATAATGGTCAAGCCCAAAATATAATATGGTATGAGAATCAAGACATATTTTTTAGAATGGTTCCTTGTATAGAATTAACTCATATACAAGGAAAGGGGAAATTGTTTCTTTTATGATTGTTGTTGGGCCCAATATTGGAGATCTAGGTGTCACTACATATCTCATTTAAATGAGAATCAATCCACATATAGTTCTTGAAAAGGGGTCCCTATGCAGATCTAATTCAAACATAAGGAGAAATGGGGTTCATGTTCCATTAGTGAGTGGAAATGATGTGAGTAATAATTATGCATAAAATATACTCATATTTTAAGGGGCCACAAAGAATGTCAATTTGTGGTATGTTGGGTGATTTATCAACATTAAATGAAGGATATGTTAATCGTACAATTTAATGTCGTGTGGGGAGGACAAATAGTGTTTTGTAGTTTCAGGTCATGTGACTAGGACCTTATGCCATGAAGATTAACATCGTATGACAAGGATAAAGCCGCTATATAGTTTAACATCATACAACATAGATGTATAGTTCTATGTAGTTTAACATCATGTAACCAGGATGTTGGTTGTTACACAGTTTAATGTCATGCAATGTGGATGAACTTTTTATGATTACAAAAAGTATTTTTTCAGGAACCTTGAATTGGTTGGAGTTTTAGTGTGTTATCCATCCATTGAGATTAAATAATAAGCTCCATTAGAGTAGACCTTATGTATAGAGTAAGGCACTTCCAACCTTTACCCAAGTTTTAGAGGTTTCTTTCATGGCATCATTGGAGTCCGAAGGACCAATAACAGTTCTCCTTGGAGGAATTAACAGAGGAACACTTTCTTATTGAAAGATCATGCTATTAAGTTCTAATAGAATTCCAAGTGATGCATGGTATACAATATCTTTTCATCCAATCACTCTATCTCATATAGTTACTTCTGAGACTTCTCATCTATAGATAGTTGATCACAAACCAAAACTCGGAGGGAAGGGAATTGAACTTCAATGGGTGGGATTACTTTTTTCTTGTATACCAATGAGTATGGGGTTGACTATGTGGCAGCACAGGTAGTAGTCTTATAATCCCATAAGGCATGAAAGAGTTTATCATGCCAAGAATTTTTATCTTTATACACCATATTTTGGAGTATATTAGACAAATTTTTTGTTGAAATCCTCTATCTTTCCATTTTCCTATGTATGATAGTGGTATGAATGGTTGGAGTTGATATTATATTCCTGATATAAATTCTTTAACTTAGCATAAAATAAATTGGTGTTGTTTTCTATCAATATGGCATGAGAGACACCAAATCTTGTAATGATATTAGATTTGAAAAAGCTAAAAATACTTTTGGATCTGAATTATTAAAGAGGTATTTCCTCATTCCATTTAGAGAAGAAACCGGTAGCAGTAAGGATTTATTTGAACTACTTATCCATATCTAGAGTATAAGGTCCTACTACATCCATTCCCCATATAGAAAATGTTCAGAAGTATTTGGATGTATGTAGATACTCTGGGTGTTGAAGAATGAAATTGTAATGAACTTGGTATGGATGAAACTTCTTAGTGAAACCTGTGTAATCCTGCATTATTGAAGGCCAAAAGTATCCAAGACTTAAAATTTGATCAGAAAGCCTATTCCTGGACTGGTGGGAACCCCAAGCTCCTGCATTTACTTCTTTCATGATATCCATAGTTTCACCCCCATAAATGCATCTAAGGAGAATTCCATCGAAGCCTAATCTATATAGGATCTTATGGTGATTTGGGACATCATAAAGAGTGAAATTAACTGCTCGTCATCATACTTTCTCTTTTCCAGCTTTATCTGGTGGAAGTACTCTAACTCGAAGATATTCTATGATAGGTGTCATCCATCCCATGGTAGGACCTAATTGTTTGGGAATGGGATTGATTTCATTTATTTCCCATGTTTTGATTTGAATAAAAGGTGAAACAACATGAAGATGAGCAATGCTAATGATAGTCTCATCCTGATTTGAATATTCTAGGGCTGTAGCTACATTTTCCAATGCATCAGCTTGGGAATTTTGTGACCGCAGGATATAAGACAATGCTTGTTCCAAGGGAAATTATACCATTAATCCTTAGACATAATCACATAGAGGGATTAGTTATTCTTTTCTGATGGCATAATCCCCATTGATCTATTTGATTACCAATTTTGAATCACCCTTCACATCTAGGTGATCTAATGGTACTTGGAGTGCTAATTCCAAACCTTCAATGAGAGCCTGATATTCTACCACATTATTGGCACCACCTTATGATAATAGAAAAGAGTATGGAAACACATCCTTTTTGGGGAGATAAGTACAATCCACAAACCAACTTTTTTAAGATTAGGGTCTTCTATTATCTTCCCCATTAGACTTATGGAAGTACCATCAAAGTAAATTTCCCATGTTCAGGGACTATCCTATATAAAGAAGATTTCTTCATCAGGAAGTTTAGTATTCAAGGACGTTTCTTCTACAGATGGGTGTTCAACAAGGAAGTCTTCCAAGTCTTGGCCTTTTACTGCTTTTTGAGGCACGTATATCAAACTTCTGTAGAATAAATACCCACCATGCCAAACGTCCTATCAATATAGGATGATTGAGGATAAATTTTAGCGGGTTATTGTGAGATACCAAGTGGACCTCATGATGATGCAGGTAGTGCCTCATCTTCTGAAATACAAAGATTAATGCTAGGAATATCTTATCAATATCTTAATATCGAGTATCTGCATTGAACATGGTTTGACTAATATAATAAAGGATGTTTTCATTCCCAACATCATTCTTCTGTGCAAGGAAGTTACCTAGTGATCTCTCCAAGGCTATCATATAAAGTATGGGCAGTTTTCCCTCAATAGGTGGTATCAATATCGGTGGACTCAATAGGTATTTATTGATGATATCAAATGATTCTTAGTATTCATTGGTCCATTGATATGTAGACCCCTTCTTCATTAGTTTTGTGAAGGGAAAACACTTTCCTTCCAGATTGGATATGAAGCACCGAATGTAGGGAGAGTGTCCTTGAAGTCCTACCAAATCATTCAAGTTTCTAGGAGGTGGCATGCTAAGGATAGATTTAGTATTCTTAGTATTTACTTTGATTCCATGATGGTGTACAAAAAAAGTAATAAATTTACTTGAGGTTACCCCAAAAACACATTTCAAGGTGTTCATATTCAGATTATGCTATCAAATCTTACTGAATATGGTCTCTAAGTCAGTTAAGTGATTATAATGTTGTTTGGATTTGACCATTAAATCATCAACATAGAATTCAAAAAAAGCATTGCATGTTGGTATGTTGTACCAGCATTATTTAAGCCAAAGGGAATTAAACGATAGAAAAATACGCCTCGAGGGATCTGAAGATTGTAGATTCCTCATATTCTAGGGCCATTCAGATTTTTTTATACCTAGAGTATCCATCCATGAAGTAGATAACTTCGTAGCCAGCTATTGCATCAATCAAGAGTTCTATGATTGGAACTAGGAAGTCATCTTTGGGAAAATTCCAGTTTAGATCTATTAAATTAATGAAAACTATGATTTGACCAATATTATTTTTCACCAAGACAATATTGGATAACCACTTTGGATATTTCACCTCTAATGAAATCATATTTGATAAACTTGTCAACTTCAGCCTCAATCTTGGTGGCGTGAGTTGGGTATGTTCTTCTTGCTGCCTATTTATATCCCCAATGTTATTATAGAAAACCCAAATGATGGGTGTCCACATATGGGTCGAGTCCTAGAATCTCTGTATAATTCCAGAAAAATACATCCTGATTTTTCTTCATAAAATAAGTATATACTTATTAATATTCATAAGTCATGACCACAATAATCAGATTGGGGTGCAGATCTTCCTATGTACCTATATTTATTTCTCTGAGTTCATCCATAGTGGTGGAGACACCTTCCTAAAATGATGGAGGGGCTTCCTTTAGGTCTTCCTCTTCTTCATATTATTCATGTATTGCTTCTTCTTCCTTTTCTTGGAATGCAGGTAATGAAACAAGATTTCCAGAGTTAGAATAGGAGTTAGTATTTGGATATCCTAAAGAGGAGGCAACCATCTCCAGCTCAACTGATGATGAAGGGTCTTTTTGAAGTTATGAAGGGAAGATGATAGAATTTGATTTGACATACCTATCTTTTTCCATGTGTCTGATAACTTCTTCTAGCCTAGTTGATGAAGTAGAGACTTTCTGAAGTTAGGTGGATGGAATGAAGACATCTCTGTTTAGGCTTTCATCACTACTTGGTGAATCAATGATTTCTCCTGTGTACTCAGGATCAGTTTCCATAACTAACATTATGGAATCCACTAAATGAGTGCTTGGATTAGGGATAACCATTTCAATTTGATTAATGGGTAACATGTAATCTGCATTGAGATTCTTGAATGGGTTAGCTGGGATCTTTTCCATACCATTTGGAGCATTGATTCTAGTAACATCATTTTCCATGGACTATTTTCCCTTCGTGTGATAGAAATCCTCATCAACATACTGATATTCAAAAGTTTTGAATGGGGCCTTATCCCTATACAATGTCCCAATTTGACCATTGACACAATATTTGAGACATTGATGGTACGATGAAGGAATATCCACATGCTAATATATCCAAGGTATCCCCAATAGAATGTTGAAATTTGTGTCCTGCTAGACAACCATGAACTTTGAATCATATATGAGATCCCTAAAATGCATTCTAAGTGTAATATCACTAAGTGGTTATTTCTCATTCTTGTCATAACCCTATAACATCAAAGTGGAGGGGGAAAAGTGGGATTCAGTGAGGCCTAATTGGTGAATTTTCTAGATGGTAATGATGTTGACCACTGATCCATTATCAATGAAGGCTCATTGGATGTCAATATCATTGATCTTTCCAGATAGATGCAAGGTTTTGATGTGTCCATGTATGAAAAAATTCTCATCCTGGGGAAGTAACCTTGGTTTCAAACTCTTGAGGGATTGAAAAAGCCTCAATAAGTGATTCCTAGAAATCCTTTAAAAGATTAAAAGCATCCAGGATTGATAGCTTGGCCGTTACTTAGGACATTTTCTTCAACATATCATACTTTTGATCCAGTGGTCTGCATTTTCCAGCATGGAAATTCTATTTTGTAGGTGCCTTGGAAGATGATTCTATTGATGTGGATGGACCATTTTTCGGGGCATAAGATGGAATTACTTATTCTCTTGGTGGATTAGACTGGTTGGGTTTACCCACTTTTTGAGGAGGTGGTGGTATAGACTTTAATCAGTCTTCCAATATGATCATGTCAGGGAAGACCCTATCATTTATGGAATAATTATATTGTTCTTGATGATCCCACTAGAGGGATATCCCATGAGTTTCTGATGCATAAACGGTTTGAGCAGGGGTGTAATTGAAATAGTGGCTTCTAGAATACCCACATCTTCCCTTGTATCATCGACCTTTATGAACTCTTCCCCCAGTTCCCTAATCAATTATGGGTAATTTAGGTTCATAATTATAATCATCATTTTCATAGGGATCTATTAAGTGAATAACATTAACAAAACCAAAAGTCAACTCCTCATCTGATGAAGATTCTATCTGACAGGTCAATTCTTATTATACCATTTGGTGGGGTGATGCCTGTGATTTTGAGATAGATGGAATGAAATCTTCTAAGGTCAAGGACAACTTTGACCTTGACACAAATTTATATTCTTCCCCTTCCTCCTCATTCTTTTGGCCATGCTGCTTCTTTGAGGATTGGCCTTTAGAGGACTGAGATTTTGATGAAGACAAATTTTCTATAACAGAAGTGGCAGGAGACATAGTTGTATGTTTCAATTATGTTTGTACAATGACATGAGTTAAGTTTATTGTTTTCCTGACCATGCAATAATTGAATTTTTGATCATTCTTACTTTTAACTTCCTGCCATTAACCTTCCTCAGCTTGATCAGTAGCAGTAAGATATGCTACCTGGGCTGGTGAAATTTTTAGATTCAATTTCATGGAATCCACCATATTTTGTAGGAGGTACTTAAGAAAACACTCCTGGATGGGGTAACCCAACATTTTATGGAAGTGGAAATAGTTTGAGAGGTCCTTGTATCCTTCTTTATTATGTTTCTTCACCCTTGGAAACTAAAATAAGTTGTTTTCCAACGATGAGATGAAGTAGCTAATGACTTTGTCATTTCAAAAAGAATAGGCCTTGTTTTTCAACTCCTCAAAAAATATTCTCCTTTGATATTTTTGATCATCTTTATGAGGTGATCATTGTTTCTAATTCTCTAGAGGTGGATCCCTACGGTATGATGTGGGATTTGAAGTAGGAGTGGGTATAAAGAACTGCTTAAGTGTGACTGTAACAACACCTTCTTTTCATGCTATTCTTCTTGGAGCTGATGGAATTACTCAAGATTTGGATCTATTCTCTATTATGGAGTTTTACACTTTTTGATCAATCGAGGCTAGATCCTAAAACTCTCATATGTATTTCACAGGGATTAATAGTGTGTGCAATTTATCACAGGGATTTTCTAGACAAATGGGTAGCAAATCTTCCTGAGGAAGCGGTATATTCATGGAGTATGTTAATCCTTTCCATCGAGCAATGAAATCTAAAACTTTCATTCTCACTTTGCTTTTAGTTTGTGTGATCAAAGACTATTGTCTTCTGTAGTGTTGAACTAAACTGGAAAATGAATTTCTGATGAATATCTTACCATCTAGTAATCGATCGAGACTGCAAGCTTGTATACTAGACGAAGGTTGGCCCCTATAGTGATTGAACAAAACATCTTATCTTTACTACATATTATTGCTCAGGGGTCCCCATCATAGGATCATAGTGAGAGAATAAATGTGTCAAGTGCTACCCCGAATCTCCTAATCCATTAAAAATTAGAAACATGATATTCCAAAAATTTAACAGGGGAGGAGTTGAATCTACACATTTGGTATAAACCTTCTTTTTTGGATGTATTGGTGCACACAATCCTTCTATAGCTTCTAATCAAGTCATTAGTGACTCAATGGTGTTCATAATAATTCGGGAAACATCTAGTTGAGATGGAACCTAAACAAGTATGGAAGATGGAGCCTGAACTAGTGAAACAACTGGTAGAACCACTAGCGGTGCTACTGCTGGTATTTTTCTTAGATAACCCATGGGGACAGACCTGTAAGGATATACTTGACACTATTCTAGTTGTGTACCCAATTGAGGGAATTCATTATCAATTTCAATAGTTGAAACAAATCCTTTTTATTGAGGTGCTCCTACAGGAAGTGAAAGCTAAGGATCTTCTTGTGGATCATGTCTGACAGGAGTGTTGTTTCAGAGTAACTCTGAATTGAGTCTTCTCAACTCCTTCATCTCATCCTCCTATTGAGAAAATATTTATTCCAAAGGAAATTATTGTCCCTCTTCAAAGAGAAGGTTATATGTAGTCTAACCCTTTCCTGTTTCTCTATTAGGTGCCTTTTGAAATAGTGGAAGTTGATTATTTGAGAGGATTCCTTGATTCTAGGAAATCCTAATTTATGGTACGCACACCTCTTTCATTTGCTTCAGTGTGGACTGTATTATGAACAAAAACTTCATCCTCTGACTCCCCCAAACTAGACTTATTTTCTAGAGGATCTTCCAGGATGGAATTGATGAAATTTACTAATGCATAATGCATTACATGAATTCTATCAGTATATTTGTGAGATCACATTATTTTGTAGCCTCTATAAGACCTTTACCTCCTATTTTTTGGTTCCTTGGGAACTATTTGGAAGACATTAATCTTAAGGTAATCCTTGGATAATTTAGGTGTGAGTTCATTTTTCAGCTTCTTCCCTAATCAGGAGAAAACTGACTTCTACTGAGGAGGGGATTGTGAATGTGAAAGTGCCCCCAACCCTATAGGTTGGGGCTATTCATGTTCTTCTTTCTCAACCATTCAGACTCTATTTGTTGACATCAAGGGTTGGGTTAAAAAATCCCCCAACCCTGCGGGATGGGGTGACTCCTAAATTGCTATGGATGATATCAACACAACTTCTCTTCTGGTTTTATGAATTCTTGTCCGAAAATTGGCTGGGTGGATTATCCGGAACTCACTTAAATTGCCTGATTTAAAAGACCATTGTACTATTTCATATATTTGGGAAATCTGATGGATGAAATCGTCTAAGTGGGAGGCCTTCTTGATATTTTCAGACTCTTGATGGAAAAGTATTACAATAGCTTTCTCTCTTTGAGCCTCACTTTGGTGGAAGCCAATTGAGGCCAGTTCTTACTGAGTATATCTTTGGTCATGAACAAAATTTTTTTGTTGTAGCTGGCCTGGGGCAATAACATTGCATGAGACCACTTTCGGTGGGATTTTATGGTTTTAGAGCAAAGTGAAATGCAATGTTCCATGTGAACCCCATCCTATGATATGAACAATAGATGGGGTTTTTGCGATCAATAATCATAACCTCATTAATGCATTGAGGCATGCACGTTGAAGGGATTTCTATTGCTTCTCAATCTTTGAATGTTGGGAAACCTAGAGAGATGCCAAGTAAATTTGGCACTGCAACCCTATTATTACCTTGACATGAATTTTATATTCATCATATGGTAATTGTAACACCCCTATGTTTTTATAAAATATTTTCTTTAAATAATTTTTATTCTTTAGTAGCCTACTTTGATGGAATGGTATTTTATATGGATTATGTTTTGATGGAATGATGTTTAACAAATCCCATTTTATTTCTTGTGTTATGATATGATGAATGATTTATGTTTTTGTGGAACATGTAATAATGATTTCATTATGATATGTGTGGGACCTATATCTCCCTCCAATTAATAGGGTAAAGATTTATATATCATGAGATAGACATGGCTAGAAGGACAAGTAAATCCGGTTAAGTGATACAGGGATGGAACGAGGAGTGAACTTGGTTCAGTAATGGAATTTTTCCACTATGATGGTCTTGGAAATGAGCCTTGACTAGTATGAAATGATTTTATATGCTTATATGTGTATGACATAAAATTTTATGTCTTATGTTATGACTATTGGGATTACATTTCACTTTTATGATTTATCCCATGACATGATATTCTGATCGTTTATATACATGATAAGATTTTCAAATATTATGTTCTTATGAATATGATATGAATTATATTTCATTTGTTTAACCTTATTGAGCATTTGAGATCAACCTTTTTATATGTTTCTTTTCCCCAGGTCATGAATAAGGGCATTTAGTATGATATGCCAAAAAGGAGTCTAGTTATGATGAAATAAACAGAATATAATGTATATGTTTTATGAACCAGTTGTTTATTTTTCCTAGTTTCTAATGACACTATACCTATACAATCCTATCATGGTTTTATTATATATTGTAATAATTATAATTCAATTCTGAATTAATATCACTATATGTAAAGAACGGGTCTCCATAGTTGGTATCAGAGGAAATGTATAGTTAACCTTTGGAAACTAGGATGAGAAAGCCTTAAGGATATGTCTAACTAAATGATACAATTCTAGTGTTTTAAAAATGACCATGAATAACCTAGGATAAAACCTAAAGTTTCCTAAATTGAAATTTTATTCTTGATTATGTGGTTTTCCTATTATGATTAGTGTTTCTCACACTATGCTTCTTGGTTTTAGTAAATGGATGGAACTAAAAGGAAATACGTTAATACTAAATGTGATGGGAAATGAAATGATTGTCCCCCTAAGCAGCCAAATGATATGGTAGCTAGAATGAAAAATCTTATAGCCATGCTCACACAACTTTCTCAAGCTATGAATCATGCCATACTTCCAAACGAGCAAGGGAGGGAGAAAAATTCTGTTAAATCCTTCATGAGGAAGCATCCACCTTCATTCAGCGGGTCTTCTGATCGATTAGTGGATGAACAATGTATCAGTACCACTGAAAAGATATTTTCAGTTCTACAATGTTTTAAACATGAAAAATTCATCTTAGAAACATATCGTTTGGAAGGTGAAGCTAATCAATGGTGGAATCTTATCAAGAATACGAGGAAAAGATATGAAATTGAGTCTATGGAATGGGAAAAGTTCAAGAACTTATTTTTAAATAAGTACTTTCCTTGTATTCTTCAAAAAAATATGGATAAGGAGTTCCTTGAACTTAAGAAAAAGGATGATGAATCCGTTGGTACCTACGAAGAAAATTTTACAAGACTTTCAAGGTACACTTTCAGACTTATTATCCAACCTGAGATTAATTTTGATCGATTCTTTAGTGGCTTAAAACCAAGTCTCTAAAGGGTATTATCCATAAGGGACTTTAATAGATACAAGGAAATTGTTTGATGTGATCTCAAGGTTGATATGGAGATTGGAGTAATACACCAGTCATATGATTTTGATAAGAAGAGGAAAATGGAATTCAAAAGAAAATATAAAGACCACACTGAAAAGAAGATGAGTTTTACCATATGGTCAAAGTGTAGAAAGAAACATGGAGAGAATTTTCTTAAAGGGAGTAGTAAATTTTCTAAGTATGTAAAAGAAGGTCATCAAGAAATTGAGTTTCGAAGTGATGGGAAAAATATTTCTAATGATGCAAACAAAGAAAAGGCTACACAGAATTCACCTCCTACACTTCAATGTTACAAGTGCAAGGAAATGGGAAATTATTCCAATTAATGCCCTAATCCAAGGGTTATTGATGATGACCGATTTCAAAAAACTCTTAAAGACAAAGTCAAAGGAAAGTCCCATGAAATTACAATCATAGATGTGGAGTATGATAATGAAGTGGTGAAAGGTACACTTAACATCCATTATAAAGTATAAAATGTTTTATTTGATTTTGGATCCACCCACTCATTTATTTTTGAATAATTTTCTAAGGGTATCACCATATTTCCTCAACAATTAGATGTCGAGTTAGCTGTGACAACTCCTAATGGTGCAATATTAGCATCAAAAGTTTATAATTCTTCTCCGATTGAAGTTTGTAGGAAAGTGCGTCATGAAAATATTTCAATCCTTCCTATAGTAAAATTTGACATTATTCTTGGCATGGATTGGCTTTCTTTATATGGAGATCATATCGGTTTCCAAATAAGGGAAGTCACATTTTATATATCCAGATCAATCTATGATCATCTATCGATGAAAAGATGAATTTAACCTTAGAGTAGAAATTTCTTCCATCTTATGGGTCTTGATTCCAATAAATGAAGGTTATTTATCTCAAATGGTTGGGGAGAAACTCACGATTAAAAATACTCCCCGTGTAGAAGAGTTTGATGATGTCTTTCTAGAGGAATTTTCAGGTCTTCCACCAAATCATTAAGTTGAGTTTTCAATAGAACTCATACCAGGTTCTATGCTTATTTAAAAGACACCTTATAGAATGGACCCAATTGAGTTGTAGGAATTAAAGAAGAAAATCCAAGATAATATTGATAAGGGATTCATACACCCTAGTGAGTCACCTTGGGGAGAACATGTTCTATTTGTTAAGAAGAAAGATGGATCAATGATACTATGCATTGATTATTGAGAACTTAACAAGATCAATATCAAGAAAAAATATCCTCTCCCACACATTAATTAATTATTTGACAAACTACACAGAGCTCAATACTTTTCCAAGATTGATCTTCATTTAGAATATCATCAATTAAGGGTAAAAAAAGAGGATATAAAAAATACGACATTCTTTACAAGGTATGGACACTATGAATTTATAGTGATGCCTTTTGTTCTTACTAATTCCCCTACTATATTCATGGATCTAATGAATAGAGTTTTTAGAGACTATCTTGATCAGTTTTTGGTACTCTTTATAGATGATATTCATGTCTATTCAAAGAGTAAGTAAGAACATGAATATCACTTGAGAATTGTATGGAAGACCCTAAGAAAGGAGAATCTTTATACAAATTTACCAAGTGTGAATTTTGGCTTAAAAAAGTTTCATTTTTGGGTCACATAATCTCAAGAGAGGGGATATCTGTGGATCTAGAAAAAATAGAGGTTATTGAAAGATGATCGAGACCAACAATAGTAATTGAGATCCGAAGTTTTCTTGGTTTGGATGGATATTATCGAAGTTTTGTGAAAGATTTTTCACAATTATCTAACCCACTCACCAAGTTGACTTGGAAAGTATTTAAGTTCATTTGGATGGAGGAATGTGAAGAGAATTTCAAAGAGCTAAAAAGAAGGTTAGCCAGTGCACCTGTTCTCACACTGCCTTGTAGTGGAGAAAGGTTTGTGATCTATAGTGATGCATTCAAGAAGGGGCTAGGGTGTGTTCTCATGAAAAATGATATAGTGATAGATTATGCCTCATGGAAGTTGAAAATCCATGAGAAAAATTACCCAACACATGATTTAGAGTTATCTGTGGTAATATTTTCATTAAAAATATAAAGGCATCATCTTTATAGTGAAAGGTGTGATATTTATACTGATCATAAAAGTTTAAAGTATATTTTCACACAAAAATGAGCTGGATATGCACCAAAGAAGATGGTTGGAGTTGATTAAAGATTACAACTAATCAATACATTACCACCCTGGGAAAGTGAACAAAGTGGTAGATGCTTTGAGTCGAAAATACCATACTATCTTATCCATGATGAGGATCATGAAGGATCCAATATTTATGGATTTGAAAATGATGGATCTTGAAATTTTAATAGAAGGGGAGAAATATTATCTTTCTCAAATGAATGTTCAACCATCTATACAAGTGAATATTAAAGAGGCACAGAAGGAAGATGTATAATTACAAAAGAAGGTGAGAAATGTTCCCGAATTCAACCTTGATTGTGATGAAATATTAAGGTTCAGGAACTCGGTTTGTATTCCCCCCATGCCAGAATTAAAGAAGAAGCTATTGGATGAGGATCAAAGTTCTTTATTCTCTATTCACCCTGGAAGCACAAATATGTACAGGGACCTAAAAGAGTACTTTTGGTGGGATGTCTTGAAAATAGATGTCGCCGAATATGTCTCTCGATGCTTGATTTTTCAGCAATTTAAGGCTTAGAAACAGAAGTCTAAGGGGATGTTACAACCATTACCCATACCATAATGAAAATGGGAAAACATCACTATGGATTTTGTCATCGGACTTCCCAAAACATTCAAAGGAAATAATATTATATGGTTTATAGTTGACCGTATTAAAAAATCAACACACTTCATTTCTATTAGAGGGGATTTTTATCTAGATCAGCTTTCTAGGATATATGTAAAGGAAGTGGTAATATTGCATGGATAACCACTTTCCATTATATATGATTAGGATCTGAGGTTTACCTTGAAGTTCTGGTAAAGTATTCATCATGCTCTGGATACAAAGTTAAGTTTCAGCACTTCTTATCATCCTCAGACAGACTGTCAATTTTAGAGGAAAATTTAAACTCTAGAAGACATGTTGAGAGCTTTCTCTAGGGATTTCAAAGGTGGTTGGGATCAACAATACCATTGGTATAATTTTCTTACAATAATAGCTTTCACTATAGTATTAAAATGGCTCCTTATGAATCCCTCTATAGAAATAAGTTCATAACTCCAACTTGCTGGGATGAAGTTGGGGAAAGAAAGCTATTAGGACATGATTTTGTTGATGAAATGACAGAAAAGGCCAGATCTATTCAACAATACGTAAGAGCAGTTTAAAGTCGACACAAAAGTTATGATGACAACCGAAGAAAAGACATAGAGTTTGAAGTGGGTGATATGGTGTTCTTATGAATATCTCCTTGGAAAAGAGTAATAAGATTTTTAAAGAAGGGAAAGCTAATCCCTAGGTATATTAGTCCTTTTGAAATACTGGATCGTGTTGGGAAGGTGGCTTACTAATTGGAACTTCAACTGAATCTCTCTCAAGTTCATGATGTGTTCCATGTATCTCTCCTGAGAAATTATATACCCAATCCTTCACATGTACTAAGCTCAGAATTCGTACTGCTGTAGCAAGATCTTTCTTATAAAGAACAACCGATAGAGATTCTGTATTTTAATGAAAAAGTTCTACAGAACAAGACCAATCACTTGGTTAAAGTTTTATGGAGGAACCAAAAATTTTAAGAAGCTACATGGGGAATTTAGGATATGATTAGGGAGATGTATCCTCATCTGTTTGTTTCCAAGTGACGAATTTCAAGGGTGAAATTTAGTTTAAGGGGGTAGATTGTAACACCCAGATGTTTTTATGAAATATTTTCTTTAAATAATTTTTATTATTCAGTAGATTGATTTGCATGAAATAGTGAGTTTAAACGAAACACGAGATTCCCTTAATATCAAATTATCATTATAGCCCAGCTGTTAGGTTAGCAGGAATAATTATAACTAACTTATGAAAATGCATTATGAATTCATTGTCTATTAATTATTTATGAAAAATATAAATCAATTTGATATTTGTATTTTTTTTGAGTAAATTACTTTTAGTAATGAAATTAATGATATATATATGTGTTATATACTTAATAAAATACTTTTGATACTCATCTAATGGATATTTTAGTCATAGGGTATGAATAAAACCCTATTTTATGTATAAGAACCTATTTTTTTAAAAGGTTAGTTTTTACACCTTTGAATGGAAAACTAATTTTAAATTAAGATTTTAACACATTAATAATTTCTACATGACAACATAAACTTTTTATTTTGAAGTGGGATATAAAAATTTATTTTGGATAAATTTCTGATAACTTTCATGTTTTGATGAATAGTAAAACTATGCTAAATTTTAATTAAAAATAACTTTTTTCATCGAGATAATTTATATGGTTAAATTATAATATTGAATGGTTTTAAACTATAAATAGAATATATTTTTACCATTTAATATAATTTATGTCATTGGTATTAATTTTACAGTGAATTCATAGGTAAAAACATTTCAATCTCTTGAAATGTTTTAACTTTTAAAACCCATTTTCTCATTTCAACAACAGAATTAATTTTAAATTAATTACTGAAAATTATTTGTTTTGAATTTGGAAAAATGGATTCCATATTTCGAATCAAAAGTTCCAAATTTTGTGAATATGTACCTTTTATTTTTTTTGACATTATGAATAGTAACTTCAGTAATTATTTTTATTTACCATGGTTATAGGGTAAATCTGGTAAATAAGGGTAAACAAAATAATAATTTAATAATATAAAACTACCCTAAAGCATGTTCTAATCCTATTTTATGAGATATTTCCGACCATGGGTATCCTTAGGTTGATTTTGGTACCCCATGGATTCACTTGGATGTGAAAATGACATTCTATAAGAATTAATTTAAAGTAAATATAATTATAACATAAACATATATCTTTTACTAAATCAATTTTAATATAGGGTTATATAACTGATCACTATGTCTATAAATATTCATTATAAATCTAAAAAGATTTAATATATCATGTTATTGTATTTATAATTTTTAGACATTAGATAAATATATTTATTTATGACACAATTATGATGTAGTGATTACCTCATTAACAAAAGATTCAAATAAATGAATTTATAAATATTAAAATAAATTTAATTTGAACTTTTTGATTCCATCCAAGAATTTTTTGGATGAAATTTACATATTAGGGATGATTTAATGCCTTTGTTTCGAAGGAATCATGTTGTTATGATTTTTTTAAAAAAAAAGTCAAGTATAAATAGTGTCTAAAATTGACATAATTCATAACTTGAAACATAAAATAGTTTATTAAATGATATTAAATTTATAAACATATATGATTATACCAAATGGTTAATATAAGTCCAAATATTTCATAAATAACTTTTTTTTGTCGTTTGACATGATCTAGTAATTACATTAACCCACAATGTGTAAATAACATGATATCATGGTAAGATTAAAAAGGGTAAAATAAGGGTTAAACCAAAAAGATAAGGATAAAAAAATATAAAACTTTTCTAAAAATTATTGGATGATGGGTATTCGAACCAAAATCATCCTATATTAGAATTAAATAAGTTTTGGATCATTTTTAATCAAAATTGAATTTATAATAAATTAATATTTTGAGAGTTTCCTAAAGTGCCTATCTCCTCTATTATATAAGGGAACCTCCTCACTCTACTCTTCAATCCATTTTGAGACTTCAAGCTTGGCCAAGACCTAAAAATTTCTATTCTCAAATTCCATAGTTACATTCTATAGGTTCTGGTCTTCTCAAAAGACAACCTCTAGTTCCTTAAGAGGAAATTTAAAGGAGGCACATCGAGGAAGAGGTAATCTCTTCTACCGATTCTTTCAAATTTATTTCTTCTTATACTTCCTATTATTTATTTGTTTCATTATAAATTAATAACATAAGTATAAATAATATAAATATATGTTATTATAAATATTAAACAACCCTATTTCACCTTCTATCCATCCTACAAAAAATGAAATCACCGCGCATGCGTACGTACGACTTACCGTCTCCACAGTATGGTGTAATATGTTTTTCACCACCACCTTAATTGGATGGGTATAATGGTGTAAATAATTACTATATATGATTATTATAACATGATACTAATTATGAGATACTATACACTATCCACTTTAATACCATTCAACAATTATGAGAATGATATTGTCGCTCGTGCATACGTATGGCCTACCGTCTCCACGGTGCGATGTGATTAGTTATACATAATATTCATTAAAAATTTATTATATAAATGAATTGGAAGAATAAATATGATATATATTATACTAATACCATGCTATAAATTATATAACTATAACCTAAAAAGAGGAATAAGAACTTATCTGACAAAACATACATAAGAACATAAAACAATTAATACCCAAATAGCGAGTAACAATAAAATGTTACTAAAAAATGGATGAAAATATGATCATAAATTTTATCATAAAAATGATTATGATTCTGGAATAAATTAGTAACATTATATAAATCATTATTCAGGAGGTTTGGATACATACGAATCATATCGGACCTAAGGTAAGGGATAATTTTGCAATCTCATTTTTATCTGAGATTTTTTTACACGTAAGTAATTATTGGGGATATATTCATCATCCATGTCCATTATTCCTAAAAAATGTTTTCATAAAATGTTTACTATTATTCTATGTATGTTTAGAGTAAATATTTCTAATTTTTACTTTTACTAAATGGTATGGAAGAAATCTTTCTTTTGTTTACCATACGAGGTACTTTTTGACTTTTCTGAAAAAAGTACGAGGAGACTGTTTTTTTAAAATTATATGGAATGAATGGATTTTTACAGTTTCACAATGCCTTATTTACACAAAGATTCCTCTATAATATTTTAAGTTTATTTTTAACTAAATTCTTTTCTTTTAAAATTGCATGGCATTTTGAGAAAAGAAAAAGTTTTTGAAGAAGAAAGGATATTTTCCTCAAGAACTAAGTTCAAGTGGTTTATCAAAATTATTTTCCATATAAGACGACTCTCTTTAAATAGGGTTATGTTTATATCCCTATTATTACTATGATTTTATTGTGTTAATTATGTAACAGTATTTTATATGGATTATATTATGATGGAATGATGTTTAACAAAACCCATTTTAATTCTTGAGTTATGCTATGATAAATGATTTATGTTTTTGTGGAACATGTAAGAATGATTTCATTATGAGATGGGTGGGACCTATATCTCCCTCCAATTAATTGGGTAAAGATTTATATCTAATGATATAGACATGGCTGGAATGACAAGTAAATTCGGTTAAGTGATACAGGGTTGGAACGAGGAGTGAACCTGGTTAAGTAATGGAATTTGTCCACTATAATGGTCTTTGAAATGAGAATTGACTAGTATGAAATGATTTTCTATGCTTATATGTGTATTAAAAAAAAATTTAATGTCTTATGTTATGACTATTGGGATTACATTTCGCTTTTATGATTTATCTCGTGACATGATATTATGATCTTTTATATACAGGATAATATTTTCAAATGTTATGTTCTTATGAATATGATATGATTTATATTTCATTTTTTTAACCTTATTGAGAATTTTAGCTCACCCTTTTATATGTTTCTTTTCCCCAGGTCATGAAGAAGGGCATTTAGTATGATATTCCAAAAAGGAGTCTAGTTATGATGAAATAAACAGAATATAATGTATATGTTTTATGAACTAGTTTATTTTTCCCAATTTATAAAGACACTATACCTATACAGTATTATAATGGTTTTATTATATATTGTAATGATTATAATTCAATTTTAAAGTAATATCACTGTATATAAAGAACAGGTATCCATAGTTGGTATCAGAGGAAAGGTATAGTTAACCTTTGGAAACCAGGATGAGAAAGCATTGAGGATATGTCTAACTACAAGATACAATCATATTGTTTTATAAATGACCATGAATAACCTAGGATAAAACCTAAAGTGTACTAATTTGAAATTTTATTCTTGATTATGTGGTTTTCCTATTATGATTAGTTTTGCTCACACTATGCTTCTTGGTTTTAGTCAATGGTTGGAACTCAAAGGAACTACGTTAATACTAAATGTGATTGGAAATGTAATGATTGTCCCCCTGATTAGCCAAATGTTATGGGAGATAGAATGAAAAATCTTATATCCATGCTCACACAAATTTCTCAAGCTATGAATCATGCCATACTTCCAAAAGAGCAAGGGAGGGAGAAACATTATGTTGAATAATTCATGAGGAAGCATCCACCTTCATTCAGCGGGTCTTCTGATCCATTAGTGGATGAACAATGTATCGGTACCATTGAAAATATATTTTCAGTTCTACAATGTTTTGAACATGATAAATTCATCTTAGCAGTATATCGTTTGGAAGGTGAAGTTGATCAATGGTAAAATCTTATCAAGAATATGAGGCAAAGATATGAAATTGAGTCTATGGAATGGGATGAGTTCAAGAACTTATTTTACAATAAGTAATTTACTTGTATTCTTCAAGAAAATATGTATAAGGAGTTCCTTGAACTTAAGCAAAAGTATGATGAATCCATTGGTACCTATGAAGAAAATTTTACAAGACTTTCAAGGTACGCTTTCAGACTTATTATCCAAACTGAGAGTAATATTGATCGATTCTTTAGTGGATTAAAACCAAGTCTCCAAAGGGCATTATCCATAAGGGACTTCAATAGCTACAAGGAAATTGTTTGATGTGATATCAAGGTTGAAATGGAGATTGGAGTAATACATCAGTCATATGAGTTTGATAAGAAGAGGAAAATGGAATTCAAAAGAAAATTTAAAGACCACACTGAAAAGAAGATGAGTTTTACCATATGGTCAAAGTGTGGAAAGAAACATGGAGATAATTTTCTTGAAGGGACTAGTAAATTTTCTAAGTATGGAAAAGAAGGTCATCAATAAATTGAGTGCCGAAGTGATGGAAAAAATATGTCTAATGATGCGAACAAAGAAAAGGCTACATAGAATTCACCTCCTACACTTCAATGATACAAGTGCAAGGAAATGGGAAATTATTCCAATTAATTCCCTAATACCAGGGTTATTGATGATGATCGATTTCAACAAACTCTTAAGGAAAAAGTAAAAGGAAATTCACATGAAATTGCTATCAGCAACGTGGAGTATGATAATGAAGTGGTGAAAGGTACACTTAACATCCTCTATAAATTATAAAATGTTTTATTTGATTTTGGATCCACCCAGTCTTTTATTTTTGAAGAATTTTCTAAGGGTATCACCATATTTCCTCAACAATTATATGTCAATTTAGCATGAAAACTCTTAATGGCACAATAGTATCATCGAAAGTTTATAATTCTTCTCCGATTGAAGTTTGTGGTAATGTGCTTCATGAAAATCTTGTAATCCTTCCTATAGTAAAATTTGATGTGATTCTTGGCATGGATTGGATTTCTTTATATGGAGATCATATCAATTGACAAATAAGGGAAGTCACATTTCATATTCCAGATCAATCTATGATCATCTATCAATGAAAAGATGAATTTAACCTTACAATAGAACTTTCTTCCATCTTATGGGTATTGATTCCAATAAATGAAGGTTATTTATCTCAAATGGTTGGGGAGAAACTTATGATTAAAAATATGCCCATTTTACAAGAGTTTGATGATGTCTTTCTGGTGGAATTTTCAGGTCTTCCACCACATCATGAAGTTGAGTTTTCAATAGAGCTCATACCGGGTTCTATGCTTATTTCAAAGACACCTTATAGAATAGACCCAATCGAGTTGTAGGAATTGAAGAAGAAACTCCAAGAGAATATTGATAAGGGATTCATACACTCTAGTGCGTCTCCTTGGGGAGAACATGTTCTATTTGTTAAGAAGAAATATGGATCAATGAGAATATGCATTGATTATTGAGAACTTAACAAGATCAATATCAAGAAAAAATATCCTCTCCCACACATTGATGAATTATTTGACCAACTATGTAGAGCTCAAAACTTTTCCAAGATTGATCTTCATTCAAGATATCATCAATTAAGGGTAAAAAAGAGGATATACAAAATACGAAATTCCGTACAAGGTATGGACACTATGAATTTATAGTGATGCCTTTTGGTCTTACTAATGCCCCTACTATCTTCATGGATCTAATGAATAGAGTCTTTAGAGATTATCTTGATCAGTTTGTGGTAGTATTTATAGATGATATTAATGTCTATTAAAAGAGTAAGTAAGAACATGAATATCACTTGAGAATTGTATGGAAGACCCTAAGAAAGGAGAAGCTTAATTCCAAATTTACCAAGTGTGAATTTAGGCTTACAAAAGTTTCATTTTTGGTTCACATAATCTCAAGAGAGAGACTTAAACCAAAGGATCCCAAGGAACCTGGAAAGGATATGAGTTTCCAAGTTGGATTATACCATGTTGGGAATGTTTCATAGAGAGAATATGGTTGATTTGGGATGTTGGTTTTGAACCTCATGGAGGCTTCCTATATATCCCACTTGGATGGGAATCAAAGCCCATGTAATTCAGTAAGTATCATAGGGAAGTGTGGTTATTTTAGAGAAATATGTTAGGGCTTACTACTAAAGAGGATTACCTTTTAACAGGGTCCATAAGAGATGTCTTAACTCATGGAGATTTAGGGGGATTTAATTTTGGGCCTACTCCTAATGGGGATGCCCAGATTAAGGTAATTAGGGTTGTATTCCTAAGGAGGATTTCCAGTGAGCTCGAGCCCTAAGTAAAGTATTCCTATATATCCCAATTATGGTGGGAATCAGATTTATCATAGTTCATTACATTTGGGGATTACACCTAGTTAGGGGTCCATTGAGGGGGGTATTATTTCTCATTTCCTAGATGAGATGATGTGGATTTTGGGCCTTGAGTAGGCTTCCTATGTATCCTAGTTATAATGGGAATCAAACTTCTCATATTTTATTCCATTTGGTGGATTTTGTGGATGTTATGATCATTAAAAACCTCTAATCCCATGTGAGTCTTTCTCGATGTGAGAAACAAGAGTATGTAAATGATTTAGCAAACCATGCACTTTCCCATCCATTGATGGAGGAGGCCGAGCCTATGGTGGAAGAGGCCATGGCTACGATACTTCCCACTGTTCTCTTTACATTGGGTGAGGGTCTAATGTAAGGAAGGGGTGAGGGTGAACCAAGAAAGGGCACTCAAGTAAGTGGAACATAGGTATGTGGTGCACAAGTAGGATTGGTATAATTGATGTTACCTTAAGTGATGAAAAACCTAGATTACTAGACTTGAGTGAGACTTAGCTCAAGCCTTAAAGAGTCTTCACAGGTATTCCCTGAAGTGGGGTGAAAAATTTATACTTGAGGAAGGGAGGTCGCACAAGTGTTCTTAAATTATGGGTTTGGTAGAATGATTCATGCAAGTTTTGTTAATTTTTAACAGTTAGAGAACCCAAGACTCACTATCCCCCTTTAATTCCACCGCTTTAGGTGTTATGAAACTACCTTGGAATTTTCAAAGGACTTGGGAAAAGCACTAGGGAGATCAGAGCATCAATCGGGCTTCAGGGAAATTTTTACATACAAATGAAGGCCCCAAGGGTCTATTTATAGAAAAATATGGTACTCTGAGAGATGGTGACTTGGAATACAAGTGATGAGGTGGTGTGCAAGTGAGGAGAACTTGCACGCCGCTAGTGATTTGGGATTCCTTGGGTGAACTCAAATTCATGCCTTTTCAAATCTTGAAATTCTCTATAATTTTCTCCTTCTTTTTCTAAGGCATTTACCATTGTCACTTTTTCATCCATGTGATGGAATAGAGTGTCAACAATTGAGGATAATATCTTCATCCTCATCCTCAACATCATCAACTTCCATATGACTTTTAGTTTCATCATCCCTTATTACTTTATCAACATTATCAATATCATCATCCCTTAACTAGGGAGTTTCATCATTGATATTTATATCTCATTGGGTAAGAGATATATTATAGGATGTTTCTTAAATAATTTCAATATGACACACTTCCATAGAACCATTTTCAATTTTAATAAACTAATTTTCACGAGATTTCATTTTCATTACACTCCACCAGTCATTCAAATCTAGAAAAACATCACATTAATTTGAATAATAAAATTTATGTTCTTATTGTGCCAACATAAATGGTTAATTTGATTTAAAAAGAATATTATATTTGATTCCAATGACTCCATGTTGTTTATGAAATCTCAAACCTCAATCAATATCATACCAATGATATTTAAACATTGTTACATAATTTGGTCCTAGATAAGACAACTCATTTATTTCATATAGCATACCATAAAAGTCAACTAAACTTTCTTTATGATGATATCCTTTCAAACAAAAACGACTATTCATTGATTTCTTTTATTAACTATATATGCATGCATGGAATTAAAATACATTAACCACATACCCATTATATGATTTTACCAAATTAGATGGAGTTTTTTTAGCACACATAATCAACTATCAATTTTATTTTCATGCTGTATTTCCTAAAAAAATAAATATTATTAATAATAGATATCATTACAAAATTGATTTACTATTCCATCAATAGAAAATTAAATCATCAGTCTTTGAAACCAATATACAAATTCTATTAACAACGTTCTCCAAGAGCAATAGATGTAATTTGTATAAATTGTTTTTTGATATGGTCATCATATAGTCTACAAAAAATAATGTAAATAAAGTTATTTATTATAAAAATTTAAAATATTAATAAAAATTAGTACTTACTACACAAATTGGGTCATTTATTCACAATTCAGCAGACATATGTATGAACTTTGTGCAATTATTCATTTGAAATCCATCATTCACAATAACCACAAAAAAAATTAGGATGATTAAAAAATGAAAAATAATGGTATGTGAAATCATGATAATTTGTCTCATTGTGCCCTATCTGGTTATGTTTTGAAGGATATTCTGATTGGAAATAATAAGAGAATAAATTTAAAATTTCCTTATACAAGTACACTTTTGGAATTGACCTTCCTACTGATGCTCTATTAAGTAATTTTTTTTAATTTTTACATACCTATAAAATGGGTATAACCATCTGAATTGTACCAACCCTACACATTTATCTTCATATGAAAAAATTAATCTTAAATGTCTCATTGAGTCAAAGAAGCTTGGTGAGAATATTTTCTTCAGTTTACATAAAATTAGAACAACATCCCTTTATAGCATACTCAATGCATCATAATCCAATGTTATCATACAAATATCTTGGATGAAATATGATATTTCGATTAAAACATCCTAGATTGATTAATTCAACAACCCTCTAAGACCAACATGCAATAATCTTTCCATTATGACCGCCAATCATGACTTTTTAACAAGGTAATACACCCATTTGTGATACAATGAGAAAAATTAGAATCAAAACCATCTGGTAACCTCAAATATCAATTCCATTGACATAATAATAAAAAAATTTCTTTATAAAATGTGTAATATTTTTTTGGATTCATTAAATTGTGTAATTTGTTTTCTTATAATAATTCAAGTTCAAGATGTCTAAAAATTTGGGCAAGATATAACCGTACCTTTACATTATCTTTGGTCTTACCAGGTATGTACAACACGGTAAAAAATATGTTATCAAAAAAATTCCTCTCAATGTGCATTATATCTAACATGTGATGAACCAAAAAATTAGACCAATATGGAAGGTCCCAAAAAATACTCCACTTTATCCAATTATGTTCTCTCCCAAAACCATTTATTTTTTGTTCATTTATGGTTGGTCCAAAAGTAATTGGAGTTAATGCAGAGATGATATATTTTACCTGAATACTTGAAAACACTACTGGAGGTTCATCTCTTTCAATTTTACCTTATGTAAAATTATTTTTATTCCTTCAAAAAGGGTGATCCGTAGGAAGAAATCTCAGATGATAGTCAAAATAATTAGTGTTTATCCAATTACAAAGAATAAATGCTTTTATCTTATCCATGAAATATGGATATGATTTTAAACCATTTTTACTCTATCCAGATAACGTACTATACACTACAAAGTCACTGATCATACACATTAATGCAACCTTTAGTGTAAAATTTTGATTTGTAACTATATTAAATGTAGTTACACCATTGTTCCATAATGAAATTAACCCATCAATTATTATCTTTAAATAAACATCAATATCATTCTTTAGATTTACTAGTTTTAATAGTGTGATATATATATATGTTTCCTTCATCAACATACAAGGATAAAATTTGTACAAAGTAATAAAAAGAGTCCAACAATAATACTGACTTTCATAAGCACCAAATGGATAAAAACCATCAGTAAAAAGACCTAACCGTATGCTAAAAGGTTCATAAGAAAAATAAGGATGAATCTGATCAAAGTGTTTCCACAAATCACCATCACATGGATGATTAAATCTTTTATTGATGGGAATATTTGATTTATTCTATTTCATCAATATAGTTGTGTTGCAAAACATAAATAAACACTATAAATAGGGTGTAATTGGAAAATATCTCAAATGTTTCACTGGAATTTCCTTATTACGCATATTTATACCTCGATTCTCTATATGTTGGAAAATTAACTAATGATTCATAATCACCATAATATAAGATGTGATCATTTGATCATGCATAGATCTTATGATATCTAAGACCCAAATTATTGACTAACCTCTTACTTTCATAGAAACTTATAGGTAATGTATTTCTGTTAGGAAAAAATAATTTATCTAAAGATAAAAGTTTATCAAAGTAACTATTTTTTGTTCCAAAATTTGATTTAATAGCCATAAATTTTGTAGAAAATTCAATTTCTCTTATCTGATATCCTGGATATAAGGCATCCTCAGTAAATTTCAACAAATTTTAAAATTAAGAAGGTTTAGATTCAGGATTCAGAATATCATTATGAGTTGTTGTTTCCTTAATTGATGAACCAACAACATCATGTACTAAATTATGAAATGATGGATCTAGAAATAAAAAATATGTATTATATAATGATTTTTTTTCAACATTTTGATACGAAAAAATACAATCTTTCTGAAAACCAAAATGCAGTAGATGAAGTCCATCATTTTCAAATGTTTTGAATCTCCTAATATCACATTTATTACATGGAAATTTAATTTCTATCCTTTAGAAACTAATTATAAATTCAATGATGAAAATGGTATAAATGTTTTAACACCCTCAATGTAGAAAGGATTTATACCAGTTTTGTTGGGATTTTTTGATGATTTATCCAATAATGATCACGTAATAGAAACTAATTTCTACTTTATGAGTCCATAATTATCTATAAAAAAAATAAGAATTACTCATTGTGAATAATTTCAAATTATTTATATATTTTGACACCTTGGAATATTCTATGGAATATTTTTGGAGTGAGACACTGAGTTAGCATGGGATTTCGAGGCTTGTAGATGTTTGGAAAATATAGATTAAAACTATTAAATATATTACATTATGTGAGGGATATTTTCACAAAATAATGAAATATCTCCCAAATAGTGCCTCATATGGGAAATTTGAGGCCACTGTTAGGTATTTGATGTGGGGTTTACCATAGGTGCGACATAACATTTGTGCGCGTCGGGTGTTTGGTAACAACACATGTGAGGATAATTAATTTAATAATTTTATTAAATATTTTTATAAAAAAATGAAATCATTATAACAATGTATCATATTAGAAATTTGAGGCCACCGTTAGTTCTGAGATGTTGAGTTTACCCTAGGCACAACATAAATTTTGAGCGCGTCTGGTGTTTGGTAACAACACATGCGAGGGTAATTTATTTAATATTTTTATTATATTTTTTTACAAAAACATTATATATCTCCCAAATGATGTATAATATGAGAAATGTAAGACCACATTTAGGTATGGAATGAAGAGTTTACCCTAGACACGACATAACTTTTGTGCGCATCGGGTGTTTGTTAGTATCACATACGAAGGAAATTTATTTAATATTTTTATAATATTTTTTTAAAAAAAATTTAAAGTATCCCCTAAATGGTGTATCGTTTGAGAAATATGATGATACCTTTAGGTCCAAAATGCAGGGTATATTCTAGGCGTGACACAACATTTGTACGCATCAAGTGTATGGTAACAATGCACACGAGTGTAATTCATTTAATAATTTTATCATATTTTCTTACAAAAAATTAAAATATCTTCCTAAGAGTGAATCATATGAGAAATTCCAGACCACCATTTGGTTTGAGATGCATAATTTACCCTAGGCATGATATAAAATTTGTGCATGTTGGGTGTTTGGTAACATTGCACGTGAGGGTAACATTTTTAATATTTTATTAATATTATATATATATTTAAAAATTATTATAATTTACTAATATTTACTAATAATTACTAATATTGGATAATTATATTTTAATTATTGATTTTTTGAATTATTAATAATATTTTTTAATTATTCCTACATTTTTACTAATTAATGTAAATTTTTAAAATTTATCATTATTTTTTATATTTTTTTTATAAAAAACTTTTCTATTCAAACATTTTCCTTAAATTGATATTCTCATCATTTTTATAAAACACCCATTTCTTATTTATTTCATAGGTTATATATATATATTACATGATTTTTTAATCACATATATATACATCAAATCAGTACATACATACATACATACACATAAATATACATACACATACATACATATATATAAAATCTTATGCATTTTTTAAAAACGTTTATACATATATATTCATATGTTAATATAAATAGATAAATATATAAATATATAAATGCATAAATACATAAATACATAAATACAGAAATAAAAAAATAAAAAAATACAGAAATACAAAAATAAAAAAATAAAAAAATACATAAATACATAAATACATAAATACATAAATACATAAATACATAAATACATAAATACAGAAATACAGAAATACAGAAATACATAAATACATAAATACATAAATACATAAATACATAAATACATAAATACATAAATACATAAATACATAAATACATAAATACATAAATACATAAATACATAAATACATAAATACATAAATACATAAATACATAAATACATAAATACATAAATACATAAATACATAAATACATAAATACATAAATACATAAATACATAAATACATAAATACATAAATAGATAAATAGATAAATACATAAATACATAAATAGATAAATAGATAAATACATAAATACATAAATACATAAATACATAAATACATAAATACATAAATACATAAATAGATAAATAGATAAATACATAAATACATAAATACATAAATACATAAATACATAAATACATAAATACATAAATACATAAATACATAAATACATAAATACATAAATACATAAATACATAAATACATAAATACATAAATACATAAATACATAAATACATAAATACATAAATACATAAATACATAAATACATAAATACATAAATACATAAATACATAAATACATAAATACATAAATACATAAATACATAAATACATAAATAGATAAATAGATAAATAGATAAATACATAAATACATAAATACATAAATAGATAAATACATAAATACATAAATACATAAATACATAAATAGATAAATACATAAATACATAAATACATAAATACATAAATACATAAATACATAAATACATAAATACATAAATACATAAATACATAAATACATAAATACATAAATAGATAAATACATAAATACATAAATAGATAAATACATAAATACATAAATACATAAATACATAAATACATAAATACATAAATACATAAATACATAAATACATAAATACATAAATAGATAAATACATAAATACATAAATACATAAATACATAAATACATAAATACATAAATACATAAATACATAAATACATAAATACATAAATACATAAATACATAAATACATAAATACATAAATACATAAATACATAAATACATAAATACATAAATACATAAATACATAAATACATAAATACATAAATACATAAATACATAAATACATAAATACATAAATACATAAATACATAAATACATAAATACATAAATACATAAATACATAAATACATAAATACATAAATACATAAATACATAAATACATAAATACATAAATACATAAATACATAAAAATACATAAATACATAAATACATAAATACATAAATACATAAATACATAAATACATAAATACATAAATACATAAATACATAAATACATAAATACATAAATACATAAATACATAAATACATAAATACATAAATACATAATACATAAATACATAAATACATAAATAGATAAATATATAAATACATAAATATATAAATACATAAATATATAAATACATAAATATATAAATACATAAATATATAAATACATAAATATATAACTACATAAATATATAAATACATAAATATATAAATATATAAATATATAAATATATAAATATATAAATATAAAAATATAAAAATATAAAAATATAAAAATATAAAAATATAAAAATATATACATATATACATATATAAATACATAAATATTTAAATTCTCACAAAACTATATTCACATATTTTAAATAAATAAAAAACAATCATAATACAACTATCAAATATGGTTTAACATCACACCACAATCCAAACATTTTCATAATTTATAAGAAATTATACCACCATAAACATGTAATACAATTGACTAATTAAATAGATTTATATAAACCTTTTCAATATTAGATATCCCTAAATAATTTCCATAATAATCATATTTGTAACAATAATATAAAATAATAAATTTTCATTAACCCTAAATATGAAACAAAAAAGATAATAAATATAAAGGTTAAACAATGAAAAAATACATCAAATCAATTGAAATCAAATCTTGTAGACCCAGTGGACAACCAAATAAGAAATAATAAAATTATAGTTACCCTAAATACCAAATAAATCATAAAAGTGGGATAAATTTTATGACCTAGGGTTTGACCAAACTAATTTCATCAAGATTGAAGTAAAATAACAATAATAATAAAAGAGGAGAGAAGAGGAGTCCATACCTAGAGGATTAGAACGCAAATCTGTAAGAAAATTGGTTTGTGGTGGATGTTTTTGGGATCGAGGGAGAGGGCCAGCCGTCACGTGTGCTGTGAATTTGGGAGGATTGGGAGGATCAGGGTGGGGGAGTGAGGGTTTATGTGTTTTTAATTTTTTATTATTTGAGACGAGTTATTAGTATCATAATTTATTCCATTGATAAAGATAATTTTGCTAATATTTTTTATGAAATGTAATAATATTTGTCACAAAAGTTTTATCCCAGATGGGTAATAACAACAAATTTAAAAAGTCATCACCATTATCCCATAAAAAATAAGTTTCCCATGATATGGAACACTATTATTCCAAATGTATTTGTGATGGATCTTTTTTTCCATTGAAAATAATTGGTATTTACAGTGGAAAATTAGTTTTGTTGAAAATACCTCTTTTTTTGAACTATTTGTGATGGAAATCTTCCCTACCACAATTAACCCATCGAAAATAATCTTTTTTCTAGTAGTGAGTGTTGACTTCCCATGAAATAAAAAAGAGGTTTTCAGAGGTAAATCATTTTTGAGCTAAGTGTGGAGCACACCATTCTTGAGGTAAACTATCTTCATACATTTATTTCACTTTAGAGTCCAAACCTCCTCATTCCACCTATGATGTTTTTACATTTAAAATCTTCCAACCCTCATCCATAGAACTACCCATGTAAAATCACTCATGATTAACACATTTATGAATCTGTTTAGTGGATATAATAGGAATACAGGGAGCCTATAGAGATCATGCCTGCCTTGGAAATGAAAAAAATTCCATATCAAAAATATTGAGTGAGAGAGAAATTCATTTCTGAAGAGGTTGTTATGACATGAAAATGAAGATTAAGATTATATCAAATGGATATTTATTATCATTTTTGGATTTAGATAATTTAAATCAATTTAAGAAGCATGTTCTTTACTTATATGTGATAATTGAGTGGTGTTGCCATTTTTTCCATGGGATGTTTGTTTTTGACCTTAGTATAGATGTCTGAGAGTGCAATGTTTAAGTGTACAAGATTGAAGAAGCTCATATTTTTATAAATTATATGCTATAATCTCAATGTTTTAAACCCACTAATTTTTTATTTTAAGAGTAATTTTCATATATTAAGTTTTTTGGAATAATTTGATCTTAATTTTGAAAATGGATTAATTTTAGAATTTTATGTTATTTTATTTATTTTCATATTTTGGACATAAAATTTTATACACTAATCTAAATTGTGAAATTATTTTTTCTAGTATTATATATTCATTGGGATACATTTTATTCAGCAGGACCAAATGCTTAATCTAAACTTTTTATCCCTAAATGATGTCATGATTTGGACCTTGAAATCTGTGCATAGTTTGGACTAATTTTAAAGGTGATCCCATATCTCCCAAAAATAATAGTCCAAATGTGATAAAATTTAAAATAAATAAATATAATAATCAAAGTAAAATTTCCTTTAACTATTAACACTCAATATTAAACCATTATCAAGGCCATAATCGCATAAGAAATCAGAGAATCGGAATTCAAACAGTCCGTCAAGCCAAAAAAGTTTTTTTAAAAGAGTAAGAAACAAAGATTCATTAAAGAGAAAAGAAAATAAAAACTTACAAGATTCTATAGTTAGGAAATTTACATTTATCTCTTTTAAAAATAGTAAGCAAATCACCTGTGATGTTGGAAATATGAGTTTGAGAGTGTGTAGAAATCTTCATGTTAGCAAGGCTATCAGCAAGACGATTAGCTTCATGATAAACATGAGTTATGCTGTATTGCTTTGAAGCAAGTATATCAAGGCATTTAATCCATTTAGATGTGAGTCTCCAATCAAGATGAATTTTCACCATTCTGACTTCTTGAACAGTTGCTGATGAGTCGCTTTCAAACCAAATTCTATCCCAATTGTTTTGCTGAGCCACATCCACTGCAGTGATAAGAGCCATCATTTCTGCTTCCAAAGTAGTGACCTATCCACAAGGACCAAAAATCCCTTCCACGAAATCACTATTATAATCCTTGAAGGCAATTCCATATCCAGTAGGTCCGGGGTTGCCTCGCGAGGCACCATCCGAGTTGTATTTGATCTATCCTACAAAAGGAGGAGTCCAAAATAATTCAAAGGTGCAAATTGGTTTTGGATAATTACCTTGTAGTTTCAATTTACTCAAGACAACAAAGTCTCTAATTATGTTATCACAATGCGTAGCATGTAATTTGTTAGACATTTGCGTTGCCAACAAAATTTTTGAGAGAGAAGAATTGTGATTAAACTTAGAATTTTAATGTCGGCACTTGTTCCTACCCATCCAAATAGTGTATATGGTCTCCAAAAAAGCAACTAGGAAAAGAATGAGAATCTGTTTTGAGAGAGGAACTGCTGAAATCTACAGGAGAAGGTCAAAAAAATCCTGGACCAGCAGCAGATGAACATCGAAGATATTGAAGACCAAAGTCCATAGGAATGAAGCCGTCTTGCAGGACATAAATAAAGGGTTGATATCATCCCTATGCTGGTGACACAGTGAGCACCTAGAGCAAAAGGAGATGCCCAAATTCTGCAGAATATTTTCAACTGGATTCTTTCCCAGATGGAGGTGCCCTAAAAGTGAAAATCGGGAAGGTTGGATCCATTTATTGTGACAATTCAGAAGCCGAGGGCCAGTTCTTGGAAGTAGGTGATTATAAAAAAGCTTGGAATCTAGAATCCCATTTTTGCTTGGTTCCCATATAAGCATATCATCAATTTTTTGGAAGTCATAATCTGAGACTTTATCTACAATTTGATATGGAAGGGAGTTGATCTGTTGAAGCTGGACTTGAATGGAGGCATTATAATCAATATCAAAATCAGTAATATCAATATTATCAATCAAAGGATAGCCTTTCCAATTATCCTTCTAGAATTTCAGTGAATAATTAACACTGACCAGCCAATGTGAATACATATAAATTTTTTGGAAAATCTTTTTAAGACTTGGCCATACTGAGGAATGCATATATGTAATCTTCCCTTAAAGGAGTTTTCCTAGAAATTTATTTCTAAGAAAACTAAGGGAGTGATATTTGACATTAATCAATCTCCAAATAAATTGAGCCTGAAGGGATTGATTAAATAGTTCAATGTTTTTAATGCCCAATCCCCCTAGCTTGTGTGGTAAACAACATTTATTCCAAGGTGCAATAATGACTTTTCTTTCCAGAATGCTACCACTCCACAAAAAATTCCTCAAAAGATAGTAGATAATTTTAATGATAGAGACATGCCAAAGATACACCATGAAGGAGTATACCAATTTAGAGTCAATCACATGCTTAACAAGACAAATACTTCCTGCCATTGATAGGGACTTCCCTTTCCAAGTAGAGAGGGTTCTTCTGACCCCACTCACCACCTCATTAAAATAGGAGGAAAGAGGCCGTCCTAGGAACATAGGGACCCCAAGGTAAATAAAAGACATGAACCCCTCTCTTATTCCAAGATATTGCATCATGAACTACTTCCTAGTAACATCAATATATTTCCCAAAATAGATAAAATATTTGCTCTAATTGAATTTCTGTCCAAAGACTTTTTCATAATGTAAAAGAGATTTTTTGATTTTTTGAATGTTCCTCCTGTCCCCTCGAGTGAAGAGAATAATATCATCTGCAAAAATCAAGTGAGAGGGGGTACAAATACCTCTGGATGCTCCAATTAATTTGATTTATCCTTTGTCAAATTTGTGAGTAATAAGTCTACTAAGATAGTCCTCTACTATAGCAAAGATAACAACAGAGAGAGGGTATCCTTGACTCACACCTCTTGAGCACTTGAAGTAACCTTCCGGTGAGCCATTAATAAGGATGGATATGTGAGAAGAGCTAAGTAGAATATAAATCCACTTTATAAAAGTGGTGTAAAAACCAAACTCTTGAAAAACTAAACAAATAAAACTCCAGTCAATAGTGTCAAAGGCTTTCCTGATATCCAGTTTAAGAGAAATGTTCCCTCCTCTTGTTTTCTTCTGAAGAATATTGATTCATTTTGAGGCTGTAAAAAGACAGTCTTGTATCCTACTTCCTTTGACATATCCATATTGTTTCTAAGAGATGATTTTATCAGAGATGTGAGCAATCTGATTAGCCAGGATTTTAGTAATGATATTATGTATAGTATTTATCAGAGCAATTGTCCTAAACTGACTAATGTCACTTTCATTCTCAACCTTAGGAATTAAGACAATGAATTGAGCATTGAGGCCATGAGTGTGAGATCCGTCAGTGAAAAAATGTTTCAAAAATTTGAAAACATCATTTTGAATATCATCCAAATAAAATTGAAAGAAATGATTTGGGAAACCATCTGGTCCTAGAGAGATTCCTTTTTGAAGTCCCATCATCTCCTCTCTCATTTCAATAACCGTAGGAATTTTTGTAAGGGGGGTGTTATCATATTTAGTGACAAGTTTTGGAATAATACCTTCCATTATTTGATCAGCAGTACTAGGACCATTGAAGAGTATTTTATAAAAAGATACAATATGCTCTAATAGAATTTGTTTGTCATCCAGGATAACATCCCCATCCTTCAAAAGAGATATAGGTCTACTAACCCTTTTGGATCTTTGAAGCACATTATAGAATTTGGTATTTCTGTCTCCATCTGTAAGCCACCGTACTTTGAAAAGTTCTTTATTAATACTGTCTCTAAGAACCAGCATATTGTTTAGTTCTAGAGAAACTTTTGCCTCTTGCTCATCTTCATTAGAGAAGTCACTGATGGTTTTTGATTGTTGTATTTCATGTAAATAGTTTTCAAGAGCATTTATTTCTTGATCCAGAGTGCTGAATCTTCTCTTACTCCATTGCTTGAGTTTCAACTTGAGAGATCGAAGCTTCAGAATACAAGATAGCAGATTATTAATGAAATCTGTAGCGGCCCAAGTGTCCCTGACAAGTTGGGAGCATTATGGAATAATGCTCCAAGAATTGTTAAACCTAAAGGGTAGAGGCTATCTTTCACCTTTTTCAATAACTTTTTTCATAATCAGATGATGATCTGAGTTTTTCCTTTCTAGAGTGACACATGAAATGGTTTTCCATTTATCAAGCATGTGTTCATTAACAAAGGCTCGATAAATCCTGCTAGCTCTCATGCTTTTCAGATATTTTCTGTACCATGTGTATTTGGCCCCAAAAAGATTAATCACATTTATATTTGATTCATAGATATAGGATTTGAAATCTTTCATTGACATGACACCAGGAGCATTCCCAAGCCTTTCATCTGCATGTAGGATGTCATTGAAATCGCCCATAACCACCCAAGCATCAGAGATGGAAGTGGACAAGCTCAAGAGGTGATTCCAAAGAGATCTTAGAGTATAATAATAATTGGAGGCATATACCATAGAACAGACAGTATTATAACCAGAGATAGTAAACCTACACGTAATAATCTTCTTGTCCACTAAAAGAATAACGGGATTGTTAACACTATTATGAACCAAAATCCATAATATGTCTCGATCATTATCCTGTACAGAGCCAAGAAGAGAATAACCATGTCCAACAAGAGTGTTAGAAGATACGGATCCCTTGTTTTTAGGTTCATAAATCCCAATAATTTTAGGTTTATACTTACCTACCAGCAGCCTAAGGGAACTTATAGTTTTAGGATTGGCTAATCCCTGGCAGTTCCAGAATATAATCCTCATTATGGTTTCTTCTTGGGGGTGCGGCCCCCTTTTTCTGTAATTTCAAAAACTTTATTCCTACCAGATCTTCTCAGCTTTTTCTTTCGGGAATTATCAAAGGGTAGTTTATGCCTTGGGGTAGCTGTATTGCAACATGGAACAAAATTCTCAACTGTATTTCTAATTTCTATTTTAGAGTGTGTGTCTTCATTTTGGTGTGAAATTATTTGTAAGATCAGTGCATTCTCTATTAGTGAAGGAGGAGATGTATAGTCAATTATCCCCTCATTATCTTTATCTAAGTCCCTCATGATATTTTCACTAATTAGATCCAGAGTGAACTCATCATATTGTGTATTAAGCACTAGCTGGAAAATGCTATTTGAGAAGAGCTGTTGTTCAGTGCCTTCATCCTGTTGAGATATAACACTGAGTTCATGGGAATCTTTGATACTAACTTGCACTTCTTCATTAACAAGATCTGCCTAGGACCTGCTGGCCTCACCTACTTGCAATGTAACTTTCTTTAAGATCCCAATTTCAGATTTTTGGACATACTTCCTAGGAGGAGCGATTGCTTTTCTTGGGACCTCATTCCATGCTATATATTTTTCTTTAGCTTGGACCATATTTTGAACAATGCGACATTTGTCAATGACATGACCCACCATCCTGCAATGCTCACAATATTTAGGTAGGTTTTCAAATTCAAACCTGACCTCAATAAGATGGTTATTGACATCTAGTGAAACATGCTCAGGAGGTGAGGAGTCCATATCAATCTCTATCAGGACTCTGGAATAGAGTCCCAAGTCTCCACTAATCGATCTCTGGTCAATCCTTAGGGGTGTACCAATGCCAGATGCAAGATCACTAAGTATTTTAGGATGCCAATATATCCATAGAAGTCCATGAATTCTTTCCCAAACTCAAGTAATAGATTGTTTTTGTGTAAACTGATTAAAGTTTGCATCCCATTATGAGAGATTAAAGACTCATGGTTTAAGATTTAGATTTCCATAGCTCCATATGTTGTTCAAGTCCTCCTGTGTTTTCAATATGACATGAAAATATCCCTTTCCTAGAGGAATTATATGCCAGTTGCGTAGATTCCAACAATTCGATATGTACTGCTTGAGATATAATAATGACCAAGGCTTCACACCTCTTTCATAGGAGATCCGACCAAGCGCCAAAAATTTGCACACCTCCATCCTTTGTTTAACCGCATCTTGATCCACAAATATAGTAATACCACCATCTCCAGGCCTCTTTATAATAGGTGTTTTTCTTTGAATTCTCTCTTCAAAGGAGGAGTTTGAAAGTGCTTCCGCAAAGGAGATCCCTTTGCGGGGAAGAATAGTTGGACCTGTGTCAACTCTAGGTTCATTATGACAAGTAGGAAACGATCTTTCCTATTATGGATTAAATGAGTCCATTCCGCATCAAGATTAGGCCAAACTTTGATAAAAAATCCAATACATAGGTAAAAAATTTAAATAAATACTAATTTCCAACATTTAACCATTTAATAGGATAAACATGTATTGAATTTTAGAAGATAGATTTAGAGTGAAAATGTGCCACCCATCACCCTTATAAATTTGTACTTACACTTCCCTTAGAAGGAGTTATAAATTTTTAGTAGATAATTAGGGTTTCATTTGATGTTTTAGTCTTCTAAATTTATAATATATATTAGTTTGTGTTTCTATTTCACTTATGTTTTCTATTTTATTTTGTTTCTCTCTCTCTGTGAATCTTATCTCTTTGAAAATGAAGAACTAACTTTGACTTTTTTTGGAGGGAGAAGTGTTTATTTAAGTTATTATAACCCAATTTCATCTCTTTATTTTATAATAATAATAAATCCCATAGTGGTTAAACCAATTACAGTGAATGGTCTCCCTTTTATCACTATTATTGTTATTTTTCTTCCCTGTTCATATATATTCCCTCCCTTCAATTTCAGGTAATTTAAACGATAGAGTTTGGATTAAGTATTGATGTGGAAGAGATTATCCCACATAAAAAGGTATTGAAAAAGGGTAATAAAAATATGAATAGGTGGGTTTGGTTTAATAGGTCTTGATTACAACATTGAATAAAATATTGATATTAATTTTTAGAAACAATTATAGATTCACCATAAACTCCCCAAAGAAGCAATCTTCTTCTATAAAAATATTTGTGTCTTTTTTTTCATTTTATATATTTTTATATCCCAGACACACACACACACACACATATATCATATTCAATTTCCAAAAGCCCCATTATTTTGTTATTTATTTTTAGTAGTATATTTTAATTTATAAATAGTAATAATAGAAATTTAGTGTTTCCTGAGTGGATAACTCGAGAGATCGACCTTTGGGTACACCACTATGGTGCATTTCTATTTTAAAAATATTGATAGGGATTCATGAAAAAATCCATCCTATCACTATATAATACATTTATATATTTATTATTATTAATATTATTATGTATATATTAATTTAATTATACTTATAAATTTATATATTCATGAATAAATAAATATATACATTAATATATACATGTTATAATAATTATTTATTTAGTTATTACTAATTAATTATAATTATGTTTTAACTTGTGTGTATATTTATATGTATGTCTATATGTATTAATGTGTGAACATGTGTGTGTATATATATATATATTAAATAAACACATTTTAATTTCTTATTTAATTTAGTCATGTTTTAAAATGTGGTTAAAAGTAAATTAGTGATGTTTAAAAATGTGGCTAAAAAACATGGCTAAATTAGCCACATTTTTATGAAAACATGTATAATCTAACACATTATCCGTGTTTCAAAAAATAGGAAAAAACATGGATAAATTATCCATGTTTTAATGAAAACATAGATAAATTAAAATTTCACCACGTTTTAGGAAAATGTGACTAATTGCCTGTTTTTGTAGTGTTTTAACTAGTAGAAAGCGTCTTCAACCATTATGGAGAGACTGTGATCTCAGTAGGATCACATACAATAGTAAATAGATAATATAAGTAACATCTCAACCATTAGAGTAAGTACTAAAAATTACAGCTAGAATCCAACCAATAATAATATATAATATCACACACTATATCAAAATATGTGCCATGCTATCATGCATATACACATGGAAAATATTTCCCATCGGGATAATCAAGTACCAAAAGAAAAAAAGAAAAATATTGGTGGAGACATATCCACTAACCCTGAGTCTCTCCTCAATCATTCCTCCCAACATCTATCTAGCTACTCTAGCTAGATCCCCAACACAACCCATGACTTGAAAGTAGACAATAAGTTTTGCACATGCACCAAGGTTCCTGTGCAGGGTGTGAGCATAAAACTCAGTAAGGAACCACCAACAAGTACTTATATATTCCATAATAAATATGTATTCATGTATGTAAAATAAAAAAGTAGCATACAATCAATCAAGCTAGGCCATCATGTACTAACCCAGCCTCCATGAAACTTAGCCCCACCTGCTTCGACCCCGTGCTAAAAAGAGATGTTATCTCATACAAAAATTCATTACCATAACCTATCACTTAGAAAAAGGTACCATAACTGAGTATTAAATACTTCCCTATCAATTAGGGTAGGTTTTGAAAACTAAATCTTGACCACTATGCTCTCACTTGGGGTAGGGTTCTATACTGAGTCTTGACCACTACCCTATCACTTAGGGTAGGGTCTCATAATGAGTCCATACCACTACCCTCTCACCTAGGGTAGGGTCTCATACCATGTCCCAAATACTATCCTCTCACTAAGGGTAGAGTTTTATATTGATTATCAAACATTACACTCCTACTCAGGGTAGGATCCCCCAAATATTTCACAACAACGATAACATTCTATCACGATCCATACCAAGGCCCAACTACATACTCAGATCCCATGTAATGACCCTGGCCTCTATGATGTTGGAGTTGGTTTCCTTGGACCAACTATTTTTACTTTTATTACATAAATATTCTATGTATTTAATATTAATAAAACTTTTTATTACATATTTCTTTTTTTCTTCATGACTCTAATTTAATAAATTTCTATAGTATATATTAGATTGATAAGGTAATAGAAGTTACCTGCTATCATGAGAACCTTGATGTGCTATTATGATATTCTCAAATAACGTTCTACATTTGGATAATGTACTATGATGTGACACATAGTACATAGACTATCAGATGAGAGTACTCATAAGTAAATGAGGCTTCTTCTTATGAAGTTCACACTTGGTAATCTCTAAGAAAGAAGATTATGAGAACAAACCCGCCAATAGGAATTACACATGTTTTTGTGTCATTAGATATTCCTATCTACAAGCATGTGTGATGGTCCTTAGACTTTAATATTATTATTAATTCATATTACAACTAACATACTTAGATGTATATTCTTAAACCATGATGATAACAGTTCATGGAGAAGTTGGATACATTGGGTGCATCACAAGTGACATTTCATTAATGAATAAGTCGAGGAAGGATTTTTCCCTTCCATATTTATGGAAGCTAGTATCTCAACCCTTTGATTGGAATAGAACCACCACATTAAATTCCATGTCGATGGTGTAATAAAGAGTTTATTTGATATAGTCAAAGAAATATATATCGAGCATATAGGTTGGTGACACAGATGTGAAACCTGATTGATGAGATATTGTAATTAAGTTATTATATTACACAGTGAGAATTCATATGTGGTTGTCGATGTTGTAACATTAATGTATTTATCTTAGGTTCCTTGACCTATTTCTAGATAGTAATCTTGGATTTAGGCAAGCCCACCTAATGCCAATGAGAAATAATCCTATAGGGTCACACACTAAGTGTTTCTGTTGATCTTGATTAAATTATATTTGAGTCTAATTAATGTAATAAATATTATTCTCAAGTATGAGGAATAATTTTATTCAAGTTATATTGATCACATAAATTAAAAAAATATCTATTTTCTATCATGTGAATAAAATATTTATTTTATTTATTGATTATTTTAATAAATATTTATTCTCTAGATTGTGAATAAAATATTTATTCGGTTATTCAATAAATGATGGAGGAGTTAGAATGGACCAAGACCGAGTCCAGTGAAAAATATTAATTAACAATACCATTACGTAATATTTGTTATTACACATGTTGGCGTGCACCACAAAATAGTAATAATATAATTATTATTATGCGTAATGAGGTTTATTAAAGGTAATAAATGTTATTTAATGGTTGGTATGCAATTAAATAATATTTTAATTTAAATCCTAACTCTATAAATAGACATATATGTATATTGTGTAGAGTATCCAAAATTTAGAATAGAGAATTGTTGCGCACAATGAATTATTTTTCAACTCCTTCTCTATCCTTCTCAATAATGAGAAGTTTAAGAGAGATTTCTTCAATAACGAAGAATGAGCAATGCAAGAAATTAAACTCTCCATGCTAGCACCCAGAGATTAAGTGGTGTTTCTCAGAGATCATAGGAGCACATGTGGATCACTACTGGAGGGATTATATCCTTAAATCCTCACAATGCAATAAAGGTAATCTGAAAGGTCCTTTTCAAATGATCAACATTTAACAATGAAGAAAGTTCATAATAATAGGTATTTATTTATTTAAATATCAAATAAATTAATTATAAATTCTACATTTAAGATCCTCACTCTTGGTTTCGAGCAATGATTTTTAAAAGAAATTTTAATATATTTCCCACCTTCGTACGCTTCTGCTGCGCCCAGAACCATCATATAAGGAGGTATTTATCCTTATTTTCTTATAATAATAACAATTTTCAAGTTTATTATTTATCTTAAGGGGTGGTTTAGGAGGTTACATGAGGTTTTAGGTTGAGTTAGAAGAAAAAAGGGAAGGATGTTTGTTGTAAAAATAACTAGGTACTTGATGGCTTAGTACCCGGTATCTAGAAGCCTCTTGGAAAAAATACCCTTAGAGAGGAGAAATTTTGTCTTTCCAGACCCATAAACTAAATCCCTTAATCTATCAATTTGTGATTTGAGCCTCATTTAAAATGGGAAACACCTACTTGGGAGCTACACTAATTCCCTTCCTCACCTCCATTGATTCCTTCTCCAAGCTTGACCCAATGATCTCTATTTGTTCATGATAGTTTTACTATGGTGAGGTAAATGAAGGATTTAGGTGCAGTGGAATCTAGTTAATCCCATTAAAAATGGTGGATTTTTGTAGTTTCTAATGAATAAATTATAATAACATGAATATGGAAAACATGTCTCATGATTATATTTGAATATACATGATGAAAATAATCCTAAAAATAGAGAGAGGATCGCTCAAATAAAATTTATAATTAATTTAATAACAAGAGTAATACCTAGGTCATGAGATATTTATTTTATATAGATTTTGATCATTTGAACACTATTTATTATTTACCATTTTTGCGCTTAGAGTTTTAAAAAATAGAATCTCTATAGAGTTGATCCACATGTGCTCCTTAATCTTAGAACACCACCAACGAATCTCTTAGTTCTAACATAGAGGTACTAATTTCCTTTAATTGTTAATATTTACCATGAACATTGATCCTTCAATATTTAAGATCACATATTTTATTCCCTCATTCTTGATAGGGAGTAAGGAGTCCAATCAATTATCTTGTTCTTGAGAAAAACCCTAGCGATGTTCTTCATTCAGAGAGAATACTCTAGAGAGGAATCATTGTGCACAATGATGTCTCTGATGATCATACCTTGAAAATGATATAACTAGGTATTTATAGAGCTAGGTTATGAATAAATAATTTCACAACAACCCTTAATAAATTACTTAATCCTTAGAGTATCCTATGTCTTATAATTCTAGTAGTAATATTATTATTTTATTGACATGTGAAACACTTACAGATAAAAAATCCATTTATTAAATAAATAAACAAATATTTATTTATATGATATTTAATATATCATTTTCATTGGATCATTAAATCGTCCAATCTTTCCTCCTAGACACTTACCAAACCTTAAATAATAAATAAATATTATTCATTTGATAAATAAATAAATATTATATCCATGGTATCGCAAATGAATATTTATTTTTAATATTCAAATAACTAAGTAAATATTTATTTAATAATAATAAATATTATTTATTACCTTGAAAATATAACAATAGATGCATTAATATACTATTTTATGATCCTAAAAATAAATATTTATTTAATATTAAACTGAATATACATGATCATAAAATCTTGAATAAATATTATTTATCAGTATTGAAAATAAAATTTATTCCAACTGTTAAATTCAAATAAAAATATAACTGAGATCAATAGAAACAATAAGGGTGTGACCCTCTAGGAATATTCCTTAATGACATTAGGCAAGCTTTCCTAAAGTCCAATATCAGTATATAACAATATATAAAGGAACCCATATAGGATAAAAAATGTCTCAATGATAATAAATACATAAGAACACTCAATATGTAATGATATATCTTAATAAAGTAAGTTTCATACTCATGTCATCAAACCATGTGCTCAATTTATCATTCTTTAACTTTTTGAAATGAACTCATCAATACCCTATGACCATGTATTTAGTTTGAAAATTCCATCCCAATCAAAGGGACGAGATATCATCTTCCAATATTGGAAGGGAAAAATCCTTTCTTGACTTATTCATTAATGCCATATCACTAGTGATGCACCCAATATATCCTACTTCACCACAAGCACAAATCATCATGATAATAATATCAAGTATAAGGATCATTACACATGTTCTCATATAGAAATATCTAATGGCACATAAAAATTTATAATTCCTATTGGTAGTCATGTTCTAATAACATACCCTCTTGAATATTACCAAGTTTGAACTTCATTAGACAAAGTCACATATGCTTACGATTATCATGAACTAAAAATACAAGCATACTATGATTCCCATCATATAATGTTACCCAACCATAGAACACAAGTTTGAGAATATCATCATGGCACTTCAAGGTTCTCATCATAGTGAGATACTTTTATGACCTTTCAATGTGACAGATACTCTAAGACGTTATCATATTAAATTTACATATAAGAACAATCAATATGTGATAAAACATTTATTAATATTCAATATAATGAATATACTGGTAATATAAAGTATATAGTAGTTAGTTCCAGGGCACCAACTCCAAAAGACTCCCACTTACAGTTGAGCAAACTATTAATGAATTTTAGTATGGTCACTCTCAAATATTATTTATAATTTTTCTAAGACAAGTATATAGTCAACAAGTCTACCACATTTTCTTCGGTGAAATATTTTTTTTGGAATTCAACTCTTTGAGAAAAATCCCTTAAGTGATGATACTTCTGAAGTATATGCATCATCTACTGATGTGACCTTGGATCCTTGAAAAGAGCCACTACTGTATTATTATCATAGTACAATGTGATTTTTAATTCTAGAGACCACATAAATCTCTAAGATAAAGTTTCATATATATATTGCTTCTTTAGCAACATCAGAAGCCATAATATACTTGGACTCTACTATAGAAATTAGTGACCACTGATTTCTTTGATCTCTTCCAACTCAAAAATCCTCCATTGAGAGTGAAGATATATTATAATTGTGATTACATATTATATATATATATATATTTTTACAAACTAGAATATGTATATCCTCTAATGACTATATCCTCATATACTCCTTAAAATAAGAAAACAACCTTAGTATGCCTTAAATACTTATGTATAGCCTTAACTGCCATCCAATAGAGGTCTTAGAGGTAATCTTGATATCTTTATACCATGATCAAGGTATAAGAAACATCAATGTTGGTACATTTCGTGACATTCATGACCGACCCTATCACTAACATATACAAGATCCATGTCATCCTCTATCTCTCCTCCAATGTCCAAGGACTCATTTTCTTAGAGAGATATATTCCACATGGAATTGGAAATAATACCCTCTTGGATTGTTCCATATTGAATCTCTTTAGCATCATGTAAATTTATATACCCTGACTTAGTGAAAGAAACGTCTTGGATCTATCATGATGGATCTTGATCTAAATAACACATGCTAGTTCACTCAAGTCCTTCATGGAGAAGGTTTTTTTCAATCACATCTTATAAACATTTAAGAATTGTATCTCATTTCCAATTAGTAATATGTCATCAATATATACTATTAGTAAAATTAATTAACTCCTACTAAACCTCTTATAGACACAAATCTCATGTTTTTCTTTGTGAAACCAAATTCCCTTATGGATTCATCAATGTTCCATGACCTGGATGCTTACTTCAACCCATATATGGACATTTTCAACTTCCATACTTTATTGGAATCTTTTGGAGTCACAAAACATTACAGTTGTTCCATATAGATATCTTATTTAAGGTTCCCATTAAGGAAGGTCATTTTGAAATCCATTTTCCAAACCTCATAATCATGTTATGTTTCTATATAAATTATAATTTTGATGGATTTAAACATTGAAATTGGTGAAAAGGATTAATTGAAGTCAATGAATTGACACTGTTTAAAACTTTTTAATACCAGTCTAAATTTTTAGGTACTAGATATACCTTCCTTCTCTAGTTTCTTCTTAAAAACCCATTTTAACTAATAATATTTACATACACTAGAGGATCATCTAAAATATAGACATAGTTTTAGTACATGGAATCCATCTCATCATTCATGGATTATTTACATCTAATAGATTCTATGAAACTTATTGCTTCCTTATTGGAAACAAGATCATTATTATAAACTAATAACGAGTC